>CP141165.1:10000-2410000 GCA_035233585.1 Antiaris toxicaria
CTATCGTAATACAATTAAAATAATCTTTAAATGATATTAAATACAAGATATTATTGACTAGACAAATTTTTCCTTGATTGAGAAGGCTATAGCCTTTGAAAAATGAATGGATTTTTTAGGTGATCATGACTCACCACTCTAAAATTTATTTCAGCCATATAGTAGATAGTTGGAATACAATTATAAGAATCTTTCAATGATAAAAAAAATGCCAGATGTTTTGGGCCAAACAAATTTTTACTCGTTCGAAAAGGCTATAGCCTTTGAATTATGGTGTGATTTTTTAGCCACTCATGACTCACCACTCTAAAATTGATTTCAACCATATAGTAGATCATTGGAACACAATTATAAGAATCTTTCGATGATAAAAAAAAAATGCAAGATATTTTGGGCCAGACAAATTTTTGCTTGTGGGAAAAATGGAGTGATTTTTGATTTGATCATAACTCGATATTCAAAAATTGATTTCAGCCACACAGTAAACCATCATATGATTAAAATAATCTTTCAATGATATAAAATGCAAGATGTTTTTGGCCATAAAACTTTTAGTCATTCAATAAGGCTATGGCCTTTGAAAAATGGATTTGAGAAGATCATAACTCAATATATCAAAATCGGCTTCTACTATATGGAAAACCATTGGAATACTTTTTAAAACATCTTTTAATGATACCAAATGCAAGATATTTCAGTTAGACAAATTTTTACTCGTTGGAAAAGACTATAGCCTTTGAAAAATAGAGTTATTTTTTAGGCAATAGTAACTCACTATTGTAAAGTTGATTTTAGCCGCATAGTCGGTCATTTGAATACAATTAAAAGAATCTTTCAATAATAAAAAATCCAAGATATTTTAGTGTAGACAAAAATAAAATGCAAGAAATTTTGGGCCAGCAGAATTTTTAATCATTGGAGAAGGCTTAAGCCATTCAAAAATTGAGCTATTTTAAGATAATCATAACTCACTATTCAAAGATCAATCTAACCCACATAATAGACCACTAAAATATGATTAAAAGAATTTTTGAATGATATAAAATGCATGATATTTTAGGTTGGATAAATTTTTATGCGTTAGAGAAGGTTATGGCTTTTAAAAAAATTAAAGCGATTTTTGAGAAGATCATAACTTAATATTCTGAAATTAGTTTCAGACACATAGTAGACTGTTGGAATACAATTAATAGAATCTTTCGATGGTAAAAAAGACGAGATATTTTGGGCCATATAATTTTTTCCTTGTTGGAAAAGGCTATATCCTCAGAAAAATGGAGTTATTTTTTAGGCAGTCATGACTCACTACTCTAAAATTGATTTTAGCCACGTAGTAGACTGTCAGGGTACAATTAAAGGAATCCTTCAACAATATAAAATGCAAGATATTTTGGACCAAGAAAATTTTTACTTGTTTGAGAAGGCTATAGCCTTTTAAAAATAAAGCGATTTTTAAGAAGATAATAACTCAATATTCCAAAATCGGTTTAGCCTTTTAGCATGCTTTGGAATACTTTTAAAAATATCATTTAATGATACCAAATGCAAGATATTTTGAGTGGGAGAAAGTTTTACTCATTGGAGAATGCTATAGCCTTCGAAAAATGGACCAATTTTTAAGAAGATGATAACTCAAAATTCCGAAAGATGTTTTAGCCATATAGCACACCATCAGAATACTTTTTAAAACTTCTTTTATTGATATCAAATGCAAGATATTTTGAACCGGACAAATTTTTACTCGTTGGAGAAGGCTACAGCCTTTGAAAAATGTAATGATTTTTTAGGCGATCACAAGTCACTATTCTAAAATTGATTTTAGCCATCTAGTAGACTGTTAGAATACAATAAAAAGAATCTTCCAATAATATAAAATTCAAGATATTTTGGACCAAAAAAATATAAAATACAACAAATTTTGTGCCAGAGAAATTTTTCCTTGTTGTAAGGCTTTAGCGCTTAAAAATGCAGCTATTTTTGTGTCAATTATAACTAACTATTCAAAAATCAATTTCACGCACGTGGTTGACCATTAGAATATGATTAAAATAATCATTAAATGATAAAAAACACAAAATATTATAGGCGGGATAAATTTTTGCTCGTTAGATTAGGCTATAGCCTTTGAAAAATAAAGCGATTTTTGAGAAGATCATAACTTAACATTCTAAAATCGGTTTCAAACACATAGTAGACTATTAAAATACAATTAAAAGGATCTTTCAATGTTATAAAATGCAAGATACTTTAGGCCAGACAGATTTTCCTTTGTTGGAGAAGGCTATAGACCTTGAAAAATGAAGTAACTTTTTAAGTGATCGTGAATCACTACTCTAAAATTGATTTTAGCCATATAGTTGACCATCAAAATACAATTAAAAGAAATTAAAAGAATCTTTCAATGATATAAAATGTAAGATATTTTGGGCCAGGCAAATTTTTTCTCATTGAAGAAGGCTAATGCCTTTGAAAAATGAAGCGATTTTATAAAAGATCAAAACTCACTATTCTAAAATCGATTTCAGACATGAACTAGACTAATGGAATACCATTAAAATAATCTTTCAATGATATAAAATGCAAGATTTTTTTGACCATAAAAATTTTTAGTTGTTAGATAAGACTATAACCATTGAAACATGAAACGATTTTTGAGAATATCATAACTCAAAATTCTAAAATCGGCTTATGCTGTATGGAAAACCATTGGAATACTTTTAAAAACATCTTTTAATGATACCAAATGTAAGATATTTGAGCCAGACAAATTTTTACTCGTTGAAGAAGGCTATAGCCTTTGAAAAATAAAGTGATTTTTGAGGCGATAGTAACTCACTATTATAAAGTTGATTTCAGTCACGTAGTAGACCATTAGAATACAATTAAAAGAATCTTTCAACAATATAAAGTATAGATATTTTGAGCCAGGCAAATATAAAATGCAAGAAATTTTGGGCCAGACAAATTTTTCCTCGTTAGAGAAGGCTATAGCCTTTGAAAAATGGAGTGATTTTTGAGGTGATCACAACATACGATTCTAAAAATGATTTCAGCCACATAGTAGACTGTTAGAATACAATTAAAAGAATCTTCCAATAATATAAAACGCAAGATATTTTGGACCAGGGAAATAACAAAAGCAAGAAATTTTGGGCCAAACAAATTTTTACTCGTTGGATAAGGCTTTAGCTTTTGAAAAATAGAGCGATTTTGAGAAAATCATAACTCAATATTCCAAAATCAATTTCAGCCATATGAAAAGCCATTGAAATACTTTTTAAAACATCTTTTAATGATATCAAATGCAAGATATTTTGAGCCAGAAAAATTTTTACACATTGAAGAAGGCTATAGCCTTTGAATGATATACCGCAAATAGACGACATAATAGACCACTAAAATATGATTAAAAGAATCTTTAAATGATATAAAATGCATGATACTTTAGGCTGGACAAATTTTTATGCGTTAAAGAAGGCTATGGCTTTTGAAAAAATTAAAGCAATTTTCGAGAAGATCATAACTTAATATTCTGAAATTGGTGTCAGACACATAGTAGACTATTGAAATACAATTAATAGAATCTTTTGATGATATAAAAGACAAGATATGTTGAGCTAGAAAAATTTTTCCTTGTTGGAGAAGGCTATACCCTTAGAAAAATAGAGTTAAATTTTAGGTGATCACAACTCATTACTCTAAAATTAATTTAAGCCATGTAATAGACCGTCAGGGTACAATTAAAAGAATCTTTCAACGATATAAATGTAAGATATTTTGGGCCAAGAAAATTTTTACTCGTTTGAGAAGGCCTTTGTAAAATGAAGCAATTTCTGAGAAGATCATAACTCAATATTCCAAAATCAGTTTCAGCTTTTTAGCAAATCGTTGGGATACTTTTAAAAACATCATTCAACAATATAAAATGCAAGATATTTTGAATAGGACAAAGTTTTACTCATTTAAAAAGGCCATAGCCTTTGAAAAATGGAGTGATTTTTTAGGCGATAATAACTCACTATTGTAAAGTTGATTTCAGCCACATAGTCAACTATTAGAATACAATTAACAGATTCTTCCAATAATATAAAATACAAGATATTTTAGTGCAGACAAAAATAAAATGCAAGAAATTTTTGGCCAGAGAAATTTTTAGTTGTTGAAAAAGGCTTAAGCCATTGGAAAATGGAGCTATTTTATAGCAATCATAACTCGCTATTCAAAAATCAATCTAACCCACATAATAGACCGCTAAAATATGATTAAAAGAATCTTTGAATGATATTAAATGCATGATAATTTAGGTCGGATAAATTTTTACATGTTAGAGAAGGCTATAGCTTTTGAAAAAATTGAAGCGATTTTTGAAAAAATCATAACTTAATATTCGGAAATCAGTTTTAGACACATAGTAGACTCTTGGAATATAATTAAAAGAATCTTTCAATGATATAAAATACAAGATATAAAATGCAAGATGTTTTTGGCCATAAAAATTTTTAGTCATTCGAAAAGGCTATAGCCTTTGAAAAATGAAGTGCTTTTTTAGAAGATCAAAACTCAATATTCCAAAATGGACTTCAGCCGTATAGAAAACCATTGGAATACTTTCAAAAACATCTTTTGAGGATACCAAATGTAAGAAATTTTGAGCCGGATAAATTTTTACTTATTAGAGAAGGCTATACCCTTTGAAAAATGGAGTAATTTTTAAGGCGATAGTAACTCACTATTGTAAAGTTGATTTTAGCCACATAGTCTACTGTTAGAATACAATTAAAAGAATCTTCCAATAATATAAAGTATAGGATATTTTGACCAAGGCAAATATAAATGCAAGAAATTTTGGGCCAGACAAATATTTCTTCACTAGATAAGGTTATCGCCTTTGAAAAATGGAGTGATTTTTTAGGTGATCACAACTAAAATGCAAGATATTTTAGTCACATGGTAAATCATAATAATACAATTAAAAGAATCTTCCAATAATATAAAATGCAAGATATTTTAGTCCAAACAAAAATAAAATGCAAGAAATTTTGGGCTAGAGAAATTTTTAGTCATTGGAAAAGGATCTAGCCATTGAAAAATGGTGCTATTTTTGAGGTGATCATAACTCACTATTCAAAAATTAATCTAACCCACATAATTGACTACTAAAATATGATTAAAACAATCCTTGAATAATATAAAATGCATGATATTTTAGGCTAGATAAATTTTTACGTGTTAGAGAAGTCTATGACTTTTGAAAAAATTAAAGCACTTTTTGAGAAAATCATAACTTAATATTCTAAAATCGGTTTTAGACACATAGTAGACTATTGGAATACAATTAAAAGAATCTTTCAATAATATAAAATAGAGGATATTTTGGGTGAGAACATTTTTTCCTCATTGGAGAAGGCTATATCCTTTGAAAAATAGAGTTATTTTTAGGTGATCATAACTCACTACTCTAAATCTAATTTCAGCCATGTAGTAGACCATCGGGGTACAATTAAAAGAATCTTTCAACGATATAAAATGTAAGATATTTTGCGCCAGGAAAATTTTTACTCGTTTGAGAAGACTATAGCCTTTGAAAGATAAAGCGATTTTGAAAAAATTATAACTCAATATTCCAAAATTGGTTTTAGTCTTATAACAAAACATTGGAATACTTTTAGAAACATCTTTTAATGATACCAAATGCAAGATATTTTGAGCCAGACAAAGTTTTACTCATTGGAGAAGACTATAGCCTTTGAAAAATAGAGTGATTTTTGGGTCGATCATAACTTACTATTCTAATATTTATTTTAGCCACATAGTAGAATGTTAGAATACAATAAAAAGAATCTTCCAATAATATATAGTGTAAGTTATTATGGACCAAACAAATATAAAATGTAGGAAATTTTGTGCCAGACATATTCTTCCAAAAATAGAGTGATCTTTTAGGCAATCATGACTCACCTCTCTAAAATTGAATTCATCCATATAGTAGACCACCAGAATACAATTATAAGAGTCTTTCAATGATAAAAAAAAAATGCAAGATATTTTGGTCTAAACAAATTTCTAGCCATTGGAAAAGGCTATAGCGTTTTAAAAATGGAGCAATTTTATAAAAGATCATAACTTTATATTCTAAAATCGATTTCAAAAATGTAGTAGACTATTGTAATATAATTAAAATAATCTTTCAATGATAAAAAAAATGCAAGATATTTTTTGACCAGACAAATTTTTACTTATTAAATAAGGCTATAACCTTTGAAAAATGGAGTGAATTTTTAGGCGATCATGACTCACCACTCTAAAATTCATTTCACCCATGTAGAAGACCGTTACAACACGATTAAACAATCTTTGAGTGGTACAAAATGCATAGCATTTTTGGCTGGATAAATTTTTACTCATTAGAGAAGGCCATAGCCTTTGAAAAATGAAATGATTTTCAAGAAGATCTTAACATAATATTCAAAAATTGGTTTTAGACACAAACTAGATTGTTGGAATACAATTAAAAGAATCTTTCAACGATATAAAATGTAAGATATTTTTGGCCAAATAAATTTTTCCATATTGGATAAGGCTATAGACTTTGAAAAATGTAGTGGTTTTTTAGGCAATCATGACTCACTACACTAAAATATAAAATGCAAGAAATTCAGGGCCAAACAAAATTTTACTCGTTAGAGAAGGCTTTAGCCATTGAAAAATAGAGCGATTTTTGAGAAGTGTATAACTCAATATTCCAAAATCGGTTTATGCTATGTAGCAAACCACTAGAATACTTTTGAAAACATCTTTTAACGATACCAAATGGAAGATATTTTGAGATGGACAAACTTTTACTCATTGGGGAAGGCTATAACCTTTGAAAAATGAAGAGATTTTTGAGCCGACCATAACTCGCTATTTTAAAATCGATTACTGCCACATAAAAAACCTTTAGAATACAATTTAAAGAATCTTCTAATAACATAAACCATAAGATATTTTGGACCAAACAAATATAAAATGCTACAAATTTCAGGCCAGACAAATTTTTACTCGTTAAAGAAAGCTTTTGCCTTTGAAAAATGGAATGATTTTTGAGAAGATCATAACTTAATATTTTAAAATTAGTTTCAGACACGCAGTAAACTATTGAAATATAATTAAAAGAATCCTTCAATGATATAAAATGCAAGATATTTTGGGCCAGACAAATATAAAATGCAAGAAATTTTTAGCCAAACAAATTTTATTCGTTGGAAAAGGCTATAGCCTATGAAAAATGGAGCAATTTTTGAATAGACCATCACTCAATATTCCAAAATCAATTTTAGCCATATAGCACAGCATCAGAATACTTTTAAAAACTTATTTTAATGATATCAAACGCAAGATATTTTGAGCCGAACAAATTTTTGATCATTAGAGAAGGCTACAGCTTTAGAAATATGGAGCGATTTTTGAGATGATCACAGCTCATTATTCTAAAATTGATTTCAACCACATAGTAGGCCATTAGAATATAATTAAAAAATCCTCAAATAATATAAAATGCAAAATATTTTGGACCAGACAAATATAAAATGTAGGAAATTTTGGGCCAGAGAAATTTTTCCTCGTTGGAGAAGGCTATATCTTTTGAAAAATAGAGTGATTTTTTAAACAATAATGACAGACCACTCTAAAATTGTTTTCAGCAATATAGTAGACCATTGAAACACAATTATAAGAATCTTTCAATGATATAAAATACAAGATAATTTGGGCTAGACAAATTTTTCCTTGTTGGAAAAGGCCATAAACTTTGAAAAATGGAAGGATTTTTTAGGCAATCATTACTCGCTACTCTAAAATTGATTTTAACCACATAGCACACCTTTGGAATACAATTAAAATAATCATTCAATGATATAAAATGCAAGATATTTTGGGCCAGGAAAATATTTTCTCTTTGAAGAAGGCTAAAGCCATTGAAAAATGTAGAGATTTTATTAAAGATGATAACTCACAACTCTATCAGACCATTGTAATATAATTAAAATAATCTTTCAATGATATAAAATGCAATAAATTTTGGACTAAAAAAATTTTTACTCATTGGAGAAGGCTATAGCCTTTAAAAAATAGAGCGATTTTTGAGAAGATCATAACTCTATATTCCAAAATCTATTTTAGCCATATAGCATACCATCGTAATACTTTCAAAAACATCTTTTAGTGATATCAAATGCAAAATATTTTGAGCTGAACAAATTTTTGCTTGTCGGAGAAGGCTATAGTCTTTGAAAAATAGTGATTTTTTAGGCAATAGTAACTCACTATTGTAAAGTTAATTTCAATTGTATAGTCAACCATTAGAATACAATTAAAATAATCTACCAATAATATAAAATGCAAGAAATTTTAGTCCAAACAAAATTAAAATGCAAGAAATTTTGGGCCAAAGAAATTTTTATATGCTGGTGAAGGCTTTAGCCTTTGAAAATTAGACCTATTTTTTAGGCTATCGTAGCTCACTATATAAAAATCAATTTTACCCACATAGTAAACCATTAAAATATGATTCAAAGAATCTTTGAATCATACAAAATGCATGACATTTAAGGCCAAATAAATTTCTACTCATTAGAGAAGGCTATAGCCTTTGAAAAATGGAGCAATTTTTGAGAAGTTTATAACTCAATATTCCAAAATCGGTTTCTGCCATATAGCAAACCGCTAGAATACTTTTAAAAACATCTTTTAATGATACCAAATGGAAGATATTTTGAGACGGACAAATTTTTACTCATTAGAGAAGGCTATAACCTTTGAAAAATGGAGAGATTTTTAAGGCAACCATAACTCACTATTTTAAAATTGATTGATGCCACATAATAGACCTTCAGAATACAATTCAAAGAATCTTCCAATAATATAAACCACAAGAAATTTTGGACTAGACAAATATAAAATGCTAGAAATCTCAGGCTAGACAAATTTTTACTTGTTAGAGAAGGCTTTAGCTTTTGAAAAATGGAGCAATTTTTGAGAAGATCATAACTTAATATTCTAAAAATCAGTTTCAGACACATAGTAGACAATTGGAATACAATTAAAAGAATCCTTTAATAATATAAAATGCAAGATATTTTGGGCCAGATAAATATAAAATGTAAGAAATTTTGGGCCAAACAAATTTTTATTCATTGGAGAAAGCTATAGCCTTTAAAAAATAGAGTAATTTTAACTTGATCATAACTCAATATTTCAAAATCAATTTTTGCCATATAACACAACATCGGAATGTTAGAAAATGCCCTAAGCATTAGAGACATTTTGATGTATTTATTTTGAACTGGATAATAAAATTATATATAGAGGTTATTCATTACATTACTGTTTATCTTTATTCAATTTACATGTCAAAGTAAATGTAAGCAAATATGGCTCATTGACTGCCTGTGTTAAAATTGTTAGAACGTTGCATGCAATAGACTTTTGTATGCGAGAAGACAATGTTCTAAAGTAAGCAGTCTAAACTAAGGTCTGCAGTCTATGGGGTCAGACCGAGTATTTAACTCATGTTAAGACTATTATGTTGTTTAAAGTCATGGTGGGGACAGTTTGTCTTGACTATCCGGAGCATAGACTCTTAAGTAGAGACATAGATATATTGTTTGGTGGTGACATATTAGACCGGGACTAAAGCGTGAATGATCTACGTAGTCCGCTATAAGTGGATCAATCTACTTTTGACGTTCATTATACAATAACCTTAATCCTGAGTAAATGAACTGCTTCATGTATTTAACTTGTGTGCTTTGATGTTTCAATAGCTAAAGCGTCTCAGAGGTAGTAAGCTAGGGTGCATGACTTGTATACGATGGAGGGTCTGTTTATAGATATCAGAATCATAACTCAAAAGAGTTAAGGGTATCCTCTTAAAGGCATTATACTGGATGTAAAAATAGACAAGGCCTTGGGTTGTCCGCTGGGTAGATGATTTCTTATTCACATATAGTGAATAATCATTTTCTTATTCAGTAGTATGATGCAACTTTAAGATAGCCTGATCAATAGAATTAAACGAACTTTGACCTAAGACTGATCATGGGTATCATATGAAGGTTTTGCATATATGACAAGGTCATTGGTCATTAGCTTGTCACAGGCTTTCGTAATACGGTATATAATTGGGAGTTCAGTTTCAGGTTTATAGTGGTGTGACTCTAAAATTAATGATCATATGATTGAGTTGTTCGGTACAGAATGATGATCATATGTAATCATGGGAGCCCGATTATATATGTCCAATTGGTCCCTCTACTAGCTCCACATAATTCCTTAACGAATGGCAAATTGATCTGTGTATGCTTATTTGCTAGTTGACTTAGCATGGATGGCATTAACATAGGATCAGGATAGAAGACAAGATTATCTCTAGTTGGATTCGGATTTTTGTTTTGGATAATAGAGTACACAATTATTTGAACTCTAAATAAAGTTGCCAAGATTATATTTGAAATTGAATTGGAGTTGTAGAAAATTATCCATGAGGATAAAAATTTGAAATACAACTTTTTGTGGATTTTGAAATTTGAATTTTGAAATTTAAATTTTCAATTTGAAATTTGAAATTTGAAATTTAAATTTGAAATTTGAATTTGGCATTTGAATTTAAAATTTAAATTTAAAATTTGAATTCAAAATTTAAATTTGAATTTTGAGTTTGAAGTTTGAATTTTGAAATTTGAATTCAAATTTTGAATCACAATCCCAGTAAAATTCGAATTAGTTGTGGATAAATCCACATAGGAATTTCAGATTTGATATGGATAAAAGAGAGGAAAATCATTTTGGAATCCTACTTAAATTTTGAATCCTAAATCTAATAAAAGTGGCGGAAATTTGTTGAAGGAATCCCTCATAGATATTTTTGGTTTTTGTGGATAAGGTTCAAGAGAAATTCAAGCAAGAAAATCCTGGTTGAATTTCGATTCTTCCCCTCATAAAGTGACCGAAAATTATTGGATAAATCCAAGGGAGATTTTCGATTTTTAGTGGATAAGGGTAAGATAAAATTCAAGCTAGAAAATCCTATTTGAATTTTGATTCTCCTCACACTTTAATGGCCGAATCTAGTCATGTTTTTGGCACTAGGGGAAGTCGGTTTTTTATGGATAAATAAGGAGATAAAATTTAAGTTAAAATCCGGTTTGAATTTTGAATGCAAAATCCTAAAATTAGCTGAAAATTATCCCTTAGATTTGGCCTAGGATTTTTGGATTTTATGTGTGGATAAAGGAGAAAATCTTCTCCTAGTCCAATTCGAATTCAAGGGATCACCTCATGCCAGTTAATAAATAGGGGTCCTACCACTCCAGTTCTCTCAGACTACAAACTCTCAGGTGAGTACGCTTATTATTGCACAACTCAACGTGACAATAAGTACTTTAGAGATCTGGGTGGTCGGAAGAAGACTAGCAGTGCAAGCATACCAGTCGAGGAACCGAGTGCCTACACACTCTGCTATCCGAGAATTGGAGAATAATAGAGAAGGCTAATTGGTTGAAGCCCTCCGGTTATTCTCCTCCTGCTGTTTGGCGTCCTATTGAGGTATGGGTTATATTGTTGTTAATTTATTGTATATGGCATCATGAGATATTTAACGATCTTAAAATTTTTTTATAATTTTGCCGTGCCACTCTGATGCACTTTTACCGATTTTATTCCTGCACGAAATACTCTTAAAAACTTATTTTAATGATATCAAATGTAAGATATTTTGAGCCGAACAAATTTTTGCTCATTAGAGAAGGCTATAGCTTTAGAAAAATGGAGCAATTTTTGAGATAATCATAACTCACTATTCTAAAATTTATTTCAATCACATAGCAGACCATTAGAATATAATTTAAAAATCTTCCAATAATATAAAATCAAAATATTTTGGACTAGACAAATATAAAATGTAGGAAATTTTGGGCCAGAGAAATTTTTCCTCGTTAGAGAAGGCTATAGCTTTTGAAAAATAGAGTGGTTTTTTAAGCGATAATAATTGACCACTCTAAAATTGATTTCAGTAATATACTAGACCATTGAAACACAATTATAAGAATCTTTCAATGATATTAAATACAAGATAATTTGGGCCAGACAAATTTTCCCTTGTTGGAAAAGGCCATAAACTTTGAAAAATGGAGTGATTTTTTAGGCGATCATGACTCACTACTCTAAAATTTATTTCAGCCACATAGTAGACCTTCAGAGTACAATTAAAATAATCTTTTAATGATATAAAATGCAAGATATTTTGGGCCAGGAATTTTTTTTTCTCTTTAAAGAAAGCTAAAACCTTTGAAAAATGCAGAGATTTAATTAAAGATCATAACTCACGACTCTAAAATCAATTTCAGACAAGTATCAAACTATTGTAATATAATTAAATAATCTTTCAATGATATAAAATACAAGAAATTTTGGGCCAAAAAATTTTTTACTCGTTAGAGAAGGCTACAGCCTTTAAAAAATATAACAATTTTTGGGAAGATCTTAACTCTATATTCCATAATCTGTTTTAGCCATATAGCATACCATCGAAATACTTACAAAAACATCTTTTAATGATATCAAATGTAAAATATTTTGAGTTAGACAAATTTTTACTTGTCGGAGAAGGCTATAGCCTTTGAAAAATAGAGTGATTTTTGAGGTGATAGTAACTTACTATTATAAAGTTAATTTCAACTACATAGTCAACCGTTAGAATACAATTAAAATAATCTACCAATAATATAAAATGCAAGAAATTTTAGTCCAGACAAAAATAAAATGCAACAAAATTTGGGCCAAAGAAATTTTTAGTCATTGGTGAAGGATTTAGCCTTCGAAAATTAGAGCTATTTTTTAGGCTATCATAGCTCACTATATAAAAATCAATTTTACCCACATAGTAGACTGTTACAATATGATTCAAAGAATCTTTGAATGATATAAAATGCATGACATTTAAAGTCAAATAAATTTTTACTCGTTAGAGAAGGCTATAGCCTTTGAAACATGGAGTGATTTTTAAGAAGATCATAACTCAATATTTCAAAATCAGTTTCAGCCATATAGCAAACTATTGGAATACTTTGAAAAACATCTTTTAATGATACCAAATGCAAGATATTTTGTGCTAGAAAAATTTTTACATGTTGGAAAAGGCTATAGCCTTTGAAAAATTGAGTGATTTTTTAAGCAATCAAAACTCAGTATTGTAAAATTGATTTCTGTTACATAGTAGATCATTAAAATACAGTTAAAAGAATCTTCGAATAATATAAAACGCAAGATATTTTTGATTAGACATATATAAAATGCAAAAAAAATTTTAGGCCAAACAAATTTGTACTCATTAGAGAAGGCTTTAGCCTTTAAATAATGGAGCAATTTTTGAAAAAAATCATAACTCAATATTCCAATATTGGTTTCAGCCATATAGGAAACCATTGGAATACTTTTTAAAACATCTTTGAATGATATCAAATGGAAGATATTTTGGGCCAGACAAATTTTTGGTCATTGGAGAAGGTTATAGCCTTTGAAAAATGGAATGATTTTCGAGGTGATCATAATTTACTATTCTAAAATTGATTTCAGCCACATAGTATACCAATTAAATACAATTAAAAGAATCTTTGAATGATGTAAAATGCAAGATATTTTAGGCCAAACAAATATAAAATGCAAGAGCCAGACAAATTTTCACTCGTTAGAGAAAGCTATAGCCTTTGCAAAACAGAACAATTTTTGATTCGATCATAACTCAATATCCAAAAATTGATTTCTTCCACGTAGTAACTTGTTGGAATACAATTAAAAGAATCTTCAAATAATATAAAATGCAAGATATTTTGGGCGAGCAAAATTTTATTCATTTGTGAAGGCTGTAGCCCTTGAAAAACAAAGCAATTTTCGAGAAGAACGTAACTTAATATTCTAAAATCGGTTTCAATAATGTAGTAGGCCATTGAAATACTTTTAAAAACATTTTTCAGCATCAAATGCAAGATATTTTAAACCAAACAAATTTTTACTAGTTGGAGAAGGCTGTAGCCTTTAAAAACTGCAATGATTTTTTAGGTCATCATAACTCACTATTCTAAAATTGATTTCAGCCACACAGTAGACCATTGGAATACAATCAAAAGAATCTTTCAACTATATCAAATGCAAGATCTTTTGAGTCGGACAAATTTTTACTCGTTAGAAAAGGCTATAGCCTTTGAAAAATAGAGCAATTTTTTTGAAAATCATAACTATCTATTCTAAAATTAGTTTCAAACATGTAGGAGACTATTGGAATACAATTAATAGATCCTTCAATGATATAAAAGGTAAAATATTTGGTCTAGAAAAAATTTTACTCATTAGAGAAGGATATAGCCTTTGAAAAATATAGCAATCTTTATAGCGATCATAACTTTGTATAGAAAATCGATTTCAACCACATAGTAGGCCGTTGGAATATGGTTAAAAGAATCTTGAATGATATAAAATGTATCATATTTTGGGACGGACAAATTTTAAGTCATTAGAAAAGGCTATAGCCTCTGAAAAATATAGCAATCTTTATAGCGATCATAACTCTGTATACAAAATCGATTTCAACCACATAGTAGACCACTGGAACATGGTTAAAAGAATCTTTGAATGATATAAAATGTATGATATTTTGGGCCGGACAAATTTTTAGTCATTGGAAAAGGCTATAGCCTTTGTAAAATAGAGTGATTTTTGAGAAGATCATAACACAATATTCTAAAATCAATTTTAGCCATAAAGTAGACCATTGGAATACTTTTAAAGACATCTTTTAGTAATATCAAATGCAAGATATTTTGAATAGACAAATTTTTACTCATTTGTGAAAGCAATAACCTCTGAAAAATGGAGTGATTTTAAAGGCGATCTTAACTTACTATACTAAAATTGATTTCAGCATCATAGTAGACTGTTGGAATACAGTTAAAAGACTCTTTCAACTATATATAATGCAAGATAATTTGGGCTAGATAAATTTTTACTTCTATGTCCTAAACCCCAAACCCTAAGCCTAAAGCCCCAAGCTCTGTACCCTAAATCAAAAAACCTAAGCCCTAAACCCTAAACCTTAAACCCTAAATCCTAAACCCTAAACCCCAAACCCCAAGCCCTAAGCCTTAAGGCTCAAAACCCAAACCCCAAATCTTAAGCCCTAAAACCCTAAACCCTAAAATCCCTAAGCCCCAAACCCCAAACCCTAAGCCCTAGGCCTTAAACCCCAAACCTTAAGGCCTAAACCTTAAACCCCAAACCATAAACCCTAAAACCCTAAACCCTAAAACCTCTAAGCCCTAAACCTCAAGTCATAAACCCTAATGGCCTACTATATGGCCTATAAACGACTTGTTTAGGCTCTCTTACTAGGGGCATAGCTATCAGATCTAGTACTAGTGCTTTAGCCATAGCCTTCATTTGTCTCTGTAGGATCTATTGATGGATCATGAGCATAAGACTCTTCATCTGGTTAATATTCTTAGTTTGTTCCGGTGTTCCTAGCCTTTCTTGGGATTGCTCGCTAGCATTAGGATTGTTGACAACAGTCCCGCTAAAGGCCACTGTCTCTTCCACATTCGGCTGCGGGCCAGAAGGAATTACCTCTAAATTAAAGAGGAATCATCATTAGCAATCTGAGGAGCAGCCGGTGAAGCTTTTTCTCACATGGTTCTTGATCATGGCACAGATGTATTCATTTGCCGAATGATTAATTAAGTTGATATCTAGCAGTGAGTATATCTTAGGTTTGATCAAATAAAATTTACTATCCATCTACTCATAATAAATAAAAGACTTGTTTTTGCAAATAACAACTATTTTATTAAATAAAACTAAATAAGAATCTTTAATTAATAAGCTACCAATATAAGGTTCCTAATTCAAATTAGGAACATAAAAACAGTCTTTTAATAAAATAAACCTAAATTCATCAAAATAAAGCTGTACATCTCTTATTGCTTTAGCCAACACCATGCTACCATCAAAATAGACTTCTTGTTTCCTTGAACCCTTACAAAAAAACACAAACATTATTGGTGGCTCCCAAATTAATAAACCAAGTGTTTTTTTATTCTTCCACTAAACAAGCTTCTAAGTAAAGAAGATCCTTACTTTCCTTGTCCTTGGCAACTAGGAATTCCTTGCAAGACGTCTTAAAGTGTCCAACTTTGCCACAGTAAAAGCACTTGGACTTTTTAAGGTCTTTAGGCTTCTTATTTTTCTTCTTTTTCGTCCTATCTAAGATAAGAGCAATAGAAGAACTCGAAGCTCCTTTCTTTTTTTGCTTTGGCTTCTTTTTCTTGTACCCTAAGGGATTAGAAGAATCCACCAAGTTGGCCTCTCCCTTAGCATGGACTAGTACCCCATCATTGATCATCAGCTTATAAGCTAATAATTACTTAATGAGCTCGGTAAGTCCTAACTCCCTTGTTGCAAGATTATATGTGGCTATAAACCCCACAAAATTCTTTAACAAAGTTTTGAACACCATCTCAATTTGGGTGTTGTAGTCCATCTCAGCACCATTGTCGATAACCTCAGCAAAGAATGCCATAAGCATAAGCATATGATCTGTAACCACAATACCCACCTTTTGCCAAGAGTTTATGATACTTGTGATAGCAGATTATCAAGCCAACTTTTGTTAGCCTCCGAATATGCCCTCCAAGTTATCCATAATCTCTCTAACAACTTGATAGGTTTCGTATTGCTTTTGTAAAGCACCCATCAAGTTAGCAAGAATGTAGCATCAACCCATCGCGTTAGAATTTTTCCAGTGAGTACATATGACAAGGACCTCTTCAAGTAGTGCATCGGGGCATTGCCCTGGTGGGCAAGATTTGTCTAGTACGAACTTATATATCTCGCAGTTGAAAACTATTAGCAAGTTTCTTTTCCAATCTTTATTATTATCGCCGTTGAATTTGTTTTTAGTAAGTATTGAAATTAGCGGTGTCAGTGACATTTTGAACCAAAAATAAATATTAAATCACATCACAACAAAGCTTAAGACAAATATAAAATATTTTTATCAAATAAAACATACATGTATGTTCCTACATGAAACTTAGAAAAACATATAACATTATAACAGTACTTTTTAGAATCTATTGCTCCAAGCCACCGATAGGTGATCATGAAACAAGTAGTAAAAAACATGGACCTATCTAATTGATATATATTACCTTAAATCCTCCAAGGTTAAGACATATATTGACAACTACTAATTTGGCCACCAATTTAACTAATAGAGCTTCTAGAGAAGGTTAAAATTAAATCATTCTTAAATGTGTAACCATTATTTACGTAGTCCGATCCACGCGCTATTTGAGCCATCAAGGGATGGTCCCAAATAGAATATACCCAAATACATTTTTTACATAGTAGATTCAACCTTTTATGCCGGTGACAATAAACACTTACTGAGAGATATGGTCAGGGTAGAACTGACATGAGGTCCTATATAACATGTTATTAAATATGCATCAAAATATCTATCAATACATATTCATCCACTCATGATAAAACAAAGAAAAAATAAATGATAGAAAAATTAAATACCCTAGTCATGGCCCCATCCTAGAAAAAAGAAAAATAAAGATTACAAAATTTCAACTAAAGTATTCTTTATATCTTGAATTTTGCTCCATCTTTTCTATATCCATCTTCATATATCTCTATTATTTATTTCTCATCCCACAGATTATTTAAAATTTAAATTTTGAAAAGATTCAAATTTTAAGCAATTTTAAATCTCATGTATAATTATATATAATTTTAAATTTAATTAAAATTAAATATCTTTATACACAATTTAAAATTTTGAATTAATTAAATTTTGAAAAAATGACAATTTTCATAAGCTCGAGCCATAACAAAGTATGGCCTTATGTGCTAGGCACGAGGAGGAGAAGAAGCCCAACATGCCCCAAACCTGTATTTCTTATATGTGCCTCCTTCGTGGCACCACCAGAATTCCAAATTAGAATCCTAATTCCACTAAGAGTACCAAACAATTCCCTAATTGTCTCGTTATCAATATTTGATCCTTAATCAAATTTTAGGAAAAAAAATAAATTAAAGTCTTCAATCTTCGTTACCTTTATGAATAAATTACATAAATTCCTATATTATTTCAAGTATACACAAATTCTAAATGTTAAGAAATAAAAATAAAATCCATTAGAAAATTACAATGATAATAAACCGCTCCCATGGTTATATAAAAAATTCTAAATACAATTTTTTCTAAATTCTAAGCAATTATTACCAACAAAATTGAGTGTGCTTATAATAATAATAAAATTAAAACAACCACATATATTATACACAATCCATGACTTAAAACATAAAGACAGGTAACGTAGACCATAGACCATAACTTAAAACATTAAATATACTGTTAGTACATGTTAGACTTAATTATGCTCAATTATGGGCAAAGTTTAAGTTTTAGGTCTTTATCTTGCATTACGTTCTTGTTTTGGGCCCCATGTTGGTCGTACCGTAGTGTGCGCATGATTGAGAGGGACTGTGAGGAGAGACCCATTGGCCAATCCTCAACAGTCTACATAACATTAACATAACATAACATAACATGAGTAACCTCCACCTAGCGAGAGGCCGGTATGCCAAAGGGTGGTTTTATTACCATCTTTCTTGTAGTTCCAACCCGATGGTATTATCATTACCTCTTCGGTCTGGAATACTTTACATTTCTTTCTTTATTTGTATGTATTTTATTTTACACATTATTGTGCATATAACACCATTATACATACTTTACATATTGCTTATAGCATATAGATATGTTAAGCAAATTCATGTTACAGACAATAAAATGTCTGAACTTACAAGTATCTTGCTAAAGTCTGCTTCTTATGATTCACTGACGCTCCTCTTCGCATATTAATTAGGTCCCTATAACCGAAATAATAAACGGTTATTTTCAATATTTATTTTATATTCAAAATGTAGCAAAAACATAAAATTTCTAAGTCTGGGTCCCTAACGATGCATTTAGGGGCCTAATATTTCATTTTTGACCTTTCTGTCAACTTTTAAAAAAATAACCATTTTGTCCCCAACTTTTGACAAAATGACTATTTTGTCCTTAATGGACCTTTTTCACTTTTCTTATACTTAAATCGTGATTTTGGTTATTAAAATCTTAATTAAGGCCTTAGGATGCCATTCCAAGCCTTAATGTACCTTTTCCTAACTTTTGACAAAATGACCATTTTACCCTTAACTTTTGACAAAATGACTATTTCGTCCGTAGTGGAATTTTTCTACTTTTCTTTGACTTATAGCTTAATTTTGACCTTTATAATTTTAATTAAGTCATTCTAAGACTCTAATAATCTTTTTCTATCATTTTTAGAATTTTTGATCAAAATGACCATTTTGCCCTTGATAGGTCTTTGGGTCATAAAATTTTCACTTTAGCGTTTTAATGGAATTTTTTAAGCCCAAAAATCATAAAATAATTTTTTTTAGGTTTTACTGAGTTTTTACAGCATTATTTCCTAAAATTCTTGGGTTATTATTCACTCGACATTCGAGTGGTACTATTCTGATCATCGGTCGTTAATCCACTTTTTCTTGCGTTTCGGGGCTCCAAATAAACGTTTTACTAATAGTAAAAACGTTCATCATCATTTCCCCGACCTAGGTCACCGAAGGGGTTCGGGTTTCCAATTCTCGACCCTATTTTACCCCTCATTTCTTAAAATACCCTTCAGGTCGTTCTAAAAATTTTGACAGCGTTTCCGTTTAATTTTTAGGTTCCCGACGTTTAGGTATGCCTCAAAATTTTGGTACCTACCACGTACTAAATCAGAGGCCTAATTTTTACGTAAAAACTCAAACTTTTTACGTAAAAATCTCTATAAAGCCTTAGTCATTTCTAACGACGTTTCGGTTCATTTTTACCTATTCTTACACTCGGTTTTTATTCACATTCTATACTCACATTGTTCCTCACAAAACTCTTTTTCCTCACACTAACATTGCCCATGGATTTTCTTGAATAACATGCATAAAAATTTGAGTTTTCTTGCTTCTAAATTCTTCCTATCAATCACATATCAACACTAAACTTTTTGAATCAACAAACTACCAAAAATATGCTAAAATTTTCATTCATACCCCCCCTAAAGCTCACGGTTTTTGCTTAAAAATCATGCCCCAAAATTTTTTTTTTTTTCAAGTTCCATTTCATTCCTTGAATCTATGTTATGCCAACCTCACATTTGAAAGCAAAAACCAACTGAACACAACTTGAAATTTACCACATCTTCCTCATGGTTTTCCATTGAGAAAACATGCATAGGTTTTGTGTTTTTCAATTCTAATCCTTTCCTTGCTTTTTTCACACAACAATATGACTTTTCAACACAAAAATTAACCAAACCAAAGCTTGAAATCATCACACAAACTCAAAATGTTTCCACGGTTTTTCTTGATAAAACCTACATCAAATTTGGTTTTTTTTTTTTTCAAACGCTAATTCATTACTTTCTTCAACCACATGCTAACCTAGCTCTTTAGAACAAAATCAAACAAAATAAAAACTTGGAATCCATCACCAACAGGCCACGATTTTCAACACAGAAAATCAAGAAAATTCTTGCAAATTTGAAGCTTCTCTCACAAGTGTTGCTTCCCTTGAGCTTGGGATGACTTTGGAACAAATTTGGAGAGAAAAACTTGAAGAAAATGGCTTAGTTTGGTGGGTGATGCTCACGGAAAAATAGGGCAACAGGCTAGGCTAAATGTTTCCTGGTTTTTCAAGCTAAAAACCCGTGTGTTTTATGGCAGCAAAAAGGAAGGACCAATTGCAAAGGTTTTTGGGTAATTTGGCAACATTTTAGGGGTTTTTTAACAACTTTTCAAGGGTTCCTTTGCAATATAAATTTTTTTTTATTTTTTTCTACATTTTCCTACTCTAAAACTGACACCTTGCATGTTAGATAAGTCTTGAATTTTTGGGTTGACTTTGAATCCTAGCTATTGGATCAAAGAGACTCTAAACCCTAGCCTTTGGATCATTATGTATCTTAGCATTTCTATGAGTGTCATACACCATAGTCTTTCCTTCATATATAATCTTGGTCAAACTTTTGACCAAAAGTCAACCCAAATGGAATTTCACCGAAATCGTCTTGGTGGGTTTTTGAGGCCGTCCGTGTGATCGGTTTACTTTAATTCACTTCCGTTTGGCCAAAAATCTATGCCGTAAGTTTTTCGTCTTTTTGTGGATTCTAGTAATCGTCTAGGGTTTTTGATACCGAACTGACATCATTTTACCCGTAAAAGAAGCACTGTTTTTCTTAAATATGTTGATGCTTCTAATAAGATCAGGGATCATAAGTACATAATGACGTTGTTGACGGATGCGGCAGAAGAAGTGGGTAAGGAAAATGTTGTACAGATAGTTACTAACAATGGTTCAGCATTTGTGAAGGTTGGATTAATGATGATGAAGAAGAACATCCTTTATTGGGCTCCATGTGGAGTGCAATGTATTGATCTCATGTCTGAGAATATTGCAAAGAAAGAAAGTGTGGCAATGTCATAAAGAATGCAAGAGAAATAACCAATTTTATCTATAATCATGGTTCTTTACTGGCAAAAATGAGGGAATTTTGCAATGGATTTGTTTCGACCTAAGGCAACTAGATTTGCAACAGATTATATTGCCCTAAATTGCCTAATCAAAAGAAGGGCTCGTTTGAAGGGATTATTTACAAGTGATGAATGGATACAAGATCGTTTAAGTCAGACACGAACATGAAGAAAGATTGAACAAAGAATACTTTATATTCATTTTTGGGATCATGTTGCATATGTAGTGAGCATTTATGAACCATTATATGCTATCCTATGGATTGTGGACACTAAAGTTGTTCCAACCATGCCAATCATCTATGATATGATGACAAAGATGAAAGAGAAGATTAGATGTCTAAAGGGATGCAAATGGGTATATAATATTATACAAAGCCAATGGGATAATGTGTCATTTCATCCATTGCATGCAGCAGGTACTTTTTTTAATTACCATTTCTTAATATATGAAATAATTTGTTATTCATGTTGTTTGATATGTATAATCTTCTTGTTTTTATAGCATACTACTTGAATCCCAAATATCAATATAACGAAGGCATTGGAAGCAATTCTACTCTTGTGAATGCAATATATAATGCGTATTACTATATGGATCGATTAAGTGACAAATCATCTAAATTCATAAATGAGGTAACATAACATGAACATAGAATTTATTGGTATGAGTGTGTACATTACTAATCCCAATTTCTGTACATTTATAGATCACATAGGCTTTGGTGATCGAGCTGCTATTACAACAAGACAAACACTAGCACCTAGTAAGTAGTTAATGTGTTGCTAAATATTTAACAATTAAACTTGTTATATTTCTCTTAATAACTTACACATTTATGTTATTCTAGCTGAATGGTGGGTAATGTGTAGGAATAGTGCTCCATTGTTAAGAAAACTTGCCATAAGAATCTAATCATAAACAAGTTCATCTTTCGCATGTGAACGTAATTGGAGTACATTTTCATTGATTCATACAAAACAATGTAGGAAAAATTGAAAACATACGTAGCAGAAATTTAAAAACTTTCTACAAATCGTAATAACTCATGTTGCCATTTACAATGAAATACACAACAATCTTTATATCTTCGGAGGAAAACATCAGGAATGCCAGAAAATATGACCGAAAAAGCTTCAACCAACTAGTCTTTTTTGCTATTCTCCAATCTCGGGCAATGGAGTGTGTGAGCACTTAGTTCCTCAATCAATATTCTATGTGGCTTGTCTCCTTCCAACTATCCAAATCTTTGAGAATTTGTTATTATGAGTGAGAGTTATAATAATAAATTCACTCACTTGAAAGTCTATAGTTTAAAGAAAAATAGGTGCCCCAAGAGTCTTATTTATAACAAGTGCACTCAGTGGTTTTCAAAATTTGAACGGGATACTAAAAAAAATTTTTCTCTATCCTCCTTCCTAAGTGTGGCCGAATTTTTTCCTCAAATTCTCCATAGAGAAATCATCCACCATAGGGCTAGGGAAATTCAAAATTTGTTTCAAGTCTCAAACTCTACAAATCTTGTGATTTTATCTCCATGGATAATATTATATATTTCCAGTTTAAATTCAAAATAAAAGCATGATAACTTTATTTGAAATAAACAATTATGTAATGATCATTCAAAACAAAATCAAACTAGGAGAAAATCTTCTCTTTCTTATCTATACAAAAAAAACCAATCTAGAAGCATATAAGGATAAGATTTTGTTCAATTCAAATTCAAATATAATAATCTTTTAATTTAAAATATTTATTTAAATAAGATTATGTGGATATTTAAATCAATTATTCAAATAATTAATTTATCCATATTTATTCAAAATTTAAATCAATCTCATATTTATCTTTCAAAAGACAAATACAATTAATTCAAATTTCAAATCTTATCTTCCAAATAAATATTTATATAAATTAAATATTTATCCCATTAATTAAATAAAACAAAATTACCATTTACCTTTGCTAGAAAAAATGCCTACACCATTTACAGGTGACCCAGATTTTTTCTCTTCACTAAGTGTAAAAATATAAGTCATAAAAAATACCCCAATTAATTACCATCTGTTAAGGAATTATGCGGAGCTAGTAAAGGGGCCGAGGACATATATAATGTGAGTTCTAATAATTTATGTAATTATTATTTTATACTAAATAAACCCATTATATAATTATTAGTTTCAGAGTCATGACACTATAAACATGAAACTGCACTCCCAATTATATATCAAATAACACAAGCCAATGAATAGCCATCGTCCAATGACCTAGTCATATATGCAAAATCCTCATATGGTATATATGATCAACCTTAGGTCAAAATCTATTTAACTTTTTGATCACGCTATCTTAAAGATCCATTATATACTTGATTAAAAAAATGATTATTCACCATGTGCAAATAAGAAATCATTTGCCCAGCAAATGATCTAAGACCTTATCCATTTTTACATCTGGTGTAATGTCATTAAGAGAATAATCTTTACTCATTAATAGAGCTATGATTCCATATCTAGAAGTAAACTCTCCATGGTATACAAATCATCTACCTAACAAACTAATCTATAAGCCTACTACTTCGAGTACGCTTTAACATTTGGAACATCAAAGTATACAAGTCATACACATAAAATGAATGTCGAAAGTGAATTAATCCACTCAAGTGACCTACATAGATTAATTACACTTTGATTCCAGTCTAATACATCACCACTAAGCAACATATTTATGTCTCTACTCGGGAGTCAAATACTCCAGGTAGTTAAGATAAATCGTCTCCCTAATTGGCTTTGGACAATATAATAATATTAATATGAGTTAGATACTCACTCAACCCTATAGGTTACGAACTGTAGCTTTATGCTCCGTTTGTTTGGCACTTTCAAAATTGAAAAATGAAAAATTTTTCATTCTAGACCTTCCTAAATTTCCGTATCTGAACATCCAAATATTTTCATTTTCGAAAATGAAAAAAGTACCCTCTAGAAACAAAAAAGTTTTTACCAATCCAAATAACTTTTCGCTTTTAAAAAAAATTTCAAATAACTTTTCATTTTACTTTTTCCACTTTCCAAAAATGGACCTCCAATCCAATCGGAGTCTTAGATTACTTACTTTATAAAGTTGTTTTCTCACATACAAAAGACCATTTTATACAACATTATAACAGTTTAACAACAAGTAGTCAATGAGTCATATTTGCTTACATTTACTTTAACATGTAAATAGGATGAGGACATATAGCAACATAATGAATAACCTTTAATATATTATTAATCAATTCAAAAATAAATAAAATACATTAAAAATGTCTTTCCTACTAAGGGTATTCCTAACAAACAATGCAACCCATTTTCCTATAATAAGATTGAACAATTGCTTTTCTACTATTATAATATGAAGTTAAAATTACCAGACATGGAGGTAGAACAAGATAAAGTAGCAGAAATAGATTATTTAGACTTGCTTGAAGTAGTAATTGAGCTAGGTGTTGAAGATGATGATGATCCTATTATGCAATGGCCTAGGCCAATAGATTTGGATGATGAGAATGGCAATCTAGATCCAAGAATTATATGACATGCTTGAGAGTATGGCGTTGACATTGATAGAGTACTGGTTGACGGGAGTGCCATTGAATATTGAGGTAGCTATGCGAACACTTGAGTGCAGAAAAAACATTTCTTTGCAGATAGATGTCATGGTGATGATAATAGTAGACGTGGTTGCGGACGTTATAGTGGTAGTGGTGGTGACAATGATAATAATGACAACAACAACAATGACGACAATAATGGTAATGAAGATAGTGGGAGTGATGATGATGATGGGAACTATGGGAGAAGAAAAAGTACAATGTCAAGTCAAATACCTTTGAGTCCATTCATCGAAGAAGAAGATTTTACACATTGTACACAAGATGAAAATCATGGTTTCAGGGCAATAGGTACAGGTATTAGAGAAATTGGAAAACAACATATAAGCAGACGTGGTGTGACTCATATGACTCAAACTGATGAGGATTCTATTACCTTAAGTCTAGATTCTATGAGCTTAGGAATTGAGCAAATTTCATACAGTTATAATCCTCCTTATGGTTATAATCCAAAATATGTTGAGATGTCATCGCATATCCATCCACATTACTTGTCAAGTAGAATAAATCAATAATATTCAATTTATAGATTAACAGTTGGAAGGGATCTAGAAAACATGTATATGGCACATTAACAATTATCTTTAGGACTATTCAAGGGCAATATTTATCTTTAAGACTATTCAAGAGCAATATCTTGGGAAATGAACTGTTTAAATCAAAATCAGAACCTACCTAATGTTTTTCAAACTTGCTAGAAACTCTTTTTGGTATTAAAGACACTCGAAACTTATATGTACTCTCTTATGTTTAGTATTCACTTCCTTTGTAATATATTATATTATTGTATTTTGTTTATAATGTCTCTAAGTATTTTGTTTATAATGTCTATAAGTATGTAATGTCATATTGAAATTATAATAAGTGCATAATTATTTTAATTTCTTATTATACTATGGAATATAACTCTCATATTTAATAAAAAAAATCTATTATATTTATTATAAATTAGTTCAAATTAAGAAATATTGGTTATTTTTACCTTTTGCGAAGTTTTAGCAAAAAATATAAGTTTTTCTTTGAATATCCATTTTTTCACGGGATATCCATTGATATTGACATTTCCGTCAACCTTATCTATGAATCAAAACCTCGACAAATCCTGTTGACATCGACATTTTCATCCTTGATATTATCTAAGAATCAAGTGACTGTCCCACAATTGGGCATCAGCTCAACGACAAATGTGGGTGAGAAGAAAGAATGGAGATAATATGGAACATGATCCCTCTCAAGTCATGGCGGTTCACTTATGGAACAAGTAGGTGTCTTGAAATAATTCATCTTTAAAACTTATTGAAAGGTCATATCCTTGGAGGTATACTTTGCAGGAAACTTTGATTATAAGTCGATCGATGGAAGGTTACTCAAAGCACCTTTTGTTGTTCTCAAACGCAAGATATTATGAGTCAGACGAATTTTTCTCGATTTAGAAGGCTATAGCATTTGGAAAATAAAGCGAATGTAGGGACGATTATAACTCACTATTAAGAAGTAAGTTTGAGGCACAAAGTAGATTGTTCAAATGCTATTAACAGCATTTTTTTATCATTTCAATTGAGTGAAATTTTGAATCGGACTAAATTTTTCTCAGCTGAGAAGGCTCTAGCTTTTGGAAAACGGAGTGAATGTATAGTTAACCATAACTAGGGTTCAAAAGTCAGTTTTAGACATGAAGTGAGACATCCACATTGGTAATGGTTTGTAATAGTATCAAGGGGAAATGGGTGCGATGCGTAGTCAAGCGTGGAGGGCCCAAATCAAAGGAAGCCCCATACAGACTTTGGGGATTTATGTCCTCCTTTTTTCATTTTTTATTTTTTAAAATGTAGAGGCTGAATTAGGGTGTTTTGTAAGCTTTTAATTGTTGTTGTTGTCGTTGTGCCGTTGACGTAACAGCTTCTTCAGCTGAGTTTTGAAAAAAATAAGTAAATAAACAAAAATTAATGGGGGGAGTGAGTTGAGTAAGTAAAGAGTAACTAGTTAGCTTAACAAGTGAAAGACAAAGGGCATGTTGTTTATAATAAATGGTTATTAATGGCATGGTAATAATAATAATAATAATATGGTAGTAAGTAAGGATTAAGGAACGGGAGGAGTAGTTGGGTGAACGAGTGAAGGAGTGGATCCGAATCCGATAAAAGAAAGAAAAGAAAAGAAATCCAAGGACACCCACAGCAAAGCACTCCCTGTCCGTGAGAGAGAGAAACGTAAGGGAAGAAGAAGAAGAAGAAGAAGAAGAGATCGAATATCAAATCTAAAGAGAGAATAAAAAAATAAAATAAATAAAAAATGGGTAGTTGTTATTCGACGTCGAAGAAAACGAAGGAGGCGGCGGAGTCAGAGTCTGAGGAGAAGAGAAGCAGTCGGTGGAAGAGGAAGAAATGGGGAAGTGGAGTTGGAGTAGACGGAGATGGAGATGGAAATGAAATCTTAGTGAGTGGAACTACGACTGGGAATACTGCAAGTGGGAGGATGTGCTTCAACTCCGCCTCCAAACTCGGCTGCTTGTACACTCAGCAAGGCAAGAAAGGCACCAATCAGGACGCCATGCTTCTTTGGGAGGTTTGTTTATTGATTTTTTTTTAACTTTTTTCTTTTTTTTTTTGGGTTTTGGAAATTGGGGGGGTTTGGTGATTTGGGATTTGGGATTTGGTATTTGGGTGCTTTGAATTCTGACAATTTTTGAACCAACCAAGTTACTTTGGTCTTACATTATAAAATTAAAAAGATAATATCTCTTCTCTGGCATAGAATTTCAGTTCAATGAGTGATACCATATTTTGCGGAGTGTTTGATGGCCATGGTCCTTTCGGTCACTTAGTTGCCAAGAAAGTCCGTGATTCTCTTCCTCTCATCCTCTCTGCCGAATGGAATTCCCTTTCCCTTTCCCTTTCCCTTTCTAAGAATCAACATTCCGACGCTACTGCCCCTGCTTTCGAACAACCGACTTCGTCTTCAAGTCCGAGCATGGATGACGAATGGTGCCAGCCATTGGATTTGGAGCATAATGAAACCCTCCCCGACGTCTATGTCACTCTCAGGCAGTCCATGTTTAAGGCCTTCAAATTGATGGATAAGGATTTGAAATTGAATCCCACCCTCGACTGCTTCTGCAGCGGAACCACCGCTGTCGCCTTGGTTAAACAGGTCCCACTTTCTTTTGCTTTCTTTTTTTTTTTTTTTTTTTTCCCTTCTGTTATCTCATTCTCATTTATGTAACCTAAGTAAAAGCATCTAAATCTGGTTCCAAAACTAAACCACCCAAATGGAAATCTAATTTAACAACAGTGTACTTTTTTTTTTTTTTTTTGAATTTTTGAATTTGAGGGGTGTATCTACTATCTAGTATATTTATTTTTACTCATGTTGTAAGAGAAGGTTTTCCAGGCGGTTTGATCATTTCAATCTATTTTGCTTTTATGCTTGCATTATCAGTGAAATGTACCCTAATTCATTTTTAGTTCAGCTCGTTAGTTTAAACCATTCTAGATGGATGTCCAAGAAATGATGATGTCTCCCAAGGAAGTTTTTAGTTTCTACTAAACTGGTTTGGTTTCACAGGGTCGGCATATTGTGATAGGAAATGTTGGCGATTCCAGAGCAGTTCTGGCAACGAGAGACAAAGACAATGCTTTGGTTGCTGTACAGTTGACTGTGGACTTGAAGCCTGATCTTCCTGGTATCCTCTCTCTCTCTCTCTCTCTCTCTCTCAACACATGGATGCTGACTTACACTTATATGCGCTCTTCACCTCTAAGTATTAAGGGATAAGAAAAGCAGAATAGTGATATAATGCAATGCTTCTCCTATAGACTTTTCTTTTGAATTTTTAATAAACGTATAAAGATGTTCACACTGAACAAGAGAAACGAAGAAGAGTTTCTGGAACTTTCTGCTTCTTGTTTTATTGTTATATATGTATATTTAAGTTTTTTACTATAATTAGGGGAAGCTGCTAGGATCCAACGATGCAGAGGACGTGTTTTTGCATTGCAGGATGAGCCGGAGGTTGCTCGGGTCTGGTTGCCAAATAATGACTCTCCTGGTCTGGCAATGGCTAGAGCTTTTGGGGACTTCTGTCTCAAGGATTTTGGTTTAATTTCTGTACCAGATGTTTATTATCACCATGTTACTGAAAGAGACGAATTCATTATTCTTGCAACTGATGGGGTATCTTTCTCTTTTCTTTTTGTAGATTTGTTCCTTTTATTTTTTTATTTTTTGCTATAATGTAATACGGTAAATTCTCTCCAAACAGGTTTGGGATGTTCTCTCGAACAAGGAAGCTGTGGATATTGTGGCCTCAGCACCAGGACGCACAACAGCCGCAAGAGCTCTTGTGGACTGCGCTGTTCGAGCCTGGAGGCTTAAATACCCCACGTCAAAGAATGATGACTGTGCTGTAGTCTGCCTGTTTCTAGAAAACATATTTTCGGCCAGCACGGGTGTTGTGGAGGGTGATGGGACAAGGAATCACGAAGAGGTGTTGGAGAAGACAGAAATAGCAGATGAGAATACTGGGGGTTTGGAAGTTGATGATTCTCATGCTTTTGTTCTTGTGCATTCGGGAACTCTAGGAAGTTCTAATGAGATTGTGCCGGTTTCTGAGGTGACCGAGGAAAAGTCTCCAGTGAAGGGCCAGTCAAAGAGAAGCCTAGCCGAGTGCATTTCAACTGCAGATGACGAGGAGTGGTCAGCTTTGGAAGGCGTTACCCGGGTTAATAGTCTGCTAAGCCTTCCGAGGTTTTTGTCCGGTGAGAAGCGATCAGCCAGCTGGAGAAAGTGGTCGTGACGTGCCCTTGTGAATCAGTTATTGTTGCTTTTTTTTTTCAATTTTGCATCATAATTCGATTATGATTGTGGATAGAGGAATTAGTCTGTTGGAATTCACTGTAAAATAAATGTTTTTTTAAGTTTCCATTTTAGGATACAGATTTACAGGTACCATAAACAAACACCGGAAATGACCAAGTTTGTAGCGTGGACTGAAGACGCCAATCTATTTGTGCAGTGAAATTTAGCTTCCACTTGTGTGTGTTATGTCTCTTCTGTTAGCTTCACTGTTTAGTAAATTAGCATCGTTTAATTGCTCATCTATTCTCTTTGATGCTTCTTATTCATGTCGTTTTGTTTGTTCTTTCTAGTTCATATTGTTTTTCTTTGTCGTTTTATTCTTTTTTAATTTTTTGGTTTGCGTCGTTTTAGACTTTTTTTTTTTTCTTTGTCGCTTCTAGTTGATGTCCCTTTTCTTGTCGTTTCTAATTGGTGTTTTTCAGTTCGATGTCGTTTTCAAAATGGTGTCTTCTTTTTGGTTTACTTCGCTTTTTCTTTTTATGTTTTCCTTTGTTTTTTCAGCTGACCACGCTACGTTGCTTTCATGTCCACGTTGCTTTTAGCTTTGACGATGTTTTTCATCTGACGTCGTTTTATTTCGTTTTTACTTGATTTTTTTTTTCCACTTTTTTTCCCATAGGGGTGGATAGCGGTGTTTATCGGGGGAGAAATTATTCAGTCTGATTTCAATTTTATTTCAATATTTTAACGAAATAATTACACAAAAAAATCCATTTTCATAATATTGTATTAAAATTTTTTTAAAAAAATATTATGTAAATATCTATTTAAAAAATAAATACATGTAATACTTAATTTTTCATTTTATTATAATTGATATCATTATTTTTTTATTTAGTTTTTTTTTTCTTTTTTGTTTGTGGACCTTAATGATGATTTTTCTTTTTCTTTCTTTTTTTTTTTTTGATAAATGTGAATTATTTTTAATAAACCTAAACACATTTTAATTATCATAAAGAACACGAAATTACCATAATAAATTGATAATTTTCAAAATAAGCATATTTTAACCATCAAAATGCCATATCTAATATCACTATAAAAAATCTAAAATTACTACAAAAAATCATAAAGATTACAACATTATTATAAAAATGCTATACCATTCATAATAAAATAAAAATTATGATAATTTAGATCATAAAATTTTCTTTATTATTAAAGTCAAAATTTTCTTTAATATAAAATCTGGTAATCAATATCATAAAATCAATCTTGCTTCTATTTATTCAAATTTTTTTATTTTTTTTTATAATTTCTTTATGGAGGCGTCTATTGACAGTAATTTTTTTGCTTTTCCCACTCACTTTTTTATAAATTGTTTTATTACAAAATTGCCTATTAGTTAAATTACGTATAAGTACAACAATGTTTAAAAAGTTAAAAAAATACACTATTTACTCTAGATTTTACTTTAAAAAAAACACTTATTAGATATTTATTAACTTAATTCCTCTAATTTAGACATATATATAAATTACCTTATTTTAATTTCATTTAATTGATTGGATTATCGCTTTCGTTCTACAACTATTTTCTTATTGCTGTCGGCATTTAATTTCAGTGTGTGTGTGTGCGCGACCCCTTTTTTCTTTTCTTTTTTTTTTTTTTAATTTTTTTAAGAAAGCTTTGTTCATTAGAACAAACAAAAACAAAAACAATCAGCCCCAAAACAGAGTGGAAAGCCAAACGGGCCCAAGGCCGCAAATTAAATTGTCTCTCAATTGTGCTGTTTTGCAGTTTGTTCGTCTCGCAGTTTTAACCAAATTTAGTAAGGAGGAATTTTATTTTTACATCCTAAATCTTGAAAACCGATAAAAATGCTTACTGAATTATGAAAAAAATTTTCTAGTTTAGAAAATATTTTTACCAATTTTCAAAGTTCCGGCTAGGTATGCAACCATATATTAGTACTCACTTATCTTTCCACTTTGATAAATAAACGAGCATTCAAAAGAAATCAACAAAGATGAGCTTTATTTTTGGGGTTGGCATTTTTTTTTTTTTTTTAACTTGAGGTTGGGGCATTTAAACTTTGTATCACCGCTAATACAAAGATGAGCTTTATTTTTGGGGTTGTCTTTTTTTGATGGAATCAATTGTGAGATTACCGTTAATCTGTGTCTAAAAAAACAAGCAAAAGTGACATTTTAAGAATGTGTTTTTTAATGAATGTCTTTAGTTTTGAAATATAAATATAAAAATAATAATAATTCATTCCTTAAAATTTCAAGATCAATAGTTTATATGATTGAAAATTACTAAAGAACACATTTCTTTTTTGAAGGAATTATAGCAGATATATGTTAGTAAATGAATAAACAGTTACCCAATAATTTACTTAAGTCAAATTTTTTAGGGGAAACAGTCAGTGATCCACCGGAATTTTTAAGAGGGAGAAGTGGAAATTACCGATAGTAAGATTTCAGCTATCTAATGGCTCAAAGCCTAGTCTTCTGCCATGTGCTAGCCTCATTTAAAAACAAATTAATTGGGCGTTTGTTTATAGTTTTACATTCGCGTTGTATTTAAACATAATATAATTTTCATCCAAATATAAAAGCTTTATATTCAAATACAATACTTTTTAACAGTACCTTAAATATATTTACTATTCAAGAATATTTTGAAAACAAATTTTTTTTTCATTTACATCATATTCTCTCTGTATCTCACTTTTCCTATCTACTTTTACTAATTGTATCAATTTTTTAACTTTAAAATATAATTCAAACACAAAGGAAATACTTTTTATCCAAATACAAAATACATTCAATGTATTGCGTTTAAACGCAATGTAAATGTAATACGTTTACTAAACATCTCAGAAGTTGTTGATATGAAATCTTTTATTTACTAGCTAGTTAAGGTTTAACTATAAAGGTGTGGTTAAAAAATTAGTTTCGTGTCAAAAAGCATAAAAAGATAATAATTTCCGAAAATTTGCCTTTTTATTTTATTTTCTCTCTTGTTTTTGCCCCTCTTGGGCATGCTTTGATGCTTGATGTTGATATCACGTTCGTTTGATCCTTTGTTTATTACTGTTTGCTACTGAGTTAAAAAGAAGAGTTTGAAGAAGATTCCTTTGCAGTACTTCTGTGTATGAGATGATTTGGAGAAAGTGGAAATTGATTAAAGAAGGTGTAAATATATCTATGTGTGTGTGGATGTGAAAAAGACTAGAAATCAAATATTCGTATATCTGTGTGTATAATGGAGGGTGTGAAAGTCATGGGTCATGGCCGGCGGGGTTGGGTTATGATGACATTGGTAAATACAGATGAAAGAAAGTATGTAACATTTCTTTGTGTCTGTGGGAATAGATTGAATCATATGAAAGATATTGAAGTGAAAAAATAAAAAATAAAAAATAAAAAAGCAGTACTAATTATGAAATATATCTTGTCTGGAGCGAGCAGACAAGGGATCTTCATGACCTTGTATTCATGATCTTCTCACTGATATTGATTTTCACAAATTAACATATATACTTGTATGTGTATCCACACACACAAATATATATATATATATGAATATTAGAGAGAGAAAGAGAGCACAGGACTACTATATACATGCAGGGTACAGTGGCGGGAGTGTTTGGTGTGTGTTTTCTCTCTTTTGACTGCACCATTAAATACCATTGTTTTCTAGTGATTTGTTCTCAACAGAGATGCCTTTTTTCCCCCTCCTCTCTGTCAATGGTTTAAATTATGCCTCCACCCTATATATATTCCAAAAAATAGATACATTTACATATACATGCATATATGCCTATATATTATTATATGTTTTATGTTCGGATCTAATTGCTTGTTCTACTTCTTTATCGATATCATTACCCTACAACGTCAAGAATGCCCTTTTGCCCACCATCCAAAAGAAGCGAGTTGAATATTTAGTTTATCACGTTATTTTTTTAATTATTTATTTGCATGAGCATATATTCTGTATTTATTCCAATCTACGCAAAATAATCTAAATATAATGTGTGTTTCTTCGTTTGGTTTTTGTTTAATATTTGATTGACAAGGTACTGTTTTTACAGGGAGTACTCGTCAACGTATTCTTCTTACAAGTTGACAACAACACATGCTAAAGCTTATGGTTTTATAGATCTGTAGGTACTTGATTTTTCTATAAGCATTGTATAAGAGACCTACATAAAGTTTAACATTAATTAATGACCGGATATATAAATCGAAGCTTTTTATGTAAATCACAAAATCATATTAAAAATAAAAGAAAAAATAATCATACATATCTAAAATTGAAAAAAAAAAAAAAAGGCAACGAAAATGAAAATTAGAAAAACCACCAAAAGCAAACATGGCCAAAAAAAAATCAAAACAGAAAAAACTATTTTCTTACGAGCTCTAAGCTATAAGAGGTCTGTTTTTTTTTTTTTCTCTTGATTCATTATTTAATTTTCTTCTCAAAACATTTAGCTTTTCTAGTTTATCTCACGAATATCCTGAATGGCAAGGGTATATTAATCAAGATAGTTGGAAATGTATTTGATTAGGATTAAGATTGAGTAATAAAATAAACCCTAAAGAAGGAAGAGAGTAAAAATAAAAGGATAGAGAAGAGAAAAAGAAGAGACAGCGAGGTTAGGCGCACGTGCGTGGGGTACAGGACATATATGGGGACAAAAAGAGAAGAAAGGATAACCTTACTTTGCATTGCTTTTGTTTGTGTGAATCTATATATCCTACGTCGATAATAATTTGGATCATATTTCTGAATCTCAGAGCCCACAGTGATCGTAGCTAGCTATAGCTTTAGGGTACTGCTGCCAATGGCAATATATATTTACACATATATATATATATGAAAATATATATATATATATATTGGTCTCCACTTGCCAGCAAGTAAGTTGGGTATTGATTGCATTACCTGCGGACCAACTGAACCTATACATATATGTATACATATACTCACACACCTGAATTTCTTCTTTTAGCTTCTATAATATATTTCATCATCACGTAAGCCAAACTCTCTTTTTCTTTCCATTTTCATTTTCCCGCGGATATTCCAATATTTAAATAACCTTAATTAGCAAATTTCATACTACTCTAGAATATTTATAGTATCAAAGGAAAAAAAAACCTATTAAATATTGATATGGATTCCCGACACATGATCTCCACTAGTACTACTATTCCACTATTGTCTTTTTAACATTTATTCATTCTCCCTCAGACAAACTAGGAAAGAAAAATAGATCGATTTAAAAAATAATAATATTATATATATACAATAAATACCTATGTTTATATGTATGTCATTAAGTTCTCTGAGATTATGTTTATATATATGTATATATTGTAATTACAGTTTCCTTCTTCAAGATACAATCCTCTACTTATGATACTAACTTTGGAAAAATATAACCTCACATCCTTTAATTTTAAATCATAAAGGATCCAGTCCTCTGTAAGGGACTTGAATTTTTATTTTTTCTATAATTATGTCATCAAAATCAAAAGGTGATCATGATAATTTAAAAGAACATGACAAAGATATATGATGAACCAAAATTGTAAAATATATACAATTTTGTATATTATATATACATTACTGTGGACAAATTAGAGGTGACAATATATGTTAATAATTATGTCAACCTATTTATTAATGAATTAGCCAGGAAACATAAATTGAAACAAAATTTATTTATTAAACATGCCATAAATTTTCAATAGAAATACAACCAAAACACATTTAATTTATAAAAAGTTTAAATCCTCTAACTTCATATCATATTCGAAATTGCCTGTAATGCAAAGGAGAGTATATATGTTATCCTACAAATACATACGTACTATATACAAATATATATGTGGAATAGTGGGAGGGGGTACAGTACAGTACTCAAATAGAAATGAGAAGGAAAAAGGCCAAATAGACAGAGAAAGGGGTTGCACTGGCACAACCCACATGCCATGATGATGCGAGCGAATCCAACAAAGAAAGACAAACAAGGAAAACCAGGTGTCAGCGGCTAAGCCAAGTGTGGGGTTAAGTTATTGCAGCAAGCTGCTGTGTAAAAAGGTGAATAAATATATTATATTATATTATGCTATATTATATTATTCCCCATTTAAGGCTTTGCGTGTAATTCTTGTTGTTCTTTCCATCCACGGCCTCATAAAAAGAATTAAAAATATTATTATTTTTAAATAACAAATATCTACAAAATTCCCTATCCATGTTGCAAACCATACCAATAAGTAATATTTATATTTAATATTCTTGACCATTAAATATTTAAACTACGGTGTCGTTTGGTAAAAAAAATTAAATTTTAATTTTACACCAAACACAAATTTTATAACAGTGTTACGAAAATAATTACTATTCAAAATATTTTTAAAACAATCACATCGACTTTTTAACTCCACTATTTATCTCTACTTTTATCAATCACATCAACTTTTCAACTCTAAAATATTTTTCATCCAAACACACATTTTATTCAAATGTAAAACAAATACTTTTCAACCAAATATAATATTTAAATACAATTAAAATGCAATATGTTTACCAAACGCCTCTGACGTATAATGTACTTGAACTGATCATTTTTCAGTCTGTGAGCTTAGTGAACTAAAAACAATATTACTTGTTGATATGTATTAATGAAACAGCTAGAACGAACAGGATGTAATATTAATGAACATATATAAATCATAGATGATGTCTTAATTAAGTTTGGCCCTCATACACTACAGTAAATGTAATATCAAGAAATATCGTGTAATACTAATTGCTCGCTAATATGTAAACTTTTCTGTTGATATACATCACTAATTATAGGAAAAATTCTAAAATGTAGCATACTACATATAAAGCTGTATAATGTTTCATATAAATTTAAAAAAATAAAATAAAATTACATTTATGACCATCGGATCCATAAATCACATACACACGTATATTTGAAAGTTAATCAAATAAATCGGCCGTCAGGACAAAATAAATAAGCTTGAAAAATGTGCGCGTGCAATGTTTCAGAGAAGAACAACTAGAAAAGCCCTAAACAGAAGGAAGCTGGAAGGATATAATTGGGATCGTCTGATACATAAATATAAATATAGTTATACCATAAATAACTGCGCGCATTGTATATACGTATATGCACAGAATTAACTAACAAACTTGTCGTAGCTGTCGTATGTATATATTTTATGCTTTTTGTTTAGTCTTACCCTCCTTAACTACTAATAAATACAATGCCTGAGAAAGATTCTTCAAAGTTTTTGGAATCTTTTTATGCCTCTTTCATAATCCCCTTTTTCTTACTTCTTTACTTTGATTTTTATATTTATTGTTTTTTAGGGAAAATAAATATTTGTACATGCCTCCAAAAGGGAGAGAGCGACTTGTATGGATCACAGCTCGAAATTCCAAGCATGGTTTTTTTTTTTTTTTTTTGGTGTCAAGCTAAGCAATATATGTACATATATATATTGATAGTTTAATAGACCATGGAATTTAAGGGATTCCCTGCCAAATGCCATAATACTAGAAGCATATTACTATAAATCTCAGGTACTGAGATGAAGTAGTGAATCTGCAAGCAGCTTGGGTGGTTGCTACTTACTGAGTTTGAGAGCATCTCCAGAGCAGTCCAAAATTAAGGGAATTATAGGCATGCATGAGATGTGTGCGCCCACACACACACACACAGAGATATATATATATATAACTTGAGAGGGCTTGTCTAGGGTTTTCAATAATGTATGTATTCCATGAGCGCCGCTACTTCCATGAAATTATTTCCTTTGGATTCATAAAGAAATCAATTTATGAAGATCTCAACTTGGGTAGCTCATTATGAGTTTAGACCTGTTGTTCTTATTTTCTTATTCATTTGCTATTCTTTTATTTTTATTATTATTATTATTATTATTATTATTATTCACTATTCTTACACTTAGCAATTTTATTTAAATGTGTCAAAATTTAATTAGAAAGACATGAGATGATAAAAGAAGACAACATATCTGAACTTATTCATCATTTAAATTTGCATAAAACCTTGCTAATTTTAACTATTTCAATGCATATGTTTCATTTTATATGTAGGTAGAAGCAGTACGTGTATAGTACTCCTTTTTTTTTTTTTGGGGGGTGAAAGACAGTATATAGGACTTGTTACCTCATTGAAAGTACCACTCTGTAGTGCTTTAACTTAGAGTCATTACATAGGTAATTGTAATTTGTTATGCACGGTACCTTTTTAAATTTTGGTTTTGTTACTAAGATCCTCTTTTGGGGCAAATAAAAAATGAACTAGTAGTATTTACTTAACATGAATTAGTAGATGTGTTATGGGAGAGAGGAAATCAGGAACAGTAGTACAGGTACTACAACAACAACAACAACATATGAGTAAGCAACTGCAAAGCATATTTCTGTAAATTCTGGCAGACAGCAGATCTGATGATCCCTCATCAAAAAAGCTGCTTTCTTCACCTAATCATAATACTTCGGCCGTAGATCTCATCATCATCATGATACATGAATTAATAATTTTATATATATTATGTTAAACCAATTAATGTTAAGAACTGTCCATATTATTAACTTATTATCCCCTTCTCGATCTGCATAACCCCGTTTCAAAAGTTTCTTCAGCTAGTTAGCTACCCTAGTATTATTCATTATTCTTGTCACAATATATCTATATTTGTACACACACATTTATATAGATATGTGTGTATCCATTTGTCTCTTGGATCTATAGCTAGCATTTTCCCCAATATATAAATATATATATATACATATATACATATACACCTGCTGGTAGTATCAATAGTACTGCTTCTGCTATATATGCATAGCTTCTATAGTTTCACCACTCCTGCAGCAAATGACCGTGTGAGTGTGAGAGCTTCTATATGTTTGTGTGTGTATATATACACAAACACACATACACAGACACAAACACACACACGGGTTTGTATTGAAGTTGATGTACTTGACAGAGATCCAATATTATCCAACCTAAGCTGAAAAAGTAATATGCTGATGGGGTCATTCAATTCGCATGAACAACCTCAACAACAACAACAACAAGAGGTTGAAGATTTAGAACTAGAACTGGATCAACAAGCAGCGAGTAATACTACTAGTATTAGAGATCCGGAATTATACCACCAACCATCCTCGGCCCATTCATTTCATCATCATGAGGCTGAGCCACCAAATGCTCTTCATATCCGCCAATTACTCATCCGCTGCGCCGACCTCATTTCTCACTCGGATTTCGCCGCCGCTCACCGCCTCCACTCCGTCTTGTCGGCCAAATCCTCCGCTTTCGGCGATGCCACCGAGCGTCTTGTTCACCACTTTGCCAGGGCCCTCTTCCTCGGCCTTAACAACAGCAACAACAACAACAACAACAATACAACTAGTACTACGGCCACAGCGACTCCTTCATATTCAATAAGCTGGCCACCAAGGCTAATTAGGCCTAGGCAGGAAGATCATTATCACCGTCACAATCTGCGGATTTACAACGAGACCGAGTCCGAAGCCGTGCATTCCTCCTACCTAACCCTAAACCAAATAACCCCTTTCATCAGATTCTGCCATCTGACGGCCAACCAAGCCATCCTTGACGCCATTGACGACGGACACCAAGCTCTCCACATCCTGGATTTCGACGTAATGCACGGCCTTCAATGGCCGCCCTTTATGCAGGCACTGGCAGACCGCCCTTCTCCTCCGATGCTTCGCCTCACCGCCACAGGCACCGACTTAGCCCTTCTCCGCAAAACCGGTGAGCGCCTCCTCAGATTTGCCCACTCCCTTGGCCTCCGCTTCCAATTCCACCCTCTCCATCACCAGGACGACCATGATCTCTGCCTCCTCCTCTCCTCCTCCGCCGTCGCCGTCTTCCCCGAGGAAGCCCTCGCCGTGAACTGCGTGCTCTTCCTCCATCGCCTCCTGGAAGACCAACAAGTGGTAGAGTCGTCGTCCTCAACCTCGACCAGCTGCTCTGCAGGGATGAATTTGATGAGCCAGTTCCTGAGCAGTATAAAGGCTTTGAATCCGAAGGTGGTGACGGTGGCCGAGAGAGAGGCAAACCTCGACCGACACCCGCTGTTCATGCCGACGTTCGTGGAGGCGTTGGACCACTACGCCGCCATATTCGAGTCGCTGGAGGCCACGCTTCCGCCGAGCAGCCGAGAGCGGCTGGCGGTGGAGCAGATTTGGCTGGGCAGGGAGATTGCAGAGGTGCTCAAGTGCGAGCGGCGAGGCCAGAGGTACGAGGCCTGGGAAGTGATGCTTGGGAGATTGGGATTCTCGAATGTTCCGCTAAGTCCGTTCGCACTTTCTCAAGCGAAGCTCCTTCTCCGTCTTCACTATCCTTCGGAAGGTTACCGCCTTCACAGCATTCTCAACCATTCTTATTTTCTATGTTGGCAGAATCGTCCCCTTTTCTCGGTATCTTCCTGGCACTGATCTATCTTCCTCATCAATTATATCAATATGTAGACATATATATGTGTGTGTGTGTGTGTGTGTGTGTGTGTGTGATCATGTAAGCATGTGATCAAGGTGTAGCTAATCACTAGCTGCTTTGCCTTTGCCTTTAAAAATCTCTGGTGAAACAACAACAACAACAAAGGGAAGAGAGTAAAGACAGACGGAAAGCTATGAGATATGATCATGAATTAGTTGACAGCTGTTTGTGATATTTTCGTCCTCCAAATTTGAGTCCCAAAATCCAGAAATATGCATTTGCATGAAGAAAGAGAGACAAATAAATATGAGAGAATTGGACAGTAGCTAGCTAGCTACTTTCATGGCCGAGCTTTATTAATTCCTATTATATACATACATATATATACATATGTATATATATAAGATGATGTAGGAGTAGTAAATGTGGACGGACGTTGATCATATGAAAACTAATTAATTAGCGAACCCTACTTCCTACTTCCTACCATACTTATGAGTGGCATTAGCTCCCGTGCCGGCCTTTCACCATACAGCGCTTCTCTTTGAGGGTTCCTTCTTGGAGAATATTAATGTTACTTACTATTAATCTTATAATTATATATATTGATCATTGTTTTGTAATTTTAACTTTTGCTTTTTGCTATTAATTTTACTCCCTGTGCTGTAAGCAATTGCCCCTCCCCAATCTTTCATTTTGAGTTAGTGGAGAATATTTGACCCTTTTTATTAATTAAATTATTTATTCTAAAGTTTAAAGCACTATTTGTTTCTAGAGGGTTTGTCTTCTCATATATATTGCTGCTGCATGACTTGATAAAAAATTTCGTTTCTTTTTGTTCTCTTATCTAGTAATGCTATCAATGAAAGTTCGGTTGCTTGATTGAATTGATTGATCATGCCTTTTTATTAAATTACTAATCTTGCACCACTATGAGCGTGTTTGGTTAGGGGGCAAAAAAAAACTGGAAGGAGAGGGATGAGTTGATTAATTCTGTATGGATTTTAACATTTATCTTTGATAGAGAAAAAAGAAGAATAAAAGGATTAGATAAAGAATTATATCTTTCAAAATATCCTAATTTTATGAGACATTTGGTAAATACATTACATTTTAATTATATTTGAATACAATTCATTTTTTGAGTGTTGTATTTGGTTAAAAAGTATTTGTTTTGTATTTGAATGAAATGTGTATTTGAATGAAAAGTATTTTAAAGTTGAAAAGTTAATGTGATTGGTTAAAGTAGAGATAAACAGGGAGTTAAAAAGTTAATGTAATTATTTTAAAAAACTTTTGAATAATAATTGTTTTTGTAGCACTATTGAAAAAAATTATATTTGAATATAAAACTTTACATTTAGTGTAAAATTACATTGCGTTTGAATATGATTAAAATGTAAAACTTTTATCAAATGCCTCCTTAATCACTCCTTTCGTATTTATCTTCTAAAATAAAGAATGTAAAAAAGATGGCATACTAAATATCATAAGAGAAAATTCCTTATCATTTCTCTCATCTAAGTGCTTCCTTACTTCTTTTTCTGCATTTTCTCTCCTTTCTATCAACTGTACTATATCCATAAACATATATATAATCTGTGTATTTTCTTTCCATTCTGTCTACAATGATTATTCATATGGTAATTTATAGAGTAGAAAAGAAAGGAAGAAATTAATGAAGGTATGCATGCAGCAATAGTATATGTAACTTGTTCCCTAAAATTCCCTTATGAAATGTCAACTTCAAATAAATATTTTTGTTGTCGTTGTGCTTGAATATTGATTATTTCAAGGAGTAGCTAGCTAGTCCCATGGTAGTAGCATACACACACACACACACAGAGGGGACGCGTGAGAGTTCTTGTTTTAGGGAGTAATTAATAAACAAGTACCAGAGGTTATAGAGGCGTATATTCCTGTTGTGTGTCTTTTGATATAATTATTATAATATTATTAATATTGCTAAGTCCTAATTTTATGCCTTGTGTCTCCTGAACAAAAGCATCAAAGTTGTCAAAAAAAGAGCATTTCATGGTCACCTTGCCTCCTCAACACCCATGCATATGGAAATCCTTCTGCTCTCCTGCTTGTTTTTGGTTGCTAGGGATCCATTTCTTCTGTCCCTCCACTGTTTCTAAGTAAGGACCACTAATCCTTTCTTACCCTTCTATTCCTGTCTTTTTACCTTCTTAAACATCAATCTTGTCTGACGTTATAATACAAATACTATATATTATTCTCTCTCTCTCTCTCTCTCTCACACACACGTACTATATATGACTTTAATTTATCAATATACACATTTAATATTAATTGTCAATGTTTGTATTTAAATAGATAGGATTTGATTGATTAATAATATTAATGGTAAAGAAGATCATCAGCACTTTGTACGAAGCGCGCTTAATTAGCTAGTGGCTTAATTTGCTCAACATGCTACCATAACATTCCACGCACCTCCAAAGCTGACGAATTGAGTGGATAAAATATGCTAGTATGCTTGCCCATTAATTTGTCATGATCTAATATGATCTAGCGATATATATAGTGGAAGATAACAATATAATAATATGTATATATACACTAACACTGACGTCACACACACACACACACACATATATATATATATATAGAGAGAGAGAGAGAGAGGAAGCAAAGTTTTAGGTTAAAGGTGTGTAACGTTGAAGGTGACAGACAGTGATAAGATGGTCACAGTGGGGAGGAGGAAGGGAAAGGGTATGGCATATATATGTATATGTGTGTGTGTGGGAAGGCAAACTTAGGTTAGCTTCTTAGGTGTGTGTGGGCGTGGGTTGCGTGTTGGGAATTATAAAAAAGAAATGCAATTGCTTATATTGCAATGACTGATCTGATGGACCAGATTGATTCAACTTATTATTATTATTTTTTTTTTTTGTTGAAGTGAGAAATTCAGGGCTATACCCAATTTAGGGTTGGTACACGCTTACTACTTACTTATATAGCTTTGACAGACATCCTTTCATCCATCTGTTTCAGACGCATCCTTTTTCCCCCATTTCATATCTCTTCCCTTTTTCTTCTTCTTCTTCTTCTTCTTTTTTCATTTTTTTTTTCTTTTTAAACTGTTATTACTGGTCACTTGTACTAGATACATTTGGAAATATTGTTGTCCCTTCTCTATACGTGTAATAATTACAACGACAAGAGTTCAATCCCCACCAAAAATAAAAAAAATAAGACGGAAATTAATAAACGCGGGACAGTTTAATTTTTAAGCTTGGATCTTTACAACTTCTCTGCCCAAATTACCACATTACTTGTTTAGATGCTCATTATAAACGAATTAAATAATTAATATGGACTCTCACATGTTTATATATTTCAAATCCACTCATGCATGTGATAGAGTTGAAAGTTGAAATCTTCAAATTAATTAAAAAAAAAAAAAAAGGTTTTCTAAATATAAGAGCACACTTTAGCATATCCCACTAACTACGTGCTGATCAGTAAGTAGTCAAAAGGAAAAAAATTATCTCCCCCCAAATTAGCCCCTAAGGATGTTTTGAGCGTGTTTGGGACCGGGGTTGGGTTTCATGATGAGATCAGTTGCGCTGTTGGAGGGACAGGAGTCTGAGATCAGCGGACTTTCGTTGATCCCGTAACCCACGGGTCTCACCTCCACCATCGGGTACATCTAAAGGTGTCGCCGTGTGTGTGGTTCTCGGGCGAGGGATTTCATCGTGCGGCAGTCAATGGCGGCAATGCATGGTGTCCATTCGCCAACAAGGAGTCTCTGTTGCAAATCTGGCTCTAACTCCGGGGATTTCTACTTACTCCAGTTGCGTGGTTCACATTGTTCCATGATTTCCTCCGTGTGACTATGTTTTTTCCCCCCCTTGTCATAGTTATCTCCGTGACATAATGGTGCTTTGTGTGCCAGATAAATATTGAATCTTATTTGTTTTACTTATTGTTTTATTTATTTATTTATTTATTTATTTTTTTTTTGTATAAGTCTTTATTAATGGCAGTGGTGTCTCCGCTGTTAGGGTTTTATGGTTTGTCTGCCAGAGCATGTTTTGGCGTTTGTTTGTTATACACAGTTGAGTGGGTGGTGATCTTCGTGTTATTAAGTCATGGCTCTCAACATATTGGAAGGTTATATAGATTGTAAAGATTTATTCAAAGAGAACGTTAATGTACTTTTCCGTTTTTGGATATCAAACATATGCTTTTCTTTTTTTAACGTAATTAGATTTCACTAGTGAAACCGGTCATGATTAAGAGCCGTGTCTATTTGTATTGTAGGGTCATTGCATTATTTTGTCTGCTTTATATTATTATATTCCTATGAATGATATTCTCCTTTAAAAAAAAATATCACTAGTTGACCACGAAACCATGGGACAATAAATGGATATTCAATTGGTCAGTGAAAGATTAAGAAAATTGCATATCAATAGATATGTAAGTAATCTTTTTTCTATAAATGTTTATGTTCAGTGGTATTTTTTGGGGAATTCCTTAAGTATATAAAAGATTAATACATTATTAAAAGGACCCAATTTTTAATTGTATGATTTATAATCGGTTAAATATAAGTCATATTGTGTCAACCCTACTTAAGAATTTTATACATTGTAAATTATAAATTGAACTCATCAAAGTTAGATTTTTAAAGTGGGATTACTTGAGTCGTAATGCCAAAGTAAAGAGGAACTATATATTGTACTAAGTAATTTGGGATTGGTTATTCTTTCGTTATATTTTGGGTCCAAGCATGAGAGTGATTGAGATTAGTTAATCTTATGTCTTGTCCCATATATATGCACTAAACGGACCTGAATAGAAAAAAGAATGTTTTTATTTGCTTCATCGATCTGTGGACGTGATCTTTCAGTACTTCTGTTTGTGTGATTCGGAAGGAAAGAGTCACAATCGATATACATATACATAAACATACATATATACATGTATACCGCCTATAATTAACTTCTATTCCAGGACAGATCTACCCTTTGTTGTGTTTTTTTTTTTTTTTTTAATCGTGAAATGGACGCTTAGCTACTTCTCTGAGTTGTAAATGTGTATACGAACGTATACACGCACATATAAATGGTGATATATAGTTTTGAGAAAGAAGAGTCAAATCCTCTTCCATAATTATAGAAGCAATACAATATTAAAACGTATAAAATTTAGTGGAGAATGAAAGGAGAGCACCTTCATTGGTTAATTATTTGGACAGTGGGAGTTTTATCAATTGATTGTGACAAAAAAACAGCAGTATACAAGTGTAATGAATGCTACATGTAGTATACTTGCATATATAGATGTATATATGAACTATATATGCATGCACGGATGTATAAATGTAAACGTTGACACAACTCTCTCTTTCTCTCTCTCATATATATATATATACATAGTTGCAAGGCCAGCTGATCAGAGGATGGATGGGTATGGAACTTCATGGTGGTGAGATTCTTTTCTCCTACTTAAGACTTGAGAGAGAGAGAGACAGAGAGAGAGATTGCTGATTGGTTGTGATTGTAGGATCTGGTGGTAAATTGATTAATATTTATATAACTTATTTCATATAGAAAAAAGTGTGCATATATATGTATATATGCTAGCACGATTGAAAGAGACGAGCAAGGAACATGGTGGGTAGTTCATAGGAACACTACTGAACAGTGCACATCCACCTTTCCTTTCTTATAATTGTGGCTTTCTTCCCATTAATTATATATTTATACACACAGTACAATAAACATATATATATAAATTATATACACACGTACCACGACAGTCGCTGTCAGTTGGGATTCTCCGATGGATATTGTGATTATTATATTTTTTATATACATATTGTAAGATGCTATACATGATGGCATCTATTTCCCTTCAAAATAGTTTAAAAACAATAAACAAATTAGAAGATGCTATATATCCACGAATACATATGAATATATATATAGAGAGAGCGAGAGAGAGAGAGAGAAATAGAATCGTATATATAGTGGAAAAGATGAATGAATAGGAGGAAATCAGGAAATAGTGGGGTTGGTGCGACTGCCTTGCCAGCATATGAGAGAGAGAGAGACAGAAATGACAAAGGTAAGTGATGAGGGTGAAATGCGTTGTGCGGCCGTGCTCTACAAGTTAAAGCAACCCCACCACTCTTTTCTCTTTCTGGTCATCATTTGCCTTTTCCCCTTTTATAATTGGATTATTTACTTCTATTCTTCTATATATATATATATATGTGTGTGTGTGTGTGTATTCATTCTCTGTCGCATCTATGTGCAACTTTCATGTCCTCTACACGAGTTTAGCAATCAAAGTCGTCGTCTTGTGTCCAACCCAAATCATGCTCCATAATGATAATCTTCTTCATGGATTAAGCAAAGAGCTTCCATCACCTGTACAGCCAATCACAAATTCAAGTATTTTTTTTTTTAAATAAGACTTCAAATTTTAATTAGAAAAATTAGATCCTCCAATCTAATAGTAGCCAACTTTTTTATTTAGCTAAACAACCTTTTGTCATATATATATATTTTTCAAATTTAATCAATTATTAATTGATTAAAAAAATTAATAATTTACATTATAACCAATCAATGATTGATATTTATCATTTAAAAAAAATAATTAATTATAATAAAAAATAACATTTTAATTAATTTTAAAAACTGGAATTATTTATTAAAAAACTCATTAAAAAAAAGCTATTTGACTATTAATCCTTTTTAATTATAGTTCTTTTTAATTGCAAACAGTCAAGATTTAGTTTGTTATATATCAACAGATTTACATCACATATTTTTTTATTTATATCTCAATTTCTACCCTTTTAATAATATTATAAGAGTACACGATATTACTAATAGGACAAATGAAATAAAAATAAGGGAACATCCGTTTGTCAACATGTAAAAATAAGCAATATGAAGGTAGTACATGAGGTTGATTCGAGTAATTAGCCTTCAATGTTAATGTCGTCGTCATCTATACTCTATATTATCTATGCATCATAATTTCCGTAAAGTTTATTGCGGTAGTGCTTAATAAATGATAAATAAATAGAAAGCCAAAAGTAATAAATAATGCAATCATTATATATATATATAATTATCCAAAGACCAACATCCTTAAACCGGAGGGTGGAGCACCACCTTTTATGATCGCTTTCAGATCAGATGCAAAAGTAAAACTATATACGTATCGATGTATAATGTATGGCTGACATGCATACATGCTTATTCCAAACCCTTCTTCTCTCTCTCTCTCTCTTATTTTTAAAGAAGCTTCACCAATAAAATTCCCCCAATAAGAACCAAAAGTCATCGCCATTGGCATGCCTCTTTTAATCTTTTTTTGTGTTTGTTTTATGTTTTGTTACAACAAGAACAAAAAAAAGGCTTCGCTTTCTTTTCTCAAAACACAAAACCACTTGCTTGATATTCATCTTCTACTAGGAATAAACAAAAAATCCAATCATCCGACAAACCCACACAATCTATTCAATCAAACCTTAATTAGGTAAGTTAATTTATCACATTTAATTGATTTGATAGGTAAAAAAAAAAAATTTCAACCCACATTATCTTTATTAGGTGAGTTAAAAAAATTTCAAATATCCACCAAACCCACACATTATTCACCTATATATATATTTTTTCTTTTTTTACTAAATGATATTCACTGCTCAATGTTTTTTAAATTATTTAAATAAATACAATACATTATTTAATATTCAATATAAATATAATTTATGATAATTTTATGAAAAACCATTGATTACTTTAATATCCTTATATTTTTTAATGATGCTTATAACGTATATTTGTTTTATATTTGACTATTAATGAAATTATATAAAAAAATATTTTTATGTAAAATCCGTGATAAAATTTATTTAAAAATTATCATGAGTTTAATTCTTTATTTCCCCCTTAAATTTCATTTGTCATTGAATTTTAAGATCATTTTTTATTATTTTTTAATAAAACACACAATCCGCCTAACCCACTCAATCCATCTAATCTTAATTAAATAGATTAATTTTTCACATTGGTTGATTAGATGAGTAAAAAATATTTTCAATTCACCTAATAAATTAAGTGGGTTGAAAAATCGCAAAAACCCACCAACCTATCCAATGTTCACCCTTCTACCATGTCAATTTATGCAAGCCTCTAGGTCGGGGCTAGCTGCATACCTTTTCTTCTCCAATTACAATTTCAACAAATAATACGTGCCTGCCTTTTTATTGTTATTTTTTGTTATCTTTATCATAGTGGAAACTCTTTTTGGAGAACATCCAGATTCCGAGAGTCACAAGCTTCCAACATGTCACTCCTATCAGCACAGCTGCAACATTTACAAAAACAAAACAAAACAAAGCATGCATGCTCAGTCATTCACCTTTTTAGTTTGTCGTAAATTTTGCACAGTTGCTTGCCAACCGTGAATATGGATATCAAAATTGATCAAAAAGGGATCTGTTCGTCTCTCATTGTCGTACCTTAAAGAAATTCTCAAGTACTGCCATGCGTTATCCGCCTTTGGATTCATAGTGAGCGCACGTACATAATAGCGAATCGAATCCTCATGCATACCCTAAGTGCCAAAAAAAAAAAAAAAGCAGCGGCTCATCAGCTATTTGGATTTGCCATTCTGACAGAGACGTTGATTTATAGTACAAGCATGAAGAGCAAAGCATTGACGATAAAAAGGATTTGCAAGAAACCGAAGACACGCAGAAATTAACAAGTTACATCGAGGGGAAAAAAAAAATGTGAAAAACCAAGGATCAAATATAAACCTGGCTAGCGTAGCTGATACCCATATTCGCCCACGCACGAACATAATTAGGCTTCAAATCTAATGCCTAGAAACACAGGAAAATAAAACGAAAGTGAGTGGTTTCAAGTTCAGAATGCATCCTAAGAATAACAGAAAAAAAATTATCGATATCTAAATGAATGACATCGTATTTTAATTTTTATCTATGTAAATGTCAAATGCTAAATTTTGGATGGCATGTAATTTTAAGTTAAATCTCTCTTTGTCTTTAATACACGAAGTATATATAGCCCATAAATGTAGAGATTACCTGTTGATAAGCCAATATAGCGTCAGCGCTCTGAATACTATTTGCTTGTGCTGCACCAAGCTTGTTCCAAAGCGAGTAGTCATGCGGCTTAAGTTTCAAAGCAGTCTGGAAGGCCTCGATCGCTTTGTCATACCCTCTAGATAAGTTGTAAAGAACACCCAACACTATGTGCACATCGGCAACCTCTGGCGACATTGGTGCAGCTTCATTAAATAATCTAGCAGCCTGGATACAACCAAACAAATAAATTAAATGATGTACACTCTAATGAAGATTTGCATAGTTTTTTAATAGATAATTATGCATATTTGTAAGCATACAAAAGCCCCAGTTAAAACACCTGTGTTCATGCCGATGGACAAAATCATTGTGCCACCTTTTTCATAGGGTACACAAAAAAAAAAATAAAAATAAAAACAAAAAAAACGCTTATTGGTCTCCACAGCCCTAGACCAAGTGCAGTAAAATTACATATGTTTTCTATTCTAACGTGGTTATGATGTGATCTATGGTTCATAACCATGCAGCAACAGTTTTTTTTTTTGGGTAATGAGACAACTTTCATCAACACAAAGAATAATGAAGTACAAAGCAAGAATAAGTCTTTTTAACAATTGTCTTGTACGTTTAAACAAGTTCGAAACATCTGTTACTGCTAAGTATAAGAGTATTACCAAAGAATAAACACAGACACACACATAATTTACAAAGAGAACACTTACATCAGCATAGTACAAAGAATCTGCCAACTCGGGAGAGGCGAGCGTCCCGTATTTTGCATGATGACGTAACCAACCATACAAATATTTTAACGCATCTGCGTGCTCCAACTCTGCGTATTAATAAAAAAAAAATCATTATAATCTTACTGAGTTACTGTTATTGTTTTGTCCTCTTCTAGAAATCTGAGCAATATTTCCTCATTTTCGGCATATTAATTATTAATAGCATCTGAATTCATTTTCAAATACATATTACAGAGGAATCATGCAAATTACTAACCATTTGTGTGACTCACACCAAGAGCAAGAAGCACTTCCAAATTTGTCGGATCAGCCTCCTGCGCGCGCATCATAGCTGCAATAGCCTGCATAGATTGCACTTCGATATAAAGTCTTGTAGAATATAAACTCAGATGATAACAAACTATTAAGAACAGGATTAGACGAACTGAACCAAAAACATGGCTAAAATATCAAAGCATTATAACTATGCCACACTAGAGTGCAAAGAGTACAGTTTTAAGTAAAATAGAAAACTTGCTAATCCACAATTCCACTTTCGTCTTTTTACAGAAATAACGACTAGCTCTGATAGCGTGTATAGAGCATTACGGAAAATTGTCCTTTGGCACAATCGCTAAAACCAAAAGTAAAGCCTTTACACTGAATATTATGCATGCATAAATATCTTTTTTCTCAAATTTGAATCTTGAGATCATTGAGAAGTAGATTAGAAAGTACCGATTCATATCGCAATACTAGTACTAAACATGTTAAAAAAAAAAAAAAAAAGATTGAGATCAAAGTACTTGAATTACCTGTTGATCATCATCATTCTCTGCGTGTGCTATTCCAAGCAGCCTCCAACCTTCAGCATTCTCAGGATTTTTCAAAACCTCAGCCTCTAAAGCAAGCACTGCCTCGCTCAAAAGGCCTTTACGGAACATTTCTTGGCCTTCTTTTAAGGGATTGGGGTGACCAACGTAAGGATTCATGTCGGAGAATACATATACCCCCCTAGAAGCATCTGACCGCTGCTTGACAGCCACTTGTTCATTTAGGTACCTATTTTGCCAATACCACATGAGAATTTATACAGACGTTTAACAGATTTTCAGAAAAAGAAAGCACTCAAAACATATAGATGTTCGTCAAATATCCTTCATCTATGATGACCAGAAAAATTCATGTCAATCAAAGAGTCATTATTACCAAAAATAACATGTACACACAAAACAATTAACTTGAAAGAATGAAGCCTAAGCCTAGCATATACCTGTCTGGATACCAGCAAATTAGATATAAAGAAACGAAAATTTTTTGCAACTTTGTATTGATTATTACTCAACATAAGATTAACTGTGACATAAATATAAATAGCCATATACAACCATACTTACTCATTCGAATATTAAATTTTTAATCCACCACTACTAATTAAACTAGACACAACAGATAGTGTCATGGCAAATGGTAAAATAGCAGCGGTTAAGAAAGAAATGGAGAAGCACTTAACCACATGGAAAGGAATATCTGGCCAATAGAACTACACATTCATGGCAGAGCAAGCATACATACTCATCATAATCATTAGCCCAGCTATTAGCAGCTCTTTCACCAACTGGCTTCCCAAATTCGTCTGCCCACCCTTCATCTATGTGCAAATTAGAAAATTCATTGACCCACTGATCATCAACTGACCCATGCTTTCCCTCGCCAGAAGTAAACTCATTAAACCAGCGGTCAGCACCACGAGAAGTCTGCAAAACCACAAGAAAAGTTATTAGAAGGAGGTACTAAATCCTCAATTACTAGCACATATAAGCCCATTCAAATAGTTTTGGGTTACATAGGAGGCCACCTAATACTAAGAATACACGCATGCTATGACAATTGATAGCAAAAATCATAATTTGGAACCTTTTTACTCCTTGAGCAAAAATTATCTATTGACGAAAAGCCAAAATCACATGTACTAAATAAATATGCACGCGGGAAATAACAACCGACCATAAGCAATTTTCACATAGTTTTGTTACATACAAATTCATCAGCCCACGAGGAGCCCACATTGTACTGCTGTTGATATTCTGTTGCCCTGTCACCAGCCTGGCCTGCATTCTGCTTCACTTGGTTATCATCAACAGTAAGTTCTCCACGACTCATCTTTGATACAAACTGAAGAAACTTTGAATTCTGGATAAACAGCAAGTACATGAATTAGTTTGATGAAATAACAAAAATTATAAAAGGTAAAATCAAGATAAGAGGATTCTGACAGCTGTTTAAAGGCAATGGGTGATAAATGCTTTGCGTTTATGATTATATTTTGTAGATGAGATTTGCTCTTATGCTTAAAATTTGTCATTTATGTTGCTTTGTTTCATTTCTTAGGAAGAGGGCTTCTTGTCCCCTACTTTCTTTGTAACTTTTTGATATTCAATAAAGTTACTGTTTCTACTTAAAAAGGAAAAAAAAAAAAAAAAGAAAAGGTGATAACTATTTTGATACTTTTTCTTGACATCTCAAACCAAATTTATGGGCCCATGTGTATATACGCAATTTCTTCACCAAACATCATTTAACAAAGAAAGCAAAGAAGAAAAGGATTCTCGACCACTGCATTTTGGCTGGTTTAATAGACTGCCTGGAACTTGTATCAGGAAGAAAATAAATTATACACAGTTAAGACGTGTTGACTTTCAAGGTACATCCCAAGTAATTCATTCTTGACAACAGTGAGAAACTGCTACTGAATCCATCCATTTGTTAAGATAGGACACCCAAACCCGAAGAAAGAGAAAGTTAATACTAAGCTTCCTTGCCAAGCGTGCCATTTGTTGCGACGTGATATACAATATGCAATCGTGCAAGAAAAAGGAAAAATGTTATGGTTCACTTCAGCAGGCCCCCAAATCACAGGACTATTCAAATATAGCTCCATGCATTCGGGGGAAAGAAACCAATGGCATTTCGTGTTTTTGGAATGGCAAATACAGTAGATAATACAACACTAGAAAAGTGAGGAAATTTAAACACTGCATGCATAAGAATATTCAACCAGAAGAGTGTAATTTCAAGAGCTTGCATAATGACCAACTCTCACAAAGACATAGGAGATAAAAGTTATGGAAACAATAAATCACATCCTCACTCTGGAAAATTTAAGAGAGATCCAAAGGTTATTATATCACTTATAAACCTGAAATTTAGGGTCGTGGTTTTGAGCTACGGTATTAGCAAGTATACGACTCTGCTCCATTGCAGCTAAGTTTGCAATATTTACACCTCCCATATGATCCACCGATGCCAACTGAGATTGCTCCTGTGACAAGAAAATTACAAGGTCAGAAGCAAGCAATATATGATATATGGAAGGCTGTTCCATGAAACTTGCAATGAATGCACATGAAGTGAAATGATTTTCAAATTCAGATTAAAAAATATAAGGATCAAGAGAGTTTTTAAAAGTTTCGTTACCTGCTCAAATTCTGAGGCCCAACCATTAGCACCATGTCATCGTTCAAACGAGTGAGCCCAAGCGTCGGGATTGCCATGTTCTATTCAATGCTGCCCAAATTCAGCAACCCATCCATCCGTTGGATGCAAAGGTTTTATGATGCCTTGGGACTCATTCCAGTAGTCATCCAGTTCCCGTAATCTGGCATGTATAGGTCCCTTAGCAGGGCCACTGCTGTCTATGTCCAAAGAACATAAAAGGGCATTCACCTGAAAAATTAACAAGCACACAAAAATTTAAAGTTGATAAGAATTCTGATAAGCCCCCCATCCGTTTCACCTATGCTAGGCGTGCTAAGCACGTGAAGTGAGGATGAGTTGGCAGTAGAAATAGTAAGCAGATAGTTTGGGAAGGAGAAGGGTTCTAGAATGAGAAATCGGTTAGTCTTTGGGATTGGAAGTCAGTAGCTATGAGGGAATAAAAGAGAGAGGAAAGGTGAGTCCTTGGCAGTCAATTGATTTTGGCAATTGGACTCTGGGAGAGTGCCAGGTCTCTCAAAAGCTAAGCAATTGTGTGGCTAAAAAAACTGTCACTTTCTTTTCAAAGCAAAAAATAAATAAATAAAGGAAATAGGCCAAGCATGTCATTCTCAATCTGGATAATAGTATCAGGGTGTCCATAACTTTTGAATAAGAAAGGTACATAAGGTGTCAAATTTCAATTGTGAGTAAATTATATAGACCGATGAGTAAGGTGCTCGTGAATTTAATAGAGAGTAAATAAATGAACCTGTGCATTAATAAAGTCTTCGCCTTTATCAGCAAAAATGTGTCTAGCCATGATGCTGGTGCGATCGCGTGCGCATTGTTTGTCACCCTGAGACAATCCCAACATAGGAAGAGGAGCAGGACAGAAAGGTATTCCGCCACGACTGCTCTCCACGAACGAGTGCAGAAAGTTGGAGAGCACTCTTTGCGGTGGCCCTACAATTCATATTTCAAAAAAAAAAATGTATGATGAAATCAATTATCACAAATAAGAAATAATATGTGTGGTGATTTTTTTATTTTTTAATTTATTATTTGGTTAGGAAGGTAGAGGGAGAAGGTTAGTACCATCTAAAGTGGGTGGAAGTTGAGAAAAAGCTCCACGGTCGTAAATGTGTTGGAATTCAGGTTCGTGAGGGTTGGAATGAAGATGAGAAGAAGAAGAAGGAGAAGACTGTATCTCATCCCAAGCATTCGCAAGGGAGGTATGATCGGCGGAGCGGAATGCCCCCATGAAATCCGATCCCTGACATACAGTTAATCAACAAACACAAAAACTATATACATTAAATACGGCTTTAATTTCTATTACTAACACTAGTATAATAGAGTGAATCAAAACATTATAGTAAAAAGGCAAATTAAGCAAAGTAACAAAATTAGCTAATTGTTCTGCTTGAAACTTATTTCGATGATATTATAATTGAAAAAAAAAAAGAACAAAAGAAAAGAACCTGGGAGTGGGAGGGAGGTGGGAAGAGGGGACGGTCGAATTCGGAGCCGGGGAGGTCATGGTGAGGCAGCTGTTGCTGTAAAAACTGCGCCTCCGATGGTGGTGTTGTTGTTGAGGTTGGAATCTCCTCAAGCCTCTCCTGTTTATTAATTAATTAATCTTAATTGAACAAAAAAAATTCAAGTAAACATGAAGATTGAAGAAGAAGAAGAAGAAGAAAAGGACCTTGGTCTTGGAAGAAGAGCTGATAAGAGCGTTGGCGAGAGCACCAAGTGGATTTGCCGACGAAGATGAACCCGGAACCGCACAAGCTGCTCCTCCCGTCACCACCTCTCTCATCGACATCTTCGCGATTCACGATTCACATTTCTTCTTTTTCTTCCCGGTTCACAGTTCTATCAATCAAAATATCTATTTCCACACCCCACCCTTTTTTTTTTCTTTTATTTTATTTTATTTTATTTTTTTCTGTGGAAAACATTAATATTAAAAAAAATAAAATTACTTGTTTTTTATAAATTAAATAAAAATTAAATTAAAAAACAATAAGTTTGTTGTTGTCGCCGGGGGGTGTGGGTGGGGTTTGGATGACTTCATCCATACATGGCTGGGGTGGCAGGGGTAGCTTTGGTTTTTAGTATTATTATTATTAGTGCTAGGATTCCAAACAACGAATTAACTGCATGACCAACCTAGTCGACATTCAGGATCTGGATGATGCATGAGTCGAGTCCAGAATGAAACTAAAATTTTGTGTTCAAACTGGTTGATTTAATTATAATTTTTATTGATTTTTTAGAAAAAAAAAAAACTGAAACCAAAATTTTGGGTTTAAGACTTCAAACCATTTATCTCCTCAATACCAACTCCATCATTTTCTTCTAATAGACTGGGTTGGCCTCATACTTAAGCCCAAAAATCAATCCGGCCCATTCTTTATTTTTTAAAAAATAAAAATGAAAAAAAAATATAAATATAATAAATAAAAGAGAAATTGGGTAGTAAAGCGGAGAAGGCAAAGGGAAAGAGAATGGTGGCGTCGTCATCATCAAGTAGTGGACTGACGTTCAAAGTTCATCCGCCGGTGATTGTAAACATCTCTGACCACCACACTCGTGTTAAGTCTCAACAACGGTAGTAACTTCAACAGAATTCAGTAGCAACTGATAAAGATTCTTCCTCGATTTCAGTTGGAGTTGGCACAAAGAGTCCCCGAGTGTATGGATGTGTGATCGGAGTACAGAGAGGGCATATAGTCGAGATCTTCAATAGCTTTGAGCTTCTCTACAATGTTAGGAATACCCTAAACGGGAAAAATATTTTTAATATATTTCATTTATTTTGAACTAGATAATAAAATTATATTTAGAGATTATTCATTACATTGCTATTTGTTCTCATTCTATTTACATGTTAAAATAAATGTAAGTAAATATGGCTCACTGATTGCTTAAGTTAAACCGTTAGAATGTTGTATACAGTAGACTTTTGTATGCGAGAAAATAACGTTCTAAGGTAAGCAGTCTAAACTATGGTCCGTAGTCTATGTGATTAGACCAAGTATCTAACTCATATTAAGACTATTATGTTGTCTAAAGTCATAGTAGGGGCGGTTTGTCTTGACTATCTGGAGTATAGACTCTCAAATACAGACATAGATATGTTGCTTCGTGGTGACATATTGGACCGGGACTAAAGCGTAGTTGATCTGCGTAGTTCGCTATGAGTGGATCAATCTGCTTTTGACGTTAATTATGCAATAACCTTAATCCTGAGTAGATGAATTGCTTCATGTATATAACTTGTATACTTTGATATTCCAATGGCTAAAACGTCTCAAAGGTAGTAAGCTTATAGATCAGTTCGTTGGGTAAATGACTAGCATATGATGAAGGATTTGTTTGCAGATATTGGAATCATAGCTCTAATAAGGAGTTAAGGGTATCCTTTTAAAGGCATTATACTGGATATGAAAATGGACAAGACCTTGGGTCGTTTTACTAGACGGATGACTTCTTATTCACATATGGTCAATAATCATTCTCTTATTTGGTAGTATAATGGAACCTTAAGATAGCCTGATCAGTAGGTTGAATGAACTTTGACCTAAGGTTGATCATGGATATCATATGAGGGTTTTACATACATGACAAGGTCATTGGACAATAACTTATCATAGGCTTTCGTAATATGATATATAGTTCAGAGTTCAGTTTCAGGTTTATAGTGGTATAACTCTGAAATTAGTGATCATGTGGTTGAATTGTTCGGTTCAGAATAATGACCACATGACCACATGGATTCACGGGAGCCCAATTATATATATTTAATTGGTCCCTCTACTAGCTCCACATAATTCCTTAACGGATGGTAAATTAATCAGGGTATACTTATTGACTTGTTGTCTTACAAGGATATAGGTAATGTCCGCAAAGGATAAGCATAAAAGACAAAATTCTCTCTTGTTTGAATTTGAATTTTGTTTTAGATAAGAGATTACACAATTATTCGAATTCCAAATAAAGTTGTTATGATTTTATTTGAATTTAAATAGAGTTGTGGAAAATCATCCATGAGGGCAAAAATTTGAAATTCAAGATTTTTGTGGATTTTGAGATTTGAATTTGAAATTTAAATTTGGAATTTGAATTTGGTACTTGAATTTGAAATTTAAATTTGAAATTTGAAATTTGAAATTGATATTTGAATTTGAAATTTAAATTTAAAATTTGCATTTGAAGTTTGAATTTTTGAAATTTGAATTCAAATTTTGAATCACGAGCCAAGTGGTAACCGAATTTTGTTGTGGATAAATCCACATGGCAAATTCGGTTTTCTTGTGAGTAAAGGAGAGGAAGATCTTATTTGAATTATATTTGAATTTTGAATCCTAATCCTACTCAATGTAACTGAATTTATTGGAGGGATCTTACCCTTGATGGAGTAGTTTTTTTTTATGAATAAGGATGAAAGAAAATTCAAGTCACAATCCTATTTGAATTTTGAGTCTCTCCTTCACATGGTGTAACCGAATTTCTTTTATGGATAATGAACAAGGGAGAATCAGTTTTTATGGATAAGGGTGAGATGAAATTCAAATTAAAATCCTGTTTGAATTTTGTATCCTACTTCCTTTTGGTATGGCCGAATCTAGCCATGATCTTGGCCTTAGAGGGAATCAGTTTTTAGCTGAAAAAGGAAGACAAAAATTCAAGTTAAATCCTGTTTAAATTTTAAATACAAGATCTCCTAGGGGTGGTCGAAAATCCAAGGAAGAGTTTGGCTTAAGGGAGTTCGGATTTTTGTGAGGAAAAGGGAGAGAAAATCTTTTCTTGATCCAATTCAAAATTCAAGGGATCACTTCATGCAAAATTATAAATAAGAGTCCTACCACTCCAGTTCTCTCAGACCACAGACTCTCAGGTAAGTAGGCTTATTGTTACATAAATCGTCGTAGTAATAAGTTCTTAAAGAAATCTGGATGGTCAGAAGGAGATAAACCACGCTAGTATACCGATTAAGGATCCGGGTGTCCATACACTCTATCGTATAAGAATTAGAGAATAATAGAGAAAGCTAATTAATTGAAGCCCTCCAATCACTTTCTTCTTGCACTCTTGGCATCCTCTGAAAGTATAAATTTATTGTTATTGATTTATTGTATATGACATCACGAGATATTTAACAATCTTGAAAAAATTTTGTAATTTCACTGTGTAATGTTTTGCGAATTATCCTACAATTAGTATCAGAGCCAATTCGTGATTATATCATGTACATAAATTAAATAATTGTTTTGGTCGCTTTAATGTATGGATTTGATATTTAGAGAATGGTATTCTAAGATTCTTTTATGTTATTATCATGGATTATATGTAAAGTAAGTGGTTATTTTAATTTTTTAAATTATTATAAGCATACTTGATTTTATCGATTATAGTTCCTTAGAATTTAGAAAAATTATATCTAGAAATTTTTATGTAACCATGAGAGTAGTTTATCATCAACGTAATTTTTCTATGGATTTTATTTTTTTTAGTCTCTTAGAATTTTTATGATTAGAATTTTTATACACCGGAAACGATATAGGAAATTTTGTGTAATTATTCTTGAAGAAGATTGAAGATTGAAGACCATAGTTTATTTTTTCCCAAAATTAAATTTAATTTAAAGATTGAAATTTTTTTTATGTGAAAAATTCTAATTTGATTAGAATTCAAATTAATTTTTGGATATCCTAATGCGTAAATTGGAATATGGCACAAAAATAAAGAACCAACCCCTTGGGATAAGCCACCTGCCTTGGTGGGGCTGCAGCCCCTGTCTAAGGCTGGACCACTCATAGTCGCAGGCTAAGCCTACAACTAGGGGCTGTCGAGGCTCCAAAGGCTGCAGCTCATGGCAGCAGGCTTTGCATGTAGCTTGGTGGGCTGTTGTGACCCCTTCCCCCCCATTGGGGTGCAGCCCAATGCTTGCAACCTGGCGGGCTGCTGCAACTCCTCAGAGGGTGCAACTAATGGCTATAAGCTGTACCTGCAGCCCAGCAGGGCTGCACCCGACCTGGCCGTGGGCTGCCAGCCTCTTCGAGGGGTAGGGCTGCCTACGATAGCTGCAACTTTCAGACCTGTGGGTAGACAGGCTGAGAGATGAAAAATTTCAATTTTTGAATTTGAGATTTAATTTTAAATCATGTATAAAAATATGTAATTGAAAATTTAAAATTTTTGAAATTACATATTATTATACATAAAATTTAAATTGTTTAAAATTTGAATTTGAAATTTAAATTTGAAATTTAAATCTTTGAAATTTGAATTATGAATAATTCATGAGATGAGAAATAAATAAAGAGACTACATGAAGATGGATACAAGAAGATAGAGCAAAAATTCAAGACCCAAAAAATGTTTTGGATGGAATTTTGTAATCTTTAATTTTTTTTTTTATTCTAGGATGGGACCGTGACTTGGTTATTTAAAATTTTCCATCATTTATTTTTCTATGATATGTCATGGATGGATGATTTGAATGCATATTTGATAACATGTCATATAGGATATGAGAATGCCGCTTAAACTATATTGATCATACATGTTTTTCAAAACTTGTATGTTTTTTAAAATATTGAGTGAGAGAGGGTTTCAAATAAAACCCACGGCTTCCATTGTTGATCCATATGTGAAAGTATGGTAACGCTTCACGTCAGTTCTACCCTAATCACACCCCTCGGTAGGTGTTTATCGTTGTCGGTATATTAGATTGGATCTGCTATGTGAAAAATGTGTTTGGGCATAATTCTATTTATAACCACCCCTCGGTGGTATGGTAGGACCTGGATCAAACTACGTAAACAATGGTTATACACTCAAGACTTGTTTAGCTACTAACCTTCCCTAGAAGCTCTATTAGCTAAACTGGTGACCAAAATAAGTGATTATTAATATATGTCTTAGCCTTGGAGGATTTAAGGCAACATATATTAATTAGATGGGGTCCATGTTCTAGCTATTTGTCTCATGACCACCCCTGGGTAGCTTAGGATAATAGGTGCTGAGAATTACCGTTGTAATGCTACATGTTTTCAAGTTTCATATAGGAACATACTCATATGTTTTATTTGTTGAATTCTCTCTATATTTGCTTGGGCTTTATAATGATGTTCTTGTATAATTTTATTTCAATTCAAAATGTCATCAGCATCTTTTATTTCAATACTCACTAAAAACAAACTAAATGGTGATAATTATAAAGACTGGAAAAGAAATCTGCTAATAGTTTTCTACTGTAAGAGACACAAGTTTGTACTGGACGAACCATGCCCACCTAGGCCCAAACTTGACACACCACTTGAGGAGGTCCTAGTTACCTATACTCGTTGGAGAGAATCCAATGAGATAGCTAGGTGCTATATTCTTGCTTACATAACGAGTGCTTTACAAAAGCAATATAAGACTTAACAAGTTGCCAAAGAGATCATAGAGAACTTAGAGGACGTGTTCAAAGGCCAAGAAAAAATTGGCTCAACAGTTTGCCATCACTAGTATCATGAACTCTAAACAGAAGGTAGGTACCCCGGTGAAGGACCATATGATCACTCTTATAGGATTCTTTATTGAGGTTGTCAAAAAAGATATTGAGTTAGATTACAACACCCAGATTGAGATGGTGTTTAAAATTCTATCAAAGAATTTTGTGGAGTTTAAGATTGCATACAATCTGGTGACAAGGGAGTTAGGACTCACCGAGCTCATGAAGCAACTCCAAGCTTATGAGTATATGATTAAGGATAGGGATGCGGTCCAACCTAGGGGAGAGGCTAACTTGGCAGAATCTTCCAAATCTTAAGAGAAGAGGAAGAAGCCAAAGAAGAAGCAGGCGGCTTCCAATTCTTCTATTCCTTCTATCTCAGATAGGAAGAACAAGAACAAGAACAAGAACAAAAAGCCCAAGGACCCTAAAAAGTCAAAGTGCTTCCACTGTGGGAAGGTAAGTCACTTTAAGAAGGCTTACCAAGAATTCCTAGCCGCCAAGTACAAGGAAGATAAGAAACTTCATTATTTAGATATGTGTTTGGTGGAAGAATCGAAAGACACTTAGATAATTGATTCAGGAGTCACTAATCATGTTTGTGTTTCTTTATTAGGGTTCATGGAAACAAGAAGTCTACATGATAGGAGCCTCTCATTACGCACTAGAGATGGTAGATCGGTAGTGGTTGAGGTAGTGGGAGACGTTTATCTTTTCTTTGATAAATTTAAGTTTATTTTATTAAAAGACTTTTTTTATGTTCCTAATTTTAAGAGGAACCTTATATCGGTAGCTTATTTAATTAGAGATTCTTATTCAGTTTCTTTTACAAAAAGAGTTGATATTCGTAAAATAAGTGTTTTATCTATTCTGGATGGATAGATGAGAACTTATATTTAATCAAACTAAAGATGTACTCACTGTTTGACACCGAATTAACAAATAACTCTAAAAGGTTGAATGTTTCTCACTCTAACAAGGCGTATCTTTAGAATTTAATACTTGATCATATTAATCAGGATAGGATTCAAAGATTAGTGAAAGACAGTCCTTTGGAATCTCTAAAGGAGGTACGTCTTCCTCAATGTGAGTCTTATTTTGAAGGTAAGATAACTAAAAGGTCTTTTAGAGCTAAGGGTACTAGGGCTTAGGAACTCTTAAAAATTGTGCACACCGAAGTATGTGACCCGATGAACATCGTACACAAGGAGGATTCGAGTATTATGTCACCTTTATAGATGATTACTGGAGGTATGGATATGTATACCTGACACACTGTAAGAGTGAAACTTTTGATAAGTTCAAAGAGTATCGTGTGGAAGTAGAGAAGTAATTGGGTAAATCCATAAAGACACTTCTATCTGATTGAGGTGATGAATACCTCTTCGATGAATTTCTAGAACATCTTGTAGAGAATGAGATATTATCCAAATTGACTGCACCTGGTACTTCATAATAGAATGGTATAGCCGAAAGGAGTAATAGGATGTTATTGGATATGGTACGATCTATGATGAGATATTCAACGCTACCGTTATCATTCTGGGGATATGCACTACAAGCGGCATGCTATATTCTGAACTAAGTTATAAATAAATCAATTCCTAAGACTCCGTATGAATTGTGGTGTGGCAGGAAGCCCTTCCTTGAACATATGAGAATATGGAGTTGCCCGGCACATGTATTGGATGGGGATGCGAAAAAGTTGGAATCAATATCAGAATCGTGCATGTTTGTAAGATATCCTAAGGGAACTAAGGGAGATTTATTCTACAATCTAAAGGAACAAAAGGTCATTGTATCAACCCATGCGACATTCTTGGAAGAAAGTCACATGAATGACTTTAAGTCTCGAAGCAAAATGGTGCTAGAGTAGTTATCGGGTGATGGAACTACTCCACAGGTTTTAATCTTGGATGCAAGTCCGAGTTCTAGTAAAAGACCTGTAAATGTTCAACAGTTTAAGGTACTTCATCGTAGTGGGAGGGTTTCTAGGAAACCTAATTTCTTCATGTATGATGTTGAGGTATACCAGGCTGAGACTTATGAGCATGAGGATGATCCGGTCACTTATGATGAAGTTATAAATGATGTTGATTCTAAACCTTGGAAATAGGCCATGAACAATGAGATAGATTCTATGAAATCCAACTCTATTTGGTAACTTGTGAATATATCGATGGGATAAAATCCATTGGGTGCAAGTAAGTCTGCAAAAGAAAGAAGAATACGGAAGGGAGAGTTGAAACTTTCAAGGCCAGACTTATAGTAAAGTGATACAAGCAAAAGGCTGGAATTGATTACGATGAAATGTTTTATATGTTACTATGTTAAAGTCTATCCGCATTCTTCTGTCCATTGCTGTGGCTCTCAATTACGAGATTTGACAAATAAACGTCAAAACGGCATTCTTGAATGGCTATCTTAAGGAAAGTATCTATATGGTACAACTCGAAGGGTTCGCTGTAAAAGGCCAAGAAAAAAAGTCTACAAGTTACTTAGATCTATCTATGAATTAAAACAAGCATCCTGCTCGTGGAACCAAAGGTTTGATCAAGTAATCAAAACATACGGCTTTGAGTAGAATGTTGATGAACCTTGTGTTTATAAACATATTAAGGATGGAAAAGTGGTCTTTCTTGTGCTCTATGTTGATGATATACTACTCATTAGAAATGATGTAGGGAATTTATCATTAGTCAAATTTTGGCTACACTAATAGTTTGACATGAAAGACTTGGGAGAAGTTAATTATATTCTAGGCATTTGTCTCTTTAGAGATCGAAAGAATAAAATGATAGCACTATCCTAAACTTCATATATAGACAAGATAATTGAGAAGTATGCAATGTAAGAGGCAAAGAAAGGTTCACAACCTTTTATTATCAGTAAGAGGCAAAGAAAGGTTCACAACCTTTCATTGTCAGTCTAACTCTTTCATTGGATGACTGTCCCAAGACATCGAAGGAAAGAGAGTGTATGAGTAAAGTTTTTTATGCATCTGCTCTGAGTAGCCTTATGTATGCTATGCTTTGCACATGCCTGGATATTTGTTTTGCGGTAGGTATAGTGAGTCCATATCAAGCGAATCCTAGAATCAAGCACTGGCAATCTGTAAAGTATATACTCAAGTATCTTAAGAATACGAGGGATTATATGCTTGTGTATTATGGAGGGAACCTAACACCTATAGGATACACGGATTTAAACTTCCAGACTTGCAAGGATTCGAGGAAGTCGATATCAAGATCATTGTTTTTGCTCGGAGGAGGCGCTATTATATAGAGGAGCATGAAACAAGGTTGCATAATTGACTCTACAATGGAGGCTGAATATGTGGCTGCGGCTGAGGCATCTAAAGAAACGGTTTAGCTCCGTAAGTTCTTTAGAGACCTTTAGGTCATTCTGGGTATTGACAAACCTATCACACTCTATTGTGATAATAGCGCTGCTATTGCCAACATAAGGGAGTCTAGACCCACAAAAAGACAAAGCACATAGATCGGAGGTACTACATAATAAAGGGCACATAGAGATAAGACTAGTAGATATATGTAAGGTCACGTCCAAGGATAACATTGCTGACCCCTTTACCAAGACTTTGATCGTTAGAAACTTTGAAAGGCATGTTGAGGTAATGGGGATGCGAAACATGGCACATCTATTGGCTTTGGACAAGTGAGAAATTGTTAGGAATGCCCTAAGTGGGAAAGACATTTTTAATATATTTCATTTATTTTAAACTGGATAATAAAATTATATTTAGAGGTTATTCATTATATTACTGTTTGTCCTCATTCTATTTACATGTTAAAATAAATGTAAGCAAATATGGCTCACTTATTGCTTAAGTTAAACCGTTAGAATATTGCATATAATGGATTTTTGTATGCAAGAACACAATGTTTTAAGTTAAGCAGTTTAAACTATGGTCTGTAGTCTATGTGGTTAGACCGAGCATCTAATTCATATTAATACTATTATATTGTCTAAAGCCATAGTGGAGATGATTTGTCTTGACTGTCCGGAGCATAGACTCCCGAGTACAGATACAAATATATTACTTGGTGGTGACATATTGGACTAGGACTAAAGCGTAGTTGATCTGCGTAATCTGCTATGAGTGAATCAATCTGTTTTTAACGTTCATTATGCAATAACCTTAATATTGAGTAGATGAACTACTTCATATATATGATTTGTGTACTTTGATGTTCCAATGGTTAAAGCGTCTTAGAGATAGTAAGCTTATAGATCAGTTCGTTGAGAATATGACTTGTATACGATGGAGGGTTTATTTGCAGATATTAGAATCATAACTCTAATAAGGAGTTAAAGGTATTCTTTTAAAGGCATTATACTGGATGTGAAAATGAATAAGACCTTGGGTCATCTATTAGGTGGATGACTTGTTATTCACATATGGTCAATAATCATTTTTTTATTTGGTAGTATAATAGAACCTTAAGATAGCCTGATCGGTAGGTTGAATGGATTTTGACCTAAGGCTGATCATGGATATCATATGAGGGTTTTACATACATAACAAGGTCATTGGACAATAATTTATCATAGGCTTTCGTAATATGGTATATAGTTCAGAGTTCAATTTCAGGTTTATAGTGTTATGACTCTAAAATTAGTGATCATGTGATTGAGTTGTTCGGTTCAGAACAACGACCACATGGATTCACGGGAGCCCAATTATATATATTTAATTGGTCTCTCTACTAGCTCCACATAATTCCTTAACGGATGGCAAATTGATCAATGTATACTTATTGGCTTGTTGTCTTGCATGGATATAAGTAGTGTCCACAAAGGATAAGGGTTGAAGACAAGATTCTCTCCTATTTGAATTTAAATTTTGTTTTGCATAAGAGATTACATAATTATTCGAATTCTAAATAAAGTTGCCATGATTTTATTTGAATTTGAATTGGAGTTGTGAAAAATTATCCATGAGGGCAAAAATTTGAAATTCAAGTTTTTTGTGGATTTTGAAATTTAAATTTTGAATTTGGAATTTAAATTTGAAATTTGTATTTGAAGTTTGAATTTTTGAAATTTGAATTTTGAAATTTGAATTCAAATTTTGAATTACAAACCAAGTAGTAACCGAATTTTGTTGTGGATAAATTCATATGGCAAATTATGTTTTCTTGTAGATAAGGGAGAGAAAGATCTTGTTTGAATCCTACTTGAATTTTGAATCCTAATCCTACTCAATGTGACTGAATTTGTTGAAGGGATCTCACCCTTGATGGAGTCGTTTTTTTTGTGGATAAGGATGAAGGAAAATTCAAGTCACAATTCTATTTAAATTTTAAGTCTTTTCCTCACATGGTGTAACTGAATTTCTTCTATGGATAATACCTATGGGAGAATTAGTTTTTATGGATAAGAGTGAAATGAAATTCAAGTTAAAATCCTGTTTGAATTTTGTATCCTATTTCCTCTTGGTGTGGCCAAATCTAGCCATGATCTTGGCGTTAGAAGGAATCGGTTTTTAGCTGAAAAAAGAAGACAAAAATTCAAGTCAAATCCTATTTGAATTTTGAATATAAGATCGGAGTAGCCGAAAATCCAAGGGAGATTTTGGCCTAAGGAAGTTTGTATTTTTGTGAGGAAAAGGCAGAGAATATATTTTCTTGGTCCAATTCAAAATTTAAGGGATTATCTCATACAAAATTATAAATATGGGTCATACCACTCTAGTTCTCTCAAACCACAGACCCTCAGGTAAGTATGTTTATTGTTACATAAATTACCATAGTAATAAGTTCTTAAAGAGATTTGGGTGTTTGAAAGGAGACAAGCCGTACTAGTATACAGATTAAGGATCACGGTGCTTACATACTCTGCCGTCTGGGAGTTGGAGAATAATAGAGACTGTTAGTTGGTTGAAGCTTTCCGGTCATTTTACTCCTATATTCTTGATGTCCTCTGAAGGTATAAATTTATTATTGTTAATTTATTGTATATGATATCGCGAGATATTTAACGATCTTGAAAAATTTTTATAATTCCACTATGCAATTTTTTACGAATTATCCTACATACTCCTACTCCATCGACCGCTCTTTCCTTGATAAGAAACAAGACCTCTGTATGTTTTACTTTTTACTTTAATTTTTTCTTCTCTTTTCCTCTAGTTGGGGTTTCAAAATTTTTTAATTTTCTTCCGTGAATGAATGATAAATTAATAGATAAGAAGGTTTTTCCTCACTTTTACATAGTGGGATGGTATTCCACTGGCATCGGCACTCACGAATCTGATATGCACATTCATAAAGCTGTATGTATCGTTTATCATGCATATTCTTTTTCTTTTCTTTTCTTTTAATTTCCAATATTTTCTAATTGAATTTCTGTGTTTTACATTTTGTCAATAACAGTTAACAATTTTTTTTATTTTTTTTGTCAATAAATATTAATTCATGTTTTTTTTTTAAAAATAAGACTTCAAATTTTAATTAAAAAAATTAGATCCTCCAATCTAATAGTAGTCAATTTTTATTATTTAGCAAAATGATCTTTTGTTATATATATATATTTTTAAATTTAACCAATTATTGATTGATTAAGAAAATTAATAATTTATATTATAATTAATTAATAATTAATATTCATAATTTAAAAAAATTGATTAACTAAATAAGAAAAAAAAAACATTTTAATTAATTTTAAAAACTTGAGTTATTTATTAAAAAAACTCATTAAAAAAGCTATTTGATTATAAATCCTTTCTAATTATAGTTCCTTTTAGTTTCATTAGTCAAGATTTATTTGTTATATATTAACAGATTTACATCACATATCTTCTTATTTGTGTTTTAATTCTTATCCCTTTAATAATATTACAGGAGAACATGATATTATTAAGAGGACAAATGAAATAAAAATAAGGGAACATCCGTTTGTCAACATGTATAAGCAATATGAAGGTAGATACATGAGGCTGATTTGAGTAATTAGCCTTCAATGTTAATGTCGTCGTCATCTATATTCTATATTATCTATGCATCATAATTTCTGTAAAGTTTATTGCGGTAGTGCTTAATAAATGATATATAAATAGTAAGCCAAAAGTAATAAATAATACAATCATTATATATATATATAATTATCCAAAGATCAACATCCTTAAACCCGAGGGTGGAGCACCACCATTTATGATCGCTTTCAGATCAGATGCAAAAGTCAAACCTATATACGTATCGATGTATAATGTATGACTGACATGCATACATGCTTATTCCAAACCCTTCTCTCTCTCTCTCATTTTTAAAGAGAGCTTCACTAATCAAATTCTCACAATAAGAACTAGGGCTGGCAATTTGGGTCACGATACGACAACACGACACGAAACCCGCACGAAATTAAAGGGTTTGGGTTTTCTTTAAATGGGTTTGGATCAAAACGGGTCGAACCCGTCAAACACGATTAAATAAAGGGTTGAACCCGCACGAACCCACCAACCCGCAATTGACACGAAATAACCCGTTTAATAAATGGTTTATATATGGGTTAACACGAACACGACCCATGAATTACCCATTTATAATTTTTAATATATATTATATAAATTTTTAAAGTTTAAAAATTTAAAATTTAAAATTTAAATATAAAATATGTATTTTAGTTTTTATATGTATATTTTTAGTTTTGTATTTATCTTTTGTGATCTAAATTTAAGTGCAGCTTAATTGTGAACTTAATTTGATTGTTATTTAGATATTTAATAAGCTTTTTTAATGTTAAAATTAATGATAGGTTAGTTAAATAGGTCAATAATTGGTTAATTAAATAGATCAATAACAAGTTAGTTAAGTGGGTCAATAACAGATTGAATGACCCGTTTATGACCATTTTAGTAAGTGAGTTTAGCATACACGACACGACACGTTTATAACCCGTTAAGGGTTTAGCAGACACGACACGACACGTTTATGATCCGTTTACGACACGACACGTTTATGACCCATTTAATAAACGAGTCATAAACGTGTCGTGTCGTGTCAACCCGTTTATTAACGGATTGTGTTCGGATTGTGATTTTTGACACGATTATTAAAAGTGTCGTGTTCGTGTCGAGTGTATTCGTGTCAACAAACGTGTCAGACACGGCACGAACACGACCCGCTGACACGATTTACCACCCCTAATAAGAACCACACGTCATCGCCATTGGCATGCCTCTTTTAATCTTTTTTTGTGTTTGGTTTATGTTTTGTTCCAACAAAAAAAAAAAAAAAAAAGCTTCTCTTTCTTTTCTCAAAACACAAAACCACTTGCTTGATATTCGTCCTCTACCATGTCAATTTATGCAAGCCTCTAGGTCTGGGCTAGCTGCTTACTTTTTCTTCTCCAATTACAATTTCAACAAATAATACGTGCCTGCCTTTTATTGTTATTTTTTGTTATCTTTATAATAGTGGAAACTCTTTTTGGAGAACATCCAGATTCCGAGAATCACATGCTTCCAACATGTCACTCCTATCAGCACAGCTGCAACATTTACAAAAACAAAACAAAACAAAACATGCATGCTCAGTCATTCACCTTTTTAGTTTGTCGTGAATTTTGCATAGTCGCTTGCCAACCGTGAAAATGGAAATCAAAACTGATCAAAAAGGGATCTGTTCGTCTCTCATTGTCATACCTTAACGAAATTCTCAAGTACTGCCATGCGTTATCGGCCTTTGGATTCATAGTGAGCGCACGTACATAATAGCGAATCGAATCCTCATGCATACCCTAAGTGCCAAAAAAAAAAAAGCAGCGGCTCATCAGCTATTTGGATTTGCCATTCTGACAGAGACGTTGATTTAGTACAAGCATGAAGAGCAAAGCATTGACGATAAAAAGGATTTGCAAGGAAGCGAAGAGATGCAGAAATTAACAAGTTACAGCGAGGGAAAAAAAAAAATTGTGAAAAACCAAGGATCAAGTATAAACCTGGTTAGCGTAGCTGATACCCATATTCGCCCACGCACGAACATAATTAGGCTTCAAATCTAATGCCTAGAAACACAGGAAGATAAAACAAAAGTGAGTGGTTTCAAGTTCAGAATGCATCCTAAGAATAACAGAAAAAAAATGAATATGTAGCCGCTACCCAACATGAGTTTATATCGATATCTAAATGAATGACATCATATTTTAATTTTTATCTATGTAAATGTCAAATGCTAAATTTTGGATGACATGTAATTTTAAGTTAAATCTCGCTTTGTTTTTAATACACGAAGTATATAGCCCATAAATGTAGAGATTACCTGTTGATAAGCCAATATAGCGTCAGCGCTCTGAATACTATTTGCTTGTGTTGCACCAAGCTTGTTCCAAAGCGAGTAGTCATGCGGCTTAAGTTTCAAAGCAGTCTGGAAGGCCTCGATCGCTTTGTCATACTCTCTAGATAAGTTGTAAAGAACACCCAACACTATGTGTACATCGGCATCCTCTGGTGACATTTGAGCAGCTTCATTAAATAATCTAGCAACCTGGATACAACCAAATAAATAAATTAAATAATGTACACTCTAATGAAGATTTGCATAGTTTTTTAATAGATGATTATGCATATTTGTAAGCATACAAAAGCCCCAGTTAATACACTTGTGTTCATGTCATTGAACAAAAACATTGTGCCGCGTTTTTCATGGATACACAAAAAAATAAAAATAAAAAATAAAAAATAAAACGCTTATTGGTACTCCACAGCCCTCGACCAAGTGCAGTATGTTTTCTATTCTAACGTGGTTATGATGTGATCTATGATTCATAACCACGCAGCAACAGTGGGGGGGGGGGGTGGATTTTTTTTTTTTGGGTTTTTTTTTGGTAACGAGACAAAACTTCATCAATACAAAGGAATAATGAAGTACAAAGCAAGAATAAGCCTTTTTCATAATTGTCTTGTACGTTTAAACAAGTTCGAAACATCTGTTACTGCTAAGTATAAGAGTATTACCAAAGAATAAACACAGACATACACACATAATTTACAAAGAGAACACTTACATCAGCATAGTACAAAGAATCTGCCAACTCGGGAGAGGCTAGCGTCCCGTATTTTGCATGATGACGTAACCAACCATACAAATATTTTAACGCATCTGCGTGCTCCAACTCTGCGTATTAAAAAAAAAAAATCATTATAATCTTACTGAGTTACTGTTATTGTTTTGTCCTCTTCTAGAAATCTGAGCAATATTTTCTCATTTTCGGCATATTAATTATTAATAGCATCTGAATTCATTTTCAAATACATATTACAGAGGAATCATGCAAATTACTAACCATTTGTGTGACTCACACCAAGAGCAAGAAGCACTTCCAAATTTGTCGGATCAGCCTCCTGCGCGCGCATCATAGCTGCAATAGCCTGCATAGATTGCACTTCGATATAAAGTCTTGTAGAATATAAACTCAGATGATAACAAACTATTCAGAACAGGATTAGACGAACTGAACCCAAAACATGGCTAAAATATTAAAGCATTATAACTATGCCACACTAGAGTGCAAAGAGTACAGTTTTAAGTAAAATAGAAAACTTGCTAATCCACAATTCCACTTTCGTCTTTTTACAGAAATAACGACTAGCTCTGATAGCGTGTAAAGAGCATTACGGAAAATTGTCCTTTGGCACAATCGCTAAAACCAAAAGTAAAGCCTTTACACTGAATATTATGCATGCATAAATATCTTTTTTCTCAAATTTGAATCTTGAGATCATTGAGAAGTAGATTAGAAAGTACCGATTCATATCGCAATACTAGTACTAAACATGTTAAAAAAAAAAAAAAAAAGATTGAGATCAAAGTACTTGAATTACCTGTTGATCATCATCATTCTCTGCGTGTGCTATTCCAAGCAGCCTCCAACCTTCAGCATTCTCAGGATTTTTCAAAACCTCAGCCTCTAAAGCAAGCACTGCCTCGCTCAAAAGGCCTTTACGGAACATTTCTTGGCCTTCTTTTAAGGGATTGGGGTGGCCAACGTAAGGATTCATGTCGGAGAATACATATACCCCCCTAGAAGCATCTGACCGCTGCTTGACAGCCACTTGTTCATTTAGGTACCTATTTTGCCAATACCACATGAGAATTTATACAGACGTTCAGCAGATTTTCAGAAAAAGAAAGCACTCAAAACATATAGATGTTCGTCAAATATCCTTCATCTATGATGACCAGAAAAATTCATGTCAATCAAAGAGTCATTATTACCAAAAATAACATGTACACAAAAAACAATTAACTTGAAAGAATGAAGCCTAAGCCTAGAATATACCTGTCTGAGTATCAGCAAATTAGATATAAAGAAACGAAAATTTTTTGCTGCTTTGTATTGATTATTACTCAACAAAAGAATGACTGTGACATAAATATAAATAGCCATATACAACCATACTTACTCATTCGAATATTAAATTTTTAATCCACCACTACTAATTAAACTGGACACAACAGATAGTGTCATGGCAAACGGTAAAATAGCAGCGGTTAAAAAAGAAGTGGAAAAGCACTTCTAAACCACATGAAAAGGAATCTCTGGCCAATAGAACTAAACATTCAGGGCAGAGCAACCATACATACTCATCATAATCATTAGCCCAGATATTAGCAGCTCCTTCACCAACTTGCTTCCCAAATTCGTCTGCCCACTCTTCATCTATGTGCAAATTAGAAAATTCATTGACCCACTGATCATTAACTGACCCATGCTTTCCCTCGCCAGAAGTAAACTCATTCACCCAGCGGTCAGCACCGCGAGAAGTCTACAAACCAAAAGAAAAGTTATTAGGAGGTATTAAATCCTCAATTTCTAGCTCATATAAGCCCATTCAAATAGTTTTGGGTTACATAGGAGGCCACCTAATACTAAGAATACACGTATGCTATGGCAACTGATAGCAAAAATCATAATTTGGAACCTTTTTACTTCTTGAGCAAAAATTATCTATTGACGAAAAGCCAAAATCACATGTACTAAATAAATATGCACGTGGGAAATAACAACAACCGGCCATAAGCAATTTTTTCATATATTTGTTACATACAAATTCATCAGCCCACGAGGAGCCCGCATTGTACTGCTGTTGATATTCTGTTGCCCAGTCACCAGCCTGGCCTGCACTCTGCTTCACTTGGTTATCATCAATAGTAAGTTCTCCACGACTCATCTTTGATACAAACTGAAGAAACTTTGAATTCTGGATAAACAACAAGTACATGAATTAGTTTGATGAAATAGCACAAAAATTATAAAAGGTAAAATCAAGATAGGAAGATTCTGACAGCTGTTTAAAGGCAATGGGTGATAACTGTTTCGCGTTTATGCTTATATTTTGTAGATGAGATTTGCTTTTATGCTTAAAATTTGTTATTTATGTTGCTTTGTTTCATTTCTTCGGAAGAGGGCTCCTTGTCCCCTACTTTCTTTGTAACTTTTTGATATTCAATAAAGCTACTGTTACTACTTAAAAAGAAAAAAAAAGCAAAAAGAAAAAATAAAAGGTGATAACTGTTTTGATACTTTTTCTTGACATCTCAAACCAAATTTATGGGCCCATGTGTATATACGCAATTTCTTCACCAAACATCATTTAACAAAGAAAGCAAAGAAGAAAAGGATTCTCGACCACTGCATTTTGGCTGGTTTAATAGACTGCCTGGAACTTGTATCAGGAAGAAAATAAATTATACACAGTTAAGACGTGTTGACTTTCAAGGTACATCCCAAGTAATTCATTCTTGACAACAGTGAGAAACTGCTACTGAATCCATCCATTTGTTAAGATAGGACACCCAAACCCGAAGAAAGAGAAAGTTACTACTAAGCTTCCTTGCCAAGCATGCCATTTGTTGCGACGTGATATACAATATGCAATCGTGCAAGAAAAAGGAAAAATGTTATGGTTCACTTCAGCAGGCCCCCAAATCACAGGACTATTCAAATATAGCTCCATGCATTCGGGGGAAAGAAACCAATGGCATTTTGTGTTTTTGGAATGGCAAATACAGTAGATAATACAACACTAGAAAAGTGAGGAAATTTAAACACTGCATGCATAAGAATATTCAACCAGAAGAGTGTAATTTCAAGAGCTTGCATAATGACCAACTCTCACAAAGACATAGGAGATAAAAGTTATGGAAACAATAAATCACATCCCACTCTGGAAAATTTAAGAGAGATCCAAAGGTTATTATATCAATTACAAACCTGAAATTTAGGGTCGTGGTTTTGAGCTAAGGTATTAGCAAGTAGACGACTCTGCTCCATTGCAGCTAAGTTTGAAATATTTACACCTCCCATATGATCCACCGATGCCAACTGAGATTGCTCCTGTGACAAGAAAGTTACAAGGTCAGAAGCAAGCAATATATGATATATGGAAGGCTGTTCCATGAAACTTGCAATGAATGCTCATGAAGTGAAACGATTTTCAAATTCAGATTAAAAAATATAAGGATCAAGAGAGTTTTTAAAAGTTTCGTTACCTGCTCAAATTCTGAGGCCCAACCATTAGCACCATGTTGTCGTTCAAACGAGTGAGCCCAAGCATCAGGATCGCCATGTTCTATTCGATGCTGCCCAAATTCAGCAACCCATCCATCCGTTGGATGGACAAGTTTTATGATGCCTTGGGACTCATTCCAGTAGTCATCCAGTTCCCGTAATCTGGCATGTATAGGTCCCTTAGCAGGGCCACTGTTGTCTATATCCAAAGAACATAAAAGGGCATTCACCTGAAAAATTAACAAGCGCACAAAAATTTAAAGTTGATGAGAATTCTGATAAGCCACCCATCTGTTTCACCTATGCTAGGCGTGCTAAGCCCGTGAAGTGAGGATGAGTTGGCAGTAGAAATAGTAAGCAGATAGTTTGGGAAGGAGAAGAGGGTTCTACAATGAGGAGTCGGTTAGTCTTTGGGATTAGAGTCAGTTAGTTAGTAGCTATGAGGGAATAAAAGAGAGAGGAAAGGTGAGTGCTTGGCAGTCAATTGATTTTGGCAATTGGACTCTGGGAGAGTGCCAGGTTTCTCAAAAGCTAAGCAATTGTGTGGCTAAAAAAACTGTCACTTTCTTTTCAAAGCAAAAAATAAATAAATAAAGGAAATAGGCCAAGCATGTCATTCTCAATCTGGATAATGGTATCAGGGTGTCCATAACTTTTAAATAAGAAAGGTACATGAGGTGTCAAATTTCAAGTGTGAGTAAATTATATAGACTGATGAGTAAGGTGCTCGTGAATTTAATAGAGAGTAAATAAATGAACCTGTGCATTAATAAAGTCTTCGCCTTTATCAGCAAAAATGTGTCTAGCCATGATGCTGGTGCGATCGCGTATGCATTGTTTGTCACCCTGAGACAATCCCAACATAGGAAGAGGAGCAGGACGGAAAGGTATTCCGCCACGACTGCTCTCAACGAACGAGTGCAGAAAGTTGGAGAGCACTCTTTGCGGTGGCCCTACAATTCATATTTCAAAAAAAAAAAAAATGTATGATGAAATCAATTATCACAAATAAGAAATAATATGTGTGGTGATTTTTTTATTTTTTAATTTATTATTTGGTTAGGAAGGTAGAGGGAGAAGGTTAGTACCATCTAAAGTGGGTGGAAGTTGAGAAAAAGCTCCACGGTCGTAAATGTGTTGGAATTCAGGTTCGTGAGGGTTGGAATGAAGATGAGAAGAAGAAGAAGGAGAAGACTGTATCTCATCCCAAGCATTCGCAAGGGAGGTATGATCGGCGGAGCGGAATGCCCCCATGAAATCCGATCCCTGACATACAGTTAATCAACAAACACAAAAACTATATACATTAAATACGACTTTAATTTCTATTACTAACACTAGTATAATAGAGTGAATCAAAACATTATAGTAAAAAGGCAAATTAAGCAAAGTAACAAAATTAGCTAATTGTTCTGCTTGAAACTTATTTCGATGATATTATAATTGAAAAAAAAAAAAGAACAAAAGAAAAGAACCTGGGAGTGGGAGGGAGGTGGGAAGAGGGGACGGTCGAATTCGGAGCCGGGGAGGTCATGGTGAGGCAGCTGTTGCTGTAAAAACTGCGCCTCCGATGGTGGTGTTGTTGTTGAGGTTGGAATCTCCTCAAGCCTCTCCTGTTTATTAATTAATTAATATTAATTGAACAAAAAAAATTCAAGTAAGCATGAAGATTGAAGAAGAAGAAGAAGAAGAAGAAAAGGACCTTGGTCTTGGAAGAAGAGCCGATAAGAGCGTTGGCGAGAGAACCAAGTGGATTTGCCGACGAAGATGAACCCGGAACCGCACAAGCTGCTCCTCCCGTCACCACCTCTCTCATCGACATCTTCGCGATTCACTTTTCTTCTTTTTCTTCCTGACTCACAATTCCATCAATCAAAATATCTATTTCCACACCCCACCCTTTTATTTTTCTTTTATTTTCTTTCTGTGGAAAACATTAATATTTAAAAAATAAAATTACTTTTTTTAATAAATTAAATAAAAATTAAATTAAAGAACAATAAGTTTTTTTTTTTTTTTTGGGGTGGTGGTGGTGGGTGGTGTGGTGGGGTAGGGGTTGGGCGCGGCGACGCGCTGTGGCGCTGTGGATGACTCCATCCATACCCAAAACTGGGTGGCAGAGGTAGCTTTGGTTTTTAGTATTATTATTATTATTAGTAGTTTAAATCAAATGTAAAATTTTACATTTAATTACAATTCTTTTTAACAGTGTTATGAAAATAATTATTATTTAAAATTTTTTTAAAACAATCACATCAACTTTTTAATTTTATTATTTATCTCTACTTTTATCAATCACATCAACTTTCAACTCTAAAATACTTTTCAGCCAAACACATATTTTATTTAAATACAAAACAAATATTTTTCAAGTAAATATAATACTCAAAAAACAAATTACATTCAAATACAATTAAAATTCAATGCGTTCATCAAATGCCCTGGTGTTTGGATTCGAAACAATGAATTATCTACGTGACCAGCACACTCGACATTCAAGGGGTGTTTGGGGGTGTTCTCCAGACCTCAAAAATTAATTTTTTTTCTCCAAAACTTCACCACTTTTCACTATTTATATCTTCAAAACGCTACAATAAACTCCAAACTTTAAAAGTTCATAACTTTGTGTATACAAATCCAAATGAGATAATTTTTTTTAAAATTACATAAAATTTCAAGAGAAATGAAACAATATCCATATTGATATTTTTTTTTAAAAAAAATTTTTAAAATATTTTATTTTTTTACCTTAAATAATTTTTTCTCCTAAAAACACTTTCCAACATAACTTTTTTCTAACCTAAAAATAATGTCTTCAACCTCCTCTCTAAAACGGCCCTCAATCCCAACTCCATCATCTCCTATTAACGGACGGGGTTGGCCTCATATTTAAGCCCAACAATCAATCCGGCCCACTCTCTATTTTAAAAAATAAAAATAAAAATAAAAATTAAAATTAAAATTAAAATGAAAATATAAACATAATAAATTAAAAAAAAAATTGGGCAGCGGAGCGGAGGGGGCAAAGGGGGAAAGAGAATGGCGGCGTCGTCGTCATCAAGTAGTGGACTGACGTTCAAAGTTCATCCGCTGGTGATTGTAAACATCTCCGACCACCACACTCGTGTTAAGTCTCAGCAACAGCAGCAGCTTCAACAGAATTCAGTAGCAACTGATAAAGATTCTTCCTCGATTTCAGTTGGAGTTGGTACCCGAGTGTACGGATGCGTGATCGGAGTACAGCGAGGGCGTACAGTCGAGATCTTCAACAGCTTCGAGCTTCTCTACGATCCCTCCTCCCACTCCCTCGACCGCTCTTTCCTCGACAAGAAGCAAGACCTCTGTATGTTTTACTTTTTACTTTAATTTTTTCTTCTCTTTTTCTTTAGCTAGGGTTTTCAATTTTCCTGAATTTTCTTCGGTGAATTAATGATAAATTAACAGATAAGAAGGTTTTTCCTCACTTTTACATACTGGGATGGTATTCCACCGGCACCGACGCTCACGAATCCGATATGCACATTCATAAAGCTGTATGTATCATTTATCATGCACATTCTTTTTCTTTTCTTTTTTTTTTTAATTTCCAGTATTTTCTAATTGAATTTCTGTGTTTTACATTTTGTCAACAACAGTTGATGGACATAAATGAAAGCCCAGTTTATGTGATGCTGAATCCTTCCATCAATCACGCCCAGAAGGATCTCCCTCTTACCATCTTCGAGAGTGGTATTATGCCTTTCTTCTTTCCTTTAAGCCTTCCTAATTGTCCTTTCTTTTCTTTTCTTTGAACTGAAATATTACTAATTGAGTAACTGTAAAAGAAGGACCTTTCTCATCCTGTTATTTTTTGATTTGGAACGCTCAAAATTCAGCCTTTTATATTTATTATACATTATTGGAGCAGTTGTATGTCGATCTCCTTCAGTTAAAATGGATTATGCCAAAGATTAGTGGATTTATCTACGACACAACTAGTGCTTTACCAAGATAGTTACCCAAGTTTACACTTTAGTGCTTATTCCTAGTAGCTCAACCACGCATACTAAATTAACAAGTGAGAGTAGGAGCGATTTTATGCTTAAACTCCCTAGCTTACAGCCATTTCACTAGCTTGTTTGTGACATTTGTATTTTTGTAAAAAGTCTGGCCAAGGTAACGATTTTGACTGGGCTTTCTTTTTTTCTCATGTTTCCAATTGTCAAAATTAAGAGCTGCATGTCATAGATGGGATACCGCAGTTAATTTTTGTCCGCTCAAGCTACACTATTGAGGTTTAGACATTTCTTTGTCTTCTAATTTTCTATTTTGCCTTTTTACTTCTAACTTCTCTTAATCAAAGTTACTTAAGACTTTATTTTTGTTCTTCCTCGCGCCTGCTTCATGCAAATCAAAGACGGTAGAAGCAGAAAGAATCTCGGTTGATCATGTTGCTCATCTTAAACCATCCGATGGTGGTTCTGCCGCAACACAATGTAATTAACTCTTCTTTCCCACTCTTTCTCTTCACTGCTTTTTTTTTTTTTTTTAATATCTGTTTAGTATGATACTATAATACTGATTACCATAGAGAATGCGGTACTTATATCGTAATTATTTTTCTTCTCTTTCAGGATAATCATAATAACTGTATTCATTCCATCGTAAGGATATTATCTTTGTGATGTGACTGTAATTATGTACTAATGTTAACTTATTTGGTTGCAGTGGCTGCTCACCTAACAGGAATACATAGTGCCATCAAGATGCTAAACAGCAGAATAAGGGTGCTCCATCACTATCTACTGTCTATGCAGAAAGGTACGCACACTTGCTATCACGGATAGACTTTTTTAGTCATGATGAAATACAAAAATGGAAAGAGAGTACTGCCCTACTTCCAAAAAAGTAGAGAGTAGAGGCAAACGAAAGAAGCCTTGTATTCTTCAAAATATTGTTTAAGAAAAATGTAGGGACTTCACATTTTCATAAAGATTAAAGACTGGACTCTCCAGGATGTTCGTCACTATTCATTGAGCGATTGTTTCTCTCATCTCTCTCTCTCTCTGTGTTTATGTGTATGTATGTGTGTGTACTGGATATGTAGGTGAAATCCCCTGTGAGAATTCACTGCTAAGACAAGTGTCAAGCCTTTTGAGAAGATTGCCGGCCATTGAGTCAGGAAAATTCCTAGACGATTTCTTGATGGTAAGCGTTGCCTGTTTCTTTTGGAAAACTCTTTTATACCCATTGTGTTTTCGAAAGATTATCTTGCTTGTTTGTTCTACAATGTATCAATCATTTGTGAAAAGTAGGACTGTTAATGACTTTTTACCGAAAGCAACCCAGGAATATGGAATTCTCTAAAGAAAGATAATGAAGCACAGAAAATACATTATGAAATTCAATGTTAGCCCACGACCTAATAGCTTAAACTTTTTGGAGAAATGGCATTCTAATATACATAATTAGGCATTCAGTCATCGTATTAGGAGCTTATATTCAATTGAACAGGACAAACAAAATTTTCTGGTTTTTCTACGTACCAAAAAGTTTATTTTATTATATTATATTTTATTTTATTTTGTTGGGGGTGTCAATGTTGGATAATCAAAGTGATCAAAAAACAAGCATGACAAGGAATGCGATTGTGGCTTGCGATTGCCTCATTAGTATTTTGGATTGATGGAAAGGATGAGTAATGATTTCGTGATTTGTATTCAGTTGAATGAAGAGCTCACAACTCCTTTTTATTATGTTTAGATTTGAGGCTTAACATGCTAATATGTAAATTAGATTTAACTATGGTGTTTTTCTTATTCCAATGAATGGCTTTATTGCTCACTATGTCTCTTCTTTTAACTTTATTTTAATAGGAATACAATGATACGTTGCTGATTACATACCTAGCCATGTTCACCAACTGCTCGAGGTATGTTACGAGGCCTTCTTGAATCTATTATTGTAGGTTTTATCCTCGTATTCATGCCTTTCCAGCAAAAAGTTAAAGAGGTGTATTACTTCAAATGTGGTAAGAGAGAAGAGTAAAATACTGGTGAAGTGGGGTATAAACCAATGTGCTCAGTTGTCAGAACTTAGCTAGAGCTTAACCCACTAGCCTCAAATTCAAGTTTCATCACGCTCGCTCTTATTTCCAAGCATGCTCAATAAATGGCATCCGGAAATAACTGCACCTTTTAATCTTATAAGTGCAAACTTGCACCCACATGTGAGGATGCTCGTGTTCACTTACCGAACTAATTAGATTTGCTTGATTGTTCGTGCTCACTTTTTGGAATTTGTATAAATCTACTATAATTTATCAGGGGAACTAAAACTGCAACAAAGATAGATACTGAACTTTGTCCACCAAATTCAATGTTGCAATTGCTTTGCAAATTTTGAACATTGACTCTCTTTATTTGGCTACCTCTCAGCACAATGAACGAGCTAGTCGACAAGTTCAACACTGCTTATGACAGGCACAGCCGAAGGGGCGGGCGGACTGCTTTTTTCTGAAACTTGGTTACACTTGTCCGATAATCTCAGTGAGTCGAGAATAGTGGGTGGGGCTGTTTGTTTCAGAGTCGGCACGTACAAGCTTTGGAAATAATGCTTCTAAGACATGTACAATCGAGATTTTGAAGGGGTTTTATTATATTTGTTGTTTTTGTTTAGCTGTGCGTGGTGTAATTGTGGTAACATATGTTTTGGAGGTGTCCTGGCTTGGCATTGGTGGACGTTGTGATTATTATTGCAGATTTGATGGAAAATAGAGAAAGATGATGGTAAAACGTGATTCAATTATGCAGGAATCAAAATTCAACTTTTCTTCTGGTTTCGCTGTAGATCAAAAAGATTATTATTTTGAAATTGGAAAATAGGAAAAGACCATGAGAACAACCGTGATAGAACCACAATAAGGCCTGTGGGCCATTTCTTTCTTGTAATTGGTATAATGATCACAAAAAATATACTCAAATGTTCAGCTCTTTGGCTTTCATCCCTCCATGTCTCTTGTTCGCAAACCTTTTTTTGGTAACATTAGGGTCAAAATTAATATTTGAATGACATATACTTTTTTTTAGCAATGGCACGAGTGGTGTTTCAAAGCATTTTTCGAAATGAAAACTGAAGTAGCAGGCTCTTCATGCCCAAAGACTGCCTCTTATTCTTTGTTCTGAAAACTTAGAAAACCGAGCATACAAAAGCCAACAAGAGCACTCGAATTTGAGCGTTGCAGAGGGTCACAGTTAGTCATTGATTTATATTTTACACTTTCGTTATTGTACCGTTGAATGTGAGATGTGCTTTGCCAGGACAAGAAGCAAAAACAGAGCCAGAGCAAAAAAAAAAAAATAAAAGATAAAAAAAAAGGATCTATGCCGTCAGAACTGACACAGGATTAAGAAACGGTACAAATCATATTGGAGTAGTTAGCATATTGGAGTAGAAAAACGAGAGTCATTTCCTATCTAGGAAATGAATTCTTAATGAAAATTGTAATTGTAACTGTAAATTCAAACAGAGAGCTCACATTTGGAAACAAGAATGCCATCACTATCTGCATATAACCATTCACCATCGCGTATCAAGGTTCCTGCAATGTGGACAGGCACATGCTTCTCCCCAACTCCTTTCTTGTTTGATTTCACAGGATGAGATGCCAAAGCCCTGACCCCAATATCACAGCCGTTGATCTCATCGACATCTCTGATGCAGCCATTCACCACGATCCCGGCCCACCCCTTGTTGTGTGCCAGCTGGCCCAGATTCCCCCCAACCAAGGCACATCTCATGCTGCCTCCCCCATCAATCACCAGCACCCTTCCCTCTCCATTGCCTTCCAAGACCTCCCTCACCAACACATTGTCCTCAAACACCTTCAATGTCACCACGGGCCCCGCAAACGCCCTGCACTGCCCGTACGACTTGAACACCGGGTGCAGCACACGCAGCTCCCCGCTCGCCAAAAGCATTGCATTCGTGTCGCAGACTTCCGCAGTCGCCAGCGCTGCCATTTTCTTTTACTGCACCGGAGGGATCAAAAACATGCTCAGAAAGCATATTCATCACTGACACAAGTTGTGTTGCAGCGCCATGCCACCATCCATTGAAATTCAGATAATTTTTTTAGACAACTATCTCTAGTCCAAATTTTTTTTTTTTTTTTTATAAATTAATTGCTGAATAAGAGCTGGAAAGTTTCAAACTTTGACACGACACAACGAACGCAAGAAGGAGATAAAATGGTAAATAACAAATAACTGAGATTGCATTGCAGCACCATGCCAACCAGTGAAATTCAGATAAATTTTTTTTTTTTAGATGACTATCTCTAGGTTTTTTTTATTTTTTTTATTTTTCATTTTAAAGGCGATAATTAATTGCTAAAAAAGAGTTCTCAAGTTTATAACTTTGACACGACACACACAATACGCAAGAAGGAGAAAAAACGTAAATAATAAATAACTGAAAAGGGGAAAAATGAAAGGGGGAAAAATGAAAAAGGCAAGTGCATAATAAAGAGATTAGAGATGGAGAAGCAGAAAGATGTAAAGATGCAAAACTGAAGCTTTTACCCAGAATTAGAAAAGGCAAGAATCTTCACTCTTTGGAAGAGGGAGGGACTAGGGAGGGTCTCTGACTCCGTGTAGCAAATTTTCCACGTTTGTTCGTCTGCCCCAAGTTTTGTTGCTTTTATCCTACTACTAGGAACTTGCCATGTAATATATAAATATATATATTTATATATTTATCACTTTATGTTATTTAATAATTTGTAACCGAATTTTTGAAAATAATAAGAATAATAAAGTAAAGAGGGGGTGGCAAAGCAAACAAAGAGGATGATATCATGGTTTACGATGGTTGGCTATTGAGTGACTGTCAAAATAGAGAATAGAGATACGGTATTGGTTTCTGTGCCTTGACTCACATTTCCATAATCCCACGCCGTTGACCGGTTTCGAGGAAGTTTTGAAGGTATGTTTTGATTTAAAAATTAGATATATAATTTAAAAATAGCGATTATAGTTAAATATTTTTTTTAATAAATGATTTAAGTTTTTAAAAAATAATTAGAAAATTTAAGTTTTTAAAAACTAATTAAAAGAATAACTTTTAAATAATTAATTAATTTTGTAAATAATTGATTATTGATTAATTTTTTATCAATTATAATTGATTATCGATTAATTAAAATTAATTATATAATATAAATCAATTTTTATAATTAATCATAAATAAAATCATTAATTTTTAATTAATTAATAATTAATAATTAATTATAATAAATTATTGGTTTACCGTTAAAAATATTTTGAAAAATAAAAGACTAATTAACGTTCTCCCTCTTCCCCCCTCCCTCTCCCCCACCCGCAACTGTCTCTTCCTTCTCCCTCTCCCCGTGGGTATCGCCATAGGCAATCTCTCGCCACACCTTGTTAATGGTCTTGGGATATATTGCCAGAGCATGAGCCCGCAGAAAGTCATGTGTGCAGTTGAACAGCCAGCAGAAAGGCCAATGTCTACGTGACCAGCAATCTTGGCTGCTCCAGTTGAACAGCAGCCTCATCTTCGGGGAATCTGATGGGTTGGGATGGAATCGCAATACAGATTGTTGCACTTGGGAAGGTGTAAGCTGCGAAGACGGCCGTGTCATTGGTCTTCATCCCCGCAACAAATCGATCATCGGTGGATTAACCGACAATTCTAGTCTCTTCCGTTTTCACCATCTCAGGAGCCTTCATCTGTCTCTTAACCTCTTTTATGACAATCCGATTCCGTCAAGGTTTGGTAATCTAACCAGTTTGACTCATCTAAATTTGTCATATTCTGATTGGGTTGGGCATATTCCAATAGAGATGTCACGCCTCACAAACTTGGTCAGTCTTGATTTATCTACTTGGTGGTCTTTGCTGAAAGTTGATCACTCAAACTGGAGCATGCTCTTTCGCAATCTTAAAAAGCTCCAACAACTGTATCAAGAAACGTCTCACAAAAAGTTAGTAAAACTACTGTTCATTCTGTAAACGGTAGTAACAGGTGGGAAAAAAATGAAGACGATAATAAAAGATGTGCGGATGCAAATTAAAAGAAAATAGATAAGATCTCAAACACAATAACACGTCATGAATTGATCCAAAACATATTGTGATTAACTTTGCCCATTTTCGAGTGTACATATAACAATCAACATCTTAGGTGTGAAATTGTAGTCAACTCCCGACACAATTCACGTGCTACAACAAAAATGAGTACTTGCTGCATTTAAAATTGTAAGTAAAATAAACTTTTCTGCAAAAAAAATATCATAGAAACCAGTATTGCTTAAAATCTTTCTTAACCTTTAACGATTGATTTTAGTCATATTATTGATTTTCATCACAAAGACATATATAGAGCTCTCTAAACCTTTCATTCAGACTAAAAGTGTTTCATAATATATATATATGTATTATCTTTATCTACTAGAATTATTTCATATCTAACTATAATCTTCTTTTTTTTTTTTTTCTGTGTATAAATCAGTTTATAGTTAATGTAATTTTAATTCGTAATTGGTTGATGAATGAGTGTAGAGATTTTATATTCCCACCTTTTGAGTTTTCTGCTTCTTCTCTAAGTTCTCCTCTTTGGTCCTGCATTTCTCTCTTATCTCTAATGGTTCTATTTCTCTATCTTGATCCTACGTGAAGTTTATTATGTTTAATTTAGTAAGGAGATAAGATTAGAGCCATTTGCGTCAGAATAATTCTCTCTGACTCTAAGGAGTTCACGTGGCAAATTTAAACGTAGTTAATATATCACTTGTCCTCTACTATGCAGGAAATTGTAAACAAGTGAAAATATTCTTTCACCAATATGGTTGACGACAAAAAGATGGTTGGTGGTTGACACAAAGACTAGCTTTTGGTGGAAAGAAAAAGGCATAAATAGTGCAGCCTAGTGGGTAAATTGCTAACCAGTAATCATTTCAAGCAGAACCTTCACGTAACGCCCCGTAAGCTAGTCGGTTACTGGTCAATTCCTCCACATTTCGTTGAATTTTTCTTGGAATTGCAGTGTGAAAAGAAAGTTCTTACTTGATTCATGACACAGCCCATGCTCAATATGAATATGATCAAAGGAATTGACATTGTTAATCAGAGACTCACGACCCAAACCGAGCTAAATTAATGAGGAGCCTAACTAGTGAATGAAAGCGCTATATGTAAAAGGGGCATTTATTTAAAACAAATGAAAAAGAAAAAGACAAAGAGAGAGGGAGAGAGAGAGAGAGACAACAACAACAACTTTCACGGATTGCCTTCTTAAGTTAGTTAGTCATGACTCATGACATTAATATTTACTCTGTCAATTTCTCTACATTTGCTTTGTACATGTTAGCTGTATGATGTGATAAAGACTTGGGTCCACCGACAAAAAGAAAGTTGGCGTTTATTTCTAATTATATTGTCGTATGGGCTGGGGAAGACTCTTAAACCAATTTGCACGAGTCAAGCATTGACTAATGACTGCCACCGGATGTCTTCAATTCATTTGAATGTCTTTTTTTTTTTTTTTTTTTTTTAATTTTTAACTTTCGTTTGTCCTTTTATTGGGGTAAAAGAAAAAAATTGCAACAAAATTTTCACAGCATTAATCAATAAAGTGTGTAAAGTTTGGATTTCATGCACCTCTTCTTCGTTCGGCTCCTTCTTGAAAGAGTGTTTGTTGGGTGTGTGAGTTGTTTATAATACACTGAGTCCTGCTTCAAAACTCGGTGATAGTTTTTCTTTTTGTTTTTCTTCCCCAACAAAAGAGAAGTATTGGAATTTCTTTTGAGATAATTACGAAATAACTTTCTTTAATATAGGACGATAACAAGTCCTAATACCCTGAACTTTTGTTGATGCTTTAACTCCCTTTCGTGCTTGTTTCAAGGCCTTTCATGTTGCTCAGTTAAGGAGCTGGCCATCTGTTATCATTGGAAGTGATTGTTTCTCCAATAAAAGGAGTTTTTTTTTTATTTTTTTCTTTTCTTCCAATTAGAGAAAAGAGTTGGCCTTTCATATTTACTTTTGACAAGCCCAAAAATAAATAAATAAAGAATTCGGTCTAGCTTGTCAGTTAGTTTTCAAATCCTTTACCCTTTTTTTTTTCCTTTACTTTGAGCCAATACATTTAAAAATTGCTCATTCCCCTTTTCATTTTTTTTTAAATCATGGAAATTATCCCTCACTCCTTCAAGTATTCCAGATTTCAATTTAATATTATGTTGATATACTGCAATGTGACAAACTCCTATTTTCAAACTTGTCAATAAACAGACTGACACACTTATATATTAATTTAGTGTCACATCATAAACGATGATAGATGAAAGATATATATAATATATATACAGAGAATTTCTATAATGAGTGACCTATTTTAGCCCCATTGATAGTGCAAAAATATTTACCCTTAAATTGAAATCCAAGGGTCAGAAAAAGTTAAAAGGTTCACCCAATTAAAATAAAACCACCAATATAGAACACTAAAACCCCAAAACCCACTACCAAATTTGTTAAAAAAAAAAAAAAAGGGGCGTGGAAAGGCCCCACTGGCAGCCCCCTTTTCCATCAACAACCCCTTCCTCGGGATCTAAAAATCGCAACAAAGGGACCACATGCAAACCTCACCCATCCCCCCGGGTTGATTCACAGTTGTGGAGCCACACCATCCACGGTGGTTCATCACCCATCGACAAACCTAGTAAAGTGGACACCGGCATGATGATCAAAAATAGTTGCAACCACTGTGACTCGCTGGCATTTCCCTCCATCAGATTTGTTGGATCCATATAGGCTTATTTAGTCGCAACTCTCGCACCCTCTAATGGACGCAAGTGATGGCTGATCGGGGAAGAGCCCTACGAGGTCTCTTGTGTCTCGATCCATGGCAGAGGGCCCTATCATAGGTGGTTACGCAAAGGTGGGTCGACGAAGGCTCATCGAAGGAGGGAGTTAGAGGGCAGCAGCAGCCTTTACCTAACGCACCCTCCTTCTCCCTTAACAAGTTTGGGAGGGCAAGCTAGGGTGGTCGGCTGAGGAGGCCACGGCTAAGGGTCATCAGTGTTTTTTTTTTTTAATTTTTTTAAAATGTTTTTGAAATGTTTTATAAAATGATAATCAGCTGTGGTGTTGTGACGCCCCCCACGTACGTTACCATACCAACAAACCGAGCTCTGACGCCGACCGCGATGGCTGGCAACCTTATGGGTCGTCATCCTCTTACTTAACATACTTAACTTTCCATTCTTAACGTTCTCATTTTAAAGCGGAAGCAATTTCTATAGCAAATTTTTTTTTCTTCTAACTTACATATTATGCCTATATCTCTATCCTACTCTTATAACATATATTTCATAAATTTCTTTCTTTCATCTTCCTCTTTGAACGCTCAGCGAAAGACTCATGGTAGTACCATATCCTCGCCCAGTCTCTTGGCACGTGCAGATCCGTCCGTTGTCCATCATATTACTTTAAACTAACAGGTTGCTTACCTGCAACATATGAACAACTAATGAGCTAGATGCTCAGTAAGTTCAAACATACATTCATTAACTTATAAATACTAGTAATATATATTATTACTAGAATATATGACATCACATATATACACATCATACACATCGTCTATGCATATCCTCGAAACATAACATATTATGTTAGCCTCTTCATGTTCATTTATCTCTTCGTTCATCGTTCTTATCATTCTATCGATCATCTCTTATCATTCTAATCCAATCTCTTCATTTCTTTACTTTTCATTCCTATCATTTCTTAACTTTCTGTTCTAAACCTTTATAACTTTTCTATCGCTTTATCATCATCTCTTAACATTTCATATCTTAAAAGCTAGTAACATACACACTAGCATAACATCACGTAAAAACGTGTCATTCACATCATACACATAACATCAAACACATCACATCACAGATATAATTCTATTATGTTCTTTTAAATTTCGTTTTATTATTTATTTATTTATCATCGATTTCATTATGTCATTGTTTCATATCATTCGTTTCTTTCGTTCTTTACTTTTCTTTTCTTTTCTTATCATTTCTTTTCTTTTCTTTCCACTCTCTTTTCCTTTCTTTTCTTTTCACTCTCTTTTCTTTTCTGTTTACTCTCCTTTCCTTTCCTTTCTTTTCACGCACTCTCTTTTCCTCTCTTTTCTTTTCACACACTCTCTTTTCCTTTCTTTTCTTTTCTTTTCATTTTCCTTTCCTATCTTTTCTTTCCTTTTCTTTTCCTTTCTTTTCTTTCCTTTTCTTTTCCTTTCTTTTCTTTTTACTCTCCTTTCGTTTGCTTTCTTTCCACTTTCCTTTGGTTGGGCCCGTTGTTGGACGTATCTATTTGTGCGTGGACAGTGGGAGGAGGGGGAGCGACCCACCAACCTACCTCACAGTCACATAAAAACCGCACCTTCGGGGTTGGTCCATCCTATAATCTACCGCACCTTCGGGGTAGCACCACATCTACGCGGAGGATATAGACCAGAAGTCTCGACCTTGTAGGGAGACCGGTACGCCAACAACTTAAGTTTTTAGTCTTATTATCTTGCAGGCTTTTATTTTTCTTATATTGATTTTTTTTCGTTGTACATCATTTTCATGACATTCATCATCTTTCCTTTCTCATTTTCATAAAACGTTTCATGGAACATTTGTTCTTTCGTTGTTTTTCTTTTCTTAATTCTTTACTTTATTTGTGTAAATTATGTTAATCACACTTTAGCATGCATATATAGTACATATTACTTATATAATATCACATCACATCATAACAAACAAAAGTATGTTTAATTATGTGCAGACAATTATTCTCTTCTCTATTTATCATTTACATCATCCTATCTATCGTATCTTAGCATCATACTCCTATTGATCATAGCCTATCGTTCTATTCTATCAATCACATCTTATTGTTATGTTCTAATCCTTTCATCATACCTTTCATCATAACCTATTATTGCTTCTCTTTCTTGTCTAACTCTTTGCTTTCATATCATTTTTCATAAAACACCTATCCTTTCGTTATCATAAAACATATCTTTCTTAATTCCTTTCATCACCGATCATCGTTGCTCTATCAATCAAAACTTAACTTCTATAAAACTTTTCATAAACATCATATTCTTTCCTTTCATATCTCATCTCTTTCTTATGCATTCTATCATAATATTCTCATTCTTACTCTTTCCATTCCTCCATCCATCTTTATCACATCGTTACTCTCATAAAGCTTTTATAATACCTTTCCTTCGTAATTCAATATATACATATATATACATATGTTTTTTTTTATAAATTATTTATTAAAACATATATTTTAACATCATCATAATATTGCTATAGTGTTACTATAGCATCATCATAAATCACATCATGACATTTGCATACAAACATATAAATACTATAAGTTTGTTCATAGTTACAGACGGGTAAATGTCTGAACTTACTCATAGCGTGCTTATCCTCTTCTTAGAATCCATCGACGTCCTTTGTCGCGTCTGGATCGGGTTCCTACAGTTAAACTTTGTCCGTCAATCACATTTTCATTTATAGCTTTTATTTTATTAAAAAGCTTAATTCTGATCTTATAACCCTTAATTATAGCCTTAGGACAGCTTTTTAAACCTTAATGGCCATTTTTGAATTTTTCTCCAACTTTTTAAAAAATTATGATTTTACCCCTAACTTTTGATAAAATTACAATTTTACCCTTGACGTGATTTTTCATAACTTAAACCTCAATTTTGGCTTTTACAAACTTCATTACCCTACTCTGGGGTCATTGGGCCTCTTTTCCCATAATCTGAGAATCTTTGGGCAAAATGATCGTTTTGCCCCTAATGGGTCGTTTAATCATAACATTTTCATTTTCATACTTAGGTTGGATTTTCTAAACCCAAAATCATTTAATTAACTTTCTAAATCTTATCGAACCTTTTCCGGATCAATTCTTATCATTTTATCAATTTTTCACATTCTTGGCCCTCGGGAAGTACTATTCCAACCTAAGAGTCAGTTTCATGTTTTTCTTGCGTTTTAGGGTTTCGAAGGGTCGGTTTACTAATTATAACTTGCCCCTTCCTTTTGCCATGCTCTAATTCCTCGAGGGGGCTCAGGTTATTTTCCCCATCATATTTTTACCCTTCGTTTCCCATATTACCCCTGGTGTCGTTTTTAGAAATTTCGACAGAGTTTCCCCTTAATTTTTGAGGTTCCAGCGTTTAGGAAACGCCTGAAAACCATCTATCCTGATCTAATTCTATCACGTACTATACCAGAGGCCTAGATTTTACGTAAAACTCATACTGTTTATGTAAAATCGTTACATTATCACATATTTTTATTTTTCTCTATTACAGCCATTTTCTTCTTTTACATACATTCTTTTCCATAATTTTCATACCAATAATCATAAAATCATACAATAGTCCCAAACAATTAAATTGCGGAACGTAAAGGGGTCGGGATTTATACCGAATTGTAGCTCGGTCTCGACGGCATAAACCCTAATTCCTCGTTCTTCATATTTGAGGTCCCGTCTTGCAAATCCGACTTTGCGGATGCGTCCGGAACGTCGAAAATAGGCCAACGGGCCAAACTTCCAAAATTTGGTCAACGGTCGTCGTTGACCGACGTTGACCGACGTTGACTCGCAGTTGACCGGCGGTTGACGGCGGCGACGGTGGAATGTGGGTAGTCCATCTTGAAGATCTCGACAAAAGGAATCCATTGGTGGTCTCAATTTCACCATTCGACACCTCTATCGCCGGAAAATCTCCTCAAAAGTTACGGCCACGGCGGCGACAATGGAACTCCGCCGTGCCGGACTTTTTCCCCGAAATTGGTTGAGGGCTTTTTCTCCCCTCAACCCTGCGGTCATTTCTGCACCAACAGCGTGCTTCAACTCGGCCGGAATCGGCGGTTTCGACGGCGGCTCCACGGTGGCATTTTGCTGGATTTTTCGAAGCTCGGGCGGCGCGATTCCGTCGGTGTTGAGGCGATCCACCACATGGGTTTTGTAGTACTCTTCACCACGAACATTTTGGGACCAGTTTCGTGGCAAATGGTGGCCGAATGGCGAAGAAATCGGCGTTCGAAATTCTCGACTCCGGCAGCCTTCAGGCGACGCGTGTGGCTTGCTCCGGGGGCTGCTCCGTCGCGTCGGCCCACCATCGGACTCAGCTCGGCAAGAGCTTTCCGATGACACCGGCGGTGTCGAAAACGGACACCGTTTCCAATAGTTGGTTACTGTACATCTTCGGGTAGAGAGAGAAAGAGAAGGAGGAGAGAGAGAATTTGTGGATAAATGAGGAAATTTCACTTTTTTTCGCTCTTTATATACTTTTTTGCCCAAAATTTCAACATGGGCTATCCTGACTAATTTGGGCGTCCTGAATCCAAATATATCAGTTTTATTTTCATCTGAGGTCATCTTGACCTGTTTCCGATACTGCGAATTTTCGGTCAAAAATTACCCTTGTACTCAATTATCAAATTTGAGCGTGCTGATAGGCTATCCTAACTAATTTGGGAGCGCTGAACTCAAATTTATCAGTTTTATGTCAAGATAATATCATCTTGATCTATTTCTTGATACTGTGAGTGGCACACACGTGCACACACATAATATCACTATTAATCATTTTTCATCCTTTAACATTGTTAGAACATTTTATTTAGTTCTAAACAATATTAAATCTGTGGCGCCCCCCACGTACGTTACCATACCAACCAATCGAGCTCTAACGCCGACCGCGATGGCTGGCAACCTCGTGGGTCGTCATCCTCTTACTTAACATACTTAACTTTCCCTTCTTAACGTTCTCATTTAAAGCGGAAGCAATTTCTATAGCAAATTTTTTTTTAACTTACATATTATGCCTATATCTCTATCATACTCTAATAACATATAATTCATAAATTTCTTTCTTTCATCTTCCTCTTTGAACGCTCAGCGAAAGACTCATGGTAGTACCATACTCTCGCCCAGTCCCTTGGCACGTGCAGATCCGTCCGTTGTCCATCATACTATTTTAAACTAACAGGTTGCTTACCTGCAACACATGAACAACTAATGAGCTAGATGCTCAGTAAGTTCAAACATACATTCATTAACTTATAAATACTAGTAATATATATTATTACTAGAATATATGACATCACATATATACACATCATACACATCGTCTATACATATCCTCGAAACATAACATATTATGTGAGCTTCCTCATGCTCATTTAGCTCTTCGCTAATCATTCCCATCATTCTATTGATAATCTTTTATCATTCTATTCTAATTTCTTCATTTCTTTTCTTCTCATTCCTATCATTCCTTAACTTTCTGTTCTAAACCTTTATAATTTCTCTATCGCTTTGTCATCATCTCTTAACATTTCATATCTTAAAAGCTAGTAAAATACACACTAGCATAACATCACGTAAAACGTGTCATTTACATCACATCACATATATGATTCTATTATGTTCTTATAAACTTCGTTTTGTTATTTATTTATTTTTCATCAATTTCATTATGTCGTTCTTTCATATCGTTCGTTTCTTTTCTTATCCTTCTTTACTTTTCTTTTCTTTTCGTATCATTTCTTTTCTTTTCTTTTCTCTCTCCTTTCCTTTCTTTTCTTTTCTTTCCTTTTCTTTTCCTTTCTTTTCTTTCCTTTTCTTTTCCTTTCTTTTCTTTTCACTCTCCTTTCGTTTGCTTTCTTTCCACTCTCCTTTGGTTGGGCCCGTTGTTGGACGTACCTATTTGCGCGCGGACAGTGGGAGGAGGGGGAGCTACCCACCAACCTACCTCACAGTCACATAAAACCTCACCTTCGGGGCTGGTCCAACCTATAATCTACCGCACCTTCGGGGTAGCACCACATTAACGCGGAGGATATAGACCGGAAGTCTCGACCTTGTAGGGAGACCGGTACGCCAACAACTTAAGTTTTCAGTCTTATTATCTTGTAGGCTTTTATTTTTCTTATATTGATTTTTCGCTATACATCTTTTTCATGACATTCATCATCTTTCATTTCTCATTTTTCATAAAACATTTCATGGAACATTTGTTCTTTCGTTGTTTTTCGTTTCTTAATTCTTTACTTTACTTGTGTGAATTATGTTAATCACACTTTAGCATATATAGCACATATTACTTATATAACATCACATCACATTACATCATAACCATTAAAAACACATTTAGTTAAATGCAGATAACTATTCTCTGTTATTATTTGCATCATTCTATCTATTGTATCTTATCATCATATTTCTATCGATTATAGTCTATCGTTCTATTCTATTAATCACATCTTATCGTTATGTTCTAATCCTTTCATCATACCTTTCATCATAACCTATCATTGTTTTTCTTTCTTGTCTAACTCTTTGCTTTCATATCATTTTTCATAAAACATCTATCCTTTTGTCCTCATAAAACATACATTTTCTTAATTCATTTCATCACTGATCATCGTTACTCTATTCATCATAGCTTAACTTCCATAAAACCTTTCATAAAACATCTATTCTTTCCTTTCATATCTCATCTCTTTCTTATGCATTCTATAATAACATTCTCGTTCTTATTCTTTCTATTCTTCTATCTCTCTTACTCACATCTTTATTCTCATAAAACTTTTATAATACCTTTCCTTCGTAATTCAATATATACATATATATATTTTTTAATTATTTATTAAAACATATCTTTTAACATCATCATAGTATTGCTATAGCGTTACTATAGCATCATCGTAAATCACATCATCACATTTACATACAAAATATATAAATACTATAAGTTTGTTCATAGTTGCAGACGGGTAAATGTCTGAACTTACTCATAGCGTGCTTATCCTTTTCTTGGAATCCATCGACGTCCTTTGTCACGTCTGGATCGAGTTCCTACAGATAAACTTTGTCTGTTAATCACATCTTCATTTATAGTTTTTATTTTATTAAAAAGCTTGATTCTAATCTTATAACCCTTAATTATAGCCTTAGGACAGCTTTTTAAACCTTAATGGCCCTTTTCAAATTTTTCTCCAACTTTTGAAAAATTACGATTTTACCCTTAACTTTTGATAAAATTACAATTTTGCCCTTAAGTGATTTTTCATGACTTAAACCTCAATTTTGGCTTTTACAAACTTCATTACCCTATTCTGGGATCATTGGGGCTCTTTTCCCATAATTTTAGAATCTTTGGGCAAAATGACCGTTTTGCCCCTGATGGGTCCTTTAACCATAACATTTTCATTTTCATACTTAGGTTGGATTTTCTAAACCCAAAATCATCTAATTAACTTTTTAAATCATATCAGGCCTTTTACGGATCAATTCTTATCATTTTATCAATTTTCACATTCCCGGCCCTCGGGAAATATTATTCGAACCTAAGAATCGGTTTCATGTTTTTCTTGTGTTCTAGGGTTTCGAAGGGTCGGTTTACTAATCGTACCTTATCCATTCCTTTTTCCTTGCTCTAATTCCTCGAGGGGGCGCAGGTTCCCTTCCCGATCATATTTTACCCTTCGTTTTCCCATATTACCCCTAGTGTCATTTTTAGAAATTTCGGCAGAGTTTCCCCTTAATTTTTGAGGTTCCAGCGTTTAGGAAACGCCTGAAAACCATCTATCCTGATCTAATTTTTTTATGACGTACTATACCAGAGACCTAGATTTTACGTAAAACTCATACTGTTTACGTAAAATCGTTACATTATCACATATTTTTTTTTTCCATTATAGTCATTTTCTTCTTCTTTTTTTACATACATTCTTTTTCATAATTTTCATACCAATAATTATAAAATCATACAATAGTCCCAAACAATTAAATTGTGGAACGTAAAGGGGTCGGGATTTATACCGAATTGCAGTCCGGTCTCAACAGCATAAACCCTAATTCTTCGTTCATCATCTTTGACGTCCCGTCTTGCAAATCCGACTTCGTAGATGCGTCCGAAACGTCGAAAATAGGCTAACGGGCCAAACTTCCAAAATTGGTCAACGGTCGGCGTTGACCGGCCGTTGACCAGCGACGACGGCGGCGACGGTGGCAAGTGGGTAGTCCATCTTGAAGATCTCGACGAGAGGAATCCATTGGTGGCTTCAATTTCACCATTCGACACCTCTATCGCCGGAAATCGCCCCTCGAAAGCTCGGTCACGGCGGCGGCTTTGGAACTCCGCCGTGCTGGACTTTTTCCCCGAAATTGATTGAGGGCTTTTGCTCCCCTCTTCACGGCGAACATTTCTGTACCGGTGGTGCAGCTCAACATCGCCGGAAACGGTGAGTTCCACGGCGGCTTCACGGCGGCGACGTCGCGGCTTCGGACGGCGCGATCCTGCGGCTGTTGGGCTGAAACACCACCTGGGTTTTGTTCTACTCTTCACCACGAGTCTTTTGGGACCGGAATCACCTTGATCAGACGTCGGACGGCGGAGATATGGCGTCGCGAAGTTTCTGGTGGCCGGCGGCTTCAGGCGGCGCGTGCGGGCTCCTCCGGCGTCGGTTCCGTCGACTCGGCCCACCGTTGAACTCAGCTCGGTGAGAGCTTTCCAACGGTGCTGGCAGTGTCGAAAACGAACACCGTTTCCGATGGTCGGTTACTGTACACTTTCGGGTAGAGAGAGAGAAATGAGGAGAGAGAGAATTTGTGGATAATTGAGGAAATTCCACTTTTTTCCGCTCTTTATATACTTTTTCGCCCAAAATTTCAACATGGGCTATCCTGACTAATTTGGGTGTCTTGAATCCAAATATATCAGTTTTATTTTCATCTGAAGTCATTTTGACTAATTTCTGATACTGTGAATTTTCGGTCAAAAATTACCCTTGTACTCAATTATCAAATTTGAGTGTGCTGATAGGCTATCCTTACTAATTTGGGAGTGCTGAACTCAAATTTATCAGTTTTATGTCAAGATAATATCATCTTGATCTACTTCTTGATACTATGAGTGGCACACATGTGCACACACATAATATCTCTATTACTCATTTTTCATCCTTTAACATTGTTAGAACATTTTATTTTAGTTCTAAACAATATTAAATCACTTAATTTCATTGTGTATTAATTTTCCGAGAAATATGAATTTTCCCGGTTGTTACAAAATCACTTAATTTCACATTTTAACGCTTAAATTCATTGTGTATTTATTCTCTGAGAAATATGAATTTTCCGGGTTATTACAGGTGTATTCTATTATTTCTTGGTCTATTTTTTTGCTTTTTTTTTATTTTTTTTAATTTTATCATGGCCATCTAAAATAATCGGATGGTTCAATTTTTTTGCATTTTCAGTGGGATAAAATGACCTTACCCATTGTAGGATTAGCCAAATATATAATCTCAATTAAAGTCTTTTTTGTTAAAATTCTGATAAAAAATGTTAGTTGAGATTATTAAGAGAACACAATTTATCAAACTCTGACTATTTATTGCAAATATAGTTAGAAACTAAAATTAAACTTCCAGTTGAGACCATTTGTTAGGATTAGCCAAATATATAATCTCAATTAAAGTCTTTTTTGTTAAAATTCTGATGAAAAATGTTAGTTGAGATTATTAAGAGAACACAATTTATCAAACTCTGACTATTTATTGCAAATATAGTTAGAAACTAAAATTAAACTTCCAGTTTAACATTATTAGAACATTTTATTTTAGTTCTAAACAATATTAAATCACTAAATTTCACATTTTAACGCTTAAATTTGTTGTGTATTAATTTTTCGAGAAATATGAATTTTCCCGGTTGTTACAAAATCACTTAATTTCACATTTTAACGCTTAAATTCATTGTGTATTTATTCTCTGAGAAATATGAATTTTCCGGGTTATTACAGGTGTATTCTATTATTTCTTGGTCTATTTTTTTGCTTTTTTTTTTTTTATTTTTTTTAATTTTATCATGGCCATCTAAAATAATCGGATGGTTCAATTTTTTTGCATTTTCAGTGGGATAAAATGACCTTACCCATTGTAGGATTAGCCAAATATATAATCTCAATTAAAGTCTTTTTTGTTAAAATTCTGATAAAAAATGTTAGTTGAGATTATTAAGAGAACACAATTTATCAAACTCTGACTATTTATTGCAAATATAGTTAGAAACTAAAATTAAACTTCCAGTTGAGACCATTTGTTAGGATTAGCCAAATATATAATCTCAATTAAAGTCTTTTTTGTTAAAATTCTGATGAAAAATGTTAGTTGAGATTATTAAGAGAACACAATTTATCAAACTCTGACTATTTATTGCAAATATAGTTAGAAACTAAAATTAAACTTCCAGTTTAACATTGTTAGAACATTTTATTTTAGTTCTAAACAATATTAAATCACTAAATTTCACATTTTAACGCTTAAATTCGTTGTGTATTAATTTTTCGAGAAATATGAATTTTCCCGGTTGTTACAAAATCACTTAATTTCACATTTTAACGCTTAAATTCATTGTGTATTTATTCTCTGAGAAATATGAATTTTCCGGGTTATTACAGGTGTATTCTATTATTTCTTGGTCTATTTTTTTGCTTTTTTTTTTATTTTTTTTAATTTTATCATGGCCATCTAAAATAATCGGATGGTTCAATTTTTTTGCATTTTCAGTGGGATAAAATGACCTTACCCATTGTAGGATTAGCCAAATATATAATCTCAATTAAAGTCTTTTTTGTTAAAATTCTGATGAAAAATGTTAGTTGAGATTATTAAGAGAACACAATTTATCAAACTCTGACTATTTATTGCAAATATAGTTAGAAACTAAAATTAAACTTCCAGTTGAGACCATTTGTTAGATTAAGCATAAGTTTCGAGAATAATTTGAGTTGCAAAAATTTGATAGGAATTGAGTTGAATTGATTTATTTGTTTAGTCATTGGAGTTAAAAAGTGTAAATACTTAATATGTGTTTTAAAAAAATATTAATATGAAACTTGTTTTATTTGTCTTGAAATTTTATGTGATTTAAAAATATATATCTCGTTTAAATTTATATAGATAAAATTATGAACTTTTTAAAATTTAGGTGTTTTAGTTATCAATTGGAGTTATAAATACTAAAACAGTGTTGACTTTTAAAATAAAAAAGGAAAAAAGAAAAAAATAATTAGAATTGAATTGAATTAAATAATTTCCCTCAACACATGCTAAATGTAAAGTACCAACAACAATAACATCTTCTTTTTTTAGGGTGCATTTTGCGTAACAAGCAAAAATAATGCTTAGGAAGCTAAGTAAACAGATGATGTTTGAACGTGTAAATAATTTTTATTTTTGAAAACAAAAGGTTATTTGGAATAAGAAGAAATAACATTGAAAATATGTATTGTGATAATATTAAAAGGGATTCTTTTTCTTTTTCTGAAAATATACTATAAAAGACATATTTGAAAAATAAAAAAGATTCTTTTTTCTTTTTTAGAATAAGAAAAATATTAGAAAAACTTAAAACAAAACACTTGTTTGCAAAACTTTTTCTTATTTTAAAGGTGAATCTCCTATCCTTAGAAGTTAAACCGAGCTTCTAGCCCGAGAAAATATGGCCGTGTTTGTTTTTGTATTTGAGACCGTTTTCACGGTTTCCAAGAAAATCGTTTTCGAAGTCAATACGAAAACGTGTTTGTTGGCACTAGTCTTGAAAACACGTTTTGAAACCGATAACTTATATTATTTGTTTTCTTCGGTTAAGTTTGAAAACGACTTATATTCGTTTTCTCTGTTTTCTCTGGCGTTTTTCTGCATTCCCATGAACAGAGAGCCCCGACGCTTACCTCACCGCCACCGGCAGCCTTCACCCCTCTCTCTCTTTCTTGTTCATCATCGTCAACTGAAGCTTTCTCTCCTCCCCTAGGTTGGACTCTGCCTGTCTCTCCTTCCCTGCCTTCGTTCATCGCCGTCGCCAGAGCTCGATCGACCCTCATTCGGTGGTGGTTACGGTGTTATCGTTCTCTGCCGTCTCGGTCGCCTAACTGTCCTATTTTGGTCATCTGCTTCACGAGAGGTAACCTCCCATTCTCGGTTTGGACTGGCTCTGTCTTTTCGTTGTTCTTTGGACCGGTGATTGAAATTTGCCCTCGAATTTAGGTTTTTTCAAACCGGTGAGTTGTGAGCAAATTAGACCGGTTTATAATGTTATTTGATGATGCTCTTATTTTCATCTCATGTATTATGTACATGTTGTTGACTCCGTTTGTGAATCCCTGTTCTTGGCATTTTGAATGTTGTCGTTCTGGTTCTGGTGATTGAAGCTCGGTTCTTCCCTTTCCTCTAGAATGTAGGCGAGTTCGGATTGCAGCTGGGAACGACGATCTGCCGTGTCGTGTATGTCGTTTTTCCACGCTGGTTGTTTTCTGCGGTGTCGTTTTGTTGAATTGTTCAGAATGTGTATGTCGTTTTTCCATGTTGTTTTTTTCTGCCGTGTCGTTTTGTTGAATTGTTCAATGTCGTTTTTCCACGCTGTTTTTTTCTGCCGTGTCGTTTTGTTGAATTGTTCAATGTCGTTTTTCCACGGTGGTTGTTTTCTACCGTGTTGTTTTGTTGTAAATGCTGGATGTTAGTTACCGGCCAAAATAGAGTTTCATGTTGAATAAAACCATTTCATTTATGTTTTGGTATGTTTCATTTCATGTTGAATAAAACACAGGTTTTATTGTAAATGGTTATTGTAAATGGTTTTTGAATTGTTGAGATGTATGGAATTTTTGACTCACATATAGGTGAGGAGGAAATGGAGAATTTGATTCTTGAATTAGACAACATTCTGATTACTGTTAATTGTTGCGTAATTGCTTTTTTTTTATCTCACAATGTTTTGTTTTCTATTTGCACTTTAACTTTGAAATTATGGGTGTTTGTTGGCCATTGAAATTGTAGTCGACAAATTGGTTAAATTTTAATTTAAGTAAATTTAGAGTTGAAACCTGTTTAGGTAAGCTTTTAAAGCCAAACCCAATTGGCCAATTTGTGCTTTACATAGAGTTTATTAACCTTTCTCTCTATATCTTTTTTGCACTCCACAATCTATATCAGCTCAACATACATATACTGTACAAATACACATATGCACACTTCTATGACTTTAGTACTCGTTTTCAGATCTATGATTAACTATGTTGATAACCCTTACTATTTGATTGATATGTGACACAAGGACAGTAAATTTAAATAATGGAGGTCAATGAGGATAGCACTATTGAGGACCACGCGACATGGGGAGAAAATTTGAAATCTTTTTTTATCGAGTTGTTATACGAAGAGGCAAAAAAAGGAATTCAATCATCTACTTTAGACAAAAAAACATGGATGAAAATTTCAAATGAAATACATAGCAAGTTTAATAAGCGACTTACAGTAGCACAACTTAAAACCAAGTGGAATAGGCTTAGACGTAGCACTAGAGAGTTTGAAAGCTTGATTCAGACTACTGGATTTGGATGGGATTCTGAAGCAAACACAGTCACAGCCTCAGAAGAAGTTTGGGATTCTTATCTACAAGTAATGTACCTATTATTTAATGACATTCATATTTATTTACATAAGTTACTAATCATTGACTTAATTAAATTTATTTTCACTGTGTAGCATAATCCAAAAGCTAAAAAGTACCAGAAGAAGGGTTTAGCAAACTTTTCTCTCCTAAAGGAGATCTTTAGTGGGACTATTGCAACAGGCCGTAATGCCATGGGTCCGCAAACAGCTGCCTATGTGCCACGTGCAGCACCACCAGATTCTGTGAATCTCGAAGTTGAAGGAGAAGGTACGGGAGACTCGCATGAAGTCCAGACAGACCGCAACCATGTTTGAAATGCTGAGGCCAGCAGTGGGCGTTCCAAGAAGAAGATCAAAACTGCAATGGAGCTGTTGGCAAAGTCTGTGAGTTTGCGAAGTGAGGCGTCAGTGTAACGTACTAATGACTTGCAGCATTATCTAGCGGCGAAACGAGCACGTCTTGCGGACACAAGTGAGCCTGAGACTTCTGCTGAAGATTCCAGTAGTATTGAAATTTGTATTGAGCTGTTGGATGAAATAGGAGACTTGGATGACAAGACATACGGGATGGCAATTAAGACGTTATCAAAGGATAAGGACTACAGGAGATCATTTGTAAAGATCAAACCCGAGCGTCGTCGTGATTTCATCCTCAGCTTAGTAGAGTAGTTATTAGTTAATAATTGGTTTCAGTTTCTTAAACTCATTTAGTTTGTTAAACTCTTTCAATTTGTTGTCCTATTATTTACTGAATGGTTTGTTGAGTTAGATTGATTTATGTTTATTTTCGTGATTTTAGTATGTTGAACTATGGATTATTGATTGATTCGTTGTATTTGATTACTTTGTATTGTTTGCTTTCACGATTTTAGTTTATTGAACTCTTATATAATGGCTGGTTTGTTAATTTATATTAATTATAAGATATTTGTTGTCATGTTTTGCTATTATTATTGGTGACAAACATTTATAAATTGGTTTGATTATCTTGTGTAGGCTATTACGGAATCAGATGGTTCAGATACTGATGAAGAGTTGGTTTTTTTTGAGTCACTTGAGTCATCTGATGATGAGGAAGAAATCTTACAGTTATTAATAGATCTTATACCAACTATTACTAGGCAACCTCGACATAATGATGAACTAACAGGACGACAATATGTAGTAAATATGCTGGAAGGGCATGCTGAAGTATTTTATGAAATATTTCGTATGTATAGAGAACCTTTTTTAGCATTAGCTCGGCTACTTGAAGAACGTCAATTATTACCTAGAAGTCGACTATCAGTAGAAGAACGGCTAATGATGTTCTTAAAGATTATTGGTCATTCCGATCGTAATAGAGTCATACAAGATAGATTTTGTCATTCTGGAGAAACAGTGAGTAGACATTTCGATAGTGTTCTTAATGCCATTTGTGCATTGGCCCCATAATTTATTCGCCAACCAGACCCAAACATCGTGCCTCCGGAAATTCAAAGTAGCAAAAAGTATTGGCCGTGATTTAAGGTATAACTCACATTATTTTTAAAGTTTGAAATAGATGGTTTTTACTTTCAAAATAGGGTTTAATAAAGTTTAGCTTCTTTACTTGTGTAAGGACTGTATCGGAGCTATTGATGCCACACATGTGATGGCTATTGTCCCAGCAGCCGAGCAAAGAGTTTATCGGGAAAGAAGACATACTTGCACTCAAAATATAATGGCAGCATGCAGTTTTGATATGAGATTTACCTCTGTTTATAGTGGATGGGAAGGTTCAGCTGCCGACTCTAGAGTATTAGTACATGCATTACAAGATCAAGATAACAGATTTGTTAGGCCACCATGGCCTAAATATTATGTTGTTGACTCCGGATATAGTAACATGCCAGGATTCCTTACACCGTACCGAGGTCAAAGGTACCATCTATCAGAATTTAGAAACAATGGACAACCAACTGGACCTATCGAACTATTCAATTATAGACATTCATCGTTACGCAATTGCATAGAAAGGTGTTTTGGTGTTCTTAAAGCACGATTTGGTATTTTGAAGAATATGTCTAACTTTCCTTTCCATAAACAAGCCCAGATAGTAATTGCATGTTGTGTTATTCATAATTGTATTAAGATGTATGATGCAAATGATGATTTGTTTAGAGATTATGGCGTTGACGAGCCTGTAGAAGATATTGAGTGCCGAAGAGGAAATCAACAACGTACAAATTATCATGAATCTGAACCGTCTTCTGATGTTGGTTCCACTAATAGGGACTGACAACGTATGAGCCAATTCAGAGACCAAATAGCACAAGCAATGTGGGAACAATATGTATCCTAATTGTTATGATAGTTATAATTTGTAATTTTTTGGTTAAATATTACTTCTATTATTAAGAACTATTTTGTAATGTATTTGTAACTAAATATAATGGTTGATTATATTTTAATTGCTATAGTAAATATTTAAATATTATGATTATTAATATTCAATTAATTTTTTAATTAAAATTTTTTATTAATTTTTATTTTTTGGTATTCATAATAATGTTTTTAAAATCAAACATAAATATGTTTTTATACAGTAGTTATGAGAAATGACTGGTTTTCAAAAACATCAACCAAACACAGTTTCAAATTTGATTTTTGAAAACATATACTCAGAAAATATAACCAAACACAGTTTCAGAAACGATCTCAGAACAGTTTTCAAAACGATTTCATTTTCAACTTTTTTGAAAACATAACAGGTTTCAAAAACAATACCAAACGCTACCTATAAGTCTGAATGTTTTGAAAATCAAAATTTCCACTCTAAGGTACTGTTTGGGATGTTTTTCCAAAATCTGTAGAAGGAATTTTTTTAAAGCACAAGCAACAGTTTTTGTTTTTCGAGAAAACAACCACTTACGGGTTGAATAGACTTCCAGCTTGAACATGAAAGTTTTATAATTTTAAAAATGAACATTTCTCATCAAGGAAATTTTGTCGAATTTTTTTAGTTGGAGTTGATTGATTTTTTCAAAATTAGTTAAAATTTTTAATGAGTTTTCAGAAAACGACAAAAATGAGGTGAAAAAGTCTGATTTGAACTAGTGCGGCAAACAAATCCTAATTTTTCATATTTATAAAAGATTGTGATTTATAAATGTTCTCGGGGACAAAAAATGCTTATGAGGGGGTAATTAAAAAAAAAAAAAAAAAGGCATAGTAGTTTTGAAATTGAATACATTTGCAGTAAATGTATTCAGACGACCAATGACATTAATCGAAATCTTAGCCTATGTGAAATCGTTTTCAACGGGGCGACTTTGAACTACCAACTGTTTTATTAACTAATATAATTAAGTCGCTGGAAAATTAAATGCGTGTTGTAGAAAAACAAATTTTTAGAGTAACTTATGAGTTGACTCATGATTGCAAGTCGTTACAAATATATCAGTAGTGTAGCTTGTACTACTGCTAGTTTCTCCACGTCTGGAATAAAAAAATGAAAAGAAGTTCAGGCTTATCATGGAATTTCTCGATGATGATATGCTCAACAATAATAATAATACTACTCAGCCTGAGCCTGCAGAAAGTCATGTGTGTAGACCGATGTCTACGTGACCAGCAATCTTTGCTGCTCCAGTTGAACAGCAGCCTCATCTTCGGGGAATCTGAAGGGTTGGGATGGAATCGCAATACAGATTGTTGCACTTGGGAAGGTGTAAGCTGCCAAGAGGGCCGTGTCATTGGTCTTCATCTCCGCAACAAATCGATCATCGGTGGATTAACCGACAATTCTAGTCTCTTCCGTTTTCACCATCTCAGGAGCCTTGATCTGTCTTTTAACTTCTTTTATGGCCATCCGATTCCGTCAAGGTTTGGTAATCTAACCAGTTTGACTCATCTGAATTTGTCATATTCTGATTGGGTTGGGCATATTCCAATAGAGATGTCACGCCTCACAAACTTGGTCAGTCTTGATTTATCTACTTGGTGGTCTTTGCTGAAAGTTGATCACTCAAACTGGAGCATGCTCTTTCGCAATCTTACAAAGCTCCAACAACTGTATCTTGATGGTGTGAACATGTCGGCCACTGGGAAGGAATGGAGCCGAGTCTTTTCATCCTCAGTACTCCCAAATCTTCAAGAACTGAGCTTGCGTGATTGTTCTCTCTCCGGTCCTATCCATCCGTCCCTGCTGACCCTACAATCGTTGTCCGTGATCCGCCTGGACGAAAACAATCTGTCTGCTCCGTTCCCAAGTTTCATAACGAATTCCTCAAAGTTGACTTCCTTGCATCTCAAAAGCTGCGGCCTATATGGAACATTTCCTAAAGAGATCTTTCAGGTACCTACACTAGAGACTATTGATCTTTCATCCAATGAATTGCTTCATGGTTCTTTGCCTGAATTTTCACTAAATAATTCTCTTCGGAACCTAGTGCTCATCAGTACGCGTTTTTCAGGGAGATTACCAGCTTCTATTCGTAATCTCACCAAATTGTCCACACTTGCCCTTTCCTATTGCAACTTCAATGAAACGCTTCCAAATTTTATGCTCCCCAAGCTTGTTTACTTGGACTTGTCATATAACACATTCAATGGTCCAATCCCATCCTTCATATTTTCCAAAAACCTGGAAACCATAATCCTTTCTAATAACAGCTTTAGTGGTCCAATTCCACCAGCTCACTGGGAAGGCCTTCTGAAGCTACTTAAAGTTGACTTGGGACATAACTTTTTCAATGGGATTCTGCCCACTTCTCTATTTAGAGTTCCATCATTGGAACATATTGACCTTTCCTACAATCAGTTTACTGCCCAAATTCCCGAGTTTCAGCATGTTTCTTCCTCGATGGTTGACACTCTCGATTTGAGCAGCAACAATCTAGAAGGGCCAGTTCCAATGTCCGTGTTTCAACTCAAAAATCTTTCTCATCTCTCACTTTCTTTCAACAAGCTCAATGGTACCGTACAACTAGACGTTGTTAAGGGCCTCGTCAAGCTTACTCACCTTGACCTTTCACACAGCAACTTGTTGGTTACTGCCAGTGCAAATGCCACTGCTTGGTCTTCCTTTCCAAAGGGCATTCAAGAATTACATCTCGCTTCTTGTAAACTGAATGTCTTTCCTAATCTGCAGAACCAGTCAAGTTTAACCAGTTTGGATCTTTCAAACAACCAGATACATGGGGAGGTACCTAATTGGATCTGGGAGTCGGACTGGCTTTGGTATCTGAATCTTTCGTATAATTACCTAGTAGGGATACAAGAACCTTATGCCATTCCTACAAATATCGAAATTCTTGATTTGCATTATAACCAGCTCAGTGGAAAGATACCCACCCCTCCCAAAGATATTTATTTTATAGATTTTTCTAACAATAACCTCGGGGGAGTCCTGCCTAAATCAATATGCAATATGCCTCTCCTTTTTGTGCTTGATTTGTCAAGTAACAACTTGAGTGGTACAATACCTGACTGTTTGTCTGCATTGGGGAGTCTTCAAGTATTAAATCTACGAGGTAATAGAGTAAGTGGCGTAATTCCAGCTTCTTTTCTCGATGATTGTCCTCTGAGTTTCCTAGATCTCAATGCAAATTCAATACAAGGACAAATTCCAAAGTCACTGGCCTATTGCAATGAATTAGAGGTTTTAGACCTGGGCAGTAATTCTTTGATTGACGAATTCCCATGCTTCTTGAAGAACATATCCGCCTTGCGAGTTCTCAATCTACGATCCAACAAATTTCATGGAAGCATTGGATGTCCCAACGCAAATGAAACCTGGGAAAAGCTTCAAATAATCGACCTAGCTCACAACAGTTTCAGTGGGGAACTACCAGGACACAACTTCACAAATTGGAAGGCAATGATGCCTGGGGAAAACAACGCTCAACGAAAGCTCAATAACTTACAACTTCAAGTTGTATTCCCTTTTCGTGTCTCAACGACAGTTACCATTAAAGGTCGATCAACGGTTTTGGTGAAAATCCTTACCCTCGAGATTTGCATTGACTTTTCAAGCAATAATTTTAGCGGCCAAATTCCTCAAGAATTTGGAGCTCTCGGATTGCTTTATGCTCTCAACTTGTCAAATAATGCATTCTCAGGCCCAATTCCATGGTCTTTAGGTGAATTGCAATCTCTTGAATCTTTAGACCTCTCAAGGAACAAGCTAAGTGGCACAATTCCAGCATCGCTTGCAAACCTTAATTTCCTCTCCTATCTGGACGTTTCCTTCAACAAACTCGTGGGAATGATTCCATCGGGACGTCAGTTTCAAACATTTTCAGACAATTTTTTTCAGGGCAATCAAGGACTGTGCGGGTTTCCTTTGACCACAAACTGCAAGGGCGGAGGAGCACTGGATCATACTACGCCAGCTGAAGACAACCATTCAGACAGCTCTGAGACAAAGATTGATTGGAATCTCTTAAGCATAGAAATCGGTTTCATTTTTGGGTTTGGAAGTATCATCGGACCACTTGTGTTTAGCAAGAGATGGAGAAAGTTGTACTTCGAAACAATGGAAGATGCTGCTTACAGAATCCTTCCCTTGTCTGTCACAAGGAAGTGGTTGTCATGGACAATTGCTCGTTGATTAACAAGATGCACGTCTCCTACTACATAGCTCTTCTACTTGTAATTGTACCGTTTGTCTCCTTCTAGTTTCTAGTGTTGTATTTCTCACAAGTGACATGTAACATAAAATGAATGTTATCCTAGAGTACTACTAAATGGATGCAAACTCTTATAAGGTAAGCTTCACTTTTAATGTACTTTCCCCCACCCCCTCTCTCTAGTTTCTGGTGTCGGATTTCTCGGGGAACTGTAACATATATGCTTGTTATTCTGCTGTAATTCTACTTGCTTCAGTTAGAAAAAGTTACCATGTTGTATCTGGGTTTGAGAGAATAACATTCAGACTAAGTTTGTTCCATATAATAAATAGGAGGCCAAAATTGGAGACTGAGATTTAATGATAATCTTCATTTTCTATCTAGCAACGTCACATATTCTACATAAGTCTCCTCTCGAGCATTAGCCTCTTAAAATCCGTTCGAACTGGAGGAAAGCATAGTGTTTTAGGCAGATGATGATAAGATATAAATTCACCTTTTGGAAGCTTTCAAAGTATAATACAATATCTATACACGCTAGATTCTCAAACAAATAGAAAGAACAATGAAGAAGCCATGTTTTGGATCAAGTCGTAAGTCTCAAGCCCGGTTTTTTTTTTAAATAATCAAATAAGAATTTTGGAACGTTGAACTTGGTCAACTTCATAAAGAAATGTCTTAATCCACACGTCACCATGCAATACTAGTCTCACAGTATTTCTCAGTTGTAACTTTTGATACTATAACAAAGTAATTAAGTGGAAAATTTCTTTCATGAGCATTTGCAATGCTCTGGTCCTGCAAAGAGTGAGCTTAAAGTGGTAATCTTAAACAATATTAAGCATGTTCTCATTCATCTCAGAAAATTGTCCAAGACTACTTTCAGACTTCAGCAATTCATAAAATTCTCTCTCTCTCTCTCTCTTTTTTTTTTTTTTTTTTGGGTAAATAAGAAGAAAGAAAAACGCCAAACCAGAAGAGGGGACAGCCAAAGGCCAAAAGAAGCCAAAACAGAATAAGAAACTACGCTGCTCGGTGCTCTTGGCCTTACGTTGAATCCTCAATCATAACATAAAGATCGATGAAAATAAGAGTAAGAGAGAGTGAGTTGGGATGGTACTGGTTTTAGGGCTTTGCATTAAAAATAAAAAATAAAAAAAGGCTCTGTGGCAGCTGAAAGATGCTCGACATAATACTTGAGAAGCTGGAAAAATATCTTCAATCTTTTAGACGTCGATGCGTGCCTATGGATTTTCCGTTTCTCACTTCTGTGAGCCTAGCCCCCTCTCCTCGAGCTAGCTAATTAATTATTATTATCTGTCAATAACGGACATAGTAAATTCTGGTGTTCCTTCAACCTGTAGTGATATTTAAAGTTAAAAAGGTAACGAGTTTACTTCTATCAGTTCTAAGACTTGAGTACATTGATGATCTCAGTTTATATTCATCCTATCGACTTAAGGTGTTCTAAAGTGTAGCTTGCCAAGTCTGTTATCCAACAATAAGTTTTACTCTCCAACGTCGATTTTCACCACCCCCACCACCCCACCCCACCCACCCACCCACCCCCCTTTTTTGTCCTTTCAGCGGGAAGAAATGACAAGAGATTAGTAATCAGTATTAAGTTTTTCAAATTAAGATTATCTTTATCTACTAGTATTATTTCAAATTAAGATTAGTAATCAGTATTAGTTCTTGTAATTTCAATTCATAATTGATTGATGAATGAGTGTAGAGATTTTGGCAGTGTTTAGTACTATTTTTGAAAGGTTTTTTTGTTTTTAAAAAAAATTGAAAATGAGAATCTTTTAAAAACTGTGCTAAGATCATTTCTAAAAGTATGTTTTGTGATATTTTCTGAGTGTATTCTTTAAAAAACTTAAAAATGAAACTCTATTTAGTTATATTTTAAAAAAACTTATTTTATACGTGAGTATTTTATAAAAACATATTTATATTTAATTTAAAAAAATAACAAAAAATAAATTATTAGTCATGATTAAAAAAAAAAAACCCTTTGGTAGTAGGTTTTATAATGAAGGGCATGGGTGAAAGATATTAGTGATCTAAACCTTAAGTGGTGGTGATGGCAGCGACCTGAAGTGACGGTGACAATGTTGTTGTTCTAAAACAGATGTACTTGTAGTAACAATCTCAAAGACATGAAATCCTCTTGAGTTATCTACTTCTTTTCTAAATTCTCTCTTTGTTCCTACATTTCTCTCTATCTCTAACAGTTTTATTTCTCTATCTTGATCCTAGGTCATGTCCTGTAACAACCGGGAAAATTCATATTTCTCGGAAAATAAATGCACAATGAATTTAAGCATTAAAATGTGAAATTAAGTGATTTAATATTGTTTAGAGCTAAATAAAATATTCTAACAATGTTAAAGGATGAAAAATGAGTAATAGTGGTATTATGTGTGTGCACGTGAGTGCCACTCACAGTATCAAGAAGTAGGTCAAGATGATATTATCTTGACATAAAACTGATAAATTTGGGTTCAGCACTCCCAAATTAGTAAGGATAGCCTATCAGCACACTCAAATTTAATAATTGAGTACAAGGGTAATTTTTGACCGAAAATTCACAGTATCGGAAACTGGTCGAAATGACCTCAGACGAAAATAAAACTGATATATTTGGATTTAGGACGCCCAAATTAGTCAGGATAGACCATGTTGAAATTTTGGGCGAAAAAGTATATAAAGAGCGTGAAAAAGTGGAATTTTCTCATTTATCCACATGCTTTCTCTCTCATCACTTCTCTTTCTCTCTCTACCCGAAAGTGTACAGTAACCGACCATCGAAAACGGTGTCCGTTTTCGACACCGCCGGCACCGTTGGAAAGCTCTCGCCGAGCTGAGTTCAACGGTGTGCCGAGTCGACGAAACCGACGCCGGAGGAGAGCGCACGCGCCGCCCGAAGCCGCCGGCCACCGGAAAATTCGTGACGCCGTATCTCCGCCGTCCGACGTCCGATCAAGCTGAAACTGGACCCAAAATGTTCGTGGTGAAGAGTACTACAAAACCCATGTGGTGGATCGCCTCAACACCGGCGGAATCGAGCCGCCCGAAGCTGCGACGCCGTCGCCGTCGCCTTGAAGCCGCCGTGGAACTCGCTGTTTCCGGTGATGTTGAGCTGCACCACCTGTACAGAAATGGTTGCCATGAAGAGGGGAGCAAAAGCCCTCAATCAATTTCGGGAAAAAAGTCCGGCACGGTGGAGTTCCACAGCCGCCGCCGTGGCCGTGACTTTTGAGGAGGTTTTCCGGCGATTGGGGCCTCCAAACATGAAATTGAGCCTACCAATGGATTCCTCTCGTCGAGATCTTCAAGATGGGCTACTCATTTGCCACCGTCGTCGCCGTCAACCGCCGGTCAACGGCGAGTCAACGCCGGTCAACGGTGACCGTTGACCAAAAATGGAAGTTTGGCCCGTTAGCCTATTCTCGACGTTCCGGACGCATCCGCGGAGTCAGAATTGCAAGACGGGACCTCAAATATGAAGAACGAGGAATTAGGGTTTATGCTGTCGAGATCGGACTGTAATTCGGTATAAATCTGGACCTTTTTACGTTCCGTAATTTAATTGTTTGGGACTATTGTATGATTTTATAATTATTGATATGAAAATTATGGAAAAGAATGTATGTAAAAAAGAAGAAAATGGCTGTAATGGAGAAAAAGAAAAATATGTGATAATGTAATGATTTTACGTAAACAGTATGAGTTTTACGTAAAATCTAGGCCTCTGGTATAGTACGTGATAGAATTAGATTAGGATAGATGGTTTTCAGGCGTTTCCTAAACGCTGGAACCTCAAAAATTAAGCGGAAATGCTGTCCAAATTTCTAAAAATGGCACCAGGGGTAATATGGGAAACGAGGGGTAAAAATATGATCGGGAAGGGAACCCGAGCCCCCTCGAGGAATTAGGGCATGGAAAAAGAAGGGGCAAGTTATAATTAGTAAACCGACCCTTCGAGACCCTAGAGCGCAAGAAAAACATGAAACCGACACTTAGGTCGGAATAGTACTTCCCGAGGGCCGGGAATGTGAAAATTAGTAAAATGATAAGAATTGATCCGTAAAAGGTCCGATAAGATTTAGAAAGTTAATTAAATGATTTTGGGTTTAGAAAATCCAGCCTAAGTATGAAAATGAAAATGTTATGGTTAAACGACCCATTAGGGGCAAAATGGTCATTTTGTCCAAAGATTCTCAAATTATGGGAAAAGAGCCCCAATGACCCCGGAATAGTTTAATGAAGTTTGTAAAAGCCAAAATTGAGGTTTAAGTTATGAAAAATTACGTCAAGGGCAAAATTGTAATTTTGTCAAAAGTTAGGGGTAAAATCGTAATTTTTTAAAAAGTTGGAGAAAAATTCGAAAAGGGCCATTAAGGTTTAGAAAGTTGTCCTAAGGCTATAATTAAGGGTTATAAGATCAGAATCAAGCTTTTTAATAAAATAAAGGCTATAAATGAAAATGTGATTAACGGACAAAGTTTGTCTGTAGGAACCCAATTCAGAAGCGACAAAGGACGTCTATGGATTCCAAGAAAAGGATAAGCACGCTATGAGTAAGTTCAGACATTTACCCGTCTGCAACTATGAACAAGCTTATCGTTTTATATGTTTGGTATGCAAATGTCATGATGTGATTTATGATGATGCTATAGTAATGCTATAGCAATATTATGATGATGTTAAAAGATAGGTTTTAATAAATAATTTATAAATATATATGAATATATATTGAATTATGAAGGAAAGGTATTATAAAAGTTTTATAAGAGTAACGATGTGATAAAGAGGGATAGAAGAATGGAAAGAGTAAGAACGAGAATGTTATGATAGGATGCATAAGAAAGAGATGAGATATGAAAGGAAAGAATAGATGTTTTATGAAAAGTTTTATGAAAGTTAGGTTATGATTGATAGAGCAACGATGATCGGTGATGAAAGGAATTAAGAAAAGGCATGTTTTATGAGAACGAAATGATAGGGGTTTTATGAAAAATGATATGAAAGCAAAGAGTTAGACAAGAAAGAGAAGCAATGATAGGTTATGATTGAAAGGTACGATGAAAGGATTAGAACATAACGATAAGATGTGATTGATAGAATAGAACGATAGGCTATGATCGATAGGCTATGATTGATAGAATGATGCAAATGATAAGATAAACAGAGAATAATTGTCTGCACATAATTGAACATAATTTTGTTTGTTATGATGTGATGTGATGTTATATAAGTAACATGTGCTATATGTGCTATGTTAAAGTGTGATTAATATAATTCACACAAGTAAAGTAAAGAATTGAGAAAAGATAAACAACGAAAGAATAAATGTTTCATGAAATGTTTTATGAAAAATGAGAAATGAAAGATGATGAATGTCATGAAAAAGATGTATAACGAAAAATCAATATAAGAAAAATAAAACTCTACAAGATAATAAGACTGAAAACTTAAGTTGTTGGCGTACCGGTCTCCCTACAAGGTCGAGACTTCCGGTCTATATCCTCTGCGTAGATGTGGCGCTACCCCGAAGGTGTGGTAGATTATAGGTTGGACTAGCCCCGAAGGTGAGGTTTTATGTGACTGTGAGGTAGGTTGGTGGGTAGCTCCCCCTCCTCCCACTGTCCGCGCGCAACTAGGTACGTCCAACAACGGGCCCAACCAAAGGAAAGTGGAAAGAAAACAAACGAAAGAAGAGTGAAAAGAAAAGAAAAGAAAAGAAAGGAAAAGAGAAGAAAAGAAAAGAAAGGAAAAGAGCGTGAAAAGAAAAGAAAGGAAAGCAGAGAGAAAAGAAAAGAAAACAAATGATACGAAAAGAAAAGAAAAGTAAAGAACAATATAAAAAGAAACAAACGATATGAAACATAATAGAATTATATATGTGATGTGATGTGAATGACACGTTTTTACGTGATGTTATGCTAGTGTGTATGTTACTAGCTTTTAACATATGAAATGTTAAGAGATGATGACAAAGCGATAGAGAAGCTATAAAGGTTTAGAATAGAAAGTTAAGGAATGATAGGAATGAGAAGAAAAGAAATGAAGAGATTAGATTAGAATAATAAGAATGATGAACGAAGAGATAAACGAGCATGATGAAGCTCATATTCTATGTTATGTTTTGAGGATATGTATAAACGATGTGTATGATGTGTATATACGTGATGTCATATATTCTAGTAATAACATATATTACTAGTATTTATAAGTTAATGAATGTATGTTTGAACTTACTGAGCATCTAGCTCATTTAGTTGTTTATATGTTGCAGGTAAGCAAACTGTTAGTTTAAAGTAATATGATGGACAACGGACGGATCTGCACGTGCCAAGGGACTGGGCGAGGGTATGGTACTACCATGAGTCTTTCGCTGTGCGTTCAAAAAGGAAGATGAAAGAAAGAAAGTTATGAAATATGTGTTATAAGAGTATGATAGAGATATGTATAATATGTAAGTTAAAAAAAAATTTGCTATAGAAATTGCTTCCGCTTTAAATGAGAATGTTAAGAAGGGAAAGTTAAGTATGTTAAGTAAGAGGATGACGACCCACAAGGTTGCCAGCCATCACGGTCGGCGTCAGAGCTCGACTGGTTGGTATGGTAACGTACGTGTGGGCCGCCACATGTCCTTCATGCACTACTGAGTATATTTAATTTAATAGGGAGAGAAGATTTGAGCCATTTTCATTAAATAAATTCTCTAACTATTTGCAAATTTATACGTATTTGGTATCTCATTTGTCTTTCTTCTATTATGAATTAAGGAAATTGTTAACAAGTGGAAATATTCTTTCACCAATATGGTGGACGACTAGCATTTGGTGCAGAGAAAACTAGATCCGCGTTAAGTAAGGCGGATTGATTTTGGTACTTGGAACATTAATCCTAAGTTCATCTTTGGCCGAGAAAAATAAAATTGGGAGAAAGTGATGTTGAAAGTCCTTCATTCGATCAACATGACCAAGTTTTGGACTTTGATAATCTTGATTTGTCAATAAAAATAAGAAACGTATCTATCAATCCTAATGTGGTTGTTTCTTGAATTAACTAAAGTGAAAGTCCTATTTCAAGTTATCCTAATAAAGATTACTTAAACCTCCATACATCAATCCTTTTAAACACTTCCGTTAAATAGATATAAATATTTGCATAAAATATTTAATTCACAATTTGTACCTAAACTTTGATAATAAAGAAAGAATCACATTTTATACCCTTTATGTTAAAGATGGATTGAAAAAGGTAGCCTTGGATAGTGATCAATACATCAATAATCTATTCTACCAGAATTCAGTTGAACCTGTGGCGACCCACCACGTACGTTACCATACCAACCAGTCGAGCTCTGACGCCGACCGCGATGGTTGGCAACCTCGTGGGTCGTCATCCTCTTACTTAACATACTTAACTTTCCCTTCTTAACGTTCTCATTTAAAGCGGAAGCAATTTCTATAGCAAATTTTTTTTTTAACTTACATAGTATGCCTATAACTCTATCATACTCTTATAACACATATTTTATAACTTTCTTTCTTTCATCTTCCTTTTTGAACGCTCAGCAAAAGACTCATGGTAGTACCATACCCTCGTCCAGTCCCTTGGCACGTGCATATCCGTCCGTTATCCATCATACTACTTTAAACTAACAGGTTGCTTGCCTGTAACATATGAACAACTAATGAACTAGATACTCAGTAAGTTCAAACATATATTCATTAACTTATAAATACTAGTAATATATATTATTACTAGAATATATGACATCACATATATACACATCATACACATCGTCTATACATATTCTCGAAACATAACATATTATGTGAGCTTCCTCATGCTCATTTATCTCTTCACTAATCATTTCCATCATTCTATTGATAATCTCTTATCATTCTATTCTAATTTCTTCATTTCTTTTCTTCTCATTCCTATCATTCCTTAACTTTCTGTTCTAAACCTTTATAACTTCTCTATCGCTTTGTCATCATCTCTTAACATTTCATATCTTAAAAGCTAGTAACATACACACTAGCATAACATCACGTAAAACGTGTCATTCGCATCACATCACATATATGATTCTATTATGTTCTTATAAACTTTGTTTTGTTAATTATTTATTTTTCATCAATTTCATTATGTCGTTCTTTCATATCATTCGTTTCTTTTCTTATCGTTCTTTACTTTTCTTTTCTTTTCATTCTATTTTCCTTTCTTTTCTTTTCACGCTCTTTTCCTTTCTTTTCTTTTCACGCTCTTTTCCTTTCTTTTCTCGCTCTTTTCCTTTCTTTTCTTTTCTTTTCTTTTCACGCTCTTTTCCTTTCTTTTCTCGCTCTTTTCCTTTCTTTTCTTTTCTTTTCTTTTCTTTTCTTTTCACGCTCTTTTCGTTTGTTTTCTTTCCACTTTCCTTTGGTTGGGCCCGTTGTTGGACGTACCTAGTTGCGCGCGGACAGTGGGAGGAGGGGGAGCGACCCACCAACCTACCTCACAGTCACATAAAAACCGCACCTTCGGGGTTGGTCCATCCTATAATCTACCGCACCTTCGGGGTAGCGCCACATCTACGCGGAGGATATAGACTGGAAGTCTCGACCTTGTAGGGAGACCGGTACGCCAACAACTTAAGTTTTCAGTCTTATTATCTTGTAGACTTTTATTTTTCTTATATTGATTTTTCGTTATACATCTTTTTAATGGCATTCATCATCTTTCATTTCTCATTTTTCATAAAACATTTCATGGAACATTTGTTCTTTCGTTGTTTTTCTTTTCTTAATTCTTTACTTTACTTGTGTGAATTATGTTAATCACACTTTAGCATAGCATATATAGCACATATTACTTATATATCATCATATCATATCACATCATAACAAACAAAATACGTTTAGTTATGTGCAGACAATTATTCTCTATTTATCTTATCATTTGCATCATTATATCTAGCGTATCTTATCATAACATTTCTATCAATCATAGCCTATCGTTCTATTCTTTCAATCACATCTTATCGTTATATTCTAATCCTTTCATCATACCTTTCATCATAACCTATCATTACTTCTCTTTCTTGTCTAACTCTTTGCTTTCATATCATTTTTCATAAAACACTTATCCTTTCGTTATCATAAAACATATCTTTCTTAATTCCTTTCATCACCGATCATCGTTGCTCTATCAATCATAACTTAACTTTCATCAAACTTTTCATAAAACATCTATTCTTTCCTTTCATATCTCATCTCTTTCTTATGCATCCTATCATAACATTCTTGTTCTTACTCTTTCCATTCTTCTATCTCTCTTACTCACATCTTTATTCTCATAAAAATTTTATAATACCTTTCCTTCGTAATTCAATATATACATATATTTATCTATATATATTTTTATAAATTATTTATTAAAACATAACTTTTAACATCATCATAGTATTGCTATAGTATTACTATAGCATCATCATAAATCACGTCATGACATTTGCATACAAAACATATAAACACGATAAACTTGTTCATAGTTGCAGACGAGTAAATGTCTAAACCTACTCATAGCGTGCTTATCCTCCTCTTAGAATCCATCGACGCTCTTTGTCGCGTCTGGATCGGGTTCCTATAGACAAACTTTGTCCGTTAATCACATTTTCATTTATAGCTTTTATTTTATTAAAAAGTTTGATTCTGATCTTATAACCCTTAATTATAACCTTAGGACAGCTTTTTAAACCTTAATGGCCCTTTTCGAATTTTTCTCCAACTTTTGGAAAATTACGATTTTACCCCTAACTTTTGACAAAATTACAATTTTACCCTTGACGTGATTTTTCATAACTTAAACCTCAATTTTGGCTTTTACAAACTTCATTAACCTATTCCGGGGTCATTGGGGCTCTTTTCCCATAATTTAAGAATCTTTGGGCAAAATGACCATTTTGCCCCTAATGGGTCGGTTAACCATAACATTTTCATTTTCATACTTAGGCTGGATTTTCTAAACCCAAAATCATCTAATTAACTTTTTAAATCATATCAGGCCTTTTACGGATTAATTCTTATCATTTTATCAATTTTCACATTCCCGGCCCTCGGGAAGTACTATTCCGACCTAAGAATCGGTTTCATGTTTTTCTTGCGTTCTAGGGTTTCGAAGGGTCGGTTTACTAATCGTACCTTACCCATTCCTTTTTCCTTGCCCCAATTCCTCGAGGGGGCTCGGGTTCCCTTTCCGATCATATTTTTACCCCTCGTTTCCCATATTACCCCTGGTGCCATTTTTAGAAATTTCGGCAGCATTTCCGCTTAATTTTTGAGGTTCCAGCGTTTAGGAAACGCCTGAAAACCATCTATCCTGATCTAATTCTATCACGTACTATACCAGAGGCCTAGATTTTACGTAAAACTTATACTGTTTACATAAAATCGTTACATTATCACATATTTTTCTTTTTCTCCATTACAGTCATTTTCTTCTTTTTACATACATTCTTTTCTACATTTTTCATATCAATAATCATAAAATCATACAATAGTCCCAAACAATTAAATTGCGGAACGTAAAGGGGTCGAGATTTATACCGAATTGCAGTCCGATCTCGACGGCATAAACCCTAATTCCTCGTTCTTCATATTTGAGGTCTCTTCTTGAAATTCTGACTCCACGGATGCGTCCGGAACGTCGAATATAGGCTAACGGGCCAAACTTCCATTTTCGGTCACCAGTCGCCGTTGACCGGCGTTGACCGGCGTTGACTCACCGTTGACCGGCGGTTGACAGCGGCGACGGTGGTAAATGAGTAGCCCATCTTGAAGATCTCGACGTGAGGAACTCATTGGTGGTGTCAATTTCACCATTTGAAACTCCTATGGCCGAAAATCGACCCCCGAAAACTCGGTCACGGCGGCGACAGTGGAGCTCCGCCGTACCGGACTTTTTCCCCGAAATTGATTGAGGGCTTTTGCTCCTCTCTTCACGGCAAACATTTCTGTACCGGTGGTGCAGCTCAACATTGCCGGAAACGGCGAGTTCCACGACGGCTTCACTGCGGCGACGTCGCGGCTTTGGGCGGCGCGATCCGGCGGCCGTTGGGCTGAAACACCACCTGGGTTTTGTTCTACTCTTCACCATGAGTCTTTTGGGACCGGAATCACCTTGATCGGACGTCGGACGGCGGAGATATGGCGTCGCGAAATTTCCGGTGGCCGGCAGCTTCAGGCGGCATGTACGGGCTCCTCCGGCGTCGGTTCCGTCGACTCGGCCCACCGTTGAACTCAGCTCGGCGAGAGCTTTCCAACGGTGCCGGCAGTGTCGAAAACGGACACCGTTTCCGATGGTCGGTTACTGTACACTTTCGGGTAGAGAGAGAAAGAGAGTGATGAGAGAGAAAGCATGTGGATAAATGAGAAAATTCCACTTTTTCCCGCTCTTTATATACTTTTTCGCCCAAAATTTCAACATGGGCTATCCTGATTAATTTGGACGTCTTGAATCCAAATATATCAGTTTTATTTTCATCTGAGGTCATTTTGACCAATTTCCGATACTGTGAATTTTCGGTCAAAAATTACCCTTGTGCTCAATTATCAAATTTGAGCGTGCTGATAGGCTATCCTTACTAATTTGGGAGTGCTGAACCCAAATTTATCAGTTTTATGTCAAGATAATATCATCTTGACCTACTTCTTGATACTATAAGTGGCACACACGTGCACACACATAATATCACTATTTTTCATCCTTTAACATTGTTAGAACATTTTATTTTAGTTCTAAACAATATTAAATCACTTAATTTTACATTTTAACGCTTAAATTCATTGTGTATTTATTCTCTGAAAAATGTTAATTTTCCCGATTGTTGCAGAACCATACCTTAAAATCTTTCTTGATTATAACTTGGAAAAATCAAAGGTTTACAGAAGCGATGGAATTGGATGAAGGCTTAATGGCTAATCTTGAAGGTTTTTTTTATTTTTATTTTTTTTTATTTTTTAATGTGGGAGAAAGAATAAGAGCAATATTAGACATCAGAGAGGAATAGTGCAATACCTCAAACTTTAAAAAAATAATAATAGTAATATATAAAGTTGATAATAATCATTCATTATATTATATAAAACTGTAACATTATATATATATATACACATATCTAGATTTTTACAACTACCAAATCTTTCACCCTCTGCTTGTACATAAATATTTACAATGAAAAATAAAAGAAGTTTCAAGAAAACCTTCACATTTTCAAAAACATCATTAATCTGCTTATAAATAGGTCGTAGGATGACTGCATATAAATAGAAATTGGAACATGGATAAGAAATAAAACAACAAAAATTTACAATTTATTCAATCCTCTACTTTTGACCATAAACATTTTTGTTTCAAACGAGATCCTTTTCATAGTATTCGTCTAAGAGAAACCTTTTTCAGTCTATCTTAACGAGACCTTTATCATAGTATCATATCAAAATTCTTTTCATCATTTTCAGTTTGGATTAAATGGTTTTAACAGTGTTCGCACCTGTTCAAGTTTTAAGCCAAGGCCAAGTATAATACTATTTTCAATAAAACAATTCGATACCACAATCAATATACAACTTCAAGCTTTCAAAAGCTTACAAAATTAACATCAGTAAGCATTTATCAAAAATACTATTGTTCTTGTGATGGTTTTGCGAAGAATTTCTGCTTACCTCAGATCAGAAGAGGCTGAAAGTGAATAGTAAATATCCCCTTTGACAAATTGAGTGTTACAGGGTCCTAATTGCATGATCATAGTCGGTGACAACTTCAATACATCAAATAACAATTCTCTCTCTTGTATTCTTAATTAAACCATTTCAGAGAAAGCTGCTTTTGAAAGGAAAATAATTCCTTTAGCATACTCTACTGTTAGCTTTTTCTTTTCATCGTCAAAGGTGTGACCCCACACCCAATAAAATATTATTTAAAAAAAAAAGAGAGAGGGAGGAAAATTGTAGGTGTTGAATTTGACGCCCACGACGAAAGAAAAATTTAACGCATGAAAATACGTAATGGGGCTCTATAAATAGAGTCCCCCTCCTTTATATTTTGCAAGTCAAGCAGCAGAGGTAGCAAGAGCGAGCAAGAGAGTTATAGAGAAAAAGAAGCAGTAAAAGAGTGTGGCACCCCACCTCTAACAGGAAACCAATACGTCAGTTCATCGTTTTAATATCTTTTTCTTATGACTTTAATAGTAATAAAACTAGCCATAATTCGTCAAAATTTTTTTTTAAAACTAAAACCATTTAAATACTAGTAAAACTTTGAAACCATTATACTGTAGTATCAAAACCATTTCATATTTGCTTATATATCATCACAAAATACTGTCTTACTTATATTTATAGTCAACAATAAAACTTTTTCCTTTCTTTTGTGCGATGGATAAGTTGTGACAGGACCATAACCGTTTCCATGACAACCGCATCCTATTCCACAAGTCCAGCATCTTCATCGGTGCTCAAGTTACAGGTTGTTTACTATGATTACCTGAACATGAACAAACTGGTGAGCTATTACTCAGTAAGTTCAAACATAACACTCAAGTCTTAAAAATAATATTTTCTAAAAATACTATTATGTCACGTATTTATTATGTTCGATTATTTGTTCTTATTATTTATTTCTAGTCTTATCTGTCTTTTATCTTTATGGGCCCTTTTTGGTCATATCAGATGCGCAATTGAGAGGAGTTGGAGAGCGACCCTAGCTTATCCTCTTCAGTTCATCATAAAATAACCTCACACCTTTGGAAGGTTGGTACGCTAAAATTAAATTTTTATATTACCGTCTTACTTATGTTCGAGTATAGTAACATTAGAAATATTATAATCTTAAAAGTGTACTTAAACATTCATCCGTCAAAATTTCATTACCGTTTCATGAATAATATGTTTTTTTTAATTAAAAAAAAACACATCAAAATATACAATCTAAAACAACCTTAAAGAAAAACAATGTAAATTTGTTCGTGTGGAGACAATTTAAATGTTCGAACTTATAGAAATTTGGCTAAGGTCAATTCTTTAGAATCGCCTCGATCCTCATCTTCCTTTCCCAAATGTTGTCGTATGATAAAACAGTTCAATATTAATCTAAATATTCTTAGATTAATTTTAGAATATTATAACATTTTTCTTTTCTAACCTTACCCTTTTTCTTTCTTATCTAACATCCCTTAACCCTAAATACACATTGTTCAACATATTTTTAAACCTCATAATCGATTTTTAAAACATTTAAGCCAATTATAATTTAAAATTTTCAGCATTATAACGACTTAAAAATTCACTTTCCCACTGTGCCAAAACTACACAAAATATATCGTTTAGCACAGTTTCTATTATATACCTGTCTAAAATCCCAGTATAAATACATAAATCTCATTTTTATTGATTTTTACACAATAGCAAAATTTGAATTTAAACTACAAAAAAATTACGTTACACTTTATGAAAAAAATACCTAAAATCATTTCTTTTTTTAACATAAATACTCAAACCAACCCATCAAAATTTTCTCTTAGGGTTTGGCAATCTTAACCCCACATGAAAATGAAGAGCAAAATAACAAAATTTATATTTAAACTCTAACAGCACAAACAACTCTAAAATCAAGTTAAAACTTGATTTTCAACTTGATTTTAGCCAAAATAATCAAAATCATCCCAAATATATTTGTTCCACATAACCATATTTATGAAAACACATGAAAATCAAAATAAAAATATAGTTTAAGAGGCTTACTTGACTGCTTGTGTGAAATCCACTCAGTTTTGCAAATTTAAGCACTTTTCTCACAATTTTTGGTGAAATTTTTGAACTTGGAAGGTTGAGAACATTTATGGAGGTGCATAACAATTTTTCTGCTGTTTTTCTACTCCCATGAACGTGTAGATTCTGATCCAAAAAGGTGATAAAAATCCTTAGAGGTAAAAATGTAATTTCTAAAAGTTAAGGGAACAAAATGTGATTTTTGTGGGATCTTTTGGCAAAATTTTTAGGATAATTTTAGCTGGTTTCCAGCTGCTTCCCAGACTTTAATCCACATGCATGGCCTCCTAAGGAATCAAATTTATTACTTAATTTGTTTCTAATTGACTTTTGGTTAAAATTCCTTAATTAAATTCCATAAATCCTCATCCATTGGATTAAAGTAAAATTAAATCTTATCTATTGAATTTTAATGATATCAAACTAAATAATATTTATTAATACTGTATGGATTTGATTTAATTACAGTCTAAGTTTTATCTGTTGAAAATTTGATCAAAAAGTCAAACAGGTCAAATTTTGCCATTGGCTCCCCGAAGTGCTGTTAAGGCCTTCCGAGTCATCGAAACTATTTAAATTACCTTATAAACTCTAGATAATTCATCTTTTTCTATCTAGGGTTTACAGTCAGTACATTTCTTATTTCAACAATTCTTTTTTTTTTTTTTCTATCCATAGGCTATTTAATATTCTTCTAGGATATCAGTACTTAATAAATGAGTGAAGGAAAAGACAACTTTCCATGTTTATTCTTGTTCTCAGCATAAGCAACAATGGTCTCAAAAATGTGCTTTGCCATATCAAACTGCATTTGAGTCCCCACTGCATAGAGTAGAACACATATATCTCATTTGATCGTGGCAGTGTGCTTAATTGGCATCCATTTTGTTACTACAATTTGGCATTAGTAACTCATGAACCAATCCACTAGCAAAGTTTTTAGCACTAAACACAGTTCTAATTAGGCTTTACTCTACCAAAAACTGAGTAATACCTACTTCTTCATGACTCTTATCATCAATTAGTCTCTCACACATAAATTTCCTTGTTGAAATGAATTTCTAGATTTCTTGATTCTATTCAGTGTAAAACTTAAGAGAAAAGGCTTTTGATAGAATGTACCTATCAAATTGGAATGGCTTCTACTTCTTTTATGTCTTCTTTGCTGTTAGTTTTTTGTGTCTTCTTTTGTTGAGGTCGATGTTCATTATCTAAATCTTCACTAGAAATATCGATGGCTGGTTGATATAGTGCGTTAAGGTCCTCTATATCTTTCTTCTTGTTTTTGTCTATAGAGAAAATAGAAAGACTTGCTTGAGCGTCCAGTTGAGGTCAAAAAATTTTCTCTGTTAGAAAGCCTATAAGGTAAGAATGAGCACTCTTATACTCTTCAACTGGAGGATTAGAATTCTCCTCTAGTGATTCTCCTTGTACAACTTCATCTTCATCTTCAGATGTAGTAGTATCTTCAGATTCACTGTTGAAGTCTACAATCTTTTCTTCCACAGCTTCAGCGTCTGTACTAGTGGACTGACTCTCTATTAGTGTTAAGAGTATTCTCAAAAATGGAAGTGTCTCCATTGATGATGAAGCAGCAATACTCCCTTTAGGTTCAATGATGGTAGGGGCCGAAGCCTCAAATTTTCCCTCAAACCAAATTTGGGTGTATAAATCACCAAATCACTAGACACGGGTGGAAGAACAGCAATCGGTATAAGGCCTATCAAAGGCTCTTCCTCTGGTCATTGCCATTTGTCCCTTACCTAAAAAGATGTTGAACCTATCGCCGATAATTTATCTTTCCTCTCTTTCAACATTGGATCTATAGAACTTGAACCTCTTCTTGTTCTAACCATTTTTGAACCTGCAAAGAGAAATGAACCAAACACAGAGATAGAGAAGAATAGAGCAATGAATGGCTTTAAGAATCTGAAATTTGAAATTAGGTTTTTTGGTTATATAGGGGGCAGTGTCTCTCATGAATAAGTAGGCTAAAAATCAAGCTTCAATAAACTAAAAATATCTTAAGAGAATTTGAAGAATGTTTGAAACCCGCAAAGATAACTTTCCCAAATTTAAAAAAAAATCAAAAACAACATGTAGCATATTCATTAAATAATTGATGTGAAACTTAAAACAAGTTGTTATAGAATATGTTGCAATATGTCTCATAACATTACAATTTTTTTTTATTTACTAAAATGATGCACCATATACAAATATAAGGATATCACATGAACTATAAATCACAAAAATATCAAATCATTATATTATTGTAGAATTTCAACTCAAATGTTAAAACAATCAACATTTCAGTCCTTACATGTGCATGTATAAATTGTCACTCTTAAATAATCACCACATGAATAAGTTTAAACATACTTGTGAATAGAATGTAAGAACTCCATAGGCTCGTTTTTACTACTACTCTCCATCAATATCGGCCAGATAGCATCTCAGATCATTAGGATTTTTTCGGTATATGATGTAGGGCTGTGGTTCAGGTAAGATATGGGATATTGATGTAGTTAAAAACATCCATAAATTCTGAAACCACTCTTAGACTGTTGTAGATCACACTTTCATCCCAATCTTTGAAATAAACTTTTATTTTCCCTTTTTAATTTTCATTCATCCCTTTTTTTTTAATTTAATTTAACAAGAGATATATTGAACCCTTTTTTTAATTTAATTTAACAAATGATGTATTGAACCTTTTTTTTAATATTCACATTTTCACATTTTCAACTTTAAAATAACGTATTTTTGAACATTATAATCCAATAGAGATTAAACATGTTACTGGGTGATCATCAAGATTAGGAAAAGATGTGTATAACTTGGTTAAGCTTAGGTGACAAAGAAAAGATAATTGTTGGGCTCAAAGGGGTGAACTATGGATAAACGATATATATAGGTAGGCTTGAAAGATTCAAACGATCTAAAAATGGCCTAAATCATATGTTAAATACTATGTAACCTGGGATTTCGCCTCGAGTAAAAAACCAAAAACAAGTTCTAGAATTCTATGAAGTCACTAAGTTTGCAAAAAAGTTTTCCATGCAAGTATAAAGTCAAGAGATCCAATTTTATGTGCTTGAAAAGCAAAGACCATAGATATGATTATCTCAACACAAAAGTCAAGCACACAAAATAACACAACTCTTGTCAATTTTCGAAAGTTATAGTTAGTTCAATCCAATGCAAATATGAACATAAGAAAATTATGCAATGTAATGCAAAACAAAATAAAAATTAAATGCAAACCTAAATGAAATGTAATGAAAAGCAAGCACTCACATCATGTAAATCCCTAAAGATTTTCTTAAAGATACAAATTATGCTGAATCAAGAGCTTTTGTAAAAATATCTACTAATTGTTTTGATGTTACAACATACTCTAATACAACCATCTTATTTTTAACCAATTCTCTAATGAAGTGATGTCTGATGTTAATATGCTTAGTCCTAGAGTGTTGAACAGGATTTTTAAAAATATTTATAGTACTATAATTATCATAATAAATAATCAAAGTATCTTGTAAAATACCGTAGTTCTCAAGCATTTGTTTCATCTAAAGCAATTGTGTACAACAGCTACCTGTAGCTATGTACTCAGCCTCTGCAGTTGACAAAGAGATTAAGTTTTGTTTCGTACTATACCATGAAACAAGATTGTTCCTAAGTAGAAACAACCTTCAGAGGTGTTTTTTCGATCATTAACATTACTTGCCCAATCAACATCACTATAACCTACAAGACTTAAACTTGTGTCGTTAGTATACCAAATACCATAATCAATTGTCCCACTCACATATCTTATGATTCTTTTAACCACAGTTAAATGAGACTCCTTAAATTAGATTGATACCTAGCACAAATTCTGACACTAAAACAGATATCAAGTCTACTTGCAGTTAAGTAAAGAAGGTTTCCAATCATATTTCGGTAGAGGCTAGGATCAACTGATACTCCATTTTCATCTTTAGTTAATTTAACATTAGATTCCGTTAGTGTACTCATATGCTTGGCCTTTTCTAAATCAAATTTCTTGACTAAGTTTTTGGTATACTTACTTTGTGAGATAAAAATCTCATCCTTAAGTTGCTTAACTTGTAGTCTTAAGAAATAATTTAGTAATCCAAACATACTCATTTGAAACTCTTTCTTCATCTGATCAACAAATTATTCTACTTTTGATTTAGAGAAAGATCCAAAGACTATATCATCAACATAAATTTATGCTATAATGATCCCAGATTTAAAGGTCTTAATGAACATGGTCTTATCAGCTCCCCTTCTTTTACAGCCTTTCTTTAGAAGAAACTTTGTCAATCTCTCATACCATACTCTAGGAGCTTGTTTCTGTCCATATAAAGTCCTTTTCAACTTGTAGACATGATCAGGGTGATGTGGATCCTCAAAACCTTTAGTTGCTCCACATATGCTTTCTCATTTAAAATACCATTCAAAAAGACACTCTTAACGTCCATTTGATACAGTTTAAAACCTAGCAAGCAAGCTATATCCAAAAGCAACCTTGTTGATTCAAGCCTAGCTACGGGTGCAAAAGTTTCATCAAAGTTTATGCCTTCCACTTGAGTATATCCTTGAGCAACTAATCTAGCCTTATTCCTAGTGATGTTCCCAAACTCATCAGTTTTATTCTTGAATATCCACTTGGTTCTAATCATATTAGAATCTTTATGCGTAAGTACTAAGGTCCACACATCATTCCTTACAAACTACCCTAGCTTTTCTTGCATGGCTCCAACCTAAAATTTATCTAATAAAGCTTCTTTGACATTTTTGGGTTCAATTTGAGAGGTATAGCATACAAGCCTGAGCATCTTACGATAGTTTATCCTCTGTTTATCTCTTGTACGTCTTCTTTCATAGAGTCCACTTATTACTTCATCAAGAGGATGATTTTTCTACACTCTGATAGATGGCTCTAGTCTATTTGGATTGTTTACATCTTGATTAAACCTATCTGGTGTCTCAAGTTTTATTGTAGAGGATGTTGCATCACTGGTCGATGTGTCAGGAGATATTATAATACCAGTTGATGTGTTAGGAAATGTTGTAACATCGTTTGAAACTGAGTTCTCAAGAGATAAAGCAGCAGCATTGGGACCTGTCGCTTGTGATACCTAATCTTCAGCTTCTTCAATAAGCTGAAAATCTCTTATTTCTTGGAAAATTCTATAAAATACTTAAAATCATCAAACAAAACATTAACAGATTCCATAATTATCTGTGTTATACACACAATATGCCCAACTATTAGTTGAATATTTGAGAAAAATACCTTCATCACTCTTAGCATCAAATTTAACTAGATGTTCATAATAATTTAAAATATAACAAATATAACCAAAAATATGGAAGTAACTAAGATAAGGTTTCTTACCTTTTCAAATTTCATAAGGAGTTTTGGTTGTATCTAGTCTTATGTGAACATGGTTGATCATATAACATGCAGTATCGACAACCTCTGCCCATAATTGGAAAGTAAGTTTCTTGGAATTCAACATAACCCATTCCATCTCTTGAAGAGTTCTGTTTTTCCTCTCAACCACACCATTTTGTTGTTGATTTTGGGTATAGAAAATTCATGTGCAATACCATGCTTGTTGCAAAAATTAGCAAAGATAGCATTCTTAAATTCTCTACCATAGTCACTCCTAATTCTTATAATTTTTCCAAAATTGCAATCTTTTTCGGTTTTTAAATTTATGCGCAAAGCCTTAAAAGCATCAAAGGAATCAGATTTGTCTCTAGTAAAACTTACCCAAGTAAACCTAGAGTTATCATCCACACATACAAAAACATATCTTTTACTTGCAATACTCTCTACTTGCATTACTTTTATTAGATCCATATGAAGAAGTTCTAGAACACATGTTGTATTAATATGCTGTAATACATTATGAGTCACCTTTACTTGTTTTCTAATTTGGTGGGGTCCATAAATTCCAGGTTCTCTTTTTCTGAGTTTAGGAACTCCACGTACAGCACCTACACTCATAATTTTTGTCAAATTACCATAATTCAAATGATCTAGTTTTTTATGTCAAAGATCAGTGTCATTTATGATAGTATTATAACATGTAAGTGGATGGTGTAACATATAGCAATAGTCTAAAGATCTAGAACCTATCAAAACACACTTGTTAGATTTATCATCGACATGACATTTTTCTTTATGAAATTTACAAATAAATTTTGGTCATAAAGTTGGCTGGTACTTATCAGATTTTCCTACCGCCCTTCTACTAATAGCACATTCTTTAGTCTAGGTAGTCCCTCTATATTAAGAGTTCCTTTCCCAAGAATGTAGTCTTTAATTCCATCTCTATAGGTGATATGACCAAGAGCACACTCCTGAAAATTCTTTAAAAATTCTTTGTTACCTATCATATGCCTAGAATAACCACTATCAAAGTACCAAGAGTTAGTAGCGCCTGCTTTAAAAGAAGTATAAGTGACATAACACCTTAACTCAAATTTTCTTATCCAAATTTTCCTAGAGGAATTACTTTTCAAATCAATCTTAGGTTTCGGTGTTCTTTTAGGATGTGCAAAATTAGGTGATCTAATAATCATACCTCTTTTTAAAACATTTTGATACTTGTAACATCTAGGTCTTATATATACGGGTATACTGCAATAATGATAAGTAGGAACAAATCTTTTGGGCTTAAGCCTAGGAGGGGCAAGTCTAGATTTCTTACTTAGATCGGATTTTAGAGCAAAATGTAATGTTTTATTCACAAACACAATCTTGGATGAAGAGGCTTGACCTGTATAGTCTAGGCTGTGATGACCACCACAGGATTTACTAATTGACAAGATGTAATCGAGTTTGACAGTTCTTGAATTGAGCATCTTTAAGGACTTCTAAGTTTCCTCCAATTTGATTCAAGTATCCTAAAGCTTCTTATCTTTTTCAGTGACCTGAATTTCATAGCTAGCCACAGCTTTCTTCAAAGAATACCTCTCCTTCACTAATTTAGTCACTTTGTCTTCCAACTTCTTGTTTGATTTGCATAGTTGAATCCATTTGAAATACATTTTCTCATAGGCCTTCTCAATTTCATTATTACTGAGTTCTTCATCATCACTAAGGCATTTAGAATCAAAATAGTACATACCATCAGTCTCAGCAGATGTTTCATTTGGTGTGTTAGGAGATGCTGCAACACTGCTTGATGTACCACCATTTGTTGCAACATGTGTCAACATAACAGTTAAGCAGTCTGTAGGTTTTGTTTCCGTGCAGACAGTGAGAACAACATGCTTAATTACATTATCTTCACTTTCCTCTTGACTGCTTTCTGAATCATCATCACTTCATGTTGTTTTTAGAGACTTTTCCTTTTTCTTAAGTGTATTAGCACACTCCACTTAAATGTGACCAAAGCCTTCACATTCACAACATTGAATTCTTTTATTTTTGTTCTTCTAATATAGAGTATTTGTCACGGTTTTCTCTTTTTTAGGACTGAATTTTCCTAGTTTTGTCTCTTGTTATGGTTTCTCATCTTCTTCCACATCTTGTTAAAGTTTATTGTAAGTAGTACAAGGGACTCTTTCAAGTTGGCCTCTTTAGTATCGATTTCATCTTCATCATTAGAGTTTTAAACTTCGGCTTGCAATGCAATACTTTTATTTTTTTTTTTGTTTTTCTTCAAGTTCATCTCAAACGTTTTCAAGGATCCCATAAATTCATCTAGTCTCATCGTGCTGACATCTCGAGCCTTCTCAATGGCTGTGACTTTATAAGCAAATCTCTCCAGTAATGTTCTCAAGGTTTTTCTCACCAGTTTTGTCTCAGAATATTTTTCACCTAGAGCAAAAGCTTCATTAGCAATATCACACAAGTTGACATTAAAATTAGCTATAGTCTCACTTTCAAGCATTCGGAGATTTTCAAATCGTGTTCCCAAATTTTGAAGTTTTGACATATTTACAACAGGTTTTCCTTCATAAGCAACCTCTAGAATTGTCCATGCCTCCTTAGTAGTCTCACAAGTGGAGATAAGCTTAAATTGATTGGCATCCGTAGCATTAAAGATTACATTCAAAGCCTTTGAATTGTTATTTACCAATCTATCCTCATCACTTGACCAGGTTTCTTCGGGCTTAAGAACAGTCTTATCCTCATCATCCTTTGTACCATCTAGTTAAAACTGCACGCCAAGCTTTCTCATCAAGGGCCTTGATAAATGCCTTCATACATGCTTTCCAATAAGGGTAATTAGCTTCATCCAATAGCTATGGACGTGAAACTAATATTTCTTCACGCAAAAGATCCATGCCTACAAAATAGATCAAATCCCAAAATCTAACCTAAAGATATATTAATAACCTACTCTGACACCAATTGTAACATCCGTTTTTATATTATTTACCAGATTTAATTAATTAATTTAATTAATTAATTACCAAAAGCAAGTAAATAAATAAGACAGGCAACTTTAACAAGGTTTGCTTTCCCTACTCCTCGAGGCTACACCCAAACGTTGATCACTTCACTAACTATAAAAGATTACAAGTACTAAGGGACTTATGCAATCTAAAGACTCCTTCTTTGTTGTTGCTGCTGGTCATCTTAAATCCAATCAATGAACACGTTCAGCAAAATCCCCTTACAAGCATATGTTGAAATCCCTTAACTACTATTGTCTCCTCCCGAAAATGCCAAATCTTTCTCCTGAAAAACGCAAAGAATGTAGAAAGCTTCAAAATCACCAAAAACTCAAAATCTCACGATCACACCTCTTACTCTCTGTACCAAGGATGAATATTTTAAGCCCTTATATAGAACTCCAAAGATCTCCTTCAAAATTTTGGATTTATTTTGAATTTTAAAGATGTTATAAATAATGTTACAACATCTTCTGTAACAATCTCAAAATTTCAAATTTCAAATCTGTTGAATTTTAAAATGCAGATATTATCCAAATTCAATTTCAAATATATCTGCACACTTTTCCAAATCAAAATCTCAATTTATATATGTAAATCTTGGGTTTTTTGAAATCCTAATTTAAATAGGATTAGAAATCTAATTTAAATTCCTTTTTCCTACTTCAGGCTTATCCATTTCTTAAATATCTCCTTAAATCCTATTTGAACTCGATTTGCCATGGTTTTCTCAGTCCAAGTTGAAATTCAAAAGATCTTCACAATATTGCAGTAGGTGTTGTAACATCTAGTAGCACAACATGCCCTGCTTGAGGTTGTTATAATATTATGTAACACAATTTGCACTAAACTACTAAACCTACATTTAAACTTCCTAAAATTTTTGGTTTTCCTAAATTACCATAAATGCTAACACTGAAAAACCTAACACAAAGTATTTCTCAGGTGTTACTTTTGATCCTATAACGAAGTAATTAAGTGAAAAGTTTCTTTCATGAGCATTTGTAATGTATTGGTTTTGCAAAAAGTGAGCTTAAAGAGGTAATCTCAAACAATATCAAATATGTTTTTATTCATCAATTTAGTCAATCAGAAAATTGTCCAGGACTACTTTCAGACTTCACCATTTTATAAATTCTCTCTCATTTTTTATTTCTCTCGATTTTTTTTGGGAAAATAAGAAAAAAGAAAAGCACCAAAGTAGAAGAGGGGATCGCCAAAGGCCAAAAGGAGCCAAAATAGAACAAGGGACTTCGCTGCTCGGTGCTCTTGGCCTTTACATTTGAATCATTAATCACGATATCAGAATCCAAATCAAATAAAAGATTGATGAAGATGAAAGTGAGAGGGAGTGAGTTGCTTAGTCTTTTAGTCCTCGATGTGTACTTATGGATTCTCACTACTCACTAGTTTTGTGAGCCTAGCCCCGCTCCTCCAACTAGCTGATTAATTATTATTCTCAGCCACTAATGAACACAGTAAATTCTAGTGTTCTTTCAACCCATAATGATTATATCAGTTCTTAGGTTGAGTACATTGATAATCATAGTTTATATCCATCCTATCGACTAAAGGTGTTGTAAAGAGTAGCTTGCCAAGTCTGTTATTGAACACAAAGTTTTGATCTCTAATGTCGTTTTTTTCCCCCCTTTTTTTGTCCTTTCAGATGGAAGAAATGACAAGAGATTACTAATCAATATTTAGGGGGCGTTTGGAGAAAAATTTTCATTTTAATTTTACTCAAATACAATACAATTTTACACCAAACATAAATTTTGTAACAGTGTTACGAAAACAATTACTATTTAAAATATTTTTAAAACAAGCACATCAACTTTTTAACTCTACTATTTATCTTTACTTTTACCAATCACATCAACTTTTCAACTCTAAAATACTTTTCATCCAAACACACATTTCATTCAAATACAAAAAAAAATACTTTTCAACCAAATACAACATTCAAAAAACAAATTTCATTCAAATACAATCAAAATGTAATACGTTTACCAAACGCCCCCTTAGTTTTTCAAATTAAGATTATATTTATCTACTAGTATTATTTAATATCTAATTGTGTCTTTTTTAATCTATAAATTAGTTTATAAAAATAATATTAAGGACACTAACTCCAATCCATACTTTTGTACATCAATCTATATGGCATGCCACCCTATATGCCAACTCAACTCTTTTATTTTAGGTAAACTGAAGAGTCACAAAAAGGTTTTTGTTTTTTAGGTAAGGGTGTGATAAATAATTTGTTTTGAAATGTCAGATACATAGTAAGGGTATCTTAGCAAATAAAGTGTTAAATTAAAAAAGCTGATGTGGCATATGAGATGGAATGCCAAGTCACTTGCCATGTAGGTTGGTGCATAAAAATAGGGATTGAAGTTGGTGTCCCAACATTACTCCCGTTTGTAGTTATTGTAATTTGAATTTGTAATTGATTAATGATGGAGTGTGGAAATTTTACATTCTCATCTCTTGAGTTGTCTCCTTCTTCTTTAAATTCTCTCTTTGGTTCTACATTTCTCTCTTATCTCTAATGGTTCTATTTCTCTATCTTGATCCTATGTCATGTCAATAGTGCATTACTAAGTATATATAATTTAACGAAGAGACAAGATTAGAGCCATTTTCATCAAATTAATTCGCTCTGACTATAAGGGTTTCCCGTGGCAAATTTATACGTGTTTGATATCTCACTTGTCTTTCTTCTATTATGAATTAAGGAAATTGCAAACAAGTGGAAATATTCTTTCACCAATATGGTGGATGACTAGCTTTTGGTAGGAAAAAAAAGACTTAGAAAATGAGTGTAGCTTTCTTAGTCTTTGGTGGGTAAACTGCTATCCAAAATTCATTTGGGCATGCTATATTGGCTAATTTGAATATACTGATTTCGAATATAATTCTTTTATGTTTATTCAAGGTCGTCTCGATCAGTTTTTTGATACTGCATATTTTTTATTCAAAATTCATTTTTTTACTCACTTGACTAGTTTAAGCATACTAATTTTAAATATATTTATGAGAAGAAAATGTCATTTTGATCAATTTCCTGACACTATGTGTTTTCTATTTAAAATATATTTTTTGTGCTCAAATGACTAATTTGAACATACTAATTATAAATATATAAGTTTTATACCAAGAGAAGGTCGTATTGACCAATTTTCTGATATTACATGTTTTATGTTCAAAAGTTACCTTTTATATTCAAATGACTAATTTGAACATATTGATTCTAAATATATCAGTTTTATTAAAATAAGGTTATCTTGACCAATTTTTTGACATTGTGTTTTCTGTTCAAAAGTTACTGTTTGTGCTCAAATAACTAATTTGAGCATACTGATTTTAAATGTATCAGTTTTATATTAAAATAAGGTTATCTTGACCAATTTTTTGACATTGTGTTTTCTGTTCAAAAGTTACTATTTGTGTTGAAATAACTAATTTGAATATACTGATTCTAACTATATCAGTTTTATATCGAGAGAAGGTTGTCTTGACTAATTTCCTGACACTACATCTTTTTTGTTCAAAAATTAATTTCTATGTTCAAACTACTAATTTGAACATACTGATTCTAAATATATCAGTTTTATGTCAAGAGAAGGTAATCGCGACTAATTTCCGGACATTATATATTTTTTATTCAAAAGTTACTTTTTGTACTCAAATAACTAATTTGAACATATTACTTCTAAGAATATCAGTTTTATATCAAGAAAATGTCATCTTGACCAATTTTCTGACACTGCATTTTTTCTGTATAAAAGTTACACATGCACACACATAGAATCATATATTACTCAATATATATATTATAGATTTTACTCAAGAGTAAATATGATGAATTGAATTCATCTTATTTGTTCCTTTCATTGTATTAATAGAAATTAAACGTTTGTTTATTTCGTTCAATCTATCCAAATTGATAATTACATGGTTTTCATGTACTTAATTACTTATTATAGAGTAATTACATCTTATGATTATTATGGGTATTACACTATAAATACCACGTTTTACCCAAAAATCAAATACATTGTTACGAGGGTAATTTAAAAATTCTACTTAAAACAATTTTTTGTTGAATGCATTTTCTGTAAAAGATTTCTTCATGAACCTTATATATCTTAGCAAGATCTTTAATTTTCGTGTTTTGCTAAAAGCTGATTTACCCCTTTAGCATAGTCGTTTACTTAAATTTTTGAAACTCTGTAGTGTGTAAATTGTGAAAAATCCACTATTTTGAGTTGATTTTGATAATCACGTAAAACTGCATCATAACATTGTTTTTAGAAATTTCTTCGTTCATGAAACTTGTGGATCTCATCGAGATCTAAATCTTTCATTTTTGGCTTAAAGCCTAATTCAAAATCCATCATGCTCATTTTTTTGAGAGAATCAAAGCTTGAAAAATTTTATAATAAGAAAATGTTCACGTTTTCAAGTAGTTCATAAATAATAATACTATACTTTAAAGACGTTTTTAGAAAACATTATCTTCTTAAAATTTGCTCAAAACTTATAGACCTAAAACTTTTTAGTTTTGACCAAAATTTACTTGGCTTTTATCTGATGCATACTTGAAAAACTAAGACAAAACCATTTTATTTACGGTTTGGACCAATTTTGCAGATCCTTATAAAACAATGCCTTAAAAATTTTTTTAGAGAAAGTCATATCCATAAAACTTTTTGATCTCATCAAGATCTAAGACTTTCATGTTTTGACAAAGAAATAATTTCGTCTTTAACTTGTTCATTTGTACAAAAATCAATGGTTGGATCCTTATTCAAGGAACAGTACTTATTTAGTTTTATCCGTTTTATGAAATCAATCTAAAACTTTATCTTAACGTCATTTCTAGACAAAATAATCTTCATAACACTTTTAGATTTCATCAAGATATAAATGTTTTCTGTTTTAATGTTAGGCTAGTTCAGCCTCCATGTTTGAACAAAAAAATCTGTGACTAAGAGGTCCTATTTTCAGGAGACCCCATTTCTTAGGGTAGTTCGTAATTTATCATAGAAGTCTACTCTAGAGAAGCTTTTAAACAAAATTGTCTCCATAAAACTTCTATATTTTTAAGAGATCTTAAACTCTCATGTTTTGACCGGAAGCTAAATTAACCTCTAAGAATCTCATTTGGACTAAAATTTGTGGCTGGGCAGATTTATTCTAAACTTTGTCTAGTTTTGAAAAATGACTTGAAACTAGGTCTTAAGTTCTGAATTTGAGAATTGTTATTTGAGAAAAACTTGTTCCTAACATCCAAATATAAAACTTCATAGTTGATCATAAAACTTTAAAATGTCGTTTACATAGTCATTTGAGCATAAAACAGTGATTGAAAATTAAGATAGGTTTTGAAACGGGTTGCTACCCAAATTTAAATAGCTCAAACATGATCTTAGTGCATAAACATAACAAAAAATCATCATGAACATGATCACCCCATAGATCTAAAGCCATTAAACATAAAAACCTTAAAAACCATATTCAAAAAGCTTTATAAAATCCAAAAATCAAATTCCTATATAAGGTTCTAAACTTAAATTATAGCTTGATGAATCTTGGAGTCACTTAGTGTTTTGAAGGCTTATTTGAGAGTATAAGGAGAGGGAGGGGCTATTAATCTAACATGGTTTGTTAATATAACACTTGGCACAGTCTTACAATGTGTGACGACCCCCCCCACGTACGTTACCATACCAACCAGTCGAGCTCTGACGCCGACCGCGATGGCTGGCAACCTCGTGGGTCGTCATCCTCTTACTTAACTTAACTTTCCATTCTTAACGTTCTCATCTTATAGCGGAAGCAATTTCTATAGCAAATTTTTTTTTTTTTTAACTTACATACTATACCTATCTTTATCATACTCTTAAAACACATATTTCATAACCTTCTTTCTTTCATCATCCTTTTTGAACGCTCAGCGAAAGACTCATGGTAGTACCATACCCTCGCCCAGTCCCTTGGCACGTGCAGATCCTTCCGTTGTCCATCATATTACTTTAAATAAACACGTTGCTTACCTGCAACATATAAACAACTAATGAGCTAGATGCTCAGTAAGTTCAAACATACATTCATTAACTTATAATTACTAGTAATATATATTATTACTAGAATATATGTCATCACGTATATACACATCATATACATCATTTATACATATCCTCAAAACATAACATAAAATGTGAGCTTCTTCATGCTCATTTATCTCTTCACTAATCATTCCCATCATTCTATTGATCATCTCTTATCATTCTAATCTAATCTCTTCATTTCTTCGCTTTTTCATTTCTATCATTTCTTAACTTTCTGTTCTAAACCTTTATAACTTTCTATCGCTTTATCATCATCTCTTAACATTTCATATCTTAAAGCTAGTAACATATACACTAGCACAACATCACGTAAAAACGTGTCATTCCATACATATAACATCAAACACATCACATCACATATATAATTCTATCATGTTCTTTTAACTTCGTTTTATTATTTTTCATTACTTCATTGTGTTGTTCTTTCATATCGTTCGTTTCTTTTTTTTTTTTTTTTTCGTATCATATCTTTTCTTTTCTTTTCACTTTCCTTTCCTTTCTTTTCTTTTCACGCTCTTTTCTTTTCTTTTCACTTTCTTTTCATTTCTTTTCTTTCACTTTTCTTTTCTTTTCTTATCTTTCACTGGTGGGCCCCGTCGTTGAACGTACCTAGTGCGCTCTGACAGTGGGAGGAGGGGGAGCTACCCACCAACCTACCTCACAGTCACATAAAACCTCACCTTCGGGGTTGGTCCATCCTATAATCTACCACACCTTCGGGGTAGCACCACATCTGCGCGGAGGATATAGACCGGAAGTCTCAACCATATAGGGAGACCGGTACGCCAACCATTAACTTTTCAGTTTTATTATCTTGCATTCTTTTAGCTTTTCTTATATTGATTTTTCGTTGTACATCTTTTTCATGACATTCATCATCTTTCATTTCTCATTTTTCATAAAACATATGTTCTTTCGTTGTTTTTCTTTTCTTAATTCTTTACTTTATTTGTGTGAATTATGTTAATCACACTTTAACACATATAACACATATTACTTATATATATCACATCATAACAAATAAAACATGTTTTGTTACGTGTAGATAATTATTCTCTGTTCATCTTATCATTTACATCCTTCTATCTACCGTATCTTATCATAATCCTCCTATTGATCATAGCCTATCGTTCTATTCAATCAATCACATCTTATCGTTATGTTCTAATCCTTTCATCATACTTTTTATCATAACCTATCATTGTTTTTCTTTTTTGTCTAACTCTTTGCTTTCATATCATTTTTCATAAAACATTCATCATACCTTTTATCATAACCTATCATTGTTTTTCTTTCTTGTCTAACTCTTTGCTTTCATATCATTTTTCATAAAACATCTATCCTTTCGTCCTCATAAAACATCCCTTTCTTAATTCCTTTCATCACCAATCATCGTTGCTCTATCAATCATAACTTAACTTCTATAAAACTTTTCATAAAACACCTATTCTTTCCTTTCATATCTCATCTCTTTCTTATGTATCCTATCATAACATTCTCGTTCTTACTCTTTCCATTCTTCTATCCCTCTTTATCACATCGTTACTCTCATAAAGCTTTTATAATACTTTTCCTTCATAATTCAATATATACATATATATATTTTTATAAATTATTTATTAAAACATAACTTTTAGCATCATCATAGTATTGTTATAGTATTACTATAGTATCATCATAATTCACATCATGACATTTGCATACAAAACATATAAACACGATAAACTTGTTCATAGTTGCAGACGGGTAAATGTCTGAACTTACTCATAGCGTGCTTATCCTCTTCTTAAAATCCATTGACGTCCTTTGTCGCGTCGGGATTGGATTCCGACAAATAAATTTTGTCCGTTAATCACATTTTCATCTATAGCTTTTATTTTATTAAAAAGCTTGATTCCGATCCTATAACCCTTAATTATAGCCTTAGGACAGCTTTTTAAACCTTAATGGTCATTTTCGAATTTTTTCCCCAACTTTTTGAAAAATTACGATTTTACCCCTAACTTTTGACAAAATTACAATTTTACCCTTGACGTGATTTTTCATAACTTAAACCTCAATTTTGGGCTTTTACAAACTTCATTAACCTATTCCAGGGTCATTGGGGCTCTTTTCTCATAATTTGAGAATCTTTGGGCAAAATGACCATTTTGCCCCTAATGGGTCGTTTAACCATAACATTTTCATTTTCATGCTTAGACTGGATTTTCTAAACCCAAAATCATTTAATTAACTTTCTAAATCTTATCGGACTTTTTCCGGATCAATTCTTATCATTTTACCAATTTTCACATTCCTGGCCCTCGGGAAGTACTATTCGAACCTAAAAATCGATTTCATGTTTTTCTTGCATTCTAGGGTTTCGAAGGGTCGGTTTACTAATCGTACCTTACCCATTCCTTTTTCCTTACCCCAATTCCTCGAGGGCGCTCGGGTTACCTTCCCGATCATATTTTTACCCCTCGTTTCCCATATTACCCCTGGTGTCATTTTTTAGAAATTTCGACAGCATTTCCGCTTAATTTTTGAGGTTCCAGCGTTTAGGAAACGCCTGAAAACCATCTATCCTAATCTAATTCTATCACGTACTATACCAGAGGCCTAGATTTTACGTAAAACTCATACTGTTTACGTAAAATCATTACATTATCACATATTTTTCTTTTTCTCCATTTCAGCCATTTTCTTCTTTTTACATACATTCTTTTCCACATTTTTCATACCAAAAATCATAAAATCATATAACAGTCCCAAACAATTAAATTGCGGAACGAAAAGGGGTCGGAATTTATACCGAATTGCAGTCCGGTCTCGACGGCATAAACCCTAATTCTCCGTTCTTCATATTTAAGGTCCCGTCTTGCAAATCCGACTCCGCGGATGCGTCCGGAACGTCGAAAATAGGCCAACGGGCCAAACTTCAATTTTCGGTCAATGGTCGCCGTTGACCGGCGTTGACCTCCGTTGACCGGTGGCGACTGGCGGCGACGGTGGCAAGTGGGTAGTCCATTTTGAAGATCCCGACGAGAGGAATCCATTGGTAGCCTCAATTTCACATTTGGAGGCCCCAATCGCCGGAAAATCACCCCGAAAGTCACGGCCACGGCGGCGGCGGTGGAACTCCGTCGTGCTGGACTTTTTCCCCGAAATTGATTGAGGGCTTTTGCTCCCCTCTTCACGGCGACCATTTCTGCACCGGTGGTGCAGCTCAACATCGCCGGAAACGGCGGTTTCCGACGGTGACTCCACGGCGGCGACGTCGCGACTTCGGGCGACGCGATTCCGCCGGTGTTGAGGCGATCCATCACATGGGTTTTGTAGTACTCTTCACCACGAATCTTTTGGGACCGGTTTCGTGGCAAATGGTGGCCGGACGGCGGAGAAATCTCGCCGGGAAGATTTCGGCTCCGGCGACCTTCAGGCGGCGCGTGCGGCTTGCTCCGGCGGCTGCTCCGTCGCGTCGACCCACCATCGGACTCAGCTCGGCGAGAGCTTTCCGATGACACCGGCGGTGTCGAAAACGGACACCGTTTCCGATGGTCGGTTACTGTATATATTCGGCTAGAGAGAGTGTGTGTAGATAAATGAGAAAATTCCACTTTTTCCCGCTCTTTATATACTTTTTCGCCCAAAATTTCAATATGGGCTATCCTGATTAATTTGGGCGTCCTGAATCCAAATATATCAGTTTTATTTTCATCTGAGGTCATTTTGACCAATTTCCAATACTGTGAATTTTTGGTCAAAAATTACCCTTGTGCTCAATTATCAAATTTGAGCGTGCTGATAGGCTATCCTGACTAATTTCGGTGTGCTGAACCCAGATTTATCAGTTTTATGTCAAGATAATATCATCTTGACCTACTTCCTGATACTGTGAGTGGCACACACGTGCACACACATAATATCACTATTACTCATTTTTCATCCTTTAACATTGTTAGAACATTTTATTTTAGTTCTAAACAATATTGAATCACTTAACTTCACATTTTAATGCTTAAATTCATTGTGCATTTATTTTCTAAAAAATGTGAATTTTCCCGGTTGTTACACAATGTGTGCTTTCTGAACTGTATTAGACATTTTTATGAGTTAGATGTCCAATTATTGTATAAATGGAGACATTTTATTTTTAGTTAAGTAGCTAAAGTTTCCTGAATATAATGAGTCTGGTAAAACTTTTACATGTTAAATTTCACTATCTATGCTAATATTAACTTTAAATATTAGAATTGTGATATTTTGGATTTACAGTCTCAAAACTCAGTTTTCCATCAATACATGGTATAACCAACAAAATTCAAGACTTAATTTTTCTTAAACATAGGAGATTAAGCTTGGAATTTTTCCAGATATCACATGATTACGCCCAAATTGTACATAAATAAAGGGGTTAGTTATAGTAAGATATGGACGATTGATCGTATAATAAGGTAAAAGATAACAAACAAGAAAGATTATTAGAAAATAAACGTTAGAAAAATAAGCAAACTAAAAAAATAAGAAGACAAATTTCCAGTCAATTACTTGACACATTTCAAGTCGTTACCTTTCAGTAGTATCAATTTTATACACATACACACACATACGTTGGTACAGTTTTGTTAATTCGAACTAGTCCTCCGCTAGTTTCTCTTCTCCCCAACGATGAGAACTTCAGCCATATCATTGCATTTCTCCGTGATATGGTCAACAATATTACTCGGCTTGCAAGTGTGTGCAGGCCAATGTCTCAGCCACCAGCAATCTTTGCTGCTCCAGCTGAACAACAGCCTCATATTAACACCGCTGCCTCCGATTTCAAATCGTTGCAATGGAATCGCAGTACGGATTGCTGCACTTGGGAGGGTGTAAGCTGCCGAGAGGGACGTGTTATTGGACTTCGTCTCAGCAACAACTCAGTCATTGGTGGATTAATGGACAGTTCGAGTCTCTTCCATTTTCAATACCTTATGACCCTGGATTTGTTTCCTAACAACTTTGGCACTCCTATTCCATCAAGGTTTGGTAATCTAACAAATTTGAGCCATCTTAATTTGTCAACTTCTGTTTTTGTTGGGCAAGTCCCGTTTGAGATAGCGCGTCTCACAAACTTGGTTACTCTTGATTTATCAACCAAGTTCGATCTACAAACTCATTTGCTGAAAGTCGATCACTCGAACTGGCGAACGCTCTTTCAGAACCTCACAAAGCTTGAACAATTGCATCTCGACGGTGTAAATATTCCGGTAACTGGGAAGGAATGAGGCCGAGTCTTTTCATCCTCGCTACCAAATCTGCGAGCGTTAAGCTTGTCTGGTTGTTCTCTTGCGGGTAGTATTGATCAATCACTTCTGAAGTTACAATCCCTGTCCATGATTCGCTTGGATAATAATAATTTGTCTGCTCCAGTCCCAAGTTTCATTGCAAATTTCTCTAAGTTGACTGCTTTGCATCTCAGTTTTTGCAACCTGTATGGAACATTTCCAAAAGAGATCTTCCGGGTACCTACACTAGAGATTATTCACATATCACACGATGAATTGCTTCAAGGTTCTTTGCCTGAATTTTCACTAAATAATTCTCTTCAGAACCTCATGCTCAGCCTTACAAGTTTTTCAGGGAGATTACCAACATCCATCAGTAATCTTACAAAATTGACAGCACTTGACCTTTCTTCGTGCCTATTCAATGGAACACTTACAAATTTTATGCTCCCCAGGCTTGTTTACTTGGACTTATCGGAAAACAAATTCATTGGTCCAATTGCTTCCTTCAAAATGGCTAAAAAGTTGGCCTCAATTATCCTTTCTCATAACAGCTTGAGTGGGGCAATTTTAATTGTTTCAGTGGGAAGGCCTTTCTAAGCTGCTTTTTGTTGAATTGCGACATAATTTTTTCAACGGGACTCTGCCCTCATCTCTGTTTAGAGTTCCATCATTGGAACAAATTGACCTTTCCTACAATCAGTTTAATGGCCAGCTTCCTGAATTTCCAAATGTGTCAGCTTCCTCTGCGCTTCGTGTTCTCGACTTGAGCAGCAACAACCTTGACAGGCCTATTCCAATGGCCACGTTTCAATTCAAAAATCTTAATGTTTTGTCTCCATCTTTCAATAACGGCACCATACAACTGGACATTGTTAATAAGGGCCTCGCCAGGCTAGGTCACCTTGACCTTTCATACAACAACTTGTCTATCACTGCAAATGGCATAGCTTGGTCTTCCTTTCCAAAGCACATTGGCACACTATATCTCGCTTCTTGTAAATTGAATACGTTCCTAACCTGAAGAATCACTCAAATTTAGCCTTTCTGGATCTTTCAGAAAACCAAATACATGGGGTACCAAATTGGATTTGGGATTTGGGGAGTGGAGGTCTTAGTTATCTGAATCTTTCCCATAATTACCTAGTAGGAATACAAGAGCCTTGTACTCTTCCTAGTTATATCAACACTCTTGATTTGTATTTTAACCAAATTCATGGAAAGATACCCACTCTACCTCCATTTATTGGCTACATAGATTTTTCTAGCAATAAATTTTATTCATCTATTCCAGCTGACATGGGGAATAACCTTTTATCCAGCTTTTTCCTCTCCTTTTCATACAATGATCTCACAGGAGTTATACCTTAATCCATATGCAACATGGATTCCCTTCAAGTGCTTGATTTGTCAAGTAACAACTTGAGTGGTAGAATACCCGACTGCATGACTACTAGGAATACTAGTCTTCAAGTCCTGAATCTACGAAATAACAGTCTAATCGATGCAATTCCATATTCTTTTCCAATCAATTGTGGTTTGAGGACCCTGGATCTCAATGGAAATTCAATACTAGGACAAATACCAAAGTCATTGGCCTATTGCAATGAATTAGAGGTTTTGGACTTGGGCAATAACAACCTGGTTGACGGATTCCCTTGCTTCTTGACAAACATATCCACCTTGCATGTTCTCATCCTACGATCCAACAAATTTTACGGAAGCATTGGATGCTCAAAAGCAAGTGACACTTGGGATAAGCATCAAATAATCGATCTAGCTCACAACAGTTTCAGTGGTGAACGACCAGGAAGCAACTTCAAAAATTGGAATGCAATGATGTCCGGGGAAGACAATGCTCCTCAAGAAAAACTCAATCACCTAGAAGTTGAGGTCCTTAAACTCTCACAGGTTTACTATCAGGACTTAACGACGATTACCATTAAAGGTCAAGACCGTTATTTGGTGAAAATCCTGACAATCGATATTTGCATTGATTTCTAGAGCAACAACTTCAGCGGCCAAATTCCAGAAGAATTGGGAGTTCTGGCATTGCTTTATGTTCTCAACTTGTCAAATAATGCATTCTCAGGCCCAATTCCTTGGTCCTTGGGTAATCTTCATTCTCTCGAGTCTTTAGACCTCTCAAGGAACAAGCTGAGTGGCAGAATTCCAGCGTCACTTGCAAACCTTAATTTCCTCTCGTATCTGGACGTTTCCTTCAACAAGCTGTTCGGGATGGCTCCATCTGGACGTCAGTTTCAAACATTTTCAGCCAATTCTTTTCGAGTCAATCAAGGATTGTTCGGCTTTCCTTTGACCACAAACTGCACGGAGGGGGGAGCCCAGGATCATCGTACACAATCTGAAGACAAACATTCAGACAGCTCGAAGACAAAGATCGTTTGGAACATCATAAGCGTGGAAGTCGGATTCATTGTTGGGTTTGGAAGTATCATCGGGCCACTTGTGTTTTGCAAGAGATTGAGAGAGTTATACTTTGAAGCCATGGAGGATGTTTCTTACAGAATCCTTCCCTTGTCTGTCCCAAGGATGTGGTTGTCATGGGCGGCTGCTCGTTGATTAACAAGATGCACGCTCTCCTACTACAAGATCCATGGATGAAAATAAAACTTATATCAGGTAATTAAGCTCTACTTTTAGTTCTACTTTCTTGTTCCTAGTGTTGGATTTCTAATAAGTGACATATGTAATGTAACACAAACGTATGTTATGCTGTAGCTCTGTTACTTGGTTTGGTCATTGACTAATATGTGTGATGCTATTAGTATATGTTCATATGGATTCTATTTGGTATTAATGTAGTTGTTCTCTTTGGTTATGTTATCTGAAATTCAGATATTGGTAAAGAATAATGTTAATAGGCCATTGCTTTGAGCTTTAGGCATAGTACAATTTGGCCTGGTCGAAAGGTCAAAAGGTGAAAAAAAGCAAAAGATAATTGAAAGAAAATTAGGAATGGTGAGACATGGGTCGGCAGCCAAGGTCTTTGTAAACAAAAGGTTATGGATTTTGTGATTTGATGAGGACTTGGAAAGATAAAAATCACCCAACCTTTGTGGGGCTGTCCACCATTTTGAATATTAACATTTTTTGCTTTCCCTTTTCCCCCCCTCAAAAATTAACAAAATATATAAATTAATAACAACTCTGCTTTATCAAACATCAACCTACTTCTATCATTAATCATTTGCAAATGAAAAGGTCCAGCACATGCAGTGTGGAGCATTCTTAGTCCTCTCACTATCTTCACTTGCATTAATCTATATCACAACTTGCAATTTCCTACTTCCAAAACAAAATCACTAATTAATTCCAACACATCAAATCTACTCTACCTCGTCTAAATTTATTTTATGGAAAAACCTATACTAAACCACGAAATCATTTATTGAAAAAAAAAAAAAGAACTTATTAGTAGATTTTTGTTTTAAATTGTCAAATTCTTTGTCTATTTCGTTATTTCATTTGTTCGTGATTTTGATCAGATATGATATTACGAAATATACTCTATTAGTAAATATATCATATCAAAAACAAGTCTAATGTTAATTTTATAATAGGACAATAAGGATATATTAGCATATTCTTGATCTCAATATACTCTAATTGAACCCATTAAAATAGTTAAATTTCAATTTTGTAAAAGCTATTATTTCCTTCTTAACATATTTACATGATAGACTGCATCATATGAACTATAGAATACTCTGCATTGTTTTTTGAAAAACAAGTACTACGGTTATAGTAATACTTGTAATCAAAATTGCTTGTTTCTACTTCCTAGGAACAATAGCATTTGTAATTAAAGAATGAATTTTTCTAGCTATTACATATACATGTTTTGATGCAGATTACTGTTTTGCTTTCTACTCTTGTATTTGTGGCCTCCTTTTTTTAGGTTCTTATAGGGCTTCATAGTAATTATTCAAATGATGTGATGGGTTCGAATATATATTGTATTAGTAAATATAAATGAAAAAAAAACAAAACAAAACAAAACAAAACAAAATAAAAATCTACATATCTACACAAATATCTTTTATCACGCGGCAAGGCATATGAAAAATACCATTCTAGTCGAATATAATAACAAATATAATTATTCATAACCGTATTCTATTTTTTTTTTCTCTTACCACAAAATTATTCATATATAAATTTGTTAGAAATGTTTATTCAAAATTTTTTTTAAAAGAACCTTTTTTTCTTTGGATTCCAACCCTAGTTCCAACCTTTTTTTGTTTGTGTTTTTTTTCCTAAATTTTACCATTCACTTCCAAAAATTTTCAAAAAATTCAAATTTTAAAAATCTATAACTTTATCATTTTAAATTGAAATGAAATGATTTATTTTTTAACTTGCATAAAATTTTAAGGAAAACGAAATAATATCCATTTTTTTTTTCGAACACATTTAAAATTATTACATTTTTTTACTCTAAACAGTTTATTTTCACCAATCAAATATTTCAAAACTCAATCTTCTACTATCTCTAAAATAATGTTTCCATTGTCTTCCCCCAAACAAGCCCCTAAAAACAGCTATGCTTGGGCATGAATGTTAACAATACAAGTTACCATATTCAATCGTTAGGGGGGGAAAACTATCATTTGTTGGTTAAATTACAAGGATTCAAATTTTGCTGGAATTTTTTTTTTTTTTTTGGAAGGGAAAATTACATAAGTTACCCTTTTGTTTTCACATGTTAATAAAATCTCTCATACCCACCCTCACATTAGAGCATTTGATTTCAATTTGAACCTCTTAAAAAAAGAAATTGCAAAAAATGTGAAAATAAAAAAAGAAAAATATACAACGTTCCCAATATTATTTATATGTGCGTGTATGTGTGTTTGAGTTAGTTTAGCGTCCTATTCACAATTCTCTAAGTATATGTAACGTGCAAAATATATATATATATGTACGAATCTTATGTAACATGAAAATTAATAGAAATAGTCGATTAATTTGTCCTGAAAGCTAAGGAAAAAATAATTAGAATTTAGAAAGGGACAGATAGAAAAGTTGACATTTCTCATATCAATATCAAACATGCACACGTTTAAATATGATAGAACTTGGAAAATGAAATGAAACATTATTCAAACCCCACTTTGAAAACGCAATACGCAAAATCCCAAAAACGCATGTCACATGAGTCAAATATATATATATGTGTATATATTATATGGTATATATAAATATATATCCTTGTTGGCTTATCTCTTACACCGTCAAGTCCAACTGGAGGCTTGATAGTAATACTAGTCGTTAATCAAGGATTACAAGCCTCCAAATTAGGAAATTGCACTTAATTAACAGACTCGTGACTTTCATATACAATATCATATATATATATATATATATAAAGTTCCGTGAGAGAAACGTAATTGTAATATGTAGGAGAAGGGTTCTTTAGGTTTGGCGATCAATTTCTTGCTGTCTTGCCTTTTGGTACACTCCACGCTCTCTCCTTACCTCATCCTCTTGGTTTTCTGTGTTTACATACAAACATATACGCGTGCATACATATATACATACACACATATATATTTATAAAAATATTTTTGTATATATAAGGTTATTACATTTTTGTGTCTTATATTTAAATTTTTTTATTTTTATACTTTAAGCTTGCATTTAATATACAAATATATATATACTTTATCGGTCCTTTAATTTGGACCCAAAATATCTAGAAAATACAAAACTTTAAAGTATACAGGTATAAAATACTTAAAAATACATAATATTTTAGTTTTTTTTAAGGTATTTTGGGTATTTTCAAATCAAAATTAAGAGTTGACCAAGAAAATATATAAATTTATATGTATATATTAAATGTAAGTTGATGTATAAAAATGAAAAATTTTAAAATGTAAGGTTATACTGTATGAACAAAAACAAAATACAAGATATAAAATATAAATAACTTGTAAATATATATATATATCTTAATAGGATTTCAATTAGTGTAAAGAAAACATAGATAAGAAAATAAATTAAGCCCCAGACCCTCCAATCCTCAGAGTAATTATAGCAAAAGTTGACACGGTAATATGTACCACATAAGTTGTTATACGATGATGATTTTTGAAAACCTTCATCTAATGTCATGATTCAATGGTGGTCTTTGGATTTCGTCCATGCTACCTAATTTAATGAGATTAGACGACGGTTTTTGAGAAAATAGCCTCCTACAATACATGTTTTTTGATCTGAAATTTGTTGTTAGTATGTCATATACTAAATATGTATCTTTATAGTTAATTCGAGCATTAAAATTATCATCTATGCTTAGATTTCATTAGAGTAGAGTAGGTTAAGATAGAAATCTCACATGCAAATTCTGAGAATAACTAACAAATATATAAAAGAAAGTATCAAACATTAAAAATAGGTGTAGATTGTTTTAGCACAACATCAAACCCGCAACAACAAAAATTTCTTTGTAAACGCCAGCGTACTAGGAAAATTGGCATTTTTGGTACATAAAATTAGAAACACCTAAGAATATTCATGGTAAAGCAATTAGCAAATGGATTAAGGTTAGATATATTAGTTAGAAAGAAGATAGATAAATAGAAATGTGTTAATTGTTAGGAAATAATTAAATGTGATTCTGTGATTTTTTTTTTCGTTTATTTTTTTTAAATCTAATAGAAGTTGTTAAATGAAATTCTTTATCTTTTTTTTATTATTTTTTAAACAAAATTTTAATACAAAACATTAGGTGGAAACTCTTTAGGTATTGATGAGATTGATAAAGATAAGGCCCAATTTGATGTTTAGTTTTAGAGACATCCAAAATTACTTTTTTTTTAAACTTCACCATCTTAAAGTTCATAACTTTATGTATACAAATCCAAATGAGATATATTCTTTTTAAATTATATTGAATTTTGAAAAGAACGAAATAATATCTATATTTTTTTTTTAATTTTTTATTTTTTACCCCAAATAGTTTTTTCTTTTAAACACATTTTTCAAAACAACTTTTTATCAATCTAAAAATAATGTCTCCAAACTTCTCCCTCAAACTCCTTTTAAATTATTGATATATGTTTTTTCATATTAGAATGTTCTTAAACTTTAAAATATTATTATAATAGTCTTTTTTTGGGGTTAATTTTTAAACATAATGTATTAATAATTTAATAAAAAATGATGATAATTAACAGATCTGTCTAAAAATTAAAAGGCTACTGTAACAATATTTTTAACTGTTTAAGGTCATTTCAGTAAAAAAAAAAAAAAAGCAAACTTTAAAAAATTAGAGATCAATCTTTTATGTTAAAAAATAAAATAAGATATTGTGTATGTGCGTAAAAAAGGGTGTGAGTGATACTGATAACTGCACATTGGACTTGAGGGTTTTTTTTATTTTTTTTATTTTGGGGGAGGTAATTTTATCGCTTTTGCCATTTTTTTCATGAGTGGTGGGCCATTCCGAACTTCTCTTTTTCTCACTTTAAATTCTTCTTTCCCTCCATTCAATTACAACTATTATTAAACTAATGAAATTATTAAGCAGTAAGCACCAGTCCAGAAATCTGCCCGGTTTCTTTGCGAGGATTCCGCTGTTTTTTTAGCGAAACTAAATTATTATTATTATTTTTTATTTTATTTTTACAAAAAGGTTTTCTTTCTAATCATATTCTCAATACTTAAGAAGAAGACAAAAGTTCCCATGCCCCTTGTATTATAAAAAGACTACTGTAGAAAAGCCAAGAAATTAAAATAATGTTTGGTATTAGTTTTAAAATGTTTTCTATTTTAAAAAATATTAAAAATGAGAATGTTTTAAAAATTATGTTGAAATCATTTTTAAAATTGTATTTAGTTATGTTTTTTAAGTATATATTCTAAAAAACATAAAAATGAAATTTTGTTTGGTTATGTATTTTGAAAACGCATTTTATATGTGAGTATCTTATAAAAATATATTTATTTTTAATTTAAAAAAATATAAAAAATAAATTATTAGTCATAATTAAAAAAAACTTTGGTGGTAGGTTTTGCAATGAGGGATAGGGGTGGAAGATATTAGTGGTCTGAGTTCTAAGTGGTGGTGAGGCGAGATTTAGATCATGAGTCAATAGTCATCGTCATAAGGGGCCATTATCAATGTCGCTAATCCATGGTCGTCACCCTTCGTTGGAGATGGATGCTATCGTTGGACATGATCATCACTAACGTTGCATAGGCAGCAAGAAAAAGAAGAGAGAGAGGGAGGAGGAGATGGAGGGAGAAAACAAAAACAAAAAATGAAAATAACTTTTTTTCGTTTTCTAAAAACCCAAAAAAACAACATAGTTGAAAACGACGTTTTCGAAATTATTTTGAAAACATTGAATAAACAAACGCTATTTTGGAACCGTTTTCATTTTTTGTATTTTTGAAAATGGAAAATTATTCTTGAAAACAAAAACAAACGCCCCTTAATAGGGGTGAACAAAAAATCTGAAAATCCAAATAACCCACCCAAGGAAAACCTGACGGGTTGAGTCCATGTCAGACCCAAAAAAAAGTTGGGTTGGCCCACCTAACCCAATGTCAAATTGGGTGGGTTCGGGTTGAAATTCTAATACCCGACCAAAACCTAACCCACCCAATGAATTTTTTTTTATTTTTATATTTAAAAAAAATATAATGACTAACCTAAGCTAATTTTGTTGAGCCGACTGTCATTTCCCATTTCTGTCTCCCCCCAAGCCAGAGTTCGTGCCTTACCCTTACCTAACCCGATGCCCCACTAGCCTCCCATAATTGTCTCTTTCTTTGACCATCAACCGTGTGATAACCGAGAAATCTACGTTCTCGGAAATATTTGTACAAATATGTAAATATATGTACATTTACAGTGAGACATGTTACAGAATGAAAAGCAGAGGAAAATTTTGATTAACTGAGTTTTAATCAAAATTTGACAATGAATTAATGAATATAGTTAAAAGCTAAGCATAAATTCAAATTTATGATGTTTTAAAATTAATAGAAAAGTATGTAGAAAGCACATATTAAGAGATCAATGGCACACAAGTGAGCCACATTGATCAATGGACAAAAGACTAGCCAAACAAGGCCTAACCTTTTAAAAAAAAAAAGGGAAAGAAAATGAAAGTAAGGGAGAGAGTGTGAGGCACGTGAGCATAAGAGGGGAGGGAATTAATCCCTTAGCTGCAGATGCTGCCGGTAGAAAGAGAAAGAAAGAAAGAAAGAAAGAGAAAAAGAAAGAAAGAAAGGGAAAGAGAGAGAGTGGCCGAGAAAGAGAAAGAAAAGAAAGAGAAATCCATTCAAGTTCGGATTTCTAGTTCAAGCAGCAGATCAATCGAGATTCGGTCACGAATCAGCAGCAAGAAAAGCTCAAGATTAAAGCAAGGTAAACCCTAGTTCTCACGTTTTTTTTCTTTGGGGAAAAATCTGGGGTTTTGAGAGGAAAAAGAGAATGTGAGTGAATCATGTGAGGTTTTCGGTTAAAATCGAAACATGATTCGAGTCTAGATGTTTTCAAACACGAATCCATGAACAGATGGTTTAGAAAACCAAATTTAGTGAATGTTCTTCACGAAAATGCAGATTTTTCAAAAGTTAAGTCAAGAGATGTTCATAAGCAAAATGTGGAATTTTTGCTTATGAAATCATGGATTTGTGATAGTAGGAATGTAGTAGATACCTTGAAACGGTCTTATGAAGATCGATTTCAAGTGTAAGAAGTAGAACAAAGGCCATAAAAGCCTTAGAAAATCAGAGCAGAGCAGTTCGGACCCAGAATCTTGATTCTGGTATGAACACGGGCGTGTACACGAGCGTGTACAAGGGCGTGTTCAGAACACGGCCCCGAACATGCCCATACGCACGACCGTGTTGCAAAAAAAATCAGACCTGAGAGGTACATGGCCAAGAACACGGCCGTGTATCGGGTCGTGTCAAGGGGCACACGGTCAAGGGATAGGCGTGTAGCAGACCATGTTAGGCAGTAAGAAAACACGGCTAGTAACACGGCCGTGTAAGTAACCATGTAAGAGTACAGAGGAGTACACGGCCAGTAACACGGCCGTGTATCCACCCGTGTAAACATACACGGCCATGTTCCACGAATTACACGGCCAGGCTTAAAAGTCCAGAGGGGTACACGGGCAGAGACACGCCCGTGTAGGAGGGTGTGTTCGAAGCCAGAGAGTCAAAAAAAAAAAAGAGTCTGGAAAGGAAAATTTTCATGTTTTGCCATATTTACAGTATAAGAAAAATATGGTAAATAATCAGTGATTTTTCCTTTTATAGGAGTTCGAGCCAGAGACCTTGATACAGCAGTCCCAGAGCAGCAGAGGCTCACGCTAGAGGATTATCTGTAAGTTCAAGCATTGTCCTGATTGCAACGTGGACAAGCTTGTTAGTTATGATGTTATGTATGTTGTATGACGTGTATGTCAGACATTGATTGTCTGCATCACGATGTTTATGTCAGTGCATGTCAGTCTCATGTCAGCACAGGTCAGTTCATGTCATGCATATAGAGTTGCATGTTTCAGTACACAGACTAGACAGTACCAGAACGAGAAAACAGTTAGGTGCACAAGGCACCCTAGTGTGTTAATTAATTCACACCCCAGTAATTTGATTAACAGGTTCAGACTGTGGGGGCAAGTAGTATGCTACCCAGTTGGAATACTAGTAAGATGGTAAATAAACCAGATATTGGCGTGTAACAACCGGGAAAATTCATATTTCTCGTAAAATAAATGCACAATGAATTTAAGCATTAAAAAATGTGAAATTAAGTGATTTAATATTGTTTAGAACTAAATAAAATGTTTTAACAATGTTAAAGGATGAAAAATGAGTAATAGTGATATTATGTGTGTGCACGTGTGTGCCACTCACAGTATCAAGAAGTAGGTCAAGATAATATTATCTTGACATAAAACTGATAAATTTGGGTTCAGCACACCCAAATTAGTCAGGATGGCCTATCAGCACGCTCAAATTTGATAATTGAGCACAAGGGTAATTTTTGACCGAAAATTCGCAGTATCGGAAACTGGTTGAAATGACCTCAGATGAAAATAAAACTGATATATTTGGATTCAGGACGCCCAAATTAGTCAGGATAGCCCGTGTTGAAATTTTGGACGAAAAAGTATATAAAGAGCGGAAAAAAGTGAAACGTCCTCAATTGTCTACATGCTCTCTCTCTCTCATCACTTCTCTTTCTCTCTCTACCCCCATTGATGAATAGTAACCGACCACCGGAAAGGTGTCCGTTTTCGACACCGCCGGCACCGTTGGAAAGCTTTCGCCGAGCTGAGTTTAACGGTGTGCCGAGTCGACGGAACCGACGCTGGAGGAGAGCGCACGCGCCGCCCGAAGCTGCCGGCCACCGGAAAATTCGCGACGCTGTATCTCCGTCGTCCGACGTCCGATCAAGCTGAAACCGGTCCCAAAAGACTCGTGGTGAAGAGTAGAACAAAACGCAGGTTGAGTTTCAGCCCAACGGCCGCCGGATCGCGCCGCCCAACTCCGCCTGTCGCCGTCGCCGTCGCCGTTGTCGCCGTGAAACCCGTCGTTTCCGGCGATGTTGAGCTGCACCACCGGTACAGAAATGTTCGCCGTGAAGAGGGGAGCAAAAGCCCTCAATCAATTTCGGGGAAAAAGTCCGGCACGGCGGAGTTCCAAAGCCGCCGCCGTGACCGAGTTTTCGAGGGGCGATTTCCGACGATAGATGTGTCAAATGGTAAAATTAAAGCCACCAATGGATTCCTCTCGTCGAGCTCTTCAAGATGGACTACCCACTTGCCACCATCGCCGCAGTCGCCGCCGGTCAACGACGATCGTTGACCAATTTTGAAAATTTGGCCCGTTAGCCTATTTTCGATGTTTCGGACGCATCCGCGGAGTCGGAATTGCAAGACGGGGCCTCAAATATGAAGAACGAGGAATTAGGGTTTATGCCATCGAGACCAGACTGCAATTCGGTATAAATCCCGACCCCTTTACGTTCCGCAATTTAATTGTTTGGGACTATTGTATAATTTTATGATTATTGGTATGAAAAATGTGGAAAAGAATGTATGTAAAAAAGAAGAAAATGGCTGTAATGGAGAAAAAGAAAAATATGTGATAATGTAACGATTTTACGTAAACAGTATGAGTTTTACGTAAAATCTAGGCCTCTGGTATAGTACGTGATAGAATTAGATTAGGATAGATGGTTTTCAGGCGTTTCCTAAACGCTGGAACCTCAAAAATTAAGGGGAAACTCTGTCGAAATTTCTAAAAACGGCACTAAAGGTATTTTGGGAAACGAGGGGTAAAATATAATCGGGAAGGGAACCCGAGCCCCCTCGAGGAATTAGGACATGGAAAAAAAAGGAATGGGCAAGTTACGATTAGTAAACCGACCCTTTGAAACCCTAAAACGCAAAGAAAACATGAAACCGATTCTTATGTTGGAATAGTACTTCCCGAGGGCCGAGAATGTGAAAAATTAGTAAAATGATAAGAATTGATCCGAAAAAGGTTCGATAAGATTTAAAAAGTTAATTAAATGATTTTGGATTTAGAAAATCCAGCCTAAGTATGAAAATGAAAATGTTATGGTTAAACGACCCATTAGGGGCAAAATGGTCATTTTGCTCAAAGATTCTCAAATTATGGGAAAAGAGCCCCAGTGACCTTGGAATAGGTTAATGAAGTTTGTAAAAGCCAAAATTGAGATTTAAGTTATGAAAAATTACGTGAAGGGCAAAATTATAATTTTATCAAAAGTTAGGGGTAAAATTGTAATTTTTCAAAAAGTTGGAGAAAAATTCGAAAAGGGCCATTAAGGTTTAGAAAGCTGTCCTAAGGCTATAATTAAGGGTTATAAGATCAGAATCAAGCTTTTTAATAAAATAAAGGCTATAAATGAAAATGTGATTAACGGACAAAATTTGTCTGTAGGAACCCGATCCCGACGCGACAAAGGACATCGATAGATTCCAAGAGGAGGATAAGCACGCTATGAGTAAGTTCAGACATTTACCCGTCTGCAACTATGAACAAGCTTATCGTTTTTATATGTTTGGTATGCAAATGTCATGATGTGATCTATGATGATGCTATAGAAATACTATAGTAATGTTATGATGATATTAAAAGATATGTTTTAATAAATAATTATAAAATATATATATATAAATATATGTATATATTGAATTATGAAGGAAAGGCATTATAAAAGCTTTATGAGAGTAAGATGTGATAAAGAGGGATAGAAGAATGGAAAGAATAAGAACGAGAATGTTATGATAGGATGCATAAGAAAGAGATGAAATATGAAAGGAAAGAATAGATATTTTATGAAAAGTTTTATGAAAGTTAGGTTATGATTGATAGAGTAACGATGATCGGTGATGAAAGGAATTAAGAAAAGGCATGTTTTATGATAACGAAAGGATAGGTGTTTTATGAAAAATGATATGAAAGCAAAGAGTTAGACAAGAAAGAGAAACAATGATAGGTTATGATGAAAGGATTAGAACATAACGATAAGATGTGATTGATATAATAGAATGATAGGCTATGATTGATAGAAATGTGATGATAAGATACGCTAGATATAATGAAGCAAATGATAAGATAAACAGAGAATAATTGTCTGCACATAACTAAACGTGTTTTGTTTGTTATGATGTGATATGATATGATGAAATATAGTAATATGTGCTATATATGCTATGCTAAAGTGTGATTAACATAATTCACACAAATAAAGTAAAGAATTAAGAAAAGAAAAATAACGAAAGAACAAATATTCCATGGAATGTTCTATGAAAAATGAGAAATGAAAGATTATGAATGTCATGAAAAAGATGTACAACGAAAAATCAATATAAGAAAAATAAAAGCCTACAAGATAATAAGATTGAAAACTTAAGTTGTTGGCGTACCGGTCTCCCTACAAGGTCGAGACTTCCGGTCTATATCCTCAGCGTAGATGTGGCGCTACCCCGAAGGTGCGGTAGATTATAGGATGGACCAACCCCGAAGGTGCGGTTTATGTGACTGTGAGGTAGGTTGGTGGGTCGCTCCCCCTCCTCCCACTGTCCACGCGCAACTAGGTACGTCCAACAACGGGCCCAACCAAAGGAAAGTGGAAAGAAAACAAACGAAAGAAGAGTGAAAAGAGAAGAAAAGAAAAGAAAGGAAAAGAGCGTGAAAAGAAAAGAAAGGAAAGCAGAGAGAAAAGAAAAGAAAAGTAAAGAACGATATAAAAAGAAACAAACGATATAAAACATAATAGAATTATATATGTGATGTGATGTGAATGACACGTTTTTACATGATGTTATGCTAGTGTGTATGTTACTAGCTTTTAAGATATGAAATGTTAAGAGATGATGATAAAGCGATAGAAAAGTTATAAAGGTTTAGAACAGAAAGTTAAGAAATGATAGGAATGAAAAGTAAAGAAATGACGAGATTAGATTAGAATGATAAGAGATGATCGACAGAATGATAAGAACGATGAACGAAGAGATGAATGAGCATGAAGAGGCTAACATTTTATGTTATGTTTTGAGGATATGTATAAATGATGTATATGATGTGTATATACGTGATGTCACATATTCTAGTAATAACATATATTACTAGTATTTATAAGTTAATGAATGTATGTTTAAACTTACTGAGCATCTAGCTCATTAGTTGTTTATATGTTGCAGGTAAGCAACCTGTTAGTTTAAAGTATTATGATGGACAACGGACGGATCTGCACGTGCCAAGGGACTGGGCGAGGGTATGGTACTACCATGAGTCTTTCACTGAGCGTTCAAAAAGGAAGATGAAAGAAAGAAATTTATGAATTATATGTTATAAGAGTATGATAGAGTTATAGATATAATATGTAAGTAAAAATAAAAAAAATTTGGCTATACAAATTGCTTCCGCTTTAAAATGAGAATATTAAGAATGGAAGGTTAAGTATGTTAAATAAGAGGATGACGACCCACGAGGTTGCCAGCCATCGCGGTCGGCGTCAGAGCTCAACTGGTTGGTATGGTAACGTACGTTGGGGGGCGCCACATGGTGTATCGGCCTCTCGACCCACGGGGAGGTTTGCATGTTTAGCATCAGTTAAGACTGAGGAGGTCAGCACTAAAGTACTACTCCCGGTTGCGCTAACATGTCGGTACGACCAATCAGGGGCCCAAAACCAGAACTAAAATATCAGATAATGTCCTAAGACTAAACCTTTTAGCCAGAAGCATGTTCACAGAGTCCAGTTTCATGCATGAGCACAGCAGTATAGCATGTTAGTTTCATGTTTTTATGTTTGAACTTACTGAGCCCATAGCTCATCAGTTTGTTCACATGTTGCAGGTAAAAGACCTGTTCACCAGTAGTATATGGTGGACGACGAACAGGGAAGTTGCATGCCGGGCAGGATTGGGCGAGGGATTTGGTCACCGATAATCTTCCGCTGTATAGATTTTGAATGTACTTTCAAAGAGACAAGTTTTCAAGTCAAGAGTATGTGATAGGGGAATCATGATCAGGCGCATGTTATTTTGTTAACATGATTTCCTTATCACATTCTCGAACAGTTTATGATGTTAAAGAAAAAAAAAATTTATTCCGCAAAATTAGCAAGTAGTTTACAGTTTAGCATGATTACCGGTGACCCTAGAGGCCTGCAGACTATTGCGGTTAACTATAGAGTTGACTGTAATAGCACTGTAGAGTCTCTACAGTGGGGCGGGCCGCCACAGGTGGTATCAGAGCGAAGGTTTTACGACGAGTCTAGTTTAGGATACCAACCGTAGCCACAGTTGGTGTCAGAGCCCAAGTTTTAAAATGGGTCTAGTTTAGAATACTTACTGTAGCACAGTGGGTATTATCAGAAAAGTTGGTTGACCATCTCTAGCCTGACTCCGTGCATGTCCTGTTCGCTGATCCAAGTAAGTTAAATTTATGTTAACATAAGCAGTTAGTTATGCATGAAAGTAAAGGTCTGTAGAGACCTATACTTTGTAGTAAGTATATGATATTATGATAATGCAAGAAATCATGTGAATCCTTTTTATACAGGATCTAATACAAGTTCATCGTGTGATTATAGGATATAAAGTAGCACGATGGAAAATCAGGGCCAAGGCCAAGGCCAAATAAGGAGAAGGGGACGCCCATCTCTAACTCAACGACTAGAAGAGATGCAAGCTCTTCTAGAAAATCAAATGAAAGAAAACGCAGAGTTGAGACAGAGGCTAGAATAGTTAGAACAGGGGCAGGGATCAGTAGGGACTCCTGCACAACCAGCAGCAGAGGCAGAACAGGTAGTACCACCAGCGGCACCAGAAGTGGTTCAGGAACCACCGGTTAGGGTGAATCCAGAACCGTTATATGAGAGATTTCGGAAGATGAGGCCTCCAGAATTTGAGGGTTCAACAAATCCTCTAGAGGCAGAGATTGGCTTTCTTCCATACAGATGATTATGGAGTTCATGAGACTCACAGATGAGGAGAAAGTCATATGCGCATCCTTTGTTCTAAGGAAGGATGCAAGATTTTGGTGGGACACAGTCCGCATGAGGAGGGACGTAACCACAATGTCCTGGGCGGAGTTCTTGGAGGAGTTTAACCAGAAATATTATGATCCTGTATCACTCCGACCCCAGCAGAAAGAATTTGCAGAGTTACAGCAGGGGGACATGTCAGTCAGTGAGGTTTGCAGGAAATTTGATTAGCTCTCCCGTTTATGTCCGTATATGGTGCCTACGGAGAGGGAGAAGATACAGAAGATGATAGGCATGTTCAGGCCTGAGATCTCTACTTTGATTGACGTTGGCCCATTTCCGTCAATTTCAGTAGCCGACTGTGTTAGTCGTGCTTTGAGGGCAGAGTACCACTTAGCCTGACAGAAAGAAGCGAGAGAAAAGGTCTGGGAAGCTAGGAAGCAAGAAAAGATCCTGGCTAAGGCCTCTCAACCTGGACAGCACAGCAAGGGCAGTCAGAGCACAAGACCAGAGCAGTCCAGTCATCCAGGCCCTCAGTCCCAACAGAAGAGAAAGGGCAATTTCGAGGGAAATCAGGGTCAGGACAACAGAAGTCAGTCAAGGAGGACTAGCATCATCGTAGTTCCAGGTAACCCCACTTGTCCAAATTGTGGTAGGAAACATGTGGGTCAGTGCAAGGCTGGCACGACTGCCTGTTTTCAGTGTAGAAGAGAGGGCCACTTCTTCAAGAATTGCCGCATGAACCGCCAGTCAGTATCAGTGTCAGGAGCAAACTCTTCACGTCCACAGCAGTCACAAGTACATGCACTCAGGTTGAGTTATGAAAGCCCAACAGAAGTGCCTCCAGTAGTGCAAGAAAGAGTTCCACAGGCAGATGCTAGGGTAATGGCCTACACCAGAGAGGAAGCAGAGGTAGGGACGTCCAACATGGTGACAGGTCAGATTTCTGTCGCTAACCACTTGGCATCTGTTCTATTTGACTCTGGGGCCACCCATTCTTTCATATCATGTGCACTTGCTAATAAGTTAGAATACCCTAGAGATCACATGGGAAGAACTTTTAGAACTGCTCTCCTATCAGGAGAAATCATGTTGTCAGAGTACTGGTTACCTCATGTACCAATAATCGTGGCAAATAGAGAGCTGTATGCAGAATTGATCATGATGAAGATCGTAGACTATGATGTAATCTTAGGAATGGATTTCCTAGGAAAATATCAAGCTACGATAGATTGCAGAAACAGAAGAATAGTATTCAAGCCAGAAGATGAAGAATGTTTCGAATATGTCGATTTTTCGAGAAGATCAAGCAAGATGATGATCAGTTCAATGAAGGCCAAGAAGCTAATAGCCAGTGGTTGCACTGGATATTTAGCTTGTATGACAGATACCGCAGAAGAGAAGAAGTTACAGCCAGAAGATGTTCCAGTTGTCAGAGAATTTCTCGAGGTCTTTCCCGAGGAACTACTAGGATTACCTCCAGAGCAGGAAATCTCATTTGAGATAGAGCTCCTACCTGGAACAGCACCGATCTCCAAGGCGCCGTACCGCATGGCACCAGTGGAGTTGAAGGAGTTACAAGTGCAGTTGAAGGATCTGCTTGACAAGGGATTCATCAGACCGAGCTATGCCCCATGGGGAGCTCCCGTGCTGTTTGTCAAGAAGAAGGATGGGATGTTCCGCATGTGCATAGATTACAGAGAATTGAACAAGGTCACCGTCAAGAATAGGTACCCATTACCTAGGATTGATGACCTGTTCGATCAGCTCAAGGGTGCAGTAGTGTTCTCAAAGATTGATTTGAGATCAGGATATCATCAGCTGAGAATCAAGGAAGATGACGTTCCCAAGACAGCTTTCAGAACCCATTATGGGCATTATGAGTTCTTAGTAATGCCGTTTGGGTTAACGAACACGCCAGCCGCTTTCATGGACCTGATGAACAGAGTCTTCAAGGAGTATTTAGACAAGTTTGTCATTGTGTTCATCGATGACATCCTTGTATACTCAAAGACTCACGCAGAGCATGAAGCCCAGTTAAGAGTTGTTTTTCAGAATCTGAGAAAGCATCAACTCTATGCCAAATTCTCAAAATGTGAGTTTTGGCTAGACAGAGTGCATTTTCTCGGACATGTCGTATCCAAGGAGGGAATTGCAGTAGATCCAGTCAAGGTGGAGGCAATCAATCAATGGCCTGCACCTAAGAGCGTAACAAAGATACGCAGTTTCTTAGGGTTAGCTGGATATTACAGGAGGTTCGTGGAGGGATTTGCAAGACTGGCAGCACCTCTCACCACCCTCACACACAAGGAAAAGAAGTATATATGGACAGATGAGTGTGAAAGAAGCTTCTAAGAGCTAAAGAGACTACTGACAAGCACGCCGATCCTCACACTCCCTACTGAAGGGGAGAAGTATGAGATCTACAATGATGCTTCCAAAGTGGGTTTGGGGGCAGTATTGATGCAAGAAGGCAGAGTGATTGCGTACGCTTCGCGTCAACTGAAAGAGCATGAGAAGAATTATCCCACCCACGATCTAGAACTTGCTGCAGTAGTGTTCGCACTCAAGATTTGGTGACACTATCTGTATGGAGTACAGTGCCAGATTTACACAGATCATCAGAGCCTAAAATACTTCTTCACACAGAAGGAGTTGAACATGAGGCAAAGAAGATAGTTGGAGTTGGTGAAGGATTATGACTGTGAGATCCTTTATCACCCAGGAAAAGCCAACCGAGTAGCAGACGCTTTGAGCAGAAAAGCGACAGTTTCACAGCAGTTGCCTATTGACAGGTTGCCAAAAACCTTGCAGCAAGAGGTGCATTCGTTCGAGTTAGAGCTGATATCAGGAAAATTGTCAGCACTGCAGCTGAAGTCATCATTGTTTGATGATATCAAGGAAGCTCAAAAGCAAGATTCAAGTCTGACAGACTCCCAGGAAGAGATTTCCACAGATGGATTAATCAGGTATAAGGGGAGAATTCATGTGCCAGCAGATGAAGAGCTACGAAGGCGAATCATGTCAGAAGCTCATGAGACACCATACTCAGTCCATCCTGGAGCCACCAAGATGTACCAAGACTTGAAGCTACAGTTTTGGTGGAAAGGGATGAAAGGAGACATTGCAAGATTTGTCAGTAAGTGCCTTATTTGTCAGAGAGTAAAGGCTGACCATCAGCATCCTGGAGGGAAGTTAGAACCTTTAGAGATTCCAGAATGGAAATGGGAGGATGTTACCATGGATTTTGTGGTAGGGTTACCCAAAACAAGAGGAGGACACGATGCCATTTGGGTAATCGTGGACAGATTGACAAAGACAGCCAGATTCATACCAATAAAGATCACTTACTCATTGGAGAAGCTGGCACAGCTGTATGTAGATCATGTTGTCAGGTTACATGGAGTTCCAAAGTCCATAGTATCTGACAGAGATGCACGATTCACCTCCAACTTTTGGGAGTGTGTGCAAAGAGCTATGGGCACAGAACTGAGGTTCAGTACAGCCTTCCATCCTCAGACAGACGAACAATCAGAACGGACTATCCAGACTTTAGAGGATATGCTCCGAGCATGTGTTATGGATTTTCCAGGAGCTTGGAATGAGATGCTACCACTAGTGGAATTCTCATACAACAACAGTTACCAAGCTTCCATCAAGATGGCACCTTATGAGGCTCTATATGGACGAAAGTGCAGATCACCCATCTATTGGTATGATCTGAACGAAAAACAACTGCATAAGACAGATTTCATGCAGGAAACTTGCGATGCAGTTGTCAAGATCCAGCAAAGAATGAAAAGTGCTCTGAGCAGACAAAAGAGTTATGCAGACAGAAGACGGAGATCCCTGGAATTCAAGGAAGGGGACTTCGTTTTTCTGAAGGTGTCACCTATGAAAGGGATCATGCGTTTTGGTAAGAAGGGAAAACTGAGTCCAAGGTACATTGGACTTTATGAGATTATCAAACGCATTGGGAAGGTTGCCTACAAGTTGGCATTACCTTCTGAGCTGTCAGCAGCACACAACGTATTCCATGTCTCCATGCTCAAAAAGTACATGTCAGATCCATCTCATGTGCTACAGCATGAACCAGTCCAAGTCCAAGAGAACTTAACCTATGAAGAGCAGCCAGTTCAGATACTGGCTAGAGAAGAAAAGGAGCTGAGAAACAAGACCATCCCACTAGTCAAAGTATTGTGGAGAAATCACAACGTTGAAGAGGCTATGTGGGAGAGAGAAGATGAGATGAGACGTACATACCCTCACTTGTTCTAAATTTTCGAGGACGAAAATCTTATAAGGAGGGGTGAATGTGATAACCGAGAAATCTACGTTCTCGGAAATATTTGTACAAATATGTAAATAAATGTACATTTACAGTGAGACATGTTACAGAATGAAAAGCAGAGGAAAATTTTGATTAACTGAGTTTTAATCAAAATTTGACAATGAATTAATGAATATAGTTAAAAGCTAAGCATAAATTCAAATTTATGATGTTTTAAAATTAATAGAAAAGTATGTAGAAAGCACATATTAAGAGATCAATGGCACACAAGTGAGCCACATTGATCAATGGACAAAAGACTAGCCAAACAAGGCCTAACCTTTTAAAAAAAAAAAAGGGAAAGAAAATGAAAGTAAGGGAGAGAGTGTGAGGCACGTGAGCATAAGAGGGGAGGGAATTAATCCCTTAGCTGCAAATGCTGCCGGTAGAAAGAGAAAGAAAGAAAGAAAGAAAAAGAAAAAGAAAGAAAGAAAGGGAAAGAGAGAGAGTGGCCGAGAAAGAGAAAGAAAAGAAAGAGAAATCCATTCAAGTTCGGATTTCTAGTTCAAGCAGCAGATCAATCGAGATTCGGTCACGAATCAGCAGCAAGAAAAGCTCAAGATTAAAGCAAGGTAAACCCTAGTTCTCACGTTTTTTTTCTTTGGGGAAAAATCTGGGGTTTTGAGAGGAAAAAGAGAATGTGAGTGAATCATGTGAGGTTTTCAGTTAAAATCGAAACATGATTCGAGTCTAGATGTTTTCAAACACGAATCCATGAACAGATGGTTTAGAAAACCAAGTTTAGTGAATGTTCTTCACGAAAATGCAGATTTTTCAAAAGTTAAGTCAAGAGATGTTCATAAGCAAAATGTGGAATTTTTGCTTATGAAATCATGGATTTGTGATAGTAGGAATGTAGTAGATACCTTGAAACGGTCTTATGAAGATCGATTTCAAGTGTAAGAAGTAGAACAAAGGCCATAAAAGCCTTAGAAAATCAGAGCAGAGCAGTTCGAACCCAGAATCTTGATTCTGGTATGAACATGGGCGTGTACACGAGCGTATACAAGGGCGTGTTCAGAACACGGCCCCGAACATGCCCATACGCACGATCGTATTGCAAAAAAAATCAGACCCGAGAGGTACACGACCGTGTATCGGGCCGTGTCAAAAGGCACACGGTCAAGGGATAGGTGTATAGCAGACCATGTTAGGCAGTAAGAAAACACGACTAGTAACACGGCCGTGTAAGTAACCGTGTAAGAGTACAGAGGAGTACACGGCCTTGTATCCACCCGTGTAAACATACACGGCCTTGTATCCACCCGTGTAAACATACACGGCCATGTTCCACGAATTACACGGCCAGGCTTAAAAGTCCAGAGGGGTACACGAGCAGAGACACGCCCGTGTAGGAGGGCGTGTTCGAAGCCAGAGAGTAAAAAAAAAAAAAAGAGTCTGGAAAGGAAAATTTTCATGTTTTGCCATATTTACAGTATAAGAAAAATATGATAAATAATCAGTGATTTTTCCTTTTATAGGAGTTCGAGCCAGAGACCTCGATACAGCAGTCTCAGAGCAGCAGAGGCTCACGCTAGAGGATTATCTATAAGTTCAAGCATTGTCCTGACTACAACGTGGACAAGCTTGTTAGTTATGATGTTATGTATGTTGTATGACGTGTATGTCAGACATTGATTGTCTACATCATGATGTTTATGTCAGTGCATGTCAGTCTCATGTCAGCACAGGTCAGTTCATGTCATGCATATAGAGTTGCATGTTTCAGTACACAGACCAGACAGTACCAGAACGAGAAAACAGTTAGGTACACAAGGCACCCTAGTGTGTTAATTAATTCACACCCCAGTAATTTGATTAATAGGTTCCGACTGTGGGGGCAAGCAGTATGCTACCCAGTTGGAATTCCAGCAAGATGGTAAATAAACCAGATATTGGCGTATCGGCCTCTCTACCCACGGGGAGGTTTGCATGTTTAGCATCAGTTAAGACTGAGGAGGTCAGCACTAAAGTACCACTCCCGGTTGCGCTAACATGTCGGTACGACCAATCAGGGGCCTAAAACCAGAACTAAAATATCAGATAATGTCCTAAGACTAAACCTTTCAGCCAGAAGCATGTTCACAGAGTCCAGTTTCATGCATGAGCACAGCAGTATAGCATGTTAGTTTCATGTTTTTATGTTTAAACTTACTGAGCCCATAGCTCATCAGTTTGTTCACATGTTACAGGTAAGAGATCTGTTCACCAGTAGTATATGGTGGACGACGAACAGGGAAGTTGCATGCCGGGCAGGATTGGGCGAGGGATTTGGTCACCGATAGTCTTCCGCTGTATAGATTTTGAATGTACTTTCAAAGAGACAAGTTTTCAAGTCAAGAGTATGTGATAGGGGAATCATGATCAGGCGCATGTTATTTTGTTAACATGATTTCCTTATCACATTCTCGAACAGTTTATGATGTTAAAGAAAAAAAAAATTTATTCCGCAAAATTAGCAAGTAGTTTACAGTTCAGCATGATTGCCGGTGACCCTAGAGGCCTGCAGACTATTGCAGTTAACTATAGAGTTGACTGTAATAGCACTGTAGAGCCTCTATAGTAGGGCGGGCCGCCACAGACCGTCACCCCTCGACCGATTCATTTTTGCCTCCCCAAGCCCGTGTTTGTCTCGTGCCTTGCCTTTGCCCAGTCCTAGCCGCCACTTACCACTAGCTTCTCCTGATCCTCCCTTCTATTAGGATTTAGGAATGTGATTTCAAGTTTATTTTAATTTGCTTGGCTTTAGTTTTTGTTACTACACACATTGGAATTAGAGAATATTCTTGTGAAATAGGTTTGATTGTTTGTGGTTGATGTTTCTTAGTATTCATTAAAAACATATTTTAATTAGTTCTTATTGTCTTTACATGACTTCTTTATTTGAATATTTGAGTTTGTATTTTGATTTGTGGTTAAATTTTTAAGCCATGTTTTATTATTTTGTTTTTATAAATTGCCGAACCCGACGAACCCAAAAAACCCGCCAAACCTACCCAAACTTTAATTGGGTGGGTTGATTTTGTATATTGGATTAATTGGGTGGGTGAAAAAAATTTTCAATGCACCCAATAAAAATTGAGTGGGTTAAAAAATGTCAAAAATCCACCCAACAAACACCCCTACCCCCTGATAGATCAAAATCCAATTCACAAGTGTGGATTACCAACTAATTATGGATTGAGATTTGTTCATATTTTGAAAAACCTAGATCAATTACGGATTTGGAAAAATAAAAATTAAAAAAAATGTATCAGACTTAATCTGCATTATGTTACATTTTAAGTTTTTAGCATTTTAGTACAAAAAGTTTAATATTAATTCTTTGTACAATACTAAGAAACAACCTTATCCTGTCTAACAGTGGGTTGGACTATTTTTTATTAGTGGCTCAGGAGTTTAATTAGTCATAAGTATTTTACCAATTCTTTTTGAGTTTTAATTACATTATTGCATGTGACAAGTGGCAATGATTATACGATGTAGATTTGTTTTGAATGTTATTAATTTAGCCTCCGTATGTTCGGCACTCCATATTTAAAAAATTAAAAAAATTTATTTTTAAAATGTGAATTTTCTAAATTTCTATATCCAAACATAAATTTTTTTTTTCATTTTTAGATATTAAAAAAAACTTTTCTTACTAGAAGAGGATTTTTTTTTTTTTACCTATTCAAATATATTTTCACTTTTGTATAGAAAAAAATTATGGTTTTAAATATGGACTTTTTTCATTCTAAAAATACATACTTCATCCAAATGCATGCATATTTTTAAATCAAGACTTAGACATTTCACCTCCCCCACAAAATAAAAGATTAGAAAAATTAGTCCACAAAATAAACTTTGGACTAAATAAAGTGCAAAGTCGATTAAAAATAACTGATCTTATCGATATACTGAACGATTAATATATTAAGTGCTGATTGAATTAAGTGTAATTTTAATCAGCATCTTACGTGATAATCAAGTATAATTTAAGCTAAAAAAAATGGACATATACTCAATGGTGATGACGAGTGGGGACGAATACTAATGCTAATGAAATGATGGAGAGTGTGTACAATTATGTTTACATGATATTATTATTATTATTATTATTATTATTACATACAAAATGCAAAAGTGCGAATCTAAGAGAGGGAGAGTGTTGGATGCGCTCGTGTGCAAGGCATTTTAGGAAACTGACAAAATTCATCCTCCCCACTCTCCTCTTCTATACAAGTTCACTCTCTCTTTCCCTTCCTCTTTCTTTCACTACAAAACAAATTATAAACCCAATCTCTCTCTCTCTCTCTCTCATCCACTTTCCTATAAAATACTCAAAAACACACACAAACAAAAAAAGAGAAGCATCGCAACACATCACAAGCAAACAAACAAACAAACAAACAAATGCACACGCATATATATGCGTATTTATATGTGCATATATGTATATATATATATATCTATATGTAAGGATGTCCACGGTCTCCTATGTCCCGCGCCCCACGCCCGCTCTCTTTCCCATCGTTTTCAATGTATATTTCTCTTCAATTTATTTGACATTATATGTGAATTTTGTCTCTATCTATGTGTTCATTTCTCCCTATGTTAATGATATCATATAGTCTACATACTCTCTCTTTCACCCAAAAAAATCAAACAAATATATGTGTATATATATATATATGCCCACAACGTACAAGTGTGTGTGCATATATTCAAAGCTACCCCAAAACTCTTGGCATTAATTTCTCATTAAAATTCAACCCCATGACGTGCGCACCATTTATATATAAATATAAATGTCTATTATATATATATATGTAAATATACATGGTGGTGATGGAGTGGATGGTGAATAACATTATTGGGTGAGTCCCAGCTACCAGCTAGCTATTCACGCACGGATGTTATGGCATTTCATTTATAACGTTGCACCCAGTACCACTGTTTTTTATTTTTATTTTTTTAAAACAAAAAAATAAATGAGAGTTTTATGGTCGGATTAAAGACAAGTAAATTGAAATTTGGTTGGGAGAATTTAAAACAATACAATTACTAGTAATAGGCTAAGTTTTTAACTACTCTGTATATGTTATAAATATACGTGTATGAGGGGTCTTTCATAGATTAACGTGTGGAAAGATGGTCACCTTCTACCTACTCCGTATCCCTCAGCTGCAGCCAATAATATCTACATAACATGGAAAGATGGGTTGAAAAAATAAACAAATAAATACAACAAAGTGAAAAAGCCTTGGAAGATAAAAGATTCCTCATTTACCAATTAGCTCAAAAATTGATTTGCATGTCGAATTTTTTAAAAATTAAAAAAAAAAAAACAGAGGAGAATTTTTAGAGATGCAAGTGGAGGGGTATTCTATTTCCATGGAATAGTGGCAACAAAAAAATTAAAAAAATTAAAAAAAAAAAAAAAGAAAAGAAAAAGAAGCAGAGTGTTTTTGGGGGAAGAGAATCCAATTCGGCTGTTTGACTGGACCCCAAAATTCGAGAAGAAAATGAGGGCAAAGTCTTCAGGCATCATCCCTTTGCTTCCTACCATTTCACTCTCAACGAACTTACCTTTATAGACTTTGAAAATTTTGTTTTGTTGATTTAACAAACTTTCCCAAAAATTAAAGAAAAAAACAACCCTCTTAATTTCTTAAATTATAGAACTGAAATTATTCATTATAATCTAACGATCGAAAGTATGATAGTGTATAACAAATTTATATGATGTTGGGATAAAAATGAAAAGAGAAATAAAGAGTATAGTATTTGTATTCTTGGGGTGCGTGCGTGTTCCCCTTTACTTGGTTTTACACCACCAATCTGCCTCTGCTTTACGCCAACCTTTTCTTTTCTGTCTTTTTATTTTTTATATTTATTTTTATTTTTTCTCGCGTGGCTCTAGTTTTGTCTCTCTTCTTCAGGACTCTCACAGCTTTCAAAATCTCACTTGCTCAATTCTCATTTCTCATCATCAAAAGAGTAACAAAACAAAAACAGAAACAGAAACAGAAACAAAAACAAAAATACAAAAAAACAAAAACAAAAACAAAAACCACTTGCTAGTATCTCCTGTGTGACTAAGAGCATTACTGGCAGGTTAAAAAGGTGGAGGCTTTGAGAAAAAGCCTTTTGCTTAACTTCTCCTCCTCCTGGGTTTTGGTTTCGGTTTTGGTTTTTGTTTCTAATTCTATTGAGTTTCTCTTCGGGAATATTAACCTTAACCTTAACAAAAGCATATATATATATATATAAAAGGTCCAGAAAGACTAAAATCCTAAATGGGGCTGTGATTTTATGAATCCTCACTCCCCTTCCTTGTCTGTTTCCCTCTGAAACACGCTGCTTCAAAAGGTACTTTTAATCTTTCAATTCTTTTTTTTTTTTTTTTTAACTCGTTTTTGTGATATTATATATTCAACAAGTAGTTTATTTTTCCTCTTCTTTCTTGCTTCTTGTTGAGAGTTTTTTTTTTTTTTATCTTTCTCACCAGATATGCCCGAAGAATTCAAATTAACAGAGGTGGGTTTTTCTCACAGATCTGATAACAAAGGTTTCAGAAAATTAGAGGCAATAAAGAAGGAAGAGGATAAAGCTTGAAACTTGTTGAAACAAATATGAAAGAGATATGAAGGAAAAGCAAGAGAGAGTGATTTTGAAATAGAAACAAGAAAAGCACGTGATGGGATTGTTAATAAAGATTCTTCTTCTTCTTCTTTTATTACTTGTGTCTCGTCTTGTTCTGGTTTTCTCCGACACCAAAACTGATGATGAAGTACCAGAAGAAGAAGCTACCAGGTTGTTGTTGCAGTTTAAGAATTCTTCAGTTGAGTCAGATCCCAATGGCTTATTACTCAGCTGGAAGCTTTCTTCAAGCCCCTGCTTATGGTTTGGCGTCTCCTGCTATCCCACCGGCCATGTCACCTCCCTCAACCTCTCGAACGCCGGTCTCTCCGGCAGCCTCAACCTCAGTTACCTCGCATTCCTCGCACATATCTACCTTAAACGCAACTCCTTCTCCGCCGTCTACTCCGATGATCTCTCCGCAGCCTGCAAACTCGAGACGCTTGATTTATCCTTCAACAACATCTCTGCCATCCCTCTTACTGTTTTCCGAAACTGCGATCGCCTTCAACGCCTCAATCTCTCTCACAATTTGATCGGCGGTGGACTCTGGTTCGGTCCCTCCCTGCTGTCGCTTGACTTGTCTCGCAATCAAATTTCGGAGATTAGAGTAATGTCGGATGATTGCCGGAATTTGAAGCTTCTCAACTTGTCTAACAACAAGGTCAATGGTGTCAATGTCGTAAGTAGTGTTATCTCTGCTTGCACCAATCTATCAATTCTTGATATGTCTTATAATCTTTTCTCCGGGAACATGCCCGCTTCTTTGGTGGCCAATGCTCCGCAGTCTCTTAACTATTTGGATTTGTCGCACAACAACTTCTCGGGCGAATTCTCTGCTCTCGACTTAGGTCGCCGCTGTGCCAACCTGACTCACCTGAAGCTGTCTCGAAACGCGCTCTCTGGCTCTGAATTTCCGGCAAGTTTAAGATACTGCCGGCGTATGGAGACACTTGACCTCTCTTACAACAATTTGCAAGGCGAGATTCCCAGCACTAGCCTGGCAAGTTTGGGGAATTTAAGGCAACTGTATTTGGCCCATAACAAATTCTCCGGTGAAATACCTGGGGAATTGGCGCAGCTTTGTGGGACTCTTGTGGAGCTTGATCTCTCATCAAACGGTCTTGCCGGCGAGCTGCCTTCGAGTTTTGAAGCCTGCTCTTCTTTGGTCAGTTTAAACCTTGGGGCAAACCAACTCTCTGGGGATTTTATTACTACAGTGATTAGTAAGCTTAAAAATCTGAGGTTTCTGTATTTGCCATTCAATAACTTATCTGGTCCTGTGCCTCTCCCTCTCACCAATAATAGTCAGCTTCAAGTGTTGGACCTCAGCTCCAATGCCTTCACGGGAAACATCCCGTCCGGCTTCTGCTCCTTGTCCTCGGCTTTGGAAAAGATACTTCTTCCCGGTAACAAACTTTCAGGTACAGTCTCAGTGGAGCTTGGAAATTGCAAGAGTCTGAGGACTATTGATCTCAGTTTCAACAATCTGAGTGGTTCGATTCCTATGGAAATTTGGTGGTTGCCGAATCTTTCGGACTTGATCATGTGGGCCAACAATCTCAGTGGTGGCATCCCGGAAGGGATTTGCGTCAATGGAGGGGGAAACTTACAGATGCTGGTACTCAACAACAATCTGATCAATGGAACAATTCCAGAGTCCATTGCCAATTGTACCAATATGATATGGATTTCACTGTCTAGCAACAAGATAGCCGGAGAAATTCCTCGAGCAATTGGCAATCTTGTCAACCTCGCTATCCTGCAGTTGGGAAACAATTCTCTATCTGGACAGATTCCTGCAGAGCTCGGCAATTGTCGTAGTCTCATTTGGCTTGATTTGAACAGCAATGAGCTGTCGGGCTACATTCCTTCTGAGCTCGCCAAACAAGCGGGGCTGGTCGTTCCTGACATTGTTTCTGGGAAGCAGTTTGCGTTTGTGAGAAACGAGGGTGGAACAGCCTGCAGGGGTGCCGGAGGACTAGTTGAGTTTGAGGGTGTTCGCCCCGAGACATTAGAGAGATTTCCCATGGTCCACTCCTGCCCTTCAACTAGAATTTACTCTGGGATGACGATGTATACGTTTTCAACCAACGGTAGCATGATTTATCTAGATCTGTCGTACAATTCGTTGTCAGGAACCATTCCTGACAAGCTCGGCAATATGAACTATCTGCAAGTGTTGAACTTGGGACACAACATGCTAACTGGAATCATTCCCGGAAGCTTTGGAGGATTGAGAGCTGTAGGAGTTCTCGATCTCTCTCACAACAACCTTAGTGGGTTCGTTCCAGGGTCGTTGGCAACTCTCTCCTTTCTCAGTGACCTCGATGTCTCCAACAACAACTTGACCGGTCCCATCCCCTCTGGGGGTCAGCTCACAACTTTCCCAGCATCCAGATACGAGAACAATTCAGGACTTTGTGGGTTACCCTTGCTGCCTTGTGACACAAGGAACCATTCGGCAGGTCTTAACACTCGGAGAAGAAAGCAGTCTATGGCTGCAGGGATGATAATCGGGATCGCTTTCTTTGTCCTCTGCATTTTCACACTGACATTAGCGCTTTACCGAGTGAAGAAGCACCAGCGAAAAGAGGAAGAACAGCGAGAGAAGTATATCGAAAGCCTTCCAACCTCCGGTAGTAGCAGCTGGAAACTCTCCAGTGTCCCTGAGCCTCTGAGCATCAACGTAGCCACATTTGAGAAGCCCTTGCGCAAGCTAACTTTCGCCCATCTGCTTGAGGCTACAAATGGTTTTAGCGAGGACAGTTTGATTGGTTCTGGGGGTTTTGGCGAGGTCTATAAGGCGCAGCTAGGAGATGGATGTGTCGTTGCTATCAAGAAGCTTATTCATGTGACAGGCCAGGGGGACAGAGAATTCATGGCAGAAATGGAAACAATTGGAAAAATTAAGCACCGGAACCTAGTTCCTTTGTTAGGGTATTGTAAAATCGGTGAAGAGAGGCTTCTCGTCTATGAATACATGAAATGGGGGAGTTTGGAAGCTGTTCTTCATGACAAGTCTAATAAGGAAGGAAATGGATCTACACTCGGGTGGGCAGCACGCAAAAAGATTGCCATAGGTGCCGCAAGAGGTCTGGCATTCCTTCACCATAGCTGCATTCCTCACATTATTCACCGCGACATGAAGTCTAGCAATGTTCTTCTTGACGAGAATTTTGAGGCTAGGGTATCTGATTTCGGGATGGCAAGATTGGTAAACGCACTTGACACGCATCTCAGTGTGAGCACCCTTGCCGGAACTCCTGGTTACGTGCCCCCAGAATACTACCAGAGTTTCAGGTGCACAACAAAGGGGGATGTGTACAGCTTCGGCGTGGTATTGTTGGAGTTGATCTCGGGGAAAAGGCCTATTGATCCGTCAGAGTTCGGCGATGATAACAACCTTGTTGGATGGGCAAAACAGCTGAATAGAGACAAGAAAAGCAGTGAGATAATTGACCCTGAGGTAATAACAGATCAATCTGCCGAGTCCGAGTTGTGCCATTATCTAAGGATCGCCTTTGAGTGCCTGGATGACAGGCCGTTGCGTCGACCAACCATGATTCAGGTGATGGCTAAGTTTAAAGAGCTTCAGGTTGATTCGGAGAGTGATATCATGGATGGCTTCTCACTTAAAGAAACTGAGATTGATGAGTCATGACAAATAAAAACGCAGTTTCTTCCTGTTTCATTGGAAGAATTGTTCAATGGTTTTAGATTTTGTGGTGATGTAAATATGATAGAGAAATGTGGGGAGTAAAGGGAGCACAGGGAGACTTGAGGGTTCTGGTTAATTTTGCCGTTTCAGGTTTTTGTTGTTTCCTGTTGCAGTTTTGCTAACTGGTGTTTGCCACTTTTGCCAAAAAGTCTGTTTTTTTGTTGCTGTATTTGTTCATAGAAATCACAAACATGGAAGAGCATTTTTGTAAAGTTGTAGCTTTAGCAATAGAAGAATCATTTGGGGAAAAAAATTGAACAGTTGTTGTCAGTATTCTGTGTTTTTGTTTACTCAATCTGCAGCTATTTAATTGTGATGAATGAATGATGATACTCGAATCTGCAGAGAGTGATTTCTTTGATTGAAGTATGCTTGTTGACAAATTTTCACTCGGTATTCAAAAAGCGTGTCTCCTTATGAGAAATGTAACATTAAAAACACACCATTGATGTTAAGCACTGTAACTATCAAAAATTAATGTTAATTTACAAGTCAATCCGCTTGTTGTTATTGAATGATATTGTATATCCACCGACGTCTCTATCATTGTTCTCATTTGCTTTTCTCTTGATGATAAACATAAAGGTTAAATTTCAAGCATCAAAAAGAGGGAAAAATAAAAAAAATAAAAAAAGGGTGTAGTTTGAAATTTGGTTGATGATTGGTCATTTTGAAAGAAAAAGAAAAATGATAATAATATCATGCATTGCATGTTTATGATGATGATTAACCTTTTTGAAAAATTTGGCCTGATGTTATGGTTGGCTATAGTTTAGTTGAAGGTAAAAGAAGAGAAGAAAGATCACATTCACATTTCTCAAAAATCAGAAAAGTCTTTATGCTACTCCTACTAGTTGCCTATTATATATGTGTTGGTCCTACTACTCCTATTGCCTACTCTTTCAAAACTTACCTGTCAAGATTAAAATACAAAAGTAATCCAATTTAGCAATAGGCAGAAACCAAGAGTCAAAAAGGTATGAGAAAAAAAAAAAAGGAAAGGTTTTTAGGCTTTAGCTTTTGTGGAGGATTTACATTTACATTTACATTTGCCTAGTCATGTGCTAGTGTGCATGTGAATCGTGGCCGTCACATTATTATAGTATAAAGTTATTATATATTATATATGTGCCTCTACGCATTAAAGGATTATTTAATTAAGCCATTAGGACTTTTTGGTTGATAACTACTTTTAAGAATCTTAATTCTTAAGCTTTTCCTCTCCATAATCTGCGCGTTTTGTTCGGTCCAAGTCTCATAAATGAAAAGATCTTCCCTACGATTTTGGCCAGATTTTCTTGTCGGCTTTCCAAATAATATTTGTATGCAACACTCAATAATACATATAAACTATAGGATGAGTTTGCAATTTGTGGATTCCACGACTCTTTAAAAAAAAAATAGCTGTATGCTTTCATATAATTGGTTAAATTCAAATTTTTTTCCGCCGTTCAGAAAAAAAAAAAAAAAAAAAAAAAAGGAAGCTATCACTGTATATCATCATATTTTTAACATTCTAATTTTTTATTATCCAAATTATAAATCTATAATAATGTGAGACTGAAAACTAATCTAGATAGAAATCAAGCTATTAGAAAATTAAAATGATAATTGTTAATAACGATACAAAATAAAAGGTCCTGCCACTAAAATTCCATTAGATAAAAGAAAAATAAAAAGAAAAACAAACATGCAGTTGTTGTTGTTTTTTTTTTTTCCCCCATTTTTGCTTAATGGCCTAAAGAAAGAAATAATTATCAAGCTGAAAGTGAAAAAGGGTTCGTAAGGTGAGAAAATAAATCATCTATTAGAAACAATTGTTTTTTATTTTTATTTTATGTAAGCCTTTGAGACTAGTTTACTTTATTTTCTTTCTTAAAAACTTTTTTGTAATGTTGATATTTTTTTGCTTTTATATTGCTTGTTATCGCAGAAGAGGAAATGATTAAAAAAATCTCTAGATGTGGCAGAGTTGGTACGAAAAGAGTTGGAAGTCTTTTTTCTGCTAGAGATGAAATCAGTTGAGTTGTCTTTGTATTTTGTGATGATTATTATAAATAATGCAACTTTAATAATTATTTGTTTGAAAAAAGGAAGAATAAAAAAACAACCACACACAAATCAAATATCAGATATAAGTACCTATTTAAAATATTAAGGGAAAAAATTATAAAAGACAGGGGAATCAATCCGAATCCAATTGAGTCCCAGGCCCAAATCCAGAGCAGTTGTTATAAGATAATTGGATCATTTGTGAAGACGTTGCTCAACATCTGGTCCAGTTTTTTAAAGTTTTGGCAATCCAATCTTTTTTCTGCTTCTTTTTTTTTTTTTTTTTAAATAAAATAAAAAGTCAATTATTGTTGTTTAGTTATGAACCTATCATCTCTCTTTAATCAAATTATGTGAAATTTATAATGATTTTTTCTTATCGAAATTTTTAAAACAATAGAGAAAATACAAACAAGATAATCATTTATTTATTTATTTATTTTTATATGAAAAGAAACAAAGATAATCTTTTAAGTCACTCTTCATTCTCAGTCTTAAAAGAAATAGACTTGGCTAGTGGATCGGCAGTTTCTGTATCTTGTGCAAGGCAAAACTAAAAGAACCACCACAAATTGTATTGACAAAAATGTCTAATATCATGTCATAAATAATAGGAGCTTTCGCTGCCTAAATACACTGATGATTAACAGAATTGACAAAAACTTTACAATCATTCTCAACAATACCAGGTAAAACGTCATTCTCAATGGCAAAATAAGGGTTTCCTTCTCTAATTACAATCAATTCTGCAAATTACCTTTAGTATGTAATTTAGAGAACTCTAAACATAAAACAGAAGCTCTCTCTAGAAAGAACCAAGTCACTCGAGTGAATCCTCTTTCCATACCCAAAAGAGTTTCTCCTAAATTGAGTAAAACCACTTCAAATTAGCTAAAAGTCTAAACCGGTTCTTGTAATGAGCTCCTTTTTTTTTTCTTTTTCCTTTTTTTTTCTTTTTAAGAAAATGACTCTATTAGCAAAGCTACTCCTACAAAAATGGAAAATTTAAATCCCAGAATCAATAAAATGTTATTCCTATTAAAAAAATACATGATATAATTTATATGTGTCAATATGTGATCTATTTCATTTAATTTTCTACATTTACTAGTGAAGACTATTCTATTTTTTTTATTTAAGAATTCAAAGAGTTTTTAACATCTGAAATCAAGGAGATCAATTGAAGGGTCGAGTCAATAGTATTTTTAGATCGACTCAAGACCTAGATCAACATAAAAACTAGTCAGATTAAGCTAACAAAATTGGATCAAATAATGAACTCCACAAGTCGATCCAAGTACTAATCCAAAGTTAAAGCTCAATAAGATCAGGAAACATTCCCAATACGGTCCTACACAAGAATCAAGCAAATGTCATGCAAAATCAAGCAAAAAATGGTCACTTACACATTTTTATAAAGCATTCCCATTAAGAAAGTCAACTTAGAGCAGAAAATACAACTTCATATCCGTAATTAAGGCTTATTCTATACGAAATAGAACAATTAAAGTCAATACCAATAATCCATAAGTAAGAGGCAGCACCACAAGTCCAAAGGATTCTAAAATCCCCGCACATTACTGCAATTCCAACTTTCTCAGTCCAACTTTCTCTATTATGACATTGTCACTACAAAGGAATGACTCTAAAATTAAGTGTAAACTCAAATAAATTTTATGTATTCTTTGTCTCTCTCTTTTTTTTTTTAATTTTCATTATAGATATTTTACAGCTAGCATATTCCGTTAACTTAACGTACATTTAAGTCGACATAAAAATGCAGTTAATTTAACTCATCTGTTACTTTATTTATGGACGAAATGAGCAAATTTAATCAAATAGAATATTGAAGGACTTAAACGACGTCGTAACAAATGAGATGTGAGTGGAAAGCAAAGCCGCAAAGGGTGGCAAGTGAAGAATGGTAAATTGATGATCAGGTGACTGCTAGAGCAGCAGCGTTGGGGTCCTGTCCCGGTAAATGGCAGGTCTTTTCCTCTTTTAAATCGAATGTTTACCAAGTTTTCTGGTTTTACCACGCCCACCGTGTTACATGGGGTTCCTAGGTCAGCTAATACGGTGGCTAATAAGCTTGGCTAAGTGGGCCCTTATGACTTCATCTTCTGGTATTTTTAGATTGGACCATGGACTCATTTTGCTCTGCTTGGTGCTTGAATAAAAGTTTTATTCTCAGCCAAAAAAAAAAAGAGCCAAGAAAGTAACAAGTGACGAGAGACAAGTGACAAATAGATCAAAAAGACTTGGTCAAATTATTCTTTTTGACTCAGTCGTGGCTCAGACCTTTCTCACCGTGGTATTCTGAAAATATTTTTTTGAAGAAAAATGAATTTAGAAAATATGTTTGAAAAAAAAATATTTAAAATAAAAAAATTTTAAAATTTTAAAAATTTATTTAAAAAATTATTAATGTAAATCTTTTTCGGTTCCTCTTAAACTTTTACATGATTTAAAAAAAATCATTTTATTTAAATTTATATATATAATTATTAACTTTTAAAATATATGTTTAGTATTGAACTTGAGGATATAAATAATAAAAGCTAGTCATGAAGCAAAAAGAAGAATAAAAAAAAAAAAAAATCTAACATGCGTCTCCAAGTTACCCTCCAAACATGGGTAACATAAGTTTCTTATATTATCATTCTCTTCTTCTTTTTTTTTTTTTATATTTTATATTTTATATTTATTTTTTTAAGGAAGATTCTAATGTTATGTTTGATTAAAAGAAAAGAAAAAATAAAATAAAATTTAAAATAAATTATTCGAGAAAAGAAGACTTTAATTTGCATATGAACATTTGTAGATTGTGTCACCCACGACTACTTTACCAAACTCACATCAACCGAAGCAAATTTTGGACACAGATTCAACTTTTAGTTGATTAATTAAGTGTTTTTTAATAGTTGATTAATTAAGGTTTTTTTTTGCTTAATATAAAATATTATCTTTTTTTCTCTGAAAAATCAATATAAATTATTCTTTTTTCATGCAAATAAGTAAAAAAAATATATATATATCCATTATGTATTACGAAACCCCTTATCTATAAACTAAAATAAAATAATTGGAAGCATTTGGTAAGCTGCATTTGAAGAACTGTAAATAAAGTTGAAGTTGTAAATAGGAGTCAATGCTTGATTCTTCCATATGGCGCATTCTCCTCGTCTCCAAACAAAATTCCCATCTTAATCCTCTCCATTGTCCCTTATTTGTTTTATTCTGCACCTCTCATTATATATACATATATATATATATGTATATGTGTGTGTGTGTGTGTGTGAATACATACATTCACATGCGCACACGCATTACTTTCTTGTTGATTGGTATTGAACACTATCTTGTACATTACATATAATTTTTAGTAGAATTTTGTAGTTGGATGTTACATTACTAATACATAAAAATAAATAATTAGATTATATTAAAATTATATTACATTAAAAAAAGTATTACAATTTAACAAAATTTTATAAAAATCTTAAGATTAAAAATTGTATTCAATACATTCACAAAAAAAATTGTATACAATACAAGGAATACTTTTCATCGAGGATTTTGAATTTTAACGACATTAAAATGAGTGCATGCATAATGCTTACACAGGATTGTAACTAATTATATATTTTATACACCATACATTAAATAATTTTTCTCTCACTTCCCACGATCCCAGTACTCAACCCTCAAGGGAAAGTACAATGTTTGCAATGCTATTTGACTAGGGCAAAGCTTTTTAGCTTTGTATACAAAAGAGATGTATGGATAACGTATTATATTCATATTATTTTATAAATATAATTAATATATTAAATATAATATATATTTAGATAAAAAGTATTTATATTATATTTAAATATAATTTTAGTTTGGATGAAAAATACTTATATTGTATTTATATGTGATATAATTGATAAAAATAAAAAGAAGAGAGAGAGAAAGAGAGTATATGATATGATTAGTAAAAGTAGAAGAAAAATAGAATAGTAAATAATAATTATATTAGATTTAAATTATGATATAATTTGTATTTGAATATAATACTTTTGTATTTTAATGAAATTATATTATATTTAAACGGAATACGAATATAATATAATAAACAAACACACCCTAAGTTAAAAAAAAAAAATGCTAAGAGGTACCGATATTAAATACTATTACTAATAGAAAATGGGTCCTACTATAAGACCCACCTTCTATTAAATGATGATGCTTGTCCCTTTATATTGTTCTTTCAAAAACTCCTCGACTATTGTTTTCTTTCTAATGTGGAACTATGTTTTCTTTCTAAATGATGATAAATTGTCCAATACGTAGACAAAGAACAAAAACTCCATCGTTTGGTCAGCAAACATAAACATATGAACACAAATAATCATTAAACTAAATAACACAAGCTATATCGTTATTTAACATGGCCAAAAACCTAAGGGAAAAAACTACAGGTTCTAAGCACACCAATTCTAATAGGAGAATTTTATTAACAAAGATTTTATTTTTTTGAAAGGGGAAATATTATTAAATTTAATAAGAAGATACAAAAATAACAAATGACCTCATATACATGAGACAAAACCCTTTAATAAGAACATATTCAAAGAAAAAGAAGTATGCTTGAAAACCAATAACGAGTATATACCTCGACACACAGAAATTGAGCACTTTTAAGGTTCTTTTTACCAAAAACTTGATAATTGATGGAATTTTCCAATCAATCGAGAGCTAAGATTCAGCAGCACTAAGGCCACTACTAAATCTGCATAGAAGTAATTCTAACAAGACTAAAACACCGTCAAGACTGGTGGACAAACAACCAATACAGAAGATGGGAAAACTATTTTTATTTTTAGATATAACAAACAAAAATAAAATAGCCAGATAAAAGATTAACAACAAATTACAGTTATAAAATATTGCAATTATAAGCTTGATACGAAACTCCACCAATGCAAAATCCATGTCGTCTTCTCCTCCAACAACTCACTTTCAGATCTCCCGTTCTATTCCAAGTCTACAACTTGCCTCCGGTCTAACTATTTATTCCAAGCTAGGCTGCTCACCTTTGGTCCTTGACGTACTCCAAGCTTTGATCCGCCTTTAGTCCTACTCGGCCTACTCTAGATCAGTTGAATACGAAAATAGTATGAGGGCTAAGGTTTTGAGTCTCTTAAATACTCTGAAAATACTCTCACTTTTTAAATGCTTTAAAAACTTAATTCTCGGTCCGAGAATGCTTAAATAATTTACAAAATATTGTCGAGATACATTTGCCTATTCCTAGTGAATTTTATGCTGCAGTCTCTATGAACAACGTGCAGATAATGCATCAATTTGTTGTGCTGGGCGGCAGTACCTGAGATTTCCTGCATTCAAAATTCAAACTCGAGAACAAACATTATATGTTAGCATATTGGAATTTGATATATTATGATTAGATCTGTTATAATGTCAACAAACAATTCAAATTAGAACTAACCACATCCAAATATCTATGACACAACCAGCTTATCATTCAATTAAAATTTTGATATGTAAATGTCAATAAATCTAGACATGGGAAAAGAAAGACCAACATACTTCTTCTCCAATCTTGATCCCTAAATTTCTGGAGGATGACAAGCTTGCTTTTTTTTTTTTCCTTTTCTTTCTTTCTTTTTTTACACGGATTTAGTATATATATTGTACACGTATGTCATGCATATGCACACAGCTAGCTAGCCAAAAGAAATTAATTGTATCACAACTAGGGTTAACTACTAATTAATAAAGTTTAAATAGGCAACGGCATAAAAAATGTTGCAGTTAGCTATATAGTTTCTTCTCAAAATATGGTTTGCATATAAAGAAGACAATAAGAAAATAGTATTTTACTGAAATATTCACAAGAATAACTTTACGCAAAGTGAAACGGACCTTAATGATCACAAAACTGTGGTTTTATTGCATTATAATTGCATGATAAGAATAATTAATCTTTAGAATAAGATGACAAAGAGTTAGAATAAGATCCCCTTCTTTAATTGCATATTATATTATTCAACGCAAACAATGGACATCATTAATTTTGAGATTAAAGTGGTTTTAAATTGGGCTCTTAAATTATCACAACTTAATTGTAAAAAATTAAAATAAGAAAACGATGAATAATATACATAGTATTGCGTATCAATCCAACATTGGCTAGGCTATTTAATTAATATAACGCAATATCATCGTGATAATTTTCCTCAAAAAAACAAAAGTTATAGAACAAATATTGTGCAAAAATAAACATTTGATTATGTAGTCGTTACTAGCTGTGCCACAGTGCCTAATTCGTAGTATATTTTATTTTGAAGTCTAATATATCTTAACTTAACTTATATATTACAACTTATGCGGTGTGGATTATCTCTTTATTTGTATTGTATATTTCTAAATCAGATATACATTTTAATAATTATCATCATAACCTATTAAAAAGTATATAAACTTAACGCAATTTGATCAAATAAATCCAGTTTTTCTAAACGTTGGGTCTAATTAACGAAAAAGTATATAAACTTAATATGATTTAATAAAAATATAAGATTGAGGATAATTAAATGTTTTTGTGTCATTAGAATTCTCACATACTATATGATAGAGCAAGAGATGATGTTAATTGGCGGAAATAGAAATGTAACATTTAATGTGTCTGTCTTTGGGAGCTCCGATTGTCCCCTTCTCCTCCCTAATTGAAAGCGGACCTTTCATCTTTATATGGTAGTGCTTTTCTCCTTGTCCCAAAACACTAATCATTGTTAAGAGTTAAATGCCTTAATTTTGTACAATTGAAAGTAAGAAAATCATTAAAAAAAAAAACCCAATAGTATATAAAATATGTAATGGTTTATTGTCAATATGATAATTATGTTTAATTTCAACCATTATAATAATTTATTAAAATAAAGAAAACACTTAAAAGAGAAAAATCTTACGCCTCTCAAATTTGTTGTGTTTTTTTAATCTAATCTCTCAAGGTTGATCCACACGTTTTGTTAGACTCCACAGATTAACACTCGGATAAAAATGAATTGTTGACAACGAAATTATCTTAACAATAATAAATTGAAATGTATTTTTTTTTATCATATTTTGTCAGTCTTTTTTCATGCTCTTCCTTCCACTTCCTTGTCTCTCTTTCTCCTTCTCCATGCTATTGCCTCAATGTAACAATCTAAAACCTTTATTACAAATATTACTCCTTGAAACCCATTTATAAAGAGAGAGAAAAAAATTAGTATTTATGTAAAACTCCGTCCAACACAAAAAGGTACATTCTCAAACTCATAATTTAGATCGAACAAAAAATCAAATCAAGAACGTGACATGAATAGTTTGTTAAACACCTAGATCTTTTCATCAATAATAATAATAATAATAAGTAAGAAAAAGGAACACTGACATGAGACTGATCTACGACGCTCTAATGTTTAAGTCAACAACTATTGAGAGGCTTTTGTAGAGATTTAGAATTGTAAAAAGTTAGATTTACTTTTCAAAATGGGAGGAATGTGTAAATCATCAGAGATGATAGATAATAATGACCAAGTTCATATCCGGCATAAAATAACATCAACAAGACTTGTTTCCTTTGTTGGAGTTGAGTGAATGTGTCAATCACGGACCAAAGATTGCGCAACAACCAAGTTGAGGCTCGAGTGAGGCGCCTTTGCGACACCTTGGCTTGGCCATCGTGGCCAACTGAGAGATTGAGCTTCTCTTTTTTGCAAAGCACGTGGGAGCAGAGCAAAATTAACGTATAATTAAATTTTTATGACAAAAATAGCCTCTAATAATTTTTTTGTGACGAAAATACCCTTTAACAACTATCATATAAGAGAATACCCAAATTGTAAGATATTTTCTTAATCTCTTGCCTAACAAATAATTTTAGATTGAAATGGGATCCAAATTACAGGTATTAGAAGGCAAAATAAAATAAACAGAAAGGAGGAAGAGGGAAGAGGAGGGTATTTTCTTTCAATTGATAATTATCCTCAAGTAACAAATTAACAAATTAAAGAGATTGAAGAAGCTCAACAATATTAATATGAAAGTAGTGGAAATTTGAAGAGGCTAGTTTGTTGCAACTTTACAACAATATTCTTCATGTTTGAAGGGCACATTATACAGGTGTTAGGTTGCTAATACACTTTGTTTTTGTGATCTGCCCCCTTTACACACACTTTAATTTCCCATTTTAAAATTTTTTTATTGATATAGAACCAAAAAAGAAATTAAAAAAAATTATTGATAAATTGAGGTGACGTCATAATTAAACTCGCATGTAGGATATTAATCACCTACAAACCATCTTCATTCAAATGGTTTCCATGTTTGAACAATCAATCACGTCACTTGGATGAATAAAATTTGTACAAGAAATGGGTTTGAGGTTTTCCTATTTCCTATTTCCTATTTCATTTTTTATTTTTTGTCCAAAAAAAGATAGAGAAACAGGTTAAAGTTTGGTTTGTGTGTTAAATAAGAATAATTTTATTTCAATATAATTTAAATAATTTAGAATAACAAATTAGTTTATTGATAAGGTTTTTGTTTTCTTTATCTTCTAATCGCATGTGAATTCTCTGTTGAGGCAAAGAAAAATGGGTGAGAGAGCCCGAGGGTCATTTCCTGCTCCAAGTGTCTGTTAACAAAAGAGAACTTTTTGGTTTCACCTTCGAAGTATAGTTTTTAGCCGTTGGATTTTTATTAAATTTCAGTAAAAATAAATAAATTCATATTTTTGTTTTAATAATTTTATTATTATTTTGATAATAAATTTGTTTTTTCATATCATATCAAAAAAAAAAATATCAATTGATCAAATAAATAAACGATATAAAAGAAATTAATGGGGAGGTTAGAGGTAATTTTCCATTATATGGAAATTTCAGTTTTGCGTTTCGGCAAAGGAGAACCTTTTTGTTTTGTTCGTTCAAAGATTCCATCCATCGTTTCTTTCCCATGGTCCACCACCACAAATACATTACAACACAATCACCCAAAACCCAACACAACACAACAACAAGACTTCTCCTTTAAAACTAATAATAATAATTATTATTATTATTAATATTAATAATAAACCCTCTTTTTTTTTTTTTTTTTCTTTTGGGAATTTTGCTCTTTTGTTTGTTTTGTTTCTAAACATTCAACAAAGTAAGTTGAAAACAAAAAACAGAATCCTACATCATCATTCTATCATATGAAACAAACTTTGGACAAGTTTTTTGGTTTTTGTTTTCTGAGGTCTCAAAAACTGTGAAGTTGTTTCTTGTTATTGTTGGAACAAATAAAAAATAAAAATAAAAAGGAATTTTTTTTGAGGTGGAAGGTCTGCTTTCAAAGCTTCAACAACAACTTCAACAACATCATCATCAATCTTCTTCTTTTTTCAGTTTTTGACTCTCACCACTTTCACCACTCTCTCCTGGTAATCATTTTTAATCATTATTGTTATTTTCTCTCTCTCTCTCTCTCCCCCCCTTACAATTTTCCTTTACTATTCTCTCTCTAAATTGTCTTCTTTTTATAATTTATTTTCCCATACATTCCATGGGAACTGCAAACTTCTGGTAAATTTGCACTTTTTGTCTTATAATTAGAATTTTCTTTTGAGTTGATGACAGATTTAACGTGGGTCTGCTTGTTTTTCTTGTGATTTTTGTAAATTTCTTACCTTTTTGTCTCTTTCTTCTCACTTTCTCTCTTCCTCAAGTTTCTTCTACATTTGTTGATCTTGAATCGCCTCTGCAATCTTATAAGTTTGCTAAATTTACCAAATTCTTAAAATAATCGACCTTTAAATCAGTGTTTTATCTCCCTTACATTAAGGAAAAAAAAGATGATTCCAAATTTACTCATTTTGCTCATCTATTTTCCATTTCTAGCTCATCTTATCAACTGATTTAGCTAGGAAAATTCTTTTTTTTTTTTTTTAACATTAAAATTTTGTTTTTTTATTTCTAAGATTAAGAAAAGTGTCCCCATTTTTTGGTCCCCCGTTATAACTATCATAATTGAAACTCTCATCATTATTCAAATGATTGCCATGGCAAGCTAAGCTTTTGCTTCTTCTTCTTCTTCTTCTTCTTCCCACATTTGCCCGTTTTCTCTGAGAAATGAGCTCCCAAGGAAAGGAATATTATTAGCTTCAGCTTTTGAAGTAGTACAATTTATGCAAAATGTTGTCTTTATATGCTAGATTCTTCGTAATATATCAAAACCCATCTTTGGGTTATGGAATTCATGCAAGTTTTGAGTGCCATAGATAAGAAATAAGCATTCTTGCAAGTTAATCCCATGATAATGATGATTTGGGTTTTGGGTTTATGTTAATGTTTTAGGAGGAGCACCCAAAGGTTTTGACTTCGATTGATTATTGATGGCGGGCTTGGATGAAAATGTTGCAGTAATTGGGGATTGGGTGCCTCCTAGTCCAAGCCCGAGAGCATTCTTTTCTTCGATTTTAGGAGACGATAAACCACTCTCTAACAACACAGAGGACCTCTTTCTAGGAGGGCCTCCAAATCCCGTCGTGTCGACAAATACCGAAGGAAAGGAGTTGTCCCAACAAATCCCAGTTTCTGGGAAGAACCAAATGGCAGAAATGGTTGGAGCATTTTCCCTGCAGAACTCGAACTCGAACTCGCGCGGAGGTGGAGGACTCAGCGAGAGGATAGCAGCCCGAGCTGGATTTAATGCTCCGAGGCTGAATACCGAAAGCATTCGATCATCTGACATTTCGGTGCCTGCTGACACTCGATCTGCTTATCTCACATTGTCGCCTGGTCTCAGTCCAGCTACACTTCTGGAATCTCCTGTGTTCCTTTCGAATTCACTGGTAAATCTTGAATTTCTTTTGCATTGTTTGGTTTCTAGTAATTCGGCATCAATTTGTCGGTCTCGTCTCAGATGAAAGATGGTTGGGAAACACCATGACATTATGGAATTGCAATTCACCATTAGTTAAATTTAGTTCAGCTTACCTATTGCTATCCTATGAATTCTCGTTTTCATTTTGGTTAAACCAGTGGCAAATGCCTGTGCAAATAAGCGTATTGTAGATGGGACAAATAAATTTGGATGAACTGCTACGATGGTCGTCTGTCGAATATCTTTGATATAACGGAGATGAAGCTTGTTTATTAGGAGTTGAATTGTAGATTTGTCGAAGTGTATCTTACCATGTACTGAAATTGTGTTTTGAACCTTTCGGCGCTGCAGGCGCAACCATCCCCAACAACTGGAAAATTTTCATTTGTCTCAAACGGCAATAACCGGCCTTCAGCATTGGTTCTGGAGGCTGATGACAAAAGTAAAGATAATTTCTTCGAGGATGTAAACACCTCATCTTTTGTTTTCAAGCCGGTTACAGATTCCAGCTCCTCGTTCCTTTTTGGTCCAGCAACCAAAGTATGCATGTTCCTTTTGTTTGCTTGATTGTTGATTTCCATTTTGGATTTACATACTACTTTGAATTTATAAATGATAGATGTTGTTTACCTGCACAACGCCGGTTGACTTTGATGCGAATGACCAAGTTAAGAGTTGGAAAAGCGTTTTACTGCTACTTTCTGAAAAGCTAGGTTTGCCATATATCTGCAGGTGACTTCAGCTATTCTTCATCAGCAATCATTTCCGAGCATTGAGGTGTCTGTTCAGTCCGAGAATTCTCATCTGAGTCTGGAACCGACCAGAGTTGAAGATCAGAATAAAAACAACCTGAAGCTTCAGGCAGACTTTTCCCTTTCACCTGTCGAAAAAGACAACGGGATTAATGCCATCTCAACTGATGAAAAGACGTTTGATGATGCTGGGTACAGTGTGGTACATTCTCCGCCGCTTGACGAGCAACCTGATGAAGATGGAGATCCCAAAGTGAGTGGAGATGGCACAGCCGGTAGTGGTGGTGGCACAACGTCTGAGGATGGATATAATTGGAGGAAATATGGACAAAAACAAGTAAAGGGAAGTGAGTATCCTCGAAGTTATTACAAATGCACGCATCAAAATTGTCAGGTTAAGAAAAAAGTTGAAAGATCTCATGAGGGCCACATAACAGAGATAATCTACAAGGGGACCCATGACCATCCCAAACCTCCAAATCGAAGATCTTCTGTTGGGTCATCTAACCCGCTGATTGAGATGCAAATGGACATTCCTGAGCAAGCTGGGCTGCAAAGTGGTGGTGATGGCGACCCAGTTTGGGCAAGTGCACAAAAGGGTACTGTTGATTGGAGGCATGGCAACCTCGAGGTGACCTCATCAGCCTCGGTGGGCCCCGATTACTGCAGCCAATCCACCTCTTTGCAGGCTCAGAATGGTACTCAGCTCGAATCAGGTGATGCGGTGGACGCCTCATCTACTTTCTCTAATGATGAAGATGAAGATGATAGGGGGACACATGGCAGTGTCTCATTGGGTCATGATGGTGAAGAAGATGAATCCGAGTCGAAAAGAAGGTTACTGCCTACCTTTTTTGGGGGAATGGTCTCTAGTATTAAATATTGAGATTCCCATAAATCGTACTTAATAGTTTTGCTATTTCAGGAAGCTTGAAGTGTTCACAACGGACATGAGTGGAGCCTCCAGAGCTATTCGAGAGCCCCGGGTTGTGGTCCAAACAACCAGTGAAGTAGATATCCTTGACGACGGATATCGTTGGCGCAAGTATGGGCAAAAAGTAGTGAAAGGAAATCCAAATCCAAGGTGGTTAATTTTTATAATTGCATTGGTAGTTCTGTTTTTCTCTGTTATCCTTTTTCTTATTCCTCCAGTTTGGCATGGATACGAGTAAAGAGAATTTGAATATGGAGTACTAACTGAAATAGAAAACTGTGTCCTGGGATACAGGAGCTACTACAAGTGCACTAATGCTGGATGCACAGTGAGGAAGCATGTGGAGAGGGCGTCTCATGACCTGAAGTCAGTGATCACCACATACGAGGGAAAGCACAATCATGATGTTCCCGCCGCACGGAATAGCAGTCATGTAAACTCTGGACCCTCTAACAATGTTCCCGTTCAAGCTTCTGCAGCTACCATGAATATACACCGGCCTGAGCCGTCGCAAGTTCACAACAGCATGGGAAGATATGAAAGGCCTACAGCAGCGGCACTCGGTTCGTTTGGCCTACCAGGGGCTGCAAGACAGCGGTTGCTGCCTTCACATGGCTTCTCTTTTGGAATGAACCAACAGGGACTGGCCACTCTAACAATGGCTGGCCTCGGCCCTGTCCAGGCCAAGCTCCCGGTCATGCCCGCTCCTCCTTTCTTGGCGCAGCAACGCCAGGTGAATGAGATGGGTTTTATGATGGCCAAAGGAGAAACCAAGACGGAGCCTATCTCAGACTCCGACCCCAACCTGTCCAATGGCTCTTTGTATCAGCAAATTATGAGTAGGCTTCCCCTTGGACCACAGATGTAAACCTTTCTTTTTTTTTTTTTTTAATTTTTCTTTTGGAGGAAAAGTAGAAGTTGTTCACTGTTATATGAAAAATGTAATATCTATATAATGTTATGGGCAATTTTATGATTCCTTATATGTTTTCTTTAGTCTATCTTCTTTTGCCTCAGCAGTCTTATTTGTCAAGATATAAAGTAGGTAATTAGGTGGCTTTCTTTAAGAACTGACGCGAAAAGAAAAGTGATCTTTGTGATTAACGTGCCAGAAATGTATTGTTGTTTCACTTTAACGCCATGGAATAGTGATTCCCTTTTGAGTAAAATGGAATATTGATTGGACAATCTTTTGCCGCAAACATTGCATTTAAACTGCAACAACATCTATAAAATCATCAAACGGATTTCGGTTTTAAATTTTAAATTCTGGTAGGTTCCCTGGGCATTCGATGGACGATGGCAGTTGTAGATGTAAAAAACCTTTCAAGTTAAATTTGTATGCGGGACCAATGGATCACCAGTCTTCACCTGAGAAAGTCCTGCTCATTTGAGCACCTAGCACTTCCGAATTCTGATGACTTAACGGTATTCCAATCGCGCATGTGGTGACTATGAGTTCCATAAAGATCCTAAGAAATCGTACAGGATGGTTTTAATTCCAGTAGGCTCCTCAGCCAGGCCAACATTATAGCTTTCTGGATTTGTAGTTGCTTAGTTACTCGAAATGAAAACGTTGGAATCACTTTTTTTATTTTTTTATTTTTTGTCTTCTTTTACCTCTTTACGCTTTACACGATCCAAGTCTACGAAACATTTTTCCATGATGTCGTTCGTAGCCCATGTATGTGCACATTTATACATAAATATATCACTGTCAGAATATTCTAGAAATAATCACACAATAAAGAAGCTGTAGTCAATATAACACGCACTAATCGTATCAATTATTATTTGAACATTTAATTTTTTATGTGTTTCTTAGTCAGTAATTTAATGCTTTTCAAAGGGAATTCCAATGGTAAGTTGGAATTCCAATGGTAAGTTACCAACACAAGAATGGCATTTTATCCATGTACAAGTTGAATATTGCTAACGTACACTGAATATCCTTTATTTTCCTTTACCTTCACCTTTTTGCTTTTCCTTTTGATCAGAACATCAGAATATAAAATATTTACAAATCCCACCTTAAAACTTTGAACCCTCGTAAGAGAGACACCCCGGAGATATTCCCCTTGCCTGATTCTAACGAGTAAAAATCGACCATCTCTAAATCCTAATTCTCATCTTGCTTTTGTTTTGATGGTTTGAGAGAATCGCGCAGCTTTTGACGCCTCTTCCAGAATGAGGTTTCACAACTAGAAGTGGCTGCCTCGGTGCATTAATGGCCATTTGTAATCATCTTGTCAACATTGGCATCTTTTCTGTGTTGATGCCCTGATTTCCGGCGATTTATCTCCTCCCTGCACACACACACACAAAATTTTTAGAAAATGAAAGCAATACTTATATTGAATTTGAAACCAAGCATCCTCAATTATAAGGAAAAATGAAATCAAGCAACAGAGTTATAGGCTAAAGAAATAACTGAGAACCTGAGGCAGTTTAAGATTGAATCATAGTGAAGAATAGCAACAATCCTCCGCTTCCTCTCTCGTACAGGCTCTCTGCCTCGCTTAACCACAGGCAACTGTTTGATACCTTTGGCCTCCATTAGCTCCTTGGCAGTTGCTAAATCTGTGTCTGGATAACAGGTTAAAAGCCCACGCTCCTGCCCTCGATAGCTAATCCCTCGAGTGCAAACGGAAGAAACAAGACACGTGGTTGCCTGTGAAACATAGTATTTTTTGATATAGAGATGCAAGGGATATAAAATGCAAAAAATCCCTAAGCTAATAAAAAAAATCATCTTGATTGAAATCAAAATTCGGCAGCTTATCATAATTCAGAAAGAAGGGAAGTAAATTTGCATATTCATCACTGCTTACATCTGGAATTCTCAAGTCAGATTTGGAAACATCACTAGACTTCTTGGATAGATACCGTCTAACATCACCGTATGTTAATATTCCTTCGAGAAAGTCTTCATCGTTGACCACCATCACACAGTTCTGCTGGTTGTCATGCATGTATTCTGTGGCCTCTTTCAAAGTCATAGCAAGAGAAACCTTCACATAGTTCTTTGACATGATCTGGACAACCTGATAACGAAGACGAGTGCATGATTGAGAAAGTGTCACACATGGACATCAGACAGAAGAAAAAATAATTGCAAATAATTTAATAGCCAATGAAGTCAACTTTAGTTAATGAATAAAAATGGAATTACAAAGAGCAACTATGGCCAATCCCAAAATTCGGAGATCCGCTTATTCTCTTCCCATTGTTTTATGCCTAGTGGAGAAGGGAAAGAGATACTAAACCTTTAGATCTTCTAGAAGAATATCTTCCGTAACTGCTTCAGAATAAGAAGTGTTCTCTATAACAGAGAGTTCTCTATCATCTCCGTTGTTAAAACGTTGCCAATCAGCTCCATCTTTATCTTCAGTGGGCACAAGAGAAGAGTATCCTTTTGCTAAACTTCGTGAATTAGATGTTTCAGTCTCCTTGCCTTGGTTAGCAACCGAAGGCACCCATATTGCCAATCCAACAGCCCCCTAAATGCAAAACGCAACAATTAAAAAAAAAAAAAAACCCAAAACAAAACAAAAGCAAAAACAAAAAAGGAACAATGGGAACAAAAGAAGCAGCAGTCTGTATGCTTCTGGACAACATCTAGGGCATCCAAGGAAGAAATATACTGAAGTAACATTAAAAAAAGAAAACTAAGAAAGATAGTTGAATCAAATACAGCGACTGATCCTTTCAAAATATATATACATATATATGTACATATAGCGACTGATAATTATACTTTCGCATGTAAACTCCATTTTCTGATTAGAGTTATCATCACTTCTAACATGTTAGGAACGAAAAATTCCAACTTACAAAATATCATGGTTTCCATAAGAAGAATGCATTTAGGGGGCGTTTGGTAAACGCATTGCATTTTGATTGTATTTGAATGAAATTTGTTTTTTGAATGTTGTATTTGGTTGAAAAGTATTTGTTTTGTATTTGAATGAAATGTGTGTTTGGATGAAAAGTATTTTAGAGTTGAAAAGTTGATGTGATTGGTAAAAGTAGAGATAAATAGTGGAATTGAAAAGTTGATGTGATTGTTTTAAAAATGTTTTAAATAGTAATTGTTTTCGTAGCACTGTTGCAAAATTTGTGTTTGGTGTAAAATTGTATTGTATTTGAATGAAGTTAAAATGAAATATTCATCCAAATGCCCCCTTAACATATCAAAAAAGGAAGAGAACATACACGCCAATTATATTGATTGACCATGCCGGAGACAAAGCTATATGGAATAGTAGAATACAGCATAAAGAACATAGTTGCAATCATATGAAAGAGCAAGTTCATGCAGTCCTAGCAAAGCTACCTTCCAACTAACTTCTTTAAAAAAAGAAAATAATTGTCAGTTTTCCTTTTCTTTGTCTAAAAGTACAATTCACTAGGATAGAAATGTAAATAGACACGTAGAGGGGGGAAAGAGATGAAAAGTCCGAGTTCATGTCCTATAAAATGATTCATTGAATGGAAAGACTATGATGTGTAGGTATCATAAAAGAGATATTTTGCAAGACTGAAAATTACCATAAGAGGAAGCAGTATCCTGTAATCTTTTGTCAGCTCAAACAGAAGCAAAACTGATGTCAAAGGCACCGAGCAAACTGAAGCTAAAGTTGCAGCCATTCCAACCTACAGATTTTTCAAGGTACTTTAATTGGAGGCATGGCTAAATATACGTTTTAACGAACCAAAAGTGATGATAGTAAAATTGTCAAAGTCCAAGGAAGATTCCTGTAGAGGGCCTACCAGTGCATAGGCCTGTGGCTCTGCAACAGCAGCATTTCCTGGAATTGCTGAATTGATAATTTCAGCAGCTAAACCCCCAAATACGGCACCAACAGCAGCACCAATCATCAAACTTGGGGCATAAACGCCACCCACAAGCCCAGAGCCCTTGCACAGGGCTGTGGCCACCACTTTGGCAGCTGATAGTTGAGCTAACAGCCAGATTCCAGGAGCTGAAGCACTCTTCCCGGTATGGAGGATTTCTTCAACATTTGTGAAACCCCAGTACAGTATTCCAGGATACTTGAGAGCAATTATTCCTGCTCCTAAACCGCCTAAAGCAGGGCACACAACAGCAGGAAGGCCAAATTTTTCTTTAATGTATTCAAATGACTTTGTGAACCACGCAACCAAACGAGTAAAGGCCACACTTACAACACCACAAAGCATGCCCAATATCAGATAAAGAGGTAGTTCTGCAAAAAGCCAAATCAAATGAGGTCACATATTCACACAGCTTCCACAACCAGTTGCAGTATGTTTTGATCCATAGAATGATTAAGCCTTTTAATTACATAATCCACATGCAGACCACCAGATATGCAATAAAACAAAATTGAAATCACCTGCTCTTTAGCCAATATACATTACATCCACACACATACTCAAGTTTAGTGTTGATTAAAGTACATGCAGTTGTATGTGAAAGAGTTGATATCCAGAATATTAAAGAGAGAGAGTTGATATTCAGGACATTAGAGAGAGAGGAAAGGAGTGTGGTGGTGTACCAGCAGCAGATTTCAGATCATATGTAGGCACTGTGAAAGCTGATTGTGTCCCCATTGAAACATTTGATACAGTAGACGATATAACAGAGGCCAATATAATCATTGCAGTTGTAAATGGAGGTGAGTTTTCAGCACGCAGAGGCCTTAGTACAGTTTCAATAGCAAAGAAGCAACCGGCAACAGCTGCATTAAAACCTGAAGTGGAAAAATAAAACCATTATTGCTTGAACTTAATCTTACTGAACAGAACAGATATGAAGGAATCTCGAAGCTCATTTCACTAGCCCCATTACTTACTACAAAATAAGAAGTCCATTAGTAAAATGCTTTTAACAAGTATCTATTGAAAAGAGAAGCAAGAAAAATTCCGGATACCTGAAGAAATGCCTGCTGCTGCACCTGCTGCAACAAGGGCAATCTTCCTTTCTCTGTTGTTTTCCATCATTAGTGAAAACCCATTTGCACATGATTTTCCAATATCTACACTAGGGCCTTCAGGACCCAAGGAACAACCAGTACCTAAAGTGACAGCTGCCTGAATGGCCTTTATTGTCGGAAAGACTCCAGAAAGCAAATCAAATCCTTTTCCATGAGAAGTACTAGACTGCTTTATCTGATTCAATATTTCAAGCAAACCATGCATCATTCCAACAATAACTCCTCCCGTTACCGGTATTAGAACAATCCTATGCCAAGTGTCAGCCATTCTCTGCAAACGAAGCCATGCAGCTCCCTCATTTGGAGTACCAGCCCATGCCCATTCATGTATAACGTGTTCCTAGAAGAGAACTATGGCGTCACTAACTAAAAAGATCCAAGTAATACCAAAGTAAATTGGGAAAAATGGAAATATATAAAGATCTACGTAACTTGAAACAAATTGCAATATGCATGGATTGGTAAAGCAGCCACTGATGTTCCATATGAATCAGATGAACAATACAACACTACCCTGAGTTAGGTTTCGGATGATAATACGGGTGCTGGTATCACGAGCATAAAAACCATGCGGGGTACCATAAATTTTTCAAAAAGATGATAATTTGCGAGTGTTGGTCACAGCCATCCAAAGTTGGCATCTTTTCCCCTTTTAACAAAATAAAAAAAGAAATGGCAGTGAAAAATTTACATAATTTTGCACTTTATATCAGTGGAGATTAAGGAAAATAGCATATTGCAACCTATTTCCATGAACATGAGACGGAAAAGTCCACGAAAGACGGCAGCTTTCATGAATGCCAACCTTGAGAAGACGAGCAGAAGAATCAGAGTTGAATAATAGACCATAACAACATTTAAGTAGAATCTTGCTAAATTCTTAATGTTGTTAAAGGAAAACACAAAGCATCTCATTAACCCAATCTAATAAAAACAATAAAAATTCAATTTCACAATCGCATTAAGTTCATCAAAACTGTAGCTTTCCGCATCCAACCAATTCTATCAAATCAACCAAAAAACTTGGTGCAAAAATCAAAATGTTCAACAAAAAGCATCCACTTTCTCTGAATTCAGCAATTGTTCTCATCAATCAAGGTCCTCGTTTTTCTAATTTAATTTCTACGGTTCAATTAAACAGAAAAACCAAAGTGTGTGTGTGTGTGTGTGTAATAAAGAAAAAGAGCATACTCCTTTGTTGAAAGCGGCGACAAGGAGACCGGTGGCGAGGCCGAGAAGGCAGCCAATGAGCAGAAGAGCCCATTCGGGAGGCGCGCTGTCGCCGAGAGCATCGACAGCGTCGTCATTAGAGGAAGGAGGAGAAGAAACATGAAGGTCGCAAATGGCGGAAGAACGCTCTCGATCCCGATCCCGATCCCGATCCCGATCTCGGTGGAGGCGCTTGAAGCTGAGGCGGAGAGGGGAGAAAGGCGGATCGAAGTGTCTGGTGAGGAGATCCTTGAGGGCAGAAGAGGTGGAAGGGGAATTGGAATTGGACCTTGACCTCGCCATTAAAGGATCTTCCTGAGCTTCCAAGTCTGCGGCGGCATCTTTCGCCGGAGGAGGCAGATCCGCCGTGGAGGTGGCCGGATTGTCGTCATTGGCGGGTGAAGATCCAAGGAGACGACTGGACTCGGAGTAGTCTTCAGCGGAAGCCATTTCAATTCCTTCTTCTTCTTCTGGAAAATCTCTCTTTTTCTCTCCCTCCCTCTCTCTCTGTGTCATGTAAATTAAAGAGGAAGAAGAAGAAAGAAAAAGGAAAAAGCTGAGAAATTGTCTCCCCCCTCCACTTCGATTCTTTCGTTCGGCCCAGAACCGGACGACTTATGATTCTGCCCTTCTTTCATTTCTTGTATTTTTGTTTTTATTTTCATGAATAACCCGAACTATTTTTCTTTTTTGTGAATAAAATTTTCAATTTTATACGTCACTTTCCAAAATCAATTGTTATGTTAATGTAGTCTCATTCTTATCATTTAATACATAAATTAATTAGATTTTACTTACATGAGTTTTATTTAAAAGTAAAATTATTTAATTAATTATAATTTTAACCTTAAAGTAAAGTAAAGATTTGTTTGGGATGATAATTAGATCCGGAGTTTTGAAAATTAATTTGAAAATATATATTTAAAAGGGACATGAATTAAAAATAAACTCACATATTAAAAGTAGTGTGAAAATTTAAAATAAATATTTAAAAATAATATATGTAATATAGATGTTATTTTATTTTTTTCCTTATTTTATTAATTTTAAATAAAAAATATTATTTAGATTTGAAATAAATAAATTATAAACTTTTGAAGTTTAAAATTTTTAAAAATAAAAATGAGATGTAAATTTAAAAAAAATTTAAAATTAAATAATCAAAATAGGAGGCTAAATTTCATGTAATCTAAACTTAAGTTCCGTAAGGTAAATGTATTACGTTTGTATTATATTTAAATGTAATACATTGAATGTAATTTATATTTAAAGGAAAAGTATTTGTATTGTATTGGAATGTAATGTGTGTTTGGGTAAAAAGTATTTGAATTTTATTTTAATAATGAATATGTGATATAATGAATAAAAATAAAGAGAAAAAAAGGATAGAGAAAGAGAATATGTGATGTGATTAGTAAAAGTAATAGAGAAAATAAAATAATGAATAGTGATTATATTAAATTTAAAATGTGATATAATTGATATTTGAATATAATGTTTTTGTATTTAAGTAAGATTACATTATATTTTAATGTAATGCAAATATAATGCCATCACCAAACGGGAGTAACTTATTTAATTTTTGTATAGTTTTTGATAAAATATTGACATAACATTAGTAATATTTGGTTTTAAAATAACAGATTTTATATTCTAAAAAAAAAATGTTAGATTGTGTTAGTATAATTCAAGAGTCTTCTAGCAAAATATATACATATATATATATATTTCAAGAGTATTACATATATATTTCAAGAGTATTTAATCAAAATCGACCCTTTATTTTTTTTATTTTTTTTAAGGTGGTTTAATGTTATATTTATTTATGATTTGCTGTGTTTTCCATTCTTTTTTTTTTATTCTGGTTGTTTTCCACTAATTAAAATAGAAATGCTGAATAATCGCTCAATTAAGACTGCTAATTTGTGTTATTATACAATGAGTTGACACAACACGACCAAGTTAGCAGGTTTGAGTTTTTTATGAATGAATTTGGGTAAAAAAATAGATTAAATTGATTAACATAATTTCTTAACTTAATTATATATGATATAAAACAAAGTTTCCATAATTAATAAAATATAAATAATGTGAATTTTAAAATTTTATAAGTAAATTTCACTTATTTTAAAAAAAAAAGATATATTGATTAATACATATGTCAAAATATCGAAATTATAATGAATAAGTTATTATTTTATATATTATTAATTTAAACAGATTAATATAATTAATAAATAATTTAGATTTGAATTTAAGATTTTGAAATAAATATTAAATGGATTAAATTTAAGTTTAATATAATAATATGAATTGTAATTCCTTCTTTCACAAATTAAATCTATTACTTTTACCTTAAAAATAATGTTTTTTTTTTATATTTTGTTAATCCAAATTTTCTCTTTAGAAAAACAACTTTGGAATTCTCTAATATCAATTTCCAAATATTTTATTTCAATATCCAGACCTATATCAACAAAAACAAAAACAAAAAAATCCTTAAATCATTTAAAAAAAAATTTGGTTTTATTAATGAAAAAGATAAATGATTTTGACGAACGGAAGTTTGGGATTGATTCTGAATGCAAATAAAGGAGACATTACCTCAAAATCTTTAAATATATATATTTTTTATTAATTTATTTTCTTTGCTTCCTTCAAAAATTACTCAACAGGGATTTAAAACATTAAAGAAGGAAAAGAAAAAGCGTGAGGAAACACAGCTTCAGTTGGGAAGGAACTGTTTGGTGAAAGGTTATATTTTTTCCCCACCCTTCGAATTGGGATAATACAGGAAAAGCACCTCTTTCAGACACACGCAAAAAAATTAAAAAAAAAAAAAAAGGAACAGCCATTTTTGGAGCTCCAAACTCTACTCAAAACCTAACCTTTTATTTCATAAACTCTTCTTCTTCTTCGATCGATCTGTAATCTCTCTCCTGTTTGACTTAAAATTTCCATGGAATTCAACAACCTAGGTTAAAACGCTTCCCACTAAAAATAAAATAATATATCAATTAACTAAACAAAAACAAAATATGCACAATCGACACCGGAGTCCTGGAAATGGCTACAGATCGTCGGCTTCTTCCAGCTTCGGCGTAGCTCCTTCTCCCCCGCCGCCGCCGCCGCCGCCTCCGCGCCGCGCCAACTCCTTCCACCTCCCGCCGCCGCCGCCTCGCAAAGCCGATATCTTCGCCGAAGCCGGCCGCCTCGCCGCCGAGTACCTTGTCTCCCAGGGCCTCTTGCCCCCAACCGTCCTCTCCTCCTCCGCCGCCGCTTTCAAGCGATCACTCCTCCGCCCTCCGCCGCCGGATTCCCCCGACAACTTCTCCGCGGCGGTGGCGGCGGCAGAGGGCCGCACATCCGCCCTCGCTCGGTTAGGGAATCCGGCGGTCCGGAGACGGTTCAACGTCGATGAGTTCAGGAATAAAGGCGCCCCCGCCAGGAGAAGACCTTACCGAGGCTATGGCAGCTCCGATTGGGGACGTGATTACGGCAGAGCTCCGTCCTTCCACGACAGAGTCGGCAGAGATTCGCCTGATCCCGACGCCGACGCCGACGCCGACGCCGATGGCTATGGCGACGGCGATTCTCTTTCGGAGCTGGTTCCACCGCCTCCGACGCAGCTGCCTCGTGATGATCTGCCTCCCAAGAACGACGAAGAAGCAGCACCAGCACCAGCACCAGCACCAGCACCAGCGCCGGTAACTGATGTTTCCGATGAAGATTTGAACTTGAAGCAGACTGTTCAGGACGACGATCCGACAGTTCACAATTGCGCCGAGAAACAGAATGTTAACAAAGCATCATCGTCGTCATCCGAGGTAGTTGCAGTGGATAAGGATAAGGAACTATGTTCTGGAAAGGATGATGATTCTTCCAACAAAACAACTCCTGATCTCCGAACCATGTGCAAGTTTGCGAAGGTGCCGACCAGAACCCGCTCTTCAAAGACTTCGTCGAAGGCCACGAAGGTCGATCCAATTCCGGCTTCTGCGGCGGATAAGGAAGTCCAGGTGTCCGAAAATTCTTTGGGAACGCTTAAAGCTGACGCTGTTGAATCTGCCGCTGATAATGTTGGACGGGTTACTGAGGTTTATTATGATCTGGAGCGCGAAAACCGCGTGACCTCGTCGAGCCGGGAAAGAGGCGAGAAACGAGGTTTGGAAGAGGGTGTTGATGATGACAATGGGCAGGAAGAGAGAACCAAAAGAGCTAGAGATTGGCTTCCTTCCTCCTCTGTGGTTATGGAGGCAAGTGGTTGCTTTAACATGTCCAATTTGAGTGGGAAACAAGCCGGTTCACACGAGGATTCAATGGTGAGGAATTCCCAATTCTCCGAACATGGTGATGGAGGAGAACAGCATGGTATCGAGTTTTCGCAAGAGAAGCAGCTCTTTCCGAGCTCATTCAAGATTTGTGACCTCAATCTCATGGAGGTTTCTGATGCGCATGAGAGTCGTGATGGCAATCCAATTATGATTTACCCGGTGATTTCTGAGATGAAAAGAGAAGCCTCCTCACCAATTGATGTGGACTTGTCGATAAGTAAATCCGCTAACCCAGCTTTGGAGACCAGTACCGGTAGAAGACCAGTTGATAATAAGGAGATTGAAGTGATAGACTTGGAAAATGATTCTACACAAGACGAGAAGGACATGACCATGGAAGATAGAAAGTAAGGTTTTTTTTTTTTTTTTTTAATTACCATACTTTGGTGAATTTTGTTGTTTAATCTTCCAATAACTTTTCTCTTAAGTTCGACATAGTCGACAGTTTTTTAGATATTACATTTGGGACATGTTTACTTATCAGGAATGTCAATTTGGTGGAACCCGAATGATATAGGAAATGAGGAAAAGAAAAGTCAATACTTTAAAGTCACATGCCGGTTTTGTTTCCCTTTGCATTGGAAAGAACCTTAAAATCACCCGGAAAATAGATGCAGCTTAAGCATTTTAGTATTCGAGCTATTTGGATTCTTATTCGTTAGTTAACACTAGAAAGAGAATTGTATTGTTTCGATTTCACTTCCTAATAGGTAAATGAACACCGGAAAAGTGATTTATAATCCCCTTTTCTTATTTCTTTCTTCCTTTCCCATTGTATCCGTTAACAATTTAGTAAATTTGTCTTTGTTTCTTTCCATGCCTGCTTCTTGCTTTTATAAATAATAATAATAATGTTGTTTAAATGCACAGGACAGAGACAGTGTACACTGATCTGGAGAGCTTCCCTGTCCATGCACAAAGCACTAGTGATATACCTGATGTCCAAGATGGTTATGGGCTTATGATCTCGGAGTTGCTTGGAAATGATTTTACAAATTGTTCGTCGGTACCTGGGAACATCAATCCTTTACATAACGACATCAGTCTTCATAATGGAGAGGTACCAGGACTGACTAATTTAGGCACCTGCATGCTTGATGGTGATGTAATCCAGTTTAAGTGCATATTAAGGGATACCTACTGTCTATATGATTTTTTACACACGTCCTCTTGTTGCATAATTATCTCATTTTTCAGTCAATCTTTTGTTGTTTGGCTTGAGCATTGAAGCTTATGCACTAATGTTTTAATTTTTCACTTTATTGTTTCAGGGAGCTCTTGCCGATGACGATTCGATATACATGTCCCTCGGAGAAATACCATTAAGTATGTCATATTTTGATCTAGTAATTTGTTTGTCTAAAATTCTCTGGTTTTCATGGATGATAATTGATTGGCCTGCATGTGCTGTTTGTCATCACGTGTTTTGTTCCACAAACATGATGCGTGTAATTTGTGAAGAGAAAATAGAAGTTTTTTGTAAGCTGTTTAGCAAAAACAAGTGAACAAATAAATAAAAAGCTTGCATTAGTTTTTATAATTAATTTTCTGTAATCCAATTGCCGAAATTTAGGCACATTGTTGTGAGAAGGTGCTATTTAGGTTTCAACTCGTTTTGTTTTATCCTTTTCCCGGCATTTTGCTCATCCTAATTGCTTTGTAAATTATGTGCAGCATTCTTAAGGCCTTGGGAGCAGCCGCCGCCACAGGAATATGAAAAGCCCTTTTGACCAGATGATGTTAGAAGTGTCTCAGACATCTAATTTGGTATGCTTATTATCAATCATTGGGGATTCTGTTGCAATCATATCTATTCCAGAAGGAAAAATTGCTTTTCTTGTTAATTCCACAACCTGCCTATAGAGGCTGCAAGAAAATGTCTCCTCTGGCCAGAGGTTTAGAAGACAATGAAAATTGCTGTTAATATTTTTCTTTCGTCCCTTTGGAGATTCCACTGTTGTTACTCGATGTTCCACGGAAAAATGATGATCATATGTGTTAGGATGCATCTATAAGGAATCTGTCTCTCAATTGTTTTCCTCCCCAGCCTGACCTACAAAATGATGTTAAAAAACTTAGCTGAGATACCCCAAGTGGAAAATTTTTTAGTTTTGTTGAAAATGCACTTAGGGGATTATGTGAAAATATGCGAAGAAAACAATTTTGAGCATACATCTCTCTTAACTGTCGTTCAGTAAGATTATATAAGAAGCAGATCATCATCACAAAGGGTGATCTATGTTGGTATAAGAACTTCCTAGTCCTCGAAAGAAATGCATATAGAGCACTTGTTTATAGTTGTAATAAGACGTTGTATCTGTTTATTCTGCTTTGTTTGTACTACTGTTTGATAATCTCACAAGCTAGCTTTCCTTTGAATCGTTTTGTTTTTGTGGGAAGAGTACTCTGATCCTTGGCCAGAGTAGTATTTGTGGTTATATATACTAAGGCAGCAACCGAGAGAAATTCTAGTTGTGCGAGATTTTGTCCAGAACAGCAAAAACAGAAATAAGGTCATTGGATTTAGGATTTCATTTGGCAAAGAAAAATGCATTTAGAGAGCAGTTTGTATATTTGGTTAGCCAGGTCCTAGTCCCATAGTTGTGAATCAGTGATAAACAAGCGTAGGAATTAGGACAAATCTAAGTTGGACATATTTCATTTGCGCTTTGTCATGTGACAGTTCTCTTTTACAATTCCATTTTGCACTTTTGTCAGCTACATTTCTAACTCCTCTTGAATCATAAGAAAATATGCAAATGGCTGGTGGCCCAATGCTGTTGAATCACCCTCATTTTGCACTATTCTTATTCTTATCTAAACCTTATTAGGCTCAACCCAACCACCCCAATTTTGTCCACATTTTTTTTTTCAGTCCATGCATAAACGAACAAATTTTGAGAGAATAGAAGACTTTTTTTGCTCGATAAATTTTCTGAAGTTTCCAACTTTCATCACAAAATCTGGTTTTTCTTTTTTTTTTTTTTTTTCTTTTCCTACTTCAAACAGCCTAACTGTTTTTCTATTGGCATTGCTTGTTTTCGAACGTAAGATTATGAAAATCATATCACGAATGACAAATATGTATAATTGATGGAACTTGATGTAAATTTAACCTTATGAAATAATTCTTTGTAAGAATTCGGTGGTTTTACACCTAACCTCCAATAGTCTAGAGTTCAAATTCTCCTTATCCAAGTTCCCAAAAAAAAAAAACTAAGGTAACGTTTGGTATTATTTTTGAAATTTGTTATGTTTTTAAATTCTCTGAATCTGAAATCGTTTTGAAAACAATTCTGAGAACGTTTCTGAAATTGTGTTTGGTTTTATTTTCTGAGTGTATGTTTTGAGAAACAAAAAAGTGAAACCGTATTTGGTTATATTTTTGAAAACCAGTCATTTTATAAGTATTTTATAAAAACATATTTATGTTTGATTTTAAAAAAAATTTATTATGAATAACAAAAATTAAAAATTAATAAAATTTTTTAATTAAAAAATAAATTAAAAATTAATAACCATAATATTTAAGTAATTACTATATCAATTAAATCTTAATTAACCATAATAATTAAATCAGAGAAATGGGAGAAATAGGAAAAATGAAATCAAAGAGTCGTTTTCAATTTTACGTTGGGAGTAAAGGAGATTTTGGATTCGATTTGAAATCTGTTTTCAAAAACAATACAAATCAAACATAATTTCACACCGATTTTGAAATCGATTTCCTAAGGAATCGTGAAATCTGTTTTGCAAACAAAACTAAACACACACTAAATGTTTAAGACTTTTTGATGGTATCCACTTTGGAATTACCCGTAATCAGGTACGTCAAGTAACAATGCTTAGAGAATCATAGAAACAAACTTTATATATATATATATAAATACGTATAAAATGGTGCTTTGGTCAAACCTTGATTGTCCTGTTGCCCAAATGTATAACTTTCTATTGAACGAGGTGAAAGAAAGCATGGTTTGTACGACAGTTGGACAATTTTAAAAATTCAAAAAGAAAGTAAAAGAAAGAAAAATTGAAAATTTGCATAAAGAAGATGTAAAGAAGAGGGAGAGAGGAAAATGGGAATAGGAATGGGAAGAAGAGAAAATGAGACGGGTGAGCCGAATTTATGGTTAAAAGACAACCAGACACAAACGACTAATGCCCAGCCTGCAGAGGAGGAGAAGAGGCTAATTATATATATATATATATTACACACACACACATATATAAATATATATATATATGCATTCTTTCTTTTGTGGTCCCTACTTAGGTCGGTCTCTCCTCCATTTTGTCCTTTTTTTTTTTTTTTCTCTCTTTTATTTTTTATGACAAAGCTATAAACATTGGGTTAATTTTGTTTTTTTTAAGCATTTTGGAGTAATACGTGGAAAATAATAATAATCTGGATTTAGGACATAAATAGTGTTGAACTGCTTAATCACATAGATAATCTGTTTGTTTACGAGATGTTGGTATTGTTCTTGTCTTCTGCTTATCTCCTTCAATTATTACTCGTCTCTTTCTCTTGTTTTGTTATACCGTCGAAAATAAAAAAAAAATATATTAGTTTGTCTACTTAAGTAAATATAATTTAGGGATCACTAATTAATCTTTTAAATAACTTATAATAACTAGTTGATTTATTTATAATTTTATGTAAATTATATATAATATGACATTATTCAGTAACTATTAATCATTAAAAAAAATGTTACAATAAAAATTAACTGGTTTTTATAACATCATGTGACAAATGACTCATGTCCTATAATCTAAGATCGATACAGAATATTACCCCTTAGTCTTTGATTTCAATCGCGAATAAGTTAGTGAGTACACGTAAACAGGTAGTGTGTTTGAATAAATTTCAAGCAAAAGTTTGTAATTTTTTAGAAAAAGGAAAAAAAAAAAAAAGGGAGTAGTAGTTTATGAACATTTTTGCCTTTATTTTCCCCCTCTTTTTCTCAGGCTGCTTTAATTAGATTAATGATAATATACTGGTAAAAGTAAACAACCATAATTTTTACGGCAGGACATGTGGCCTTTTTTCTTTTTCTTTTTTTTTTTTTTTTTGGGCTGCCCCGTATTTCCATTATAGAAGTCAAAAATTAAACTTGTTTTTAAGGGCTCTCATTTCCCACTGTACACTTTTCTAAAGATTTATATATTTGTTTTTTGTTTATTACTAATTAATAATACGTCAAATAACTTAAAAAAAATTAATAATATGCTAAACAACATATATATATATACTGTATATACATAATATATTGATTGTAGGTATAATTTAACTATAATTTTATATTTAATTTTATTAAAAAGTATAGAGTTTAAATCTTTTATCTAATTAAAAATATATATTTATATTTATGGCATATGTAGAGTATTGCTAAGGCTTAACGAAAAGTGGGTGTAGGTTAATTCATTCAAGATTAGGTGCTACTTTTAGAGGAAGAATAAGTGGAAGGAGTGAGAGAGACGAGGAGATTGGTGAATTATAATCTAGGGTTGTTTGGTAGAAATAGAGGAAATACTAGACTTGGAAGAATGATTCGTAATCTTAAGAAACCCAAATCTTGATTCCGTTTAATGTGAATAGTTTCCTCAATAGTATACTTTCCACTTAATTAGTCAATAATATCATACATAATGTCTGTTCTACATCATCCAACCAATCAAAAATAAAATGATAATTGTACAATGTTTTTTTTTTTCACTTTTGTTTCCTTGCATCTACGCCAACCAAGGGATGTGACTATTGATGATCATCACTATTGGAGCAAAATGTTATACAAACCGAATTCCATGATTAAAGATTAAACAAATACAAAAATCAAGAACGTTAGATAAAACCGAAGAACATAAAAACAACTTCAAAAACAATATGTAAGAATTGGCTTCTAGTATAATTGCCTCAAAACTTTTTATTCAAAATTGTGTCTATAATTCTTGCTCTCAATTCGAGAGAATTTATAACACATAAGAATTGATTGGAAAGTTTAATTCTCATATAAACTTGAGATGTTATTTTATTTTATTTTTTTCAATTCTTTCATCTTGACCTAATACACTAGAACTTTGACCGTTCATGTCTTGAATATTAAATGCCTTTACCATAACTGTTTGACCCCTTGAATCTTGATGTCTCTTTGGCTTCCTCTCTTCACTTTTGGCCAAGCACTCTTCAACTTTGGCTGAGCACGAGCTAGGGAATCTCTTAGGTAAAAGTACCACTCAACAATTAACATATTGGGTTATTTATAGGGATGTCTAAATTAAAATTGTTGAGTTAAAAAATATTCATTTTTTCTTTTATTTATAAGATTATCTAAAATAGTATTTTGAAAGACAACATTACCTTTGATAAATAATTAAGAATTAAAAATAAAGAAATTATGAAAAAAAAAGGAAACATAAAAACATTTAAATAAATAGGTGTGGGATTGATTTCATGGTATTGATAATTATATTTTATATTAAAGGAATATTTGACTTTTATAATAAGAAAAATTTCCTGGTCTAAATTATCATAATTTTTATTTCATTATAAATGATATAGTAAATTTATAATAATGTTGCGATCTTTATAGTAATTTTGAATTTTTTATGGTTATATTGGATATGACATTTTGATGGTTATAACGCGTTTATCTTAAAAATTGCTGAATCATTATGGTTATTTTTTTATTCTTTAAGGTAACTAAATACACAAAAATAAATGTAAATTATTGTTAAAATATGTTTGAATATATTAGAAGTTAATTCACATTTATTAGGAAAAAAAATTTGTCCTTAATGTCAAAAAACCAAAAAGGATAAAAAAGAATTTGAATAAAAGAGGAAAGATGTCAGTTGTGGTAAAAAAGCAAAATAAGTAGTGCATATCTTTGCTTCTTTAAAAATAGAAATTTATGCAATAATATTAAAAAATATACATATTTTAAAATAGTAACCTAAAAATGGATTTTTTTTTTGTATAATTATTTCTATCTTTTTAATTGAGCGCAAAGTATAACATAATATTACATGTCAAATTATAAACGGGTAAAAAGCCAACATGATATTCATCATCACCGTTGATAACTCGCAATTTATGACTTCTCCCTCTCTTTTTATTTCTAACTAGATTTGTCTAACTTTCCTTTATCCCCTATTTCCCTTCCTCCTACCAAACATGGCCTAAGCGGGGAAAAAAAAGAAAAAAAAGTAAGAGATATGGGGCAGGATAGGAACAAGAGGAGGACAGAAACGGAGGTCATTGTCAATGGAGAGTGAAAATTTGATGTGTAGAGGTTTGTAATTTCTTGGGCACGACAAAGCAATTATTTTTTCTTCCCTAAGGGGGAACTATAACACCAAATTTATGCTTCTTATTACGTTTAACCAAAGCCCACCTTGACAACGACACCGACTCTCATAATTATCTCATCATCTTTGGCTCCGCACCATTTTCACAACACAATACATACGCCAAGACCATTTTCCCAAATTTTACTTTTTTTTTTTTTAAAGGATAATTCTACCAATAATATATCCTCATCTTAGAAAACTTATTATAGAGATTGTAATTATTCTTTTTATATGTAAACTTATGACAAAATGTATGTATGCATGTTGTTATGTAAATAAACAACATGGACACTCATTACAATAAACCGTTAAAAATATTTCAATAACAAAAATTATAATACTTATTAATAATTTTTATCGTAAGTTTTTAATGAATTTTGATTAGGCTCTATTGTCGTGATGATAAATTGATGATGAGAATAATTCAGTTTGTTGTCTTCAGTAGCTTAAGGATTTCAAATATGAGATGGAGAAATTATGAGCAGGGGTTAATGCACGTGCTCTTGTTGTCACTTACATGCAGATAAAGATATTTATACCCTAATGTAATTTTTTTTTTCTTTAATTGGCACAGCATTTCAAATGTCTTTTTTCTTTAGTTGCCTGGAAAAAAATTTAAAAATGGTTAGAGGCATAGTTTTAGATTAATAATTTTTAAATTACACGCGCACATACATATATATATGTGCATATATATATATATATATGTATGCATTCAAGAGTAGGGCTGGCCCCCACAAAACCCAAATTATATGAGAACCACCTTTGCCGACATCTCCGCTTCTTTTAAATGTACTTTCTAGTACTATTCTTTTTTTTTTTATTCCAAAAAATATTATATTATTCAAGTTAAATTGTATTGCAATTTTTAAAAAATGTACATTTAATTTTATTTATTTATGTTTAAAATGATGACAATATCAAAGGTTTTTTTTTTTTTTTAATAACCGAAGTTATCTTTTCTTTTTTTTATCTTACCAAACAACTCCTTATTTTTTTATTGAGAAAATTATAATTCTTATTGATTTCTTTGTTTTTATATTTATTTTATAATGATCAATAATATCACATCATATAAAAACTAGAGTATTCACTGCATTTATCAATCCGTTTGGATTAAGTTAAGAGACTACCAGGTTAAGATTTTTTCAATTTAAAAGTTTGGATTGAGGATTTCTCAATCTGTGTAATCTGTTAATTTGAATTCTATTTATATGTATATGCAATTAATAATATGTATATATATTCTCTAAATAATTATATGTGCATATATTAACATGTGATTTTATTGACTTGAATATGTCTACCAGGTTAAGATTTTTGGAAATAAAAACAAAAAGTGAAAACAACTTTATTTCGTTTTCAAAAAATCTAAAAAAACAACATAATTGAAAACGGTGTTTTCAAAACGGTTTTGAAAATATTAAATAAACAAACGTTATTTTGAAACCATTTTCATTTTCTGTGTTTTTGAAAATAAAAAATCATTCTCAAGAACAAAAACAAACGCTCCATAAATTTTTCTTTGAAAGTAAATGAAACACTATCTTGAAACACACTAACCTTAAAAGTGATTAATATTTTTACTGCTGGTTTTTGCTTGGCGCGTACCTATATAAAAAAATAATTAATTAAAATTAAATTTAGCTACCTGCATCAGCTTTTGAAGAGCAGAAAAAATAACTGCTTTTTGGTATTTATCGAGAAAAAAAAAACCATTTTTTTGAAAAAGAAAAAGTTAAAGTGAACTAGATATTTTATCGACTCCATCAAAGGAGGGCAACGAAAGTGGAGAACAAACAATACGTGGAAAAAGCAAAACTTCAACTTCCAAGTAACTTAAATCTAGCATAAGCTAGAAGTCGGCACCAATATATTTATTTATGTATAAATATATAATATATATAAATGTTTTATAACTATTAAAATTAAAAAAAAAATACCCTTTCTATTTGTATATATTAAAAGCATCTTAACATAGGATTTAGTTTATATGAATTCTTATTTTTGTTTACATTCTAATCACTTCAATAATATTATGATATGTATATAATTAATTTAATTTTTAAATTAAAGTGATATGATATTGTAATTAAATTTATATATATATATTTTTGAAATGAAATGGCCGATTATATTAATGAATTGAATCATCAATGATTACATAAGAAATACAGTTAGGAATTTCCTCAAGTAAAAAACACTCAACATTGTGAGATAATGCAAAGTGAGCTAACGTGTACACTCCACTATTCATACAACGTGAAATAGCATAACAAAAACTACCAAACTCACATAGCAAAGATTGAATATCCTCAATAATAAAGGCCTCTTGGGGCAAAAGCCTTAAGATTAGCATCAATTCACATCACTTGCAAAGCATCACATTCAACATGCGCATTGTCTATTGTAAATCATAGCCCTTCTCTAAGTGCCAAACACTCGAGCTACGAAGGGTGATATAGTACCTGAGACCGTTTTTGCCATTGCTCCTATAACAAAGCTTTTTTCACCACGGATAATAACCTCCAAGCTTATAACCCATAGGTTGAAACAATTGAGGTGTCAGTATTGAGTTTCAAGATGCCCCTTCCTGAAGGTATCCACTTGTTTCTCGAATCTTGAGTAACACCTGAATTGGTAGTCACCACAACCTGGGATTGTTGGAAATTGTAGTGCCAAAGCCCTGAATCCTCTATCATAGTTTGAGGTTTCTTCAGTTGGCCACCTTGCTAAAATTTGTTCCTTTTATGCCAACAATACCACAGCAATGTGAGAAAGATCCAAAATTCCTCTTGATTTAAGGATTGGCACATAAAAAAGAGAAAAACCTTAGAATTCTTCCCCGAAACCTAGTCAAGAACGAGCCAAATACACTTTTCGCCCATACCTCCCTGATCGAGTCACAGAAACAAAGTGCATGGAGATTAGTTTCATTACTTTTGCTGCAGTGATGATAAACCACATTAGAGCCAACACTTCTGTTTCTTAGATTAATTCCTGTTAGAAGAAAATCATTGAAGACTCTCTATGCGAAAATCATGATTTCGGAGGGGAAAGGAAAATTCCACAAAAACTTCCACCAGGATTCCAAAGAGGAAGAGGCCAAAATCCCAACATCATTAAGAAAAGCGTACATTACGTTATAACCAAATTTGACATTATAATTACCTTTTGGATCAGAATGCCAAATCAGGGAGTCAGGTCATGAGCGACATCCTAAAAGGATTTATCCTCAACATCTTTATCTACTTGCTACAACATATTAGCTATATATTGTTGATTCCAGCTTTCCCTATTTGAAGAGAGTAATTCACAATAACACCAAATCTTTGAGTATGCCCCTTCGCTAGGTAACAAGCTTGAAATTGAGAAGTCGGGGCGACCAAGGACTGTGAAAAATCCTAACGCTTTCCCATGTAGGTCCATACGAAGCAACTCTCTCCCCCAAAGGATACTCTGCCAAATGTAGGAATCAGGTCCACCTTTCTTAGCTTACAGGAAGATATCATTGTGAAAATATTTCACCTTTAAAAGACGACTGACTAAGGAATTTGGATATTGGAGAATTTGCCACCCCTATTTGGCAACTATTGCTTGATTAAACAATTCTAAGTCTCTAAAGCCCATACCTCATTTGCTCTTCGGTTTGCATAGCTCTTCCTAAGACATCCAGTGCATCTTCTTTTTTGTTTCAATGCTACCCCACCAAAACCTACTGGCCAACGAATTGAGCTCCAAACACAAGGAAGAAGGTGGCCAAAAAACACTTATAGAATAAGCCGGAATAGACTGAACCACATCCTTAATAAATACCTCATTCTCGCCACTTGAGAACTAGTTAAACTTCTATAGTTGAAGTTTCCTATAAACCCATTCTTTGATACTATTAAGTGTGGCCTGTTTGTTTCTTCCAAATAGTGTTGACAAGCCCAAGTTTCTTTCATATATTTCAACTCGCCTTAATCCTAATATGTCTTAAATCTCATTCCTAGTAAAACCAACAACATTATAGACTATTTCATGATATTTATTGCTTGCCCAAACATTATGTTATACGATGCTAACACTCTCTTTAGGGCCTCATTGTCACCCATCATAGTTCTGCAAAAGATTAAGCTGTCATCAACAAAAACAAATGGCCAATGAGGACCCCTTACTACATGCAAAAGCCCTTAGTTAAATCTTGATCCTCCTCTTTCTTGATCAATGCCGATAAGCCCTTATCACAAAGCGGAAATAGATAAGAGACCCTTGTCGAATTCAATGAGACAACCAAACTTCACCTTATGGAACTTTGTTCACCATAAACTTATATCACAAAGTAGAAATAGCCTCCATAATAAGCTTAATCCAGTGACCTCAAAACCATATTTTCCATATAATAAATTCTAAAAAACTCCATTCAACCAGATCGTAAGCTTTATACATATCAAGCTTAAAGGCTAGCCATTTTTGAGAGCTATTGTTTCTATACTTAAGAATGTGTATTAACTCCATAATCAACAATCACACTATTAGAGATTAACCTGCCAGATCGAAGACACTCTGGGACTTAGTAATAATATTTCCAAGCATACCTTTAAGCCTACTAACACACTATAACAACAGATGGTCCCATCATACCCCAATACTTTTGATAAAACAAGGTATAAATACTATCAAGACCGGGAGCTTTAGATGGGCCTATTCCAAAAAGAACACCTTGATCTCTTTTACTATAAACGGCTGCTACAAGGAAAGGTTTGTGGCCTCATAAACTCCATGTCAAAAACTGAGATGAAAAAATCTTCTTAAAATATCATTCAATGATACCCATAATATCCCCCTTTACTGTTTTCCATTTACCATTTGCATCCTTTATTCCTTTGAGAACCGTTTTCCTCCTTTATTGGGAAGCTTTCCTATGGAAGATGGCCATGTTTCTATCCCCATGTCTAAGCCAATCTATTCTCAACCTCTATTGCCAACAATGCCCTTTAAATGTAAGCCATCTGTCAGGCTCTTTTTCCAAAATTCTGATCCTCTCAATTGTCTGAGCCAACTAGTTAGCCTAATGGAGCTCTTCATTCTCCTTCTGGACCTTTCTAGCCTTCCTAAGGATATTCCCATATTTGGAAAAAGTCCATAGACGAAGGACATTAGCATACCACTCAAGTTTTTATATCAAATCTCCACTCAAGTCCTTATTATTCTCCAATAACCATGATGTTTACACCACTTTTGTGCTTTTCTTATCCCCAGTCTAAATTGGTTTAAACTAGAAACACTTTTCTTTATGACGCCAATTGTTTTAAGTAAACCATATCGATTTCACTAGCCAAAATAGAGCTCTATGATCAGATCCAAAAAACTCCAAATGGTTAAAAGTGGATGTTGGAAAAAGGTTTTGTAAGCCATCATTGACAAGAACTCTATTTAACCTTTCCTAACATTGCCATTGTATGGTCAGTAATTATTCTAAGTAAAGACATAGTCTAAAAAACCTTTGTCAATCAATAAATAAACATCCACTACTTCTTAGAATCTTTTTATCCCAACCACGTATCTTTCATCTCCCCCTTATTTTTTAGATAAACTGAGAACTTCATTAGAGTAACCAATATAAATCCATGGCAATGAGCTAATGTTTGAAAGACAACGAAGGTGTTCCCATGAATGTCGTCTTTATGATCTAGCTGGCTTACCATAAAAAACCAATAAAATGCCACACTAAACCATCATTGGAAACAACCATAGCATTAATATGAAAGCAAAAGAAACTGAGAATAGAAACATCCCAATTTTCATGCCACAAGAGCATCAAGTCGGCACTTTCCCCTTTATAATCAATATAGAATTCTTGAACAAATCCCAAACTACTCTTCAACATCTCCACTCTTTTACCCCTAAAGTCTAGTCTCCATCAGAAACACTAAATCTGGGGTTGCACTACGGATAAGCCTCTGTAGTCGTTTAAATGTCTGAGGATTATCCAGACTTCAAGCTTTCCAACTAATGCAACTCATAATGCTCAGTGAGGCTATAGAGTTGCCTTTACCGATCCTAACATGTTTGTAAAATCACCAAGAATAACATAAAATTTCTTCTCCTTACATCCCATATCCTCATAACTCTTATTTTGCTTTGTTACCTCTAAAACTAACTTGAATGATAGCAAAGCTCCCTAAGAGCCCACTTCTCTAACTAGCGTCCTCTAATTCCTCATTCACTTAGAATGCACCGAACACACTTTTTCCTTCGAACCAGCAGAAAAAGAAAAGACCATAAAATTGTCCCCTATAAACTCCCCTCTAGCCAGATATAAAGGCTTTTCCATTCTCTAAGCAATTATTTAAGAAGGATGGCTTGTTTGTAGACTCCTAGATCTACCCTCACAGGCAATCAAAGTCCTTGAAGGTTTGGGTATGATTATAATCTTATGAAGCTTAGAAAAAACCCCATTCTTTATCGTAACAACCTTTTGAACAAAATGCTGGTCATTTTATTTTTGGATTACAAAAGACACAAGGTTCTCACGTGCTTCTTCCATATTAGCAACTAATGACTCGTCGTTGGAACAGTTGTATTTTGGTTAACTTCATTAAAAGTTGAAATATCAGCATTTAACTCCTTAGCTAGAGATTCCTTAACTTCAAGATTCAATAACTTCAAATCCGGATTTGACGCTAACTTTTGATTTCCTAATCCTTAAAAACTCAGAGTTTGGGCACGAATAGTGGATCTCTAATTTGCATTTGGAGTGCCACGCCTATTGATATAGTCCCCAGAGAACCATTTCACCGACCTCCTCTGTTCTTGAACATCGATTCTTTTGGCCCAGAAGCTTTATGCTGGTCTCCATACATAGCTCCTTGTTTCGCTTTTCAGATATCAGTAGAAACCAATTGGCAATCTCTGAGAGGATGACTGATTTTATTGCACCTATAATAGAAGTCTGACAAACGTTCATACTTAAGAATTACCTATATCAACTCCCCTTAATCACTTAATCGGATTCGAATTCCCCTACGTAGAGGCTTGGTGATATTAATCAAAACATGAGGCCCTCATGAAAAATCCCCAAACAACTACTTGAGGGTTTCTAATCTAAACTATGGCAAACATCTATGTTATTTTCAATTTTCTTTGTCATTCTACTATTTCTCCTATCCACTAGGAGATGGTGGATTTGGACCCAAAAATTGGTAAATTAGAAATCAATGGCCTTAATAGAACTATCCCCTTCATACACGTTCAACACCAGAAAGGATTTGTCAAAGGACTAGGGTTCTATAGCAAGAACACAGTCCCTTTCCCTCAAATCTATTAATAAGAACAAGAAAATTCCTTATTCGACTTTATTAATCTCACAACTTCCTTTAACATCCCAAAGAAAAGTAATCAGATTACAAAATGCCCTCTTGTTAAAAGGCTTTCGAGTAACAAGTCTTCCCAACAATGCATAACCTATCTCTGCTCTTCCAAGGGCTAATTCCTCATCGTTTATACACACAACATCTTTTTGCTCTTCTGTAATCACCATGTTTTACCATAGATGCATTACATCATCCATTGAGAATACATAGAGAACACACCACCCATAAGGAACGACAAACCCTAACACTTCCTAGGATAGGTTTACCACTCTCATAGTTAGAGCACTAGAGAGATGTATATTTTTTCTTGTTGTGTTATGGGATTAGTAGAGGGACATGAAGGGATAAGAATAAAGAGATATACAAGTTAAACCTTTCTATTAATTTGGCAGTTTATACAATAGAGTCCTTCTATAGTAGGACAGTTTTTCATTGTTGTAGTTTTTAATCAAAAAGTATTCCTCATATCATACATTGAACTATTAAATTTTAGCATTAATGAATTAATCCAACAATGAACAAAGATTAAGTATATTAAAAAAACTCAAATTTATGCAACACTTCTATTATTTTTCTTAACTATAATGTCACACTTTCATGTATTGAAAAATCGTCCTTTTTTTTGGAAGCTAAAAAACTAGTTTTCCATATAAGGAGCACAACCGAACTCTATGAAATTAAATTCGTAAATATGCACGTGTAATTAAGATTGTAGTCCTACGTTTATCGCTTTTATATGTTTTGGTTCTGATAACAAAAAAAATATATATATATCATGGTTAAAACTCTTAGATACATGTGTGTGTGTATTTGTATATGGATATCTAGAAAAGGTTGATGCTAGAGCAAGAGGAATTAGAGATATATATATATATATAGCTCAACCTTGTTATACACAAAAGTTTGAAGGTCTATTTTTGAAATATACCTTTTGTTATGCACTTATACTGCTCAACTTTGTTCCTTGAAAATTAAATGACCCCTTTGCTTAACTTCTATATATTAGTTTCTAATGCTGTTTTGTTAATGTTATTGTAAACAATGTTAAATAAGTAGCGTATTAAGGTAATTGTAGCCGTGAAACACTACATTAGGCGAGTTCATAAATTTTTTTTTTCCTCCTCATTTTTTGTTCAATTTATGCCAACACATAAGAAGAAGAAGAGGAGAAAGAAACATAGCAAGTTTAATTTGGTAAAGGATTAAAGTTCGAGTGTATTGGTGGGTGCGTTTTAAAGTTCGGTAGGCAAATTTGCTTAAATGATATATATATTTTTTGGAAATTTTTCAAAAATAATCTATTGTCAACTAATTTGCTGGTTATAAATATTAATTCAATCGCATTGAGGTGCAGAATCGGAAACTGCATAAAATAGACAAACTCATGGTTTCTTGGATTTACATGGAGAAGAGAGACTATGAAAGTTTTAGAAGCTAGAAGTACTATTAATTTTGCCTATTACTAGAAAGTGTTTTTTTTTTTTACCCCTAACATTAATTTGAAGGAATTGTTAAATTATCTCCTTCTTGTTTGTCCATGATATATAATGATATAATATTCTAGCTAGCTGGCAAACAGCTTAATTTCCTAATGTAAAACAACTATGTGTGCACAAAATCTTCAGTTCATTTTTAATTTTTTAGACACCTATGTATAGAATTTATCCTTAGGAATTGAAATTATATACATCGGTATGCAAATATAATCAGTGTTTACGACTCACACTTGTAGAATAGACGAGCTATATATACAATTATTATGTCGTAAGTCTTAAAAAAGAAAATTACATATTGCTAATATGAAATTATTGTGTTTTTTTTTTTTTTTAGATCACAGTAGAAGCAACGAAACTAGTATGCAGGACTGTAAACTATCGATACTAGATTTCGATGATTCAAAATTGTGTACCACCGACCTTCAAGATTATATATCCATTACACGAAACTCAAAGGGCATTTTCACACACACACACACACACACACACATATATATATATGTATACACACACAACACACACATGCAGTTATGGTAGTCAATTCTTGCCAGAGTCATCTTAGTACTCATAACTTAATGATAAAGTTTCAAAAATAGACATAATATCTCTTTACATTTATGCCTTGCTTTCTAGACCAGAATAAAAGACAGTGTACAATTTTCGAATTCAATAATGAAATATTAGTGCAGACCCTCTCATTTACAGCGAGTCTGAAGAGCTAAACAACTGTCTCAAGCTAATCTTTACATGACATCCAGATTAGCTTTATCCTTAGCCTTCAACACACACACACACACACACAGACATTATATACAAATATGCAATTGCTATGAGCTGGTGGCAACCACGCGTGTAAGATGCAAGATATGTACTCCATAAACTATCAATATTCACTACAAAATATCCAATATATATACATATTGTATTTATTTATTAAGATGATGATTACATTTAAGGATTAGTAACGTGTAGATTTAGATTGGTGGATCATATGAAAATCACATTAAAATAGGAAAAATACACAAATTTAGCTGCTGGGGTTAGCTTAATAAATGAAAGAGAAAAATTTGAGTTCGAACTTTAGAGTCTAAAATAAAAAAAAAGGTTTTATTTTTCTTTCTATAAATGAAAATTTCAAATCTCATACAATATTTAAAAATTTAACATAACATAATTAATAGAGATAGGACCCATGACATATACATTATTATTAACAGATCTTTTTCATTTCCCTCTTTTATATGTACTATTGTATTTATTATCAAAAAAATTAATTAGAGGTTAAAAAAAGTGCACATGTATATACGGAAGATGAGATAAATATGGGGAAGAGGGAGAGGAAGACGAAGAGGAAGGAAAGTGAAAGGACAGGGTCAAAAGGACAAAAAGTGGGGAACATTATCATAAAAACAAAGATATAGCAGTCAACAAGTCATAATAATCGGAAATGAGGAATGAATAATATAATAGGTTCAAATTATAGAGCATTTGGGAAATTACTATAAGATTTACCAGTTGGAATTGGAATAAACTCTAGTTATTAATTAAGTTGTTAACTAATTGTTGGAACTCAATAATTAATAAAATTGAATTAAGAGGACAGCGTAATTTGTAAGCTGTAGGTGAGCAAGCAAAGTAGATATTAATAGTTAAGAATGACAACCGAAAGAACATGAAAAGCAAAGCAGGACCTCGTGGGTAAATGAGTACAATTGCTTGAAGAAAATTTTCATAAAGTAAGATCTACAAAAAAAAAAAAAAAAAACAAAAAACAAAAAATGTTATTTCTAGACTGTAAGCTTTTTTTATCAATTACTAATAGTTTTTACATTATTTTAAAATTTAATGTGAGTTGTTTAAGAAAAAATGAGTTTCTTATGATTTACTTTTAATGTATATGCCAATTTAATATTTTATTTGTCATAAAAAAGATGAAAATAACGTACTTGATATGTTATTTAAAATGTTTCATCAACTTTTTGTCATCTTTATCAAATTTTGAAATTCATAAAAATAAGTTTTCAATATTTAAATAATTTTAAAAATAACATTATTGTAATAATTAATTTAACAAAAATACATCAGTAAATGATAATCAAATCTTAAAATTTAACAGATAAATACATTAAAAAAATATTATCCTTTAAAATACAAAATGACACACCATGTTAATTAAGTTTTTTTTTTAAAGGAAAATGCATTTCATTAATAAAACACCACAATCGGGTCAAAATTACAAACAATAGCTGAAATTTGTAGAAAACAATATATATAAAAAAAAAACTAAAACTTGAAAATCATTATTGGTCTATCAAATCAGAAACTGTTAAAAGACTAGATAAGCAAATAAACCTAAAGTCCACAACAAGCCACAACAGACCAACAGGACAACATGAAGAATTAAACCAACTTGGATGATGCTAAAGCATCCGTTTCCCAATAATGAAGTAAAGCTTTTGCTCCAACAAAGGGCGGGGCAAGAGCACTTTCTTCAAAACAGTTAAGAACTAGCCTATTAGCAACCACCAAATAACAAAACGAGTTGGCTGAGAAGATCGTCGCCCTTATTACAATCATAATAATTAAAACAACAAACAACCAAACTAAAACTAGTAAGAAAAACAACAATTAATTGGTGCCCAATGCACCATTATTACATAGTAAATACTAATAAAAAATATAAATACACACCAAGAAGTTCGAACACCCATAAGGGAAAACCCTAACAATGTACGAACCGTCACCTCCACTAATTGAATGGAAACAAAAAGCACAACAAGACTAGATCCGCCAACAGAGGACAATCACCACACGCGCAACTACTGCTGACCACTTTTCGATCCACATTCATTGCCGAGCCCTTCGTGTCACCTTGGGAGACCAAATCCCCCAAAGCAGTTAGATTACAATGCCTACCCTCGGTGTAGATCTGAGCACAAGCGACCTACTTTTGGCAAAACCTATTTTGCACAAATCCCCGCTTTTGATGCCATTGCGACACAAGGTTCAAACTCCAAAACATGCAAGGCCACCCTATTTTGGCAAAACCTATTTTGCCCAAATCCCCGCTTCTGATGCCATTGCGACACAAGGTTCAAGCTCTAAACACATGCAAGGCCACCCTACACCTCAGCGAACCAAGCTCCTCCACCAAATCGCCATGCCAAAAGATGCTTCGATCGCACCTTAAGTGCCAACCCAAAGGCATAGACTTCCATTTGCGAGGCCAAGAGTTCAAGGTCGGTTAGGCACCGCCAAGGAGCTCTATCCCTCATGGAGAAAAACAGTCAGCAAAACCCTAAAAGCTAGAGAGAAAGAAGATATGCTAAACATATTAAATAAGTTGGTTTTACACTGAGGTATAAATAGAGTATCAATATTGATATATATATTGAGGAGAATTTTGAAAAGTATTTTTTTAATAAAATATGCTATAAATTAAAATTTGAAACTTGCATTAAAAATGGTCTAATAAACTTGTATTTTGGCTTACTTATCAAAAAAAATTGTATTTTGGGTTATCGTAAAATCCTTCGAACCAGTGGATACACATACACTGATGAAAATGGAGAATTTGTTTTGAAAATGAGCAAGTGGGCGAGTGTGATGATAATTGTTAATGAACAGGAAGATTTTGTCGTCTAGTGGAGCCACATGAGGGTGTAGAGAGAGAGAGAGAGAGAGAGAGAGGACTAAAACGGACATTTCGGGCAAAAGCCCCTCATGACCATTCACTATTATTCATCACCTCTTCCTCTCTCAAAAGTCTCAAGTCTCAAAAAAAAAAAAAAAAAAAAAAAAAAAAAAAAAGAAAAGAAAAGTCTCTCGCTCTCTCTCTCTCTCCTCCATTTGATAAAATCAAAAAAATCAGGCATTAAACAAAGTTGTTTCTATTTATTTAATTATTTATTTTTGTGAGGGAGGGTTGTAGGGTAGGTAATACGATAGGACAACTTTCTTCATTTCTATTTTTATATTCCAAGATTTTTTTTTCCTACATTTTTCATTTTTTTATTTATAAAGATCTTTGCCAAGTCCCCTTTACCATACTTATACTATTTAACTTTAATGGTGTCTATAAAATAAGTATAACTGTAACACTTTAAAAAATAATAATTTCACCAGCTCCTCATTCTTGAATACTCATATCATAAACTCTAATTGATTTAAATTCCAAGATTATTAAGATGAAATATCTTTCTATAGTAAAATAAACTTATTTTTAATGCATCTTTCATGAGATAAAAATATTTATTATAAATTTAATCATTTAAAACAGAGTTTTACGATAAAAATTCTATGTATAAAATTAAAAAAAAAATAAAAGAACAATCTCAAAAATTAGGAGTATTCACGTATTATAACCTAACTTGTAGTTTAATGTGTGATTTATAAATTGAATAAATGTCAATCCGTAATTGATTCTTGAGAATTATAATTCAGTTAGTAAACTTCAAATTATGCAAATTAAACGGATTCACCCGTATCAAAACAACAACAGCAAAATATACACGCGCACGGCACACACACATATACAGGGACACCCAATTATCTCTCTCTCTCTCTCTCTCTCTCTCTCTCTCTCTAAAGACTTGTAGCTACTTTGGAAGTCTTTCTCTCTCTAAAAGCTAAGGTAAGAGAGAGACAGAGAGAGAGAGGGTTGGTTTTTCATAACGCATATTCATAGAAGAGATAGGAGGGGTAGTCGTATTAATGGTACAACTTGCTTTTAGAGTGAACGAGAACCTGATGCCCTTTTGATGTATCAGTGGGTGGTGCTGTTTCTCTCTCTCTCTCTCTCTCCTCTTCTCTTTCTCTCTCTAAAGTCTTTTTCTTCTCTCTTATTACTTCCTTTTATTATTATCATCTCTCTTTCTTCTGCTTCTTCTTAATACTAGTCTTCAAGCCACCCCTCTCTCTCTCTTTCTCCAGTTTCACCTCCATTCTCCACACCTTCAAAGGTTGGTTTTTTTCCCACAATTTCTTCACAAAACTCCTCTCTTTTTCTTTTTTTCTTTTTTTTCTCTTGGCGAGAACTTGTCTTTTACTTTGATTTTTCAGCTTGGTTTGTCCTCTTACGATTTCCTTTCTTTGAATTTTCTTCTGGGTTGTTTTTGATTTTCATCCTCAAATCTAGAAGATTCTTCTGCTTCACATCTCATTTCTCTCTTTAACAGTTCACTCACCAGAAGATAATTTGGGTCTCCTCTTATTCTTCTTCTCAAAATCTCTCCTTTTCTGTTTCGATTTGGGTTTCCTGATGTGGGATTTTCTTATGCATCTTCAAAATCTCTTCTTTGGGTTTCAAAAACAAAAACCCATATGCGATTTTTGATTTTTGTGGTCTGGTGTTGGGGCTTTTGGAGCACTGTTTTCTGGGTTTGCTCACATAAAATAACATGATTGAGCCCATATACATAGACGTGATTGGGTTTTAAGGTTTGTGGGTGTTTTGTTCTTTGCTTGATCCATGGGGCTTGATGGTATGATTCAACCAGCTGCGACCTTAAAATCCACTCATTCCCACACATAAAATAATGTCATCTCTATCTATTATATATCTATAGGTCTGGTGTCGCGTCCAGAGTAATCTCCTCCTCCTCCTCTTCCTTTTCTTCTTGTTCTTTCTTCTGGGTGGTTCTAGAAATTTCCTTCCTTAATTCATGATGATGATGATGTTGATCTCATGTTATTGTTTTGGGATGAATTAATTTTGCAGGCTACGCCCATGGATGAAGAAGATTCAAGCTGGAGGATTTGTTTGAGCTAGCTGTTGTGGGGTTCTACTTCATAACTCTTTAGATCGGAAAGAAACAAGAGAGAAACAGAAACAGAAACAACTGTTCTTGTTGTTGTTGATGTTGTTGTTGTTGTGTGTGTTTATATACATATACATATAGATATATATATATATGCAGAAGTGTAGTAAGTTAAGGATAAGGAGGAAGATGAGGGACTTGTGACTACTACTGTTGGGAAAAACAGCAGCAGCAGGCACAAGAAAAAAAGAGTGAAATAAGTTTTGATCATCAGATGTTATCCGTTGAAAACTCTCCACCAACATCACCAGATCCCCACCTCATCATCAAACCTAGTACTACTACTAGTAACCCCCAAAATCATGAGCTAGATCTGCCTCCTCTTCCCAATTTCTCCATCAGGTAAACTTAATTTCATCTATATGTTCTTCTTTCTTAAATTTCTGTACTTGGTTTGCTTGTTTCTTACTAGTTTCATGTTAAGAAAACATGAAATCAAGAAACTACCCCAATAATCTGACTGACTTTGTTGTTGCTTCTGATCAATTGTCTCTTCTAAAATCAGCTGTGCCTGCAGATCCTGAAATTAGATCATGATGATCATGATGGTCATGGTGGTGGCGGTGGTGGTGCTTTTCTAGATAAATATTTGTTGTTCTCTAACTAGGCTAGCTCATCAGTCCAACAATATGGGGCCTGACTCATGAACCTTGTCTCTCTCTCTCTCTCTCTCTCTCTCTTCTTTCTCTCTCTATTTTAGCCTTTTTGGGGGGGAGGACTTTTGCTGCTTCTTTTGCCAAAAATGAGCTCATTCTTCTTCTTGTGTTTCGTTCCTTGTGTCATACACTGATCATGTTAATTAATAATCCCTCCTCATGGTCCAAAGTAGATTTTGCTTATATCATGAGTTTCTTTTTCGCCTTCTTCTTCTCCTTCTTCTTGTTGTTGTCCCCAAAATGTGATTTCATGTTTTTTGCCTCGTATCTTATGTGGTGGGATTGTTTGTGGGCATGGCAGTCTGTACTAGAGATTTTTTCTCAGTTTACTTAGATCATCCGAATCTCTTGTCACTTGCCCATATCTTGGCTGTTTCTACACTGTTCATACATATATATGTATGTATGCGTCTTTTCTTTTTATTAGAAAACAAATCCAAATCCCCCATGGTCCATAAAATCCCTTTTCCTTGAGTTTAGAGCTTTCTGACATAAAATAAAAGGCTTATTCCTAATAATAATCTCTTTGGATTAATTGCATATGTACTTGAAGAAGTTGAATGCTTGTTTAGAAGTGACTAATTGGGTTTTTGTTGGTTTTTAATTCTCTTTGATTCAGAGATTATGTTTCCACTGCTCGAAGCAAGGATATCAAGAGAAACTGGCCTTTCTCTCTGAAGAATTTGCAGCTTTGTCTGAAACATGGCGTGAAGGATGTGTTGCCACCATTTCAGCCTCTTGATGCAGTAAGGAATCAAGCCTTTATTAACAAGACCACATCAGCACGTACGGTTACGGGCGATAGTAATAATTATTATCATGATCATCAAAACATACGCAACATCATTAATGATGAGGATCATCAGCCTTCAACACCTGGTCATCATGATCAACTAATCATCAGCAACAAGAATCTAGCAGATCAATATCATGATGCTTCCATCCACACATTAACAAGTGTTTGTGATCATGATCATCATCTAGTTCAGAAAATTGCTTCTTGTGGGACTAGTGGAGAAAATTGCTTTCCTTCCTCAACTACTAATACTACAAGTGTTTACGATCAATCAGAGATCATCGAAGAGTCGGTAGTAATTCCAAGGTCAACTAGCTCACCACTTCAGACTGATACTACTACCAGTCCTTCGTTGGAAGCAGCCTCAGTTGATCAAGTTGAAGCCGAGCCAGCTGGTCCTCGCATAACTGGCCACAAGAGTAGCACTCAAAGCACGACCCGAAACTCGGGCAAAAGGTGCAGATTGATAGTGAAATTCGGTACCAATTCGGATAGAAACTCTGCAGAAGATATTGCTTCAAATTGTACCAACCAATCCGAGACAATGGCTTCCCAGATTTGCCCTGTTTGTAAAGTTTTCTCCTCCTCATCAAACACAACTTTGAATGCTCACATAGATCAGTGCCTCTCTGCGGAGTCGTCAGCTCCCAAGTGGAGCTTGGACTCGAAACTGACAAGGCATAGAATCAAGCCGAAGAAAACTAGATTAATGGTGGATATCTATGCCACGGCGAAGCGTTGCACATTGGAAGATCTTGACAGAAGGAATGGCTCAAACTGGGCAGCGTTTTCGAGCTTTCCTTCTCATGAGGAGAGTGAAAAGTCTGAGATGACACCGGTGGAAGAACAGACATCGAAGCAACAGACGGCTCCTCATGATCGTCATCACACTAGTAGTGCTGATCATGTAGGTGCTGTCTATATCGATGCTAATGGGATCAAGTTGCGGATACTATCGAAATCTGATGACATTCCTTCAGTTTCAAAGGTGATAAAAGAGCATCTTCGCCCCGGGAAACCCTTTAAAGGAGGAGGCAAAGGAAGCAAGTTCCTTTCTGCCAGAAAGAGAAAGCGCCGCACATCGAAATTTAACAAATACTTCAAGGTTAAGCTTGCTCAAAGCAAGAAATTACTCTCGACAAAGGCTCGTTCTTCTCAGGTACGCCATTCTTGCTTCATCTTGGGTATATATGTATGTGTAAACATACATGCATGCATGCATACATATATATATATATTAATGTGCATCTCATTCACTTGAATCACTTCCTTTGTTCATTTGTTTGACTTTAAAAAAAAAAAAAGGGTTTATCCACCCGTTAGTGCTTGAGCCTTCAGAGGAGATGGCTACTAAATTTCAGCATCTGCGTCTCCAGCTATTTTTACATTTTGCTAGAAAAATAAATCAAGGGTTGTTTCATCTATGTTAGACTTAAATCCCTTTTATCTTTTATTTGGTGCATGTGTTGATGATCCCCGTATATGCTAAGTAAACGTCATGTTCGGAGTAAAGTATTATTTTTTGGTCCGCTAAGGTTCATTCGCTGTTCTATAAGGTTTTTCTTTAAAAATCACTAGTTTCTAAACTTTTTTGTGATATACTTGATATCACTACCAGCATTCATTAAGCCATTAATGCTTATGAAACTGTTTTTGAACAACAGGTTTCTGGGGTTCAAGGGAAAAAATATGGAGCGGAAATGAGCTATGAGAAGGAGCGATCGAACATGCAGAAGCAGGTAAACATTAATTCCTGTAACACCGGAAATTTGAGACAGTGGGTGTGCTCCAAGAGAACTGGTGTTGCCAAGAAGTTGAACAATAAAGTCAGCCAACAGAATGTGCAATATTCCAAGTGGCAAGTATTGACTGAGAATTCGGGGGTTGAGAACAATCAGTCGCGTGCCCATAGTCCTTCTGGCCCAGAAGACCGTGAGGAACAGCTTGTGAATTTGTGTGGTAATAATCCAGTTTCAGATGTATTTTATGATGAAGCTCAGGCTTGTCACAAGGAGAAGGAGCCATCATCTGGGGCCAAGACTAGAGGCAATGTTGTTGAGAGAAACTCCCTCACGCCGATGAAGAGAAAGGCACGCCAATTGAGAAAAGAAAGAGCCACTGTGAATGATTATCACATGCCAAACCCCCCTAATTCTGAGCCTGATTCTGCTATTACTAGTACAAAACCCTCCAGAAGTTGTCATGCCTACAGGTCAAAATCCATGAAGATTTCTTCAGCAAGAAATGATATGATTTCATCAGCCCTTAAGAGGTCTCGAGCGCATTCAATGACTGAGATGGATAATGTGATAGTACCATTGGATTCTGAGCCTGATCATGGATCATATGATTTCAATCACAATTTTGCTGCAAGTGAATATGGAAGAGAAGTTACCAATGATGAAACCTCTCTTTGTAGAAGCAATGGATGGGAAATGAGACGGAACACAGGAGTCTTGGGTATCTCTCGAAGGAAGGAAACAATGCAATTAGAGAGTTCACAATTGCCATCTCAGTATTATGTAGATAAGGAAGTGGAGAACATGGATTCTTCTGTTTCGAACAAAGTTGATGATGATGGAGGACCTGTCTGCGAAGATTTCCAACACTCCGTGGATGAGATTGTCCTCCAACCGTCTCCAAAACTAGCTGTGATCGAGAATCATGTTGCAAGTTCACCGAAATCAGTAGAACTTGATAATCATTCCAGAATCCCATCCAGTGCTCTCCAATATAAAGGGCCTCTTTGTGATGTTGAAGTACTGACTGGTCCAAGTGGACAGCATTTTGCTAGTGGACAAGAGATGTTTTATGGAGATCAATTAGGAAATGGCATTGAAGAATTGGATTCTGATGTTGGCCATGGAAGCTCCTTTCCAGATGTTGATCCAATACCTATTCCAGGACCACCAGGGTCATTTTTGCCGAGTCCAAGGGATATGGGGTCAGATGATTTTCAAGGGAACTCATCATTAACCACGAGCCGAATTCAATCTTCTCAAGATCAGCAGGATTTAGTGGATGGGGATTCGTCGGACTCACCTGTCTCTGCAACATCAACCGTCTCTAATTCCACAGGCAGTAGATATGATCTCAAGGGTTCTGAATCGTTAATACCATCTGTAGTTGGACCTGATCATGCAGTTCGCGATCACAAGTTTAGGTCAAGCCTCTCTGGTGGTAGTGTTGATTCTTCGATTGAAAGTGTAGCTGTACTAGTTCCTCACACGGCGGAGAGACGTGCTTTGGTTAAAGAGAAATTTAAAGTCAACAACAAGCTTCCTCTCAGCTTTATGAAAAGTGACCATGACGAGCCTTGCTGTTGCCAAAGAAAGGAGCGAGCTTCAAAGGAGAGAGCTTTGCAGGGTGTCATCTTAAACTATCAAGAATCACCGCTGTTGAAGCGACGAGCAATGGCTTCTTCTTCTTCAGTTGTTTTGCCAACCGTAGAGAAGCAAAGCAGCTGCAATCTCAACACCATTAGGCCTAACAATACGGAGTCAAGGCTGCCAGACGTGTTCTCTCCAAGACCTGAAAAAGTGGTTCTTCCTGTCACCGCCAAGTCCCCTGCCAGTGAGAACATTTTGAGGGGTTCCAGGGAAAGTGCTGGAGTAAAGTTTTCCAGCCGCGGTGACTATGATTTGGTAAGCCCGTCTTCTTCCAATTCCATACTCAGGTTGATGGGCAAGAATTTGATGGTTGTGAATAGAGATCAAGACGAATCCATGCCAACCGGGCAGTCCCAACCGCAATCCCAGATAAATCATCTAATAACTTCACAGTTCTCTCCATTTTCCGGGATCTCCCAGAGCCAAGTTCGTCACCATTCGTTCCATCCTAACTTTCAGCAAGGTTCAGTAATTTTAGGCCAGGATGGTTATCCACATTATGATGCAGAGAGGCAGTGTGTAGTAGATGCAAGGACAAATACTTCGTTTGCAAGACCATCACCTCAGATGTTTTGTCAGGGAGCGGCAAGTTCATTTCCGAATCAGCACATGCGTGGTGGCTTTGCGACGCCTATGGAGCTTTGCGAGTTCAAAGCAGACCATAACAATGGTGCAGCGAAAAAGTCTAGGCACAGATCACCAATTGGAGCCCCTGCAACCACTCCTGCTCACCACCACTACCAGAGTGTAATATCTCCCACGGCAGCCAATTATTCCATCAAAGAGATCATCACCATAGATGACGCCTCTGAAAATGAAGCTGATTTGGCTGGTCATGGGGTTGTGAAATACTCAGGAGGGGGACTGAGGGAGGAGGGTCACGTAGTTTCGTCGTCAGGGATTGTGATTTCCGGTTATAATAATGACACAAAGTATGCCAACTCTTTCTTCACTGCGTGTCCATTGGATCAGGATCACCAATCTATCCTTCCTGATCATCAGTCTCCGATGGTACTGCAAAACACCAGCTTTCACTCACTCCCCTCCTCCAGTCGAGCGAACAATGCAAGTCCTGTTAGGTGGAATGGCGGCGGTGGCTCTTCTGGCGTGGTGCTTCAACAAAGTCCTTTTGTAGCGAGGACCAAGTCGGCATCTTCTAGAGGAGGGCATCTGAGATCCGCAATGTATAATTGTCAAAGCTTGTTGTAGATTTAGTACTGTTTTCGCCACAAACTGCCAGAAGGAAAGCTTTGGTATGGTGAAATAATGGTGGTTCATGATCAAAGATAGAGCCCGAGGATCCAGAATAGAGCTGGTATATATACACTCTCACTGTACTGAAATGTGTTGGGTAGAAACCTAAAATGCAGTTTTTGAGGCTTCTTCTGCTTTGGGCATGCTTTAAGCTTACCCTGAGACTCGTGTATAAGCAATCATGAATAATAGTTGACATCAAACCTTGGCTTATAACAATGGCTAGAGTCAAGTACTTCTAGATTAAAAACAAACCCAAAAAAAAGAAAAAAAAAGGAAAAATAGTATGTCATATTTTTGTTTTATAAATATCAGAGTAATCTTCAGCTGTTTTGACCCCCCTTTTTTGTTGTTTAATTGGAAAGACTAATAGTGAATTGCCATGAGATGTTCTAGGCTTGATCATTATCAAACGCGGCATATGGAATTTATATAGACCATCCATGCCATTAATTTTAACTTTTTTTTTTTTAATTTGATATGATAATTTATTATTGGTCAAAAAATTTTAGAAGGTGCAGCCACCATTTTTGATTCATAATGATAATTATATTATTTGACAGTTGTACTGTGATTGTGTACGTGCACATATGATAATGTGCCTTGCAGTCTATACAACTATAAATGTGTAGAAGAAATGGTGCTCCTTATTATCTTTTATTTGCGAATTTTGAGAAAGAATTGACAATACAGATTATAGGAATTAAGACGCATGTGATAATATCAGCCTTGTGTAAACGCACTAATATAGTTGTGTATACGTATGTGTGTGTGTGTAGATATATATATATATTATACACAGATGGACGTTCGGATAAGATGAGAGAATAGGATATAAAGTGTAGATGACTAATTGTGATGCAGATATAATAATCACTGTATCAGCATTAACATAATTGGGAAATATAGAGCTTCCCGGAAAAAAAAAAAAAATACATGTTCAGAAAAATGATCAACATGTATACACATTGACTTGGTGATGTGTGAAAGATGATTAAGCATTATCAAAGTCATAGGATTAGCAAATAGATGATCACCTATATGATTTGTTCTGATGAAATGTGTGTGTGTGGGGGGGTATTTATATTTCTTGTGGATGATCATGGGTACTAGAGGTAAAGGCTTAATTAATCTTAAATCTAAAAGTCGTATTGGTCTAATAAATATGACTACTAACTTACATATAAGCAAGCTACATTTTGAAATTTTATTATAAATGTGTTATAAAAAAGTATCAAATTAATGAGTTAGTATTATACCATATTAATCTTGAAACGGTCTCCTAACTTAAGAAGTTATCTAGAGGCTCAAGCATTAATATTAGTCTATGGAGAAGACGATGAAATTTTGATAAGTATCTTATTCAGCCTTATGATCAGAAGGAGCAGAAAATTGCGCCAATTGCACTGGGATGATGCATATATATATATATATAAATATATGGGAATATCAATTTATGCATGACCCAATCACAGCCCAAAAACTCATTTGCAAATTACTAATAAACTCTCTACTCTACACCCACTATAACGTATACATAATGTATACTCAATCTCTCTCTCTCTCTCTCTCTCTCTCTCTGGGCAAATATACATATATATATATATGGGCTAGCTATGTTTCTACTTATGTGCTTGCTTTTTACTCTTTGCATGGACGTCTATTTGCTAGACCATTTGAATCTACAATTTTATGTAACCAACATTTTAAAAGTATAAAAGAAGAGAGAGAGAGAGAGAGAGAGAGAGAGAGAGACGTGAATGTTGGGTACATACAATGACAAACGACGAGTAAGAGGTAGAGGGGGAAAAAAAAGGGCCGTTTTACTCTTTTATTCCTAATAATAGTATTGGGAATCCTTTTTGAATTAGCCATTAATTAAACCACTTTTGTTGTTGTTGCGGTTGTTGTTTAGTATAAAAATGCCATGATTAAAGGGAAGGCAAGCAACAAAGTCATATAAATAGAATAGTAGTGATTCATCAAAGGCCAAAAGAAAAAGGAAAAAGAAGAAGAAGAAGAAGAAGAAGGAAAAAGCAGTGATTTGGTTAAATTAATTAAGAAGAGGATTAAGGAAAATGATGGGAATTTTGAACGTAGAGGGCCTGGGGGGTGAAGATGTTTTGCATGGTGAAAGCTGGAGACATCACTTGCACAAATTTCAAGGACAAAAAATGCTTTGTCCTCTCTCTCTCTCGCTCTCTCTCTCTCTATATATATATATATATACACACACATACATATATATATATATTTCTACTACCTCTGTCATATGTGGGCCATTCCTTGTCTTTCTTTATATCTACAGTCTATAGACTCCCCCACTTTATTCTTTGCCTTCCATCTCAAAAGAATCGTAATTATCAAACCCTTAAAAAATATATATATATTTACCAAAAGTCTACTGTATTTGCACCAAATCGAATCTCTATTTATTTATTTATTTGTTTATTCATGAAAAAAGGACACATACACTGCAATTGACCACCCCCTTTTAGTCTTTGGGTTAGATTCAAGGTGCCTGAAATTATTACGAGGCTTCTTCGCTAAATATTGCCCCCCTTAGATAATGATTTTCCTACTAAAATATAAATATTGGTCTTGACATATTAATTGACAGTGCTGTCTGTCATCCACTTTTTACAATATTTGCATGCTTTCTTTTATTTTGTTATGATTTTAAGCTCCAAGACTATATAATACAAGTACTTTTTTTTCACCAATTAAAAGAGAAATTATTGATGTCAGATCTATATATATATCTTTATTGTTTACAAAATAAATCTAAAAATTGATGATAGGCTTAATTGCACATGAATCATTATAAATTTAGCGTCCCATAATGTATTGACTAGATAAAACCTTTCATTAAGGAATAGTAAGATTATTATGCATTGAATCGGAGACATCTTAAAAAAAAAAAAGATTAAAAATCATCCTTATCATTACATTAAATTCATAAATAGTATATAATATCATGTATTCTTACTTAACTAGCGATTATATTTGTAAATTTTTTTGTGTGCATTATTGTAACTAGATTTAATTGTAATATTTTTTTTAATATTACTTGTTTTTTACATCAACAGTTAATAAAATAGTATTAAAAAATATTAAGGCCTTATTTAAATGAAATGTCCAATGTTGAAATTTACAAAAAGGTATGTCTTAAATTTTTCATCATTATTCTTATTTTTAAACATGATTTATACAATATATTTAACAAAAAAAAAAGAAAGAAATCTCTTTTCTATCTTTTCACAATATACTTTTCTTAGCATCAATTTTTTTCATTTCAAACAACTTTTTTATTTAAAAAGAAAAATTTTATACACATTAAAATACTATTTTATTTTTGAAATAAAAAACTTTCTTATTTAAAATAAAAAAATTTCCTTTTTAAAATAAATACCCTATGTAGATAGGGGTAAGATGTTGCAACTTACAAGTCATTTATATATATATATATATAAAATTACAACTGTTTCTAATATTAATTATTGATTGGATAACTTTTCTATCCAACTAATGAACTCGCCTTTAATGAACAGATGTGAGAATCATAATGGGTAACAGGGCTTTAGTGGCTAATAAGAGTGTTGAGACTGAGACCCTATCATGTATTAGTATAAATATTGTGCTATAAAGCAGTGGACCCGCTTACCAACCAACCATTGATCTTGAACGAATATGAATGAATGAAAGGATATGAAGAAGATGATTTATCTAGAATTTTGATTTAAACCTTAATCTTTCTTTGCTTAATCTTAAATTAAGAAATAAAAGTACACTCCCACCTTATGACTTGTGGGATCCTTTTCTAATCCAAAACTCAAATTTCAACTTCATTCTCTCAAACATCAAACCAAACACCTCCTGTCTAAGTACTTTCGTAGTACTTTTTTTTTTTTGTTTTTTTTGTTTTTTTCGTTTTTGGGATAATTTTGGCTTTAATTTCATTACACTATAAGAAAACAGAGAAGAGAGAAGAAGAAGATGATGATGAGATCAGGTGAATCTCATGATCATCACCAATCCCAATAGACCACCATACCCATTTCCCCATCCAACGACATCTCAAGATCTCTCCACAACTTTTCTGTCACTGCCACCCTCCACCGTCCTTGGACGGAAATAATTCTCCTCCGATGGCGGCGCCATAGACTACCCCACTCCCTCTCCGACGCCCTTCACCAGCTCTGGAAGAACTCTACCTGCTTCTAGATCAACTCTGCCTTCGTCATCGCCGCTGACGCCGCCATCTCCCTCATCAGCGCCCCCATGGGGTTGGTGGCGCCGGCTGCCATGGTTGCCCTATGGCTGCTGCTCTAGTTCTTCTGGGAAGACCTTCTGGTAGTGTCTGGCCGCCACATTGGTGATTGAGCACTACTTATTAGCCTCGTCCTCCTGATGGTCACCACCGTTTAGCTCACCGGCACTGACCGAAATTTGGTGATCAGAGCCGGAGCAACGGCGACCGTCTGTGGCATTCACGGTGTTGTGATGAATCCTGAGGGCTTCTTTCTCGATGAGAACGAAGCCACATCGGCAATTCTCATCCACCCGAATTCCATGTCATAAGGGTGTCAGTGATAAACTGTCAAAAATCGATTAAATCGGTCAAATAATCAATCACTAATCACAGTTAAGAGCTTAGTTTTTTGGTACATTTTCATTTTCTTTTTGTCAAGATTTCTTCTTATGGTTTCAAGTTTCTCTTTTTAAATTTCTTCCTTGGACAAAAGAACACTTTATTTTTTTTTTTACCTCTTTGATTTGAAATTTCTCCATCCTGCTACTTTTGTTTTATTTTCTGCAAAATTCATTTATTTCTTGATTATTCTGACATGATTTTGTCTGTACCAAAGTATTTAAGGTGCGAGAATTGTAATAAAAGATGTATTGCTGAGTTATTTTGAACAAGAAATGTTCTGAGTTGAGTTTTTGCCTTGTGATTCTGCACAAGATATATATATGCATACTCGCAAACAAACATAAATGTAGCTTTTAAAATGGATAGGAATTGAGTCCAATTTCATTGACTTTGCAGCAAGTAATTTAAATTACAAAATTTGAGGAATGGATAGGTTCATCTTCAAACATGTCATCTCATATTGAACACTATTTTTGCATGGTGCAGACCTCTGTTATCAAATCAATTTGCTCCATTTGGTTTGATATTTTTCACGAATCAAAACTTTCGTCCATATTTTTTCATTTTTCACCTTGAAGATTTATCCTTTCCTTTTCAATGATAGATTAGTAATCTTTCCACAAAAGAGCAGTTGCTCGTTGGCGTTCTATCTAGGCTGCTACTCAAGATGCTTCCCAGAATCACTGGAGACTGAAGCTTCTTTTATTTCGTTATGATTTTAAGCTCCAAAACTATATAATACAGGTACTTTTTTGTATCCATTAAAAAAAAAATTTGTTGGTGTCAGACCTATATATATATCTTTATTATTTATAAAATAATTCTATAAATTCATGATAGGCTTAATTGCACGCTAATCATGATAAGTTTAACGTTGCATAATATATTGACTAAATAAAACCTTCCGTTGAGATATAGTAAGATTGTTTTGCATTGAATTGGGGACATCTTAAAAAAAAAAAAAGAGTAAAAATCATCCTTACCGTTACATTAAATTTATAAATGATATATAATATCATGTATTCTTACTAATCTAGAGACTATATTTGTAATTTTTTTTTGAATTATCGTAACCATATTAATTATAATATTTTTTTTACATCAACAATTAATAAAATAGTATTAAAAAAATTAAGGCCTTATTTAAATGACATGTCCAATTCCAAAGTTTGCAAAAAATTATGTATTTTTTCATCATTCTTCTTATTTTTAAATATGTCTTATACAGTACTTTTTTAGAAAATGAAAAAGAAATATTTTTCTTATTTTCTCACAATATACTTTTCCTAATATTATTTCTTTTTATTTCAAATAAATTTTTGTTTTCAAAGAACAAAATTTTGTACACATTAAAATATTATTTTATTTTAAAATGAAAAAAACTTTTTTATTTGAAACAAAAAAAAATTCTTTTTTTTTAAATGGATAGTAAATTGTTGTAACTTGAAGTTATTTATACATAAAAAAAATTACAACTGCCATATTAGAATATTTCTAATACTAATTTATGATGGGATAACTTTTCTACCTAAAACTCATCTCCATTGAATAGACATGACGATCATAATGGACAACACGGCTTTAGTGGTCAATAAGAGTATTGAAACTGAGACCCTCCATGTATTAGTACAAGTATTGCGGTATAAAGTAGTGGGCCCTCTTACCAACCTAGATCTTGAATGAATGAATGAAAGGATATGAAGATGATGATCTATTAAGAATTTTGATTTAAACCTTGTTGCTTAGTCCTAAATTAAGAAATACAAGTACACTCCCACCATATGACTTGTGGGATCCTTTTCTAATCCAAAACTCAAATTTCAACTCCATTCTCTCAAACATCAAACCAAACACCTCCTGTCTAAGTACTTTTGTAGTACATTAATTTTTGTTTTGCTTTTTTTTTTTTTCCTTCTTTTTTTGGATAATTTTGATTTTAATTTCATTACACTATAAGAATGGAGAGAAGAGCAAGGTGGAAGAAGAAGATGAGATCAGGTGAATCTCAAGATCATCAGCAATCCAAATACACTCGCATACCCATCTCCCCATCTGACGTCATCTTAAGAATTAATATTAAGAGTCTTTGTGGATGGAGAGATGGAGGATGAATGTGGTATATATATTTTTTGTTCATGATTTGTTTATGTTTATGTTTTTGGTTCTTTTTTGGATTACTAATTTATCATGATTTATTGTTTTAGTTAGGAGCTCCTGCCCCAGCCGCACGGAGGAGTACGTAGAGCAATTGCTCAGGAACATGTAAAACATTTTTAGGACAAAGAAAGGGGCTTATTTGGACTGTGCTTATGCTCGCAACAGGCAAAAAAGAGCTATCAGCTACTTGAACCTTTTTTTGTCAAGAACTGGGCATTCTATTTGGGCCGTTGCTCGAGATGCTCCCAAGAATCGGCAAGAGACCAAAGCTTGTCAAGCGAGGGTACGAGCTGCTGCTAGAGTGCTAGCGGCTTCTCAAGCCTCCGCTTGGGCAACCATCCGCATTTACCCCCATAGTAGCCCTATGCCCCCTAATCCTTCGCACCTGAGCGACCATTCAAGCGACAATCTGCTCCCGTGCATGCTGCTCTACCTTCGAATTCGGTAATGATCATGGATTAACTAGAATATCATTGGAAAGACTGCTAGAAAATTTTATTTTATATTTTTATTTTATTTTATCAGATAGACGCGAGGATTGACTCAAGCTCACCTCTTCTCGGATCACTCGTTATGCTGTTGTCTGTGTTGTGCCCTCAAGTCCAGAATTCTACTATGTCCCTGGCGGTTGGAAGATATTAAAAAAAAATTGCCCCTTGCTTGCCTCCAAGTTTCATAGCACATTTTGATACATTTGGAAACTTTCAGATAAAAAAAAAAAAAAATTTTTTTTTCCAACAACTTTCGAGCGACATTTTGATACATTTAGAAACCTTTGTTACAAATGATGTGTGTCAAACAAAGACCGTACGGTCACCAAATGATATGTCTCCGAGTAGATTTTTTTTTTTTTTCAATGCAACCTTTTGCCATGCGATTGTTTTCTTTTTCTTTTTGTTTCCTTTTTTTTTTTTTTTTGCCTCTTTTGCAAAAAGATATAATTCCCATCAGTCGGAGTGCATAGCCATTCGTGAGGGGTTAGAGTTTGTTGCTAGCAGAGAATTATCCATTTTCATAGTGGAATCAAATGTCACTTTAGTGATTGATGCAATTCAAAAGGACTTTTCATTAGGGAAGATATTATGAGACTTTTGGTCCACGTTGTTGGATGTAAAACCTATAATTTTATATCTCGAAAGGATAATAGAGTTGCTCATCATCTAGTCTGCTTGTTGTTGCTATCCTAGCAATATAATAAAAATCATCATTTTTCTCAAAAAAAAAAAAAGAAAATAGTCTTAAAATAACTAATTGATTTGATTAATGTATTGTGTTTGTATTACGTTTAAATACAATGCATTGAATTCATTTTGTATTTAGATAAAAAGTATTTGTTTTACATTTAAATGCAATGTGTGTTTTAATAAAAAAGTATTTAAATTGAATTTTAGCATTGAAAAATTGATGAAAATAGTCTTAAAATAACAAATTAATTTGATTAACTTATTGTGTTTGCATTACGTTTGAATACAATGCATTGAATTCATTTTTTATTTAGATAAAATATCTGTTTTACATTTGAATGTAATATGTGTTTTAATAAAAAAGTATTTAAATTGAATTTTAACATTGAAAAGTTGATGTGTTTGATAAAAATAGATAGAAAACTAAGATAGAGGGAATATGATGTAAATGGAAAAAAATTATTTTCAAAATATTCTGTAATAATAACGTAAAACTTTTGCGTTTAAATGAAAATTGTATTGCGTTTAAACACAATACGAATGCAAAACTACAAACAAATGCCCGAAAAATTATTTAGTAGACCGGACGCATTATGTTATTATATTTGTGTGGCATACTCATTTAATAAATGATTGATATTTAAGGGATTTTTCAATATCAACTATCTTAGGTGGTGTTTTGAGGGAGTTTTGGAGATATATTTTTGAATATGTTGATTTTGGAAACCAGATATGATTTTAAAAATTATGTTTAGGGTAAATGTTTTAAAAAAAGTAGTTATCGAAATAAGTGTATATATATTTTAAAATATGTGATAAAAAATTAATGCCTCGAAATTCGTAAATGTACTGTTGGAAGTTTAGAAAAATGTAGTGGGGAAACATATTTTGACTTAAATACACCAAAACTCAGGTTGCAAAATAATGCCCTAAGTATCCCTTAATTACCTAAATAAGTTAATAAAATTAAAATTTATTAAGAAAGAAAATTATTTAATTTAAATTGATAATAAAACTTCTAAAAACATCTTTTCTTAATTTAAAAAGATTTATTTCCTAAATATAAAATAAACAATTAGGATTTAGGAATACAAAAACTTCCAAATATCACAATAGGGGTTTTTTTTTCTGACTTAGGAAAAAAAATAAAGCTAAAGAAAGAAAAAAAATAAAGCTAAAGAAAGAAAGAAAATAAAATAAACATGCATTTTGAAAATTAATAGGACAAAAAAAGGTCCATTCTAAGAAAGGGAAAAAAAATGATGGGATAATTTTTTTTTTTTTGATTTTTGGGTTTAGAAGAATGATGTGATAATTAGTTATTTAATATTTTAAATATAAAAAGCAAATACATGAAATAAAGAGGTTTGTTTTTTCCATAAAAAAAAATACACCAGACAAGAAAAAACTGTTAATAAAACGTGAAAATAGAAAGATGGAGAGATTTAAAAAATAAGATAAAGGGATATATCTTTGTTTACACAAAAAAAGAAAAAAAAAACCTCTTAAAAATGGGGAAACTAGGATGGATAAAACATGAAAGAAAAAAATAATTTCAAATATCGTTTTAATTACAAAAAGGCTAAAAAGTGTAATTTTCAAATATCGTTTTAATTACAAAAAGGCTAAAAAGTGTAATTTTCAAAAAGAGATGTTAACCATTTTGCGTAATTATCCTTTTTTCCCCCTTTTTGCCGAAAGGTCATGAGATTGGCCCATTACAAAAGCACCGAGAAACTGACACTGCGAGTCTATATGCACGAGACACACACACACGCACATGGTTTTCAGCTTCTAAATCCAAACTCGATTCCGTCCCTCAAATTAATCATGGTAAAGACGGAGAAGGGCGATAATCAAAAAGGCGCAGAGAGAGAAGGAGCCGCCAGCTGCTGCTTAACAGAGAACGACGTGAATCGGAATGGCCTAAAAAAGCTTAAGGGAAAACGGCATGATTTGGAAAGGATTAGAGTCAAAAGATGCTAGCATCAGCTTGGAGAAGGACAATCATCATCATCCTCAGCAACTTCTAAATTCATGTCTGTCGTCACTAACGATGTTCTGCAAGAGATATTTCTCCAACTCCTAGATTCCCTATCTGTTATCGCTTGTGGCTCCGTCTGCAAGCACTGGTTCTCTCTCGTTTCCTCTCGCTCATAACACGGCTTATATTTCCTCCTCAAATTCAATCACCATCACTGCCTTAAATGACATCAACAACAACAACAAGACCAAGAAGGTGAACAGCTGCCCTATACTCTTTTGTTAAGAGGCCTTTACCATACTTCTGGTGGCGGACTACCTGAATTCTACTGGCTGACGTTCGGATGTCATGACATTCTATCCGATAAGTCCAAAATTCTCCACTTTGGAAAGGTATCTAGTGAGTTTGAAGTGGATTATCTTGGTTTCTTTCCTTAGTCGGCCGGCTGTATAATATCGTCTTTTGAGGACTTGTTGTTGGTTCGTGCAACGAATTGAAATTTCTGTATTTGTAATCCCCTGACTCGGCAATGAATTTTGCTTCCCAACAACCCGATCGACTTGTCATCTGACTTTATCGTTTTCTATAGGTGTGGTTTTGTGTGCAAGTCCAATTGCACCTGCCACTCATAATTTAGGTATGGAGGAGAAGAATACCAGTAGAATCTCTCTGCCATATTAGCTCACACAGGGATATATCAAAAAATTTACCAATGCTTATTCTGAGTTCTTTGTTTTCCCTTTCATTTTTAGTTGCAAAATTTGCTGGCATTTTTTTGATTGATTAATTAATTAATTAATTATGTTATGCAACAATAGTGTTTCTGTTTTTACTTTTGGGTTAAGTAAGAGTAGTGCTTCTATGAAAAGTAGAGCAATACCAAACTGGATTTTTAATGTAGTTTTCCTCAATATAAATACTCAAATTAAATTGAGTCTGGATGAGGATTTCACATCTTTGGCACTTTGAAAATTCTTATTTTTCTCAGTTTTGAATGATGCCTCCTATTGAAGAAAAAATAAATTGATAATTGTTGTGTGGACTGAATTCCAGGCACACCTTCAATCTTTTGAGCACGGAGAATAACAAATCTGGAGAACCATTGAGAAGCTACTGGTAATTTCTTTGCTCTATGTGGAATGGTAAAGTAATTTCCATTAATGCCGGTGTTGTGCAGTAAATTCCTGTTCTTTGTGGCATTTTAAAATCTAGGAACCTGTGATATCGAAGACCACTCTTATGTAGTGAGCATTGAATTTTCAGTTAGTGTAGTCTTCAATTTAGAGGTAGGATTCTCATGTTTACATGTCTATTTTCTGGTGTCAGGTAAGAGAGCATGTGGCGGCTGTTCTAGCAGGCCTAATGAAGGGCGGGGATGAAGATCTAGCCAATGACCTTTCTAATAAAGCATACAAGGAAGCAAGTAGCCTTCGAAGGAAAAGGAGGTAGAGGTTAATTCTTAATGCCCTCATTCTTGTTTCTATTCATGTCTTACACTTATCAGTACCAGTAATGTGGATTCTTTATGAAAGCTTTAAAGACATTGTGACATAACCGTTGGGGCAAAGTAGGGGATCTAAATGATTGAATGGAACATACCTGTACAGCTAAACCTCTTTTACTTTTTTCGAAAGGAATAACTTTTGATCTTTAATAACGTCATTTTTGCCATTTTCTGCTTTTCTCTTGCTTTCCGAGGACTTACTGTCGTCCTTTCTTTGTTCTCAATAAAGGAAGTTTCTTCAAAAAGAAAAAAAAATTCCTTTTTTATATTCGAAGGCACTCGTTTACTTTATTTATTTACTTTTACACGGATTCAATTGTTCAAAAAGGAATTCATAGAGGAGAGAATTTACACGTGTATTTGTGTTAAAATTGTGGAAAATGCTGGTTGAATTTATGAGTGCAGAAATTTAAGTTCAAGTCAGTCGATAGCTTCCACACATGGAGCTGTTCTTACATTGGCAGCCTGTGTGTTGTCAGCCCTTATGACATGCCCAGGTATGTAACACTCAATTCAAGCAACCGATCTCGTCTCTTCATATTTCTATCCCTTTTCTTGTGTAATCTCTTGAGCAATATTTTTTTTCCTCCTCAGTTGGTTGCCGGAGCTTGTTACGTTACTAGCTCGGTTTGTTGGGGAGGCGTGGCCTGTTAAACCAACTGTTAGAAAAGCAGTTGCAGGGTTCCGGGCATGCAGATACATGGCATATTCAAAAGATTCTAGTAATGAAGAGCAAGTTGAGGTAGCATCTTAAAAGTGATATTAAAGCTCCTAATTAAATGAAGTTTTCAATTATTTTTAGCCTTCTTTGGTGCTTGCAGATTCTTGCTGATACATCGTCCTCATCGTCGTATTTTGCTTGATTTAAAACGTACCTATAGTTATACATAGCTTCGATATGTATTTGTAGTGATTGGACTGTTGTGTTTGTTAAGCATTGATTGAAACTGATAGCAAGAAATAATTTAACAATTTTTTCTCTCTTTTTTCATTGTCCATAAAAATGAGTTTTATTTATACTTCCACTTTTATCACTGCTAGCTATTTTCTTTGGTGAATTAGGAATCCTTGCCTATTAAAAACTCCATGTTTTCAGCATAAATTTTAATTGCGGACGACACTTTTGTGTTAAAAATAATAAAAATAGATTTGTAAGTGATCGGCACCCATGGCTCATGTTGATTATGGTGATATGTAGTAGATTACCATAATTACCTTTGGTTATTCACTAGATTTTCTTTTTAGTTTAATAGGGGAATAATTTTCGAATCCGTGTATTACAACCACATTGAAAAATATTCTAACTGAATTCAAAATGGTTGTTGGTGCATTCATAGCCTAAAAGGATTCTCTCCATATCCACCTACTTTTTTTTTTTTTTTTTTTCTAGTTCTGTGGTTGTGTTCACATGCTATGCTAAAACCACAAATGAATAGTGTATTTATTTTGTGTGAAAAGCTGACATGTGCTATATTGGTTAATTTAGGTGTGCTGAATTTAAATATAACATTTTTATGTTCATTCGAGGTCGTCTCGACTAGTTTCTTAATGCTATGTAAATTATATTCAAAAGTTACTTTTTATACTCAATTGACTAATTTGAGTATAATGATTCTAAATATATAAGTTTTATGTTAAGAAAAAGTCATTTTGACTAATTTCTTGACATTGCGTGCTTTCTGGTCAAAAGTTATTTTTTTATGTTCAATTGACTAATTTGGGCATACTGATTCTAAATATATTAGTTTTATATTAGAAACAGGTCATCTTATGAATTTCTTGACACCGTGTGTGATACACACACGCATACACACATAATCATATATTACTCAATATATACATGTATATCTTATTCAAGAGTAAATATAGTGAATCGAATTCATTAAATTTATCCCTTTTATTGTATTTATGGAAATTAAACTTTTTTTTATTTCGTTTAATTCATCCAAATTGGTAATTACATAGTATTCATAGACTTAATTACTTATTACAGAGTAATTATATCCCATGATTATTACAAATATTACAATATACTCGCTTTAAAAATTTTTGTCCTCGAAAATCAAAACAAAGTCTTTTCTAATGTCCTCTTTACATTTCTATGTGCCTTCTTTGATATTATGATTCAGCCATAGGACTTTAACAAGAGGTATGACTTTATTCCTTAACATATTTTCTTCTTTAGCTAAAATCTGTACAGGTTTCTTCTCGTATGTTAGATCAGTGTGTACTTTGACGAGTTTCTGGCTCAAAATGTGAGAGCTATTTGGCACATACTTCTTCAATATAGAAATGTAGAAGACGTTGTGCACTAAGACTAACTCGGGAGGAAGCGCTAATCTGTATGCTACAATCCTGACTCTTTTGATTATCTCGAAAGGTCCTATAAACCTAGGACTAAGTTTTCCTTTCTTTTCAAAGTGCATCACCCTTTTCATGGGTACTACTTTAAGAAAGATTGAGTCCCTCACTTGAAACTTTAGGGATCTACAGTGCTTATTAGCAAAACTCTTCTGGTGAATATACATTGTATTTAATCTTTCTCGTACCATCTTTATGTCTGCAATCGCATTCTTGATGAAGTCCGTGGTGACCAGTTGTTTCTCTCTGGTCTAATACCAATGGATAGGAGATCTGCATTTCTTTCTATATAGAGTTTTATATGGTGCTATTCTAATTAACACATGAAAGCTGTTATTATATGAAAACTCTATTAGAGATAGTTTCTTATCCCAACTTCTTTTGATGTCCAAAATGTACGATCTCAACATATCTTCCAATGTTTGGATCGTCCTTTCATATTAATCATTTTTCAAGGGGTGAAAGGTTGTACTAAACTTTAGCTTAGTGCCTATGGCATCATATACGCTCTTCTAAATCCTAGGAGTGAAGTGACCTTTACAATCAAAAATAATGGTTTTTAGAATACCATGTAGCTTTATTATCCAAACTACAAATATCTTTACCAAATGTTCTATTGAAAAACAAATTTTTACAGCCAAAAAATAAGCTGACTTAGTCAATTAGTTGATGATTACCTAGATCGCGTTGTTGTAGTCAAAAGTTCTTGAAAATCTGACTATAAGATCCATGGTAATTTGCTTCCATATCCATTTTGGTAGCTCAATTTTTTATAATTCATCCACTGGATACTGGTGTTCAACCTTGACTTTCTGACACGTAACGCAATTTGACACTATTTCTACAATGTTATTGTTCATTTCATGCTATCAAAAGCTAACTTTTGGGTCTTTGTACATCTTGTTTGTTCCCGGATGTACAGAATATGGCATTTCATGAGCTTCCGAAAGAATTCGTTTTCTTAAGATCTTCATCTTTTGAAACACATAATCTACCCTCATAGTAGAGTATGTTGTCTTCAAAGACCCTAAATTCTGAACTTTTATTTTCCATAGTTTCCTGTTTTGATCTAATCAAGGATGAATCAAGTTCTAGGCCAATCTTGATCTCATCCAAAATCGTCGATTGAAGAGTCATGTTAGACAATTTTCCTGTCAAGATCTTAATCCTTTGTTGCATAAATCCTTTTAAAGGGCTTTAGGCAAAGCACTTTAAGTTTTAGCAACATGTGAAAATAAACTTCATGGCAGTATTGTTTCCCTTTCTATAACACAAACCCCATCGCTCACATAATCTATTAAGAAAGTTCATTGGGCTCGTACCTACAATATGAACAAATATGAGTGAGCTAATGCTTAGTAAATGCAAATATATAATCCTGCAAAATCATCATCAAACATACTTAATAATATATACATGATCAATTTATGCTTCATTTATAGTCTTATTATTTTACAAAACACGTGGGCACTTACTATAAGTACTAGGTGTATGTGATCATTGGAAAGTTAGGGTTTGCAAGGCCCCGACATTGTTGAAATCAAATCTTTCTTGACTAGAAGCATAACATGAATCCTCCCCTTAGATCAAAAGGTTGGTACGACACCTTTTTTTAACTTATCTCATCTTGATCATATTACTTAAATGAGTATGCAATATGTCATACCTCAACATAAGTCATAAATCATACATCATAACATGCTATTACAAGATCATGCAATTAAACTTATTCATAAGAAAACTTGCTTATGATATACTGCCTTGAAATATCATTGATCATATAAAAACACCATTTGGAAAATCGTAGTTTTTATATTGTAGTTGGGGTTTATACTTGGATTCTGCGTTTAGCATTTCTACTTGCTAGGCTAATATGCAATCTAATTCTTATTACATTAAAATATATTCCTAATGAGTATTAACTTAATACTCTATCAACATAAAACCTTATTCTTATTTCATAACAAAAATTCTAAGCTTAATGTATCAGTTTAGTTATTACTTTAACTTTCTATCATATAGACTTAATAGAAAATTTAATTAATGTGTGTTACTAAATTCTTTTTTGATTACCTTCGTAGTACGCTTATTCGTATCAAATAATATCAAGTTAAAAAAAAAAAGCATTTGAAATTTTCTTTTAAATATCAGGATATTAGATTCTTCTTTTTCTTAAAAGTTTTAAAACCATTAAAACCCATTTTGGTCGTTTACATAACTGATAAATCTTTATTTGAAAAACTATAGCTTAAATTCTGTTGAGAATATGACAAAACTTTCTCAACGGAAACGTTTGGTTCTTATTCTTCTTCTTTTTCTTCCCATCCAACGCAAGATAAATAGAAAGAACTCGATGCCCCTTACTTCTTCTGCTTTGACTTCTTTTTGTTCCTAGAGGGCTTAGAAGATTCCACCAAGTTATTCTTTCCCTTAGTTTGGACTCCATCATTGATCATCAGCTAGCCTATAATTGCTTCATGAGCTTGGTTAATCCTAATTCCTTTGTCCCCAGATTATATATGGCTTTGAACCCCACAAAATCCTTTAATAGAGTCTTGAACACCATCTCAATTTGGGTATTGTAGTCTATCTTTGCACTATTGTCAACAGCCTCAACAAAGAATACCATAAGCATAAGCATATGATTTTTGACTGGAGTACCCGCCTTCTACCTAAAGTTCATAATGTTTGTAATAGCAGATTGTTAAGCCAACTTTTATTAGCCTCCAAACATATCCTGTAAGTTATCTATGATCTCCTTGGTAACTTAATAAGTTTTATGTTGCTTTTGCAGAGCATTCATCATGCTAATGAGAATGTAGCATCGAGCTATTTCACTAAACATATCCTGCAAGTTATCCATGATCTTCTTGGCAACTTAATAAGTTTCATGTTGCTTTTGCAGAACACTTATCATACTAGTGAGAATGTAGCATCTAGCTATCTCGTTGGATCCTTTCCAACAAGTATGCAAGACATGGACTTCTTCAAGTGGTGTATTGGGGTGTGGCCTTGGTGGGTATGATTCATCCAGTACAAACTTGTGTCTTTCACAACTGAAAACTATTAGCAAGTTTCTTTTTCAATTTTTATAATTATCGCCATTTAATTTGTTTTTAGTGAGTATCAAAATTAAGGGTGTAGGTGACATGTTGAGTTGAAATAAATATATAAAAGAACATCACAACAAAGCCCAAGCAAATATAAAAAGATTTTAGCAAATAAAATATATAAGTATGTTCTTACATGAAACTTAGAAAAAACATATAGCATTGCAATGGTAATTTTCAGCATCTATTGCCCTAAGCCACTAAAGGTGATCATGAAACAAATAGCCAAAAACATTGACCGCATCCAATTAATATATGTTGCCTTAAATCCTCTAGGGTTAAGACATATATTAATAATCATTTATTTGACCACTAATTTAACAACAAAGCTTCTAGGAATTCAAAATTTGATTCAAATTTCAAACTTCATAAATCTTATGATTTTATCTCCATGAATAATGTTTCATAACTCCAGTTTAAATTTAAAATAGAATCATGATAACTTTATTTGAATTAAATAATTATGTAATAATATCCAAAACAAAATCAAATTAGGAGAAAACCTTGTATTCCTTATCCCTATAAAAAAACACTAACTTAAAGTGCATCAAGGATAAGATTTTGTTCAATTCAAATTCAAATAAGATAATCTTTCAATTTAAAATATTTATATAAATAAGCTATTCAAAATTTAAATCAATCTCATATTCATCTTTTAAAAGACAAATACAATTAATTTAAATTTTAAATCTTATCTTCCAAATAAATTTTTATACAAATTAAATATTTATTCTATTAATTAAATAAAACAAAATTATCATTTTAATTTTGGCCAGAGAACACCTACACCTAGAAAAGGTGACCTAGATATTCTCTTCATTAAGTGCAAGAATACAAGCCATAAAAAATATCCCGATTAATTAACAATTATTAGTTTTAGAGTCATGCCATTATAAACCTGAAACTGTATTTTCAATTATAGAACGAATTATACAAACCAGTGAATAGCCATCGTCTAATGACCTAGTCATATATGCAACACCTTCATATGATGTCCATGATCAATCTTAGGTCAAAGTCCATTCAACCTTTTGATCACGCTATCTTAAAGATCTATTATACATTCAATTAAAAAAAATGATTATTCATTATATGTGAATAAGAAATAATTTGTAGAGCAAATGACCTAAGGTCCTGTCTATTTTTATGTCTAGTATAATGCTGTTAAAAGGATAATATTTACTCTTTATTAGAGCTATGATTTCATACCTATAAGCAAACCCTTCATCATATACAAGTCATGTACCCAACGAACCAATCTATAAGCTTACTATTTTGAGGATACTTTAGTTTTTGAAATATCAAAGTATACAAGTCATACATAGTCATTCACTTACTTAGGATTATGGTTATTGCATAATGAACATTGAATTACACTTTAATCCTAGTCTAATATGTCATCACAAAACAACATATCTATGTCTCTACTCAAAAGTCAAATGCTCTAGTTAATCAAGACAGACCGTCTCCTCAATTGGCTTTAGACAACATAATAGTCTTAACATGAGTTATGTGCTCACTCTAACCCCATAGACTATAAATTATAGATTTAGACTACTTACTTTAGAATGCTGTCTTCTCGCATACAAAAGACCATTGTATGCAATATTAAAAAAAGTTTAACAATAAGTAGTCAATGAGTCATATTTATTTACATTTACTTTAACATGTAAATAGGATGTGGACATATAACAATTTAATGAATAACTTCTAATATATTATTGATCAGTTTAAAAATAAATGAAATACAACAAAATATCTTTCTCGTTTAAGACATTCATAACAGAAACAATAGAGCCTGAGGAAGAGAGAGTAAGATTTGAGAGAAAGAAAGAGTGTAGGAGTTAAAAATATTTATCAAGATTTTGATAGAGAGTTCGAGAAAGAGATGGAAAGGAAGAGAAAGTCAAAAATAGTTTGAGAGGGGTCGAGAAAGAGTGGAAATGAGAAAATTCAAGAGACATCGAGAAAAAGGGGAAAAAATGGGTAGAAAAATAAAAATAAAAATTGGTAAAAGTTAAGAGTGCAATTGTAAGATTTTTAAATTTTGTCAAAATGTTCAAAATATTTTCAAATTGATATTTAATATATCAGAAATTTTAAATTGAATACTCAAAAATAAAAATTAATTGGCATATTAATACTTGAATTATTACACTCATGTGCGAAATTTTTTTTTAAAATTTCACAATATGATATAGTTGGTAAAGAATTTGAATTATTAGAATTAAAAAAATATAAAAACTTAAAATGTGTTCGGAAAAAAAATATCAATATAAAATTTTTTTTTATTCGTCTTGAAATTCTATATAATTTTATAAAAATATCTCATTTGGGTTTGTATATAAAAAATTATGGATTTTTAAAATTTAAGTTATAAAGTTGTAATAAAAATTGTGAATAATAAAACTGATGTTAACTTTTTTAAAAAAGATAAAAAAAAATTGAAAATTAGGTCATTTAGATGGATGGAGGATTTTATATGGGAAAAACAAGAATATGAACATAAATTGGCCATATAAATTGAATTATTCACAATTGTAAAAGTAGTCCAAAAAACACGGACTAAATTTTTCCATGTCAACGTTCTTAATAGCCCAGATCTATTGTGAAAAGAGGTTCCACAAATTTTAAGTGTAGAATTAGATTAAACAAAGTCGTACTCTATGTAAACTATATTATGGATTGATATAGTGATAAATTCCAATCTATCATATATAAATTACTACAATTTTATTTTCTTAATCTTTTCCTCTTAATTTTACTATTTATTATTATTGTAATCTATTAAATATAAATTTAAATTCATCTCCAATATAAGCATCTGCATCAATAATACTATAATTAGTGTGTGACATCATCTGACACTGTAGAAAGAAAGGTGCCGTTTCAACTAATCTGTAGTCAAAACTTCTTTACACAAAAACAGCTTTGATGACAGTAATATAAGTCAGGGGGCGATTGGTAAACGCATTGCATTTTAATTATATTTGAATGAAATTTAGTTTTTAAATGTTGTATTTGGTTGAAAAGTATTTGTTTTGTATTTGAATGAAATGTGTGTTTGGATAAAAAGTATTTTAGAGTTGAAAAGTTGATGTAATTGGTAAAAGTAGAGATAAATAGTAAAGTTAAAAAGTTGATGTGATTGTTTTAAAAATGTTTTGAATTGTAATTATTTTCGTAGCACTGTTGTAAAATTTGTGTTTGGTGTAAAATTATATTGTATTTGAGTGAAATTAAAATGAAATTTTTTACCAAATATCCCCTCAATTTCAAAAGAAATAACATAAAAAGAAACACAATTGAACTGGAGTCAAGAAGCACTTCAACAATTCTTAAAAAAAAAAAAAACACTTCTACGTACAACACTATTTCATTAATTAGGTTAAGTTTGGTAAACAAATTTTGACGTTACAAAAATCAATTTTACACCAAATATAAAGTTTTATATTCAAATACAATTATTTTCAACAGTATTACGAAAACAATTACTATTTAAAAGTTTTTTAAAACAATCACATCAACTTTTCAATTCTAATTATTTATCTCTATTATTATCAATCACCTCAACTTTTCAACTCTAAAATACTTTTCATCCAAATACACATTTTATTCAAGTACACAACAAATATTTTTTAACCAAATACAACACTTAAAAAAGAATTGTATTCAAACGTAATTAAAACACAATACGTTTACCAAACGTCCTCTTAGTAAGGAATGTTTGTTAAGTAAAAAGACCAAAAGTATACCATTTTAAAAGAGTTTAAAGATATTTTAACTATAAAAAATATTTGAGATCAAATTACTATTTCTTAAAAAAATTAGGAATCAAATGAACAATTTTTTTTTCTTTGTACAAAATTGTATTACAAGCATTAAAAAATGCCACATACCATGGTTTTATTAGTTATTAGATCACTGCAAAAATCTTTTTTTTCTTTTGGTCTTGTTTACACATGTGCCTTACAATTTTCACTCATTCTCATTTTATTTTTTTATGTTTTAAAAACTCTCAATTTAACCTGTTAAGTTTTTAAATATGTCTCCATACACATTTTATAAGAATTTCCATTAAAAACTCATATGGAAAAAGATAACAATTAGTATCACTTAACTATTTCGGTTAGAGTTTTTTTTTTAATTTTAAAAACAAAAAGAAAAATATTGCATGATTGTATTTAATATACTTTTTTTGTTTGTTTTTAAAGGAATTTCTAACAAATGGAGCTAAGCAGGACTAATACAAACTTCAGATAGTAAAACAGAAGCTTTTAAAGTTTAACAAATAAAATTAGATACAAACAAGAGTTTTTTTTTTTTTTTTATGAAGATAGTTGTGAATTTATCTCCGGCATCAAAAAATTTTTTTGCTAACAATGATACTTCTAAATTCAAAAGTTGATGGAAGCAAAAGTGAGCATGGAAATTAAAAAGAACAATAATTGCAATAAAATGAAAACAACACTAATATTAGTCACAGAAGTTGGTTTTTTAGTCATATACGACGACACTAATATACTTAATGAGTAATACTATAAATAATCTAGATTTTTTGCCCACTTCCAATACAAAAAATAAAAAATAAAAATAAAAATTAAATCTAGATTGAAGATAAATTGGTATATTGGAAGTGATCTTCTTTACATAAAGGAGAAAAGAAAGAAATAAAAAAATTTTAAAAAAAGAAGAGAGAACATGATTGATTCAAATCTTATATTTAATTTTTGATGATACAAATGATTTTTAATCTATATTATAATATCATATTAGTTTAAAAAATTTTAGAATGTTTTATAACTGATTTTTTTTATTTCAAGATCTAAAATTTTTTTTCACTAATTTATTGTAATATGATTGGTGATAAATGATTTAGACATGAAAATCGTATAAGAGACTTCAATAATAACGAATTACAACATTCCTGAGCTTATTCGATTAAAATAAAAAATAGCTTCAGCGATGGTTCAAGAACGGGCTTTGTACGACGGTGTTGTGGCTTGACTTATGCCCCATATTTAAATGCACGGACAGGTGTCTTTTGGATTCTATGAAGCGCCCTTATGGAATTAATCGTGTCTTGTATGGTAGGTGTTTACAAAGTCCATGATTCAAGTGTAACTGCGGTTAGCATAAATAGAATATTTGGTGTTTGATAAAAATTTTACATTTTAATCATATTCAAACGCAGTATAATTTTACATCAAATATAAAATTTTACATTCAATTATAATCCTTTTCAACAGTATTATGAAAATAATTACTATTTAAAATTTTTTTAAAACAATCATATTAACTTTTTAACTCTACGATTTATCTTTACTTTTATCAATCATATCAACTTTTCAACTCTAAAATACTTTTAATCCAAACACACATTTCATTCAAATACAAAACAAATACTTTTTAACCAAATATAACACTCAAAAAACGAATTACATTTAAACATAATTAAAATAAAATAGGTTTACAAAGGTTCTATTAAAGTATTTTAAAGATTTAGCATGCGTAGTATTTATTTAAATTTTTGTTTAGTTTTCTTATTTATTTATATATTTAATTCTTCATCTAGAATTTAAATTCAGCAGCGTATTTAAAAAAAAAAAACCGCTAGAATTCTGTTGAGCTGTTAAAAAAAATACCCGCTAAAAAAAAAAAACAAACAAACTTCCAATAACAAGATTAGTTCCGTTAGTTGAGCTGTTATTTGTAACAGAATTCTGTTAGAATCCTGACAGATTCTCAGCAGATTCCATTAGACTTTCCTTTGTGATATACAATGGAAATATAGAGCTCTGTTGTTGAGCCTTTCACAATCATTTGAGTATTACAATTTCTCTCTCTAGTTATCTCTTTCCCTCTCTTGATTTTCATTTCCCTTTTATGGTATCAGAGCTTGTCGACTAGCGTCAATGGCGGCCAATTCTCAACAAACCTCAAATGGAGCTGGTTCTTCTTTTTCTTCTCCATCTCCAATGGTGAATTTCACTATTCCGTTCTCGTCAACTCTAATTCCGCTTGTTCTCAAGCTTAATCAAAGCAATTTCTTTGTTTGGCGTTCACAAGTGTTACCTGCGATTCACGCACATGATTGAATGATTCCTTACAGGACTTGTATTCCTCCTCCAGAGCTTATTCCGCTTCAAGCCGGCGAATGATGCGTCCCACTCATCATCTGAAGGTTCTCAATGGCAGCTCCAATGGCGGCTTCTTCTGTGCAATACCGTCTAAATCCGGAATTTGTTGCCTGGATCAGAATAGATCAAGCGCAGATGGCTTGATTTCTAGCTTCGATCTCTGAATCGATGTTAGTGCACGTTGCTCGATGTGCCAGTTCTTATCGGATCTGTGTTGGAGTTTATGTTCATAAGCATGTGATGTTTTTAAATATTGTTTACTTTCAATAAACAAATTTGATTTTTTATTATAATCACGTACATGTAAATTTTTTAATACATTATGGATATAATTAAAATTTAATAATTATTATTTTAAATTTTGTATATAAGTAGTTTACATTAGAGGATAATATTTAAGGATGATAATTAAAATAGTCTGTGATAATTAATAAATTATTTGTTTGATTAACTAATTAAAGTATGGTACTTTTAATTGAATATCACCAGTATATTTTATTACCATTATGAATGAAATGATCTTACTCAAATTATTAATGTAACGAAATATTTAATAAGTACATTATATATAATGTGATTATGTAGGATAGGGATATTATGAGATATGAATCGCTAATAATTTTCATTAAGTATAGTCGATTCTAATCACGTCAACTAATGATCATATATAGAATGATTATAATCCTAAATTATTAGCAGACTCCTGTTTATGAAATCATATCTTTTGATTTACTTAGTACAGATTTGAGTATCAAATCTTATTCCTTGTACGTTGGAGATATCATAAAGTGAGTAACCAGGAATTTTAATATTACAAAATGGAATCCATTGCTTTTATTTAAGAGGGAGATAAATAATTCTCTTGTGTGTTAATTCGAGACTTGAATGGTATGAGCGCTTAGTTCATAATTACGCTCAGTTCATAATTAATTTTATAAATTTATCATTCATTAGAAAATCAATGGTAATTAAGAATAAATAAGTAATTAGAGAGATTAACGGATTTACTTTGTTCTAATTATGAATTATTTATAGATGATCGATTTATGTGTAATAGCTATATCAAATAGACTACTCTATTTTTTGAGTAATTTTATATATATAATTTAAAAAGTGTAGTTTTAAGTTTTTAGTAGAGTAATATTAGAATTAATAAAATAGATAAATTAATCAAAGAGTTTGATTGATTATCAAATTTATTAGAATTTGAAATTATAAGTCTATAACTTTTCACACTGCCTGTGTTAGCAATTAAACAAGTGTATTTGATGAATTATATTTATGCTCATAAAATTATTTGATGTAAAATATAAAAGATTGTTTACTTATATTACCATAAATATTTATATATTATCTAAACAATTAATTATGAATTAATTGTGTAATATAAATAATAGAAATTATTTAAATATTAAAACTGGCCGACACAGTTGGTGCGACCTACTGTGTCTGCTTTTACTACTAGTGGGTTAGACCTGCTATTATATAGATTGATATCTGTTAGTTTCTTATTTTTTAAATTATAAATATTTATATTTAAAATTAGATTTTAAAATAAATATTTATAAAATTAAAAAAGGGGTACTTTGACTAGGAAGTTAAAACCGTATATATATTTGATATATATAATATATATGGTATTATATTGAAAATATAATATAACTTCTAAATTTGAATTGGTATTGATTTTGAATATTTAGAATATTTTAAATTTAAAATGAAATATATGATAATCAATATTGTTTTATAAATAGGATTTTATATCAAAATAGAAAAAACTCTTGCACTTTTGAAAACTTTAGAGAAAAATATTTTCTTTGCACTCTTTGTTTTCTAATATGTTGAGGTCAAAAAAATTGTGATTGTGTGAATTTTTCCGTCAATAGAAAATGCCCACTTATTTCATTCAATTAAACAATAAAAATTAGGTGTGGAAGAACATGGCATCAAAAGAAATGTGTCGTTCAAAAGTTCGTGTGATTTTTCATAAATGTGTTTACAAAATTATCGACCTACCCAAATGATGATACAATTCTATTTATTTTATTCTTATATATTAACTTTATATAGTTATAGAAAAATAACAAAATTTTGTAAAATTTTTGTTATTTCAGTCTCTCGTTTTTGCTAAAATTTTTTAAATATAGTTTTGAAACCAACAATTGATATCAAAGTCAGCTATAGCCTATATTAATTTAATATAATAATTATGTGATTATCAGGACTATATATTTATGCATATTATATGGGCAGGCACTATTCATATGATATATATTCTATTTTATTTGGATGTTTATAATTCATGTAATTAATGTATGAATAACGAATTTAGTCGTTAATTATATGGTTCCCTGGATAATTTTTTTTTTTGATGTATTAATTTTGATAGGTTGTAGTTACTAAAGGGATGGTCTATCATTATCGTGTTTTTCCTGCTAATTCATTACTACTTTCCTAGAATTTTTTTGCACTGAAAACGGTGTAAGAATTTATTATATAATTTGATAGATGGTCGAGAACATGAAGATTCAAAGACGGAGAGTGAATATTCAATGATGGAAAGGATGAAGACATACAACAATTTTTTTAATTTTTAGCGTTATTTATTGGGTAAATTTTAAAAAATTTTCTGCGTGTGATTCAAAAACTTTTAACTTTTAAAAATCATCAAAAATTAGATTTTTGATTATTTCAAATTTTGAAATTGAAAGTTACCCAATTATTATTTTTAATTGAATGAGATTCAAATTTTAGAAATTAGATAATTATGTAAAGTTAAATATGATTTGATTTTCATAATTTAAATTTAAAAGATTTAACTATAATTTAAATTTTAGAAATTTAAATTATGGAAAGTCAAATTAGATTTGCCTTTTATCTTTTAAATTTGAATATAAAATCTTATCTAGATTTGATTTAGATACCACATTTAAATTTAAAAGTTTTAACTATAATTTAAATTTTAAAAATTTAAATTATAGAAATTTAAATTATAGAAAATCAAATTAGATTTGACTTTTATCTTTTGAATTTAAATATAGAATCTTATTTAAATTTGATTTGGATATTAAATATAAATGTAAAAAAATTTAACTATAATTTAAATTTTAGAAATTTAAATTAAGAAATGTCACATTAAGTTGACTTTTATCTTTAAAATTTAAATGCCTTCTCAAAAATTTTAACTTGGGAAACTTAATTAAATTTTGAATTTCAAAATATGGATAAAGATTAATAATTTTAAATAAATAATCTTACTTTTTTAAAATTAGAATTATAATAAGATTATAATTTGGAAAATTTTGAAAATTTTAAATTTTTTAAAACTCAAGAAGATTAGTTTTTTTTTTTTTTAGTTGTAACTATCCAAAGGACCCAGTCAAATTTGATTTCAATGTGATTGAATATTATATTTATTATGTTGATAATATTTATTATATATTTATGCATATAACATGCCATATAGGATATAAAAGTGCCTATTCACATCATATTGTATGGCATACATTCATGTACATTCATTTAAATATTTTAAAGTTGTTTAGTATTATTTATATGATGTTGTACTAATTTTAATTTGATGAGATTAAATTAAAAGGATTAGCAATTTAATTTGATGAAATTTCTGGATGGATGTGTTTCTTATTTGACCTACCATACGGTGGCACTTTAGAATTAAGTCTTTGGAATATGAAACGATAGGTTACACTCATAAAAATATAATTAGTGGACGTTTGATAAACGCATTGTATTTTGATTGTATTTGAATGAAATTTGTTTTTTGAATATTGTATTTGGTTGAAAAGTATTTGTTTTGTATTTAAATGAAATGTGTGTTTGGATGAAAAGTATTTTAGAGTTAAAAAGTTGATGTGATTGTTAAAAGTAGAGATAAATAGTAGAGTTGAAAAATTGACGTGATTGTTTTAAAAATGTTATGAATAGTAATTGTTTTCGTAGCACTATTGCAAAATTTGTATTTGGTGTAAAATTATATTGTATTTGAGTAAAATTAAAATACAATTCTTTCTCCAAACGCCCTCTTAAACTAGATAATTATATTTTGACCAAAATTTACGGTAGTTGTTAAATATTGAAAATATGAGATATTTTAAATAACATTTATCAATTGAGATGTCTCGGACCAATTTGTAAATATATGACCTATCCTACGGCGGCACAACATTTGTGGTAGATTGGATTATCGTTGGATAAAATAGTAAATATATTTATGTATTTTTCATGTCTATTCATGCATCATATACTTTGCTTAAAATTGTTTTTCCACCTGTCATATTAAAAAAAGAACTCAATTGGTAAAATTAATTGAAAAAATATTACTTATGAAGTACATATGAACAATAAATATTATTTTGAACTTTAGATAAAACACTTTAAGATTTAAGAAATAACTTTAAAAAACCATTTGGTGGAATGATAGTTATCTTAGATAGTGATTTTCATTAAATTTTACCTATTATTCCTATGAGAACAAAAGAACACATAATAAATATAAGTATAAACTATTCTTATTTATGGTCATATTTTCAAATTTTAACATTAATAGAAAATATGGGATTAAAATTAGAACGAGTGCGGAATCTTCTTCACTCTTCCAATTTTGCGCTGCTAGACGACTCCAGTAGCAACCAATGAACGACGACATGCATAACCTAGTAAACTTCCTAAACCGGTTCCCGGATGCTGCAGACATGTTCTCAGCTGCAGCGCCAAGTAAGTTTGCAGAGATTGGTGATGGGGCAAACCAAGTAACGACAAGCAGCATTCTTGCAGCTAGCCGATTTGCTCTTCTTCCACTACTAATCTGTTGTTGCAAGACCGCAAAGCAAAAGGACAAGAATTTCATTAGAAAAGGATTGTTCTTGTAGTATTGTTCTTCATCAATGGTGATAAACGAGCATGGAGAAACCTCATCAAGTTGCATCTGGTTGATGGATTCGAACAATGCGGAAGGGGTGATAGCAAGCTCGGAGAGTAAGCACCCAACAAGCCACAATCCAAAGCTCAACCTCCCCAATTTCTCGTCAAATTTCTTGAGAAGCTCCATCTCTTCGGCCGGATAATCCCTCTTCCTTCTCCCCCTAATCAAAACCATGGCATCCGCAATGGGCAATGGCAGAAGTTGCATCACGTCGAAATTCATCACTTTCTGACAATCTAGTAGTGAGGATGACATGAGACCCTCCAGTGTTCCTAGGAATCAAGTCAGGCAAATCTTTCCCCTCCTACCAATCTCTCTCACTCTCACGATTATCAATGATCAACAAATAAGGCATGTCACAGAACAACTCCCTCTTGACCCGCTTAAACGCCTAGAGTTCTTGCTCCTTGAGGCTCCGAATCCTACCCCATTCCTTCTCCGCATCTGCACTCACATCCAATCCCAAATTCATAGACAGATTCAATATGTTTTGCCTCAAATATCTTGCTTCACCTCCAACCCACAAGACCATTTTATATCTTTGAGAATACGTATAAGCAAACTCCAAGGCAAGCTCTGTCTTTCCAACACCAGGAAGACTATTTATGCAAATCACACTAGTATTACGACAACTACTACTTCCCAGGCTCTTGCTATTACCACTTTCACATTTCTTGTACTTAGAAATCTTCTTCCAAGTCTCCACATTAGTACTAGGACTAATATTATTTTCTTTGCACTTCCCCAACTCCAAATTGATACACTTTCCTGCTAATTTGGCGGGACAAACATCGGATTCTTCATCCGCGAGGCCCTCCAATTGCCCGCTAGCTTCGCCTTTCACAACTTGCAAAGACCCACATTCTTGTCCAGCATCTCCTCCACACGTCCCGAACAAAGCCGCCTCAATCTCCACCACCTCCTTCTCCCTCCCGACAAAGCACCCGTTCCTCAGATACGGCACCACAACTCCACCACGCTCTTCTGCCCAAGCTTCCCCGCAGAATCCCCACCGCTCTCGGCACGCAACTCCTCCAGTTGCCCCCATTGGCCTCCAGCCTAACCTCCTGGCACTTCATCAGCCCCTCCAAGGCCTCCTTCCCTTCCTTATCCAACACAATTTCCTCTGCCGCGATTTCGACGAATATCGGAATCAGATTCTTCTTCTGTGAAAAGAACTTGATCTCTTCCACACTACTACGATTGAAGAAACTACTCCGGGTTACCATCACAACACCGTAAGTAACCGAACAGATTACTCTATCAGCAATTTCATGGCTCTGAGAATCTCCATACTTAGCCCTATAGGCTATAAAACAAGGAATGCCTTGCAGCTCAAGCTCCGATTTTAGCCACTTGCAGAACCGAATCAGGTTACCGTTATTCTGTCCATGGAAGCCGACGAAGACATCGCAGCTCGTCAGCTTGACGTTGGAGGAAAGAACAGCGGGGCTAAAAGTGGAGCCGCATTTGGCGAAGGAGATCCTCGCCGGCACAGGCGGGAACGAGAACGACACTCTCGGCGGGCCCATGGCAGTCCATCAGTCGGCGGTGGTGGCGGAGAACTCGTAGTGATCCGACGGCGGAGTGTAGGAGCTGCTGGGGATGTCGTCCGAGGAGACCACAACCGGTGGCGACGGCGACGGAGGTTGGGCCCGGGGCGAGATGTAGGGAGATTGGAGGGCGGAGACGAAGGCGGAGGAAGGTGGAGACACCAGAGATGGAGAGTTGTAAACTAAAGTTGCTTCAGCCATGGAAGAAGAAGAAGTTATGACTGTATTGGTAAGGTTGTTACTTGGTATTACTGCTTCATCCATGGCTGCTGCTGATGAGTTTTGGAGATCTCAGAAGAATTTAACTTTCACATGTCTTCTTCCCTTTTCTCTCTTTCTTTCTGGTTCTGCTTCAGATTATGCTGCACGATAATACACACATATATTATATATGTGTGTGTGTGAGTGTGTGGGATGTCAGAAAGATGTATGCAACAGTGGAGAGAAGACAAGGATTCTTATAACTTGATTGAAACAGTAATAAGAAAAAAAATCTGAAAATCATTTGAATATGATGCAATACACTTCACTTGTGCCACTTTTGTGAGGCCAAAAAGACAATAATATTTCCTATTTTCTTTGAATTATCTCGCCGCAACATGAGAGAACAGAAGATTCATGTTCTTATCCATATATCTTTATTTGGTATACGTTCATGTGTATGTGTTTATGTATATACACATATAAGCAGATTCAATGGATTTACCTTATGATCATTTGAGGTGGAGAACTTGAGATGTGTCAAAAGCCTTCTTCCTCTTCTGATAACCCCATATATTTATATGTTTTTGTGCTCTTCCCTTCTTTGTTTCCTTTATTGCTTTGTTTGAGTTGAGATTGATGAGAAGAAAAGCACGTGTCATTTAATGGTGGTTGGAATCGGATCTAATAAGGTTTTTGATTTTTGAACATTAAATATTCAAAAAAATTAAAGTAAATAAAAAATTCGGCTTAAAACAAGTAACAGGACTATAAATATATTATATTTTAATTATATTTAAATATAATTTATTTTTTAAGTATTATATTTGTTTAAAAAGTATTTCTTTACTCGTACTTACATGTGTGTGTGTATATATATATATATATGTTTTTGTGCTCTTCCCTTCTATGATTCTTTACTGCTTTGTTTGAGTTGAGATTGATGAGACGAAAAGCATGTGTCATTTAATCGTGGTTGGAATTGGATCTAATAAGGTTTTGATTTTTGAACATTAAATATTCAAAAAAATTAAAGTAAATAAAAAATTCGGCTTAAAAAGAAGTGACGGCCTTGTAAAAACTAATGAATTTTTGATAAATATATTATATTTTAATTATATTTAAATATAATTTATTTTTTAAATATTATATTTGATTGAAAAGTATTTATTTTATATTTAAATAAAATATATGTTTAAATAAAAAATATTTTAAAATTAAAAAATTGATGTGATTAATAAAAATAAAAAAAAATTAAAATTAAAAAATTAATATAATTATTTTAAAATCTTTTAAATAATAATTATTTTTATAATATTATTAAAAAAATTATATTTAAATATAAAATTTTACATTTAATATAAAATTATACTCTATTTAAATACATTAAAAAGAAAAAGAAAAAGTTTGCCCAACGAGCTATTAATTAATGGTGCAGCATTTACACAACAGTAGCAAAACTTATAATAATAATTTGTAGGTAATTTTATTGTCTGTCTATGGGTTTGTGGCAATTTCATTTTGTTTTATGTGTTGTACACACATTACCATGTCTTTTAAATTTAATTTAAAATAAATGACAAGACATAACGTTCAATCAAATCCCTGCAAGCTCCACTCCAAATCTAACGTGGGGGAATTATCAAAATATATATATAATACACACACTCATATATAACATGGGGTGGGGGCTTTCTCTCACAGGCTCATGGTCAGAGAAGCCAAAGGGGGGTTTGGTCAGAAAGAAGGACATTGGGACTGCAACCATGATTCAGACCTTGTTCTTGGCATTGGGGTTCATTGTTAATGGGGTTACGACTTTCAACCAAGTTTGCATAATTACATTAAAATAAAATAAAAAAACTCCAACCAAGTACACGATAGTGGTTCCTTCAGATTTTGATTTCACTTATATAATTTGAAAAAATGCAGGTTTTTTTGTCTGACAAATTTTGAAAATATTTACCTAGGAAATTGGAGCATAGATCAGTCCACCCATGACCAACAAGTAATATTCTATTATTCATAGAAAAAAAAACTAATAATATTCTATTTTTTTCGCTTATTATTTATTTTCCCTTGGATTTGTAAAGCTGAAAGGAAAGGTATCTTTGACACAAGCAATGATTTACTCCCTTATAAATGTCATGAGATTTAAATATTTAATTTTTGAATAGTTCACTCCTTAAACTCCATTGATTAGAAGCTCATGTTCGTCCGTTGAATAAAAAAAAAAAAAAAAAATTTTTTAAATCACTTTTTTTAGTTTTTTTTTTTTCACCTCATTATCATTTTTTATTATTTATATTTCTAAAATATTATAGTAAATTTTAATAATTTAACGTATATAGTTTAATTATATATTGATAATTTTTTTCAAAAAACAATTAAAATTTTGCTTTTTTTTCATTTTAAACAATTTTTTTCTAAATATATTTTTCAAAATAACTTTTTAAAAAAAAAATCTCTAAAATGACATCTAAATGGACTCTAAGATAAGACAATTTTAAGGATATTTAGTACCGAATTCATTTAAACTAAACATTATTTGATAACTTATATTCCAAACTTATAATTTTGATCATTTACTCTTTTAACTTGTTATATTACTATAACGTGCCTTATATGACCTAATTTTTCGCTAAATTATCTATAAATGTCCACGTATGTCTCTTTTGAAAAACTGACACTCTATTTGCAATAAAAAAAAAATTCTTAACCTATTTCAAACAATGAAAATCTTCCAAATTTAAATCTTCAATTTAATATAATATTAACTAAATGAATTGAGTACTATTATAGAAAGTTCAAGTGGAATTTTATTAAAATTAAAATTTTAAAGGGTAAGTTGTCAAAGAATACAAGTTTGAGGGGATATCAGTGCAAATACTCTAATTTTAATAATTTATTTTGAAAGGGGAGTTGAGCTGGATGTTTTGTTTATCATCCGCTTCAAATGATAAAGGCAAGATGGAATGCTTCAAGCCCAGCCAAGCAAAGCAATGCAAAAGGTTTATTATGAATCTAATATAATCCGAATTACTCTTTAAAAAAAGAAAAAACCTTTTTCGTTTTTTATTTCCTTGAACTTTGTGGTTTGTGATGATTGGATGAATCTGGAAAGCTCTTCTTATTCATATGTGTGTATACATATATGTATTTATACAAATATAATGTCTTGGCCATGATGTTTTGGCTTAATTTGGACCAATCCTTCTCTTTATAATTGAAAAATTAAAAATATATAATGTTCTTTGAGTTCACTGTCATTATTATCTTATCTTAAAGTCCACTGTCATGCATTACTTCCACTTGGATTTCAATTAGTTTACAACTTGTTTAATTAAGTTATCAATTAGCTAAAAAGCCACTTCCACTTGAAACATTAGAATAAGAGTAGCCAAAATCTTTAGTCATTTTACTTGTCATAGATAGATTCCTTCTTATAATATTGAGTCGATATAATATAACGAATATTCGAAGAGAATTTTTTTAATTGGGTTCAAGAAAATACTCCATTAATATTATATTATTTTAAATTTTTTTTTATAAATATGATTAGAATTTGATACGACAATATATCAATTAAATAGTAATGATAAAATATAACTATTTTATATCTAGTTATAAAATTCTCTTACTTTTTTTATAATCTTGTTTACAAACAGATGAGGTTGTCCGTCCCAGTAAACACTAAAGCATACAATTTACAAATCATTTACATGTGTAGAAACAAAAAATAAGGTTAATTTATGATTGTAAAGTGAACCAGAAGATAAGTTCATAATCGAGTAAGAATATAATAGCCGAGTATAACAGAGATATCACTAAAGAAAAAATAGTTGTAAATTGTGTGTGCGTGTGTTTTTTTATATCAATTATGTGTTTATCTAACTAGTACTTGTTGGGGATTTAACAAAGTGGGAGCTCCGTGGATGATTTTTTAATCTTAACAATAAAAAATTAACAATCCGTGGACGACTTCGTTAGTGTTAAAATGTTCAAATAAAATTTTGCACCCTACCTTTAATCAATTAATACGCATGTTTTTTTTTTTTTTTGACATATAAATACATGTACACATTATACAGATTTATTTCTCATACTAAAACTCCATATAATTTGATTAAAAGCGCAAAACAAGCATTGTAAGAATTTAATTCTTAAAAATTAAATAGTTTCACAGTAATATAAAAATCGAACATATTTAGTCATAAAAATAAATAGTTTTTATAATTATTTATGTGATATATACTTTTTTTTGGACCAAACCTCCAACTAATTTATACTTTTGATACAAACTGATGAACTATTATAATGGTAGAAATAATTTAGAGAAAATTAAAAAATATGCACTTGCCCCATTAACTTAAAAAAAAAAAATACATATGACTCATCAACGACTGAGTCATTATAAATCGTTGTCTTTGTGAGTTTCATCTTTAAGTACTTCTCCATTAATCATCCTTAATAAATTCCCATTCAATCTCTGAACCAATAATTCCTATATTATTTTTATTTATCTTATCCTTCATATTTAGGAAGAACACTATCAGCAATAACATTAGCCCTCATTCCCGTCCCACTCTTACCCATTATGTTTTAACATCAAATAACGACATTATATTGAAATAGAGTACAATTTTTTTTTTCTTTCCAATTTTTTGCCATGTGATTTTTATTTTTATTTTTATTTTTTTTGCTCTGGATGTGATTGTTTTCTTTGATTGAAAGTGATTCTAAAAGCGTTGATGAATAGAAGTAGATAAACATAAGTACATACGAGCCATGTCTGCTTGTTTCCACAATCACATTCAATACCAAAGCTGACTACATTTGCCAATAACTCCATCTCTCATTTCTTTAAAAATTTTATTTTATTCTAAATTCAACTCATAAATTAAACAAATCCTAAAGTTTTAGCAAAATCCATAACCATGCCCTTATTTAACATTAAATCTATTTTTAAAATATTTTTTGTCTCGTACCTTGACCAAAATTAAAATTATGCATATGGTTAATTAAGCAATTTTTTCACCAGTGACTCTATTATGATATTCGAATTCTTTATCCTTAAGTTAAATAAATAAATAAATAAATAAAAAGAAATGTTACACTCAATACATTAATATTATAAATATGCACGTAAAAAGTTTCCTTGCTAAAATGATGGCTCCACCATTGGTATATATGCAATGTTTTAAAACACTTTCCTTTTACAATAAAAAAAAGAAAGAAAATAACAGAGAGAATAGGAACAGGTTCACATGTTCTTTCCTTTCCGTCCACTTTTATATTTATTCAATAATGACATATTACATAAATTATAATATCGTTTCAATTAAAATAACACACCTCATCAATCAATTAAAACTATTACATAATTTAAAAATATCTTAATTAAGGGACTCGTATGCAAATAGATTATAATCCATATAATATGAATTAGAATGGATTAAAATAATAAAAATTAAGAGTAAAAATTAAAAAAAATTAAGAAAAAAGATAAAAAAATACTATAACAATCCATAAAAGATAAATTAAAACTTATTCTTCAAACGAGCCCATAAAATAGGATAACTTAAAAAAAATAACAATCTGAATATGGAAGAATATAGTGTTAAAACACATCCTTTCAAAGTGGGGAAAGAGAGAGAGAGAGAGAGAAGAGAGAGAATAAGAACACGATGCACATGTTTTTTTCCTTTTCCGTTCACTTTTATGTTCATTCAAAAAAGTGTAGATAATAAAAAGATAATAGGATATAAAGTGTAGATGACTAATTGTGATGCAGATATAGTAATCACTACGTCAGCGTTAACATAATTGGGAAATATAGGGCTTGCCAAAAAAAAAAAACATGTTTAGAAAAATGATCAACATGTATACACATTGACTTGGTGATGTGTGAAAGATGATTAAGCATAAGCAAAGTCATAGGATTAGGAAATAGATGAGTACCAAAGGTAAAAGCTTAATTAATCTTAAATCTAAAAGTCGTAGTGGTCTAATAAATATAAGTACTAACTTACTTACTTACATATAAGGAAGCTACATTTTGAAAATTTTATTATAATATGTGCAAAAAAAAAAAGTAACAAATTAATGAGTTAGTATTGTTCCAGATTAATCTTGACACGGTCACCTAACTTTAGAGGTTATCCAGAGGCTCAAGCATTAATATTAGACTATGGAGCAGATGATGAAGAGTTGATAAGTATCTTACTCAGCCTTATCATCAGAAGGAGCAGAAAATTGCGCCAATTGCACTGGGAAGATGCATTATATATATATATGGGATTATCAATTTATGCATGACCCAATCACCACCCAAAAACTCATTTACAAATTACTAGTACACTCTCTACTCTCCACCCACTTTAACATTATACATAATATATACTTTAAAATCTCTCTCTCTCTCTCTCTCTCTTTCTGGGCAAATATACATATATATATATATGGGCTCTTTTCATAGCTTGAATAATGCACAATTATAGGCAAAAGAAAGCTGTGTTTCTACATATGTGCTTGCTTTTTACTCTTTGCATGGGCGTCTATTTGCTAGACCATTCGAATCTACAATTTTATGTAGCCAACCGTTTAAATTATAAAAGAAGAGAGAGAGAGAGAGAGAGAGAATGTTGGGTACATACAATGACAAACGACGAGTAAAAGGTAGAGGGGGAGAAAAAAAAAAAAAGCCGTTTTACTCTTTTATTCCAAATAATAGCATTGGGAATCCTTTTTGAATGAGTCATTAATTAAACCGCTTTTGTTGTTGTTGCGGTTGTTGTTTAGTATAAAAAATGCTATGATTAAAGGGAAGGCAAGCAACAAAGGCATATAAATAGAATAGTAGTGATTCATCAAAGGCCAAAAGAAAAAGGAAGAAGAAGAAGAAGAAGAAGGAAAAAGCAGTGATTTGGTTAAATTAATGAAGAGGAGGATTAAGGAAAATGATGGGAATTTTGAACGTGGAGGGGCTGGGGGGTGAAGATGTCTTGCATGGTGAAAGCTGGAGACATCACTTGCACATATTTCAAGGACAAAAAATGCTTTGTCCTCTCTCTCTCTCGCTCTCTCTCTCTCTCTATATATATATATACATACATATACATATATATATATACTACCTCTGTCATACGTGGGCCATTCCTTGTCTTTCTTCATGTCTACAGTCTACAGACTCCCCCACATTATTCTTTGCCTTCCATTTCAAAAGAATCGTAATTATCAAACACTTAAATATATATATATATATTTACCAAAAGTCTACTGTATTTGCACCAAATCGAATCTCTATTTATTTATTTATTTGTTTATTCATGAAAAAAGGACACACACAATGCAGCTGACCAGCCCCTTTTAGTCTTTGGGTTAGATTCAAAGTGCCCAAAATTAATACGAGGCTTCCTTGCTAAATATTGCCCCCCTTAGATAATGATTTTACTACTAAAATATAAATATTGGTCTTTACATATTAATTAACAGTGCTGTCTGTCATCCACTTTTTACAATATTTGCATGCTTTCTTTTATTTTGTTATGATTTTAAGCTCCAAAACAATATAATACAAGTACTTTTTTTTTAACCAGTTAAAAAAAAAATTATTGACGCCATATCTATATGTATCTTTATTGTTTATAAAATAAATCTATAAATTCATGATAAGCTTAATTGCATGCTAATCATTTAATCCATTGACTAGATAAAACCTTCGGTTGAGGTATAGTAAGAATGTTATGCATTGAATTGAGGATATATTAAAAAAATAAGGGTAAAAATCATCCTTATCGTTACGTTAAATTCATAAATGATATATAATATCATGTATTCTTACTTAACTAGTGACTATATCTGTAAATTTTTTTGAGCATTATCCTAACTAGATTTAATTGTAATATTTTTTTAATAGTACTTGTTTTTTACATCAACAGTTAATAAAATAGTATTTAAAGAATATTAATTCTGGAATTTACAAAAAGGTATATCTTAAACTTTTCATCATTATTCTCATTTTTAACCATGTCTTATGTAATATCTTAAAAAAAAAAAAGAAATCTTTTTTCTATCTTTTCACAACATACTTTTCTTAACATCATTTCTTCTTATTTCAAACAACTTTTTTATTCAAGAAGAAAAATTTTGTACACATTTAAATATTATTTTATTTTTAAAATAAAAAACTTTCTTATTTAAAACAAAAAAATTATTTTTTAAAATAGATATCCCATGTAAATAGGGGTAAGATGGTGCAACTTACAAGTGCATTAGTTATATATATTTATATATATAATTACAATTGTTTCTAATACTAATTGTTGATTGGGTAACTTTTCTACCCAACAAATGAACTTGCCTCTAATGAACAGATGTGAGGATCATAATGGGCAACATGGCTTTAGTGGTCAATGAGAGTGTTGAGACTGAAACCCCATCATGTATTAGTATAAGTATTGTGCTATAAAGTAGTGGGCCCGCTTACTAACCAACCATCAATCTTGAATGAATGAATGGATGGATGGATGAAAGGATACGAAGAAGATGATTTATCTAGAATTTTGATTTATACCTTAATCTCTGTTTGCTTTAACCTAAATTAAGAAATAAAAGTACACTCCCACCCTATGACTAATGGGATCCTTTTCTAATCCAAAACTCAAATTTCAACTCCATTCTCTCAAACATCAAACCAAACACCTCTTGTCTAAGTACTTTTGTAGTACTTTTGGTTTTTTTTTTTTTTTTTTGTGTTTTTGGGATAATTTTGGTTTTAATTTTATTACACTATAAGAAAGGAGAGAAGAGATAAGAGATAAGAGAGAAGAAGAAGAAGAAGAAGAAGAAGAAGAAGAAGAAGAAGAAGAAGAAGAAGAAGAAGAAGATGATGATGATGATGATGATGATGATGATGATGATGATGATGAGATCAGGTGAATCTATGATCATCACCAATCCCAATACACCACCATACCCATCTCCCCATCTAACGTCATCTCAAGATCTCTCCACAACCTTTCCACCACCGTTGCCCTCCATTGTCCTTGGATGGAATTCCTCTCCTTCAGCGGCGGCAGCACCATCGACTACCCCCACTCCCTCTCTGACGCCCTCCACCGACTCCAAAAGAACTTCACCTGCTTCCGCATCAACTATGCCTTCATCATCGTCGTCGGCACCGCCATCTCCCTCATCAACACCCCCGTGGGGCTGGAGGCGGCCTCTGCCATGGTGGCCCTGTGGTTGTTGCTCTATTTCTTTTGGGAAGATCCTCTGGTAATGTCTAGCTGCCACATTGGTGATTGAGCACTACTTATCGGCCTCATCCTCCTAACAGTCACCACCATCTGGCTTACCGGTGTAGGTCGAAATTTGGTGATCGAAGCCGGAGTAAGGCGACCATCTACAACATTCATGGTGTTACGATGAATACTGAGGGCTTTTTTCTCAATGAGAACAAACCCACGTCGGCAATTCTCATCCAACCGAATTCCATGTCATAAGGGTGTCAGTGATAAACTGCCAAAAACTGATCAAGTCGATCAAATAATCAATCACTAATCATAGGTTAAGAGCTTAGTTTGTTTATACATTTTCATTTTCTTTTCATCAAGATTTCTCCTTATGATTTCAAGTTTCTCCTTTTGATTTTCTTCTTTGGACAAAAGAACAGACTTTCTTTTCCTCTTTGATTTGAAAGTTCTCTATCCTGTTGCTGTTGTTTTATTCTTTACAAAATTCGTTTATTTCTTGATTATTCTGACATGATTTTGTCTGTACCAAAGTATTTAAGGTGTGAGAATTGTAATAAAAGATGTATTGCTGAGTTATTTTGAGCAAGAAATGATCTGAGTCGAGTTTTTGTCTTGTGATTCTGCTCAAAATATATATATACTCATAAACAAACATAAATGTAGCTTTTAAAATGGATACAAATTGAGTCCAATTTAAGTTACAAAATTTGAGGAATGGATAGATTCATCTTTAAACATATCATCTCATATTGAACACTATTTTTGCATAGTGCAGACCTCTGTTATATAATCAATCTGCTCGGTTTGGTTTGATATTTTTCACGAATCAAACTTTTATCCATATTTTTTCATTTTTCACCTTAAATATTTCTTCTTTCCTTTTCAATGATAGATTAGCAATCTTTCCACAAAAGAGCAATTGCATGTTGGGTGTTCTATCTAGGCCGCTGCTCAAGATGCTCCCCAGAATCACTGAGAGACCGAAGCTTTCTAAGTGAGGGTTCAAGCTGTTGCTAAAGTGCTAGCGGCTTCTTGAGCCTTAGCACGAGCAACCATCCGCATTTGCTCCAAAGTAGCCCTTTGCCTCCTAATCCACTCATGTGTAGCCCTTCGCGTTTGAATGACTATTTGCTCCCGCGTACGCCGTCTTGCCTTTGAATTCAGTAATGATCATAGTGTAATTGGAATATCATTGGAAAAACTACTATTCAATTTTTTAATATGTGCTTTTATGTTTTGTTTTTGGGATTGCTAATTTATTATGGTTATTTGTTTTAATAAAGAGCTACTGTTGCTATTGTCAAAAGGATTGCCAGAGACTACATAAGTTGTTGAAGCTTCCCAAGTAAGGGCATGAGCGGCTGTTAAAATGTGACTTCTCAAGTTTTCCACAAGATAGATAGACCACAAACATGTATATATATTCAACCATATTCGTGCATTCCTCATTCTCAATCAATGTAGGACTCACTGTATATATACTCAAATATATTAGTGTGTTCCTTATTTTTAGTTAATGTGGGACTCATAAATGGATACCAATTTTTTTTTTTTTGGTAAAACACACAAATACTTGCAATATTAACATAATTGGGAATTATAAAACTTCCCAAATGAAAATTCTTGAAGATTTCTGCTTTCTTTTCAAGTTCCTGTATTTCTTTCCATTCCAATGATAGATCAGTATTCTTTCCATAAAAGAAATCATTTTTATGAGAAAATTGGAAGAAAAAGTTTGATGACAAAATTGCTAATTATACAACAAACTAACATTTGATTAACAAAACTAAGTTTCCACTTCAAACTAAACATATATTTTTAGGGCTAATTTGAATTGTTTCCAAATAAGAAACTAACCAAAACCAATATTAAAAAACTCTTACATCGTGCTTCTCATCCTCCCTAGCTTGGCCTAAGTTTCTTGAGCTGCCAAGGTTTGGGCATGTATACGTCCTAACATCACTGTCCTAATATTAATACAAGTTCTGCTTAGTTCTTCTCTGCTGTTGAAATGCCCACCTCTCACGTGCAGCCCTTCACGTCTGAGCAACTAACCGCTCTCTTGCACGCCGCCTTGCCCTTAAATTCTTGAATTCTGCTTCTATGCACGCCGCCTTGCCCTTGAATTTTCGAATTCAGTAATGATCATAGAGTAATTGGAATATCATTGGAAAGACTGCTAGTTAATTTTTATTTCATATGTGTTTCTTTATGTTTTGTTTTTGTTTTTGGGATTGCTAATTTATTATGGTTATTTGTTTCAATTGAGAGCTGCTGCTGTAGCCATCGAGAGGATTACCGAAGACTACATAAGATAAATTGTTGAAGCTTCCCAAGCAAGGGCATGAGCAACTGCTAGAGTATGAGTGGTTTCTCAAGTTTTCAGCAAGATAAATCGACCACAAACATGTATATATACTCAACTATATTAGTGCATTCCTCATTCTCAATTAATGTGAGACTTACTGTATATATACTCAATTATATTACTATGTTTCTCATTCGTAGTCAATGTGGGACTTGTCGAGTGGATACCACTTTTTTCTATTATTTTGTAAAACACACAAGAACATGCAACATTAACAAAATTGGGAACTATAGAACTTCTCAAATACAAATACTTAAAGATTTCTCATTTTCTTTCAAGTTCTTGTCTCTCTTTTCATTCTAATGATAGATCCGTATTCTTTCCACACAAAAAAAAAAAAATCATTTTTATAAGAAAATTGGAACAAAAAGTTTGATGACAAAATTGCTAATTGTACACCAAACTTACTTTTAATTAACGAAACTGAATTTCCACTTCTAACAGAACATATATTTTTAAGGCTAATTTGATTCATTTCCAAATAGGAAACTAACCAACAACCAATATTAAAAAACTATTATATCTTGCTTCTCATCCTCACAAGCTTGGCCAAAGTTTCTTGAGCTGCCAAGGTTTGGGCATGGTTATGTCCCAACATCACTGTCCTAATAATAATACAAGTTCTACACAGTTCTTCTCTACTGTCAAAATTCCCACCTCTCAGTGATAATTTCACCTTTGTCTCTAGAGCCCCTTTGCCCTTCACCCGATTCTTATTCCAACACAGTGATCCATGGCACCAATCTTGTATCTGCGACACGAATGACTCCTCCACTTCCTCCAGCATATTTGTGCACACCTTCAGGAGTTCTAACGCTAAGTTGCACCTTGAAAACGTCGTGCAAGCCTTTATTGCCAGTGGAAGAGCTGTTCTTTTGATGTACAAGACCATGTCGATTGCCTTGAGTTGGACTAGTGGGGGCTCGGATTTGAACCCAAATGCTAGGAATGCCGAGGCCCATAGATGGTCCGAGTTCACCACAGGGTTACCAATTTTTCTAATGCCTTCAACCGTGGCCTTGGCAATCCATAAGCTTTGGCTTCTTTTCGCAAAAACCTGAGTTATGGGATGGAATTGGATCCTACACACCACAACTGCCCGGTAAACTAAATTGAGTGCTTAATCTCAGAAGTTCATCTCAAACTCAAAATGTTTGGTTAAAGTTTCCTCCCAAAATTGAATGGTATTGCTAGGCTTTACTGTAACAACCGGGAAAATTCACATTTTTCAGAAAATAATTACATAATGAATTTAAGCGTTAAAATGTGAAATAAAGTGATTTAATATTATTTAAAATTAAATAAAATGTTCTAACAATATTAAAGGACGAAAAATGAGTAATAGTGATATTATGTGTGTGCACGTGTATGCCACTCACAGTATCAAAAAGTAGGTCAAGATGATATTATCTTGACATAAAACTGATAAATTTGGGTTCAGCACACCCAAATTAGTCAGGATAGCCTATCAGCACGCTCAAATTTGATAATTGAGCACAAGGGTAATTTTTGATCGAAAAATTCACAGTATCGGAAATTGGTCAAAATGACCTCAGATGAAAATAAAACTGATATATTTGGATTCAGGACGCCTAAATTAATCAGTATAGCTCATATTGAAATTTTGGGCGAAAAAGTATATAAAGAGCGGGAAAAAGTGGAATTTTCTCATTTATCTACACAAACTCTCTCTCTACATTTCTCTTTCTCTCTCTACCCGGAAGTGTACAGTAACCGACCATCGGAAACGGTGTCCGTTTTCGACACCGCCGGCACCGTTGGAAAGCTCTCGCCGAGCTGAGTTCAACGGTGTGCCGAGTCGACGGAACCGACGCCGGAGGAGAGCGCACGCGCCGCCCGAAGCCGCCGGTCACCGGAAATTTCGATAGCCGATATCTTCGCCGTCCGACGTCCGATCAAGCTGAAACCGGTCCCAAAATGTTCGTGGTGAAGAGTACTACAAAACCCATGTGGTGGATCGCCTCAATACAGGCGGAATCGCGCCGCCCGAGCTTCGGAAAATCCGGTGAAACGCCGCCGTGAAGCCGCCGTCGAAACCGTCGATTCCGGCGGAGTTGAAGCACGCCGTCGGTACAGAAATGGTCGCCGTGAAGAGGGGAGCAAAAGCCCTCAATCAATTTCGGGGAAAAAGTCCGGCACGGCGGAGTTCCACCGTCGCCGCCGTGGCCGTGACTTTCGGGGTCGATTTCCGGCGATAGAGGTGTCGAATGGTGAAATTGAAGCCACCAATGGATTCCTCTCGTCGAGATCTTCAAGATGGACTACCCACTTGCCACCATCGCCGCCGTCGCCGCCGGTCAACGGCCGGTCAACGCCGGTCAACGGCGACCGTTGACCGAAAATGGAAGTTTGGCCCGTTAGCCTATTTTCGACGTTCCGGACGCATCCACGGAGTCGGAATTGCAAGACGAGACCTCAAAGATGAAGAACGAGGAATTAGGGTTTATGCCGTCGAGACCGGGCTGCAATTCGGTATAAATCCCGACCTCTTTACGTTCCGCAATTTAATTGTTTGGGACTGTTATGTGATTTTATAATTATTGGTATGAAAAATGTGGAAAAGAATGTATGTAAAAAGAAGAAAATGGCTGAAATGGAAAAAAAAAAAGAAAAATATGTGATAATGTAATAATTTTACGTAAACGATATGAGTTTTACGTAAAATCTAGGCCTCTGGTATAGTACGTGATAGAATTAGATTAGGATAGATGGTTTTCAGGCGTTTCCTAAACGCTGGAACCTTAAAAATTAAGGGGAAACTCTGTCGAAATTTCTAAAAATGGCACCAAGGGTAATATGGGAAACGAGGGGTAAAAATATGATCGGGAAGGTAACCCGAACCCCCTCGAGGAATTGGGGTAAGGAAAAAGGAATGGGTAAGGTACGATTAGTAAACCGACCCTTCGAAACCCTAGAACGCAAGAAAAACATGAAATCAATTTTTAGGTTCGAATAGTACTTCCCGAGGGCCGGGAATGTGAAAATTGGTAAAATGATAAGAATTGATCCGGAAAAGGGCTGATAAGATTTAGAAAGTTAATTAGATGATTTTGGGTTTAGAAAATCCAGCCTAAGTATGAAAATGGAAATATTTTGGTTAAACGACCCATCAGGGGCAAAATGGTCATTTTGCCCAAAGATACTCAAATTATGGGAAAAGAGCCACAATGACCCTGAAATAGGTGAATGAAGTTTGTAAAAGCCAAAAATTGAGATTTAAGTTATGAAAAATCACGTCAAGGGCAAAATTGTAATTTTGTCAAAAGTTAGGGGTAAAATCGTAATTTTTCAAAAGTTGGAGAAAAAATTCGAAAAGGGCCATTAAGGTTTAGAAAGCTGTCCTAAGGCTATAATTAAGGGTTATAAGATCAGAATCAAGCTTTTTATAAAATAAAAGCTATAGATGAAAATGTGATTAACGGACAAAATTTGTCTGTAGGAACCCGATTCAGAAGCGACAAAGGACGTCTATGGATTCCAAGAAAAAGGATAAGCATGCTATGAGTAAGTTCAGACATTTACCCGTCTGCAACTATGAACAAGCTTATAGTATTATATGTTTTGTATGTATATGTCATGATGTGATTTATGATGATGCTATAGTAAATACTATAGCAATGCTATGACGATGTTAAAAAAAATATATATATATGTTTTAATAAATAATTTATAAGAATATATATATATATATGTATATATTGAATTTACGAAGGAAAGGTATCATAAAAGCTTTATGAGAGTAACGATGTGATAAAGAGGGATAGAGGAATGGAAAGAGTAAGAATGAGAATATTATGATAGAATGCATAAGAAAGAGATGAGATATGAAAGGAAAGAATAGGTGTTTTATGAAAAGTTTTATAGAAGTTAAGTTATGATTGATAGAGTAATGATGATCAGTGATGAAAAAAAAAAAAAAGGGGATATTTTATGAGGATGAAAAGATAGATGTTTTATGAAAAGTTTTATGAAAGTTAGGTTATGATTGATAGACCAACGACGATCGGGGATGAAAGAAATTAAGAAAAAGGTATGTTTTATGATAACGAAAGGATAGATATTTTATGGAAAAATGATATGAAAGCAAAGAGTTAGACAAGAAAGAAAAACAATGATAGGTTATGATAAAAGGTATGATGAAAGTATTAGAACATAACGATAAGATGTGATTGATAGAATAGAACAATAGGCTATGATCGATGGGCTATGAATGATAGAAATATGATGATAAGATACGATAGATCGAATGATGCAAATGATAAGATAAATGGAGAATAATTATTTGCACATAACTAAACGTGTTTTTGTTGTTATGATGTGATATGATGTGATGTGATGTGATGTGATAATACATAAGAATTAAGAAAAGAAAAACAACGAAAGAATAAATGTTCCATGAAACGTTTTATGAAAAAAATGAGAAGTGAAAGATTATGAATGTCATGAAAGAAAAAAATGTACAACGAAAAAAAAAATCAATATAAGAAAAGCTAAAAGAATGCAAGATAAGAAAACTGAAAACTTAATGTCGGCGTACCGGCCTCCCGTAGGTGAGGTTTTATGTTATGAATTCCACTATAATTGAATGCTACCTCCCGTAGGTGAGGTTAATGGCTTACAGTGGAACGCTACCTCCCGAAGGTGTGAGGTTAATGGCTAAAAGTTAAAGATTGACTGTGAGGTAGGTTGGTGGGTAGCTCCCCCTCCTCCCACTGTCAGCGCGCACTAGGTACGTTCGACGACGGGGCCCACCAGTGAAAGATAAGAAAAGAAAAGAAAATGAAAGATAAGAAAAGAAAAGAAAGTGATAAAGAAAAGAAAAGAAATGATATGAAAAGAAAAGAAAAGAAAAGTAAAGAACGACATAGAAGAAAAAAAAAAAAAAGAAACAAACGATATGAAACATAATAGAACTATATATGTGATGTGATGTGGATGACACGTTTCTACGTGATGTTGTGTTAGTATATATGTTACTAGCTTTAAGATATGAAATGTTAAGAGATGATGATGAAGCGATAGAAAAGTTATAAAGGTTTAGAAAAGAAAGTTAAGAAATGATAGGAATGAAAAGCAAAGAAATGAAAAGATTGGATTAGAATGATAAGAGATGATCGATAGAATGATAAGAACGATGAACTAAGAAATAAACGAGCATGATGAAGCTCATATTTTATGTTATGTTTTGAGGATATGTATAGTTATGTAGATGATGTGTATATACGTGATGTCACCTATTCTAGTAATAATATATATTACTAGTATTCATAAGATAATGAATGTATGTTTGAACTTACTGAGCATCTAGCTCATTAGTTGTTTATATGTTGCAGGTAAGCAACGTGTTTATTTAAAGTAATATGATGGACAACGGACGGATCTGCACGTGCCAAGGGACTGGGCGAGGGTATGGTACTACCATGAGTCTTTCGCTGAGCGTTCAAAAAGGAAGACGAAAGAAAGAAAGAAAGTTATGAAATATGTATTATAAGAGTATGATAGAGATAGGTATAGTATGTAAGTAAAAAAAAAAAAAAAAAAATTGCTATAGAAATTGCTTCCGCTATAAGATGAGAACGTTAAGAATGGAAAGTTAAGTTAAGTAAGAGGATGACGACCCACGAGGTTACCAGCCATCGCGGTCGGCGTCAGAGCTTGACTGGTTGGTATGGTAACGTACGTGGGGGTCGCCACATTTACACGTAAGAGCATACTATGTATAATACATTTATTGATTCTAGTTTTCTTAGTATGCTTCCAAAAAAAAAAAAAAAAAGAATATAGACAAGGATACTACTCGTTTTTTTTCCAAGAATGAAACAGAGTCACCATATATTGGAGGCCAGTTTCTTTAAAATTTACAATCATAAATTTTGTGATCCCTTTTATTATTCAAATCTAACGAGATTCAAAAGATTTCTTTTTGGTTACTTACTTTTTTTTTTTTAATTTTTGTTTTTTGTTTTTTGTTTTCCCTTTCAAGTTTTCCTTATTATATTTAGCTTTTTATGATTTTAGCTTTGTAAGACCATTTCTTTTTTTCCTTTTCAATTTTTTTGGCTTATTCCAATATTTATATTTTTTATGAGGGAATTTGCTTATCCCAAATTATTTTTGTGTGCGTGTGTGTGTGTGTGTAGCAAACGAGAGTCATCTGTTGTAAATTGAGTAATGTTTGATTGGTGTTTTGGATTGTGAAGGAAAAGTATGGGCAGCAGTGGCACATATCATAACAAGAGTTATTGGATCAGGGATTCTCTCACTTTCATGGAGAATAGCTCAGTTAGTTAGGTTGGTGGCCCACTGACCATGCTTTCCTTTGCCCTCACCACTCGTTTCTCTACTTGTTACTTTGCAACTACTATCAATTCGCCGATCCTAAACATGGTCCCTATCTTAATCACTCCTTCATTGAAGCAGTTGATATGAACTTCGGTAATCAATCCAGTATCTACCCTTTTCAAAACTGCACATCAATAGGAATAGGGGAGTTCTATGGCAGGGCACCAAAATTTTGTATATGCCTAACCATTATTGCATAGTTCTTTACTGTTTTGCACATGTTATAATAAGATCTGAAGTTCAAAATCTTGCAGTACCCTGCCATATTAGCTCACACAGGAATATATCAAAAAAATTGCCAATGCTTATTCTGAGTTTTTTGTTTTCCCTTTTCATTTTTAGTTGTAAAATTAGCTGCATTTTTTTAATTAATTATGTTGTTTTGTGAATTGTAAATTTTAATTTCAGTTCCTTTTTTCGGACGTCATAGTGTTCAGCTTGTATCTTTCTAATCTTGAATTTTACTTTTATTTTATTTTTATTTTTATTTTTTAGGAAGAGTTTACGTTTTGCATTTTTTTAAAATGTTTTGGTTTTTGATTTTTGGTTTTCTATTTGGTTCATCAATAATCTGTTTTGGTATTTGATTTCTGACTTTCTATTTGGTTCATCCACAATCTGTTTTGGTATTTGATTTCTGGTTCGGTGTTTGATTAGCAGAGCTGAAGTGTTTATACCATTCTAGATATATTGAAAGTGTTAAAATATATATATATTTTTTCAATTTGGTTTATCCATAAATGTTAGGGTTAAGGAATTGCTACAATTCTTCCTGAATAGCGTGAATTCTCTCGTCGAGAGGTGTGTTTACTATTTTGGATATTCTGAAACTGATAATTTTTTTTTGTTCATCCATAATCTGTTTTGGTCTTTGATTAGTAGATGGTGGTTGTTTTGTTGTGTGCAGAGAAGTGTTTGTTTACTATTCTGGTTATTCTGAAAGTGGTAAAACAGTTTTTTTTTTTTTTTTTTAACTATTATTTGGTTTATCCATTTACTTTAGGGTTGATGATACAACTTTTTGGTGGCAACCCCAAGCATATATATTGTCTAGTGATAAGGTCTCAATGGCTTTAAGGTCGATCCCCAAGGAAGGTTTAATTCGGTCCGTCTATTTTTTAAGTTTTATTGTTGTTCAAGTTTAATTACAATATTTTACAGTTGCTAGGAAGTTAAATTAGTTTTTGTGATATTTTTGGTTTTGAAAATGAGCTTACTAAAAAATAAAATTGTAGAAAAATAAATTCCAGAAAAAATAAATTGCAGCAAGATAAAGTTATTAGATTAGTGCTTGAGGTTAGAGGATTAACTCTTGGTATTTAGCATTTTTATGCCACAGTTGGAATCCATACACAAAGATGGTTTCAATCGGGAGATTTATCATGTTTAATTAACACGTACATAAAGTTGTAATGCTATTATAATTATGGAGTTTAAATTAATCTCCATATTACAACTTGTTAATGAGACAAAGGTATTTTTGCAAACCTTCAGGCCAACATAGCAAAGTTCCACATTAGACCCGGCGATACTCCACAGTGGGCTAAATGAACTAAAGCATATGATATGTCAAAAATTATACATGAATCAAAATTGCTTCTTAATAAATATAATATATATTTAGTTAATTTAAAACAGGTATTATAACGAAATATTTTAGATTTTTTTTTTCTTGGGCCTTACGGCCATTTGCTTCCCATCCGAAGCAACACCGAACTTACAGCCCCAAGATGGAGCCAAATTTGATCAGTATTAACATAATATAATATTATTCAACTTGCAATTTTTTTATTCACCGAATGAGGAATTATTGCCCAACGTGTCGCGCTGCCATTGGAGAGGTGAGGAGTGTCTCCACCACTTGTCACGAGCAGGATGAAGGCGGCTGCTTGGGCTGATGCGTGTGGGTCCTTCGACAACACTTGTCATATCGCGAGAGGCCATTCGGCTGCAATGCTGAGTTATTTTGGGCAAGAAATAATCTGAGTCGAGATTTTGCCTACATACACACTCGCAAACAAACATACGTATAGCTTTTGAAATGGATAGGAATTGAGTCCGATTTCATTGACCTTGCAGCAAATAATTTGAGTTACAAAATTTGAGAAATAAATAGGTTCATCTTCAAACATGTCATCTCATAGTAAACAGTATTTTTGCATGGACTTAGACTTTTATTATCAAATCAATCTACTTAATTTAATTTGATATTTTTCGTGAATTAAATTTTTATCAGTATTTTTTCATTTTTCACTCTGAAGATTTCTCCTTTTCTTTTCAAGTTCCTATCTTTCTTTTCTTTCCAATGACATATTAGTATTCTTTCCACAAAAGAACAGTTGCTCATTGGGCGTTCCATCCATGCCACATCAAGATGCTCTCCAAAATCATAGAGAGACCGAACCTTTCCAAGCGAGGGTTCGAGCTGTTGCTAGAGTGCTAGCGGCTTCTTGAGCCTCGGCACAAGAAATTATCCACGTTTGCTCCAGAGTAACCCTTCGCCTCCTAAACCGCTCACGTAAAGCACTTTGTATCTGAGCAACTATCTATTCCTGTGCACGCCGCCTTGCCTTTGAATTCAGTAATGATCAGAGTAATTAGAATATTATTGGAAAGATTACTATTCAATTTTTTATATGTGTTTTTATGTTTTGTTTGTAGGATTGCTAATTTATTTTGGTTACTTGTTTTAATGGAGAGCTGTTGCTGCAGCTGTTGAGAGAATTGTCGAAGACTATATAAGTTGTTGAGGATTGGCAAAGATTACATAAATTGTTGAACCTTCCTAAGCAAGGTCACAAGCAACTGCTGGAGTGCAAGTGGCTTCTTAAGTGTTCTAAGAGATAGATCGACTACAAACATGTATATATACTAGACTATATTAGTGTGTTCCTCATTCTCAATCAATGTGAGACTCGCCATATATATATTAAATCATATTAATGCATTCCTCATTCTCAATTAATGTAGGACTCGTCGAGTTGATACTAATTTTTTATTATTTTTTTTATAAAACACACAAGCATTAACATAATTGGGAATTATAAAACTTCTCAAATAAAAATACTTGAAATTTTCTCTTTTCTTTTCAAGTTTCCGTCTTTCTTTCCATTCCAAAGATAGATCAGTATTCTTTTCACAAAAAAAATCATTTTTATGAGAAAATTGGAAGAAAAAGTTTGATGAAAAAATTGCTAATTGTACAACTAACTAACTTTTGATTAATAAAACTGAGTTTCTACTTCAAACAGAATATATATTTTTAGGGTTAATTTGATTTGTTTCCAAATGGGAAACTAACCAACAACCAATATTAAAAAACTATTATATCTTGCTTCTCATCCTCACAAGCTTGGCCAAAGTTTCTTGAGCTGCCAAGGTTTGGGCATGGTTATGTCCCAACATCACTGTCCTAATACTAATACAAGTTCTGCACAGTTCTTCTCCGCTGTCGAAATGCCCGCCTCTTAGTAACAATTTTGCCCTTGTCTCTAGCAGCATCGCCTTCAACAGCGTCACGTCTTGCCACACATACTCATCCACCCTTTGAGCCCCTCCGCCTTTCACCCGATTCTTATTCCAACACAGTGATCCATGGCACCAATCTTGTATCTGTGACACGAATGACTTCTCCACTTCCTCTAGCACGTTTGTGCACACCTTCAGGAGTTCTAACGCTGAGTTGCACCTTGAAAACATCGTGAAAGCCCTTATTGCCAGTGGAAGAGCCGTCCTTTTGATGTACAAGACCATGTCAATTGCCTTGAGTTGGACTAGCGGGGGCTCGGATTTGAACCCAAATACTAAGAATGCTGAGGCCCATAGATGGTCTGAGTTCACCGTAGGGTTACCAATTTTTCTAATGCCTTCAACCGTGGCCTTGGCAGCCTGTAAGCTTTGGCTTCTTTTTGCAAAAACCTGAGTTATGGGATGGAACTGGATCCAACACCCGGTAGCTGACTGCTTGTTGTTGGCATGGCGCGCTAGTCCTAATTTAACTAGAACGAGTGCGGAATCTTCTTCACTCTTCCAATTTTGCGCTGCTAGACAATTCCAGTAGCAACCAATGAACGACGACATGCATAACTTAGTAAACTTCCTAAACCGGTTCCCGGAGGCTGCAGACATGTTCTCAGCTGCAGCGCCAAGCAAGTTTGCAGAGATTGGTGATGGGGCGAACCAAGTGCCGACAAGCAGCATTCTTGCAGCTAGCCGGTTTGCTCTTCTTCCACTACTAATCTGCTGTTGCAAGACCGCAAAGCAGAAGGACAAGACTTTCATTAGAAAAGGATTGTTCTTGCAGTATTGTTCTTCATCGATGGTGATAAACGAGCATGGAGAAACCTCATCAAGTTGCATCTGGTTGATGGATTCAAACAATGCAGAAGGGGTGATAGCAAGCTCGGAGAGTAAGCACCCAACAAGCCACAATCCAAAGCTCAACCTCCCCAATTTCTCGTCAAATTTCTTGAGGAGCTCCATCTCTTCGGCCGGATAATCCCTCTTCCTTCTCCCCCTAATCAAAACCATGGCATCCGCAATGGGCAAAGGCAGAAGCTGCATCACGTCGAAATTCATCACTTTCGACAATCTAGTAGTGATGATGACATGAGACCCTCCAGTATTCCTTGGAATCAAGTCATGCAAATCTTTCCCCTCCCACCAATCCCTCTCACTTTCAAGATTATCAATGATCAACAAATAAGGCATGTCGCGGAACAACTCCCTCTTGACCCGCTTAAACGCCTCGAGTTCTTGCTCCTCAAAGCTCCGAATCCTTCCCCGTTCCTTCTCCGGATCCGCACTCACATCCAATCCCAAATTCATAGACAGATTCAATATGTTTTGCCTCAAATATCTTGCTTCACCTCCAACCCACAAGACCATCTTATATCTTTGAGAATACTTATAAGCGAACTCCAAGGCAAGCTCCGTCTTTCCAACACCAGGAACACCATTTATGCAAATCACACTAGTATTACCACAACTACTACCTCCCAGGCTCTTGCTGTTACCACTTTTACATTTCTTGTACTTAGACCTCTTTTTCCAAGTCTCCACATTAGTACTAGTACTAATATTATTTTCTTTGCACTTCCCCAACTCCAAATTGATAAACTTTCCTGCTAATTTGGCGGGACAAACATCGGATTCTTCATCCGCGAGGCCCTCCGATTGCCCGGTCGCTTCGCCTTTCACAACTTGCAAAGAACACCCACAATCTTGTCCAGCGTCTCCTCCACACGTTCCGAACAAAGCCGCCTCAATCTCCGCCACCTCCTTCTCCCTCCCGACAAAGCACCGGTTCCTCGGATACGGCACCTCCTCAAACGAGCCCCCAAACTCCGCCTCGTTCCCCGACTCCGCCACGCTCTTCCGCCCGAGCTTCCCCGGCAGAATCCCCGCCGCCCTCGCCACGCAACTCCTCCAGTTTCCCCCATTGGCCTCCAGCCTAACCTCCTGGCACTTCATCAGCCCCTCCAAGGCCTCCTTCCCTTCCTTATCCAACATAATCTCCTCCTCCATGGTTTCGAAAAATATCGGAATCAGATTCTTCTTCTGCGAAAAGAACTTGATCTCCTCCACACTACAACGATTGAAGAAACTACTCCGGGTTACTATCACAACACCATAAGTAACCGAACAGATTACTCTATCAGCAATTTCATGGCTCTGAGAATCCCCGTACTTAGCCCTATCCGCGATAAAACAAGCAATGCCTTGCAGCTCAAGCTCCGATTTTAGCCACTTGCAGAACCGAATCAGGTTACCGTTATTCTGTCCATGGAAGCCGACGAAGACATCGCAGCTCCTCAGCTTGACGTTGGAGGAAAGAGCGGCGGGGCTAAAAGTGGAGCCGCATTTGGCGAAGGAGATCCTCGCCGGCACAGGCGGGAACGAGAACGACACTCTCGGCGGGCCCATGGCTGTCCATCCGTCGGCGGTGGTGGCGGAGAACTCGTAGTGATCCGACGGCGGAGTGTAGGAGCTGCTGGGGATGTCGTCTGAGGAGACCACAACCGGCGGCGACGGCGACGGAGGGTGGGCCCGCGGTGAGATGTAGGGAGATTGGAGGGCGGAGACGAAGGCGGAGGAAGGTGGAGACACCAGAGATGGAGAGTTGTAAACCGAAGTTGCTTCAGCCATGGAAGAAGAAGAAGAAGAAGTGATGACTTTAATGGTGAGGTTATTACTTGGTATTGCTGCTTCATCCATGGCTGCTGCTGATGAGTTTTGTAGATCTCAGAAGATTTTAACTTTCACATGTCTTCTTCTTCCCTTTTCTCTCTTCCTTCTGGTTCTGCTTCAGATTATGCTGCACGATAATACACATATATATTATATATGTGTGTGTATACATATATATGTGTGTGAGTGAGTGTGTGGGGTGTCAGAAAGATGAATGCAACAGTGGAGGGAAGACAAGGATTCTAATAAGTTGATTGAAACAGTAATAAGAAAGAAAAATCTGAAAATCATGTGAATATGATGTGATACACTTCACTTGTGCCACTTTCGTGGGGCCAAAAAGACAATAATATTTACTATTTTCGCTGAATTATCTCACCACAACATGAGAGAACAGAAGATTCATGTTCTTATCCATATATCTTTATTTTGTATATGTAGATGTGTATGTGTTTATGTATATACACATATAAGCAGATTCAATGGATTTACCTTATGATCATTTGAGGTGGAGAACTTGAGAGGTGACAAAAGCCTTCTTCCTCTTCTGATAACCCCATATATTTGTATGTTTTTGTGCTCTTCCGTTCTGTGTTTCTTTTATTGCTTTGTTTGAGTTGAGATTGATGAGAAGAAAGAGGGGGATGGGAATCTGGTGCATGGGTCATTTACTGGTCGTTGGAATTGGATCTAATAAGGTTTTTGATTTTTGAACATTAAATCTTCAAAAAAATTAAAATAAATAAAAAATTTGGCTTAAAAAGAAGTGGCAGTCTTGGAGAGGCTTAATTAATGGTGCAGCAATTGTATAATAGTAGCAAAGCTTATAATAATAATATTGTAGGTGATTTTATAGTCTGTCATGGGTTTGTGGCAATTTCTTTTTGTTTTATGTGTTGTACACACATTACCATGTATTTTAAAATAAATTTAAAATAAATGACAAGACTAAATGTTCAATCAAGTCCCTCCAAGCTCCAGTCCAAATCTAACATGGGGTAATTATCAAATTATATATATCATATACACACATATATAACATGGGTTGGGGGCTTTCTCTCACTGTCTCATGGTCACAGAAGCCAAAGGAGGGTTTGGTCAGAAAGAAGGACATTGGGACTGCAACCATGATTCAGACCTTGTTCTTGGCATTGGGGTTCATTGTTCATGGGGTTACAACTTCAACCAAGTTTGCATAATGACATTTAAGGGTTCGTTTGGTGAATGCATTGCGTTTGAATGCAATGTATTGAATGCAATTTGTATTTGGAGGAAAAGCATTAGTATTGCATTTGAATGCAATGTGTGTTTGGGGAAAAAGTATTTGAATTGTATTTTAATAATAAATATGTGATGTGATGGGTAAAAGTAGAGAGAAAAAAAAGAGGAGAGAGAGAATATATGATGTAATTAATAAAAGTAATAGAAAAAGTGAAATAATAAATAGTGATTGTGTTTGATTTAAAATGTGATGTGATTGGTATTTGAATGAAATGTTTTTGTATTTGGGGGAAAATTGCATTGCATTTAAATGCAATGCTAAAAAAATTTGTGTCCCAAACGCTGCATTAAGAAAGAATTAAAGAAAAAAAACTCCAACCAAGTACATGATAGTGGTTCCTTCAAATTTTGATTTCACTTATATAATTTGAAAAAATGCAGGTTTCGTTGTCTGACAAATTTTGGAAATATTTACCTAGGAAATTGGAGCATAGACCAGTCCACTCACGACCAACAAGTAATATTCTATTATTCACAAAAAATAATAATAATATTCTATTTTTTCGCTTATTATTTATTTTTCCATGGTTTTGTAAAGCTGAAAGGAAAGGTATCTTTTACACAGCCGATGACGTACTTCCTTACAAAATGTCATGAGATTTGAATATTTAATTTTTGAGTAGTTTGCTCCTTAAACTCCATTAATTAGAAGCTCCTGTTTGTCCACAGAACAAAAAAAATTTTTTAAATCACTCTTTCTTTTTTTTTTTTTTCTCATCTTATCATTATTTTTTATTATTTATATTTTTTAAATTTTATAATAATTTTTAAAATTTAAAAATTCATAATTTAACGCATACAATTTAATTATATAATGAAAAATTTTTAGATATGGGGTGTTTATTTTTGGAAAATGAAAAATTTTTGGATATGAAAAATAAAAAGTTGTTTGGAATTTTTTTTAAAAGTGAAAAATTGTTTAGGTGGGTGAAAACTTTTTATTTTTAGAGAGCTTTTTTTTCATTTTTCAAAAATGAAAAATGTTGGATGTTCAAATACGGAAATTGAGGAAGGTTCATTTTTTTTTAAATGAAAATTTTTTCATTTTCCAAATTTGAACGTGTTAAACAGACAGAGGCAAAATTTTAAATCACTTTTCAAATTATCTTTTATTAAATCACTTTTTTGAATTTTTTTCACCTTATTATCATTTTTTTTATTTATTATTTCTAAATTTTTTAATAAATTTTAAAATTTAAAAATTCATAACTTAATACATACAATTTAATTACATAGAATTTTAAGAGAAACGAAATAATACCCATATTAATAATTTTTTTAAAAAAAATTTAAAATTTTACATTTTTTTCGTTACAAACAGTTTTTTGTCTTAAATATATTTTTCAAAACAACTTCTTTTTAATTAAAAAATTTTCCAAAATAACATCCAAACTGGTTCTAAGATAAGACAATTTTAAGGATATTTAGTGCTGATGTCATTTAAACTAATCATTATTTAATAACTTATCTCCCAAACTTATAATTTTGATCATTTCCTCTTTTAACTTGTTATATTACTACAATGTGCCTTATATGGCCTAATTTTTCACTAAATTATCTATAAATGTCCACGTATGTCTCTTTTGAAAACCGAAAACTCCATTTTCAATTAAAAAAAAATTTCTTAACCTATTTCAAACAATGAAAATCTTCCAAATTTAAATCTTCAATTTAATATAAAATTAACTAAATGAATTGAGTACTATTATAGAAATTTCAAGTGGAAAATTATTAAAATTAAAAATTTAAAGGGTAAGTTGTCAAAGAATACAAGTTAGTGGGGATATCAGTGCAAATACTCTAATTTCAATAATTGATTTTGAAAGAGGAGTTGAGCTGGATGTTTTGTTTATCGTCCGCTTCAAATGATAAAGGTAAGATGGAATGCTTCAAGCCCAGCCAAGCAAAGCAATGCAAAAGGTTTATTATGAACCTAATATAATCCGACTTACCCTTTATCAATCCGAATTACTCTTTAAAAAAAGAAAAAACCTTTTCCTTTTTTATTTCCTTAAACTTTGTGGTTTGTGATGATTGAATCAATCTGGAAAGCTCTTCTTATTCATATGTGTGTATACATATATGTATATATACGAATATAATATCTTGGCCATGATGTTTTGGCTTAATTTGGACCGGTCCTTCTCTTTATAATTGAAAAATTAAAAATATATAATGTTCTTTGAGTTCACTGTCATTATTATCTTATCTTAAAGTCCACTATCATGCATTACTACCAGTTGGATTTCATTTAGTTTACAACTTGTTTAATTAAGTTATCAATTAGCTAAAAAGCCACTTCCACTTGAAACATTAAAATAAGAGTAGCCAAAATCTTTAGTCATTTTACTTGTCATAAACAGATTCCTTCGCATAATATTGAGTCGATATAATATAACGAATATTCCAAGAGAATTTTTTTAGTACAAGAAAATACTCCATCAATATTATATTATTTTAAATTTTTTTATAAATATGATTATAATTTAATATGACGGTATATCAACTGAATAATAACAATAAAATACAACTCTTTTATATCTAGTTACAAAATTCTCTACTTTTTTATAACCTTGTTTACAAACAAATGAGGTTGCCCGCCCCAGTAGACACTAAAGCATACAATTTACAAATCATATACATGTTTGGAAACAAAAATAAGGTTAATTTATGATTATAAAGTTAACTAGAAGATAAGTTCATGATCGAGGAAGAATATAATAGCTGATTATGACAGAGATATCACTAAAGAAAAATTAGTTGTAAATTGTGTGTGTGAGTGTGTTTTTTTTATTATCAATTATGTGTTAGTACTTGTTGGGGGTTTACCAAAGTGGGAGCTCCACAACGAGTAACACACACACAGCACATATTAAATAACAACAGATGTGAAAAAGGTTATCCTTTAAAAATCATTGCTATATAGAATCAATGACAATGAAATCAACATCAATCAACATTTCATAAGTAGTGCTAGGTTTGTCAAAGTTTTGTTTTTGTAAAACTCAATTCTTTAACGCAAACTCACATGATAAATAATACAAGGTGGATTGTTATCTTTCTATACATAAATTTTTTAACATTAATCAAGGTGATGATTTTTTAATCTTACCAATAAAAAATTAACAATCCGTGGATGACTTCATTAGTGTTAAAATGTTCGAATAAAATTTTGCACCCTACCTTTAATCAATAAATACACGTATGTTTTTTTTTTTTGACATATAAATACATGTACACATTATACAGATTTATTTCTCATACTAAAACTCAATATAATTTGATTAAAAGCGCAAAACAAGCATTGTAAGCATTTAATTCCTAAAAAATTAAATAGTTTCACAGTAATATAAAAATCAAACATATTTACAGTCGTAAAAATAAATAGTTTTTATAACTATTTTATGTGATATAATACTTTTTTTTTAACCCACGTCGAACTAATTTAAACTTTTGATACAAATTGATAAACTATTATAATGGTGGAAGATATTGAGAGAAAATTCAAAAATATGTAATTGCCCCATTAATTAAAAAAAAAAAAACAATAGATGTAAGACTCATCAATCAATGAGTCATTATAAATTTTTGTCTTTAAGAGTTTCATCTTTAAGTACTTCTCCATTAATTATCCTTAATAAATCCCCATTCAATCTCTGAACCAATAATTCCTATATTATTTTTCTTTGTCTTATCCATCATATTTAGGAAGAACACTGTCAGCAGTAATATCCCCCCTCGTACCCGTCTCACCCTCATACCCTTTTTATTAAGGTTTGAAATCCACACGTTAAAATCCCATCCCTGTATATAAATAAATGTTATGTTTTAACATTAAATAATGACATTATATTGAAATAGAGTACAAATTTTTTTTTTCTTTCCAACTTTTTGCCATGTAAATTTTTTTTTTTTTTGGTGGCTTTGGATGTGATTGTTTTCTTTGATTGACAGGTATCTAAAGTGTTTATGAATAGAGGTAGAGGAGCATAAGTACATACGAGCCATGTCTGCCTGTTTCCGCAATCACATTCAATACCAAAGCTGACTATATTTGCCAATAACTCCATCTATCATCTCTTTGAATTTGGTCTTCACTTACATGCTGCATTTTCTTGCTAAATGCATGTGCTCGTCTGAACAAAAAATGGGTCAATCTGGAGGACCCCACATATGTACGCTCACATACATACATACATACATACATACATAACATATATATATATGTATATTCTCAAACCAATTGCATCAATAATGGAGTTCCACCAGTAAAAGGTACACTTGCATCTATTTAGCTCTTGTATATAAACCTGCCAGCTCAAATCTATGAGGTTTTCTGTGTGGAAAACTGAAATCAATATATTTCTTTTGAATTTGGAGAGGTCACATTCATACATGCATAGTGCATTACAATTTTGGGCTCAGTGATCTGAAGACCTAGAGAGGGACATAGGGCCCATAGAAATTGTAAATGGTCTCAGAGAAATAACAGGCCCATGATGATAAAGGAATCCAAAAACGAAAATTGTTGAAAAGAGCAATTTACACGAAATAAAATAAAACTAACAATATTTTAAAATATTTAAAAGTAATAGCATTAAATAACAAATTTATTATATAACATAACTATTTGTCTAATAAATTTTTAATTTACTGTTATTTGTTCCAAATTATAAAAAACTTGTTATTTATTTTAATTATTTACATGTAACAATAAAATATTAATCATTCTTTTGGTTCATGAGTCTAAATTTAAACTTTAAGAGTCCAAATTATAATTAAATCTAATAACTTGAATTTAAAAACTTTATTGCATTCTAAATTCAACTCATAAATTAAACGAATCCCAAAGTTTTAGCAAAATCCATAACCATGCCCTTATTTAACATTAAATGTATTTTTAAAATAATTTTTTGTCTCGTACCTCGACCAAAAATTAAAATCATGCATGTAGTTGATTAAACAGTTATTTCACATTTGACTCCGTTATAACAGTCGAATCTTCTACCTTTAAGTTAAATATAAAAAAAAAAAAAAAAAAAAAGGAAGAAGAAGAAGAATTATGTTACACTCAATACATTAATATTATGAATATGCACGTAAAAAGTTTCCTTGCAAAAATGATGGCTCCACCATTAGTATATATGCAGTGTTTAAAAACACTTTCCTTTTACAACTAAAAAAAGAAAGAAAATAACGGAGAGAATAGGAACAGGTTCACATGTTCTTTGCTTTTCGTCCACTTTTATATGTATTCAATAATGACATATTATATAAATTATAATATCCTTTCAATTGAAATAAGATACCTCATCAATCAATTAAAACTATTTCATGATTCAAAAATATTTTAATTGAGATGTTACGATGTAATTAGACAACATGTGAACTCGGGATGGATTGTAATCCATATAATATAGATAGAGATGGATTAAAATAGTAAAAATTAATAGTAAAAGTTGAGAAAAAAGATAAAAAATACTATAATAATCTATAAGAGATAAATTAAAACTTATTTTCCAAATGAGTCCATAAATAGGATAACTGAAAAAAAAAATCTGAATATGGAAGAATATAGGGTTAAAACATCTACTTTCCAAGTGGGAAAAAAAAAAAAAAAAAAAAGAGAAGGAGTGAAGTAATAGAGAGAATATGAACACGATGTTTTTTCCTTTTCCGTTCACTTTTATATCCATTCAAAATTAAAAACTATATTGATTAAAACGTTATATCAATTAAATTAACATACCTCATCAATAAATTAAAGCCTCATATTAGTTAAAAATAGTTTAATAAATATGATGTAGTATTATTAGAAAACATAAAAAATAATAGGAAAAAAAAAGGAGCATAAGAGCCGAATCCGAGAGAACATAGGGTCGAAGCCGCAAAAGGAGGAGACAAGAGTGGATCAATTCTTAGAACAAGGGAAATTGAAGGCCATGTGTGTTTTTTGGTGGTATAAAGCAATCTGATTATATCACCTTTCATGTCATCTGATCTAATCTCATCTGATGGCTGGCGGTGCCCACTTGCCCGTCGGTGTTTCTTGGGCCCACCTTCCCCTTTTTCGTTATTATTTATTTATGATAAATTATTATTTACTCTTTTCATAATAATCGAATAATAATAATAATAAATTTTGACCAAAACTACAATTTTTTTTAATATAATTTGAGTGCATGGGGTTTTATATTTTCCATCACTTAAATATTATTACTAAATTATATTTATAATTTTATAAAATTATAACTTTACATTTCATATTATTTATAAAACATTTTATAATTTAATAAATAAATGTTATGATATTTATTTAATTTAATATTAATTTAACATTAATTATAACCTCCCTTTTAATTTAACATTTGTTTATTCATAATTTAGACAGAATGATAGTATAAAATTATAATATTACATTTCATAATATTCATAAAATATATTATAATTTAATCATTATGTTTAATTTATTTAATGTTATAATTATTTTAATTTAATATTAATTATTTATTTAATTTTATAAAAATAATTCTTATAAAATTAAATTTTATAAAAATTATTAGGAAATTATAGATTTAACCTAAAAATTTTTTCTCAATAAAAGGACTGAAATACAAATTAATTATAAATTATTTGTTTTTATTTCTCCTCTCCTCTAAAAAAGTGTTTTTTCTTTGGTTGCCTATAAAATTCCCAATCCAGCTTCTGTTTAGGGTTTCCATGTCTTTCCATTTCCTCAATTCTCCTTCTTCAATCTTCCTTGGTACGCTCCATTCTGATTAAATTTAATTCATTTTTAATTCCTACAATTTCTTCCATAATTCGATTCTTAATTCTACTCTGTTAATTTGTTTATCTTATATACTTAGCTATTTTTCGAATCGGAGGATTGTTCATATTATTTTGATCCGTTTGTTCTTTGATTTCGCCGTTTCTTCGTTAATTCGTGATATTGTTTAAAAATTCACCAATAAGATTCGAACTTTGATCAATTTCTTCGATTATTTATTTTGGTTAATTTAATTATATTGTTTCTGTTGGTTATTATTGTTTTTTGGTCGAAATTGATTAAAAAGATTTGAACTTTGATCGGAATTTGATTCTGGATTCATTTGGGATTTTTTGCTAGATATTGTTTGAGCCATGAACTGGAATGATACGTAGTTTTTGTTGCTCTTGATCTAGTGAGAGAGAGTTAGAGAGAGGGAGACCCTGGAATTTTGATTTGATTCGTTTTGTTATGGATTTGGAAAGTGAATGTTCATCTCTCAAATCCACACAAGACGATCAATTAGGACCAGGAAAAGTCTCTTATCCTGAATCTGATCATCATAACGGGATTATTAGGGATAACGGGTCTTGTGCTAAAGAGGTTGAAAATTTAGAAGCTAATTGGCCTAAGGATGCGGACAGCCCACCGCAGCCGGTGAATTCGAATCCTTCTGAATCGAAACCGCCTGGTGGGGTCTCGCCCGTGACAACCAAAGGGTTTGGATTGAAGAAGTGGCGGCGAATTAGGCGAGACTTTGTCAAGGATTCTGTTCCCACTGTAGGTGATACTAGTAAAATCTTGAAGAGGGTCTTGCCTAGTATTGCAAACCCCACTAAGACTCAGCATTCGGGTCTTGACATCATTGTTGGGGCCGTTGATGGATTCACGATTCGTGGGTCCAGTTCTGACTCTAGGAATGCTGTCGGATCTGTTTTTGCAGCCGGGACGGATTCTGAGAACAGTGAGGATCGGAGTAGCAAGTCTTCAACTGCTGCCAGCATTCCTAAGGCAAGGTACGACCTGCCTGCGGTGATAGGGCACGTGCGGGAGAAGAACAGGACAAAGGGTGCTGCTGGAAAGAGTTTCGGGAATTCGTCGTCTCAGAGAGTTCAGCAGGGAAAGGCAGTGAAGATGGAGAGCAGTAAGAAGGCTAGAGGAGAAAGGGTCAGAATCGAGAAGCAAAACTCTTATTCCAGCTTTGAATCGGACTCAAGAAGCTCCAATGCTTTCTTTATGCAGGGTTCAAATGTGAATGGTAATGGAAAGCAGACCGAAAGGAGGTCGGTGAGTTATGATGAGGAAAATAGTGATGAAGCTCATGAAAGTGAACAACAGTTTAGTGGGGAAGTTCAAACTGGATATGGCAAAGAGAATGCGGGAGATGTTGAAGATTCACAAGGTGATTCGGCGGCAGAGGTATCTTCGGGAATCAAGGAAGAGAATGGGGAAAACAATGGGTTCTCGACAAACCGGGATCCATTGGTTGATTCTATTTATAGCCTTCAATCTGTGCAAGAAGCACTTGAAAAAGGTTAGTCAATGTTCTCTCTGACAAATTCAATCTTATGTAACAACTATAAGATTATTATTATTAGTCCTTTTTTTTTGGTCTCATCTTAAAGCTTTGCATTGGACCCAAAATAGCAACAAAAATCATCACCTTGTGCCTCATAGTTATCTTTCGTTTAGTTATTTTATTTTTGATTGTTATTATTTTTTTAAAGACTTAAATTGTTAGGATCACTTTCTAGCTTGTAAAATAATTAACTACCACTCCCTCTTTCTCTCATTGATACCATTTTACCGGCCTGTGTGAAAGAATGGTTGTCGAATGAAAATTCACAAACCATGTCTTGTTTTTAAGCAGCAACCTGTATTGTTTGAATTATTAAAAGGAAACCAAAAAACTCATTAAGTTAGTTAAAATTAAATTTGCCCTTATTTCCAAATCATTTTTTGGAAAAAGTCTGTGCTCAATATGCTTGCTTTTCATCGTAAGGTTTTTAATTTGTTGAACAACATTTACTAGTTGTATTAACGTTCAGAAATACGATTGTTATCCTCTGTGAGTTCTTGCAGAAGTCCAGAAATTAGGACAGATTGGGAAGGAACCTATAATGTCACTCGACAAGTTGATGGAGGGTCGTGATGTATCCGCTACTTTCACCGATCTAGGAACTCAAGAACTTAGCCAGTCCAACCAGTTAAATTCTGACAAAACTGTGCAAACGGCAGTGAATTCCTTGCATGCAGAGTTATCAAGCTTGCGAGAGGATGTGAAGGTATTAGTAACTGAACTGGATGAAGCAAGGGCTTTACTCGAAGTAAAGGAGTCCAAGGTTGCTGAACTCGAAGCCACTATTGACGACAGAAATTCTCCGAAACAAGAACTGGGTAGCACAATAGAGTTAGAGGAGGGAAAATATAGGGAGATTGAGAAAGAGATTGATAACTTGTTTAAGCAAAGGATCGAAGCTGAAATCGAGTATCTGGCAATAACAAGGGCAACACATAGTCTGAAGGTTTTAGCGGAAAATCAAGCTGCAATCTTGAAAGAACAAGAAGCCGTGGCCGAGGAACAAGCACAGGTGGTTAACAAGCTTGGAGATGTCAAGCATAAAGCTGCGAATCTAAGGAAAGAAGCGGAGGAGTTGGAAAAGTATTCGGGTGACATTTTAGGGATGGAAGAGGTTTTAATTACTCAGAGAGGGTTATATAAGGTCACATGGTGTTTTTGTTTGCAATTCATCTTGCTCCTTTTAGTCATTTGGTTCTTTTTCGTGCAGTTATCACCCAATTCTGGGGAAGTTGTACCCACCTAAAGTTTGGAAGTCATTTGGTTCTTTTTCGTGCAGTTATCACCCAATTCTGGGGAAGTTGTACCCACCTAAAGTTTGGAAGTACTAGGCCCTCTTTTCCCTTTTTTTTTTTTTTTTTATATGTTTTTCACATTTCAGGCCTAGTATATGGGGATGTTAATCTTGGTTGTCAACAAATCTAGAACCATTCATCCTTTTTCTGAATTGGAAGAGGGTTGGTAGAGTTGTAAGAATATGTCATGTTTTCTTTCTTTGCACATGTGTAATTCATTCTGTTGTAACCCTTTTTTTTTTTTTTTTTTCCTTTCTTGTCCCTAGACGTGAGAACATCTCAACATTATTTTTTTGGACCACTTTTATAAATGTCAAATAGATAGCTTCTTGTACTAGAATTTAATTGTCTGCGTAAAGTATTTCTATACCATTTTATTTATATATACCATTTTGCATCCTTAATGAAGAACAAGAGTAGAATATATAGAATTTTAATTTTATAGTTCTCCCTTTTAGGATATGTTTGGATTATAGTATTTTATTTGAAATGGTATGAAACATTATAAAGTGTTCCAAATTACAATTTTTAATTAAAATTTTAAATGTTAGGGAGTCAATATTTTGTGATATGGATGTTTTTCTATACTGTTAAATATTTTTATCTCAAATAAACCCATCCTAAATGCACCCTTAATATTTCTCTTAAATTTTTTCTCAAATAGAAGCTTAGGATTTTGTTTTAGATCTGGCTGGTGCAATGGCAAATTTAGTTAACCTTATGTCTTGTTTATTTATCACATTACGTTTAATGTAATGTAATTTTTATCCAAACGTAAAAATATTATATTCAAATACTAATCACATCATATTTTAAATTCAATATAATTATTATTTATTATTTCACTTTTTCTATATCTTTTATTAATCACATCATACACACTCTCTCTTTTTTCTCTTTACTTTTATCCATCACATCACATATTCATTATTTAAATATAATTCAAATACTTTTTATCTAAATACACATTGTATTCAAATGTAATATAAATACTTTTCATCTAAATATAAATTGGATTTAAACGTAATGCGTTAACCAAACATTCTATTAGATTCTCACGTGCAGCACAATGAGGCCCACTTTGGTGTTCAGTGTTCACAATAGCGCTTTAGTTTACAGCAGAAATTAAGACACACACACGCCGCACACACACACACACACACACACACATATATATATATATCTATGTCCCCTAAAATCTTCCATATACGTATCCTTAGCTATAATCTTTCTAGTCTTAAATTTGTGAAATTACATTATGCAACCACTATTCCCAAGTGAGTTATGTTTGCATTTGCAAAGACTCCAAAATAGTCTTATTTTTACTTATAATACAATTCACTGATATATATATACACACACATTTATATATAATTTCTCACGTTTAACAATTATAATATATTCTAAACCTTATAACAACTAGTTAATTTACACGTAATTTTCTATTTAAAATCTTGTAACATGATATGAATGAACTATTAGGATTTGTTTATAAGAATGGGTTTTAATCCATCTCTCATATGTTACTATAGTTTTTTTTCCTTTTTTCTCAACTTTTACCCTTAGTTTTTACTATTTAAATTCATCTTAATCCGTACTACATAGATTCTAATCCATCTTCCATACGAGCCCTTAGTGTAATATAATAAGTGTCACTGAAAAATGCGAAAGTGAAATCAATTGATTGTTATAATATCCCCAAAAAAAAGTTATAATTGTCATTGTATAAAGAATTCAGTGTATACACATATTCATATACATAAATACATACATGTGTGTTGGTACGTTGTTTGTGTGTGTGTGAAAGAGATCATTAAAAATATGCCATGACCTTAAATTAAGGCACCATTAGCACAGCCTGCAATAAGTAATTACAGATTCTGCAATACTCTAAATTGAGCCAGGTCTTAACATGAAAAGAATATAAGATCTTAGCATTAAATGAATAGAAATAATGTGATTAAGGTAATAATAAAAGATATTATACGTATGGAGTATCTTGGTGTGCCTGGGCAAAATTATGATTGACCATATACACCACATGATCACGATCACATGGCAGATTTGGAACTTAAAGAGTATGGCGTGACAGAGGTGTAATGCGCACTTTAAGATCAAAATGATTTGTACACAAAAAGTGCTTGCTATCACTTACATTGTGTCACGAGAATTTGCCAAGAAAACAGTTGAGCTATAACAATCTATCCCCTCTCATTTTCTGCCGATTTTCATATAATTTGGGGAAAAAAAAAATCCTATCGACATCGTACATGAAGATCAGATTTTCATTAAATCATGCTAAATTTGCTTATCTTTTAATCTTTTTATAATTTTGACATGATTCCACAATTCAGATATACAAAATTTTTTTCCACCTTAACATAGAATTCTCTTAATTTAAATATATAGACTGCATGTAGCAATACATAAATACCTCCTTTTCCACCTTTCCTTCTATATATGACAACAACAATATCATTGGAACCATTATATATGTATGTATGTGTGTATATATATATACACACACACAAATGTATATATTAGAACCACCATATGTATTTATATGTGTGGTAAAATACATGTATCACCGTCTTGCAGATGCAATCACAATACAACAATTAAACATGAGGCATGGCGCAACAGAAGATGAAGTCTAGACTCTTTTAAGGAATTAAGACCAAATATATATATATACACATATCTCTGAATTTTATAATAATATAGTAAGAAGGAAAAACAGAATTGAACTACAAAAGAATGACTTTAGACTGAGGATGATAAATCCTACTCTGATTACTAGGAATCCTAATCCCAGTAGAAAACAAACTGAATAATTAAATCCTAATTCTGAATAACGACATTACAAAATAAATTGTTGTAGAAAACAGAGTCCTATTTTATTTAAAAGAAATAAAATCCTAACTAGTCTAAAACCTATCCTACTTCAATACATCATAATTCTTGTTTTGTTTTCGGATTGATCAACCAATCATAATGTTTAAAATTTAAATCAAATATACAGTTATGACAGATATTTGAAAAGAATAGACTGGATCAGATCTATATATATATATAAATATACATATATATTATATAGTTATCGTAGAAACGGCCAGTTTATTTTGTTTATATAGGTTGCATCACTAACACAGTTAATATACAAAAACAAGAAGTGCAAAAAATAAAAAAATAATAATAAAATTAGTAATTATGTCATACAACATCTCTATCGTCTGTACAACAAGAACGTCACTGGACAAAATTCTTGACCCCACAGTTAGGTTTTTCCGTACGTCCTCATAGACAAGTTGCTTTAAGGAACAAAGAAAATTACTTTCTTAATCATGTTCCCTTTTGTCATAGTCTATATCGATATACAAAATTGAGAATGCATAAAATTTAATGAAGACAAAAAAAAATATTGATCCTTGCAAGTTAAGGAAAAGATCTAGTTTGACTTTTTGAAACAGTGTTCCAAATCCTTGTAGAAAAATGAGTCTTGGTCTCCTTGTTTTGGACCTCCACTAAATACTTGGTTCTATATGTGTTTTTTCAAGTCTCAAATTCTCAATAAACCTAAGAGTCACAGTTCACATTATATGGGGCTGATGGAGGTTAACATATTCATATACATATATGTGTGTGTGTGTGTGTGTGTGTGGGCGCGCATATGACAGAAGGAAGAAAGAAGATGAATGAAGAAATATATACAATGAAAAAAGAAAAGTTTTGTGCCTTATAAAATATGAAACAAAAGAGATACATCAATATTTATACCCCCTAAAGAAGAAAAAGGAGCCTTTTTGGATGTTTGTTATAGATCCCTCATGCTTTGCATGAAGAAAATCAACACTAAAGACAAAGTGGTTCCTTGACCCCACACCTCCCAAACAGCAAAAGAAAGAAGACCTTTTTCTCTTCACTTTGCATACCACTACCGTTCTAGAGCCAAAGCTAAAAAGATCACTAGGGAAACTAAAACAAATAAAAAAGCGTCAGAATGTAGCCAAAAAGAATTCCCAAAAATTAGCATATCTGAAGAACTTGAAAATTCCATAATTCAACGGAAGCTAGTACTACACTATTTGCAATTAGTTATTTAATCCTCCCATGGCGGAAGCTCATTGAGATCAAAATCAAGAACATTCGTAATACCTCCCTCTTCAGCAGAAATCTGATCTCCAACACCACCACCATCATCATCATCTTTCTCAACTACCGCCGCTGTTTCATCCGCAGAGCGCGACAAATTATCGTCGTCATTATCGGAAGTACTAGACAAGTGGTTGCTGATCTTGATCTTCTTCTTCTTCTTGTGGCTTGACCTGTGGCCTCCTAGAGCTTGGTAGCTTGGGAAAGACCTCTTGCAAACACTGCATACATATTCTCCACCACCAGCACCACCACCATTTCCTGATTTTGCTGCCTTATTATTAGTACTAGTGCTAGTACCATTCCCACCATTAGTCAACATTGTAACTTCTTCTTCTTGTTCTTCTTCTTCTTCTTGATCAGCTTCTTCTAGGTCAACCAACTTCATCTTCTTTCTTCTTCTCTTGCTCTTGCTCTTGCTCTTGCTCTTGTCCTTGTTCTTGTTCTTGTTCTTTATCCTCTGCATGATGATGTACTCCTCTATTTCCCCCGAATTCTCTTCTTCTCCTTCTTCTTCTTCTTCTTCCTCTACTTCCTCCTCATCCTTTTCTTCTTTCTTTCCTTTTTTATTATCCTTGATTCGCTGAAGAACCGATAGCAACTCCGCTCGAGCATTAGGCTTGCGATGAGCTAACAACATGAGATCAATCACACCTTCCTTCATGCTGTCATCCATCTCATGGATACCGACCAACCCCGAGGCTGCAGAGGAGGAGGAGCAGCTGCTGCTCTTGCCGCTACCTCTCTTCGCGGTGACGGACCAGCTGCTCTGATGTTTCAAGGACATTGCCAAGTCCAAACCTCTAGCTGCCGGGGTTTTAGGCGAATTAGAGGACGGCATCGGCATCGGCACTGGCATTGGCACCGAATCCCGCCCTCTCGGAGTGGCGGCTGCTGAAGAGGAGTCGTCGTCATGATCATCATCAGTCATGTTGGTAGCTGCAGCTGGTTGTGGAGGCTGAATTCCCCTCCATCCTCTGTCCGGATGAGACCTCATGTGCCCGAAAAGCGACTTCATCGACGGGAAACTCTTCTCGCAGAGTGGGCAAATCGGTTCATCTTCCTCCTCTTCATCCTCTTCTTCATCCTCATCCTTCCCATGATCAGCATCAACGCGTTTTCTCCTGTTGTTTGGCTTCATGATAGAATTAACAGTCTTGTTACTACTCTTGTTGTTATTGTTGTTGTTGTTGTTGTTGTTGTTGTTGTTTCCATGGATTCTCTTGTGACCTCCGAGAGCTTTTCCAGACTTGAATCGCTGGTTACAAACTGGACACACAAAGGGCAGCAACAAGTCTTGATCTTGATGAGCTTGATGATGATCATGATCATCATCGCAAGTGATGGGCTCTGGTTTGGTACTGATCTTGAGCTTCAAGCAGATTCGACTTCCTTCCTTATTGCTGTTGTTTTCAGCTTCTTCTTTCTCTACCTCCATTGTTAAGAGACCAGAGCTTAGTTTGGTTTCTACACAACAACAACAACAACTAGAAGAAGAAGAAGAAGAAACATAAAGGAGCTATTTTTGATTGAGCTGCGATTTCTTGGGATTTCTTGGGATTTTTTTTTTTGAATTTTGAACCAGAAAAAAAAATATATATATATATGTAAAAAAGGAGGAAGTTATCTGTTTTGAAATTGAAAAAGAAAACTATTTTGGGAGATAAATGTGTTTAAAAGTTAAAAATCAAGGAAAGTTGTGAAATCGGAAAAGTAGGGAGGGAGATTTAGAGGTCAAAAAAAAAAAATTTTTTTTTTTGGATTTTGTTTTGTTTTGTTTTTTTTTTTGGGTTGAGAAGGAGGTCAAAGTTATAATTAAGGTAAGAAAGAGAAGTAGTTAATTTAGGAAATTAAATGTAATTAAGAATTGTAATTAAGAATCTAAATCCCCTTGATTAAGCTACCAAAAGGAAGACCTCTTGGCTTCCCGGTGGAGAGATATAACTGCTAATGAATATTAACGAGCTTCATTCTCTTCTTTTTTCTTTTCCTTTTTCTTTTCCTTTTAATATTTTGATGGGCTGCTTTTGGGTTTGTCAGTTGATAATCACTCGCTCAATTGATTCCGTTTCTCTTTTCTTTTTTAAATGTTTTTTGAACTTTTAAATTTGACCATTATTCTTTGCTTATTGCTCCGTTCAATCTCAACTTCTTTCTTTCCAATTAATTTATTGGAAAAATTCATAATCTACTTGTTTTAATTATCAGATTAATTTTTTAATTAATTTATGATTACAAGTAATTTTAAGTATTTTAGACTCCGTTTAGTTTATAGTTTCGAACTCAAATTTTTTATTCTAGTTTTGTCTTTTTTTAAAAGATCAATAAAATTTATAATTAAATCAATTAGTTTCGACACAAAATTTAAATCTATTCTAAACTCGACTAATGAACCATTCAGCTCTTATTTTATAAACAGTATATAGAGTATACACTTATAAATCTCAAGAATCAAACCGTTAATAATTAATTTAACGATAAAAATGACAACATCTACGGAAACACAAAATATTTTTCTAACCATAAGTTATTTGGAAAAAAAAAAAAAAAAAACTAAGCATTAGTATTTTAGTAAGTGAGCCACTTCCACTTCCACTGTTTATTGTACAATACATTGCACCCTATCCTTTTCTCGTTCTCCTTTTGTTTTTTTATGCCTTTTCTCGAGAGATTTGTCACCGTAAATATCTCAAGCATTAAATTCTTTCCAAACTTTCCTTTTATCTCCTTATTTTGTTCAAAAAGCTTAGGATAATATACATGTGACATAGAAGGAAATTTACGAGAAAATATTAACTATTAAAAAGGAGAAGATATTGTAGTTATTAATTGACAATAGGCTGTCTATATTCCATGTATATGACCTTCATGAGTAATATTAATCAAGGGTATTTGGAGAAAGTATTCAATTTTAATTTTACTCAAATACAATACAATTTTACACCAAACACAAATTTTACAACAATGCTACGAAAACAATTACTATTCAAAACATTTTTAAAACAATCACATCAACTTTTCAATTCTACTATTTATCTCTACTTTTACCAATCACATCAACTTTTCAATTCTAAAATACTTTTCACCCAAACACACATTTCATTCAAATACAAAACAAATACTTTTCAATCAAATACAACATTCAAAAAACAAATTTCATTCAAATACAATCAAAATTCAATGCGTTTACCAAACGCCCCCTCAATTCAAATAATTTTGGAATATCTTTCATTTTTCTTTTATAAATGGTGCAAAACATATTCTTTGGCACTTTATTTCAAAATTCGAACTTCGTTATCTCCTATATATTGTCACTCATATTCCTTGGAGTCTTCTTTTTCTCAAGTAGATTTTATGTTTTCTTTGTACCTTTAAAAAGAGCATAAATTTATAAAGGATTAAGATTAGACATTCTATATTATTTTAAAACAATAAAATTGCGTAAGATAATAAACAAAATACAAACTTACAAAGTTCATAGAGGTTTATCTATTAATTTACTATGAGAATCAAGAAGTTCATAAGATAAAATAGCATACCTTTGAATTCTTGCTGTATATCTTTTCCTCTTACTTTTCTTATATTTAACCCTAAATGTGATAACTCTATTCATAAAAAAAAATTATTGTAATCGAAATTATAAATGTAAAATGCTCAAACTAACCTTAATAAAATTTAAGGGTTTGTTTGGTAGTTGAGTTTGGAATAAAATAAAATTTTTAAGTTTAATTTGATTGATTTAGTTATTTTTTTTATTGATTTTTTTAGTTAAATAAAAAAAAACTAAAAAATGTAGATTCAAACTTATGAACCAAATAAAGTCTAAGTTTTAAGGACTTCGCTTTCTATCCCTTGAGAGGGGGCTACTTCAAATCCCCTTCCTACTCCCCATGATTTGTTTACTGAATCTATGAATTCAATCTATTTAATCCAGTCTAATTCATTGGATTTGATTCAATTAGAAGACTAATGAATTGATAATTGATTGAGATTTTTTCAATCCAAATGTCATGAATTGAATTGTAATTTGATGAATTTAATGCATCGTGAATCCAAATGATACACACATATATATATATATAGATATATTATATACTTTCTAAATTATTGTTAATTTTAAGTTTTTTTTTCCAATATGAAAGTTATGGATTGATTTCGTAATTCGATTCTTTAACGCCTCTGCCATCTTATCTTGAAGGTCTACGCTAGTACATTAAGATCCACAATCCATAAGCAAATATTGATGGGAACAAAATCTGTCTTTTCTTTTCTTTCTTTCTTTCAAATTTATATATCTGTATTTCTACTCAGTTTTAAAGATAATTACTGTAAAATTATAATAAATGGACATTCACTCCTTATTAATGTCTTAATCAATTTGAGATATGCATATTAGAAACTTCCCTTGCGTTTCATATTTGGTCATTAATTAAGAGCTAATTAGATCTCTCCATTATTTCTTTAAAAGAGTAATGAGGTTATTCAAATAATGCTAACGTCATTTGCATTTGGGTAGTCATTAATCAATAAGACTTCAGTTCTGAAAAAAAAAATTTTTTTTTTGAGCAAAAAAAAATTTACTAAAAAATAAACTTAAATTAAGCGTGAAGTTTCTTTAATATGCATCCCATAAAGGGAAAATTGCCATTTCGTTAATAAATATTCGTCACATGATGCAATTTTAAGCAAATTTGTTTTTCTCTTCTTTAGTGTTTTATATGTTTTAATTCCAGACAAGGTTTGAACTAAAAATTAAAACACATACATATTATAAGACTTTGAACTAAAAATAAAAACAAACAATTCTATGTATTAAATGGAATATATTAAATTAAAAAAAAATAAAAGAAGATGATCATAAAAATAGCAAGTAATCAGGCAATAGAAACGAGATCAATAAATCCATCCTCCATCTCGTACCCCATCTTGGGCTGAATTTGTAGCTTGATCACAATCCGAATCGATTAAAGTAATATATAACCCGTCTTATTTGAGATATATCTCCACAAATAAAATAGTATACAGGAAAATTTTATCTTTCCCAATTTTGTTTTTCACTTTATAAAAGAAATTATAGTCACCATTTTTAGTCGAAAGAGGTGCTCCTTTAAAATCACACATCAAATTAGTTCTTACCTTGGGAGGTATATATATAAATATTATACTTGAAAAAATAATTGTCGGCAAAAAAGACTTTTGGGGTGCTATGACCAAGTCAATACAATGAGATTAAGATATTGACCAAGTTTGATATTTCTCAAGTGAGTTTCGGTTGCTTCTTTCTATAATATCATTTTACTTAGCTTATTAAAAAATAAAAGATACTTCAGTGGCTAAATAGGGTAATGCAAGAACTCTTGCACCATTCAAAACTCCTTATACACACACACACACACACATATATATATATATTTATATTACATTGCTTTCATGCTCTTTCAACCTTTTGCATAATTTCTTCTTTACCAATTGAATGAATGTGGGTTAGTAAATTGTTGAAAGAAATTCGCCAATGTGTAAGTCCATATCATTAAAAAAGTTGCTTTCACATACTGGAGATATATTGCTGCTTTTTCTCCCTATTAAAACATTAATAGCTAACTTTCTAATCAATTCCTTTTGCAAAATTCTTCGGCAAGAATGGCAATAAAAATCCTTTTCACAATTCAAAGAAAATGAAATTTTCTTTTTTCACAAAAAAGTGGATTCTTGATGCTTCCAAAATCATTCCCTTGATCAAAAGTTAGTGCTTATTATTTTTCAACACATTTCTGTCCTTAAACACTTTGTTCAACTTATATAAGGGAGTAACTAGTTTCTGTTGAGAGCTTTGGCAAAATAAATAATATTAATAGATATATTTAGGTAGAGAAAATTTTTTTTTCTAATAATTAAAACTCTCTTTTATTTATTTATTTATTTACTTATATTGAACCACCATTCTTGTCGGTAGTTTCGTAATATTTGCAAAGAAAGATTATTTTCATTATCTAATTACTCTTGTGATCCATTTATTGAGGCAAAGAGAATATCCATTTCTGCAAGTAAAATATGAATTCTCTATTATTTTTTTAATTATTCTTTTTGGTAGATGTTACATTTTGTTCTCCTTTTTTTGTTATGTTTTTTATTTTTTGTTTTTTAAATATGAATGGAGAGGAGGAATAAAAGCCTCCCCTCAAATTTATTATAAGAAAAGTGAAAGAAATAAAACAAAATAAAGAGATTGTACATTTTTTAACTGCTGAATAATCACTCGCCGTGGAATGAAAAGAGATTTTCTTTATCTGTCAGCCACTACAAGACATGGCTTAAGCATAAAGCTGGCCTTTGATTGTGTCCAAACTACACTTCATATGGTGGTTCCATGGAGCTCGGGCAACGTAAGTAAAACGGCATTACATTCTCGTGAAAGGTCAATTTATCCTAGGAGAATTCTACCTATATATGCTTGTGTAGTGTATATATACGTATGTGTATAAGACTAAATCGCATTGATACTTTAACGTGTGCTTGTAATTTATACTTTAAACTTAATTTTAACAATATGAATCCTTAATTTATAAATAGGAGCAATATATATATTTATATATAACAATGTTAAATTTTTAAAAGAAATTAACATGTAATTTATACATAAGTTATTAATTAATAATATGATTGGTCATTATATCTATCTTAACCTAAATTTATTGAGATTAAGATTTAAATTTTATCAAGATAAAAAATTTTGAATGAACTTTGTTTTAAAAATAAATTTGGATTGATAATAATTAAACAAGACCTTTTATGTTTTTAATTGACAACATGAATGATCATTATATCTATTTTAACCACCTGTGTTTTGCTCATTCTTAACATAATGCCACGTTTTGCCAAGTCTATGTACTTAAAATACAGGGCCCACCAACTTATGCTGTGCTTAGTTTGGTCTAATATAAAGTCATGTCGTGTTGTTGCTTGACCTAAAATTTTTTATGTCATGCCACCATGCTTGTTGGATAACCTAGTCGAATTGACATATCTACACATTATTATCAATGAGTGATAGATTATTACAAATTTATAAACGTGGAAACCCTAGAAATAGTCCCTTTAATATGCTAATTTTAGATTTTTACCTCACTAAAATACTGATTCAGATTTTTTATTCAATTAACTTTTGACTTTTCTTAAAAAAAAAATAAAAATCCTGAAGCTATTATAGATAGGGTAAATTTCTAGAGATATATACTTTTTAAGGCATTCCTCCGAATCTCCCTTTATAAATTTATAGTATAAATTATCAAAATTAAATTACAAATATGCAATGAATTTATAAGATATCAGTGTAAAAAAGCTTATATATAATTCTATAAGTTTTCTTTTTTTTTTTTTTAATCAACTATTCTTTTTCTTTCTCATAAAAAAAAAAAAGTGGTTATCAAGTGATATTCGTAGACTTGGGTCAAACTTTACACTATATTATTATACATTTTGTTTGATTTGGCTAATGAAGCACAACGAGAAACACAGAATCCCATTAGAGATACAGAGTATTCAAGACTATATTTCAATGGTGGAATTCCAAATATCTTGACTTTTGACTTTCCCCCCACTCCGATGATGAAATGAACGTGACTCTGACTTCATTTAGCCATAAAATTGCTCATAACACCAATTTATGGCACTGATTTACGAGGTGTTATAGACAGAAATTCGTTCATAGTTTCCAATTCACAGTCTTTGACTTTGACCAGACAACCGAAATCCTTAAGCCATTAAAGTCCCAGAAAAGGAATTTTTGTAAATTAAACATACTTCTAAGAATCAAGAAAGAGAGAGAAAGAGCATGAGAGAAATTGCCCAATGAACCTTTATAACTACGAACTTTTATGTCTTTATCAACTTTAATTAAAGTTTTATATATATATATGTATGTATAGAAATACTTTGATGTACGTTTCGCTTATACATATGTTAGTTGAACCGTTGCCGTGAGATGGACTACGGACGGTAAAGATGAGATGATGAGAAATAAGGGTTACCTAAGAAAAGGTTACCTAAGAAAAAGTTTTAACAGCTGCTATAGGAGTAGGTTGCAGACATATAAAATAGCAAAAAATTGGACGCATATTAAAATGGACATTATAAGGAAAGGCATTTATGGCCTCATCTCCAACTTCAAGCTTGCTTACAATCTCCTTCAGTGCTCTGACGGGATGTTCAATTGTGACTTGGCTGAGTTTCCCGACCGGAAAGTTCCCGCGAGCACAATCCCTGTTGACTACTTCTTTTCCTTCGACCATAGGGCTTCTCAACCAGGTCTACCAGCCGACACTAGGAATTGGGTCAAAACAAGGAATTGCTGCAAAGTATGGCAGATTCTAGAGTCCATTTCTACGAAGCAAGTGATGGTTCTCGTGGCAACATTGCCCACCTTGTCGCAACCAGGTCTACCAAACTAGGCGATCAAAGTCCTCGGCAACATCCTGCTCCATCCGATGTTTAGCAGCGATATCAGGATTAAGTCATAGAATATATTGGATGGTAAATACTTTGTGACAAGTCAAGACAATGATTGTTATTGGAGAGCTTATCTATCTGAAGGAGAGGACAAAGATCACCCTGCTTGAAATAGATTTGGTCCTAGATGTAAAAGCCTTGGAGGGATGAAGTTTCCCAAGAGCCTTGTTGCTTTGTGGCCGGTTTTGACCTTGGCCAAGATTGGCAATCGGCTTCTGTTGAAGGGCCCAAAAATTCAGGTCAAGTTGTGAAGCTACCATAACTAAAACAGGTCACAATTGGGTTCTACTTCATGTCCAATAACAAACATTTCTACAATCTAACGGAGGAGATAAGGAACTCCGTGAATTCTAATTGTTAATACCGACCACATTTGCTGATACCTACAGCCAACCAATACAAAGTCGAAGAAGTAGCTTTGACAATGTACAAATGCAAACATCAATATTTTATAACCTGCCCACCACAAGTTAGCGGGACTAGTTACAATATTCCTTTTCTACTTTATAGTTTTCATACCACACGATTACGTCTATACCCCTTCTGGCTTTTTTTTTTTTTTTATTATATATTTTCCGTTTGCATCAATGAAGTCTGATTTCTAACTTTTCATTTGGTGAGAACCATCCCCTCCATTAGCCAATTGTTCCATATGGTGCAACATTTTCCCTTCTCAGCCTACCACACCCGACAGACCTATGACCAAATTCCAAAACGCATTCAATCAGTTGGCGTTTAGTAGACTAGTCCTATATATATATATATGTATGTATGTATGTATGTATCTCATCTTGAGATGATTGACTTGTGCTATAATAGTAAAGTATTATTTTTGTATCCTAGCGCAAAACAAAAGACTTTTATGGAACCTCAAAGAAAAAGAAAATAAGAGAGGAAAAAATGGGCTTGGACAAAATTGAAGTCCTCATCCCGTGTTAGACCTGACATGAGAGAGCAATATGCAGTCTTCCAAAGGCAAAAAAAGGGGCAGCTCTTACTAAAAGAAAACTAAACTGTAAAAAGAACAATGGGTTTAAATTTCAATAAGAACCGCATAGCACCACAAAAACATACAACAGTTAGGGCTAATAATTTCCTAAGAAAGGGTTCCTATTCCTCACTAACTATTTGGAGATCATTGAAGCGTCGCCGGATTATAGGACGATTTGTATTCCAACATCTCGTTCTTGTATCGCTCCTTGTCCCGCAGCCCTTTGTCCTGATAAACCTGTAATGCCAACATATTTTAGCAGCGGAGGCAGAATTTTTCATGAGACAAATCATTAATAAATGGACACAGTTTTAATTTTTATATTATTGAACAGAGGCACAATGACGATCATTCTTTTTGGATTGGGCCAAAACTGAAATTATACAAATTTTTTACTTCTAGAAATCAACTTATATATATATATATATATAAATAAATCTCAGTAACAGCACGCATCCCCACTGAACTGAATTGTATGTGGTTCAGCCACTACAGCAATTATAAAATTCATATCTTGGAAGGATGTTTATTTTCACAAAGGATGTGAATTGAAAATTTTAGAATAAACTATTAGTAACCGATGTATTATTTTCATATAAACATTGAGTTTTCTTCTCAAACATATTGACCTAGGCAAGTCATAAATATGTAAAATTGTTCACAAAAAATAGTAGAATGAATACTAATATGGCATGACACGTACTTGTTTTTCTGCTTCAGTGAGATTATTCCACAGAAGCCCAATCGTCTTGCTGATGGCCTTCTCTTGCCCGTAGTACATAGGCTTTAGCCTCGCGTAATGCTCTGCAAAGAAGAAATTGTACCCACTTCTATTTGACTTGGGCCGTGAGGGGTCCCGCAACGCCAATCTAGATTTCTTTCGGTTCCTACGGTTATGCAAATCTGAAGGGTAAGAACTTGGAGACGTGTATAGAGGAGCATGATATAGGACGCCTTGCAGCTGACCCGAACCCACATCAACCGTGATGAGATATCCATTTTCAAACTTTCCATCAATTGCTCCACTAACAGAAGAACCAAGCTCCAATTCTTCAGTTGCTGCGAAAAGATTATACATATCAGATCCTTATCTTACTTAGGGTAATCCCTAGTAAACTAATTGCCATAAAGAACCATTAATGTTTAATTTAAAGAAATACTAATTAAATACAACGTAGAAAGATGGAGACAAAACTCTTCAAATAAAGTTTAAAAAATTTAATGGACAATTCGTCTTTCTTCATGGAAACTGCAGCAAATTATCACACCAACATGAGCAATTAGTAAGGGTAAATAATAAATGAACACTCTATTCATTCGTAACTTAAATAGAGATTCTGTGTGTGTGTGTGTGTGCGCACGCGCGCGACACAGAGAGAGAGAGAGAGGTTTTAAGGAACTGCAAAACGACAAGTTCTGCAATAATTTCCCAATCAAAAAAAATTTGGATTCAAGCAACAAAAGGGGGAAAAAAAATCGAAACCCCAGAATATGAGACAGATTTCCAATATACAAAGTCAACAATCTAATAAAACTGAAAAAAAAAAAAAAAGGAAAGACTTACCATGGCCTGGTAATTGGTTCCCAGTAGTGCCTTCATCAGCAGTTCTGAATTCAATGGCGAGGTTTCTATTAACAGGATCTAGAACATAAAAACCATAAAGGCTCACATCATTCCATCTTCGAAGATATTCCAGACAACTCTATGAAAGAATCTAAAAAATGCATATCCATTTACCATCCATTGAACTTGAAGGAACTTGTTTGTTGAAATAATACACTTGCTCAAAGTGATAGAGCAAAGATAGGTAGTACTTCCTCAAGACAAATGAAGCACTGGTAATTGTTGACGGAAAATTGAAGACCGCAATCACTTCCTTCCATTTTCGATCCTTTATTACCTGAGACAACGTTTAGAGAATTCAAAGCATGGCTTCCATGAAGAATCTTTAGAAGGAATATATCTACATTCATTACCCATAAAGAGTCAGAATCGGAACCGTACTAGCTTAAGCACTAAAATATCTTCGTACCTATAACTATTTTTTAAATTTTAGTAAGGCCACAGTCATTTTGTTAGTTAGTCCAATTCAAATGGAAAACAAAGCAAGGGATAACCTAAGTATGGCTTTTCCTTTCTTCATTACCTAAATCATGGGGGCCCCACTATATTGATTCTGCAAGTAAACATGTGAATAGCGTGTAAAAGGGAAACTCGTGTCCTTCCTTTCCTTATCCCATTCACGCCTATAACTACTAATTAAAATTGAGTAAACACATGCCCTAAATTGAGACAACAAAAAAGGTTATAATTCATTACAGCATCAGTGCTAATAAAGCTGGTTTTCTTCACAATTCAATCAGTTCAAATGAAAAGAGAGTCTGAATAATGACCATGGAATACATCTGCATATCCTACTTCTATAACAAGGAACAACAAACTTGACCACTTTCTAGAACCTAGGTTAAGTGTCTAGGCTATCTATATTGTGGAGTAATGTACAAAACTAACTGCAATTTTCAAAAGATAATAAAAAAACCTTTTCAAGACCACCACGAGATGTTACTTCCACAAAAAGGCAGTGCAGATCAAGAGGCTTTCCTCCAACAGTAGGAATCCTACAGACACAATAAGCAGCCAAGAATATCAATCCCATCCTCATCCATTTTCTGTTTTCTACGCTCACTATTACATAATATAGATGAATATTTCCTTACAAAGTTATAAAGGATGGTATCCATAAAAATTTTTAAGCCAATCATTGACAACCAAATTTGAGAAAATCACGTCCCAAATTGAGCACCACAAGAACCTATCAAAGGATTTGTGATTGACATTCTGCATGTTCATACGAAACAACTTAACTAATCTACAAATTAATTGAGTGCCTACCACAGGTAATTCCAAGCACCAAAAAGCTGATGTACGCAATATAAACGGGGTAGAACAAACGAATGAATTGAAAGTACTGCATGTGAATGCTGTGCACTCCGCCACTTAATTGGCTATTTCATTTCAAAACCTACTTATAAGAATTTCTATTTGGTAAATACCCCAACGAGATATATAAAATGAAACATTAGATTTGTGTTTAGTTATGTAAACAATCTGGATTTTCTCAATTTTCTCCTAAACCTCGTTTAACCATCACCTAAACTTTTATTCCATTCAAACGGTTAGACATTGACATGTGGGACCAGTCCGGACTGCAACCTTAAGCCTATTGCATTACAATGGTTAGATACGACCTGACGGACCGGCCTCACCAATGAATCCACTATCCCATATATATATATATATATCACACACGAATTAAAAAACTTGTTAATTAAAGCCTCTTCAAGCAATATCCACATTGAAACAGAGAAAGCAAACTAGTAAACCCGATATTCTTAATTCAAATCAAAATCTTAACTTTCTTAAACAAATAGAATAACAAACAAATCAAAATCCAAACTTGCTTAAACAATGGGAATAACAACAATTAAAAAAAATTTTTTTTTTTTGAGGGACAGACAAAGTTAAATAACATTAAATCAGGAATGAAACGAGGCCAAAAAAAAAAAAGGAATGGAAATTTAACATAGCGGAAACAGATTGATGAAAGCACATGAAACAGCAAATTAAATCACAGAGCAAGCGATAAACGAAGTAAATCTTAATTATAAGCATACCAAGATTTTTAACTCTAATCAAATTCCTAATCATATGCTAAACAGAATCAAGGCACATAAATTTGAGCCGAAATATTTAAAAAGACAAGATATTCGAACGGAAGAAGAAAAACCCAGAAATACAAAGGAGGCATTTACATGAATTTGGTGCGAGAAGATTCGTGGAAAGCCTTGAGCTTTTTCCAGAAAAGATCGGAACTTTGAGCGACATCCTCGTACTTGGCGGTGGCAGAGGAAAACCCATTATTTGCCGAAATTGATGAAGAAGAAGAAGGAGGAGGAGTTATTCGGGTTGGGACCTGGGAGGAGGATAGGTTATGGTGATGGGCATACATTTGATTTTGAGTTTTTAGAGAGAGATAGACACAGGAGAGAGAGAGAGAGAGAGAGAGAGAGAGAGTGGGGCAAAGAGAAATAGAATACGAAAATCCACAGCAAAACACAAGATTTATTTTATTTTATTTTAAAGTATTTTTTGGTATTAAATATTTTAATTTGTTTTGCTCTTCCTAATCCGAATCCGATATTGTTTTTTTTTTTTTAATCCAAATTGGATATATTTGCTCATGATCGTGGATTCATAGTTAAATAACTTTTTTTAAAGTTTTTTAGCAAACGATTTAAATTATTAAAAATTAATTAAAAGATGATTTTTAAAAAAATATTTAATCAATGATATTAAATAATCAATTACTAATTGATATTTGTCGATTTTTTTAAATAATTATTAATCAAACCATAATCAATCCTTGAGTGATCAAACTTGAAAAAATAACAAATAATCATTTTACTAAATAAAATAGGTTTAATTATCTATTAAATTTGATGATCAAAATGGATCATTCAACCTAAATTTTTTAATTAACATTCTTAAAAAAATCTCAAAAAATGAGAAAAAATACAAAAAATTAAAATTTATAAAATTACTATGATGAGATTTTTTATTTGACATTTTTGGTAAGTTATTTATTTTTGTTGGTGGACTAATTTATTAATAATATGTTTATCGGAATTTTTTAACAATTTTATATATAACAAGATCAGTTAATTTTTAATGTGCATGGTCATCAATTATGTCGTTAAAATAATTAGTTTAGTAGTTAAAAAGAAAATCTTGCCCTTACAGTGTTGTAGAAACTCCCAAAATCTTTTTCAGAGAATTTTTACTATAAGAATTCTTATTTTTCACCATTGAGAAAACTATTGTTCAAGGCATGGACTAATCTTTGACAATCTCATTTCTGATTAAAGAGAAATTCTCTATCGCACAGTATGAATTATTATCTTAAATACTCATGGATCAGATGGTTTGAAATTAATCCATGGTCCAATTATTTCCTGTCATAAATAATAAATGGTGATTTCTACTAGAATAATACACAACTGCACTCAAAAATTCTCCCTAAAAAAAAAAAAAAAACCTCCAACCTCTCTTTTCATATTGTTCGACGGAAGGGTCTTATTGATGAATAGCAATTTCTATTTTTTATTTTTATTATTTGAACTTGAAGGTAGGAAAGATTCAAATTCTTCACTTTTAGTGAGAATTAGATATGATATTATCATTAAATTATATATATAACCACAGAACAATTTTATTTTAGAACTTATAAATAAGTAAATAACATATTTAAAACATATATTTTAGATATATAATATATTATGATACATATTTATTTATGAAATAATAAATAATTGATTAACCTTAATAAATAAATGAATTATCCCGTAAAATATTTTGTAAATTAATTAATTGCTAATAAATATGCTATTATCTTAAATAATTAAAACCTCCTATTTATTTCACATATATTTTAAAAAATATGGCCTATATGCTATAGCATTTGGGCTATAATCAAGTATATTCATTATTAATTTTCCAAAAAAAAGGTTGAGAGAATATAAAAGTACTTTTAAAACTATACCATCTACTACTACATAAAATACCAAGTTCAAAAAAAAGAAAAACTATATAAAATACCCAAGAAGCCGTTTCTAGCTTAAACAAAATAATAATAATAATAATAATAAAGAAGCTCCCCGCTATTGCTTCTTTCTTCTAATTCTTCATCTTGTGATACACCAAGCTCAGGGTGAATACCAAACGGCCGGTGCCCAGAGTCCACACATCATATTCATGATGATCAGCAGCGTATTTAGACTTATATCTCAACGGGGTGTATACTAAAACTTTTTTTTCTAAGATAAATAAATAACATCAAAGTATAAAAATTAAAGGGGTAAAACTTTAAGGGAGCTATCAAGGATTTTTTATTTATTTTTTAATGGGACAAGGTAGGAAAATTATAAACTTCTTGGGATAGAATTAATTTTATTGGAGGCTATATATTAGAATTTTTAATTTTTATAAGGGGCTGTACAAGGATTTCTAATTTTTAGAGGGGGTAAAGCTGAAAAACTATGAAATTTTAGAGATAGAAATTAAAGAAAAAGAAATTCAGTGGGGCTGTGCTCTATTTTACCACAGCCGCTGATCGTGGTCATGATTATGATGATCAACGCATGATGAATATCAAGCATGCTGATGAACAAGTACTTCAAGTTCAAGATGAAGATCAATACTTGCCTTACGTGTGCCCTATTTGTGACCAACGATTCAACTCAGGACAATTTCTCAGCGGTCACAGGAGAATCCATGGCGCCAACAACACAAAGAACAAGAATAACAAAAGAAAAGGCATTGATATTGACCATCAAGATCATGATGCGGGTGATGAGGAAATTATTAGCACCTCCTCAATTTCCACTCAAGATGAACACATGATTAATAAGATTGGTGATGGTTATTCTTCAAATATTATATTATACCGAAAAGGCTGCGAAAACTAATATACTAATATTGTCTTCTAATTCCCATAAAACTCCACCTAGTGATCGTTCTCCACCTAGTGATCGTTTAGGGTTGAGCAAACTCTCTGAAACAACATGCCGTGATCACCACCAAGAAACATAGCGGCCAAGTAGCAGCTGCTCCTCAAATTTCATCAATATGATCTCGGGAATGGATAACGGCATCAAGGAAGCGCCAATTACTGTCATGTTGTTGGTTGATCATCACAATCATAGCATATCATTGACATAGAAGAAGAAGATGTGGCGGCCCGCCCTTGCTGTAGAGGTTTTACAGTATTATTATAATCAACTCTAAAGCTAATCGCAATAGCATGTAGGCCTCTAGGGTCGTCGGCATCATGCTTAACTTGAAAACTACTTGTAAATTTTACGGAATAAATTTTTTTTTTCTAAATACATAACTTGAAAACATATACATGTCTTGTTCGAAAATGTGATAAGGAAATCATGTTAACAAAATAACATATACGTGGATCATGATTCCCCTATCACATAGTCTTGACTTAAAAACATGTCCTTGAAATTACATGTTTAAATTTTCAAAACTATACAGCAGAAAACTCATGGTACGACCATCATCCCTCGCACAGTCTCCCTGGCATGTATATACCCTTAAAAATCAAAACTTTCTCACTGAAACTTAATTTTCTAAACCATAAACTTATGAATTCGTGCTTAAAACAACTAGACTTGAACCATGTTTCGATTTAACCAAAACTCTCAACATGCAAAACTCACACTCTCTTTTTCTTCCTCAAAATAACCCAGATTTTTTTACCCAAAAACATGAGAGAAAAAGGGGTTACCTTGCTTGAAACTTGAGAACGTCTTGCTGTGGACTCTTGGACTGAAAACTTGAACGATCTGCTTACTTGAAGAGAGAATCCGAACTGGTTGAAAGGAAAAACTCAGAGGATGATTTTCTTCCTCTTCTGCTCTTTCTCTCGCTCTTTTTCTTTCTCTTTCTCTCTTGACCACTTCTTTGCAGCCAAAACAAGTGAATTAATTCACTTGGCTACTGCCCCCCTTAACCTCACGTGCTCTCTCTTCTCTCTCACACATTTTTCTTTAATTTCTTTTAAGGAAATTTGAATTTGCTTGGCTAATCTTGGCTATTGATCATGATAGCTTATATATGAGCTCTTGATTTCTTAATATGTATTTTCCACATACTTTTCTAATAACTTTAAAACATCATAATTTGAATTAATGTTTAGCTTTTACATTATGTTCATTAATTTATTGTCAAATTTTAACTAAAATCTAATTAGTCAAAATTTTTATCTGCTCTATATTCTGTAACATGTCTCATCATTAATATATATACAAATATATTTACATATCTTGTACAAAATTTTCTAAGAACAATAAATTTCCCGGTTATTACAGAAGAAGTGAAGTAAACTACTACAACTATTAAGGAAAATTAATTGAACTAGAAGAAGAAGAAGTGAAGTTAACTAGTACAACCAGGGCGAAGCCATATAAGTCTATTTTAGTGGAGGTAAATTTGTTTTTAAAGAAACATAAATTTGAGTGAAGGCTATGTAAAAATTTTTAATTTTAGTGGGTTTACGTGAGAATTTTAAATTTTAATGAAAGCAAAGCAGAAAAATTATAAACCTTTTTCTATAGAACTAATTTTAATGGTGTAACAATTTCAAATTTTACAATATTAATTCTCATCTTAAATAGAGAATTAAATTGTGAATTTCATCATTAACAACTTTTTTTTTTAAATTGGTGACAGGAAAATATATAAAATATGTTGTTACTCCTGTTGACTATTTTAGAATTGAGATTTTGTGAAATTGTTATATCATTAATAACTTTTTTTTTAAATTGGTGACAAGAAAATATATTAAATGTGTTGTTACTCTCATTATCTATTTTAGAATTGAGATTTATGAAATTATTATGTGCAGAAACATATGTATATATGTAATGAGAGAATGAATAATCACAATTTTGTGAATTAAAAAAAAGTTAATTTTATGTCATGTCAAAGTTTACCTATTAAATTAAATTTAACAATCTTATTAAAAAACTAATTAATTAATATAAAAATAATAAATTGATCAGTTAGGAAAAAAAAAAAAGAAGGAAGAAGAAAAACTAATTAATTAATAAAAAAATTAATTGATTAGTAAAAGAAAAAAGAAAAAGAAAGGAGGGAAAAAATATATATATACAAGGGGGGTGCACGAGCAACCCCCACCCAGTGGGCAAATACCCGCTGGGTATGGTAAGGCAGTGGGCTTTACGCCCACTGCTAGCAAAATATTAAAAAAAAAAAAAAAAAAACTATATGTTGATAGGAGGCTGTGGGCCGTGCACTCCTCTCGTTGCCCAGTGGGCCAGCGGCCCACTGAGCAAAGCAGGCAGGCAGTGACCTGCCTGCCTTCTGTCAGTAACCTGGAAGGGTTTTCAAAAAAAAAAAAGAAAAAATACATATATATTTTTTCTTTTAGAAAGTAGGTTAAAAAAGAGGTGGAATTTTTGATAATTCAAAATCCACCTAAACAAGCAAAACAAGAATAAAAAGATAAGAGAGAAAAATAATGATTGCAATATAAGATGATGGACTACTTGAATGTCTACTCACTAAAATCACTTAGAAATACATGAAAAACTACCAAACCACCTTCCAACTTACCCTCTTCAGCTGATCGCGTTTTTGGACAGATTATAATTTAAAATTTTCAAATTTTTTTCCCAAAAATAAGGCTTGGGTATAAAATGGTTTAAGGTAAACCAAAAACCATTCTTTTCCTTTTTATAAAGAAATCACTCAAGCAAAGAAAGCTTTTTCTATTCCTCTCTTCATTGTAAACCAAATTTTTAGCTAAGGGAAGTCAAAAATATTCTTCATTTCCTTCCATTCACTCCCAAGTTCATTTTTAGCAAAGAAGAAAAGTCTTTTCAAGTGCTTACTAAGGTAAAAACCTAATTTTTCACTTGCTTTTTAGGAAAAAAAAAAAATGTTTGAAAAACAATATTTTTAAAGTAATATTTTATCTCCATTCTTATCCCCTACCTCAAAGATCTAAAAGTGGTTCAATGCCTTCAAGAGGAGCTAAAGAGCCACTAAATTTCTAAGAGGTAAATATCTTATAAACTAGTGGTTTACCAAGTTTTTCATAATTTTTCATTCTTAATGAGTTTTTATATATTTTAAAAAAAAATATTGGCACGGTAAAGGATCAAAATTTTGTTTTGCTACCTAGTGAGATAATACATGTACTTGCTATGATTTAAAATGGCTCGAGAACATGATTTGTGTATGGAATTGGATGAAAAATATATTTATGTGATATTTTTTGATATGTAATGAGTATTGATGCATGAGAATAGGAGATTATGGCATATTGATATGATATGTCCTCTGTTAATGGAAGTATGAATGATGAAAAAAATATTTTAATATCACAAATAGGCTAAAATAAGATTTAATGACCATAAAATGCTAAAAATAACATTTTTGGCATAAATGTTGAGAAATTAGAAAATGGTATTTTGAGCGGGATTTTCATACTCATGTAGAAGGGCAAAATATTACCCTTAACATAAGCAAAAAGAAGAGCATAAGTTTGGTCAGAAATATAATTGTCATAAAATGATGATTTTGCCCTCAAGGGTAAAATCATAATTTTATCAGTTTAGAAACATTATTTGAATCCAAAATGTTATAGTCTTGATTAGAGACTTAAAATAGACCTTGTGTCAAATTTTGGTGTTAAATGGATAAGAAATGACCAAAATGCCATTTTGAGGTCAAAATGTAAATATAGAAAAATTTTGGGTAAAAAATGTAAAGAATAAAAATTTGTGAAAAATGAGCCTTAATCCTATGATAAAACTTTATAAGGACTTTAAGTGTAAAAAATGTGAACCAAAGGGTGTTGGGAACTAATTGAGGCTAAATAAGGACTAAAATATAAAAATAAATAAATGATGGGTTAAATTATAAAATCTGCTTAGACTTTAATTAGACAGAATCTTTGTCATCCTTAAAATAGTATATTAAGCTAGATAAATACATGAAATAATATGGTTTGTGTTATAACCAAATGTACAACCTTAAAAAAAAAATATATAAAGGAGTTTAAATGTAATACTTTTAGTTAATTGTGTTTAGAAATGTGTTAAATTATAAAAAGCTTTTTTTTTTTTTTAGCTTAAGAGCACTACAAACATTATTATAAGGGTCTGGGGTAATTTTTTTTTAAGCCACCCAATAAGTCTAGATTAAAGAATGTATGTCTAGTGGTAAAATTGTAATTTTTTCAAACTAAGGGGTAAAATGATAATTTGATGGGAAGACTTTTTGGGCTATAAGTAGAGGTTTTGTAGACCTATAAAATTATAAGAAAGATTTCTAAAAGGTAAGATCATAAAATTTAATAAGTTTAAACTTAAAAATACTTGAATCACTAAAATAGGGGCAAAATAATAAATTAGTACCCAAGGGCTTGGTGATGAGAAATGAATCTACCACTAGACTCGTCGGGATGCCATGTGATTATTGACCAAAGCTTGATAGCGACAACCAAGTATAATGGGCCTTAACGGATCCAAAACGATACAATGCTAAAAATACTTTAAAAAAAAAAAAAAAGGTTTAAGCTCAATTACAAGTAAGTGGACCACAATAAATCTAATAAGCCCACAACTCACAAATATGACCCAATATGATATTCAAAGACCATGGTTACCCATGGTCACCTAATGAGCCCAAATATAAATAAATTAGAATTAAATAAAATAATGAATAAGAAATTAAATATTAATTAATTAATTATTAATTAAGATTTAATTCATGATAATTATTTAAAATTAAATAGTTATTAATTAAGAGTTAATTTATCATAATTATCTAATTAATAATTAAGGATATTATTTTCTTAAGGTAAATATTTAGAGACAAATTAATAATTAATTAAAATTAATTATTAATTCAGAGAACACATGTTTATAAACGAATACAATTCAAAAACCTTCCTTTACCTGTCGGATGCCAATTTAAAATTATGACACCACATCGACGTAAGAGTAGTGCCAGAAACAATCAATGCGGATACTTAGTTAAGCAATTTTCTGTAAGTATAGACCCCACCTACAGTGTGGTTGTTATATATTATATACAATGTGAGCTCGATATTTATTTTAATGATATGATATGATGTTATGATGACATGTTTATTTAAACACTTTATGAAAGTATGTTATGATGATGTGTTTATTTACACACTTTGTGAAAGTATGCCATGATGATATATTTATATACATGCTTTTTGAATATGTCATTCTTGCATGCTCACTCTATGGCTTAATATTTAAGAAAGTGAAACTAATGATGTGCCGTACCAGTCTCCGATTGAATGGGAAGATATTCACCCTTCGGCCGAATAGGAGATAATAAGAATGATCAATGAAGTTAAAGTTATGACCTTGGGTGTTGACGGATTAGGTCGCTCCCCGTCTTTCCCATTTAAGATCACACGCATCCCGGTATGAGTACAAGGGCCCATAAGATGTTAAATGAATAAATAGACAACTACATAACTGGTTATGCATTTCAATTATATGATTTTATGGGATTACACGTCTATGTTTACTGAGTTTATCTTACCCTATTATATTTTCCACCGTAGATAACTCAGACAAGTTACTTATAACATATTAAGCATTGATGAACTGATGATGCGGATGTATGATGGGTGAAAGTATAATGAGTTCTATGGATGCCACTCGCATTTTATATTCTACACACATTTTGAGAACTTTGTTAAACGTTATTTTGATTATAGTACAATTTAATACTTTGGTATAACTAAATATGACATGTTACGTTAGTATGTTTTGTTTAAAACTAAATTTAATTATTATGGTTTTTAAAGCATCATTTCTTCTACAAACAAGGTTTTTCAAAAACAAAAAAAATTTTTTGAAATTTTGAAGACTTAGAAATTAACAAGTAATGATTTAAATAAGATAATAAACTAAATAAGCAAGTTTTAAATGACGGTTTGAGAGATTGAGTTGTCACAAATGGGGATTATTAAGCATTTTTTATTTTAAGTGAGGACAAATTAATGCCTTTATGATATATATATTTTTTATTCTTGATAGAAGCAAAATATGAAAATTATAAAATTTTGGGTAGAAATAAAATAACAAAAAACTTCAGTTGCATTTAGCTCCGCCCCCGAGTGCAGCTACTAGGGAAGATTAATCAAAAGAAGATCAACATACATGCGAGGATTGCAAGATATCTTTCCCAAGTTAACAAGCATTAGGAGGTCACATATCAACCCTCAACAAGAGGCATAACAACATAAGCAAGCCCTTCACTTGTTTTATCGATTCGTCGTTATCTACGAATGAAACAGCAAGAGCACATGCCACTGACGGTGACGACGGTGGCAATGATGATATTTTTGACTTTAATCTCAATGGGCTTCCACTTTCGGAGCTTTGAAGAACTAATAGGAGGTGGTTACGTAAATATATTTCAATACAAATAATTATTTATAAATTGCTTCTTATTAAGGAAGTGTAGAAATGAGTATGAAAAGTAAAACATATAATTTGAGTGGACAATGTACAGCATTTGCATATACAAATATAAAGATGCAAAGTTAAACAAATATAAACAATCGATAATTGTTTTTTGTTAAGCAACAAAAAAGTTTTTCGAATTAAGAAATAGTATCATAATCTTTTTATGATAGTGGTGAAAATTTTATAAAATTAACCATATATAATATAACAGTTGAACAAAAATCAACAAATTTATGTTTCATTGGTTAGATGTATCATGTTGAAAAAAAAAAAAAAACGCATTTTTAACAGGAATACAATAAATATGTACATCTTCTTTACAATCTCCCCACTGAAATGGTCCTCCCTTGTAAATTTCTTTCATACAACTTATAATAACTGGTTAATTTATAACTTCATATAAAATTATATGTAACATAATAAGTTTATACTAAATAGTATCATGTTCTATATAATTTTATATAAAATTACAAGTAAATCAACTATTATTGTAAGTTGTATAAAAGAAAGTTACAAATGATAAATTATCCCATTCAAGAGATGATAGAAAAACTCTAAATATTTACATTTATTGACCTTGATTATGACCTGGTCTCATAATCTAATCCTGACCCGGACCGCACCCCATGATCCCTCAAGCTCAAATCATGAGCTCGACCCAATCCCCCAAAGCCCGATGGACCCAACCACATTGTAAATTTTCTTAATTAGCATGCACATTGAGTTTTGGTCCTTCATCTTGTGCAACCGTCATAAAAAATGATATGTAGGAAACACCGTTCCCTCTTAAAGAAAAGGATAATGTTGTATAATAGATTAATTTTTTGTCTGAACAAATGAAGTAATTTTACGTTTCTCATCCAATTTTACTTGAAAAGGTTATCTAATTTTGCTCACACCTCTTTTTGAAAAGGTTATGAGTCCGATGCTGCATACCCCTTTTTGAGATTATCAAGCATTTCTATGTGGAGTTATTTAAGCAAGAAATCAATTTAGACAAATATGTATTATCTATTTTAATTTTGTTTTGTTGATCCCATGATCAGCTTCCTTTTGTTTCTGTTTTTGAAAATAAAATAAAAACACATGTAACATCATAAATACAAACAATTATGTACATATAACCACGTGCCCTGTTGATATGCATCAGTTTGATGAGTTACACTTGACTTTGCTAATACATTAACTCATAATATATGTACAAATTATATTAAATTTTTTTTTTATTTTTTTTCTAGAAAAAAAAGGAGCATTGTTGTATTTTTTTTTACAACTTTAATTCTTTATTTATTTCTAACATTTGATATGTGGTTTTCCATTTTTTTTTTTGTTGAGTGGAATCGGTGGTTATAAATTAACGTTTATTCCAACTAGGAAAAAATGGAATTGATCACAACATAATTTGAAAATAAAAATCAAATTATTTAACGTCTAAAAAGAATATACATTGTACTAATCCTTTTGAAATTACACTTCATTTTCTTTTTATGTATTTGGTCATATACACGAGGATCTAAGGCCAACCAATATTTAGGCTGGATAGTCAGCTCAATATTTCTTGAATTGGATTAATATATATGAGATTTATTTAATCATTATCCTAGATTTTTATTTTTTTGGGGTATTATTTACTTAGATTTTAAAAATCTTTTTAATACAAGATCGAATCTCTATAGGACGTTAAAACGGCTGTTGGTGTATGGAAATGGAGTAGTTTGAGTCCAAATAATATTTTAATAACTCGCAAATCCCTCTATAAATACCTCACTCACTTCTCAAATCTCATAAAATTTTCTCAGCTTTTGCTTTCTTATCACTCTCTACTGACTAAGTAGCCTTGTTGAGGTTCATCTTGTTATTGCTTTTATGGAGGACAACGAAGAAGGTGCAGGTGTGCATGGCAACTTGAGAATGTTTCCGTACGACGACCAATGGTTTGATTTGGCGGGGTATCGGGCAGGATATCGGTTTATGCCAACCGATGAAGAGTTGATCGGCTACTTGGCGATGAAGTTGTGGGGCCAACAGTCTTCCGACACATTCATAGAAGTCGATATTTATAGTTATACTCCTGAAGAACTTGAAGGTACGTACCTAATAACTCATTCATGATATTCTATTTTCTTGATAAAGAAAGGAAATTGTTTTCAGTTATACGTAGTTTTGATCTTGTACATGTATGTGGTTGCTCTATCCATCTACTCTCTTGGTTGGTTTTCGAAAATTCCATTGTATTTATAATATATGCATATATTTTCTCTTTTTCTATGTAGTAGTTATTAAATATCTTGTATATTTATTTATCGTATTTTTTTTCTTTTCTATACAATAATTGTGGCGCCTGCCGACCCAGCTCGCCCGAGTCGACGTTCGCCATCTCCATTCTCGTTAACTTTGTATACATAAATGTTTCTTTTCATTTGCGGAAGTGAAATTTAAAAGCTTTACTTTCAAAATAGAGTGAAAATTTTTGGGAACTTTTTTTTTTTTGAAACATATTTGCATAACTTCTGTTTCCTCAAAACATACTAACTTATATATATATGTTTTTTCATTTTTGTTCCATTTCATTTACATATGGTCTGCATATATATATGTTTGTACATATGCTTATATAAAAATACTCTAGCAGCTGAAAACACAGCGGGTCCATCCCCTTGTCCATGACATCTCTGGAATCTGTCTGCCAGTCTCCCTGTCTTTCTATCCTGTCCTGGGTTGCTTACCTTTATCACCTACACCACAAACAGACTTGTGAGCTAGACTCAGTAAGCACAAACATACAAACAATTTACTTATATGCATAACCTCTAAGGTTAGTTACATAATGCAATTCTAATTCCTCATAGGTTAGTATTTGGGGTTCTTTATCATAGCTTGTCGCAACATCCTCATATTTTCATTTCATGTCTTCCTTTCTTCTCTATCATCACTTTTCTTTCTCTTTGCTTTGCTTTGCTTTGCTTTTCTTTTCTTTTCCTTTCCTTTCCTTTCTTTTCTTTTCTTTTCCTTTCTTTTCACTTTCATTGGTGGGCCCGTTGTTGGACGTACCTATTTGCGCGCTGACAGTGAGAGGAGGGGGAGCGACCCACCAACCTACCTCAAAGTCATATAAAAACCGCACCTTCGGGGTTGGTCCATCCTATAATCTACCGCACATTCGGAGTAGCGCCACATCTACGCGGAGGATATAGACCGGAAGTCTCGACCTTGTAGGGAGACCGGTATGCCAACAACTTAAGTTTTCAGTCTTATTATCTTGCATTCTTTTAGCTTTTTGATCATAACTTATCATGCATACATACCATTCCTAAGACATCTCTAACATGATTTTTCATTTAACTCATGTCACAGAACACATCAAAGTTAGTCAGTTCGTGGGTAGACAAATAAATGTTTGTACTTACAGTATCTGTACAAGTGTGATTCCTTTTGGATCCTTGATACTGCTTTCCCCTTCACTTCTTGGGTTTACTATAATAGAAATAATCATGGATTATTTCTCATATTCACTTTTTTTTTATCATAGTAAGATTTACATTAAATTTCTACATTTTCCTTATTCCTCTCTTTTTCTCCAATTTCAACTCTTAAAATATTATTACTATCTTTGGTATTTTGTTTTCACCCTTTTCCTTAACATTCCAATTTTACTTAACATTCTAATCTTCATAATGCCCACACTCTTAGTTTCCTACAACTACTTTTCCTCATTATCGTTGCTGAAATTTTGATAGCATTTTCGCTTAAAAACTAGGGTCTAGGCGTTTAAATAACACCTCAAAACTTAGGTACCTGCCAATTACTATACCAGAGGCCTAATTTTTCATAGAACATTCAAAACGTTTTATGAAAAATGCTTATCAATCCCACACATTACTCATTAACACATTCCAAATCATATCCATAAATCAACCATCACTTTCATCATTTTTTTTTTCATTATCCATTTCCAACTTACCATTCACTACTTTATTTTCTCATTAAATCCTTTCTTACATTTTTCATATCCATTCATTAATTCAAAATCACTAACAACATAAAACATTCAATTTCAATAACCAAAACTTCTAACTCAACTTTCAACTTAACTAATCTCTTCCAAATAATTACATAACCATTTTAAATCTCTTTTCTTAACTCTAAACTCAACAAAACCAACTTTAAGATTTCACCATCTCATTTCAAGAAACTTAACCATCATTTATTCAAAATTGAACCCAAATACATTTATTTTTAATATACCCCTTATAACCATTTTTTTCACTTAAATCATCAAGTTAACAATCTTAAAGTTCAATTATTTCACCAAAAAGGGCCACAAATTCATCATGAAAAATCATCAAATTTTCAAACCCTAACTTTGTACATTTTCGGTTTCCTCAAGAAAACCTATTCAAACTTTTGTATTTATGTTCCCAAACTCACATACATTCTTTCCTAAGCCATCCTCAATCAATTATAACCATTTTCGGATCCTAACATTTCCATTTGAACAATTTTTCACACTACCCTATATTAAATCTGAAAATCATCAAAAATGCAAGGAAAAGTGTTACCTTTGTTCAAAAACGTTCCTTTACTTCTAGAGGAACTAAAGTTGCGGTTTTTGGAAGGAAACTCGAAGAAAATCCGAGTTTGGAGATGCCGGAAGTCGTGGCTGCCTCACGGCTGCACAGGGCCAGTTCGCGTGGAAGGAGGAAGGGGAAGAGGAGCTCGCGTTTTCACCCTTTTTCTGTCGACATTTTCACCCCCCCGATCTCCCTCTTCTCGCGCTCCCTTTCTTCTGTGTTTGCCGCCGAAATTTTGGCCCGCCGTCGGAAGTTCACGCCTACAGCCGAACGGAGGAAGAAGAAGAAAAGAAGAAGAAGAAGAAGAAGATCTTCTCCCGTCGCTCTCCCTCTCTCTCTCACCGGATTTCTCTCTCTTTCTTCGTCGGATTTCTCCCTCTCTCGCCGAGTCTCCTTCTCTCTCTCGCTCTGCTCTCTTCGGCGTGGGCTGAAGAAATAATAAGGGGGAAGGGGCTGTGGTGAGTTAATTAACTCACCCTCCCCCTTTTCCCTTTTATCTGAAAAAAACAATCTCCCCCCCCCCCCCCCCCCCCCCCCCCCCCCCCCCTTTTTTTTTCCTTGCCCCAAACTTTTTAAATTTGTCTTAAGGCCCTAATTTTCAAAAATTATTTTTATTATTATCCTCTCTTCTTTTTTTTTTAACACTGTTAGAATATTTTTATTTTATTCTAACAGTATTAAATCATTCATATATATATATGTATAGAAACATCATTACATTAATTAAAAAAATGATTCTGAGAAAATGAAAATTCTCGGTTGTTACAATAATTATTAATTATTTATGTATATACATGTGTCTTTGAATTATTCTTGTGTAATTAATATTGTTAATTAAATATTTGATATACATATATACATATGGTAGGTTTAATGTAGTTTCAAATGGTCTCATTTTTATCACAGCTAACTAGTATATGCATGTGTCTAATTGTGTTAGTGTTCTGTCATTATGTCAAAGTGGTTCATCGTTATGTATTTCATGTTTGCTTTATGTACTTATTTATTAATGGAGTTTCTTAGTTTTCCTATAATTTTGGGTATCTTCACTTCACTTGTCAGATGATTAGATCTTAGTGGGATAACTTTTCCGTAATCAGATGGGCAGTGATTTGATAAAGTTCATCTTTATTTCATTAACCACATTATGCATAATATATTTCATCTCTTTAAATGATATTTACTTAAATTAAACAGTGAAATATGGAGCCCGGAGAGAAAAAGAGATGTATTTCTTTACCAAAGCAACGCTCAAGTTTTCTAAGGGAGAACGTCGTAGTCGCGTAGCCCGTCGGGGATTATGGAAGGGTAGTACCAAAAAGACGCCCATAACAGACCACAATGGATATGTGATTGGCCACAAGGCATTGTTAAAATATCAAGAAAATACAAATATAAAATAAAGCGAAACACCAAGTGGATCATGTACGAGTATGTTATACCATCAATCTCTGACAAGGTAAAATTTATTCGCATTTATACATGTATAACACTGCTTTGCCACCGTGAATTAGACCAAATTTTTGGATAGTAGTTAACTTTTTGTTTCGTTTTACAGAATAATGAGTACGTTTTATGTAAGGTTTATAAGACTGACAAGGAACAAGAGCTCCAAGTTAACGCACCACGAGAGGATCCAAATCACATTGGTAATGTTGATGATCAGCAAAATATGGAACAACAAATACCACAGACCAACCTTGATCATCTTCATTTTCAACAACAAGATCTTGCCTATGAGAATGAAAACTTCCAGCCACAAGCTTCTTAAGACATGGTTATAGAAGATCAAGGAAACATGTGCCAGCAAATTCAGCACAACTATCCTAGTCGTCTTCAACAGCAAGGTCTTGCTTATAATAATCAAGACTACCAGCCAAAATTACCATATCAGAACATGGAGATAGCAGATCATGGAATCATGAGCCTGCAAATAGCGCAGACCTTTCCTATTCATCTTCAAGTTCAGCAGCAAGTTCCTGCTTATGATAATCAAAACATGCATATTTCCAACGACTTCGTTTCCGCGGAGGAGTTAATTGAAAATTGGAATGGTGTTCTTATGCCAGAAAATAAGTATGTAGTGCCACAAGCAGAATCAACTAGTCAGGCCACTAACATTTGATGTTTGTGAAGAGGAAGACGACTCGGAGGCGCTCGATGCTTTTACACTACATTTGTTTAGTCCATGATTTTTATTGTAGCAATAGCTTAAGAAAATACTTTATGCTTTTGTTTAAGATGGGAAGTTTCGGCTCAAGATCATGCACTCTTTTTCCTTGATTAGATTTTCCCTATATAGGCTAGTTTTCAGGGTTTTTTCCTTATAAGATTTTAATGAGACATCCTTTTCACAATTAAGAATTAGATTTTGTGGTTATCGATCTTATACTTTACTCTGGATGTTTCATTTTTTATTATCCGTTATTTTATTTCAAGAAGGATTATTTATTATTTATAATTATGATTTGGGATTTATGCTTATGGCTTGAAGTCTGCCTCTATAATTGTTAGAGCATACTGTTAATTTTATTTGTATATGTTTCTTAAATTAGATTAATTGAATTAAATTTAAGAATCGCAGTTGCATATTAAATTAGATTCCTTTTTCGAAGACAACCTGTTCAGCAATTAAAAAAAATCTAAATTATTGCTATTTTTTTTTCTCGTTAAGAAAATGATATGAATGTACCATCATTTATTTATTATTTTATTGAAGGTACTACGCAGTAGGTATAGAGAAGGAAAAGCATAAAGAAGAATAATGGTAATAACCGTATTAACTCATGAAACAAATTTGACAAACTAGAAGATATATAAATATATTCAAAACCACACATAAATACATATATATATATATATACTTTCTTGCTCTTCTTTTTCTCTGTTTCTTCTTCTTCTTGTTCTTGTGCGGTCTGTTAACAATGGAGGAAGGGAAGGAAGCTGTGAATTATATTATTAGTAAGAATGGAGTCAAATATTCGAAACCAGAGCCTCCCATCACTGCAAATGATGATCATCAAGACAAGAATGTTGATCATAATCATGGTCATGATCAACACACGATGAAGAATAAGTCAGCAGATGAACAAGTTCAAGTGCATTAAGATGACCATCAAGACCAGCCTTACAAGTGCCCAGATTGTGACAACCGATACAAGAGGCGACGAGGTGTCGGCAGTCACAAGAAAGCACACAAGGAAAAAGGAAAAGGAATCGCTTCTGATGAACAAGTTCAAGTCCATCATCAAGATGATCATCAAGACTGGCCTTATGTGTGCCCAATTTGTAACCGGAGATTGAAGTCAGGACAAGCACTCAGCGGTAATATTAGAGCGTGCAGGAAATAATGCAAAAGAAATTTCCGTCGAGGAAGTCGCTTTTCGGTAAAACCTCTTCAAACTCGTTGAAGCACCAGGGGAATTCGCCATCCGTCACCACCAAGAAACGTAGCGGCTCCTCCCCCTACGCCTCAAATTTCGCTGATGTCCCGGCGATGGATAACAGCATCGAGGAATTAGCTGTGATTACTCTCAAGTTGCTCGCTCATTCCAATCATCGAGTGAGGAGGGAAAATTCAAGAGGCGGTCAATACGTATGCCTGGATTGCTAGATATCTTTCCCAATTTGCCAAGCGCTCGGAGGTCATAACCACCACGAGAAGAACATCAAGATCAATAAAACTGTCACTAGTTTCATCGATGTGCCACAGTCCGCGGATGAACCATGCGCAGCAGAAGACAAAGATGATGTTTGTGCTGAAAAGGGTGGCAGTAAGATTGTTCTTGATTTTGATCTAAATGAGCTTCCACCTTCAGAGGATTGAATTGAAGAACTAATTGCAAGCACTTCGTGGGTTTATTGAATTTTATAATTTTTTCCAGTTCTTTTGAATGCTTGTTAAGTCAGGAAATCTTTAAGAGAACAAATCTTCACAAGCAGTTTGTGATCTGGTGTTGATTTTCTTCATGAATTCTGTAGAAAGTACAAAAGATTGATGTTGTACTCTTTTATTTCATTTTGTATAAAGTACTACTAAAGCACTTTTCACTCGTATATTTCTTCAATTCGTTGTCATCTTTGGCCCTGTTGTTTTGTTTTGTTTTGTTTTGTTTTTATATGTGTGTGTCTATATATATATATATATATATATATATCATGCTCATCAGCTCAACTATATTTTGGGGCCACTAATATCGTCTTTACCAAAGTTTCTTCTGAACAAGGTTCTTGGTGTAAAAATGATAGAGACATGTATGTACAAATTGCAAAATTTGTTTTTGATAATTTTGTGGTGCAGTCTCTATTCTTAGAATCTTGATATAATTTATGTTTTCAAGAATGATTATTCTTTGCTCATTAATACTATCACATTTTTTTGTACAGTACTGCTTTTGTTTGCCATCATATACTGCTTTTGTTTGCGATCATAATATGATCTTGGCGTCCAATAGGAGCAAAGAAAAATGTTGAAACAGAAAAATTTTGTATAAATATATATATATATATATATAAAAGAATGAATCAAGACCAGAGCTCATAATCGGCAGGAGCTTCGACAAGACAATCATATCTGTTAAACCGATATTTATTCAATGTTATAAAAAAAATTATATATACATTCAACAGCCCTTGGCTATAAAAATTATAACCGATTCTTAGTTTTCTCACTCACTAACTTCTAATTTTTATTGATTTATGTGACGTCCCACGTACGTTACCATACTAACCAGCCGAACTCTGACGCTGATCGTGATGGCTGGCAACCTCGTGGGTCATCATCTTCTTACTTAACATACTTAACTTTCCATTCTTAACGTTCTCATTTTGAAGCTGAAGCAATTTCTATAGCAATTTTTTTTTTACTTACATATTATGCCTATATCTCTATCATACTCTTATAACATATAATTCATAAATTTCTTTCTTCCAACTTTCTTTTTGAACGCTCAGCGAAAGACTCATGGTAGTACCATACTCTCACCCAGTCCCTTGGCACGTGCAGATCCGTCCGTTGTCCATCATATTACTTTAAACTAATAGGTTACTTACCTGCAACATATAAACAACTAATGAGCTAGATGCTCAGTAAGTTTAAACATACATTCATTAACTTATAAATACTAGTAATATATGTTATTACTAGAATATATGACATCACGTATATACACATCATACACATCGTCTATACATATCCTCGAAACATAACATATTATATTAGCCTCTTCATGCTCATTTATCTCTTCGTTCATCGTTCTTATCATTCTAATCTAATCTCTTCATTTCTTTGCTTTTCATTCTTATCATTTCTTAACTTTCTATTCTAATCCTTTATAACTTTTCTATCGCTTTATTATCATCTCTTAACCTTTCATATCTTAAAAGCTAGTAACATATACACTAGCATAAAATCACGTGAAAACGTGTCATTCCATACATATAACATCAAATACATCGCATCACATATATTAATTCTATTATGTTCTTTTAACTTCGTTTTATTATTTATTTGTTTTTCATTGATTTCATTGTGTTATTCTTCGATATCGTTTGTTTCTTTTCGTGTCGTTCTTCACTTTTCTTTTCTTTTCTTTTCATATCATTTCTTTTCTTTTCTTTTCACTCTCCTTTCCTTTCTTTTCTTTTCACTCACTCTCTTTTCCTTTTTTTTTTCTTTTCACGCACTCTCTTTTTTTTTTCTTTTCTTTTTTTCATTTTTCTTTCCTTTTCTTTTCCTTTCTTTTCTTTTCACTCTCCTTTCGTTTGTTTTCTTTCCACTTTCCTTTGGTGGGCCCATTGTTGGACGTACCTATTTGCGCACAAACAGTGGGAGGAGGGGGAGCTACCCACTAACCTATCTCACAGTCACATAAAACCTCACCTTCGGGGTTAGTCCATCCTATAATTTACCACACCTTCGGGGTAGCACCACATCTACGCGGAGGATATAGACCGGAAGTCTCGACCTTGTAGGGAGACCGGTACGCCAACAACTTAAGTTTTCAGTCTTATTATCTTATATGCTTTTATTTTTCTTATATTGGTTTTTCATTGTACATCTTTTTCATGACATTCATTATTTTTCATTTCTCATTTTTCATAAAACATTTCATGGGACATTTGTTCTTTCGTTGTTTTTCTTTTCTTAATTCTTTACTTTATTTGTGTGAATTATGTTAATCACACTTTAGCATAGCATATATAACACATATTACTTATGTATCATCACATCACATCATATCACATCATAACAAACAAAAACACGTTTAGTTAAACGCAGACAATTATTCTCTGTTTATCTTATCATTTGCATCATTCTATCTATTGTATCTTATCATCACATTTCTATCAATCATAGCCTATCGTTCTATTCTATCAATCACATCTTATCGCTATGTCCTAATCCTTTCGTCATACATTTCATCATAACCTATAATTGCTTCTCTTTTTTGTCTAACTCTTTGCTTTTATATCATTTTTCATAAAACATCTATCCTTTCATTATCATAAAACATACATTTTCTTAATTTCTTTCATTACCTATCATCGTTACTCTATCCATCATAACTTAACTTCTATAAAACTTTTCATAAAATACCTATTCTTTCCTTTCATATCTCATCTCTTTCTCACATCTTTACTCTCATAAAGCTATTATAATACATTTCCTTCCTAATTCAATATATATTCATATATATATATATATATTTTTATAAATTATTTATTAAAACCTATCTTTTAACATCATCATAGCATTGCTATAGCATCATCATAAGTCACATCATGACATTTGCATACAAACATATAAATACTATAAGTTTGTTCATAGTTGCAGATGGGTAAATGTCTGAACTTACTCATAGCGTGCTTATCCCCTTCTTGGAATCCATCGATATTGTAACAACCAAGAATTTTCATTTTCTCAGAATCATTTTTTTTATTTAATGTAATGATATTTTTATACATATGTATATATATATGAATGATTTAATACTGCTAGAATGAAATAAAAATATTCTAACAGTGTTAAAAAAAAAAAAAGAGGATAATAATAAAAATAATTTTTGAAAACTAGGGGCTTAAGGTAAATTTAAAAAGTTTGGGCCAGGGAAAAAAGGGGGGGGGGGGGGACGGACGTTTCTGATAAGGGAGAGAGAGGGGGCTGAGTTAACAAACTCACCACAACCCTCCCCCTTATTTTCTTCCTCAGCATATGCGAAGAGAGAGAGAGCGACAGAGGGAGATCCGGCGAGAGAGGGAGGGAAATCTGGCGAGAGAGAGAGAAATCTGGCGAGAGAAAGAGAAATCCGACAAGAGAGAGGGAGAGCGACGGGAGGAGAGAGAGATCTTCTTCTTCTTCTCCTTCTTCTTCTTCTTCTTTTCTTCTTCTTCCTCCGTTCGGTTGCAGGCGCGAGTTCAGCGGCAAGCCGAGACTTTGGCGGCGAAAAACAAGAGAGAGGGAGCGCGAGAAAAGGGTGAAAACACCGACAGAGAAAGGGTGAAAACGCGAGCTCCTCTTCTCCTTCCTCCTTCCACGTGAACCGGCCCTGTACAGCCGTGTGGAAGCCGCGACTTCTGGCCTCTCCAAACTCGGATTTTCTTCGAGTTTCCTTCCAAAAACCGCAACTTTAGTTCTTCTAGAAGCAAAGGAACGTTTTTGAACAAAGGTAACATTTTTTCCTTGAATTTTGGATGATTTTCGGATTTAATATAGGGTAGTGTGAGCATATGTTTAAATGGAAATGTTAGGGTCCAAAAATTGTTAAAATTGATTGAAGATGGCTTAGGAAAGAATATATGTGAGTTGATTGAAGATGGCTTAGGAAAGAATATATGTGAGTTTGGGAACTTGAATGCAAAAGTTTGAATAGGTTTTCTTAAGGAAACCGAAAATGTACAAAGTTAGGGTTTGAAAATTTGATGATTTTTCATGATGAATTTGTGGCTCTTTTTGGTGAAATAATTGAACTTTATGATTGTTAACTCGATGATTTAAGTGAAAAAAATGGTTATAAGGGGTATATTAACAATAAATGTATTTGGGTTCAATTTTGAACAAATGATGGTTAAGTTTCTTGAGATGGATTGTGATGATTTTAAAATGGGATTGTGAAATCTTAAAGCTAGTTTTGTTGAGTTTAGAGTTAAGAAAAGAGATTGAAAATGGTTATGTAATTGTTTGGAAGAGATTAGTTAAGTTGAAAGTTAAGTTGGAAGTTTTGGTTATTGAAATTAAATGTTTTATATTGTTAGTGATTTTGAATAAATGAATGGGTATGAAAAATGTAAGAAAGGATTTAATGAGAAAAATAAAGTAGTGAATGGAAAGTTGGAAATGGATAATAAAAAAAAAATGATGATGAAAGTGATAGTTGATTTATGGATATGATTTGGAATGTGTTAATGAGAAATGTGTGGGATTGATAAGCATTTTCATAGAACGTTTTTAATGTTCTATGAAAAATTAGGCCTCTGGTATAGTAATTGGCAGGTACCTAAGTTTTAAGGCGTTACTTAAACGCCGGGACCCCAGTTTTTAAGCGGAAATGCTGCCGAAATTTCGGCAACGATAATGAGGGGAAGTAGTTGTAAGAAACTAAGAGTGTGGGCATTATGGAGATTATAATGTTAAGTAAAATTGGAATGTTAAGGAAAAGGGTGAAAACAAAATACCAAAGATAGTAACAATATTTTAAGAGTCGAACTGGAAAAAAAAAAAAGAGAGAGGAATAAGGAAAATGTAGAAATTAATGTAAATCTTACTAAAAAAAAATGAAATGAATATGAGAAATAATCCATGATTATTTCTATTATAGGAAACCCAAGAAGTGAAGGGGAAAGCAGTATCAAGGATCCAAAAGGAATCACTCTTGCACAGATACTGTAAGTACAAACATTTACTTGTCTACCCACGAACTGACTAACTTTGATGTGTTCTGTGACATGAGCTAGATAAAAGATTACGTAGAGATGTCTTAGGAATGGTATGTATGCATGATAGGTTATGATCTAAAAGCTAAAAGAATACAAGATAATAAAACTGAAAATTTAATGTTGGCGTACCGGTCTCCCTATATGGTCGAGACTTCAGGTCTATATCCTCCGCGCAGATGTGGTGCTACCCCGAAGTGTGGTAGATTATAGGATGGACCAACCCCAAAGGTGAGGTATTTATGTGACTGTGAGGTAGGTTGGTGGGTCGCTCCCCCCTCTTCCCACTGTCAGCGCGCAAATAGGTACGTTCAACGACGGGGCCCACCAGTGAAAGTAAAGAGAGAAAAAAAAGAAAAAGAAAAGTGATGATAAGAAAGAAAGGAAGACATGTCATGAAATATGAGGATGTTGCGATAAGTTATGATAAAGAATCTCAAATACTAACCTATGAGGAATTAGAATTGTATTATGCGACTAACCTTAGAGGTTATATATATAAGTTTATTGTTTGTATGTTTGTGCTTACTGAGTCTAGCTCACAAGTCTGTTTGTGGTGTAGGTGATAAAGGTAAGCAACACAAGATAGGATAGAATGACAGGGAGACTGGCAGACAGATTCCAGAGATGTCATGGACAAGGGGACAGACCCGCTATGCTTTCAGCTGCCAGAGCATTTTTGTATAAGCATATGTTCAAATATATATATATGCAGACCATATGTAAATGAAATGGAACAAAAATGAAAAAAAAAATATATATATAAGTTAGTATGTTTTGAGGAAAACAGAAGTTATGTAAATATGTTTCAAAAAAAAAAAAATTTCCCAAAATTTTCACTCTATTTTTGAAAGTAAAGCTTTTCAATTACACTTCCGCAAATGAAAAGAAACGTTTATGTATACAAAGTTAATAAGAACAGAGATGGCGAACGTCGCCTCGGGCGAGCTGGGTTGGCGGGCGCCACAGTTGGTATCATAGCGCCAGGTGCGGTTGTCCATTGACCCTCCATGACATTTCATGTATCTGCTTCTGCACAGTCCAAGTAAGATTGTTTTTAAATTAAGAGTTATTGTTGTTATGTAAGCACTAAACTATGTTATTGTTTACAATAGGTAGTACACAACAATATGGTCAGACCACGATCTAAAGCGTCAAGAGTAGATCGAGATACCGAGATAACCAACCTCTTAGCTAATATACAGGCACGATTAGAGGCTTAAGAACAGGAAAACCAAAGGCTAAGGGAGTTGTTAGCTAAAAGAAATGTAGAGCAAACTGATAGGGGTGGACCTTCCTAACCTCAAATGACTCCGTCCCAAGCATCCATACCAGAACCTCAACCGACTCCAAGGTCAACCGCTCCAACAATGCCAGTTCCATCAGAAGGGGATATGGGTACTCCTACTCAGATGGTAATCAATCAGGAGTCCTTATATGAGCGGTTTAGAAAAACGAAACCTCCAGGGTTTGAGGGGTCTACTGATCCACTTGAGGCTGAAGAATGGTTGGCCTCCATACAGATAATTTTCGAGTTCATGAATCTCACGGATCAAGAATGAATTCTCTGTGCCTCCTACTTACTTAAGAAAGATGCCAGATATTGGTGGGAGATGGTAAAGATGAGAAGAGATGTGAAAAGCATGACATGGGATGACTTCCTAGAAGAATTCAACCGGAAAATTTTCAATTTAGACGCCTTGCGAGCTCAACAGTGAGAATTTGATAGGTTAAAGCAAGGAGAAATGTCGGTGACTGAAGCTTGCCGTAAGTTTGATCGACTAGCCCGCCTATGTCCGCAGATGGTACCAACAGAAGGGGAACAGGTCCGTCGAATAATTGACATGTTTAGGCCCGATATTGTCACATTGGTAGAGAGTGGTGAGACTCCACGCACCACCGTCGCAGACTGCATTAGCAGGGCAATGAGAGCTGAGCACAGGTTGGCCCGAGCGAAGGAAGAGAAGGCTAAGGCTTGGGAGGACAAGAAGAAAGAAAGGGATTTGGCAAGGCTGATACAGAAAAGCAATCAACCAAGCCAAAGTAGCAAGCCTTTCTCAGGTCTGAGGCCTAGTCAGAGCGGCAACCAAAGTCAATCGAGCACGAACAAGCGAAAGACTAATACTAGTGATTCTGGAGGTCAGAATGTAAGAAATGTCCAAAGAAGGCCGAACCAGACCATCGGCCATACTAGACTCCTATGTCAACAATGTGGGAAGATGCATCCAGGGGAACGTAGAATGGGGACAAATGTATGTTATTTATGTGGCAAGGAAGACCATTATGCCAAGAGTTGCCCTACCAATCCCCAAAACCAGCCAAGATCTTTTCAGCCTCGACCGACTGCTAGCCAAGCACACGCCATGCAGATAAGGTCCCAAGGAGCGCAGACTCACATGAACCACCAGAAGACGCACCTCGAGCTGATGCACATATCCTGGCCTACTTCAAAGAAGACGTTAAGGCGGGAGCCTCAAATGTGGTGACAGGTCAGCTTCTTGTTGCCCAAAGTATTGCCTATGTATTATTTAACTCAGGTGCATCACATTCATTTGCTTCACATACTTTTGCTGTAAAAATTAAGCATGTTAAGCAGATGATTGGTCAAGTGTTCAAGACCACCCTACCATCTGGTGAGGTAATGTTGTCAGATCACTGGTTACGTAATGTTTCAGTGATTATTGTTGACCGAGAATTATACATCAATTTAGTCATACTAGAGATAGTTGACTACGATGTTATTTTCGGAATGGATTTCCTTAGCAAGTATCGAGGGACAATTGATTGCCAGCAGCGGAAAGTAGTGTTTCAGTTAGGAGAAGATGACCAGTTCGAATATGTGGGTCATACTCCAAGATCGTCCAGTATGCTGATAAGTTTAATGAGGGCACAGAAACTGATAGAGTGGATGCGCTGGCTACTTAGCTTACATCACAGATACAAGCATTGAAGCGAAACTCCAACCAAGTGAAGTACCGGTGATTACGGACTTCTTAGAAGTATTTCCAGAAGAATTGCTAGGACTCCCTCCAGACCGGGATATCACTTTTGAGATTGAGTTGTTGCCAGGCATAACCCTTATTTCAAAAGCACCTTACAGAATGGCCCCTGCAGAACTGAAGGAATTATAGGTGCAGTTGAAAGAGTTGTTAGAAAAAGGATTCATCCACCCCAGCTGTTCGCCATGGGGAGCACCAGTTTTGTTTGTGAAGAAGAAAGACGGAAGCTTGAGAATGTGCATTGATTACCATGAACTCAACAAGGCTACAATCAAGAACAGGTATCCACTGCGGAGGATCGATGATTTGTTTGATCAACTCAAGGGAGCTGCAATGTTTTCCAAGATTGATCTTCGATCCAGTTATTATGTCACGGCCCAAAATTTAGACACGTGACACGGCAGCCAAATCATAATATCAACCCGAGATTTAAGAAAAACATTTATTACGAAAAGCGGGTCAATATTATAATTTAGCTAAGCCTAATTATTTATAAAGTAGCTTCATAACCACATAATAAAATAAAGGAGAAAATAAATGCTTTTTAATGCGGAATTCAAACACAAAATCGGTTTTCAAAAGAAATTTCCAACCATAAAATATTCCCAAGCATAAAATTTAAATAACGTGAAATAAAGTCTAAACTTAATGTCTCATTACATCAGAACGAGAAACAGAAAGAAGAAGATGGAGAAAACGGATAGCATCATCTTCGATAGTAACGGATATCTCAACGATTTTCGGAACTGCTACCTCCCGCACCTGGAAGTAGTTATTTCGAAATCACAAAAAAAAAAAAAGGAACGTGAGCGCTGGCTTAGTAGGACAAAAACAAAGGTGGTTTAACAGATAACATTTAAAAATATGGCATAATATTCGTTTCTAAAAATAATCAACAATTTAAAAAAAATACATGGCATAATAATCATAAAAAAAATAATCAACAATTTCGTGAAAAACATTTTTAATACAAGTTTTATTCTGCTGAGGACTTAGCGTAGCTGCAATATACGTGCCCCAATATTAAAATAATAAATCATTAAAAATAAACTATCATATTTTGAGTGAGGACTTGTCGTAGCTATAATATATGTGCCTCGAATTGAATTATCCTAGATCATCTTGTTACGGTCTAAATTGGCCGAACGGCCCTGCGCAGGTTTAGGGACCTTCCCCCATGGCGTCAACTTCGGGACGCACACATCATTTACAATGATCGTGAACTAGAGCTCAATTATGTTCACCGGATGGTATTTACCAAGTTATATTATGCCATTAATCAAAACACGCTTTAAAATACACGTTTATTATAAAACACTTTGCATGCGTATATTTCATCAAAAACAGTATAATAATATCATAAACTGAAAACAGCATGCCATCGATAAAACAGGGAAATTTAAAACACTTGACTACTCCCAGAAAAGGCTTGAACGTCCTACCTCGATTATCACACAAGCGTTGCAATAACGTGATCCACCAATCAAGTAAGAACGTCAAATAAATCCTATGATCACAACATATGATCAGTCTAGGTCTAGACATAATCATCCAATCATTTTAGTGTGCCACAAAAGGATTTTAAAATGTTTAATAAACATTTGGGATTTTTAAAAAAAATTTGTGAAAAACTCTAAGTTAGGATATTACTGGACATGGGCAGACTGACCTAGGCTGATTGTAAAATCAATATTAATTCATTTTTAATCCCAAAAATTCTAAATTTTTAATATGTTAAATTAGACATCCGTAGCTTTAATTCCATATAATTTATATAATTTTTGGACACCATTTGTTTATTCAATTAGGCCAAAAACCGAGGGGTTGTTTTCAGGCATAAAATCAGGATTTCAGTTTCGGTTCAAAAACTGGCAGTTCTGTCCACCTATCTTAGAAAATTATTTTGACTAGGCGAACGGATGAGTTTGGTTCTGAAATTTTTCAGGCATTTAGGGGACATCTTGAATTTAATTTTAGGCTCAAGAATCACTTAAAAATCGTTTTTAAAACTCAAGTTATGGCTGACACAAATTTACTGTTTATATGGTAATTTTCCAGATTTCCGTTTTTCTGTCCGAATTTCAATTTGCCTCAAACTAATTCAATTTTCATCCAATGATCATGAAATTTCGTAGAGAACCTTATTTATATGTTATTAACATAACCCAAGAATCAAATTGACAAAATCATAAAATTTTACACATGTGATAATAGGGTTTTTGAAAAGGGGATCGAAGAGGCAAAATTTTTAGGGTTTGAGAGAGAGATTCACACCTTGTTTGTGCTGCACTATTTTTGATGCTTGGTCTCCTTTTTGGCTGAATTTGTGTGAGTGTTGGAGTCTTCAAAACAGTAGGAAAAACAGTGGAGAAACCATATAAATTTTGGATTTAAAAATCAAAAGGAGAAGGAAGGAAAAAGTTGATTTCTCACCTTATTTTTGTCTCAAAATTTGTTAAATCCTTGAGCTGCCTTTAGGTAGGTTTTGTTTGCTGTTTTGGGAGAGAAAATTCAGAGAGAAAATAAGGGGAGGCTGGCCGAATTTTTGAGAGTGAAAGGAAGGGTGAATGAGAGTTGAAAGAGGGTTTTTATACTAGGTTTTTCTTTCCCTTTCTCTTCCTTGTTTGGCTGAAAATTTTAAGGGGCAAAAGGGAAAGTTTTTGTGCTGTTTTGAGGCTAGGGTTTTCTCTCTTATTTCCCCTTAAGTGGCTGAAATTATCCATTAGTTTTTAGGGAAAAAAAATAATTTGAATTTTGATTGAGTTTTGACCTAGCTATTAATTCAAATAAAATCTCCTTTATTTCCTACACTTTATAGCCGAATTTCTTCTTTATATCTAAGGGATGAAATTTGAATTTAAATCCTCCTTAGATTTATGGGATTTAAATCTTAATTAAAATCCCAAGTGATGGCCGAATATTTTAGGGTTTTCGAAGTTAAAATTGTTGACTTTTTGAGCGGAATTTGACTAGGAGACCAACCTAGGGTTTCCAAAAGATTTTTAATTAATTTTTGGTGCACAAATTTTATTTAAATTATATATTGACCCTTAAATAAAATTTAAGGCGTCACATATTATCAGTTGAAGATCAAGGAGGGAGATGTTCCTAAGACCGCCTTTCGCACGAGATATGGGCATTTTGAATTTCTTGTTATGCCCTTTGGATTGACAAATGCTCCAACTGCCTTCATGGATCTTATGAATCGAGTATTTAAGGAATACTTAGATAAATTTGTCATCGTATTCATTGACGATATCCTCATCTACTCAAAAAATCAAGAAGAGCATGAGGAACATCTTCGGACCGCACTGCAGACACTAAGGGAGCATCGGTTGTACGCCAAGTTCTCAAAATGCAAAATTTGGTTAGATAAAGTCCATTTTCTCGGACACGTCGTCTCAAAAGACGGGATTGCAGTCGATCCTGTAAAAGTTGAAGCTGTTGGCAAATGGGTACCTCCAAAGAATGTCACCGAGATACGGAGTTTTCTAGGATTGGCAGGTTACTACTGTAGATTTGTGGAGAGATTTGCAAAGTTAGCTGCCCCTCTCACAGCTCTCACTCGCAAGGAGAAGAAATTTGATTGGACAAACAAATGCGAGGAAAGCTTTCAGGAATTAAAAAGACGGTTGGCGAGTGCCCCAGTGCTCACGTTGCCTAAGGATGAAGGAGAATTTGACATATACAGCGACGCATCCAAGATGGGATTAGGAGCTGTATTGATGCAAGATGGAAATGTGATAGCCTATGCTTCCAGACAGCTGAAAGAACACGAGAAGAACTACCCGACTCACGATTTAGAATTGACTGCTGTAGTATTTACTCTTAAGATATGGCGGCATTATTTATATGGAGTTCGGTGTAGGATCTTTACCGACCACCAGAGTTTGAAGTATTTCTTCACCCAGAAGGAACTCAACATAAGACAAAGAAGATGGCTTGAGTTGGTTAAAGATTATGACTGCGAGATTTTGTATCATCCCGGCAAAGCGAATAAGGTAGCGGATGCATTGAGCCGTAAGTCGACGATACCGGAACGAATAGCCATTGATAAGCTGCCCAAGCCGCTACAATAAGAAATTTCTACGCTAAGAATGGAGCTAATTTCAGGAAAATTGGCGGCAATGCAAATCCAGCCGACACTTTTTGAAGAAATTAAAGAAGCTCAAGAGGTTGATGTTGTTCTGAGAAAATTGAAGAAAGAAGTTTCCAAGGGTAAAAGGACAGAGTTCCGCATTGCTGACGATGGGGTACTACTTTTTCAAGGGAGGATTTGTGTGCCTGACAAAGAAGAATTGAGGAAGAGAATCCTAACGGAAGCGCACAACACCCCTTATTCAGTACATCTGGGTAGTACAAAGATGTATCAAGATCTAAAGCAGTAATTTTGGTGGAGGAACATGAAAAATGACATAGTCCAACACGTCAGTTGCTGTTTAACATGCCAAAGGGTCAAGGCAGAACATCAAAGACCAGCAGGTGAACTGCAACCACTGGACATCCCAGAATGGAAATGGGAGAAAATAACTATGGATTTTGTTGTAGGACTAACAAGGACAATTGAAAGATTTGATGTCATATGGGTAGTGGCAGATCGATTAACCAAGTCTACTCACTTTATACCCGTGAAGATGATGTATACGTTGGAAAAGTTGGCAGAACTGTACATCTCAAACATAGCGAGACTGTATGGAATACCAACAGAGATAGTGTCTGATTGCGATAGACGGTTTACATCAAACTTTTGGAAGAGTGTTCAAGCTACAATGGGCTCAGAACTGAAATTCAGTGCAGCATTTCATCCTCAGACAGATGGGCAATCTGAGCACACAATCCAGACACTGGAGGATATGCTTCGCGCATGTACACTAGACTTCAAAGGAGCATAGAATAAGAAGCTACCACTGATCGAGTTTACATATAACAACAGTTTCCAGGCTTCTATTGGAATGGCACCATATGAAGCATTGTATGGGCGGAAATGCAGATCACAAATTCATTGGTATGACTTAAGAGAAAAGGAGTTATACAAGACTGAGTTTATCCAAGAGACAATTGATGCGGTCAAGAAAATCCAACAGAGGATGAAGACTGCACAGAGTCGCCAAAAGAGCTACACAGACCAAAGACGAAGACCCTTAGAATTCGAAGAGGGAGACTTCGTATTCTTGAAGGTTACGCCAATGAAGGGTGTAATGCGATTTGGGAAGAAAGGAAAGCTGAGTCCCAGATACATAGGACTTTTTCCCATTATCAGTCGAGTGGAAAAAGTAACCTATAAGTTAGCGCTGCCACCCGAATTGTCTACCGTGCATAATGTCTTCCACGTGTCAATGTTGAGGAAGTACATTTCAGACCCTTCACATGTTCTTGAGTATGAACCAATCCAAGTCTAAGAAGACTTGCCGTATGAGAAGCAACCAGTTCAAATACTTGCTCGAGAGGAGAAGACGCTAAGAAATAAAAGCATCCCGCTAGTCAAAGTGTTGTGGAGAAATCACGATGTGGAAGAAGCTACGTGGGAGCATGAAGAAGAGATGAGAGAAAAATACCCCCACTTGTTCTGAATTTTCGAGGACGAAAATTTTATAAGGAGGGGTGAATGTAACAACCAAGAATTTTCATTTTCTCAGAATCATTTTTTTTACTTAATGTAATGATATTTTTATACATATGTATATATATATATGAATGATTTAATACGGCTAGAATGAAATAAAAATATTCTAACAGTGTTAAAAAAAAAGAGGATAATAATAAAAATAATTTTTGAAAATTAGGTGCTTAAGGTAAATTTAAAAAGTTTGGGGCAAGGAAAAAAAAAAGAGGGGGGGGGGGTGTGACACCCCGCCTCGCGCGGGCCTGTCACTTGACATCTATTCTTACTTCTACTATTTGTTCTTTTCACATTGATATAAAAAGATGCGGAAATTTTTTTTTTTTTTATATATACATACTTATACTTACTCTCTTTCTCTCTTTTTATCTTACGGATTAAGCATAGCGGGTCCATAACCTTTGACATGACATTCGCAACCCATTCCACCAATCCCGTATCTCAATAAACTCAAATGGCAGGTTGTTTAACTTTGTTACCTGCACACGAACAAACTGGTGAGCTAAACGCCCAGTAAGTTCAAACATAAAAACATAAATCATAAAACAGTATATTATACTGTTATATTCTGTCATATAAACATATACAATGTCTGTAGTATATAACTACTAAAAACATATCGTGCATTAATACGAATAATCACATAATTTGTGATAACTAGTAATATTCTATAAAATTAGAATAACTATAAATATACCAACTGTAATAACAGTGGTATACTCTGATGTAACTCATGTCATCTCTTTAAACTTTACTCTGATGTAATGACAAATAATCACATAAATTGTGATAACTATTAGTATTCTATAAAATAAGAATAACTATAAATATACCAACTGTAATAACAGTGGTATCCTCTGATGTCACCCATGACATCTCTTAAAACTTTACCCTGATGTCTTAACATAACATCACATATAGGGTTAGCACAAACATCACATCAAGTGGTAGTGCTCATATTATACCCAATTATTCTTTTCTTCATATTTCTCATTCTTTAATTCATTACATCATTCATTGCTTTTAGTTTATGGGCCTTGCGCCCTTCACACTATATGGGCCTCGCGCCCTATATATCATGGGCCTCGTGCCCGTTAAACTGTATGGGCCTCGTGCCCGCTAATTTGTATGGGCCTCGCGCCCTATATATCATGGGCCTCGTGCCCGTTAAACTGTATGGGCCTCGCGCCCGTTACTCTGTGTGGGCCTCGTGCCCGTAGTGCTATATCTTTAATAATTAGCACAACATGTAATGTACAAACATATATATATATATATACAAATGCGCATAACATATAAGTTAGCGCAACACATTGCAATCAAGCACAACAATTATGTCTTAAGTGTTTTATGCTCAGTTTTCTGATTTATTCTGTTCATTTATTATCTTATCTGTACTTTAACTCTGTATGGGCCCGTTTTGATCGTACCGAAAAGCGCGCTGTAGAGGGGCCTGGGAGCTACCCTGGCTCTCCCTCATCTGTGCTATGTCTTTTGCTTTAACAATGAAATAACCTCCCCTCGCGAGAGGCCGGTACGTCAAAACATTAGGTTTTCATTACCCTGTTGTTTAATGTTCAAGTGTACATATGATAACATCTTTACTGTGCAGTCATAAAGACTGTAAACATCACATATTAATACTGTGATTAATCAAACATTAATACTACTCTACGATCATAACGTAGTAACTGGATTCATCAAAATGGAATCCAGTAAGTTTGGAACCTCTCGTCCAAACCTGTCACATATACAGAACAGTACATAAATTATACTTAATTTATTTATTCTCATTATTTTCATCGTTTCTTTAAAACGATACCTCACACTCTTGAGAGGTTGCCTCATTAATGATAAGGCATGCAAATACTCAATACAATCATAACAATATAAAGAATCAGATTCTCGTGAATCTGAAGCAATTGTAACAATAACATAAATTATACAGTCATACTATAAACCATACAGTCCAATACACAACTATACCAATAGTTGTGCACCCGTCATTAATCACAAATCAAACAATTATATAGTTTAGGGGAAAATATATTTTTCCACCTAAACATAATCATATCAATTTGTTCGTGCACAGACAATTAAATGTCTGAACTTACCTCAATGCTGCTAACGTCGGCTTTCTGTGGTTCCTCGACAGTCCATCATCACTGTCCCGTTGAACTCCTATAACCGAAAAATTAACGGTTATTTAAAATCTTTATTTCATATATAAAACTTTATAAAACATAAAAATACTACGTTTTATTTCTTAATAAAGAACTTAGGAGCTTAACATTTCATTTTTAACTTTTCTGTAAACTTTTGGCAAAATTACCATTTTGCCCCAATCGGAACTTTTCTCATTGTTTCCATGCTTAACTCTTAACTTTGGCCTTTAAAACTTTAATTAAAGCCTTAGGATTATGTTCTAGGCTTTAACGACTCTTTTTCTAACTTTCTGAAATTTTTTTTGGTCAAAATGACCGTTTTGCCCTTGACGGGTCTTTGAATCTTAACCTTCTCGTTTTAATGCTTAGATTGAATTTTCCAAGCTCAAATATCATCCACTTGACTTTTAAAAACTTGCCGGACCTTTTCCAGGTTAATTTCTATATTTTTCACAATTTTTACTATTCCCGACCCTCGGGAAGTTCTATTCCGACAAAAAAGTCGATTTCTTGCTTTTCTTACATTTCAGGCCTCAAAGATCGTTTTATAAATTCTTAAAACATCCATTTTTCATTTTAAATTCGTAAGGGGCTCGGGTTTACCTGCCCGATCACATTTTTAAACCCTTATTTCCAGAAATGCCCTTTACGCCATTTTAAAAATTTCGGCAGCATCTCCTCTTAATTTTTGGGCTCCCGGCGTTTAGGAAACGCCTCAAAACCATCTAACCTCGTCTAATCTATCACGTACTATACCAGAGGCCTAATTTTACGTAAAAGTTACACACTTTTTACGTAAAATTTACACATTTTCATACTTTTTCATATCTGCTATTTCATCCATTTTTCTTTCTTTCTTTTACAATTTCTCATATCAATACATCTCATTAACATACATTCATCTCAATTAACAAATTGAGGAACAAGAGTGGTCGAGATTATACCGAAATTGCCGTTCGGTCTCGATCGCACAAACTTTATTCTTTCGTTCTTTGCATCTGGAGTTTCATTTTGCAAATCCGACTCCGCGGATGCGTCCGGAACGTCGAAAATAGGCCAATGGGCCAATCTTCAAAATTTGGTCAACGGTCGCCGTTGACCGGCGTTGACCGCCGTTGACCGGTGTTGACTCGCCGTTGACCGGCGGTTGACGGCGGCGACGGTGGCAAGTGAGTAGCCCATCTGGAAGAGCTCGACGAGAGGAATCCATTGGTAACCTCAATTTCATGTTTGGAGGCCCCTATCGCCGGAAAATCCCCCCGAAAGCTACGGTCACGGCGGCGACGGTGGAACTCCGCCGTGCCGGACTTTTTCCCCGAAATTGGTTGAGGGCTTTTGCTCCCCACAACCCCACGACCATTTCTGCACTGGTGGCTCTCCTCAATTTGGCCGGAATCGGCGAAAATCGACGGTGGATTCCACGGCGGCGACGACGGAATTCTCGAAGCTCGGTCGGCACGATACGGCGGTTGTTGCCGTGAACCACCACATGGGTTTTGTAGTACTCTTCACCACGAACATTTTGGGACCGGTTTCGTGGCAAACGGTGGCCGGACGGCGGAGATACGGCCGTTTGAATTTCGCAGCTCCGGCGAGCTTCGGGCGGCGCGTGCGGCTTGCTCCGGCGGCTGCTCCGTCGCGTCGACCCACCGTTGGACTCAGCTCAGCGAGAGCTTTCCAACGGTGCCGGCGGTGTCGTGAACGGAGGTCGTATGTGAAAGTTGGTCACTGTTCACATTTGAGAGAATTTGGGGGTAGAATTTCGGATTTTTGGGAATTTATGAGGAATTTATGAATTTAACCCCCAAGATTTCCTATTTATACTCTTTTCCCTAAAATTTTTAACTTGGGCTATCCTGACTAATTTGGACGTGCTGAATCCAAATTTATCAGTTTTATCTTAATCCGAGACCATCTCGATCAGTTTCCGGTACTGCGTATTTTTCGCATTCCCGGTCGAAATTTTTGTTTTGCGCTCAATTGACTAATTTGAGCATCCTGATTCCAATATATCAGTTTCAGGTCGAGAAAATGTCGTCTTGACCCTTTTCTCGATACTGTACATACGATATACACATTTCCCGAGAATAGTAAAATTTTTCCGGCTGTTACATCTACCCCTCCTTTTTAGAATTTTCGTCCTCGAAAATCAGCACAAGTAGGAGTATAACAATTTCAATTCCTTTCTATACTCTTACATAGTTTTCTCAATGTCATAACTTTCCTATGGCATCTTCTCTTCTTGATTCAATATTTAAACTAATTGTCCTTCATAACTTAGGTCATTTTGAACTTGCAAAAGTTCATATTTTAACACATGTGATGGATTGGGCACGTACTTTCTTAACACAAACATCCGAGGTAATGCCAATATATAGGCGATCTTCCCCATGTACTCGTTACTTTCGAATGATCCAATATACTTTGGATTCAATTTTTCCTTTCTTATAGAAACACTTTATCCCCTTCATGGGCGATACCATAGAAAATACGAAGTTCCCTTCATTAACTCCAGGAATCTTCGTCGTTTGTTTATCTAACTTTTCTGCTAATTCTATGCACTCTTTATTCATTATAAAATTTTTGTCGTTCTATTCCTTTAACTCATATCATTCTATACTTTTCCTTTCATCACTGTATATATCGTTTCGTTTCTTTCTTTTCTATGCTTTACTTTACTTTCATTTACAGATTCATCGTTGATCGTACCTACCTTACGGAAAACTTTAAACATTTAAAATAGCCACCTCCTCTTTTGGAGTAATACATGACTGGGAGCGTTTCTCAACCGTCCTCCACAGTCTAACTGGGGAGCGTTTCTATTGACCGTCCTCCACCAGTTAACATAAACATAAAACATCATATTCCTAGGCTGGTACGTCAACATTTAAATCTTTAATATAATTCTCTTACTTTACATTAACTTTTCATTTCATTCTATCTGACTTTGTGAACATATTAAATTATCATGTCACATTTGCTCATCTTTCATAAAAAGCAAAGTCAGAAACTTTCTATATCACTTTATAAACTTTCTTTCTATAAAACATTTATAACATTCTGTTCATAACATTTGTATAACATTTTCATAAAACGTTTCTTTCGTAAACGTTTTCATAAAACATTCATTCATATAGTGACTCGTATAGTGCTATTCCAATGAAAGCTCGATAACTATTGTTGTATGAGAAATTCTAATAGAATCCTCACTTCAAACTCTCGAAAAAATCTATCACTTAATTTCGAGACATATCTCTCAAGGTCTGAATAGTTTACTTTAACTGCTCATCCATCGGAGAATGAAATGCGATACTGAGTCTCAATTCCATATCCATGATTTCTTACACATATTTCTAGAAATTCGAAATAAACTTCCAGAAAATCTGTCGTTACACGATTCATTTCAAAATACCATGCAATTAGGTAACATGGACTACATATCAATTTCCCAACTTTTTCAATGAAAAAGTTATTTTCACTATTATAAACCGTACTGTTTTCGTTAATCTATCCATAATAACCCAGATGGCATCATAGCCCTCTCGGTCTTTGATAATCTTACTACAAATCTTATCATAATATGCTTTCATTTTCATTCAGAAATTTCCAAGGATTCCAAATTTCCACTTGGACACCGATGTTTGATCTTAACTCTTCGGTAAGTCATGCGACTACTCAAAAGTGTCACAATATCATTCTTTATTCCTTTCTACTAGAATTGTAGCTTTAATCCTGGTATATCTTAATGATTCCAAGATAAACTGAATATAACATTTCATGATCCTTTAACTAGATCCGTCCTCTGAGTTCTTTATTTATCGGAACATTAATCCTTCTTTAATATAGGATCAATCCGTTCCTGGAAACTCTTTCTTGAGAACTGGTTAGAGTTAGATCTCGTATCTGCTACTCTATTAGTTTTGCCCAGATGGTAGAGGATTTCATAATTCGTAATTCCTTTACCAACTCTAGCCATCTTCTATGTTGTATATTTAGCTTTTTCGTAATAAGTTTCTAAATTATGCATGGGGTAATTTCTCCCATTATCCTTTAGTGGACGTAAAACATAAGTATTTATCTTGTCATTTTGCATTAGAACTGCACCTAACCCTACTGTAGGTGCGTCACTATATATTACAAAATTTTCTCTCTCTGTAGGGACCATGTATAGACTCAGTCTAAACAACTGGTCAAATTTTTATAAACTTCACTTACTAACGTATTACCCTGCTTTAATTCAGAAAATTTCATCTGTTAAAGCATAATGCTGCAGGACTGTACTACTTTTAGTTAACTTGTCTAAAATCTTGTTCTAACTCATAATAAACACATCCTTATCTTATGAAGGATATTTTACCACAAGTGGGCGTTTTTCCTCAGAATGAAGGTCATACATAAAACCTTCTCTTGTTATATTAGATTTATAAAATCTAAAATTATTCATAGCGAGGATAGTCATTCTTCTTCTTTTTCTAAAGAATCAATGAAGTTCTCAAATTCCGACGGTCTCTTTCGTCAGAGCTATTCACAAGTAAAATTCTTGATGTCCCATTAGTTAGGGTTCATGTCCTCTTTCAAGTATTACCAAAGAGGATACTACTTGATCTATTGCCACTGTTGGCTGATCCTGAATTTTCTCAGAACCTTACATTTATTTTATCCCCTCTAACTGTTGTTTTAATTCTGTATTTTCTTTCATCCATATTTCGGGAATAATCTATAACTTCTCTACCCCTTTCAAACAATGTGGGGCGTCGCCCCCTTCTATCATCTTAACTTTGCGCATTAACCATTTTCTTGGTTATATTATAATCACATTAAAACGCACTATTATACTTTGTCATAAACAATTTCGTAGAATTCTAAAAATTTACGAAATTTCAATTAACATAATACATCATCTTTAAATATCATCATGGTCTTCATCATAGACTATATCATAACTTTTATATGCTTTATTTTATGCCATTTCATACATCTTGGCATTAAAGTCTTATATAAGACAATCTTTCATATAAAAAAAAATACATAGACGTACCTCCTTCACTTTATACATCTCATTCATCTAGTTCTAGAGGAACTCCTTCTGAATCCTCTTAATTAACGTTTCACTGAATATACTTTAACATCTGATAATCAATACTGTATTGAATTAGTTTCTTAATATTGCTTTACAATCATAATTCACGCAATAAAATGATCAAGCGTGATTAGAACTAGAAACAAGACAAAAATTCAATTTAGAATTTTTGTAACAGTAAAAGCACCTGGCACTCTCAATCTAGCACCTGGCCTTATCACAAAAATTGGTGTAAGCGCTTGGCGCTCGACTTTGACTAAAATGAATTTCTAACATCAATTGTTATGAAACTTAACCCATTCAATCTCTATTTACCCCAGAGGATAATTAAAACATTCTAGGGTCAAAACCTGTATTAGCTCATATTTTAAAAATACGATAAAAATCCAGTATATACTTCCATAACCTGAAAACATGGAATATGACATGTACCATGGACAAATCTGATGGCAATGTCAGTCTGTAAGCTACCTTTCCACTTTATGTTGTATAAGTCCTCCTCAATTTCTAATAACATATAGCATACATTAGAATTGTGTTATCGAACGTCAACTATAATTTCTCAGTCCGATGAACCAATTCCCATATATCCGTAACTCTAGGGAATACAGACGGTGTGACTTTTCCTGTGTCCATGAGGAAATTAGGGGCTGATGCTGGACTCCTCTAAGAGAGTCACTCAATCATGGCATGGCGAAACTTGGTCCAGTTAGAGCTCATCCTGGTCTCAAGAATCCCAGTACACATGAAAGCATCTTCTCTGAAAGGTGCATGCATGTCAACAGCTATCAGAACCCAATTATCCTAATCAATGGCACACAGTCGAAGAGTCATCTTAATGGTATGAACCGGTACTGTACTTCTATAGAGTGCTGGAATGCTATATGTCCTCAAAACATGGTGGACAACTGGTTTTAAAATCTGTGCAGCTTGGGCATAAATCCTCATTCCTACTCTGAGTAGTAGAGGAGTTCCCAGAGCAATCATCTAACACTGTACTCATATCATTTTACCCACGATCATATAGTGGATTCATCATTTCGTCTTCTATAATATTGTTTATTTTCAATAAATAAACAATTAACAATATAAAATAAAACTAACTCACTTGGACTGCGTGGAAGAGGATGCAGACAATGTCATGATAGGTTATGGTGAACCGAACCGCTCTGATACCACCTGTGACACCCCGCCTCGCGCGGGCCTGTCACTTGACATCTATTCTTACTTCTACTATTTGTTCTTTTCACATTGATATAAAAAGATGCGGAAATTTTTTTTTTTTTTTATATATACATACTTATACTTACTCTCTTTCTCTCTTTTTATCTTACGGATTAAGCATAGCGGGTCCATAACCTTTGACATGACATTCGCAACCCATTCCACCAATCCCGTATCTCAATAAACTCAAATGGCAGGTTGTTTAACTTTGTTACCTGCACACGAACAAACTGGTGAGCTAAACGCCCAGTAAGTTCAAACATAAAAACATAAATCATAAAACAGTATATTATACTGTTATATTCTGTCATATAAACATATACAATGTCTGTAGTATATAACTACTAAAAACATATCGTGCATTAATACGAATAATCACATAATTTGTGATAACTAGTAATATTCTATAAAATTAGAATAACTATAAATATACCAACTGTAATAACAGTGGTATACTCTGATGTAACTCATGTCATCTCTTTAAACTTTACTCTGATGTAATGACAAATAATCACATAAATTGTGATAACTATTAGTATTCTATAAAATAAGAATAACTATAAATATACCAACTGTAATAACAGTGGTATCCTCTGATGTCACCCATGACATCTCTTAAAACTTTACCCTGATGTCTTAACATAACATCACATATAGGGTTAGCACAAACATCACATCAAGTGGTAGTGCTCATATTATACCCAATTATTCTTTTCTTCATATTTCTCATTCTTTAATTCATTACATCATTCATTGCTTTTAGTTTATGGGCCTTGCGCCCTTCACACTATATGGGCCTCGCGCCCTATATATCATGGGCCTCGTGCCCGTTAAACTGTATGGGCCTCGTGCCCGCTAATTTGTATGGGCCTCGCGCCCTATATATCATGGGCCTCGTGCCCGTTAAACTGTATGGGCCTCGCGCCCGTTACTCTGTGTGGGCCTCGTGCCCGTAGTGCTATATCTTTAATAATTAGCACAACATGTAATGTACAAACATATATATATATATACAAATGCGCATAACATATAAGTTAGCGCAACACATTGCAATCAAGCACAACAATTATGTCTTAAGTGTTTTATGCTCAGTTTTTTGATTTATTCTGTTCATTTATTATCTTATCTGTACTTTAACTCTGTATGGGCCCGTTTTGATCGTACCGAAAAGCGCGCTGTAGAGGGGCCTGGGAGCTACCCTGGCTCTCCCTCATCTGTGCTATGTCTTTTGCTTTAACAATGAAATAACCTCCCCTCGCGAGAGGCCGGTACGTCAAAACATTAGGTTTTCATTACCCTGTTGTTTAATGTTCAAGTGTACATATGATAACATCTTTACTGTGCAGTCATAAAGACTGTAAACATCACATATTAATACTGTGATTAATCAAACATTAATACTACTCTACGATCATAACGTAGTAACTGGATTCATCAAAATGGAATCCAGTAAGTTTGGAACCTCTCGTCCAAACCTGTCACATATACAGAACAGTACATAAATTATACTTAATTTATTTATTCTCATTATTTTCATCGTTTCTTTAAAACGATACCTCACACTCTTGAGAGGTTGCCTCATTAATGATAAGGCATGCAAATACTCAATACAATCATAACAATATAAAGAATCAGATTCTCGTGAATCTGAAGCAATTGTAACAATAACATAAATTATACAGTCATACTATAAACCATACAGTCCAATACACAACTATACCAATAGTTGTGCACCCGTCATTAATCACAAATCAAACAATTATATAGTTTAGGGGAAAATATATTTTTCCACCTAAACATAATCATATCAATTTGTTCGTGCACAGACAATTAAATGTCTGAACTTACCTCAATGCTGCTAACGTCGGCTTTCTGTGGTTCCTCGACAGTCCATCATCACTGTCCCGTTGAACTCCTATAACCGAAAAATTAACGGTTATTTAAAATCTTTATTTCATATATAAAACTTTATAAAACATAAAAATACTACGTTTTATTTCTTAATAAAGAACTTAGGAGCTTAACATTTCATTTTTAACTTTTCTGTAAACTTTTGGCAAAATTACCATTTTGCCCCAATCGGAACTTTTCTCATTGTTTCCATGCTTAACTCTTAACTTTGGCCTTTAAAACTTTAATTAAAGCCTTAGGATTATGTTCTAGGCTTTAACGACTCTTTTTCTAACTTTCTGAAATTTTTTTTGGTCAAAATGACCGTTTTGCCCTTGACGGGTCTTTGAATCTTAACCTTCTCGTTTTAATGCTTAGATTGAATTTTCCAAGCTCAAATATCATCCACTTGACTTTTAAAAACTTGCCGGACCTTTTCCAGGTTAATTTCTATATTTTTCACAATTTTTACTATTCCCGACCCTCGGGAAGTTCTATTCCGACAAAAAAGTCGATTTCTTGCTTTTCTTACATTTCAGGCCTCAAAGATCGTTTTATAAATTCTTAAAACATCCATTTTTCATTTTAAATTCGTAAGGGGCTCGGGTTTACCTGCCCGATCACATTTTTAAACCCTTATTTCCAGAAATGCCCTTTACGCCATTTTAAAAATTTCGGCAGCATCTCCTCTTAATTTTTGGGCTCCCGGCGTTTAGGAAACGCCTCAAAACCATCTAACCTCGTCTAATCTATCACGTACTATACCAGAGGCCTAATTTTACGTAAAAGTTACACACTTTTTACGTAAAATTTACACATTTTCATACTTTTTCATATCTGCTATTTCATCCATTTTTCTTTCTTTCTTTTACAATTTCTCATATCAATACATCTCATTAACATACATTCATCTCAATTAACAAATTGAGGAACAAGAGTGGTCGAGATTATACCGAAATTGCCGTTCGGTCTCGATCGCACAAACTTTATTCTTTCGTTCTTTGCATCTGGAGTTTCATTTTGCAAATCCGACTCCGCGGATGCGTCCGGAACGTCGAAAATAGGCCAATGGGCCAATCTTCAAAATTTGGTCAACGGTCGCCGTTGACCGGCGTTGACCGCCGTTGACCGGTGTTGACTCGCCGTTGACCGGCGGTTGACGGCGGCGACGGTGGCAAGTGAGTAGCCCATCTGGAAGAGCTCGACGAGAGGAATCCATTGGTAACCTCAATTTCATGTTTGGAGGCCCCTATCGCCGGAAAATCCCCCCGAAAGCTACGGTCACGGCGGCGACGGTGGAACTCCGCCGTGCCGGACTTTTTCCCCGAAATTGGTTGAGGGCTTTTGCTCCCCACAACCCCACGACCATTTCTGCACTGGTGGCTCTCCTCAATTTGGCCGGAATCGGCGAAAATCGACGGTGGATTCCACGGCGGCGACGACGGAATTCTCGAAGCTCGGTCGGCACGATACGGCGGTTGTTGCCGTGAACCACCACATGGGTTTTGTAGTACTCTTCACCACGAACATTTTGGGACCGGTTTCGTGGCAAACGGTGGCCGGACGGCGGAGATACGGCCGTTTGAATTTCGCAGCTCCGGCGAGCTTCGGGCGGCGCGTGCGGCTTGCTCCGGCGGCTGCTCCGTCGCGTCGACCCACCGTTGGACTCAGCTCAGCGAGAGCTTTCCAACGGTGCCGGCGGTGTCGTGAACGGAGGTCGTATGTGAAAGTTGGTCACTGTTCACATTTGAGAGAATTTGGGGGTAGAATTTCGGATTTTTGGGAATTTATGAGGAATTTATGAATTTAACCCCCAAGATTTCCTATTTATACTCTTTTCCCTAAAATTTTTAACTTGGGCTATCCTGACTAATTTGGACGTGCTGAATCCAAATTTATCAGTTTTATCTTAATCCGAGACCATCTCGATCAGTTTCCGGTACTGCGTATTTTTCGCATTCCCGGTCGAAATTTTTGTTTTGCGCTCAATTGACTAATTTGAGCATCCTGATTCCAATATATCAGTTTCAGGTCGAGAAAATGTCGTCTTGACCCTTTTCTCGATACTGTACATACGATATACACATTTCCCGAGAATAGTAAAATTTTTCCGGCTGTTACAGGGGGGGACGTTTCTGATAAGGGAGAGAGAGGGGGGTGAGTTAATAAACTCACCACAACTCTCCCCCTTATTTTCTTCCTCAGCATACGCGAAGAGAGAGAGAGCGAGAGAGGGAGATCAGGCGAGAGAGGGAGGGAAATCTAGCGAGAGAGAGAGAAATCCGACGAGAGAAAGAGAAATCCGACAAGAGAGAGGGAGAGCGACGGGAGGAGAGAGAGATCTTCTTCTTCTCCTTCTTTTTCTTCTTCTTTTCTTCTTCTTCCTCTGTTCGGTTGCAGGCGCGAGTTCTGCGGCAAGCCGAGACTTCGGCGGCGAAAAACAAGAGAGAGGGAGCATGAGAAAAGGGTGAAAACGCCGACAGAGAAAGGGTGAAAACGTGAGCTCCTCTTCTCCTTCCTCCTTCCACGCGAACCGGCCCTGTACAGCCGTGTGGAAGCCGCGACTTCCGACCTCTCCAAACTCGGATTTTCTTCGAGTTTCCTTCCAAAAACCACAACTTTAGTTCCTCTAGAAGCAAAGGAACGTTTTTGAACAAAGGTAACATTTTTTCCTTGAATTTTGGATGATTTTCCGATTTAATATAGGGTAGTGTGAGAAAATATTTAAATGGAAATGTTAGGGTCCAAAAATTGTTAAAATTGATTGAGGATAGCTTAGGAAAGAATATATGTGAGTTTGGGAACTTGAATGCAAAAGTTTGAATAGGTTTTCTTGAGGAAACCGAAAATGTACAAAGTTAGGGTTTGAAAATTTGATGATTTTTCATGATGAATTTGTGACTCTTTTTGGTGAAATAATTGAACTTTATGATTGTTAACTTGATGATTTAAGTGAAAAAAAATGGTTATAAGGGGTATATTAACAATAAATGTATTTGGGTTTAATTTTGAATAAATAATGGTTAAGTTTCTTGAGATGGATTGTGATGATTTTGAAATGGGATTGTGAAATCTTAAAGTTAGTTTTGTTGAGTTTAGAGTTAAGAAAAGAGATTGAAAATGGTTATGTAATTGTTTGGAAGAGATTAGTTAAGTTGAAAGTTGAGTTGGAAGTTTTGGTTATTGAAATTGAATGTTTTATGTTGTTAGTGATTTTGAATAAATGAATGGGTATGAAAAATGTAAGAAAGAATTTAATGAGAAAAATAAAGTAGTGAATGGTAAGTTGGAAATGGATAATGAAAAAAAAATGATGATGAAAGTGATGGTTGATTTATGGATATGATTTGGAATGTGTTAATGAGAAATGTGTGGGATTGATAAGCATTTTTCATAGAAAAATGCTAAGTTTTTGAGGCCTCTGGTATAGTAATTGGCAGGTACCTAAGTTTTGAGGCGTTACTTAAATGCCGGGACCCCAGTTTTTAAGCGGAAATGCTGCCGAAATTTTGGCAACGATAATGAGGGGAAGTAGTTGTAAGAAACTAAGAGTGTGGGCATTATGGAGATTAGAATGTTAAGTAAAATTGGAATGTTAAGGAAAAGGGTGAAAACAAAATACCAAAGATAGTAACAATATTTTAAATGTCGAACTTGGAAAAAAAAAAAAGAGAGGAATAAGGAAAATGTAGAAATTAATGTAAATCTTACTAAAAAAAAATGAAATGAATATGAGAAATAATCCATGATTATTTCTATTAGAGGAAACCCAAGAAGTGAAGGGGAAAGCAGTATCAAGGATCCAAAAGGAATCACTCTTGCACAGATACTGTAAGTACAAACATTTACTTGTCTACCCACGAACTGACTAACTTTGATGTGTTCTGTGACATGAGCTAGATAAAAGATTACGTAGAGATGTCTTAGGAATGGTATGTATGCATGATAGGTTATGATCTAAAAGCTAAAAGAATACAAGATAATAAAACTGAAAATTTAATGTTGGCGTACCGGTCTCCCTATATGGTCGAGACTTCAGGTCTATATCCTCTGCGCAGATGCGGTGCTACCCCAAAGTGTGGTAGATTATAGGATGGACCAACCCCAAAGGTGAGGTATTTATGTGACTGTGAGGTAGGTTGGTGGGTCGCTCCCCCCTCCTCCCACTGTCAGCGCGCAAATAGGTACGTTCAACGACGGGGCCTACCAGTGAAATTAAAGAAAGAAAAGAAAGAAAAAGAAAAGTGATGATAAGAAAGAAAGGAAGACATGTCATGAAAATATGAGGATGTTGCGATAAGTTATGATAAAGAACCTCAAATACTAACCTATGAGGAATTAGAATTGCATTATGCGACTAACCTTAGAGGTTATATATATAAGTTTATTGTTTGTATGTTTGTGCTTACTGAGTCTAGCTCACAAGTCTGTTTGTGGTGTAGGTGATAAAGGTAAGCAACACAAGATAGGATAGAATGACAGGGAGACTGGCAGACAGATTCCAGAGATGTCATGGACAAGGGGACAGACCCGCTATGCTTTCAGCTGCCAGAGCATTTTTGTATAAGCATATGTTCAAATATATATATATGCAGACCATATGTAAATGAAATGGAACAAAAATGAAAAAATATATATATATATAAGTTAGTATGTTTTGAGGAAAACAGAAGTTATGTAAATATGTTTAAAAAAAAAAATTCCCAAAATTTTCACTCTATTTTTGAAAGTAAAGCTTTTCAATTACACTTCCGCAAATGAAAAGAAACGTTTATGTATACAAAGTTAATAGGAAGAGAGATGGCGAACGTCGACTCGGGCGAGCTGGGTCGGCGGGCGCCACAGATATCCTTTGTCGTGTCTAAATCGGGTTCCTACAGACAAACTTTGTCCGTTAATCACATTTTAATTTATAACTTTTATTTTATTAAAAAGCTTGATTTTGACCTTATAACCCTTAATTATAACCTTAGGACAACTTTTTAAACCTTAATGGCCCTTTTTGAATTTTTCTCCAACTTTTTGAAAAATTACGATTTTACCCATAACTTTTGACAAAATTACAATTTTACCCTTGATGTGATTTTTCATAACTTAAACCTCAATTTTGGCTTTTTACAAACTTCATTAACCTATTCTAGGGTCATTGGGGCTCTTTTCCCATAATTTGAGAATCTTGGACAAAATGACCATTTTGCCCCTAATGGGTCGTTTAATCATAACATTTTCATTTTCATACTTAGGCTGGATTTTCTAAACCCAAAATCATTTAATTAACTTTTTAAATTTTATCGGACCCTTTCCGAATCAATTCTTATTATTTTACTAATTTTCACATTCCCAGCCCTCGGGATGTACTATTCCAACCTAAGAGTCAGTTTCATGTTTTCCTTGCGTTCTAGGGTTTCGAAGGGTCAGTTTACTAATTATAACTTGCCCCTTCCTTTTTCCATGCCCTAATTCCTCAAGGGGGCTCAGGTTCCCTTCCCGATCATATTTTACCCCTCGTTTCCCATATTACCCCTAGTGCCGTTTTTAGAAATTTCGGCAGAGTTTCCCTTTAATTTTTGAGGTTCCAGCGTTTAGGAAACGCCTGAAAACCATCTATCTTAATCTAATTCTACCACGTACTATACCAGAGGCCTAGATTTTACTAAAACTCATACTGTTTATGTAAAATCATTACATTATCACATATTTTTCTTTTTCTCCATTACAGTCATTTTCTTTTTTTTACATACATTCTTTTCCATAATCTTCATACCAATAATTGTAAAATCATATAATAGTCCCAAACAATTAAATTACGGAACATAAAGAGGTTGAGATTTATACCGAATTGCAGTCCGGTCTCGACGGCATAAACCCTAATTATTCGTTCTTCATATTTGAGGTCCCGTCTTGCAAATCCGACTCCGCGGATGCGTCCGGAACGTCGAAAATAGGCCAAAAGGCCAAACTTCAATTTTCGGTCACCGGTCGCCGTTGGCCGGGGTTGACCGCCGGCGACGGTGGAAAGTGGGTAGTCCATCTTGAAGATCTCGAGGAGAGGAACTCATTGGTGGTCTCAATTTCACCAATTGAAGCTCCTATGGCTGGAAATCGACCCTCGAAAAACCGACGACGGCGGCGGTGTTGGATCTCCATTTTCCGGTGATTGTTGCCCAAAATTGATTTGGGGCTTTTGATCTACGTGTTGTTCTGAGCATTTTGATGCCAACCTTGCAACTCAACTCCGCCGGAAATGGCAAGTTTCAGGGCGGCGACGGTGATGGGCGGAGTTGGGCGGCGCGATCCGACGGCCGTTGGACTGAAACACCACCTGAGTTTTGTTCTACTCTTCACCACGAGTATTTGGGGACCGGAATCAGCTTGATTGGACATCGGACGGCGGAGATACGGCGTCGCGAAGTTTCTGGTGGCCGACGGCTTCGAGCGGCGCGTGCGGCGGCGTGCAGCGGCCGTTCCGTCGTGTCGACCCACCGTTGAACTCAGCTCGGCGAGAGCTTTCCAACGGTGCCAGCGGTGTCGTGAACGGAGGCCGTACGTGAAAGTTGGTTATTGTACACATTCGGGTAGAGAGAGAAAGAGAAGTGAGGAGAGAGAGTGTGCATGTGGACAAATGAGGAAATTCCACTTTTTTTGCTCTTTATATACTTTTTCGCCCAAAATTTCAACATGGGCTTTCCTGACTAATTTGGGCGTCCTGAATCCAAATATATCAGTTTTATTTTCATCTGAGGTCATTTCAACCAGTTTCTGATACTGCGAATTCTTAGTCAAAAATTACCCTTGTGCTCAATTATCAAATTTGAGCGTGCTAATAGGCCGTCCTAACTAATTTGGGAGTGCTGGACCCAAATTTATCAATCTTATGTCAATATAATATCATCTTGACCTACTTCTTGACACTGTGAGTGGCACACATGTGCACACACATAATATCACTATTAATCATTTTTCATCAATGTTAGAACATTTTATTTTAGTTCTAAACAATATTAAATCACTTAATTTCACATTTTAACACTTAAATTCATTGTATATTTATTTTCCGAGAAATATGGATTTTCCCGGTTATTACAATTTATTTTTTATTTTTTGTTTTCTTTAGTAATAATTCGTGGTAAGCATTTCTTTGGTATTTTTTTTTATGCTATGTAGAAATTAGCAATGTTTGCTTTTTTTTTTTTTTCCCCCTTTAATAATTTGCAATTACAATGTTTGTTTTACAAAGTTCAGAAGGGAGTTTCCCAAAAAAAAAAAAAAACACAAACATTGCTTGTTTGTACAGAACATCAAAACTATGGATCGCTATTCGTTTAAGTTGCTCCAACATCAAAAACTATGGAAGAGAAAAGTTTAGATAAGTGAACAAGATACACTAGGATACATTAATTATTTGCCCATATAATAAAAATGTAATTGAAATTGGATTAGAAGCCTTTCAATCAGAGCATAAGAGTAGAAGCCTTTAATTGCATTTCCTCTAATAATTGAGCTATGCTCACTGCTTTACTTCTTTTTCTTTGTATCTTTTTCTGAAATTAGATTAAATTAAATTCAAGAATCGCATTTGCATATTAAACTAGATTCCTTTTTTGAAGGAAGCCTGTTCAGCAATGAAAAATTAATAAATTGATTTTTTTTTACTCATTTAAAAAATGAAATCAATGTACAATATATATATATATTTTTGAAGGGACCACACAGTAGCTATAGAGAACGAAAAGCATAAACAAGAATATCTGTAATTAATAACCGTATTGACTCTTGGAAACAATTTTACAGAGCCACACACACACATATATATAGATATACTTCCTTGCTCTTCTTCGTCTTCTTGTGATCACTAAGGTTTGATCTGTCGACAATGGAGGAAGAGAAAGAATCTGCAAATAGTAGTTGTAAGAATGGAGTCAAATATACCAAACCAGAGCCTTCCATAACTGCAAATGATGATCATCAAGATAAGAGTGTTGATCATGATCAGGATCAACATAGGAATGATGAAGAAGTTCAACATCAAGATGATCACCAAGATGGGCCTTACAAGTGCCCACATTGCAACAAGTGGTACAACACGCGACGAGCTCTCGGCGGTCACAAGAAAGCACACAAGGAAAAAGGAAAAAGAAATGATTCTGATGAAAAAGTTCAAGCCCCTCAAAATGATCATCAAGACTTGCCTTATGAGTGCCCAATTTGTAACCGGCGATTTAATTCAGGACAAGCCTTCGGCGGTCACATTAAAACGCACAAGGACCGCAGAAAATTTGCTGATTACGATGATCCATTTAGCCCGCGCCTTAAGAAGAGTTTCCAGTCGAGGAAGTCGCTTTTCGGTGAAACCTCCTCAAGTTCTAAACCTCCTCCAGGTGATTGTCTAGACTTGGCAAAGTGTTTGAAGCAACAACGGAATTTTCCTTCCGTCACCACCACAGACTCCTCGGCTGCCTCAAATTTAGATGATGACGGCAAGGAAGCAGCGATTACTCTCATGTTTATTGCTCATCACAATCATCGCGTGACGAGCGAAAACTCAGGAGGTGGTCAACATATATGCAGGGATTGCAATGTATCTTTCCCCAGTTACCAACCACACAACGAAAAAGAACATAAAGATCAATAAATCATCACCAGTTTCATCGACTTGTCGCGGCCCGCCGATGAAACCGGCGCAAAGGACGACAACAATGATGTTTCTGGTCAAAAGGGTGGCAGTAATATAGTTCTTGATTTGATCCCAATGAGCTTCCATCTTCCGAGTATTGAATTGAAGAACTAATTTCAAGTGGTCAGTGCGGGTTAATTATTGTTTTAGTTGTACACTTACACTAGTAGTGCTCTTTTCTCTAAAATTATACAATTTTCCAGTTCTTTTGATGCTGAATTTTGGAATTTTCTTGCTAAATTCTAATGGGGGGTTTTTCAAGTTAGCCATTTTTTTTTTTAAAGAAATGCATAGGAAGCTTTCTGCCTTTCATTCTTATTTGGTGTCGTTTTCTTTTAGAATAGGCTCTTTTTTCTTCTTTTGGGTTATTTTGTATATATTCAAGATTGATGTATTTCTCTTGTTTTATTTCGTATATACTTTTCTTTCATAATATACACATATGTATGTATGCATGTATGTATGTATCAGGATTGATGTATTTTCTTGTTTCGTTTTGTATAAACTTTTCTTTCATAATCTATATGTACAATTCTTACACGTCATGATCATCTTTATATATCTTCATGATTAACTCTACTATGTTGTGAACTTGTAAAAAGGTCAAGTTATTCGGACTATTCCAACACCAATTGATGAGTTTGTTATATCTATTGAGAAATTGAAAGACTTAACACACATACATACATCAAGTAGATGATCTGAACAAAGAAGGGTAGGAGACTCATTTTTCCAATGGAGGTTTGGATCTATATATGCTTGAAAAAGTCTAATTATATATAGATTATTATTTTTGCCTGAACTTGAAAAATCAGCACTTTTCGTAATTAAATTTCTAACTTTCTTATTCAATTTAAATTAGTTATATACACATACATATGTGTTATATCAAAGGCGAATATCATTGAGTAACATAAATCGGTTATTTCTTGAATCAAATAAAGATGATTTTTAGCATTAGCTAATGAAGCTAAAAAATTTCTAGTATCAAGGTACAAGATTATATAAGTCACTAGATAAAACGTTCATATGATCAGATAGCAAACAATAATTTAAAAAAAAAAATGTGAGAATGTACCAACAAAGCAAGAGAGGCTTCATCATGGGTATGATCTAATGATAATTTCAACACTTAACATATAATAAGGTATAAGTTTAGAATCTTTCATTCTTAATTTCATAAATAATAATAATAATACAGGATGAGAGGTAGATGAGCTAGTTTGAAGTAAGAATATATGAATCTTGAAAAGAATGTGAGAACAAAATAACCAAAATTTAGGAACGATTATAATCTCAAGAAAGTTTTTTAATATGAACATCAAAATGAAATTTGATGCAAACTAGATTTAATTGAAGTAAAGTTACACATACATGACTCACTTTGGTAAGAAGGATCTAATGAAATACGCCAGTATGAAGAGACCCACTCAGCATTGAAAAACGAGATTCTGTTTTGGCTCATTAAAAAAAAGAAAGAAAGAAAGAAAGAAAGATATTGATATAAATACTAAACGACATTTGTTCTTTTCTTCCTTTTTTTTCTCATAAAAGAAAAAAAAGAAATTCATGTATATGTTATATATACGTTACATTAGTTCTTTTATTTTCTTTGTTTTCAAGGAACTACACATTAATTCTATCTATAGTGATTAAAAATAAGAACTAATTCGAGATTTAAAAAAAGAGAAAGAGGTTAAAAATAAGACAAGAAACCACACGGCAACATTGGAAGAACTAGTTGTAATGATAGTTTATTTATTATATATTAATTAATTTGCTAAAGAGTTCTAGTGGTACATTACAACAACAATTTTAAGTCAAGAACGGTAACAACCGTAATAACTCATCAACCAACTGAAAAATATCGCGATATAGGAGCCTCATTTTTGCTTTCTTTATCAAACAAAAAAAGAAGTTCTAATTTTCCATTTTCTCTTCTTCTTCTTCTTCTTCTTCTTCTTCTTGTGACAAACTAAGCGCTGTGGTCTGTTAAAAATGGAGGAAGATAAAGAAGCTGCGAATAATAAATCTGCAATTGACGATCCTCAGGACAAGAATGGTGATCATGATCATGAACAAGATCGCGAGACACGACGAGCTCTTGACGGTGGCAAGAAAAAAGGAAAAAGAATTGATTCTGATTCTGATTTCGGTTATGATGGTGACGTTGATGAGGACGATAAGGGAGAAGAATGCCATGATGCAATTAGTCCACTCCGCGAGAAGAGTCTCCGGTCGAAGAAGACGCTTTTCGGACAAACCTCCTCAAGTTCTTCTGAACCTCCTACTTGTGATCAGCTAGATTTGAAAATGTCTTTGAAACAACATGTTAAAAATTGGTCCGTCACTGCCAAGCGAGGCAGCGGTAGAAAAACTGAATTGAAATCCCTTGAAGACCTGAAGATGGTCGGTATCGCGGGGCTGGATGTCCACGACAGAGAAGGTGTGCTTAATCTTATGATGATCTCTCTTGAGAAGCCCCACGCTCGCGCAGAATTAAGATCCATTCTTGATCGGACAAAGAAAAATAAAGAAAAAGAATTAAAAGATGAAGAGGAAGAGCATTCGGGCGATTTCGATGAGAAAAGTGATTTGTCAGAGTCTACGGATCATGAAAGAACAGCAGCAGATCGTGACAAAGATGATGAGGAAAATGGTAGTGGTGGTGGTGGTGGTGAAGATCACGTCTCTGCTCAGAAAGGAGGTACTGCATGAGAATGTTCTCCAGTTCAATCTCGAAGAGCATGCGGTTTAAATGGAATTGCAAAATTTTCGACTTCTTTTGATGGTAATTCTGGAAATTCTCTGTTTTTGCTACATTCTTATGGGGGGTGTTCATTAGTCTTTATTTATTTATTTTTTAATAGTGATATTTCAAGAGGAAACATCTTTCTGAATTTCTATGAAATTGTTGCATTCGGGTGTTTGTTTTTCTTGATACAGAGCATGATTATGGGGTCTGAAACAAACATCCAAAAAATTTCCCCCCGCCTTTTTTTTTTTCCCTGATCTCTGGGGAGTATATTGAAGATTGATGTAATTTCTCTTGATTCATTTTCTATAGAGCTGTCACAATGTATATAATTCTTCAATCTCAAGGATCATTTTGTTTCTGGATCTTTTATTCGATTATCAAGGCTTTCTACTATTCCAACACAAATTTCATGAGTTTGTGTACGGATTTACTTGTTAGATTTTTCTTTTACCCCTTTTTTGGCTGAGATTTTACGGTAATTTAGAACCATTCTAGCTTCAATTATTTCCATGATTTTTTTTCAGTAAAATTATTCTCAAGATTTAAATAAATATGATAGGAAATAAATAAAATCTGATCACATGAGCTTGGTTGTAGGTAAAGTTGTAATTAAAATTTTTTTTAATGAAATTGTACCTTAAATAGATATATTTTGGAAGCAAAGTGTACCTTTGTCAAAGATAAATAGGTAATTTAAAGATATAATTTTCCTTTAAAAATATTTAATAATAAAATTTAATCTTAATTAAAAGGTCACGATCATGTTCAATTTCTATTCAATTTTTAATAGAATACCAACATAAGAATCATTTGTGTATATCTGTCAAAAAAAAAAAAAAAGAATCATTTGCATAACAATTGAAAAATTATAGATTGTATGATGCATAAAATCAGAAGTTAGGGATCAGCATTAATTAGATGTATAACCCGGGGAACTTTGTAAAAAAAAAAAAAATTTAAAAGATAACAGTTGAAGATTAAAAACAAAATATGCTTAGACGAAAATATTATTAAAAAAACGACAAGTCGTCTCTGACTGGATATTCTCTAGTTTGCGCTGATTTTAATCAAGAAAACAAAAACAAAAATAAAAACAAACGAGTGAAACCAATTATTTTCTTACCGTCTCTAGAAATATAGGTAATTTCATTTTTCTTTACTTTCTTGAAAATAAGAAAACGACAACCAAGAAAATGTAAGATATATTTACAAAAGCGACATTAGTTCCCAGCTTAAACCAGAAAAAACCTCTCTTCTTCTTCTTCTTCTTCTTCTTCATGCGACGGACTAACACAACGGAGTTAAAGAAGGAAGCTGAAAATAAGGGGAAGAAGGTACTCGAACGGCCAGAGCTCATCACAACGGCAGCTGACGATCATCAAGACCGGAATATTGATCACGATCGTGATCATGATCAACACATGATGAATATTAACCGGGGTGATGAGCAAGCTCAAGCTGAAGATGGAGACGATGATGAATACTTGCCTTTCGTGTGGAGATTTCGTAATGCCCCACTCAACACCAACAAGAACAAAAGAAAACGCATTGTCATTGATGAGGAAATCAACTCATCCTCGGTTTCCACTCAAGATCACACGAATATGATGATTCGTGGCGAGTCTTCAAATGCTACACCAAAAAGGCGGCGGCGGCTAAGGATGTCTTGTAATGTTTCCCCTGATGTTCCTCCTACTGATTATCTAGACTTGGCAAACTCTACGAAGTTGCCATCGTTCTTAATCCGCAAGAAACGTGGCGACCGCAAAAGGCCCACTCTTCCTCGGATCAATGGTGACAAAAGGAAAGAAAAAGGACGAGTTACTAAGTTAACTAGTAATGGTGGTCAACATGTATGCTGGTTTTGCGGTAGATCCTTTACAAGTTACCAAGCGCTAGGAGGTCATAGGGCAAGTGCACACAAAAAGGATAAAATCATGATCAACAATCACCGGTCTAACATCGTTGATGATGACAATGACGTTGACGATGACTATGACGATAATGAAAAATGTTCACCGTCTGTGGATAGAAGTGCGAGAAGAGACGATAAACATGACGATGACGATGATGGACATGGTGGGAATGGTGTTTCCGCTCAAAGGTGTGGTGGTAAGATTGTTCATGATTTTGATCTTAATCTTCCGCCTTCCGAGGTTTGAATAATTAATTGCAAGCGGTTCGTGGGGTTTTTGCTTTTTATCGTACGAGTAGTAGTAGTAGTGCGATAAAGAATTTTCCTCTTTTTTATTCTTGAATTGTTGAATTTTCTGGTTCTTTAGACGCTACTTAATTGCAGAATTTCTCTTGGCTAATGTCAGTTTTTTACTCAAGTAATATATTTAAGAGGAAAAATCCTACTTTCTTGAGGGTGGGGTCACCGGCACTTTGTGATCTGGTGTTCGATTTTCTACATTAATTCTGTATAAAGTACTAAAGATCGATGTTGTACTCTTTTAAATCATTTTTTATAAAGTGTTAAAGTACTTTTCTTTCGAATATTCTTCAATTTGTGGTCATTTTTGTTCCTCTATTGTATTCATTAACTCGACTATACGTTGAGGGATCATGAATTCTTTCTCAACTATCTTCTGCAATATTTGTTTTTGCACATCTTCTTGTCTTTATGTATATATATTATAATGGTGAAGTCTATGTTTATAGAATCTTGATAAAATTTGATACTGTCATTAATTTTTTCAAGGATGCTCATTCTTTGCTCATTAGTACTAACTATCACAATTTATACATTGCTTTTGTTTGCTTTCAAAATGACCTTATAATCCAATCGGAACTCAGAAAAATGTTGAAACTAAACCAAAAAAAAAAAATGTATCGGTAATGGAATAAAAAATTATGAATAAGACTAGAGCTCATGTACAGCCAGGAATTTCGAGGAACTTTTTGCTCCTGAATTGAACTTTTTTTTTTCACTGATTTGTTTATAAAAAATTATGAACTTTTTTTTTCTTCTTTAGTAGGGACACTCGCGCTTTTCACTGAGTTGAATGGAAATCTGCAATTGAACAATTTCAAGTAGCTGAGCTGTCTCTCTCTCTGTTTATATCCTTTTTTCTCTGTATATGTTTGTGAAATTATGCATATGTTCTGTTACTGTTTCGTGTATTTGTCGAAAACCAGGAAGTAGACGTAGCGAAAATGCATGTTCTACGAGAGTACAGTTGTGTTACCCCTAGGGGAACCTGATTTTGTGAATTAACCTTACTCATTTCATGTCTCATTTTAAATTGGCTGAAAGTTTTGAGTTGAGATTTAGTCACTAAAATAAAGTTTTAATTCTTTGCCATTAGAACAAGGAGTGGACAGGTTGGCTATGCTCCTTTTAACAATAATTCTGTTTTTATCCTCTCTCTGCAGATGTTTGTGACATTATGCAATATGTCTTCTGACAATACAAGTTCTATCAAGTCAGAAACTGTTATATATTAGTAACAAATTCTTATTTGCAGCTACATCTACAATCTATTCCAGTGAAGTTGAGATTTGAGATTCATTTATATATGACTGATAAGTTGATAAAATGTCAATTACCACAAAACAAAAATCCTTTTCTGATTAAAATATAGACAAAAATAAGTACAAAATTTTTGCGCCAGTGCCGATGAATTTCTCACGGTTTGACCCCATTATCCTTTATTCTTTTTTTATTTTATTTTATTTTTATTTTTTGCATTTTAGTCCTTGAAGTTAAGTTGTTTACTGCAACTGTTACAGGATGCTAAGTTTTGGAATTATTTTTTAAAAAAAGATGAAAAAACCATAAGCCCCCCCCTAAATTTCTCGTGGTTTCACATTATAGTCCCTACAAATAATTTCTTTGTAACTTAGTCCCTAAATTAGTTAAAATTACCTAAAATCTAATTCGGTTGATGATTTAAGTTAAAAAAAAATTCAACAGTAAAAAAATAAAAAAAATAAAATAGGAAAGTTACTGCCAAACTCTGAAAAGAGATTTCCATTACCAGAATAATTATTCTTCCTTTAAAAACTTGGATCCAATCATTAATTGCAGAACTATCATAATCAAATTATTGAATACAACTGACTGCAAATCCAGTGCACAGTTACATAAAGCAATGTTTTCGTAAAATATGTTGGAACAAAATAATTTTTTTATACCCTTTATTTTGTTTTTTTATCGAAGAGTATCCTATATATGTTTTGAAGTTCTTTTCTCAGTGAACACAAAATTTTCAAAATACCTTTACAATTTAGGTTATATACCTTTTTTTTTATATGGTAGAATTTCAAAATGCACGCTTTAATAGTTGAATGAAAACAAAATTCATGTTATAAAAAAGGTAATTATTTATTTAGTTATTCTTGTTAACGGTATTTTGGAAATTTTTAACTTAAGTGTTGACCAAAAAATTTTTTATTGTAATGATACAAATATGTTAGACTTCAAAATATATATATATATGTATAGGATACTTTCTGACTAAAAGTAAAATAAAGGATATACTTCATCCGCCACATCCCAATTTTCCTCAATCCTTTTGTTTTCCGCAGAGTGCATCATCTCTCTTTCAACTTTCCATTTCCTTATACTACAAAGACGAATACAAATAAGAATAAAAATCATATTTCTTTTTCTTTTTTTTAAGACTAAATTTACAATTCCACATTCTACTAATTTCATATTATATTTTATAGTTTAATCATTATATTTATTTTATTTAGAATTATGATTTTTCTTTTAATTTAATATTAATTATCTATCTAATTTTTATAAAAATACCCCTTATATTTACATATGGAATTGAATTTCACAAAAATTGCTGTGGAATTGTAGCCAAGTACTTTTTTGAAACCAGCCCTTAATAATCTTTAATAATAATTATTTAATATGATAACAAAATTTGGTAGCGTTAAAACAACCTACTGTAGAACATATTTTAACGCAGAATATCAAAGAATAAGAAATCAATATAGGTCCTTTTTTTCTGTGGAAATAAAGTCAATAGGTTAAAGCTATAACTTGTAAAGTCTTTTAAAGTCTTTGACAAAAAAGGAAAAAGAAAAAAGAAATGATAAATATTTGTTTAGTAACACAATTATTAGCACAATAAATAGATAAATGTTATTAAAAAAAAAGTCTCTTTCCTTCAACATATAAACCTCCTCGCAACATCAACCACTACAATAAAACTTCTAATACAAGTAATAGAGTATTTTCGTTTGACTATTTATATTATCAAATAAATATTTAGTTAATCCAAATTTTACACCTTATATCAAAATTGAGTCTAAAATTATCGTTAAATTATGTTTACAATCAAACCATAATAAAATGTCTAATACAAGTGATAGAGTATTTTTATATGAATATATATATCAAAAAAATGTTTATAACCAAAATTAAATTATGAAGCTAGAATTTTCCAATTCTTTTTGTAAAATTCTAGTTTATTTAGAATAAAAGATTTTGCAACTAAACATAATTTGTGACAAAAAGGCAAACAAATAATCGTTTACAAAATTTTCACAAATTATTATTATAGCAACGACTTCTTTATTTGCAGACTAATCCATTTTTGTTAATCATAAAATCAATATTATCAGCATATTTAAAAAATTATAATCACAAAACAATCGTTGTACATACATATCAATCATCTATATTATTGGCAAAGAAGAGATGAAACTTGAAATAGAAAATTAAAAAGAGAGAGAGAGAGAGAGAGATGGAGAGGAATGAAAGAGAAAGAGAAATTACATTAGGCGGTAAGAGACTGGTCAAAGCTAAGGTGAAATCTATGATTTTTTTTTTTTTGATGGATGAAATCTATGAATTCTGACGACTGATTAGGTTATTTATAGCCTAATGAATTACAAGTGAAATCAAATTCATAATCCTACTCAATTACTCAGTAAGATGAAGTCAAATGTTAAATAGAAGTCCTTGTCTGATTCAAGTTTCCCAATTACCGTTGACAAAATTTGCTGCAAATTATTTAAATAGATGGTGGTCTTACATACTACTGCCTAAATATCACGCTTATGCTATTAATTGAATTTTAATCGCTCAATGTATCAGGGAAACAGAAAAACAAAAAACAAAAACAAAAAAACAAAAACAAAAACAAAAACAAAAACAAAAACAAAAAAAAAAAAGAAAAAGAAACAAAGGTTGATCTCCTTGCATTTTTCCTGGGGGGTCAATATATTAGTAAAGAAATATTAAAGAAAAATAACACAATGTACAATGTTATAATGTTAGCACATTTTTCTCAAATATTATCAGGAAATGCTTCTTTATTATTTTAACCCTTTAAAGTTTTAAACTTTAAAACTTTATTTTTGAATACTTATTTAAACAAATGATCAAAATATTTTTTATTTAAAAAAATGATTATTAATAAGTGATTAATCATAATTAATCAATGAAAAATTCATTTTAATATCACTAATTAACATGTCAATCAGTTAATCACATATTGAAAAATAAAAAAATAATCATTTTTTGAATTTTACAAAACTTCAGTCATTTATTTAAAAACTTCTTTAAAGAAGTCATTTATTTACAAAATCTCTGTCAAAAATCGTTAAAAATATGTCTATGAGACCTCATAGCCTAGAACAACAATAATATTTATTCATTAAATTTTAACGGTTGATAATAAAGACAAACTTTTTGTACTGTATTTTTTTTATTGATTATGACATAGTTATATATATATATATCCTATAACAAAATCCTCCAAAGATAAATAAAAACATTTAGGGTAATATGATGTGTAAAATTGAAAATTAGGGGTCAAAATTAGATAATTTGTATATTTATAAAAATAAAAATAAAAGTCTTTAATAGTTCAACATGTAACGTTGTCGTTTTTTCAAAATATTGTCATTTTCAAGCTATTACGTTGATTTATTGCTTTAAAAGTAGGAATGTTAATAATAACTTCAAAAAGTAGTAAACATTCGTCATCAGAATATTAATTATCTGTTCTCTTCTATTCTATATATTTTTAGCTAACATAAGGAGCCATATCTTTCCTCATATATAGAAAATATATTTGTGAGGATAAATGGATTTCCTTTCGTAGAAAATGGTACCAACCCAAATTATCTCTTACTTTTTTTTTTTTTTTTTTGAGGAAGTTGTTTATTTAAGTCTTGAGAATAATTTTAGTCAAAAAAAATCTTGTAAATAACATAATTTTAATAATTGAATTTATTAACTGCATTTAAAATGGTTCTAGTTCAGTCAAGGAACAATGTTGTAGGACAAATATAACGGTAAAAATCTCAGCCAAAAATAAAAAATAAAAAGTATATAACAGTAAATTCATACACATTAAACTCATGAATTGGTATTGGAATGGTCAGAAAGCCTTGAATTGAATGACAGATCAAGGAATAGAATGAGTCCTGAGATTGAAGATTTATGGATTCTGATGAAAGAAAAGTTGTATTCAAAATGAATCAAGGGAGAAATAACATCAATCTTCTTTAATCATGCTTCGCATCAAGAATTTCAACACCCTAATACAAAAGTTCCAAAAGAAATTCAGAAAGATGCTTCCTCTTAACATATCACTAAATTTAAAAGTCCTAATTAATGAACACCCCAATTAAAAGATTGAATTCCCAGAATTAGCATTAGAATAACTAGAAAATTTTGTAACTCCACCAGACAACTTGCTTTTCAAGATCGAAATCAAGAACATAAACATTCTTATGCAATACCTCCTTTCTGATCATCATCCTTATCATGATCAGTTGATGCTCTTTCATGATCCGCAGATGCCAAAGAATCTTGGCCATCAACGAGCTTCATCCTTTTTCTTCTTTTCTCGTTCTTGTAGTACTCTTCCTCTCCGATATTGAAATCCTTCAAATGCACTTCCTCTTCTTTATTATCTTCTACCTCTTTTCCTTTATCTTTTATCCGATCAAGAATTGATTTTAATTCAATGCGAGATTCACAAGCAACATAAGGAATCGATATTAGTTGATTAAGTTAGATGATTTAAATATGATTAATTCGATAAAATCAGAACTCTAAAACTTTCTTTTTGTTGGTTTTTTCATATTTAATTTCGTGTTTGGTTTTCCGTTTGCTTTTTGATCATTCAAATAAAATTAGATTTAATATAATTTTATTTCTCAATAAGAACAGTTTTCATGAAAACGATACTCTTTGTATTACTTTATTACGTGTTAATGATATCATGCACTTGTAATTTCTAATAACACTGAACAAGTTTCCTTCAAGAAGGAATCTAATTTAATATACAAATGTGACTATTGAAGTTAACTTAATCTAATTTCAGAAACATATACGAAGAAAAATAATAATAAAATTAGCATTAAGCAGAATCAATTTTAGAGGCAGACATAGAGCCATAAGTGTAAATCACAAATATACTACTATAAATAACCAAAAATAAATCCTTCTTGAAATGAATAAAAAAAGAAACATTTTGAGTAAAGCACGGGATGAATAATCACAAGATCTAATCCTTTGTAATGAAAAGGATGCCTCGTTAAAACCTTACAAGGAAAAAACCCCTAAAACCTAACCTATATAGGGGAAAATCCGGAAAAAGAGTGCATGATCTTGAGCCGAAGCTTCCCATATTAAACAAAAACATAAGGTATTGTCTTAAGCTATTGCTACAATAATAAACATAGACTAAAAAAATGTAGTGTAAAAGCATCGAGCACGTCCGAGTCATCTTCTTCTTCACGAACATCAAATGTTAGCGACCTGATTAGTTGATTCTGCTTGTGGGACTACATGCTCATTTTCTGTCATAAGATCACCGTTCCTATTTCCAATTAACTCCTTCGTGGAAATGAAGTCATTGGAAATCTGCATGTTTTGACTATCATAAGCAGGAACTTGATGTTGAACTTGAAGATAATTTGCCATAGGATCAATTCCCCCTGCAGCCAACTCCTCCTCCGTGAAATAATAATTTTCAAACTCCTCCGTGAAAAAGAAGCCATTGTTAATCTGGCTCAAGTCCGCATTTTGATTAGTTGGCATAAATCCAGCTAACTCCTCCCTTGTGAAGCATTCATTGGCAAATTGGTGTAAGGTAGTGTTTTGATCACTTAATAGTTGCACGTTTTCATCCTCATAAGCAGGAACTAGCTGTTGAACTTGAAGATGTTTAGAAAAACTCTGCGGTATTTTCTGGCTCATGTTTGCATGATCTTCTATCTCCATGTTCTGAAAAGGTAATTGTGGCTGGTATTTTTGATTCTCATAAGCAGGAACTAGCTGTTGAACTTGAAGATGATTAGAAACAGTCTGCGGTATTTGTTGGCTCATGTTTGCATGATCTTCTATCTCCATGTTCTGAAAAGGTAATTGTGGCTGGTATTTTTGATCCTTATAGGCAAGATCTTGCTGTGGAAGATGATTAGTATAGTTCTGCTGTATTTGTGTCCTCATGTTTCCTTGATCTTCTATAAACATGTCTTGAGAAGCTTGTGGCTGGAGATATTGATTCTCAGCGGCAAGATCTTGTTGTTGAAGTTGATCAAGGTTGGTCTGTGGTATCTGATGTTCTAAATTTTGCTGATCATCAACATTAGCAATGTGATTCGGTTGTAGCTGCAGCATCAAAACGTCATGAGGCTCCCCCATTGGTGCATCAATTTGGAGCTTTTGTTTGTTGTCTAATTTCTTGTATACCTTGCATAAAACATACTCATTTATCTGTAAAATAAGTCAAAAAAAAGTCGATTATTATCCAAAAATTAGTATAACACACAATGGAAAAGCAAAAATAACACATGTATAAAGTCGAATAATTACCTTGTCAGAGTTTGATGGAATACTATACTCATGCATGAGCCATTCGGTGTTTCGCTTTGGATTAGTTTTATTGCGATAATTCAATTGCATCCTTTGCCCAATTAAATGTCCATTGTGATCTGTTATGGGCCTCTTGGAAGAACTGTCCCTCCAGACTCCCTCGCGAGCTTTACGATTACGACGTTCTCCCATAGAAAACTTGAGACTTGCTTTGCTAAAGAAATACATCTCATTTTCTCTCCGTGCACCATATTCCACTGTTCAATTAAAGTGAATATCGTTTGTCAATTATTACTTAATTCATGAGGCTTTTAGCATACGATATGAAGTGTGTGCAGAGTTTAAAGAGATATGCATGATGTGGTTAGTATGATACTGCTGATCTGATTACAAAAAAAGTTATCTTACTACAAACTAATCATCAGACAAGTGAAGTGAAACTACTCAAAATTACAGGAAAACTAAGTAACTCCATTGATAAATAAGCAAATAAAAGAAACATGGAATACATAGTATTGATGAACCACATTGACATAATGACGGAACCCAAACACAATTAAATGCATACATATATATATATATAAGCTAGCTGTGATGGAAAAGAGACCGTCTGAAACTATATTAAGCCTACTATATATATATATATATTTAATATTTGATTTACAACAGTCATTATTACACAAGAATAATTCAAAGAAACAAATGTATATATGCATATGGGCAAAATAATTGATAATTACTATATAGAAAAAGAAATAAGCATACGTATATATACTATAAAAAACCAACCAAGAGAGTAGATGGATAGAGCAACCACATGTATGTGCAAGATCAAAACTACGTATAACTGAAAACAATTTTCTTGTCTGTGTCAAGAAAATAGAATCAAGAAAATAGAATATGATGAATGAGTTATCGGGTACGTGCCTTCAAGTTCTTCAGGAGTGTAACTATAAAGATCAATTTCTTTGAATGTGTAGGAAGACGGTTGGCCCCCCAACTTTGCCGCCAAGTAGCCGATCAACTCTACATCTGTTGGCAAAAACCGATATCCTGTCGGAAACCCCGCCAAATCAAACCTTTGGTCGCCGTACGGCAACAATATCAACTTGCCATGCGCACCTACACCTTCGTTGTCCTCCATTGAAGCAATAACAAGATGAACCTCAACTAGGCTTCTTAGTCGGTAGAGAGTGAAAAGAAAGCAAAAAGTGAGAAAATTTTATGGTAATTGAGAAGCGAGTGAGGTATTTATAGATGGAATTGTAAGATATTAGAATATTACTAGGACTTAAACTATTCCATTTCCATGCACCGACAGCCGTTTTAACGTCCTAATGCATTAAAATGATTTTTAAAATCAAAGTAAAGGATATCTCGAAAAAAAAAAAAAAACTTTGAAAATGATTAAATAGATCTAACACATATTAATCAAATGCAAGAAAGAATCCGAGTGTGTGATTCCATGTGTACGTATCTACCAAAATTCATTAAAATTTTAAGATCCTAATGGGATTCAAATCAATGCCCTAATATTAATTGGTTGGCCATGAATCCTCGTATATTTACCAAATTGTAAATACGTACAAATTAAGCAAACGAAGTCTAATTTTAACAGGAATAGTATATACTATATTCTTTTTGGACATAAAATAATCTATATTTTATACCCATTAATTTATGTTGTGATCAATTCCTTGTTTTTCTAGTAGGAAGAAAACAGCAGCAGAGTCAGAAATTGTGTTTATAAAATAGTTCGACTTTTTTTTTCTTATGTAAATTTTATAATCTAAAATAATCAATGTTAAAAAACCCAAAATCCAAACTTAAATAGTTATAATTGACTTATTGTTTATTTGGGGTATTAAGTATGAAATAATATATATTTATGAATCAAATTTTGGAACCTAATTTAAATTTTTTTTATAAAAATCTAAGTAAATTTTATAAGTTTAAAATTTCAAAAGAGCAATTAAAAGACTTAATTCGAAAAATTATTGTGATAGAGATAAAAAAACATATTAATCCATTTGGTCTGGGGCAGCTGCTCTGCTGTCCCTGGGCCCAACGTGGCTTTGTCGTAGAAGAAAATTTAAAAACCTCCAATTCCACCCAAAAAATAAAAATAAAAATAAAGACAAGTAAAATATATCCCAGATCTCAAAAATAAAATACATGAGCAAATTTTTTTTTTTCAAAAAAAAAAAACTGAGTACAACAATGATACTTTAACTAAAGGTCGAATGTAACTCATCATACTCCTGCATACCAACATGGCGCATGGTTATATGTGTTTTTATAATCTTACATGTATTATTATTTTATTTTTAAAAACTGAAAAAAAAGGAAGCCATGTATTTTTATTTTATTTTTTAAAAACAGAAAAAAAAGGAAGCTTATGGAATCAACAAAAAAAAAAAATGGACTGAATTGATTTCTTGCTTAAATAACTCCATATAGAATATTCAACCTTAATTAAAGGTCCTACCTAACTAATAGATTGTGCAGCATCGGGCACATGATGATATTAGCAAGATTCCATAATCTTTTCAAGTAAAATTGGATTGTATAAATTAAAAGAAAATATCGAAGCTGTACTTGAGTATTTTTTTACCCCCTTCAAAACTAACAACTTGAGTTGTTGTTGTTTTTGTTTATTTTTCTTTGGGTTTTGTTTTGGTTGATTGTAGCTTAACTCATTTATTCCAACTTATTTTACTTGGATCCACTCTAATTTCCAACTTGTACCATTATCTCTTCCTTTTTTTTTTAGAGGGAGTGGTGTGCATATGGTAAGAAATTTTTACAATGCGATTAACTTGCGAGTCATATTTATAAATTTTTCTTAGATTATAATCATTCCTAAACTTTGGTTTCTCACATCCTTTTAAAGGTTTCATATATCACTACAAGAAATTTCAACTTTAACAACTACATTTATAGTCACAGAAAGTTCAAATTTACTTGCAAAAAATTTTTGTGACTAAAAAAAATTAGTCGCACCTTGGTCATTGAATGTCGGTCGTAGAAAGTCTTTTGCGACTAAAAGGGGCTAAATAATATACATTCCATAACTAAAAATTTAGTTGTAAAATAATTTCCAATTAGTCACAATAAAACTTGAAAGAGACCAAAATTTGTGTTAAAATTAGACCAAATTACTTTTACCAATTACATAAAAACTAATTGACGACTAATAATTAGTTATTATTAAGTCATTATTTCAGATATTTTATGACTAATGGATTAATTTCTAAATAAAGGATTCAATTTGATGGCTAATGGTTAGTCAATTAATTTTTTTATTTTAACTTTTATAACAACTAACTTTTAGTCACTGAATAATTTCTTAGTAGCATGTAATTACAAAAAAAAAAATTCAATTTTATTTGTGAAAAATAATTTTGAAAAAAATAAATTACAATGATACAATAAACCTTTGATCCATCACTTTTACAGCACGGAATAAAAATTAAAAGAATCTCACTAACTTACAAGAAAGAAAGAAATACAAAACAAAACAAAAGAAAGCAAAATCCCACTAACATACTAGCCCTCAAATCAAGAGGGAAACCAAGAGGCAAATACAAAAGGAGCACCATTTAACTTCATCTTCTTCAAATTGAAATGAAACAGAGATTTTTTTCTTGTATGAAACTGTAACAACCGGGAAAATTCATATTTCTCGGAAAATAAATGCACAATGAATTTAAGCATTAAAATGTGAAATTAAGTGATTTAATATTGTTTAGAACTAAATAAAATGTTCTAACAATGTTAAAGGATAAAAAATGAGTAATAGTGATATTATATGGGTGCACGTGTGTGCCACTCACAATATCAAAAAGTAGGTCAAGATGATATTATCTTGACATAAAACTGATAAATTTGGGTTCAGCACACCCAAATTAGTCAGGATGGCCTATCAGCACGCTCAAATTTGATAATTGAGCATAAGGGTAATTTTTGACCGAAAATTCACAGTATCGGAAACTGGTTGAAATGACCTCAGATGAAAATAAAACTGATATATTTGGAATCAGGACGCCCAAATTAGTCAGGATAGCCCGTGTTGAAATTTTGGGCGAAAAATATATAAAGAGCGGAAAAAAGTGAAACGTCCTCAATTGTCCACATGCTCTCTTTCTCTCATCACTTCTCTTTCTCTCTCTACCCCCATTGATGAATAGTAATTGACAACCGAAAACGGTGTCCGTTTTCGACACCGCCGACACCGTTGGAAAGCTCTCGCCGAGCTGAGTTCAACGGTGTGCCGAGTCAACGGAACCGACGCCGAAGGAGAGCGCACGCGCCGCCCGAAGCCGCCGGCCACCGGAAAATTCGCGACGTCGTATCTCCGCCGTCTGACGTCCGATCAAGCTGAAACCGATCCCAAAAGACTCGTGGTGAAGAGTAGAACAAAACCCAGGTGGAGTTTCAGCCCAACGGCTGCCGGATCGCGCCGCCCAACTCCGCCAGTCGCCGTCGCCGCCGTGAAACCCGTCGTTTCCGGCGATGTTGAGCTGCACCACTGGTACAGAAATATTCGCCGTGAAGAGGGGAGCAAAAGCCCTCAATCAATTTCGGGGAAAAAGTCCGGCACGGCGGAGTTCCAAAGCTGCCGCCGTGACCGAGTTTTCGAGAGGCGATTTCCGGCGATAGAGGTGTCAAATGGTGAAATTGAAGTCACCAATGGATTCCTCTCGTCGAGCTCTTCAAGATGGACTACCCACTTGCCACCGTCGTCGCCGTCGCTGCCGGTCAACGGCGACCGTTGACCAAAAATGGAAGTTTAGCCCGTTAGCCTATTTTCGACGTTCCGGACGCATTCGCGGAGTCGGATTTGCAAGACGGGACCTCAGAGATGATGAACGAAGAATTAGGGTTTATGCCGTTGAGACCGGACTGCAATTCGATATAAATCCCGACCTCTTTACGTTTTGCAATTTAATTGTTTGGGACTATTGTATGATTTTATAATTATTGGTATGAAAATTATGAAAAAGAATGTATGTAAAAAGAAGAAAATGGCTGTAATGGAGAAAAAGAAAGATATGTGATGATGTAACGATTTTACGTAAACAGTGTGAGTTTTACGTAAAACCTAGACTTCTGGTATAGTACGTGATAGAATTAGATCAGGATAGATGGTTTTCAGGCGTTTCCTAAACGCTGGAATCTCAAAAATTAAGGGGAAATGCTGCCGAAATTTCTAAAAATGGCACCAGGGGTAATATAGGAAACGAGGGGTAAAAATATGATCGGGAAGGTAACCCAAGCCTCCTCAAGGAATTAGGGCCTGGAAAAAGAAGGGGCAAGTTATAATTAGTAAACAGACCTTTCGAAACCCTAAAACGCAAGAAAAACATGAAACCGATTCTTAGGTCGGAATAGTACTCCCCGAGAGCCGGGAATGTGAAAAAAAAAATGGTAAAATGATAAGAATTGATCCAGAAAAGGTCCGATAAGATTTAGAAAGTTAATTAAATGATTTTGGGTTTAGAAAATCCAATCTAAACATGAAAATGAAAATGTTATGGTTAAACGACCCATTAGAGGCAAAATGGTCATTTTGTCCAAAGATTCTCAAATTATGGGAAAAGAGCCCCAATGACCCTGGAATAGGTTAATGAAGTTTGTAAAAGCCAAAATCGAGGTTTAAGTTATGAAAAATCCCGTCAAGGGTAAAATTGTAATTTTATCAAAAGTTAGGGGTAAAATCGTAATTTTTCAAAAAGTTGGAGAAAAATTCAAAAATGGCCATTAAGGTTTAGAAAGCTATCCTAAAGCTATAATTAAGGATTATAAGATCAGAATTTAGCTTTTTAATAAAATAAAGGCTATAAATGAAAATGTGATTAACAGACAAAATTTGTCTATAGGAACCCGATCCAGACGCGACAACGGACGTCGATGGATTCCAAAAAAAGGATAAGCACGCTATGAGTAAGTTCAGACATTTACCCGTCTGCAACTATGAACAAGCTTATCGTTTTTATATATGTTTTATATGTAAATGTCATGATGTGATTTATGATGATGCTATAGTAACACTATAGTAATACTATGATGATGTTAAAAGATAGGTTTTAATAAGTAATTTATAAATATATATATATATATATAAATATATGTATATATTGAATTATGAAGGAAAGATATTATAAAAGCTTTATGAGAGTAACGACGTGATAAAGAGGGATAAAAGAATGGAAAGAGTAAGAATAAGAATGTTATGATAGAATGCATAAGAAAGAGATGAGATATGAAAGGAAAGAATAGGTGTTTATGAAAAGTTTTATGGAAATTAAGTTATAATTGATAGAGTAATGATGATCGGTGATGAAAAGAATTAAGAAAGGGATGTTTTATGAGGACGAAAGGATAGATGTTTTATGAAAAATGATATGAAAGCAAAGAGTTAGACAAGAAAGAAAAACAATAATAGGTTATGATAAAAGGTATGATGAAAGGATTAGAACATAACGATAAGATGTGATTGATCGAATAGAACGATAGGCTATGATCAATAGGAGGATGATGATAAGATACGGTAGATAGGAGGATGCAAATGATAAGATGAACAGAGAATAATTGTTTACACGTAACAAAACATGTTTTATTTGTTATGATGTGATGTGATGTGATGTGATATATATAAGTAATATGTGTTATATATGTTAAAGTGTGATTAATATAATCCACACAAGTAAAGTAAAGAATTAAGAAAAGAAAAATAACGAAAGAACAAATATTCCATGGAATGTTTTATGAAAAATGAGAAAGGAAAGATTAAGAATGTCATGAAAAAAGATGTACAACGAAAAATCAATATAAGAAAAGTTAAAAGAATGCAAGATAAGAAAACTGAAAACTTAATGTTGGCGTACCGGTCTCCCTATATGGTTGAGACTTCCGGTCTATATCCTCCGCGCAGATGTGGTGCTACCCCGAAGTATGGTAGATTATAGGATGGACAACCCCGGCAGGTAAGGTTTTATGAGACTGTGAGGTAGGTTGGTGGGTAGCTCCCCCTCCTCCCACTGTCAGCGCGCAACTAGGTACGTTCAACGACGGGGCCCACCAGTGAAAGATAAGAAAAGAAAAGGAAAATGAAAGATAAGAAAAGAAAAGAAATGATACGAAAAGAAAAGAAAAGTAAAGAACGATAAGAAAAGAAACGAATGATATGAAGGAATGACATAATGAAATCGATGAAAAATAAATAAATAACAAAACGAAGTTTATAAGAACATAATAGAATCATATATGTGATGCGATGTGAATGACACGTTTTTACGTGATGTTATGCTAGTGTGTATGTTACTAGCTTTGAAGATATGAAATGTTAAGAGATGATGACAAAGCGATAGAGAAGTTATAAAGGTTTAGAACAGAAAGTTAAGGAATGATAGGAATGAGAAGAAAAGAAATGAAGAAATTAGAATAGAATGATAAGAGATTATCAATAGAATGATGGGAATGATTAGCGAAGAGATAAATGAGCATGAGGAAGCTCACATAATATGTTATGTTTCGAGGATATGTATAGACGATGTGTATGATGTGTATATACGTGATGTCATATATTCTAGTAATAATATATATTACTAGTATTTATACGTTAATGAATGTATGTTTGAACTTACTGAGCATCTAGCTCATTAGTTGTTTATATGTTGCAGGTAAGCAAACTGTTAGTTTAGAGTAATATGATGGACAACGGACGGATCTGCACGTGCCAAGGGACTGGGCGAGGGTATGGTACTATCATGAGTCTTTCGCTGAGCGTTCAAAAAAGGAAGATGAAAGAAAGAAAGTTATGAAATATGTGTTATAAGAGTATGATAGAGATAGGTATAATATGTAAGTTAAAAGAAAAAAAAAATTTGCTATAAAAATTACTTTCGCTTTAAATAAGAACGTTAAAAAGGGAAAGTTAAGTATGATAAGTAAGAGGATGACGACCCACGAGGTTGCCAGCCATCGCGGTCGGCGTCAGAGCTTGACTGGTTGGTATGGTAACGTACGGGGGCGCCACAGAAACAGCTTGACACCATATATCTGCTTTTGCCTAAGGAGTCACGCAACAACTCAAAAACCTTCACCAAACTACAAAAGGAATACCACCCGGCAGCGATCTCCTTTCCAAATGGCGTCGCAACAGTATAGCCCTTCTATAGTGCATCAACCATCCACTGCAATTACAAGTCATAAATTTCGGAGAAAAATTATCAAATGAACTGTTAATTTTGTGTATAGAACTGAAGTATCACACAAAGGGAAAAAAAAAAAAAGAAATTAAATAAAGGATATTCTGCACTCAACAATCAAAAAAGAAAGGACTTGAAATATATTGGTGATACCAAATGAATCAAACCAATTCTCGCAAGAGTCTGCATCGATCATTTATCGATGTTCCAAATGACCACTTAAAACTTTTCCACAATTCAGCATCCTCCGTTGAATCTAGCCGATCAACTAATTCCAAAATGTCCTTCCATTCATATCATCGAATTACATGAAAGAAGAAAAATACAACAAAAAAATTATGTCTACCTGTATACGCCAAGGCCGAGCCAAACATGGATCTGATGAAAGTAGAGGTGGCTGGATTTTCTCAGGTTTTCAGTTTGGCAAGTGAGAGAAACCATGTGGTTTTGAGTGAAAACCAATTCTCACTCATTTTTGGAAATATATTTGTTTTTACTCCATGCAACTCTTTGATATAAGGAACGAAGAGATGACTTGAAAGAGTACTGAGACTTGAAAAAGAAAGAAAACGTGGGGAACCTGCGGGAGATATTTAACCGTAACTGTAAAATTTGAAAACAAAAAGACTGCCAAATTTTATCGCCAACCTTTATGTTTTATTTTTTTCTTTAAACACCATTCCAGTGCCAAATTTTTAGGCTGCGGCTTTTTTTTTTTTTTTTCAGGGAAACTTCTGGTTATTTCTTTTTTTTTTTTTACCTTGATTGTTTGATTTTTTCTAAATGAGAAGACACAGATCACTCACGTGGACTTTAATATTATTATTATTTTTTCATTTTCTTTATTATAGTGTTTAATGCTCTCGTTTCATTTTTTTAAGACGGTTGTTACATTTTTACTGATTGAATTTTTTTTTTTTATAAACATTATATGTGTTGTTTTAATTCGAATAAGGTACAAAGAGAAATAATGTGTACCGGATTTCATAAATATAAGGCATCCAAAAATGTATGTAAAATATCGAGAATAGATAAAACTCTTTAATAAATTTTCTATAATTGATTGAAATATCTGATCAACAATGACAAGAAATTCGTAACACAAAGACCACACAAATAACAATAAAGAAATAAATCTTGTAGATAAAAATAAATAAATATAAAAAAAAAGATGAAATTAATCATATCTTTCTATGGAAAAATATATCTAGAACAACTATGTTAAAACACTCGCAGCAAAAAACAAAATTTAATTACATAAGTGTATGAAAGGATGATTAGCAAAATATATTAGGAAATCGTATTTGAAAGACATAACGAAGATATGCTATTTGATGTACTATATAACTTATCTGATAATATTTCTGATTTAGTAAAAATTAATAAATTTGTGCGCCGCTTTGAGTTTGTTTGCTTAGTTATGGTAAATCCCATTATTTTCTCCATTGATTTTCTCTTTAATTTGTTTTTGATAATTTTGTGCTGTAGTCTCTATTCTTAGACTTTTGATATAATTTATTTTTTCAAGAATGATTATTCTTTGCTCATTAGTACTATCACATTTTTTTGTACAGTGCTTTTTTTTTTTTCCCTGCGATCGTAATATGATCTTAGCGTCCAATAGGAGCAACAAAAAAAAAATGTTGAAACAGAAAAATTGTATTTAAAAAAAAAACAAAAGAAAAAGAATGAATCAAGATCAGAGCTTAAAATCGACAGGAGTTTCGATAAGACGATCATACACGTTGAACCGATATTTATTCAATGTTATAAATGTAACAGTCGGAAAAATTTTACTGTTCTTGAAAAATGTGTATATCGTATGTACAGTATCGAGAAAAGTGTCAAGACGACATTTTCTCGACTTGAAACTGATATATTTGGAATTAGAATGCTCAAATTAGTCAATTGAGCACAAAATAGAATTTCGACTGGGAATGCGAAAAATACGCAATATCGAAAACTGGTCGAGATGACCTCGGATTAAGATAAAACTGATAAATTTGGATTCAGCACGTCCAAATTAGTCAGGATAGCCCAAGTTAAAAATTTTGGGGAGAAGAGTATAAATAGGAAATCTTGGGAGTTAAATTCACAAATTCCTCATAAATTCCCAAAAATTCGAAATTCTACCCCCAAGTTCTCTCAAATATGAACAGTGACTAACTTTCACATACGACATCCGTTCATGACACCGCCGGCACCGTTGGAAAGCTCTCGCCGAGCTGAGTCCAATGGTGGGTCGACGCGACGGAGCATCCGCCGGAGCAAGCCGCACGCGCCGCCCGAAGCTCGTCGGAGCCGTGAAATTCAAACGGCCGTATCTCCGTCGTCCGGCCACCGTTTGCCACGAAACCGGTCCCAAAAGGTTCGTGGTGAAGAGCACTACAAAACCCATGTGGTGGTTCACGGCAACAACCGCCGTATCGTGCCGACCAAGCTTCGAGAAATCCGTCGTCGCCGCCGTGGGATCCACCGTCGATTTTCGCCGATTCCGGCCAAATTGAGGAGAGCCACCGGTGCATAAATGGTCGTGGGGTTGTGGGGAGCAAAAGCCCTCAACCAATTTCGGGGAAAAAGTCCGGCACGGCGGAGTTCCACCGTCGCCGCCGTGACCGTAGCTTTCGGGGGGATTTTCCGACGATAGGGGCCTCCAAACATGAAATTGAGGTCACTAATGGATTCCTCTCGTCGAGCTCTTCAAGATGGGCTACTCATTTGCCACCGTCACCGCCGTCAACCGCCGGTCAACGGCGGTCAACGCCGGTCAACGGCGACCGTTGATCAAATTTTGAAGATTGGTCCATTGGCCTATTTTCGATGTTCCGGACGCATCCGCGGAGTCAGATTTGCAAAACGGAACTCCAGATGCAAAGAACGAAAGAATAAAGTTTGTGCGATCGAGACCGAACGGCATTTTCGGTATAATCTCGACCACCCTTGTTCCTCAATTTGTTAATTGAGATGAATGTATGTTAATGTGATGTATGGATATGAGAAATTGTAAGAGAAAGAAAGAAAAATGGATGAAATAGCAGATATGAAAAAGGTATGAAAATGTGTAAATTTTACGTAAAAAGTGTGTAACTTTTACATAAAATTAGGCCTCTGGTATAGTACGTGATAGATTAGACGAGGTTAGATGGTTTTGAGGCGTTTCCTAAACGCTAGGAGCCTAAAAATTAAGAGGAAATGCTGCCGAAATTTTTAAAATGGCGTAAAGGGCATTTCTGGAAATAAGGGTTTAAAAATGTGATTGGGCAAGTAAACCCGAGCCCCTTATGAATTTAAAATGAAAAATGGATGTTTTAAGAATTTATAAAACGATCTTTGAGGCCTGAAATGTAAGAAAAGCAAGAAACCGACTTTTATGTCGGAATAGAACTTCCCGAGGGTCGGGAATAGTAAAAATTATGAAAAATATAGAAATTTATCTGGAAAAGGTCCGGTAAGTTTTTAAAAGTCAAATGGATGATTTTTGAGGTTGGAAAATTCAGTCTAAGCATTTAAAACAAGGAGGTTAAGATTCAAAGACTCGTCAGGGGCAAAACGGTCATTTGGACCAAAAATTTCAGAAAGTTAGAAAAAGAGTTCTTAAAGCCTAAAACATAATCCTAAGGCTTTAATTAAAGTTTTAAAGGCCAAAGTTAAGAGTTAAGCATGAAAAAAATGAGAAAAGTTCCGATTGGGGCAAAATGGTAATTTTGTCAAAAGTTTACAGAAAAGTTAAAAATGAAATGTTAAGCTCCTAAGTTCTTTATTAAGAAATAAAACGTAGTATTTTTACGTTTTATAAAGTTTTATATATGAAATAAAGATTTTAAATAACCGTTAATTTTTCGGTTATAGGAGTTTAACGGGACAGTGATGATGGACTGTCGAGGAACCACAGAAAGCTGATGTTAGCAGAATTGAGGTAAGTTCAGACATTTAATTGTCTGTGCACGAACAAATTGATATGATTATGTTTAGGTGGAAAAATATATTTTCCCCTAAACTATATAATTGTTTGATTTGTGATTGATGACGGGTGCACAACTACGGGTATAGTTGTGTATTAGACTCTATGGTTTATAATATGACTGTGTAATTTATACTATTGTTACAATTGCTTCAGATTCACGAGAATCTGATTCTTTATATTGTTATGACTGCATTGAGTATTTGTATGCCTTATATTTAATGAGGCAACCTCCCAAGAGTGTGAGGTATCGTTTTAAATTGTCATGATTGCATTGAGTATTTGCATGCCTTATAATTAATGAGGCAACCTCCCAAGAGTGTGATGTATCGTTTTAAAGAAACGATAAAAATAATGAGAATAAATGAATTAAGTATAATTTATGTACTGTTCTGTATATGTGACAGGTTTGGACAAGAGGTTCCAAACTTACTGGATTCCATTTTTTTTATGATTCTAGTTACTACGTTATGATCGTAGAGCAGTATTAATGCTTGATTAATCACAGTATTAATATGTGATGTTTACAGTCTTTATGACTGCACAATAAAGATGTTATCATATGTACACTTGAACATTAAACAACAGGGTAATGAAAACCTAATGTTTTGACGTACCGGCCTCTCGCGATGGGAGGTTATTTCATTGTTAAAGCAAAGACATAGCATAGATGAGGGAGAGCCAGGGTAGCTTCCAGGCCCCTCTACAGCGCGCTTTTCGGTACGATCAAAACGGACCCATACAGAGTTAAAGTACAGATAAGATAACAAATGAACAGAATAAATCGAAAAACTGAACATAAAACACTTAAGACATAATTGTTGTGTTTGATTGCAATGTTTTGCGCTAACTTATATGTTATGCGCATTCGTATATATATATGTTTGTACATTACATGTTGTGCTAATTATTAAAGATATAGCACTACGGGCACGAGGCCCACACAGAGTAACGGGCGCGAGGCCCATACAGTTTAACGGGCTCGAGGCCCATGATATATAGGGCGTGAGGCCCATACAATTTAGCGGGCACGAGGCCCATACAGTTTAACGGGCACGAGGCCCATGATATATAGGGCGCGAGGCCCATATAGTGTGACAGGCGCGAGCCCAGGGCGCAAGGCCCATAAACTGAAAGCAATAAATGATGTAATGAAAGAAATAATGAGAAACATGAAAAAAGGAATAAATGAGTATTGTATGAGCACTACCACATGATGTGATGTTTGTGCTAACCCTATATGTGATGTTATGTTAAGACATCAGGGTAAAGTTTTAATAGATGTCATGGGTGACATCAGAGGATACCACTGTTATTACAGTTGGTATATTTATAGTTATTCTAATTTTATAGAATACTTATAGTTATCACAATTTATGTGATTATTTGTCATTACATCAGAGTAAAGTTTAAAGAAATGGCATGAGTTACATTAGAGTATACCACTGTTATTACAGTTGGTATGTTTATAGATATTCTAATTTTATAGAATACTACTAGTGTCACAAATTATGTGATTATTTGTGTTAATGCACGATATGTTTTTAGTAGTTATATACTACAGATAGTATATATGTTTATATGACAGAATATAACAGTATAATATACTGTTTTATGATTCCTGTTTTTATGTTTGAACTTACTGGGCGTTTAGCTCACCAGTTTGTTCGTGTGCAGGTAACAAAGTTAAGCAACCTGCCATTTGAGTTTATTGAGATACGGGATTTGGTGGAATGGGTTGCGAATGTCATGTCAAAGGTTATGGACCCGTTATGCTTAATCCGTCAGATAGTAAGAGAGAAAGTGAGTAAGTGTAAGTATGTATATAAAAAAAAAAAAAAATTTCCGCACCTTTTTATATCAATGTGAAAATAACAAATAGTAGAAGTAAGAATAGATGTCAAGTGACAGGCCCGCGCGAGGCGGGGTGTTACAATAAAAAAATTATATATACGTTCAGCAGCCCTTGGTTATAAAAGTTATAACCGATTCTTAGTTTTCTCATTCACTAACTTCTAATTTTTATTGTTTTTTTTTCTTTGGTTATAATTCGTGGTAAGCATTTCTTTAGTATTTTTTTTTTTGTTCTGTAGAAATTAGCAATGTTTGCATTTTTTTTTCTTTAACGATTCGTAATTACAATGTTTGTTCTGCAAATTTTAGAAGGGAGTTTCCAAGGGAAAAAAAAAAAAAAACACACACACACACACACACACACAAACATTGCTTGTTTGTACAGAACATAAAAAATATGGATCGCTACTGGTTTAAGTTGCTCCAATGCAAAAACCAGTGGAAGAGAAAAGTTTAGATAAGTGAACAAGATACACTAGAATACATTAATTGTTTGCCTATATAATAAAAATGTAATTGAAATTAGATTAGAAGCCTTTAATTGGATTACAAACCTTTCAATCAGAGCATAAGAGTTAAAAGCCTTTAATTGCATTTCCCCTGTAATTGATTTATGCTTACTTCTTTAATTCTTTTTCTTTATATATTTTTCTGAAATTAGACCAAATTAAATTCGAGAATCGTATTTGCATATTAAGTTTGATTCCTTTTTTGAAGGAAACCTGTTCAGCAATGAAAATTTAATAAATTGATTTTTTTTTTTTTTTTTACTCATTTGAAAAAATGAAATCAATGTACTAAACATGTCTATTATTTTAAAGGGACTACACAGTAGCTATAGAGAACGAAAAGTATATATACGAATATCTGTAATTACTTACCGTATTGACTCTTAAAAACAATTTTACAGAGCCACACACACATATACTTCCTTGCTCTTCTTCTTCTTCTTGTGATCACTAAGGTTTGATCTGTCGACAATGTCGGAAGAGAAAGAATCTGGAAATAGTACTAGTAAGAATGGAGTCAAATACACCAAACCAGAGCATTCCATAATTGCAAATGATGATCATCAAGACAAGAATGTTGATCACGATCATGATCAACACAAGAATGATGAACAAGTTCAACATCAAGATGATCATCAAGATGGGCCTTACAAGTGCCCACATTGCAACAAGTGGTACAACACGCGACGAACTCTCGGCGGTCACAAGAAAGCACACAAGAAAAAAGGAAAAAGAAATGATTCTGATGAAAAAGTTCAAGTACCTCAAAATGATCATCAAGACTTGCCTTATGAGTGCCCAATTTGTAACCGGCGATTCAAGTCTGGACAAGCCTTCGGCGGTCACATTAAAATGCACAAGGACAGCAGAAAATTTGCTGATTATGATGATCCATTTAGCCCACGCTGTAAGAAGAGTTTCCAGTCGAGGTTTCCAGTCGGTGAAACCTCTTCAAGTTCTAAACCTCCTCCGGGTGATCGTCTAGACTTGGCAAAGTGTTTGAAGCAACAGGGAAATTTTCCGTCCGTCACCACCACGACCTCCTCGGCTGCCTCAAATTTAGATGATGACGGCAAGGAAGCAGCGATTACTCTCATGTTTATTGCTCATCACAATCATCGCGTGACGAGCGAAAACTCAGGAGGTGGTCAACATATATGCAGGGATTGCAATGTATCTTTCCCAAGTTACCAACCACACAACGAAAAAGAACATAAAGATCAATAAACCATCACCAGTTTCATCGACTCGTCACGGTCCGCGGATGAAACCGATGCAACGAACGACAACAATGATGTTTCTGGTAAAAAGGGTAGCACTAATATAGTTCATGATTTTGATCTCAACGAACGACTCGTCATGCACGCACTTTTTTCTCACATATTATCAGAAAATGCTTCTTTATTTTGACCTAATACAACAATAATATTTATTCATTATATCGTAGCGGTTGATATTAAAGGCAAACTTTTAGTACAGTATTTTTTTTTATTGATTATGACAGTTTATATATATGCATATATTTATATATACAATAAAATTAGCAGTAAGCAGAATCAATTTTAGAGACAGACATTAAGCCATAAGTGTAAATCACAAACAAACTATTATAAATAACAAAAAAAATTCCTTCTTGAAATAAAATAACAGAGAATTAAGAATAAAAAAAGAAATATTTTGAGTAAAACATTGGATGGATAACCACAAGATCTAATCCTTAACTGTGAAAAGGATGCCTCGTTAAAACCTTACAAAGGAAAAAAACCCCGAAAACTAGCCTATATAGGGAAAAATCCAAGTAAGGAAAAAGAGTGCATGATCTTGAGCCGAAGCTTCCCATATTAAACAAAAACATAAGGTATTGTCTTAAGCTATTGCTACAACAATAAACATAGACTAAAAAAATGTAGTGTAAAAGCATCGAGCGCCTCCGAGTCGTCTTCTTCTTCACGAACATCAAATGTTAGCGGCCTGATTAGTTGATTCTGCTTGTGGGACTACATACTCATTTTCTGTCATAAGATCACCGTTCCTATTTCCACTTAACTCCTCCGTGGAAATGAAGTCATTGGAAATCTGCTTGTTTTGACTATCATAAGCAGGAACTTGCTGTTGAACTTGAAGATAATTTGCCATAGGATCAATTCCCACTGCAGCTAACTCCTCCTCTGTGAGATAATAATTTTCTAACTCCTCCGTGAAAAAGAAGCCATTGCTAATCTGGCTCAAGTCCGCATTTTGATTAGTTGGCATAAATCCAGCTAACTCCTCCCTTGTGAAGCTTTCATTGGCAAATTGGTTCAAGGTAGTGTTTTGATCACTTAATAGCTGCACGTTTTGATCCTCATAAGCAGGAACTTGCTGTTGAACTTGAAGGTGATTAGAAAAAGTCTGCGGTATTTGCTGGCTCATGTTTGCATGATCTTCTATCTCCATGTTCTTAAAAGGTGATTGTGGCTGGTATTTTTGATCCTCACAAGCATGAACTTGCTGTTGAACTTGAAGATGATTAGAAACAGTCTGCGGTATTTGCTGGCTCATGTTTGCATGATCTTCTATCTCCATGTTCATAAAAGGTAATTGTGGCTGGTATTTTTGATCCTCACAAGCATGAACTTGCTGTTGAACTTGAAGATGATTAGAAACAGTCTGCGGTATTTGCTGGCTCATGTTTGCATGATCTTCTATCTCCATGTTCTGAAAAGGTAATTGTGGCTGGTATTTTTGATCCTCATAGGCAAGATGTTGCTGTGGCAGATGATTAGGATAGTTCTGTTGTATTTGTGTCCTCATGTTTCCTTGATCTTCTATAACCATGTCTTGAGAAGCTTGTGGCTGGAGATTTTGATTCTCAGCGGCAAGATCTTGTTGTTGAGGTTGATCAAGGTTGGTCTGTGGTATCTGATGTTCTAAATTTTGCTGATCATCAACATTAGCAATGTGATTCGGTTGTGGCTGCAGCATCAAAACGTCACGAGGCTCCCCCATTGGTGCATCAATTTGGAGCTTTTGTTTGTTGGCTAATTTCTTGTATACCTTGCATAAAACATACTCATTTATCTGTAAAATAAGTAAAAAAAAAGTTGATTATTATCCAAAAATTAGTATAACACACAATGGAAAAGCAAAAATAATACATGTATAAAGTCGAATAAATACCTTGTCAGAGTTTGATGGAATACTATACTCATGCATGAGCCATTCGGTGTTTCGCTTTGGATTAGTTTTATTGCGATAATTCAATTGCATCCTTTGCCCAATCAAATGTCCATTGTGATCTGTTATGGGCCTCTTGGAAGAACTGTCCCTCCAGACTCCCTCGCGAGCTTTACGATTACGACGTTCTCCCATAGAAAACTTGAGACTTGCTTTGCTAAAGAAGTACATCTCATTTTCTCTCCGTGCTCCATATTCCACTGTTCAATTAAAGTGAATATCATTTGTCAATTATTACTTAATTCATGAGTCTTTTAGCATACGATATGAAGTGTGTGCAGAGTTTAAAGAGATATGCATGATGTGGTTAGTATGATACTGCTGATCTGATTACAAAAAAGTTATCTTACTACAAACTAATCATCAGACAAGTGAAGTGAAACTACTCAAAATTACAGGAAAACTAAGTAACTCCATTAATAAATAAGCAAATAAAAGAAACATGGAATACATAGTATTGATGAACCACATTGACATAATGACGGAACCCAAACACAATTAAATGCATACATATATATATAAGCTAGCTGTGATGGAAAAGAGACCGTCTGAAACTATATTAAGCCTACTATATATATATATATTTAATATTTGATTTACAACAGTCATTATTACACAAGAATAATTCAAAGAAACAAATGTATATATGCATATGGGCAAAATAATTGATAATTACTATATAGAAAAAGAAATAAGTATACGTATATATACTATAAAAAACCAACCAAGAGAGTAGATGGATAGAGCAACCACATGCATGTGCAAGATCAAAACTACGTATAACTGAAAACAATTTTCTTGTCTGTGTCAAGAAAATAGAATACCATGAATGAGTTATCACGTACGTACCTTCAAGTTCTTCAGGAGTGCAACTATAAAGATCAATTTCTTTGAATGTGTAGGAAGACGATTGGCCCCCCAACTTTGCCGCCAAGTAGCCGATCAACTCTACATCTGTTGGCATAAACCGATATCCTGCCGGAAACCCCGCCAAATCAAACCGTTGGCCGCCGTACGGCAACAATATCAACTTGCCATGCGCACCTGCACCTTCTTCGTTGTCCTCCATTGAAGCAATAACAAGATGAACCTCAACTAGGCTTCTTAGTCGGTAGAGAGTGAAAAGAAAGCAAAAGGTGAGAAAATTTTATGGGATTTGAGAAGCGAGTGAGGTATTTATAGATGGAATTGTAAGATATTAGAATATTACTTGGACTTAAACTATTCCATTTCCATGCACCGACAGCCGTTTTAACGTCCTAATAGATATTCGATTATACATTAAAACGGATTTTCAAATCAAAGTAAAGGATATCTCCAAAAAAAAAAAACTTCGAAAATGATTAAATAGATCTAACATATATTAGTCGAATGCAAGAAAACGTACGTGCCAAAAATTCATTTAAAATTTTAAGATCTAAAGGGATTCAAATCAATGGCTAATATTAATTGGTTGGCCATGAATCCTAGTATATTTGCCATATAGTACGTACGTACAAATTAAGCAAACGAAGTCTAATTTCAACAGGATTACTATATACTATATTCTTTTTGGACGTAAAATTATCTATATTTTATATATATCCATTAATTTCTGTTGTGATCAATTTCTTGTTTTTCTAGTAGGAAGAAAACAACGGCAGAGTCGGAAAATTTTTTATAAAATATTTCGTCTTTATATTTGTTTCTTATGTAAACTTTGTAATCTGAAATAACTAAGGTTAAAAAACCCAAAATCCAATTTTAAATAATAGTATAATTGACTTATTGTTTGTTTAGGGTGTTAAATGTAAAATAATATATATTTATGAATCAAATTTTGGAACCTAACGTAACATTTTTTAGAAAAATCTAAGCAAATTTTATAATTTTAAAATTTCAAAAGAGCAATTAAAAGACTTAATTAGAAGAATTAACGTGATAGAGACTGAAAAACATATTAGTCCATTGGGTTTGGGGCAGCAGCTCTGCTGTCCCTGGGCCTAATGTGGCTCCGTCGTAGAAGAAAAGTTACAAACCACCACTTCCCAAAAAAAAAAAAAAAAGTAAAATATATCAGAAATCTAAAAATATATATATATATATATACAGGAGCAAATTTTTTTCACAAAAAAAAAATTTTAAAATTATAAAATTTTTTTCCACTCTAATTTCCAACTTGTAACATTATATCTCCCTTTTTTTTAAGAGGGAGTGGTGTGCATTTGGTAAGAAATTTTTACAATGTGTTTAACTTGCAAGTCATATTTATAGATTTTTCTTAGATTATAATCATTCCTAAATTTTGGCTTCTCACGTCCTTTTAAATATTAACATATTGTAGCTTCAAATCACCTCCTCTGTTTCTAATTCTTCACTGTTACACCTCATTTTTTTTTAAATTATTTGTTTTTTGATACAAAAGTTTCAAGTGACATATATATATATATACACACTTGTGTTTTTCAATTGTTGGGACCGTACATTGTAAGTTTTAATTAAAGGATAGCATTAATAAACATTTCAATTGTTTCAATATATATATATATATATATACATTTGGAAAATATGGAGTCGAAGTTTTGAAACAGGTATGGGCTCGGGCTCAAGGTCCGGTCGAGATTCGGTGTCTGGTTTTGGGACTGATGGGGTTGGGCTTAGTGATTGAGTCGAGGCCATGATTTGAGGGATCATGGGTTGGGGTCAAGATCAAGATTAGGTTTCAGAACCCGTCAAAATTAGGATCACGGTCTGGTCGGATTCTGGGGTGGGGACGTTTGAATTCTGGGATTGAGTCTGATTATAGTACTGAGGTCAGGTCCATATCCACGGCAACGATTGGGTCAAGGTCGGATTTATTTTTGTAATGAGTATTTGATTAATTGAACCTTGGTCGACCCTGATTTATGCGCTTTGTACACACCACCTTTTAGATTGGAAGCCTACAATGACGACCGAATCCGAACCTCAACCCCCTTTTTAACTTTTTTATTTTATTTTAATTTCATAAATTTTTGAACTTATGAATCTGCATACTATGCACAACTTATATATATATATATGGTATACATGTTAAAACTGCCTTTGTTTTTTTTAACTTCATATGTTCAACCATCATTTTATAATTAATAAATTTCATAAATTTTTCACCACTGTCTAAAAAAGACTTTGATATTATTTCTTCATATAAAAAGCAATTTCGGTTGTTTGTATTTGTCTGATTTTGCAACTCTATATTTGTATGTGCAGACGCTATACATTCTTAATTCACCTCATAAAATTATATGTTTTTTTTTTCCTGCACACTTATTTATACATTTCTCTAATACGAAACAATATATAGAATTATAATTTATCTAGAAACATATTTTAAATAACCACATCCTAGATAGTAATTAGTTCTTCAAACCTCCGAAGGTGGAAGCTCACTGAGATCAAAGTCAAAAACAATCTTAACACCACCCTTTTGATTAGAAACATCTACATCCATCATTGCCACCATCATCTCCCTTGGTGTCATGTGTTGCTGCTGTTTCATCCACAAACCACGACGAATCAATAAAACTAGTAGAGTGTCTATTGATTTTGTTGTTCTTGATACCTAATAACGCTGGGTAACCTGGGAAAACAATATCTTGCAATCCTTGCATAAATATTGATATCCTCCTGATTTTTCCCAACTAGTTGTACTACTTCCCTTCTTCCTCTTCTGTATTGATCTGATCATGAAGGGTAGTGGATGTAAATGATACGCAATTATTTTGATGAGCGAGCAACATGAGAGTAATCGCAGGTGCTACTTTGGCCGCTATGTTTCTTGGTGGTGACGGCATGTTGTTTTAGAGAGTTTGCCAACCCTAGATGATCACTTGGTGGAATTTTATGGGAATTAGATGACAACATTAGTTTCCGCGGCCTTTAATTTTCGGTGTAACATATATAATATTTGAAGAATCGCCTATGATTGATATTAATCATGTGACCGCCTTTAATTTCCTCATCATCCAAATCATTATCTTGATGATCATTATGATCAATGCGTTTTCTTTTGTTCTTCTTGTTGATGATGTTGCTGTTGTTACCACCATGAAATCTCTTGTGACCGCCGAGAGCCTTTCTTGACTTGAACCGAAGATTACAAACAGGTAATGTTACTGAAGGGAAACAATCTCATTTTTTTTTTTTATAGTGTTTACTAAATTTGGTCATGTTAATTTTATTACTGTAATTATTAAGATATCTTTTTATATAATCAAACATTTATTGACACATGAAAACTTATTAATTAAATTTGATATTAATATCAAATTAAGGGAGTGCAAAGATTGACATTCCCATCTTTATTTCTTGTATTATATATGACCCTCTAACCTCTTATTTCTCATTTTGTAAATGTTCTGTGATTAAAAAAGAAAAAGAGTGACTATTTACATTCTCTATCCTTTATTTTATTGATGTTTTATCTTTTTAAAGTATCAAATATAGCACAATATTAGATGGAGGCGGGCATCATACATACATAATTATATAGCACTCTTAAGCACGTATTAACGATGAATAGTGATAAATATGCAGAAAAGTCCATGCAATAACGTGTGTAGCTTTGATGTATTTGTACCATCTCGGTCAAGGGATTCCCCACAAGTGTGCCTAAAAAAGACGCAGAGCCAATATGTCTCCACTCTTTTCTCTCTCTTCTGTTCACCTGCATTTTTCTTTTCCTTCTGAATCCGCACCAATTTTTTGTTACCTTTTTCCTATCTCTTAATTAACCATATGTATAATCATTTAAGGATCTCTTCCTCAGATAGTATAGTCACTACAAAAAAAATAATGACTCTTCTAATTATAACATTTTTATATAATTAAACATCATTTATAATCATAAAGTTATGACTAACATGCATTTAGTCATAAATATTTATTGTAACTAAAACTTTTAACTATAAGGTTTTTGATCATTATGTGATTAAAACTTTTTCTGTGATTAAAAAGTTTTAATCACAATAAAAAATTTGTGACTAATTGCATATTAGTCATAAGATTGTAACTAAAAGTGACATTTAATCATATAAAAATATTGTAACTAAAAATCTTATGAAAAAGTGTTGAGAGTAAATGTTTTTTTTTTTTTTTCATTTTTTTTATTTTTAATTTTAATATTACAAAATGGAACCAACACTTAGGTATTTTTCATCAAACGGTGGTGACGGCACTATCAAACCGGAGATTCAACATTGTTCTGCGGGCTGCGTATTGCTATATTGTTCATCTTGTCAAGTGCTTTGAAAAATGCATCTTTCACCAAACCTTTTATGGACTCATGATCATAAGCTTTCTTGAGTAGATAAGGAGTGAAGACGAAAATAGTGATGACCCACCCAAGAGTGGAGGAGAGGATGTGCAAGAGCAAAATGGGCGGGAGAGCTCCAAAGATGTGTCGAGTTTCTGTGAGAAACCGGATAATAAATACTACTGCGGCGCTGTTGCGATCGTCTGGAGTAGAATGGTGATGATGATCATGAGCTATGAGGAAATATTCAACCAAGCCGAAGGCAATTAAAGATATCAAAAATGTGGACATGATCCAGTAGTGCTTTTCAAATGGGGAGCACTTTTCAAACTGGAATTTCACTTGGATGCAGCCTCCCAATATGCCGACGATAGAGACGATGATCATGCTGTTTTCAGACGACATTCCCTCCCCCAACTGATGATGATGTAGCGTGATAATAAAAAATACCGCCGAGCTACAAATATTGCACACAACATCTATATAAATAAGTGAAATAGGATAGAGCAAAGAAACGGAAAGTTGACTAATGACTATGAAGTGTGTTTTGATAAATATTATTGATTAAAAGATACAGACGAGAAGGCACAACTACCATTAGAAACAAGTATTTATATTCCAACAAGATTGACACTCAATAGAATTTTTGATGATTGTATATATATATATATATTTTTCATTCCTTAATTGCCACATGATTGAACTCTAAATTGTTTATACCCTACAGCAAGAACTCTCGAGAGATATATATGTTAATTGTACAAAATTCTCGAAAGAAATATATGTTAACTGTACAAAAACTAGAAATAACTTCCATAAAACAAACCAAGAGTTCTTAAGCTATTAAAATAGAGATACTTAAACGATAAAAGCAAAGGCAAATAAAGCACTATAGGAGAAACAAAGAAAATTACGATCAGTCAAAAATATCACGTAGTTGTTAGGGGAACCCCAATCCCCAACCAGTTGCCAATCATACATATATATTATCGCATTCACAAAAGTTGAGGTAAACGAAAATTGCAAATTCAAAAATAGTTTATTCCAGAGATTAACGACATCATGTTAACGTAATTATGATCATTTAGACATCAAAACATTAAAATATTATGCTTTTTTTTTTTTGTGGTGGTCAAACTTTTTATGTTTAGTTAGTTTTCTACTTAGTAGTTTCTTCGTTGCTTCCACCTTCAACAGTTTTTTTAATTTTATTTAAAAATTGGTCAACTTGCTCAGATAGATAAGTTTCCGAAAGCATTTTCCTACGAGTACGAAACTCCTCTCCTTTTGGCTAATAATGGTGCATTTGGCTTTATGGTTCCAACCGGACTTTTCAAGCTTATTTTTATTTTTTTTTAAGTTAATAAAAATTTTAATTATTTTTTAAAAGTAGATAAATTCTAATTTAAAATATTTATTTCAAATCGACACACCAAAAGCATTTTCCGGACATCTTGCTAGGAGCATATTTACCAATGACGAATTTAGGTATTGGAGTTTGTAGGTAGTGGAAAGCATGTATTTTAGTGGCTTATAATTTTAATAACTTTTTGAATTTTAAATTGTATCAAATTATACTCTTTTTATTTTAATATAGTTTTATCATAATCTTGGTAGGATCAAAAAATCCATGTATAATAACCAAAATCAGGGAATGCAACTCCTTTCTGTTTTAAGCCTAATGCTTAATAAATAATTTCACTTTCGGGCTTAAATTATGTATATTTGCTCAGATATATTGAATGTTATATGTATATATATATATATGGACTTTTTAATCATTGTAGTATTTATGAACTTATAATATTCTTTAATATTTAAGAATTTCTAATAATAATTTATGAACCTTGAACTTTTAGATTAGTGTACTAATTTTATGACGATTAATCCTCGTAGTTAAATTAAGTTATATTTTTATATCTTAAAGGTACCATAGCGTACAATATAAGGTAGAGGATATCATATTAGTCATGATCTAACAAACTCAAGCTTGAAACAATGATATATGTATGACATAATATGTATGTCATAATTAGCCTCATTTACGATATATATGCATATATATCAGTGATTTGTCCTTTTTCAACACAAGACGGATTGTATGGTCTTCAGATGTCATATATATGCATTTATAAATATACATGTGTATAATGCATACTAATTCAGATTAGTCATCAAAGTGTACCTTTCATGTGTTGCCGTGTTGGGCGGGATTGACGAGAACTCCATCTTTTCTTTTATATATATTTTTTAAAGGATAACTGTATTGCAAATAAGGAAAATACATATTAATATTTATTCAAATAGTCTTATAAAACAAAGAAATTTAACCACGCCATAGACATATTTGATCAGTAAATATTAATAAAGCATACTGAGGAGTAAAACGTACACCACGTCCTAACAACTAGAAACCAACTATCAAGCACATATATGACTTTTTAACAACACCTCTATCAGTAAAAAGCTTTGATTGATCAAGACCAAAATACGTATTATTTAAAGGTAACCCTAACACCACATGTGACTAACCCCAACTGATTACACACATAATCGATACCAGAGTGTGGAGAAACTATATTTGTTATTATAAAACAAAACAAATAACACAACAACAAAAGCAATTCGTATATAGCAAAAAGAATATTACCATTATTTTAAACAAGAGTAGTATATCAACTCTAATCTCAATTTTTTAAATACTAATTCAAATGTCATACTTTTATTAGTAGATGCAATCAATTAATATAGTAATACTTTAATTACTTATCAATAAAAGAATGACAACTTATATATTACATAAATTGGTATTCAAAAATTGATATTAAAGTTGGTGTTTCTAACATTTTTCTTTTAACAAACAACTAACACAAAAAAGGAAAGATGCTCCGTATACTGATAATACCTTGGTCAACAAGCCGACCAACGTGATTTTAGGGGCAAAGAAATAGTAGAGGCAAGGAATGGAACACCACAAAAGAAGTGCCATCTCCTCAGTGCATGAGATCTACAAAACGGACCTATAGGTATATTTTATTCCTCCATCTATTTAAATGATAGAATAGGTAAATATGATAAAAGTTCATAAGTTACGAGCATTTTTATCAGTTTTTTAAGTTCAGGTAGCAAAATTACAAAAATATCAAAATACAGGGAGCGATAATAAAATTTGTCCAAAAATTTTGTGCACAGAAGAAGGTCAAAATGGAAATTTCACTATATGGTTAATTATTTGGGTTGGTCGTTCAATGACTGGACGACTGAAGACCTAGGTGGGAAACTTCAAGACTTGACATGCGTTAAGACCTTTTGGGTTTCAAAGGACCAAATATTAATGCGCCCTTGGGACAAGGAAATAAAATCGAGTAACCCAAACTACGAAGGATGAGTCTTCTAAACTATTTTACCATCACCTATTAATCTCAGTCAAGCCCCACAAGCAAGATAACTAAGGATGCACGAGCCCATTTTAATTAAATTAAGAAAATTATAACAGTTTTTAAAAAATAATCATAATAAATAATAGATTTATCATATATATATATAATGTTATCCTAGGTAAATGATATAAGTTACAAGATGTAAGTAAATCATCTGGTAAAGATGTAAATTCATTTACTTATATATAAATGTATTATTTACCAAATAAATATAATATAAATAAATTATTTACATAATAAAATTACTATTTATTATAAATATTTTAAATACATATTATTTATTTTATTTATTTTCTAAAAGCTGTTATTTATTTCATTATTTATATTTCACTTAACCACTGTCATAAGAAATTAAGAATTCTTCCGAGAATGGCTTGGGTGCATAGATATAGTCCAATGTTCTCATTGCGGGATATGAGTATGACGCAATGGGTGGGCGTGACCATGTGTGTCGAATATGGAGACATACTTTTGAAGTGAAACTCTACTTGTGAGGAGGCCTCCCAAAATGGCAAACATTGGCATGATGATGTTTTTACATGATTTTGTGAGAAGACAATCTTTTTCCAACAAGGGGGGAGCAAATTCAAAAACCAAAAACAAAACAAAACAAAAAAGTGGGAGCAATTCGCTGGATTATCACAGCAAGCCAGAAAAATAAAAAGTTAAAAATTAGACTAAAAGTAATGGTTAAAAAAAAAAAAAAGACTGCCGAAGAAGGAATATAAAATTTGGGGAATAGGACTTCTGAAAAAAAAAAAAAAGTGGATATTTTAAAAAATAAAATAAAAAGGAGAGCAACCATCAAAGAGGGAGGAAAAAAAAATGAAGTTATCAAATAAATTAAATTAGATTGCTTGAAGTTGGGGAGGAAAAAAATAAAGTTTTCCTATGCTTGTGGCCATGAGAAGATGGTAATTTTTCCCTAATTAATTACAATGGCCCCACCTGCAAAAAATGATGCAACTTCTTTGATGAACCTGTAGACGTGGATTTCTCTTTGTAAAGCGATGTTGCGGAGCCAAATATCATTTTTGGATACAAAAACATAGATACAAAAAAACGAGTAAGTGACTTGTCCTACGTTTGATCAGAAAGTTTGATTTAAGAACTTGCAAGCTCCTGTCCATCATTGGTATCAGAAAGGTGCTTATCTGATGTAGTTGAAGTAGATTCATTTGGAGGTGATTTAGTTGGAGCATTATAAAAGATGCAGTAAAGAGTGAATAATGTTTTAGGTGCACCATTTTGTTGATATTTTGTGCTATTGATGAATATTATGTACTCTTTGTTGGTTGAGAGAGTGTCTTGGGCTTTCTTTATTATATAGCACATAAAAAAAAAAAAAACAAGGATTGTTTGTTTTATTATATATAATGGACCTTTTACTCTACAATATAAACAATTAAATCTAAAACCATAAGTAGCTCAGTTTGAAGAGCATTATAAAGATACATGTTTAGCACAAAACAAAGAATGTTGTATTAAAACATTAAGGATTATAATTAATGAATCATGATTCTGGTATATGATAAAACTAGATGAAAATATGATACCTCAGAAGTGTCATTAATTAGCTCGATTGCTGAATAACAGAGTAGTTTTCTGCAGTGTGTCCATGTAAAGCTGCTGGTAATGAGCTGAAATTGTCTATTAGTTGGACTTGAAGACGACATCTGTGTGTTTTCAAAAGAAATGGTTAAGTCATAAGTACAAGGATAAATTAAAAATTAAAAATTGTGTGTTTTACCTTGGTGTCCAATTGCCTCCTTTTCGTTGCAGAAGAGACATTCGAAGCTTTCATTGCTAGAAGCACCTGTGGGTTTGTGACATTTGTTGCAAGCAATGTGCCAGAACTGTTGTGCCAAATTTGTGATTGAGATGGTTGCTTTTAGCCAAAAGCTTGTTTGCTTGCCAAAGATGGTTAGCGAGTTTTAGTAAAAGTGTGAGAATAGAAAATTTGTACAGAATGAAGATCAAGTTATAGTGAATTACCATTTATGGTAGACTTGGAATGCTGATAATTTCTGAGATGTCATTAGTTGAAGGACTTGCTATGGTAAATGAGGAACTTAAGTATGACTTTGCATCGATGATGATTTGATCAAGGGTTGCTTTGTTTTCTCTTGCCCTATGAATTAGATGTCAAAATGTGGATAATTATTGATCGATAATATGCATTAGAATAATGAAATACATTTTGAGGACCAAAGAACTGATATTTCACCTTTTATCAATTATGCAAGTGAGGTTCTTACTTCTTACTCTTCGCATATTAGTGCACAGTGAGTGCTGCCACGACATACAAAATCCCAACTGATATTATAACTTTGACAAGGCACACATGATACATGAATTCAACAGATTCTAGACTTGTTTCAAATGTGGAAAACAAAACAACAGCACTGCTAGTTATCATCACGAGTGCTCTATCACCTATATTTATGTCCCCAGAAGCCCCAAACACTGTAGTCTAAAGAATCCATTATTTCAATTTGTTGAAAGGAGTGTCATTTTCAACTGGTATGACTGTCGTAGCCACTGCTCCTACACCACAAAAAATGTCTATCCAAATAAAGACTTTGCAAAACCGATGGAAAATATATCAATGGTGCAAAACTGACCATTTATTCTTGTTTACTTCCTCCAAAAAGAAAAATTTAAGGAAAAAACCATGTTTACCAGCTGAAGTGAGCGTTGTAATGCTAGCTCATTTCTGTGTAACATAATGTTGATACTTATCATTAATAGTAAAAGTTTTAAAATGTAACATGTTACACATAAAGTTATATAAAATTACATATAAATGAACTAGTAGCTAACAACATGGATCAAAAAATAAGTTACATTTACAGAGCCATGATCAAAAAATAAGCTACTTTTTCGTTGAAGGTGGCATGTAGTGTGTTGAGAAAATATTAGAGACTTGAAACACGTAAAGAAATACGCTTTCTTTAAAGCGTTATTTGCCCCCTCTCCGTAGAGATTGCTTTGGGTTTCAGTAGCAAATCGCTCTCAGGATATGACAAGCCTCACGTAAATTTCCAGTAAGCAAAACTAGAAATTTTACAGAAAGAACATAAGAACTCAGTTGAGTATCTGGTAAAGAAAGAATAGAGAAAACTGAAACGAAAGGAAATATTATTCTGTTAAACGTTTTCTGATTTCCCTTAATATAGACTCAATGGCATCCATTCATCAATACATACAACTGTTGATACAAACAGTTGTTATTTTATTGCTGCTATATCTGAAAAGTCACATCTTTTCAGAAAAATTAAATTTGAATGCTAATTCTGAAAAGTCACATCTTTTCATAAATTCGAAATTCAAATTTGAATTATTTTATTTTTATTTTATAAAAATAAAATAAAAATAAATAAATATTAATTACAGCATTTAATCTCCACGCGACATGTGTCAAGTGCCAAGTACGCCTAATAAGCGCCTCTACAGCCTCACTGCCCACGCCACGTGCGCGTGTGTGAGTTGTGTAGGCATGTCCCTTCACTTACCACATCATTGGTTCACTAGAAACGTATTCTCTTATAAAGAGCTATGACTCTTTATCTTCTTTTTATGTGGAACTTTAGCATATTTTTTTGCACTTATAGTTAAACAATTCCAACATAGTGTACGTGGGGCAGTACTGGAAGCAGTAGCACAGCCACGTGTACTGTACTGATCAAAAGGTGAGGAATATTAAAAACCACCAGAACAGGCAATTACCACAACAGATTAAGCAGCAGAATGAAAGTGGTCAGAATCTAGTAAAGTGAAAAAGAAACAAAGATTTAAAGTTATTTATAGCCTATGAATAATAAATTGCATGCGAAATCAAAGTCGCAATCCCACTTCAGATAAAAAAGTCATAATCTTACTCAACAGCAGTAAGATAAAGTCAATTTTTTTTAAATAAAAAATAAAAATCCTTTTGTAATTATTAAAACTTCAAGAGACATAAAATAACAGTTTTTTAGCTGTTTTTCAAACATTTCAGCTAAAATTATCAAATTAATATCAATTAACTCGAATTGTTCAAATGTAATCTTGGCCGGAGTAAAAAGTAGTTTTTTTACCCTCAAAGTAGATGGTGAAAAACAAAGTGGATTCACTTCTTCATTATTATATATTAGCTAGGAAGAAAGTTAGCATTTTCTAAGGTAAAAAAACAATTTTAGTCCTTCGTATTTTTTACCGTTAGATTGATTCTGGATAATGTTAATATTGGATTCAATTTGCAATTTAAAATTTTCATAAAACCATTATATATTTTTCAAATTATACATCTTAGTTAATGAGATTTCTAAATATGACAAATAATGTGCTTCAATTAAATATCTGGAATGTCGTATTTGAATAATAAAAAGTGTTATGATTTGAAGAGAAGGTTATATAATTATAAAATTAAAATTTTGCCATTAATTCAAATTAGATACAAATTCACGGAATTAGCTATAAAGTTAATAATCTTTAGTGACAAAATTATTTCTATCTAAAATTTATATTAAACAAAAAAAAAACTAACTTTTTGTAACTAAGAGTATCATATTTAGCTACGATCACAAAGAAAATTTATAGTCATAAATTTTTAGTTTCAACCTTAGAACTACAACTTAGCTACAAAATAAAATTTGTAACTGATTCTTTTAGCTATATTTTTTTTTTTCAAAAATCTCAAAATACAAAATTTCATAACTAAGTCGAAATGAAATAAATTATTTTTTTTTTCAAATCACAAAAAAAAAAAAAAGAGATAAATGATACAAGTCCAAACACATTTAAATTTTTACACTATTATATATATATATCATAATTCATTTTCAATTTAAACCTTTCTTAAACACATACTTTCATGCCAATCTTCAAAACTCTGTCTTCAATTGTTAATCTAAGGCCTCATTTATCAATTGAGTCCGAGTTTAAATTTTTCAATTCAGTTTTATTTTTTTTTTAAAAAGTCAATAGAAATTATAACAATTTACTAAGTTAAATCTAAAAATTTTATTCATTTCTAGACTTAACTTATGAACTAAAAGAGTTTTGAAGGGCTCCTAAGGATGCGTTTGGAGAACGTTTTTTAACGTTACGAAAACTAATTTTACACCAAATGTAAAATTTTACATTCAAATATAATTATTTTCAATAGTACTACAAAAACAATTACTATTCTAAAGTTTTTAAAAACAATCACATTAACTTTTCAATCCTAATTATTTATCTCTACTTTTTCCAATCACATCAACTTTTTAATTCTAAAATACTTTTCATCCAAAAACATATTGTATTCAAATATAAAATAAATACTTTTCAACTAAATATAACACTCAAAAAAATTATATTCAAATACAATTAAAATATAATGCGTTTACCAAATGCCCCTTAAGTAAATTTAAAAGATAGTGCTAATAAATAAATGGCACTTCCAAAAGCAGGCCACGATAAAATTGAATGTATATTCATAGTCTAGGCATCATTAATAGAGCGTAACCCAATCGTTGTTTTTCAAGTTTCTAATCTCTTACCCCTTATTTTTGAATCGAAATATCTAAGAAATTCGCCTTGACAGTAATATATGTTGTATATGTAAATCCTAGTCAGTGATATATGTTGTATATGTAAATCCTAAATGTAAAAATATGCGGAATTCGTCCATGAAAAGAAAGTAAGGGGTATAGATAAAAAAAAGATAATAGCCAGGCCATTTTGTTTCAACAAATATGACCATTGGCAATTTCTCAGTTTATTTATTTCTTTTTTTTTTTAACTTAACTTTAGAATTTTTCCAGTCCTATGCGTTGCAGATCCAGCTAATGGGCGTGTGAATGTCTGGGCTAGGAAAAGGTATGTCAAGATGTATGATGTGTGCGTTGGCCCATCCGTACGTGATGTAAACTTAGAATCTCCCTGCGTTGGGCCCCGTGGTGTGATATTCATGGAGGCAGTGTGATGGTTGTAAAATCCCTACTTTCAACAACAACCACAAATTCCCATAAGCTCTTACCAAAAATAAAAAATAAAAAAAAAATTCCCATAAGCTTGTCGAAATATTAGATAGGTATTATCAACTGTAACCCCGTTATAATCTCTTTAATTCGTAAAACATTTAAATTTGGGATATTTTAAAAGATTTAAACCCCTATTCTATTTTTTTTTCTTTTCTCTTTTATCAAACAATCAATATAAATATTAAAATTTTTCCACTAATTTCTCTATCTTTTTTGTATCCTTCCACTTTTCTTTAGTACTAAACGCACTCTAAAAAATAAAGCTCTTTCACTCTCCAACAATCTCTAAAAGCCAAACAATATATATGCTCACTCCTCCTACCACATACAACCGGCACCAGAATATTAAAAAGAAGAAGAAGAAGAAGAAGAAGAACTACAAAAATTACAAACCAAGGGAAATTGTTTTGTAATGTTACACAATAAAAGATGACCAATACCGGCTAAAGGGCTCACTCCAAAAAAAAAAAAAAAAAAAAAAAAAAGAAAGAACTTTCAATCACAACACTTTCTCATAAAATTTTAGTTATAGTATTTTATTTTTATTTTTTTTTTGTGAGTAAATGTCACATTTAGCATCCATATTTTTAGACACTTTGTTTTTTAAAAACGGAAAAAAAATAATTTTTAAAAAGTAGATCTTCTAAATTTCTTTATATAACTATAAACAACTTTTCCCTTTTGTAAATTAAAAGAAACTTTTTTATGTCAAAAAAGAAATTTTTTTTATCTATCCAAACACTTTTTCACTTTTAGATAAAAAAAAATTTCTTTTTAAAAATGGACTTTTTTTCATTTTTAAAAATGGACAACCCATTTAAATGCCATCTTAGTCATAAACTTTTGTTGTGACTAATATATAATTAATCACAAATTTTTATTATGATTATAATTTTTTGTTGTGACTAATATGTAATTAATCACAAATTTTTATTATGATTATAACTTTTAGACAGGAGACATTATAAAAAAAGAATTTTAATTACACCATGACTAAAATATTTATGACTAAAATTTTATCACAATATAAATTTTAACTAAATACATATTAGTCATAATTTTATAATTAAAAGAGGCATTTAGTCCATTTCGAGAAGAAAAAGAGATATTTAGTGATGTAAAAATATTATGACTAATATTACACCATTTATATATAATATATATATATGCACAAACTCCTATGTAATTACACATCAATCACGCGGGTATCTGTCAAATCTATTCATTTTTCAGAATTGAAAGTCCTGTATCTCGTATTATCTATTAGGGTTAGTTTGGGAAGGACACTTGGAGGCTTTTCTTTTTTTTTTTTTTTTTGAAAAAAGGTTAGTTGAAAAAAATATGTTTAGGAAAAAAAATTATTTGAGGTGAAAAAATTAAAAAATTAAAAAAAATTTTAAAAAAAATATTAATATGGATATTATTTTATTTATTTTAAAATTTTATATAATTTAAAAAATATATATTAATATAGATATTGTTTTGTTTATCTCGATATTTTATACAATTTAAAAAAAATCATCTCATTTAGATTTGTATATACAAAGTTATGAGTTTTTAAAATTTAAAGTTTATTATAACATTTTAAAGATATAAATAGTAAAAAATGATGATACGTTGAAAAAAAAGTGTTTTGAAAAGACAAAACTAATGTCCCAAACGGACCTTAGTATGCATAATGAATATATATAGATTTCTATATATATATATATATATGTACGCAGAGAACTTACTTTATTTTTATGTCAAGCGTAATATGATTTTTTTTTTTAACCAAAATGAAGAAAACACTTCTGGATTTCCATGTGAAATTCTCCTGAAACGTTTTACATAACTACATATCTGAGAAAACACTTTTGGATTTCCTGTGATATTCTCCTGATCAAACATTTTACACAACTATTTGGCTATATGTATACAACTTTGTAGGATATATCTACGTGTGAGAGTGTGTGTGTGTTGAAACTAGCAAATAGACACACACACATATATGTAGTAGACATAAAATTCAATTAGAAAAATTGATCTTATTTTATTTATCTCAAATTATAAGGATTATAAATAAGAAAGTTATGGATTGTTAAAATTTGAGTTTTTTGAAAAATAAAGAAGATAGAAAAGAGATGTGATTAAAATTGAGTTATGGAAGCCATGGATAAGTTTGCAGCAAATCAAAACAAGCTACAATCATACTTGAAGGGAAACACATCAGCAGCAGCACCAGCAATAAAAAAAAAAAAAAAAAAATCTCGTAACAAAAAAGTAACCTGATATAATAGAAAGCTTTCTTAGATAAAACGGGGAATGAGCTTAACAAAATAAAAAAAAGAGAAGAAAGATACCAGAGATCGAATTAGACCGAACTAAAAAGATCTAAATTATTATATTTTATACATTCATACCACTCTTATTATTTTATACATAAAACCTAATATTTAGATAGAGCTAACAAGGCAGGGATGCTACATTATAATGGTTACAAAACCATTATTTACTTTTTTCCATTATCTTCAAGAGTCTCTTTAACAAATGCATGGTTAAATCTGGACTAATAATTGTTCCTGATTTAGACCCGTTTCGTATAAATTTGTCATATGCAGTGCTACATATCTTTAGAGGGAGTCATTAGCAACACAACTATCTTGGGACAATGATGGGGACAAATCACTCGCTACACGCAGTTTCCTCTATATATGTATACGAGATTAAGCTCTTCTACTTTGTGTGATGGTTTAGTTTCTCAATGCCTTCAGTTGCACAAACTCGTCCCCAATTTTGAGGCTTAATTCTAAATATACCAGTACTATGTGTTAATAAAATGTCTAGCAGTCTAGGTACCTTAGTGTTTTTCTTTTTTAATGGAGATATATTTATCTATTTGGTTTGATATTTCTATATTTTGAAATATACTCATTTGTTTGGTTGATACTTATTTTTAAATTTTGATTAGATCTTTTTCGTAAATAGTATTAAAATGTATTTAGCATTAATTGTTTATTGTTTTTGTATATTTATTTTTTGGATGTTGATTCTAAATTCTTTTAATTTAATTTAAATGAAAACTAAAAAAAAATAAACACTTTACCAAAAATTTAGTCACTAAAGTAAGACTCACTTGACTCCACAAATCACATTTTAGTCACTGAAGGCAAAACGAAATATTTTCATTAATGTGAAATAGCAACTAAAAGTTGGTTACTGAAAGTTTGCAACTAAATTGTTTTGTGACTAACTGGTAATTATTACAAATATTAAAAGTAAAAACTTTAGCAACTAACTATTAGTCGCAACCCTGGTTCTCTTAACGACTAAAAAGCTAGTCATTATATGTCTAACAATTGATTCAACAATGACTAATGGTTAGTCACCAATTAAATTTCATGTAGTTGGTATAAGTAGTTTGGTCTCCAATCAACACAAACTTTTAGTATCATTTAAGTTGTTTTGCGACTAATCAAAAATTAATTTGCAACTATAGCATTAGTTGCAAAAATCAATTAATAATCAACGATTAAAACTTTCTAATCAGAAATGATATTCTATGACCAACATTCAGCAACCATGGAACAACTAAATTTTTTTAGTCACAAATGGTTTTCAATGACTAATTTCAAGCTTTTTGTGACCAAATCATTAGTTGCCGAAGGTCAAATTTAGAAGCACACAGTTTCCTCTATATATGTATACAAGTTTAAGCTCTTTCATTTAATGTGATGGTTTAGTTTGTCAATGACTTCAGTTGCACAAACCCGTCACCAATTTTGAGGCTTAATTGTAAATAGGACCCATACTATGTGTTAGTAACAAGTCTAAGTACCTTAGTGTTATCTTTTATAAAAAGATTAAAATGATATATTTACATACTCAAAAATGATACATGGGTGAATGAAAAATTAACAAAACTTGGAAAATAATACATAAAATCTTTTGACAAAACAACCTCACTCCTCGTTGTGCTACACTCGCTCACCAAAGGTAATATTTTATTTTATTTTTTTCCCTATTCAAACTTAGTGGCTAATGTTTTGAAGAATTAAACAAAAAAAAATAATGTCATTTGTATACACCTAATCTTATTCATGCTTACTACTACAATAAATTATAGATTTAACTACAAAATTTTGGTTGTAAAAGTAAATTCCATTTGAAAATAATTTTTTATATGACAAATTAGAAACATTTTTGTTTTGCACATTTTAAATTTTAACCATGTATATTGCTAAATCAAATAATTAAAAAATTAATCCAATAACTAATATAACAATTTTTAATAATAGTAGAAAAAAATAGTTTATGTTCATACAACAAAATTTTGTTTTTCTTTAGGGAATATATTTTGGCTAAAGAAAATTTATTATTCTATTTGTTTTATTTTATATTGATTTTCTAAACATAGTTTTTGCATCTTTCTACCACCCCCCCCAACCCCCCACCCACCCACCCCCCCCCCCCCCCCCCCCCACCCCCTTTCCATTAAAAAAAGCACAAGCTAAATCCAATAACATCAACACACTGTTAATCAAATAAAACTCAAGAAAAGTGGGCGTTAAGAAAAAAAAAAACAAAAGAAAGAAGAAAGATGTGTTGGGCCAAGTAATAGAGGGTGGAAAAAAGTGTAGAGACGGTCCCACTTTATTGAAATAGATACAAATGAAACGTGAAGCTCTCTCCTTAAAGTGGAGTTGCCCCCCAGAAGGAGCCTAATATATAACATTTCTTGGGGTAAAAATGGCCCTTACGGTCTGAAAATTAAGTTCCAGGGCGTTCGTTGTTAATTAATTACATATGTCTCTAATTACGCTCCGATTCAACTCATACCTTTACCAAGGCCTGTTTCAGTCCTCCCCATTTTAGTTTTTTCTTTTTTTTCCCTCCACTTTTATCTGAATCTAGTCTTTGGGTTTGAAGGAAGCGGGAAATTTTGACCAATAGCTTCTGTTAAAGTAAATTAAAAGTACTGCTTGGTTTTGAAGAACAAGTATCCATATAAAATGTAAAATGTGCGTGATTAGATTTTGTTAGGCGCATAATGGAAAAGGTGAATTAGCGAATTTACTGTGGATTTGGGGAGGGCAAACACCAAGTTAGCAAGTTTTGCTTTAGTTTTTTAACCGTGTTACTTTTTTAACTTTAAAAGAGCATAATCCCTAACACAAATATATATAAAAGAAACTTATAAAAATACAATCACCATTAAAAAAATTGGATTCTATGATTAAAATTCAACGCCTGTTTTTTAAAAATAATCATAAAAAGCACATTCAAAAATGCGACCCATACAATTAAAACCAAAACGGTCGTGTAACATATAGCTTCCACGACCATTTATGAATAATGGTCATGAAATGTTATAATTCCACGACCGTTTCCAATAAATGACCGTGGAATTCACCGCCTAATAATCCTTTCATTACAGTCTCAACCTTCATTTTGCAGAACACCAAAATTATAGCAAGCACTCCACCTTCGTTGGACGTCTCTACCACATCTCCCATTCCATCTACTTAAAAGTCTTTATTTATATTTTAGATTCACATAATTTAAATTACAATGAATTAAATATATAGGTACAACGCGCATGCTTCAAATATAGATATATTTTAACATGTACTTATGTTTTAATTTAGACGTATACAATTAACAAGTACTTACATCATTCTAAGAAATAAAAGGGGGAAAAAAAACTTATATTAAACATGGCTTTTAATGCATATGCTTTGCTTTGAGACTGGAGACATGGATTGAAACTCCATCTTGTAGGAAAGGCACCCAATATAGGAATTATTGGCATGATCATGCATGATGTTGTCAGATTCCTTCCCCACACTACAAAAATCAACTAAAAAGCATAAACGTTAAATTTATAACGATAAGTGATTGAGTTTTTATTTTAAAAGGTCAATTTATTAAATTTAGTGATTCAATATATATATTATATTTTTTTCATATGAAACTTGTATTTCATTTTACAGTAAACACTAAAGAGATATATGGCATCAAGACATATTAAAAATTATTTGGTTCAATCACCACCAATATATTCCATTCCCCTCCAACAAAACCTAAAATCAAACAAAAATTTGTCCTTTTTGTGTAGAAAGAACCGTCAACAGAATTTGCACGGAAAAGGCACTGGAGCTATACATGATCAGCTTTGTTTTTTAAATGTATTTCAAGAGTTTCATATGCAACGCACGTCAACATTTTCGAACTTTTTATTAGAAACTTTACAATAACAAAAAATAGTACTAATTATTATTTCAAATTTTCCACACATAAGAGAAGGTCAAAGTGAAAATTTCACTATGTAATTAATTATTTGGGTCATTCAATCACTGGACGAGTGAAGACACTGGTGGGAAACTTTAAGATTTGATATACGTTTATAACTTTTGGATTTCTGAGGACCAAATCATGGGCCCTTGGAACAAGGAAGTAGAATTTGAGTTACCCAAAATAAGAAGGATGAGTCTCCTTGACTATTTTGCATCACCCATTGATCTCAATCAAGCCCCCCAAGTAAGATGGACTAAAGATAAATGAACCAATTTCATTATTGGAAAATTGTAGTATATAGGCCATTTTTTGTGTGGTTTAAAAGTAAATAGTAGATTTTAAAATCATTAAAAATTTTATAATATAATCTAATTTTAATATAAGTGATATTCTCATTTTATCCTTGACTTAGGTTTTTAATCTACTTATTTTTTTAGATTCCTCTAAACTTTCCTATTTCTCTCTCTTCCTTCTCTCTCCTCCACCTCCCTTCTCTCTCTCTCTTTCTCTCCCTCCCTACTCCCCCCCTCTGAATCCTCACTAACTCCTCTCTAGAAGCCGCCATCATCACCAGCTAATTGAGTAGCAATGAGCGACGATGCATGGCAATTGTTACGACAATCTTTTCTCTCTCTCCCTCCCTACTCTCCCCCCCCCCCCCCCCCCCCCCCCCCCCCTCCTCTAAATCCTCACTAACTCCTCTCTAGAAGCCGCCATCATCACCAGCTAATCGAATAGGAATGAGCGACGATGCACATCAATTGTTGCGACAATCTCGGAGCGATCTAGGGCTCTACCTTTCTTCTCCACGAGTGGATTGTCCTGTTTAATCTGGGATTGCAGATCTCACCATTGAAGATATCAAGATGGCAATTGAATCTTCACGTGAGATCAACTCTTGACGATGCCAGGAGAGTGACTGCGACCAGATTTGGACAAGATCATGACAGTAATCGATTGTCACCAGCAATGAAATCATGATTGAGAATCCAAACCACAAGCACTGGTCCAAGATCGCGAAGCTTCAACCGTGAGAGAGATCATGAAGCTCCAGTTGACATGGAGAACAACGATGTTATATGGAGCAGTCCTTGTTGTCGGAAAAGAACAACATCGTTGAAATCATGCCTCTAGGCCACAATCCTAACCCCCCCTATGACATGATCCTTCTCTCTCCCATGAGACGATCTCTTAAGCAACACATGATTTCTTCACCGGTGAACTCAATCTCATCATCATTAGATCTATGGTTGCTGTGGTTGGCCTCAAGCTTTTCGACACATTATCGTCAATTTCCGATCCGGTGGTAGCATTGGAGTTAGGGCTTAATTTACAATGAAGTGCAAGGTTTTGGATTAATTTAGGATTAGATCAAGGATTGTTCAATTTGGGTTTTTTTTTGTGGAAAAATCAATAAATCAAGATTTGCAAGATAAATCAATGATTTACATGATAAATCAATAAATTAGTAAACTATGATTTACAAAATCAAGAATTTATACTAGTAAATCAAGAATTTACACTTATTTACACCAATAAATTAATAATTTATAAAATCAATGGTTATTTGTTTACTTGGTAAATAAATTTTTTATCAGGTAATAAATGATTTACCAAAATCAATAAATAAATGGTTTGTCAAGTAAAAACATGATTTATCAAATAAATTTATCAAAATTGATAAAAAAATAATAATTTACTAAGTTAAAAAATGATTTACCAATAAATTTACCAAAATTTACACATAAGGTGTTTTTTTTGAAATTTTAGGTTTTGGTAAATCATGATTTATCAAAAATATATTATTTATAAATGATCCAAACTTCTTCTGCTATTTATTTTTATTGAGGTTGAATTTTGTCTTATCTACCTCTTTCTCCCTTAATTATTTATGTCTCACCAAACATGGTCATAAGAATTCTTCCGAGGATGGCTTGGGTTCACAAATGAAGTCCAATATTCACATCGCGAGACATGAACATTAGGTTTGAGCATAACAAAAAGCCTAGGAAACTTTTGGACTGAAACTCCACTTAGGAGGCCTCCCAAAATGGCAAATATATATGGGCATGATGATGTTATGAGAAGAAATTCCTTCCTAATCACAGGGGGGGAAAAACAAATCAAAACAAAAACAAAAACAAAAACAAAAAATCAAATCAAATCAAAAAGCAATAGATAGCTAAATAGGTAGATAGAATCTTCAACACATGATATTGAAAAATTGTTGGGTCCAAAAATCCCTACAATCCTCCGCTCCTCTCCAACAATCCCTAGAACCAAACAATAAATAAAAGGAAGCCACCATTATGAGCGCGATCTCGTGCATATACACTAGACTATGAACAGTGTCAAACCCAAGATTCTAATCATCCATTTCGGGCTTAGTCTTGGAGAGATCAAAAACTATTTTTTTCCAACACTTCACCACTTTTTACTATTTATATTTTCAAACATTACAGTAAACTCCAAACTTTAAAAGTCTATAATTTTATGTATACAAGTCCAAATGAGGTGTTTTTTTTTTAAATTACATAAAATTTCGAGAGGAACGAAACAATATTCATATTGATATTTTTTTAAAAAAAATTTTAAAATTTTTTATTTTTTTACCCCAAACAGTTTTTTCCACCGAACACATTTTCCAAAACAATTTTTTTCCAACTCAAAAATAATGTCTCCAAGCATCTCCCTTAAACTCCCCGTAAAGGTCATTTGTGTTTTTTAGCCAAAAAAAAAAAGGGGTTGTTTGTGTCGTATGTTTGGCTCATCTAATTTAAAAAATAAAACAAAAATAAATGGCATTTAAATAATTTCAAAAACTTATCTCATTTAAAAATGAGATAGAAAAAATCTTCCCTTCCTTTTAAAATCAACCCTTTACTAATTTCTATTTCAAATCTACCTTTCATAGTAGTATTTTCATATTCAAAAATTTCATTCCTCTGTTCTAAGTTTTAAAATTTTATAACTTTTTCCTTTCCTCTTCTATTAAAACAATTTTTTTAATATATTCATAATTAATAGAGAATATTATTTCTATCAATACCCTATTCAAATATGATAAGACTTAAAAAAAAACTAATTTTTCAAAATATCTTTCTAATATCAATCCAAACATCATTTCATAAATTTCATCTTTTTTAGAATTACAAAATATTGCACATCCAAACACTATTCCTTAAAAAAAAAAAAGTGATTCTTATTTTAAAACAAGAAAAAATTTTTTTTCAAAAGCAAATATATGAACCAAATAGACTCTAAGATCTACTTGTAAAGATAAACGTCTCAATAATACCTGATTATCTGCTAGCAAAAGCGACATAATAAACTCTCCAACAAAAACTGCTCCTAGATGGCCAACACGTGATGAATACACGCGCGCACACACACATAGCTTGTGACATATTGTTGGGGTTTGACTAAGACAAAACACCTTCATTCAACACTGAATTATATATATCACATACTTAAATAACTAGTTCGCTTATTACCACATTCTTTTTTGCTACAATTTTATATGATTATTTGATATGATCAATAAAAAGTTATATAGAAATTACTTTCATATTATTTATCATTAAAAATATATATATATAAGTCTAGAATTTAAATAGTCATGAAATTGGGAGTTGTTTATCATTGCTTGCTTTTACAGATCAAGGAGAGAGTTAGAGGAAGATATTAATCTTATAAATAATAATTACTTAACTAGTCGATTTATTTTTTAGGACATTATAGCAGATAAAATAAATTAGAGACGTAGTATTACATTTATTTATGTTATAACTATTTTATAAAGGTTTCTTTCTTATAAAATAAAAAACTATATTACAAAGGTGCAACACATATGAATCATATGATGGTTCCAATATTTAACTTCGATATGAGCACAAATAATAAGAATAAAATTTATAAACCAAAATAATAAAACAAAAAGAAGGAAATCTTCTAACTTTTTTAAACAAAATTAAAATGAAAAATGTAATTCACCTAAAATAAGCTACCATACATATTTCCACCAGTGTCCTGAATTAAAAAAAAAAACACAATACAAGTAATTTTTGTGAATTAATTACAAAAAGTTCAAAACTTATTAGTGAGTTAAAAAAAATAAAAATAATAACATTTGCGTGACTATATATTCTTATTTCAATAAATAATATCCTACAAATAAATAACGAAGCTGATTATAAAGAGATAAGAACTAAAAAAAAAAAAAGTTTAATCTATTTAGGAATTGAATAGCAAGTTAATAGATTAGACTAAATAAGGACAAAAATTATATTGAAGCACAGAAAATAATAACAGTTTGCATTCTACATACATCTAAAATAGACAAGTGTATTAAGAAAGTTGGATAGTAAAAATTTTATGTTGAATTGCAAAAATATGGATGAACTATTCTCCCTATATATTGTAATAGATGGACATGGCTACGCCTCCTTTCCTACATGGAATGAAGAGATCCGACTTTTGTTCTTTAGTAGTAGTAGCACGTACGTACGTACTACTATACCACTAGGAGCGAGGAAATATTATTCGACGAAAGTATAGCTGATGATTATACGTAAAGCCACCCAAAAAGGTTTACCATAACTGAGAGATCCCACTTTGTTTGACGGTACAGAGATAAAAAACTTGGGATAAATTTTTGCCAAAAGTGAAGAGGAAAACGTCCTTCTTTTCTTGAATGCATATTAAGCATGATGAAGATAAAAAAAGGCGCCTTGTTTTTAATTCTGCTTGCTTGCTCCTTGAAGCCAAGCATTCAATCCACTTTAGCAATAGAATATATGTACATACGTATATATACTTGGTCGAAAACAAATATATATGTACACATATATATATGTAAAAATTTAGCTGAAAATGTCCCACACACAAGCAACTTCAGCTGCTGATACTAAGGTGTCGTTTGGTAAAAAAATTACATTTTAATTTTATACCAAACATAAATTTTACAACAGTGCTATGAAAACAATTACTATTTAAAATATTTTTAAAACAATCACATCAACTTTTCAACTCCACTATTTATCTTTACTTTTACTAATCACATCAACTTTTCAACTCTAAAATACTTTTAATCCAAACACACATTTCATTCAAATACAAAATAAATACTTTTCAATCAAATACAACATTCAAAAAACAAATTTCATTCAAATACAATCAAAATGCAATGTGTTTACCAAACGCCCCCTAATATTCACCCATGTGCATCAAAATTTCAGCCCAATGGAAGCTTGATACGTGTCACTTGTGTTGAAAGGCATGCGTGCAGAACGTAGGACCCATTGCACCGGGAGATGGGCGGCAAGGCGGGCGGTAGAGAGAGAGAGAGAGAGAGATAGAAAAAGTGAGGAAAAACTCCCCTTTGTAGAGATTCTCGTCTCTAATTGATTTTCTCAGTGTAATCCATATCTATTATTAATAATAAATAAATATTATTTATTTATTTATTGATCTATCTTTAGTGTCATAATTTTTTAGAGTTAGCCCAAGAGAAACCCTGTTAAAGTGATTTCTCCACTTCTAAAAAAAAAAATTCCCTTAGTACTTGTCTTCATCTCTTTACTATGTAACGCAAGAGTTAAAATTATTTTTCTCACTTTATGGGTGCATTTTAAGAGTCAATTTCTTATTAACAGATATAATACTTTGAACATATAAATATACAATTTCAATTTCCTTATATAAGAGATCATGAATATACTTAGATTAGAATGGGATAGTCTTCTTGTCAAACCGTCCCACAAATAAAAATACTCTCTATACCCATGACATTACCCATTTAAGTTGGTGGGAATGAGATAGGTTTCCCCTTTGCAAAAGTACTCACATTGGAGTACCCATTAACCCAATTATCTATTTTCATCGTAAAAAATTAAAAAAATTATTAAAAAAAAAACCTCTATGTAAGACTTGTGTTAAATTTCATTGCAACTTTAATTAATTAGGACAATGGGCTATTTCAGGTGTTGCTGCTTTCGTGATTCTAAAAATCTGATGACCATATCCTTGTTTTTCTCCAACTTGTAAGTGCTTCCTTCTTTGTTTTGGTAAATTTGTACTCTTAAATTCTTCATCTTCTAGATAAATGTTACTGAACATTAATGTTTCGTAATGTAAACATAAATCTCAATATGAAACACGTGTAATTGAGTCATTTTTCTTTCTTGACTTTCTTCTTTTGTTAGTGCTGGTTGAATATACGTATTTCTTATTACCTTTTCATTTATGCTAATATCATTTCTTAGATTCTCTCCCGAAAAAAACTTACCAATGGATCGACACTAGTTCTCTCCGGAGCGAGCTTACGTCTAGCCCTTATTTTTATTAGTTACAGCTCCCAAACATGTTGCTTGCTCAATTCTTGTGGTCTAAATCATTTATGTTGTTAACTTTATTGTCCCATTTGTGTCGTTTTTCTCATTATTGGCATAAAAAAAATGAAAGAAACTGTTTTTAAACCATGTAGGCAGAAACCCTAGATATATCACACACACACACACACATATTGCTTGTTTAGGAAAAGGAAAGATGGAAACTGCTGTTGTCGAATAAACTGTCCATATATATATATATATGTAATGTGTAAATTTATTAAAGTTGAGACTCTCCAGGTTTGGTTCTTATCTTAATTGGGAATAAGATTTATACTTACTTTCAAATATTGCTTGGCCTCTCTTGAAGTATTATGGCCATTATCCTTGCTATTGCTCAAATAAGAGTTCAATATACATTAGAGCTAATATAATTCCTTCCTTTCTTCGTTTTGCTGAAAGTTATTTAGCTTAGAAATCCTTTCTATGTCAATATTAGAATCATATTATTTACAATTAATAAAATAGAAGATAAAATATTGGGTAATCCATGAACTAAGAATGCCCCTCTAGAGTTTCTTTCTCTCTCTTTCTCCATAATTTACAAGTCTATAAGAGGTTACAGATTCTATTAGAGGGATTTGCAGCCTCTACGCATGCAAGAGAGAGCCTCTTAGCTTACATGCTTGCCATAAACCAAATGGACAATCCTATTGAACACCAGCCTATCTTCGTCTCTTTCCCCTATGAATCAAAAGTTTAAGTTATTTTTACACTTTATAGATACACTTTGAAAGTCAGTTTCTCATTAATACATGCATCATTTTGGGCATATAAATATATCATTTTAATCTCCTCACATAGGCGAACAAGAATCTACTTAAACCAATCACTAGCACATTGTGGGTTTCACTCAAAATTAAGCCTTAAAATGGTACCTAAACATGGGTTTTCAAGTTATTTTCTAACACAAACAATATCATTTAATCTAGGACTACGAATAATATCTTCTCAATATGTAGTCTTTGCTATCTCATTTGGCTTCTCTTATGACATGACAGGTTTATCTTTAATATGGGTTTAACTAGAGAACAGTATAATTAAACTAAGACTATTTTAGGATGTTGAAGTTGGATAGTAAAAGCCATTTATAGCGTACTAAGAACCTTATAAGCTAAAAATCTACTTTCTCTCTCTCATTGATAAATGTACTACACTAAGCATATATATGAATTAGTATATAGAGATTTGGTTTTCTTAAATATTGTTATTACACTTTTAGTATGATGCTAGATTCTATTATTGCATTTTGCTAACATTGGTTACTTGTACGTTGACATTAGATAACTTGACTTTATTTAATTAGTTTTTTTATCTTTTTCATATTTTATGGAGATAGAACTATAAAGTGAGGGCCAATTAGTTATAAGGTCATCTAAAGATAATCTCCTGTTTGCTAGCTTAACCGAATGATTAAATAATTATGGATTTACCCAATTACTTTTCCACTTCTGTATTATACTTTGTGAACTTATCAAAGGTCTTGCTTTTGTGGTGCATTAGGTTACATATCCATATCTCGAGTAATCATCTATAAAAGAAACATGATACTTGAACCCTCCTCATGCCTCGACGTTCATGGAGCCACATACATCGGTGTGCACAATTTTTAAGAGTTTTTTAGCCCTAGTACCCTTCACTCCAACGACCTCTTAGTCATCTTATCCTTAAGGCAAGATTCACATTAACAAAAACGTACCACCTTTAGAGTATCCAAAGGACCGTCTTTTACTAATATTTGAATCTTATCTTAATTAATATAACCAAACCTTAAATGTCAAAGATAAGCCTTGTTAGAGTGAGATGATTTTAACCTTTTAGAGTTATCAATAAATTTAAGGCCTAGCAGTAAGTGCATCTTAGGTTTGATCAAATAAAGGTTACCATCCATCCATCTAAGCGCAAATAAAAGACTTGTTTTTATGAATAACAACTATTATATTAAAAGAAACTGAATAAAAATCTTTAATCAAATAAACTAAGAATATAAGGTTCATCTTAAAATTAAGAACATAAAAACAGTCTTTCAATAAAATAAACCTAAATTCATCAAAATATAGTTACATTTCTCCCACTGCTTCAACCAACACCAAGTCACCATCTCATGTTCACAACGAAAGGCTCCTATTATGTAGACTTCTCATTTTCTTGAACCCCTGCTAAGAAATACAAGTATGATTAGTGGTTCCCGAATCAACGACCTAAATGTCTTTTGATTCTTTCACCAAACATGCTTCTAAATAAAGAAAATCCTTATCTTCCTTGCCTTTGGTTGCAAGGAATTTCTTGCAAGACTTTTTAAAATGACCAACCTTCCCTCAGTAGAAGAACTTGGACTTTTTAGGGTCCTTGGACTTCTTTTTCTTCTTCTTCTTTTGCTTCCTATCTAAGACAGGAGGAATAGAAAATCCTGAAATCCCTTGCTTTTTTGGCTTCTTCTTCTTATTCCCTGAAGGATTGGAAGATTTCACCAAGTTAACCTCTTCCTTGGCATGGATCGATGTCCCATTATTGATCATCAACTTATAAGCCTATAATTACTTCATAAGCTTGATAAGTCCTAACTCCTTTGTCACAAGATTATATATGGCTTTAAACCCCACAAAATCCTTTGATAGAGTTTTGAACACCATTTCAATTTGAATGTTGTAGTGTTGGAAGAACGGAAAAAATTACACAGTAGAATTTTTTAAAAAAATTTCAAAATCATAAAAACTCATGTTGTCATATACAGCAAATTATCAACAATCGGATTTGCCTTTCTAAAAAAACACCTAAAACGCTAGAGTCAACGCTAGAATCGTCGGAGGATAACACCAGGAAGTACAGCAAATTATCAACAATCGGATTTGCCTTTCTAAAAAAACACCTAAAACGCTAGAGTCAACGCTAGAATCATCGGAAGATAACACCAGGAAGGGCTTCAACCAACTAGCTTTCTCCGCTACTCTCCAATTCTAAGATGGTTGAGCATGTGGGTGCCCATCTCCTTAATTGGTATTCTGCGCGGCTTGTCTCCTTCTCGACCACCTATAATTTATTGTCACATGATTTGTACAACAATAAACTCACTCACCTGAGAGTCTATAATCTAAAGAAAATAGGAGTGTCAAAACCCCTATTTATAAAATTGCATGAGATGACTTTTGAATTTTGAATTGGACCAAGAAAAGATTTTTCTATCTCCCACACCCTTATAGCCAATTCTCCCTAAGGGAATTTTCCCTCTAAATAATTCGATTACACAAGGATAGAGGAGATTCAAAATTCAAATAGGATTCAAACAAGATTTATCCTCTCTTTTATCCATTTAAAAACCGATTCCCCTTGAGGATAACCCAAAAAAATTTTGGCTTCAATAAATAAATGTGATTCAAAATTTTATTCAAATTTTAAACCCCATAAATCATGGGATTTTATCTCTATGGATAATTTTCCACAACTCTAATTCAAATTCAAATAAAATTATGATAACTTTATTTGAAATTCAAATAATTATATAATCTCTTATCCAAAACATAATTCAAATTTAAATTAGGTGAAAATCTTGTCTTCTATCTTTATCTTATGTAGATGTCACCTTCCTAGTGCTTAGGATAAGATTTTATTCAATTCAAATTCAAATACGATAATATTTTAAATTTTAAATATTTATTTTAAGACAAGATTTTCAAAATTCAAATTAATCTCATGTTTTATTTTTAAACCAAATACAATTAATTTAAATTTCAAGTCTTATCTTCCAATATAAATATTAATTAAATATTTATCTAATTTATTGAATAATACAAAATTATAATTTTGCCCTCTCGACACATAGAGAAAACGCCTATATCCTATGGGAAGGTGATCTTGATTTTTCTCATCACTAAATACAAAAACACAAGTCACAAAAGAATAACCCAATCAACTACCATCTTTAAGGAATTATATGAAGCTAGTAGAGGGACTGATTGTACATATATAATTGAGCTCCTATGAATTCATATAATCATTGTTCTATACCAAACAACTTAATCACATAATCACTAATTTTAGGATCATTCTACTATAGATTTGAAATTGCACTTCCAATCATATTGCAAATTACACAAACCTTTAAAAAAACACCATCCAATAACCTTATCATTAATTCAAAACTCTCATATGATATCCATGATCAACCTAGGTCAAAGTTCGTTCAACCTTTTGATCACGTTATCTTAAATTACATTATACACTCGCCAAGAGAATGATTATCTATCATATGTAAATAATAATTGTCTGTAAAGTAAACAACGCAAGACCTTGTCTATTCTTACCAATCTAGCATAACGCCTTTAAGAGGATAACCTTAACTCTACATAAGAGTTATGATTCCTTATCTATAAAAAATCTCTCCATCATATGTGTATTGTGTACTTAACGAATCGATCTATTAGCTTACTACCTTTGAGACATCCTGGCCTTTGGAACATCAAAGTACACTAGCTACATACACGTTGCTGTTCACTTACTTAGAATTAAGGTTGTTACATAATGAAAGTCAAAAGCAAATCGATCCACTCATAGTAGACTACACAGATCAATCAGGTTTTAGTCCTAGTCTAATACGTCATGACCATGCAACGTATCTATGTCTTTACTTAAAAGTCAATACTTCGGACAGTCAAGACAAACCATCCTCTAGATTAGTCTTAGACAACATAATAGTCTTAACATGAGTTAAATGCTTACTGTAACCCCATAAATTACGGACTATAGATTTAGACCACTTACTCTAAAGCATTGTCTTCTCGCATACAAAAGATCATTGCATGTAATATTCTAACAGTTTAACACAAGCAGTCAATAAGCTATATTTGCTTATATTTACTTTAATATGTAAATAAGTAAATGACTTTTAGCAATATAATGAATAATCTCTATAATATTTTATTAATCAATTCAAAAATACAATAAAAGGTACTTTCTGCTTAGGGCACACCTAACAATCTCACATTCGCCCTAAGTTAGTAAATGTACCATGATACACATCCCCATTGGCTCAATAGGCCTTTCAAAGCTCCAAGCCACTAGAGTCTTAGTAAAACAGTTAGTAACATTGTCCTCATATGCAATCTTACATACATATACTAGTTTTCATTCCACGTATTCTCTAATTATATGGTATTTCTGATCAATATGTTTGGAACTCTTATGGTGCCTCGATTCCTTTATGTTGGCAATTGTCGTGTTGTTATCACAATAAAATGCGATAAGCTTGTCAATACTTAGAATGACCTCAAGATTTCCTAGGAACTTGCAGAGCCAAACCGCTTCCTTGGTTACCTCGGCTGTAGCTACGTATTCAGCTTCCATCGTGGAGTCAGCAGTGTAGCTTTGTTTCACGCTCCTTCATACAATGACGTCTCCTTCCAGTAAAAACACTGATCCTAAAGTTGATTTCCTAGAATCCCTACAAGTTTGAAAATGTGAGTTCATGTATCCTACAGGTGTTAGGTCTCCTCTAGAATATGCCAACATATAATCCATTGTTCTCTTTAGATACTTAAGTATACGCTTCACAGCTTACCAAAGCTTGGTTCTAGGGTTTACTTGTTGTCGACTTACCATACCTACACCAAAATAAATGTCAGCAAGAGTGCAAAGCATAGCGTACATGAGACCACCAACAATAGATGTATAAGGATCTTTGCTCATCTGCTCTCTTTCTTCCAATGTCTTGGGACAGTCATCCAATGACAGAACGAAGCTTGAAAGAGAAATTTATGAACCTTTCTTCACTTCTAGCATTACAAATTTCTCAGTTAATTTATCTATGTATGAAGCTTAGGATAATGGTATCATTTTATTTTTTTGGTCTCTAAAGAGACAAATACCTTAAACATAATTAGTTTTTCCTACATCATTCATATCAAACTGTTAGGATAACCATAATTTGATTGATCATAAGTTCCTTACATCATTCCTAATGAGTAGCATATCCTTGACATAAAGTACTAGAAAGATCACCTTGCTATCTTTTATATGTTTATAATAACAGGGTTCATCAACGTTTTGCTTAAAACCAAAAGTCTTAATCGCTTGATCAAACCTCTAGTTCTATGAGCGGGATGCTTACTTTAATCTATAGATAAATCTAAGCAATTTGCAAATTTTCTGACTTCTGACCTTTTCCATGAATCCATCAAGTTGTATCATGTAGATACTTTCGTCAAAATGAGTATTCAAGAATGCAGTCTTAACATCCACTTGCCAGATATCATAATCGAGAGCTGCAGTAATGGATAAAAGAATATGGATAGACTTAAGTATCGCAACAGGTAAAAATGTTTCCTTATAATTAGTTTCAGCCTTCTGCGTGTACCCCTTTACTACTAGTCTAGCTTTGAAAGTTTCAACTTTCCCTTCCGCGTCCCTCTATCTCTTATAGACCTACTTGCACTCAATGGGTTTTATCCCATCCGGTAGGTTCACAAGTTCCCATACAGAGTTAGACTTCATAGAGTCCATCTTATTCTTCATGGCCAGTTTCTAAAGCTTAGAATCAACATTGTTTATAACTTTTTTATAAGTTATAGGATCATCTTCATACTCATGAGTCTTAGCTTGGTAAACTTTAGCTTTATATATAAAGAAATTCGATTTCCTTAAAACCTTTCCACTATGTCAAAGCACTATAAACTGTTGATCATTTGCTTTTTTTTTCAGTGGAATTCAGACTTGTGTCCAAAGCTGATACTTGTGGAGTAGTTATATCACCCGATAGCTCCTCTAGTAATACTTTACTTCGAAACTTAAAGTCATTCATATATCTCTCCTCCAAGAAAGTCACATGAGTTGAAACAATGACCTTTTGCTCCTTCAGATTATAGAATAAACCTCCTTTAGTCCCCTTAGGATACCCTGGAAACTAGCATAATTCCGACCTCAGCTCCAGTTTCTTTGTATCGCCATCTAATACGTATGCCAAGCAGCCCTATATTTTCATATGTTTGAGAAAAGGCATTTTGCCCTTCCACAATTTGAACGAAGTTCTAGGATTTGATTTAGTTGAAATATGGTTTAGAATATAGCATACCATTTTACAGTGCATATTCCCAAAAAGATATTTGTAGCTCTGAATAACTCATCATGGACTATTCCATATCCATCAAGGTCTTGTTTCTCCTTTTGATTACATCATTTTGTTGTGAAATACCAGATGCAGTCAATTAGGATAGTATCCCGTTCTTTAAAGATGTCTTAGAAAATCTTTAGAGAGGTATTCTCCACCTCACTCGAATCGAAGTGAGTTTATGAATTTACCTAATTGCTTTTCCATTTTCGCATAATACTCTTTGAAGTCGTCAAAAGTTTTACTCTTACGGTGCATCAGGTACACAAACCCATACCTCAAGTAATCATCTATAAAAGAGACATAATACTTATACCCTCGTTATGCCTTGATGTTTATGGGGCCATATACGTTGGTGTGTATGATTTCTAAAAGTTCTTTAGCCTAGTACCCTTAACTCCAAAAGACCGTATAGTCATCTTACTCTCTAGACAAAAGTCACATTAGAAAAGACATACCTCCTCTAAAGTATCCAAAAGACTGTTTTTTACCAATCTTAGAATCTTATCTTGATTAATATGACCTAGTCTTAAATGCCAAAGGCACACCTTATTAGAATGAGAAGTTTTAAGCCTTTTAGAGTTATCAATTAATTCGGCGTCCAGCAGTGAGTATATCTTTAGTTTGATAAAACAAAGGTTTCCATCTATCCTTCCATAACAAATAAAAAATTTATTTTTTGCAAGTAACAACCATTTTTTAAACCAGACTATATAACAATCCTAAACTAAACAAGCTACCAATATAAAGTTTCTCTAAAAATTAGAAACATAAGACAATCCTTTAATAAAATAAACCTAAAATTATCAAAATAAAGATGAACATCTCCTACTGCTTTAGCCACCACTAAGCTATTGCCTCCAGTTCGTAATGAAAAGCTCCTATCATGTGGACTTCTTGTTTCCATAAACCACTACAAAGAAATACAAACATGATTAGTGGCACTAGAATTAATGACCCAATTGTCTTTTGATTCTTCCAGCAAACAAGCTTCTAAGTATAGAAGTTCCTTACTTTTTTAGCCTTGGATGTTAGGAATTCCTAGCAGACCTTCTTGAAGTGACCTACCTTCTCACAGTGGAAGCAGTTAGACTTTTTAGGATCCTTAGGTTTCTTGTTCTTCTTCTTTTTCTTCTCATTCGAGACAGAAAGAATAGAAGAACCGGAAGACCCTTGCATCTTTTTTTGCTTCTTCTTGTTCCCCGAGGGTTTAGAAGATTCTACCAAATTAGCCTCTCCCTTTAATTGGATTGAATTCCCACCATTGATAATCTATTCACAAACCTGGAGTTGCCTTATGAGCTCAGTAAGTCCTAACTACTTTGTTGCCATATTATATGCGACTTTAAACGCTACAAAATCCTTTGACAGAGAGTTTTGAACACTATTTTAATTTGGGTGTTGTAGTCCAACTCCACACCATTTTAAGCAACCTCAGCAAAGAATCTCATAAGCGTGAGCATATGATCTTTGACTGGCATACCTGCCTTCTACCTAGAGTTCATTATACTTGTAATAGTAGATTATCGAGTCAATTTTTCTTGGCCTCTGAACATTTCCTCCAAGTTATCTATGATCTTCCTAGCAACTTGATATGTTTCATGTTGTTTTTGTAAAGTATTCGTCATGCTAGTAAGGAGGTAGCATCGAACTATTTCATTAGATTCTTTTCAATAAGTAAACATGATAGGGACCTCTTCAAGTAGTGCATCAAGTCGGGGCCCTGGTGGGCATGATTCGTCTTGTACAAACTTGTGTCTCTTACAGCTAAAAACTATTAGCAGGTTTCTTTTCCATTCCTTATAATTGTTCCCGTTCAATTTGTTTTCAGTAAGTATTGTGATTAGGGATGTTAATAACATTTTGAACTAATGATAAAATAAAAAAGAACATCATTACAATGCCCAAGCAAATATAAAATATTTTAGCAAGTTAAACATGTGAATATATTCCTACATGAAAAACTTTAATAAAAACATGTAGTATTGTAACGGTAATTTACAGCATCTATTGCTCTAAGCCACCTTGGGGTGATCATGAAACGAATAAAAAAAATATGGACCCCATCCAATTAATATATGTTGCCTGAAATTCTCTATAGTTAAGACATATATTAATAAACATTTATTTTGACCACTAATTTAAGTAACAAAGCTCTTCGGGAAGGTTAATAGTCAAATCAATCTTGAGTGTGTAACCATTGTTTACAATATTCAATCTATGCCCCATTTAAGCTATTTCGAGATGGTCTCATATAGAACATGCTACATAGGAGATCCAATCTAGTATACCAATGGTGATAGACACCTACTAAAGGTGTGGTCAAGGCAGAACTGACACGAGGTGCTACTGTGCTTTCTTATATGGATCAACAATAAAGACCATGGGTTTTGTTTAAAAGCCTCTCATATTCAATATTTTAAAAGAATAAGTTTTTATTTAAAATATGTATGATTAACATAGCATAAGCGGCATTCTTATATCTTATACGACACGTCATCAAATATACAACATAACATTCCATCAATACATGTTTATCCATATATAACAAAACATAGGAAAAACAAATTACAGAAAATTTAAATAACCAAGTCATGAGTCCATCCTAGAAAAATAGAAAAATAAAGATTATAAAATTTCATTCAGTGTATTCTTTAGGTTTTGAATTTTGCTCTATCTTCATGTATCTATCTTCATGTGGCTCCACCATTTATTTCTCATCCCATAAATTCCTTCAAAATTCAAACTTTGGAAAAATTCAAATTTTAAGCAATTTTTAAATCTCATGCATAAGCATATATAATTTCAAATTTCAAAATCACATAAAATTATACATAATTTAAAATTAAAATTTAAATCATTGACGATTCACAAAAATTCCATCTCTACCCTGAAGGGTTAGGGTGCAATAAAAACGCCCCCTCGGGTTACCATGGGTTGGCACCTGTCGCTACCACCAGGCAGTCGTGACAAATAGTAGTGTCACGGCCCAAAATTTAGACACGTGACACGGCAGCCAAATCATAATATCAACCCAACATTTAAGGAAAACATTTATTACAAAAAACGGGTCAACATTATAATTTAGCTAAGCCTAATTATTTATAAAGTAGCATCATAACCACAAAACAAAATAAAGTAGAAAGTAAATACCTTTTAATGCAGAAATCAAACACAAAATCGGTTTTCAAAAGAAATTACCAACCATAAATATTCCCAAGCATAGAATTTAAATAACGTGAAATAAAGTCCAAACTCAATGTCTCATTACATCAGAACGAGAAACAGAAAGAAGAAGATGGAGAAAACGGATAGCATCATCCTCGGTAGAAACGGATAGCTCAACGATTTTCGAAACTGCTACCTCCCGCACCTGGAAGTAGTCATTTCGAAATCACAAAGAAAAAGGGACGTGAGCGCTGGCTCAGTAGGACAGAAACAAAGGTGGGTTAACAGATAACATTTAAAAATATGGCATAATATTCGTTTCCAAAAATAATCAACAATTTAAAAAAAATGCATGGCATAATAATCAAAAAATAATAATCAATAATTTCGTGAAAAACATTTTTAATGCAAGTTGTATTCTGCTGAGGACTTAGCGTAGCTGCAATATACGTGCCCCAATATTAAAATAATAAATCATTAAAACAAACCATCATATTATGAGTGAGGACTTGTCGTAGTTATAATATACGTGCCTCGAATTTGAATTATCCTAGATCATCTCGTTACGGTCTAAATAGGCCGAACGGCCCTGCGCAGGTTTAGGGACCTTCCCCCATGGCGTCAACTTTGGGACGCACGCATCATTTACAATGATCGTGAACTAGAGCTCAATTATGTTCACCGGATTATTCAAAAGATGGTATTTACCAAGTTATATTATGTCATAAATCAAAACACGTTTTAAAATACACATTTAATTACCAAATACGTTGCATGCGTTTATTTCATCAAAAACAATATAATAATTTCATAAACTGAAAACAGCATGCCATTGATAAAACAGGGAAATTTAAAACACTTGACTACTCCCAGAAAAGGCTAGAACGTCCTACCTCGATTATTGCACAAGCGTTACGATAACGTGATCCACAAATCCAGCAAGAACATCAAATAAATCCTATAATCACAACATATGATCAGTCTAGGTCTAGACATAATCATCCAATCATTTTAGTGTGCCACAAAAGGATTTTAAAACGTTTAATAAACATTTGGGATTTAAAATTTTTGAAAAACTCTAAGTTAAGATATTTCTGGTCATGGGCAGACTGACCTAGGCTGATTGTAAAATCCATATTAATTTATTTTTCATCCCAAAAATTCTAAATTTTTAATATGTTAAACTAGACATCCATAGCTTTAATTCCATATAATTTTTATAATTTTTGGACATCATTTGGTCATTCAACTAGGCAAAAAATCGAGGGTTGTTTTCAGACGTAAAAATCTGGGTTTCAGTTTCGGTTCAAAACCTGGCAGTTCTGTCCGCCTATCTTAAAAAAATATTTTGACTGGGTAAACGGATGAGTTTGATTCTGAAATTTTGCAGAAATTTAGGGGACATCTTGAATTTAATTTTAGGCTCAAGAATCACTCAAAAATCGTTTTTAAAACTCAAGTTATGGCTGAGACAAATTTACTGTTCATATGGTAATTTTCCAGATTTCTGTTTTTCTGTGTCCGAATTTCGATTAGCCTCAAACCAATTCAATTTTCATCCAATGATCACGAAATTTTGTGAAAAACCTTATTTATATATCATTAACACAACCCAAGAATCAAATTGACAAAATCATAAAATCTTACACATATGATAATAGGGTTTTTGAAAAGGGGATCAATGAGGCAAAATTTTAGGGTTTGAGAGAAAAATCACACCTTGTTTGTGCTGCCCTATTTTTGATGCTTGGTCTCCCTTTTGGCTGAATTTGTGTGAGTATTGGAGTCTTCAAAACAGTATGGAAATAGTGGAGAAAACCATATAAATTTCGGATTTAAAATCAAAAGGAGAAGGAAGGAAAAATTTTGATTTCTCACCTTGTTTTTGTCTCAAAAGTTGTTGAATCTTTGAGTTGCCTTTTGGTAGGTTTTGTTTGCTGTTTTGGGTGTGTTTTGGGAGAGAAAATTCAGAGAGGGGAGAGGGGAAAGCTGGCCGAAATTTTGAGGGTGAAAGGAGGGGTGAATGAGAGTTAAAAGGGGGTTTTTACACTAGGTTTTTCTTTCCCTTTCTCTTCCTTGTTTGGCTGAAAATTTTAAGGGGTAAAAGGGAAAGTTTTTGTGCTGTTTTGAGCCTAGGGTTTTCTCTCTTATTTCCCCTTAAGTGGCCGAAAATTATCCCTTAGTTTTTAAGGAAAAATAATTTGAATTTTAATTGAGTTTTAACCTAGCTTTTAATTCAAATAAAATCTCCTTTATTTCTTACACTTTATGGCCGAATTTCTTCTTTATATCTAAGGAATGAAATTTGAATTTGAATCCTTCTTGGATTTGTGGAATTTAAATTTTAATTTAAAATCTCAAGTGATGGCCGAATGTTTTAGGGTTTCTTTTTGAAGTTCAAATTGTTGACTTTTTGAGCGGAATTTGACTAGGAAACCAACCTAGGGTTTCCAAAAGATTTTTAAATTAATTTTTTTTTTGACACACTAATTTTATTTAAATTATATATTGACCCTTAAATAAAATTTAAGGCGTCACAAGTAGCCTTTGGTTTCTTGTAGCCTGTGGGCTACTATTGGTAACTTATGGGCTGCCAACAGCCTATAGCTGCTATTGGGCTGCCTAGGTTGCCATGGGCTTTTACCCATGGCCACCACCCGGCATCCCCGACTCCTTTTCTTGGTTTTCATGCCAAATTTCAATTTTACCCTTAGGATATTCTAATTAAAAATTGGAATTTTCTACACAAAAATAATTACATAAAATTTCCTATACAGTTTCTGGTGTACAAAAAATTCTAAATATTTAAAAAAAGAAAAAAATCTATGAGAAAATTACAATGATAATAGACCGCTCCCATGTTTACATAAAATTCTTGAATACAATTTTTAATAAAATTCTAAGAAACTATAACCGACAAAATTGAACATGCTTATAATAATCACAAAAATTAAATAGCCACATGCAATATGTCACATAATCCATAATAAAAAAATATAAGATCCCCAAAATGCCACTTTTAAAATATTAAATCCATACATATTTGAGACACAATCGATTGTTTAATTTACATATATAACATATTCATGAGTTGGCTCTGATACCACTTGTTGGAAAAATAGAAAAAATTGCACAACAGAATTCTAATAAAATTTTTTAAGATTGTAAAAACACATGTTGTCATACACAATAAATTATTAACAAGCAGACTTTTACCTTTCAAAAAAAAACATCTAGGATGCCAGAGTTAATGTCAGAATCGCCAGAGGACAACATTAGGAAGGGCTTCAACTAACTAGGCTTCTCCACTATTCTTCAATTCCAAGGTGATTGAGTGTGTAGGCACTTATTTCCTAGATCTGTCCTTTGTGCAGCTTGTCTCCTTCCCAACCATTCAGATCTCTAAGAATTTATTGTCATATGATTTGTGCAATAATAAACTCACTCACTTGAGATCCAATTGTATAAAGAAAATAAGAATGCCAAAACTCGTATTTATTAAATTGCATGACGTGACTTTTAAATTTTAAATTGGATCAAGAAAAGATTTTTTTCTCTCCCACACCCTCATAGTCGATTCTCTTTAGGGGAATTTTTCCTCTAAAAAATTTGACCACATAAAGATAGAGGATATTCAAAATTCAAACAGGATTCAAATAAGATTTTTCCTCTCACTTATCCACTTAAAAACCGATTCCTTCCTTGAGGATAATTCTGAAAAATTTCGACTTCAATGGATAAATGTGATTTAAAATTTGATTTAAATTTTAAACTCCACAAATCTTGGGATTTTGTCTTCATAGATAATTTTTCATAACTCCAATTCACATTCAAATAAAATGATAATAACTTTATTTGAAATTCAAATAATTATATAATCTTTTATCCAAAACAAAATTCAAATTCAAATTAAGTAAAAATCTTTGTCTTCCACCATTGTCCTAGTGTTTAGGACAAGATTTTGTTTAATTCAAATTTAAATAGGATAATCTTTTAAATTTCAAATATTTATTTTAAAACAAGATTTTTAAAATTCAAATTAATCTCATATTTGATTTTCAAACTAAAGATAATTAATTTAAATCTCAAATCTTATCTTTTAAAATAAATATTAATTAAATATTTATTCCATTTATTGAATAAAATAAAATTATAATTTTGCCCTCTCAGCACACAGAGAAAATGCCTGCACCCTATGGAAGGGTGATCCGGATTTTTCTCATCACTAAATGCAAAAACATAAGCCACAAAAGAATACTCCTATTAACTATCACTTTTAAAGAATTATACGGATCTAGCAGAAGAACTAATTGGACATATATAATCGGGCTCCTGTGAATATATGTAATTATTGTTCTATATCAAACAACTCAATCACATTATTATTAATTTTAGGATCATTCCACTACAGACCTGAAACTGAATTCTTAATCATATTATAAATTATGCTAGCCTTTAAAAAAACATCGTTCAATGATCTTGTCATTAATACAAAACCCTCATATAATATCTATAATCAATCTAGATAAAAGTCTGTTTAATCTTTTGATCAAGCTATCTTAAATATCCATTATACACCCGATAAGAGAATGACTATTTATCATATATGAATAATAAGTTGTTTGCAAAGCAAACGATCAAGCGGTAGAATGAAAATAGTCAGAAACTAGGAAAAAGGAAGAAAAGCAACAATAATTTAAGGTTATTTGTACCCTATGAATGATTAATTGCATGCGAAATCAAAGTCGTAATCCTACTTCAGACCAAAAGGTCATAATCTTATTCAAAAGCAATAAGATAAAGGCAATTAAAAAAAAAGAATAAAAATCCTTTTCTAATTATTAAAGCTTCAGGAGTCATAAAATAAAAGTTTTTAGCTATTTTTCAAATATTTCGGCTAAAATTATCAAATTAATTTATCAACTCGAATTTTAAAATGTTAAATCTTGGCCGCAATAAAAATAGTTTTTTAACAAAGTAGATTTACTTCTTCACGACATAATATTAGCCAGTAAGAAAGTAAGCATTTCTAATGTAAAAGACCATTACATATACTTCATATTTGTTATTATTAGATTGATTCTGGATAATGTTAATATTGGATTCAATTTAAAGTTTAAAATTTTCACAAAACTATTATATATACGTGGAACTGTGCATGTGTAGTTAATAAGATTTATATACATATGTATATATATGAAAGTTAATGTGCTTCAATTAAATATATGGAATGTCGCGTTTGAAATAATAAAAATTATTATAACTTGAAGAGAAGGTTATATAGTTATAAAATTATGATTTTTAGCATTAATATGAATTGGCTACAAATTCACGGAATTAGCTATAAAGTTGATAGTGTTTAATGGCAAAATTATTTGTATCCAAAATTTATGTTCAGCTAAAAAAAATTACTTTTTGTAACCAATAGTATCGTATTTAGGTATGAAGATAAAGAAAATTTATGGCCATGAATTTTTTTAGTTTGAACTTTAGAACTACGACTTAGCTACAAAATAAAAATTAGTAACTGATTCTTTTAGCTATAAGTTTTTTACTTTTTTGCACAAAATAATCGAAGTTAATTTAAAGTTTTCTTGTAATGATGCCCCACGTTAGAAAAGGATGATGACCCAGCCGGTCGTTTTCCAGCAACTTCGTAATATTACATATGACCAAAAAATTGAGGCTGTAGAGCACCAAAGATGGCTCATTCTGCTGCCTTTTTTTTATTACCAAGTTGTTTTTAAGAAAACCTTTTATCCTTCAAATGCACAAGTCAGGTTCTGAATGAGGGGAATTAATAAAGCAGCAGTGGAGGACTCAAAAAGCGAAAGGGAGGAATTATATATATGTGTACTTATATATATTCCAAATTTTAAACAGCACCGATCATTAGAATTTTATTTATTAAATGAGATACATGAGAGATATAGTCGAGAAACTTGTTGCATATAAATTTATGCACTAAATTGTACTGTTCGTTGAACATTCAATTTTTACAATTTACATCATCAACTTTTATTACACAACATGACTTCCGTATAACTCATAACTTCTCTATTTCTAACAAGCAGGCTACACTTCTTTCCAAATAATAGTTTATTAACCGTATATATGTTTTAGTTTTAAAGTCAATCTACAAAATTTCAGAGTTCCTCTCATACACGTGCATCACGGGACACGTCCCGTATATATAAATAAATATATCTATATATATACACAACTCGCCCATCACGGCAACACGTCAACAATAATTTCCAATAAATAATTATTATAAAAGAAACAAAAAAAAAATGTGTCGACGACTAAAAGATTTTCGTATGTGTATACGACAATATCAATCTATTCCGGCAAACGCGGAAACACTTTTTGTCATGCAAGCGCTTTCGCTATTCCTTTCTCTCAAAGAAAATTGATATATATATATATATATATATTATCAAACTGCTGTCGGTTAGAATGAGAAAATCTTGGAAAAAAGCATGATTTTGGGTCTACATCTCAGCACCGCAAATTTGTATTTTCTTTGTTTTTCCCCCCAAAAATCTCGCTTTATTGAGGTTTTTTTTTCTAATTATTTTTAAGCAGACTCTTCTATTGTGATATATATATATATAATGTACAATTTAAATGTAAGACGTTCTTTTCAAAGCAAGTATTATAGTTTGGACAATGGATTATTTGATGGTTTTGCTTGGTGTTTCTGGAACTCTGATGACCATAAATTTATCCTTGTTTTTCTCAAACTTGTTAAGTGTTTCCTTTCTTCGTTTAGATAGTAAATTTCTTTTGTTTTTTGTTTTTTGTTTTTATCTTTTAAATAAATGGTTTTGAACAACATGTCGTAAAGTAAAACACAAATCTCAATATTGTCCCGTTTATGTCGTTTTTCAAGCTAGGGTTGTTTTTTTCGTCCTTCGCACAAAATATGAAATTCATATGCGTGTGTGTATTGCTTGTTTAGAAAAAGGAAAGAAGGAATCTGCTGTTACCGGAGAAACTGTTCACATACCATGTGTAAATCGATTAAAGTTGAAACTCTCGAGGTTAGTTTCTTATCTTAATTGGTAATGAGATTTCCACTGATTTTCAGGTGTGCATGGTCTTCCTTGAACTATATATGATGGCCATTACCTTATCCTCGTTTCTGTGGAACTTTATTGCTTAAATAAGAGTTAAATGTACATTAGTGCTAATGTAAGTCCTTCTTTTCTTCGTTTTGCTGAAAGTTATTTAGCTTAGAAATCCTTTCTATGTCAATTTTAGAATCATGTGCTTTACAATTAAAATAGAAGTTGAAATTTGGGTATTTTAAGAACTAAGAATGCCTCACTTGAATTTTTCTCTCTCTATAATTTACAAGATTTTTAGAGGTTCCAAATTCTATAAGAGGGAATTCACGTTCTAGGGGATCGTTTTAGTCATCCTTTATCAAAGCTTTAGAGCTGCAGGTTTAATTTTATATGTATTATATTTTAGAAAAAAAGTGGTTGAGAGTGGTAGCGCATTAGATCAGAGGAGAAGCGAATATAGATTTGCAGTCTTCATTAATTTTGGGCAGATTTTTGGCCTTAAGATCCATTTTGCAAGTCTAGGAAGATTGGCCAACTCAAGATATACCTAAGTAGCAGAGTTAGTAGTAATGCTTGTTAGTAGCTTTTGAGTATTCAAACTACTAGGAAAAATATACAAAATAAATAAGGGCAGTAACAGAATCTAAAAACAGAAAATAGAAATTGCTTGCAATGGAAATAAACCAGAAATGGATCTGAATTTGGAAAAGTAATATATCTCTAATAACCCAGTAATTAATTTTGTAAGAATTGTGCCCATAGGACATGCACTCATTCACAAATCCTTTGGTTCTCCGGTCTGTGATTTGCACCCTCTGCGTATGCACAAAAGAGCCCCTTAGCCTACGTGCTTACCACAAACCAAATGAGAAAATCCGATACAAGCACCAAGTACTTGTCTTTATCTAGGGGTGAACAAAAAATCCGAAAACCCAAATAACCCACCCAACCCACCCAAGGAAAACCTGACGGGTTGGGTCCACGTTAGACCCAAAAAAAAGTCGGGTTGACCCACCCAACCCGATGTCAAATTGGGTGGGTTCGGGTTGGAATTCTAAAACCCGACCAAAACCCAACCCACCCAATGAATTTTTTTTTTTATATTTAGAAAAAATATAATGACTAACCTAAGCCAATTTTGTTGAGCCGACTGTCATTTCCCATTTATGCCTCCTCCCAAGCCAAAGTTTGTGCCTTGCCCTTACCAAACTCGATGTCCCACCAGCCTCCTCCAATCGTCCCTTTCTTCGACCATCGGCCGTCACCCCTCGACGTATTCATTTTTGCCTCCCCAAGCCCGTGTTCGTCTCGTGCCTTGCCTTTGCCCAGCCCTAGCCGCCACTTGTCACTAGCCTCGCTTAATCCTCCCTTTCGTTAGGATTTAGGAACAAGATTTCAAGTTTATTTCAATTTACCTGACTTTAGTTCTTGTTACTACACACATTGGAGTTAGAGATTATTCTTGTGAAATAGGTTTGATTGTTTGTGATTGATGTTTCTTAGTATTTATTAAAAGCATGTTTTAATTAGTTCTTATTATCTTTACATGACTTCTTATTTGAATATTTGAGCTTGTATTTTGATTTGTGATTAAATTTTTAAGTCATGTTTTATTACTTTATTTTTATAAATTGTCAAACCCGACGAACCCGAAAAACCCGCCAAACCCACCCAAACTTTAATTGGGTGGGTCGATTTTGTATATTGGGTTAATTGGGTGGGTAAAAAAAATTTTCAACCCACCCAATCTTCATTGGGTGGGTTGAAAAATGTCAAAAATCCACCCAACCCACCCAACGAACACCCCTATCTTTATCTATTTCCTATGCGAAGCAAGAGTTAAAGCTATATTTCCCACTTCATGGATGTATTTTAAGAGTCAATTTCTCATTAATAGATGCATCATTCTAAGCATATAAATATGCAATTTGAATTTCCTTGCATAGAAGATCATGAATCTACTTAGATTAGGGATGGCAATAAGGCTGCTTTAGGACAAGATAATCTTCTCGCCAACCCGCCCTACAAATAAAAATACTCTCTATACCCGTCAGATTACCCGTTTAAGTAGGTGAGGATGGGGCAGATTTCCCCTTTGCAGGAGTACTCGTGACAGGGTCCTCCATTAACCCAATTATCTATTTTCATGATAAAAATTTTCAAAAAATTATTAAAAAAAACCTCTATATAAGACTTATGTTTGAAATTTCATTGCGGCTTTGATTAATTAGTATAATGGGCTATTTCAGGTGTTGCTGCTTTCGCGTTTCTGGAAATCTGATGACCATATCCTTGTTTTTCTCTAACTTGTAAGTGCTTCCTTCTTTGTTTTGGTAAATTTGTATTCTTAATTTCTTCATCTTCTAGATAAATGGTACTGAATATTAATGTTTCATAATGTAAACATAAATCTCAATATGAAACACGTGTAATTGAGTCATTTTTCTTTCTTGACTTTCTTCTTTTGTTAGTGTTGGTTGAATATAAGTATTTCTTATTGCCTTTTCATTTATGCTAATACCATTTCTTAGATTCTCTCTCGAAAAAACACTTACCAATAGATCGAAACAAGTACTCTCTGGAGAGAGCTTACGTCTTGCTCTTAATTTTTATTAGTTACAGCTCCCAAACATGCTACATGCTCAATTCTTGTGGTCTGAATAATTTACGTTGTTAATTTTATTATCCCATTTGTGTCATTTTTCTCATTATTGGCATAGAAAAAAAAAAAAAAGAAAGAAAGAAACTGTTTTCAAGCCATATAGACAGAAACCCTAGATATACCACACACACTAACACACACACATATATATATTGCTTGTTTAGGAAAAGGAAAAATGGAAACTGCTGCTATCGGATAAACTGTCCATATATATATAATGTGTAAATTTATTAAAGTTGAAACTCTCCAAGTTTGTTTCTCATCTTAACCGAGAACAAGATTTATACTGATTTTCAAATGTTGCTTGGTCTTTCTTCAAGTATGATGGCCATTATCCTTGCTGTGGAACTTTATTGCTTGAATAAGAGTCCAACATACATTAGTGCTAATGTAAATCCTTCTTTTCTTCGTTTTGCTGAGAGTTATTTAGCTTAGAAATCCTTTCTACGTCAATATTGGAATCATATTATTAAAAATTAATAAAATAAAAAATGAAATATTGGGTATTTTTAGAACTAAGAATGCCTCTCTAGAGTTTCTCTCTCTCTTTCTCTATAATTTACAAGACTATAAGAGATTACAGATTCTATTAGAGGAATTTGCACCCTCTATCCACGCAAAAGAGAGCCTCTTAGCTTACATGCTTACCACAAACCAAATGGGCAATCCTATATGAGCAGCCACCTGTCTTCGTCTATTTCCCGTGTCAATCAAGAGTTCAAGCTATTTTTCCTATTTCATGGATGCACTTTGAGAATCAGTTTCTCATTAATACATGCATCATTTTGGACTAATATATATATATAGTTTCAATCTCTTCACATAGACGAACCTACTTCATGAGCACCCACCTGTCTTCGTCTATTTCCCGTGTCAATCAAGAGTTCAAGTTATTTTTCCTACTTCATGAATGCACTTTGAGAGTCAGTTTCTCATTAATACGTGCATCATTTTGGGCATATATATATATCGTTTCAATCTCCTCACATAGGTGAACATGAATCTACTTAAACCAATCACTAGCATGATGTGGGTCTCACTCAAATTAAGCCTTAAAATGGTACCTAAAATATGGGTTTTCAAGTCATTTTCAAACACAAACAACATCATCTAATCTATGACCATAAGTAATATCTTTTCGATATGTAGTCTTTGCTATCTCGTTTGGCTTCTCTTGTGACATGACAGGATTTATCTTCAATATGGGTTTATCTGGAGAACTGTATAATTAAAACTAAGAGTATTTCAGGATCTTAGAGTTGGATGGTATAAGCCGTTTAAAGTATTTCTCCATGCAAAGCATGATGGATCTAAAGCAAACATCCAAAAAGTGTCCCAACGTAAGTACTTTTCCCTTCTTATAATTCTTCAATTCATGATCATCTTTATTCCTTTTTATATATTAGAAGTCAGTTTGCTTTACTCAGGATATACCCCTTAACTAGCTAGTTTGTGCATGAACACATTCCAATTATTTTAAGATGTAGACACAAGACTTCCTAGGATATTGATACAAAACATGACACCATCTTTAATTTTTTCGGGGATATATGCTTCTTTGCTCAATAGTTCTAGCTATCACAATTTTTGCTATCTTTTATTTACTATCAAAATAACGTTAGAATATAAAATCAAAGGTTAGAAAAATGTTGAAAATAAAAAAAAATATATATTTCAAACAGTTATGACGAGCAACAATATTCTCATTAACAAAGCACATCATTATATAAGTGAAGCCCTACCAGTAGATTTTATATAAAGATGAGTTTATCCCTAGTATACCTATTACAAACATGAAACCAAGAGTACTTGGACTTTTACTGTCCATCAACAACTATATAACTACAATTATACAACTCATTACTACCACATGTAATAGTAAAACCAAACCAAGGAATACAAACTCATTTCAAACAGGAAGCTGAGTAACTTATTATCACAACATACACACACACACACACACACACACACACACACACACACATATATATATATATATGTGTGTGTGTGTGCGTAATACAAGTTGCAGGGACAATATTAAACAGCAGATTCATCTTCCGGTGAGTCACGGAAAATTGCTTGTTTACACTTGTCAAGTATTATAAAAAATGCATCTCTCACCAGATGTATAATGTCAGCGACTGAGACATTATAATACACCATTACATCATAAGCCTTCTTCACTACATAAGAAATCCAAACGACAGTAGTCACCCACCCAATACAGGGGGAGAGGATAAGCAGCAGCAAAGTGCAAGGGAGAGCTCCACAGCACAGGCGGTTTTCTCCCAGAAACCGGATCACTGCAGTGTCGTCATTTCGATAAATATGTAAACTACATTCGACCAGAGCATAGGCGAGTAAAGCAACCACAAACGCAGAAATGATCCTGCCGGGGTGTGTGTCATTTTGTGGCTGAAACTGCAGTTGTAGTAAGCTTGCTAATACTGCAATTATAGGTATGATGATGTTGTACAACATTCTTTCCCAACTACAAAAAATTAACAAACGAGCAATGATAGATAGCATCATCAACATATGATTTTGAAAACTAAAATAAATAAATAAACAAATAAGTAAATAAAAGGCGTATATATGCAGTGAACTTATTTTATTTTTATTTCAAGCCTAATATGATTTTTTTTTTTTTTTTTTTACCAAAATGAAGAACACTTTTGGATTTCCATGTGAAATTCTCCTGAAACGTTTTACATAACTACATATCTGAGAAAAAACTTTTGGATTTCCATGTGAGATTCTCCTTATCAAACATTGTGCATAACTATATGGCCATATTTATACAAGTTTGTAGGATATATACGTGTGAGAGAGAGTGTGTGCATGTTGAAACTAGCAAACTGACACATACATATATATAGTAGACATAAAATTCAATTAGAAAACTAGATCTTATTTTCTACGTCTCAAGTTGTAAGGATTTTAAATAGCTATTAAACTTTGAGTTATTCAAAAATGAAAAAGACAGAAAAGAAATGTGATTAAAATTGAGTTATGGAAGCCATGGATAAGTTTGCATGCAAATCAAAACAAGCTACAATCATACTTAAATGGAAATACATTAGCAGCAGCATCAACCAAAAAAAATCTCATAATGAAAAAGTAACCTGATATGATAGATAGCTTTCTCAGACAGAACAAGGAATAGAATTAGACAAAAATTAAAAAAAAAAAAAAAAGAGAAGAAGAAGAAGAAGAAAGATGTCAGAGACCGAACTAGAAAAACAACTACAGCAGAGAAAGAAAGAGAAGAGAAGGGGGAGGTTTGTGGGGTTTATAAACATGAAGAAAGAAAGGAAAAAAAAAAAAAAAAGGTGGATGATAGTGGTAGGGCTGGTTAAGTTGGCCATGATGATATTTTACCAAAACCTAGTTAGCCTTGGTTAAAGTAAACAGGGACTCTTTGAATCTAAATTTTCAATTTAACTCAAATTAAGATCCTAATTATAGTATTTTATAAATTCATATCACTTTTATCATCTCACTTTTCCAAACACACATTTAGATTCACATATTCAATTTGAACGCAAAGTGCTTAAAAAAAAAAAAAACTAATAAGGAGCACTAAGGAAGAGGTATTAAAGGTTAGATAATACCTAATATTTAGAAAAAGCTAATAAGGTAGGGATGCTACATTATAATGGTTACAAAACCATTATTATTATTTTTTTCCCATTATCTTCAAGAGTCTGTTTAAAAAATGCATAGTTAAATCTGGATTAAAAATTGTTTCTAATTTAGACCCGTTTGGTATAAATTTGTCATATGCAGTGTTATATATATTTTTATAGGGACCATTAGCAACACAATTCTTTAGGGAATGATGAGGACAAATCACTTGCTATAAGCACGCAGTTTCCTCTATATATGCATACAAGATTCAGGTCTTCTACTTTGTGTCATGGTTTAGTTTGTCAACGCCTTCAGTTGCACAAACTCGTCACAAATTTGGACGCTTAATTCTAAATATACCAGTACTATGTGTTAGGAACAGGCCTAAGTACCTTAGTGTTATCTTTAAAAAAAAAAGATCAAAATGATATATTTATATATTCAAAATAATGCATAGGTGAATAGGAAATTTTGGAAAATGCTAAGGTGAGAGAGAAAGAGAGACGTCGGGAGAGAGACGTCAAGTACTTAGGCAATCTGTTCAGCTGAGGTAGGGCCAAGTCAAGTTGGTAATGATCATTTGGAAAACTGAGGTAGGGCGAAGTCATGTGTACACCTACTCTTATTCATGCTTTCCACTACAATAAATTATAGATTTAATTACAAAATTTTGGTTGTAAAAGTAAATTCCATTTGAAAATAATTTTTTTGGAGAAATTAAAAACATTTTTGCTTTGCACATTTTAAATTTTAATCATGTATATTCATAAATAAAATAATTAAAAAATTAATTTAATAACTAAAATAACAGTTTTTAATAATAGTAGGAAAAAATTGTTGATGTTCATACAACAAAATTTTGTTTTTCTTTATGGAATTTTTTTTTAAAGGAAAGTGATTATTCTATTTGTTTTATTTTATATTAATTTTCCAAACATAGATTTTGGTTTTTTGCTTTTTTTGTCAACAAGTGATTAAATGGACAGTGCAAAATGAATTACAAGCTTCCGAATAACAAAATAATAAATAAACAACAAAAAATCTCCATAAGATTTGGAAATTTTGCCTGCCGATAGACCTCCTACCTTTTTTTTTTTTTAACTTTTTGCCCTTTGTTCAAATCAATTAAAATTTTTCCAACAAGTAACACGATGTGCAAAGAGTACTGAATCAGAGGCAAAGTGCTCTCTCTCTTCATTGGCATAACTATTTTTTCTTTTAGGAAGATAATTATTTTTTCGACTTTGAACGGGTTTGTATCTGTATTAATTTAGGAGTGCAACAGGCAACTAATGGTTTGCACTTGACAAAGCAAGCTTTGCAATGTCCATTTCATAATAATATACAAAGGCATATTGATAAAGAGAAACTATCACCACTATTAATAGGCATTAATAGGTGTTTCGTTCCAAAGGTAAACTATCAACCTTCCGAAGGCTAACTTGGGCAACAAAATGCACTTTCTTGCAAATTTTACAACCTCCATGATAATCCAAAGGGGCGGGAGGCGCATCACCTTTATGTTGTGTATGTGTGTGTGTGTATATATATATATGTATGTATGTATTTATGACCATTAACGAGCACAGCTCCCACCCATTAGACAAGAAGCATATTCCGCTGACGTCCTTTAGAAGCAAAGATTTTATAATGAACCTTTTTTTTTCTTTTATAATTTTTACATGTCGAACTTTGTGGTTTTTAGTCTTTCATGTCGTGGAAAGAAAGTGGAGAAGGTGAGAAAGTCCGAGGATTCTTGATGACAATTGCATGTAGGGGGAGGGAGGCTACCTTTTAGACTATTATTGTACGTTTCTTTATGTAAAGTATTACAATATTTCATAATTATGCCAGCTACGCATACCTCCATGTAGAGATGAAAAAAAAACCTAGGATTATCTGACAAACTTATTCCATTTACACAATCCGATCTTAATTAAGTACGTTAATTTATTATATTTAGTTGATTGGATGGGTAAAAAAAATTTTCAACCCACCTAATAAAGATTAGGTGGGTTGAAAAAATTTTAAAAACCCACCCAACGTACCCAATAAATATTCACTTATTATTTTTTTCTTTTTTGCTAAATAATATTCACCCTTAAGTGTTGTTTAAATTATTTAAATATATAAAATGCATTACTTGATATTCATCATGAATATAATTTTTGGTAATTTTGTAAAAAATACTACTAATTACTTTAGTACCTTTCAATAATTCTTATAACTTATATTTATTTTACATTTAACTATTAATGAGATTATATTAGAAATTTTTTTATTTGTGCAAAACCTATGATAAAATTTATTTTAAAAATTATGTCATGAGTTTAATTTCTTTTTTTCTCCTTAAATATTTCATTTGTTGTTAGATTTTTAGTATCATTGATTATATTTTTATAAAATATATAACCCACCTAACCCAACCCGATCTTAATTAGATGGGTTGATTTTTTACATTTAGTTGATTGGGTGGGTAAAAAAAAATTGTCAACCCACCCAATGAATATTGGGTTGGCTGAAAATTCATAAAAACCCACCTAACTTACCCGATGTTCACCCTTATCTCCCTGGAAAATTTCAATTTCCCTTGCCCGTCTGATTTATTTTTATTATATTAAAAAAAAATCACGTCAGCGGGACTGATCCCCCTATACATTGATTTAAAAAAAAAAAAGTGGCTGATTTTTAAGGTTTGTAAAAGTTAAATTGAGAAGGGAGCTAGCTTTGTGTGTGAAGACAACACAATTCTCTTTCCATTCTTGTAATAAAAATAAGAAAAAATTGAATGTGGTGGGTGAGCCCTAACATGTTGTTACTTTTCTTAAAGTTTTTGATAATTTGATTGTTGATGGAGACTAGGCTGCCAAACATCATAACGGATTCCATTTCCATTCTTCATCTCATTGCTTTTACAAATATCTCTAAAATCATTCGTATGGGAATATCAAACCTTTTTGCCGCTGAGCGCCCAAACTCCATTTTAACTTTAAGGTCTCGTTTATTGAACGCATTGCATTTGTATTGCGTTTGAATACAATTTATATTTAGAGGAAAAACATTAGCATTACATTTGAATGCAACGTGTGTTTGGGTGAAAAGTATTTGAATTGTATTTTAATAATGAATATATGATGTGATGGATAAAAGTAGAGAGAAAAGAAAGAGAGAGAGTATATATGATATAATTAATAAAAGTAATAGAAAAAGTGAAATAATAAATAGTGATTATGTTTGATTTAAAATGTGATGTGATTAGTATTTGAATGAAATGTTTTTGTATTTGGGAAAAAATTGCATGACATTTAAATGCAATACCAAAAAAATGCGTTAACCAAACGCATGCTAAGAGTCCATTTGAGTGAGTTTTTGAGACGGTTTTTTTTTTAATTAATTTTGAAAAATGTGTTTGAGAAAAAAAAACTATTTGGATTGAAAAAATGTAAAATTTTATAAATTTATTCAGAAAAAATTATCAATATAGATATTGTTTCGTTCTTCTTGAAATTTTATATAATTTTAAAAAAATTATCTTATTTGGATTTGTAATTTTTAAAGTTTAGAGTTTACTTTAAAGTTTTGAAAATATAAAAATAAAAAGTAATGGTGAGATGTAAAAAATACCATAAAAGTTGACTTTGAAGACCAAAGCTACTCACCTTTGAAATGGCCTCTAAATTTGCTTATTTTCTTTCACATTTAGATTTTCCTTTGTACACTTCAAATTTGTTTAATTCATGGATTGAATTTGAAATAAAATAAAATTTTTAAGTAAAAATTGATTGAGTTTTCAATAAAAATTAGTTATGATTTTTATTGACCTTTAAAAAAAAGACAAAAAATTAACTTAAAACTGAATTGAGTTCAAAATAAATTAATAAACCAAATAAATCCTTCGTTTTTCTCTTTTTTTTTATTCTATAGACAAATTAAATACTTTAGAAAAATGATAATTAACAAAATTTTTATTTGGGGAAGAGCCATGTTGCTTGGGAATTACCCATTGGAGGTGGAAGTGGGACCCACAACATATGTCTTAAAAATAAAGCTGGTTGCCCTTCTTAGAGCCGGTGATTAATTTTATTCTATCGTGTTATCCTTGTTAGTTAATCTTATTATACTAAATCTAAACTTAATTTATTAAAAATTAGTATCAAAATGTCAAATCTAAATCTAACTCATTTATTAATCATGTTAGTCATATCAATCCAAATTAACTTACTTAAATTAATAATGAATTGAATAATAACTTATTTAATATAATTTTGATATTTTGATATGTTTATTAGTCAACATATCTTTTCTTTTATAAAATATAAGTGAAATTTACTTATAAAATTTTAAAATTCATATTATTTGTATTTTATCAACTATGAAAACTCTTATTTTAAATCATATACAATTAAGTTAAAAAAACATATATAATTAATCGTATCAATTAATATCAATCTGTGTTAGAAGATAATCCCTAACCTAATCTGTTTATTAATTAGGTTAATCATGTTAATCTATTTCTTTTATCCAAACTCATTTATAAAAAAAAAAAAAAAAAAAACCAAATTTAATAATTTTATATTATTTTCATTTCAACCTATCATGTCATTATCTAAATTATTAGTCCTGTTCGCTTGATGAGTCGTGTATAACATTGGATGCTAACGTGGCTTTTGAGATTTTTTTTTTTTTTTTTTTTTTTTTTACACTAGAAAACCCAATCAGCATCTAACAAGCCCTTGTTTGTTCTTTATTTTTTATCTTTTTTTATTTCTCTGCACCAACCACTCTGCTTTATGTCACTATATATAAACTGTATATCATAGCCTGGGAAAAGTTCTCTTTTTTTACTATAGGGTTGTTTGGATTAAGGGTTTTTAGACATGGTTTTGGTGTCTCCAAGTCAAATTTCATTTGCCATTAATATTTCTCTAAACCTCCAAAAATACTTGCATGCATTCTCAAGTATTAATTTTTTACTACATAATTTAAAATTTAAATCCTCTTATTTTTATAACAACTTTTTTTTAAAATATTTATCCCAAACATGATTTTCAAAATCATATCTGGTTTCCAAAATCAACATCTCTAAAAATACATATCTAAAACTCTATCCAAACTAACCCTAAATCTGAGAAAAGAGAAAATGATTTTGAAATCTGAAGAGAAGAAAGCAAGCTCACCAACAGCACCAAATGAGCTTATACTTGATGTATGGGTTTGGACTAAAAATTTAAGTTTGAATTAAATTAAATTAATTGCATTGGTGTATGGTTCTGAACTATTTGAATTAAAAATAAAAAAATATAAAATGAATTCAGGAAAAAAAAAATCAATGTTGGGCTTGTTTTATTCGTTTTGAAATTATATATAATTTTAAAAAAAATCATTTCATTTAGATTTATATATGTAAAGTTATGAATTTTTAAAATTTAAATTGAAAAATAAAATTAAAATTGTAAAAAAAATTCAAATTAATTTAATTTTACATTCAAACTGTGCCTCGTACGAGGGCTAAGATGGTAATGAAGGTGGTCACAGTGGGGACTAAGAAGCAAGAATATTTTAAATCTAGGTGTAAAAATGTCAAATCCAGTTGTCTTAACTTTGGGATTCAAGAAGAAGGTGTTGATTTGAAATAAAAATCTGAAGTTTATAATTGATGTTTAAGAAGCTCCAAATGCTGAAGGTTAGAACGAAGAAGACAACCAAAGTCAAAATATTTTACAATTCGTTTGGTTGGAGAGAGAGAGATGGATGGAGGGAGAGAGATGAAGGGAGATGCCCATTCTCTTGTTCGGTTGGAGGGAAGAAAGGAAGAAGAGGAGAGATGGAGGGAGGATGGAAGATTGCAAGCTCGCCTCTCTATTTCAGATTAAAAAGACAGTTTTTTACCCTAAAAAATTTTTTTAAAAAGATTTATAAATAAATAATATAGTAATTAATAAATAACTACTATTTATTCTTTTAAGTATCTCTTCCTCTCATCAAACAATACGAAAGATTCCTAAAATCATATCTATCCTTCATATTATCATCCTTCTAATTCTCTCTATCCTTCCTCTTCTCCATCCCTCTTACCAAATATAGTCTTAAGCTTGAAGAACCTGCATGTGAAGAAGGTAAAATAGGGGTTATTCAGCTTTTGATTTGTTTAAATTCTTTTTGAGGGTTTTTTGAAAATTTTTTCATGACATTTATCTTATATAACATATCATATTACAAAACCTGCTTTACTTTTTTTTCTTTTTTTTTTTTTTTTTTTTTGAGCAAAACCGAGCTGCAAATTACAATTTTGCCTTCTTATAATTGAGGCAGATCCTTTTCCTTTATAAACAAGTTTCTCAAAGAGGACTTGCACTAAAGGCGTGTGTTGTGGGCTGTTTCCGCATTGGCAATTGAATTTTAAAATGTTTTTGGTGGGCAGTGTAGGCTGAATAATTTATTTATTTATTTATTTATTACAAGAGTCTTATGTTGTCCCTTGTGAATGTGGACTGTTGTGTTCTCATTAGTCTCCAGAAATCCTCAGCTACGTACAATTATACAAAAAGAGTTCTTCTTTATTAGTCTATATTACAATCACATAGATTAGGGTGGAAAAAGAAAAAGAATCAGGTTGGAAATTATTCATGCGTGTGGAATAGACCAAGTTTCAAGAAAAATGGCATATTAAACAATATAATCAATAGAAGGTATGTTCACGTGTAGATTTTATATTGTAAGAAAAATACTTAAAAATACCAATTACAATCTTAACTTTTAAATACCAACTTACATGATATATGAATTTTTTTTTATTAATAAGTATTTAAAATATTATTAAATTAATTAATTGCTTTTATTAGTAGTTGTTCTTTACCCTTAAAAAAAAATTATTTATGGGTCAAAGCTGATGTTTATTTTGCTTCCAATTATTAAATGGATGGATGAGATATGGAGGACACGCACGTGGAACAAAGGATGGCACTTTCTTTCCCATCACACATTTTTCCCTTGGCTTCCTTGAGAGAATTTTTGGGAGGTGAGAGGCAAATTTGTCAAGAGGCCCATGGTTTTGTCATTATTATAATTATATTTGGAATCAGCGAAGTGGTATCTGAGTTTTCACACCAGGGTTTATCAAAAACTCCATAAAACGTTTCAAAGAACTTTGGGGTCCTATTCTGTTACTGGACGTGCCGGCAGGGGAAAATAAAAGAAAATAACAAAAGAGGAAGACCAAGAGGATGAAATGTTAGGATATTTTTCTCTTTATGAAAACATGACTGAATTGGTTTTAGTTCCTTTTCGAACGGAGTGAAAGAATGAAAGAGGCTCTCGAACGAGAAAAAGAACTTTGATCTTCTTATTAAAAATTAAAATTCCTTTATTCCAAGTACCAAAATTCATCAAACTTGCATTCTTATTTTTGTTTTTTTTTTTTTTAATTATTCTGATAAGATTTTTATGAGAGCCCAAAAACTAGAATCATAGCTCACGATATAAAACCATAACAAATAAAGATGATAAATACAAAACTACAAGTACTAACTAATTAACCTCCATAAATTAAGAAACATTTACATTTAGTCAATTTTATTTTTTGGTCCATGAATAATAAGCTCAATCATATTTTAGTCCTGAATCATCATTTAGACTATCAATTTTTCTATAGTAATTTTTTTCCTCCAACTTACTGTTAAAAATAGATTGAAGTCAATTGTGGTTAATTTTGTCTCCCCATCAAAATATTGAAGCCTATGCCCACAATTAAACATAAATTTGCTTTGACAAAATTAATACTAATTAAGATCCCATAGTCTTTACGTGATAACTATCATCCATTTTTTAATTGACAATGTTTTGGAGGAAAAGATTATTGTGAGACAAAAATAAGATTGAATACAGCATTAGAATTAGTGCATAACAGAATGAGATGCACCTTTTTTTTTTCACTCAAGTGTTCATGAATTCAGTAAATTACTTTAATTCGACGTAATTATGACTGTTTAGAACATTATATAATCCAATTTTTTTCCCCTTTCTTACCACATGATCCTCTATATTTTCATACTATACTACAAATTCTCGAACTATACACCGAGTAGCAGTATAGTGAAAACAAAGAAAAAAAGTCAATTATATATGACCATAATAATCAATCGAAGAACTTGGGGGTCAGCCATTATAAGATGTATTAAGACACGTATATATAATATCAACAATGTATTACCAAGCCAGAACGATATTAAAATGGTATGTTAAAAAAAAAAAAATTACCTAACAGTACAACGTGTACAAAAGTAAAATTTTCCATGGAAAAACGAAACAAAGTAGAAAAAGGTGGAACACCAAGGATTGATCAATTAAAACCTCCACAAAAGAAAGTAGCATTGCAGTAACTTTATAATTAAACTATACAAATACAGATCTGATCATGAGTTGACATAAAAAACCAAATCAAGCTGCGCATAAAGAAAATCATGATGATAATGATGATCATCGATCAAAAGAAGTTGGGGTCATAGCCATTGCTGGACGTGGCCAAGATGTAGTAAGCCACAATATGGCCAATGGAGCCCCAAGCCAAGACATCAACAATATTGAACCCAACAGGGTCATTAGACTTGAGCAAGTTCACGTACTCCTGAGCCCTAGTGTCGCCCGCCTCGTAGTGCGTGACGCCATTCTGCTCCGGCAGGCCTTGTTTCGCCACGTTCTCCCTCTGGAAGTTGAAGAAGACAAACCTGCCTAGAAAGAGGGACAAGCCGGTGCTGAGGCTGATCACGAGGGACGGGTTGAGCTCCGCTTTGATGGCGGTGGTGCGGGGGCGGTGGAGGGAAAGTTTGGTGGGGGGGAGGGAGAGTTTGGTCGCCCTGAGGCCTTGGAAGGAGATGTTGCATGGGGAGAGTGCCTGTGACCTTTGCAGTGTGGGCGTATTGGGGGCGAGAAGCGAGATTGATGAGGCTGATGCCATTTTTTTTTTTTTTTTAATTATGTGGAGTATTTGGTTTTGCAAAAAAATGGCACAAATTGAAGTTTGGGATTTTGAAGATTAAAAGAAGAAAATGAATGGAAAGATGAACATATATTTTTCCACTTGGGGACAACTCTTTTGTTTTTTTTTTTTAGTGATGACGAGAGTGGCAGATCCAAAGATTTGTGAGGATGGAAGAGGCGCCGTAAAGATTTTGTGTGCTGAGTTGGGCTTCTCTAATTCGCTGGTTTTGGATAAGAGATTTTCCGTTTTGCTTCGCGGTTGTCCTCCAAGATAACGTCGTTTTTTGCGTTAAATATAAGTTTATGAAGGAACAGATACAACAGGATCCGTGGCGCAATGGTAGCGCGTCTGACTCCAGATCAGAAGGTTGCGTGTTCGATTCACGTCGGGTTCAATTCCCTTGGGATCCTTTCTTTTTTAACTCTTTATATTTTTATTGTTTTTCTGTTGTTTTTTTTTTTTTCGTTATATATATATATACATTTTTTTTCATATTTTCTTATATTATTCTTCTTTAGTTTTGTTTCTTGACATTATCTTCTTATTATCATTTTTTAATAATGGAAATCTTTTCATTATCTGAAGAATTAATACCATTCTAGTTCTTTTGAAAATATAAAACCAACCTACACTCCCTGTTTACTTCATTAATCATGTCTCATTTAGATGAGCTATTGAATTAGCTTTTATTATACTCAAATGAAATTAGCATTTGATTAGCCCATTACTAGATTAAAATATTTAAATATTTACTATTATTCCACAATACAATTCCACTCAAATCTTAATCTAAATTTTCTATTTTTAGAAATCCATACCACTTCTTTTCCTACTTTTACCTTGTTCAAATGTCACATTTAAAAAAAAAATATTCACCCAAACATTTGATTTGAATACAAATTTTAATACACAATTTAAATTCTATAAACATTCAGATGTGATCTATACATCTATAATCCTAATAGACAATCAATCCATTGACGTAGCACAAAACTCAAAAAAAAAATCTAACCAGTACTTCAATCATTTTAGATCAAAGAAATCGACCCCACTTCATTGACAAGTTTTCCATTATTTGAATGGACTGATAAAATTTTACAGGACTTAAACAGACAGCCATAACAGAAATGGTCCTCGTACCCCAATATACCCCCGGTGTCCTAACTTCTTTTTTGGACTATCAAGGCCATTTTTCTTTTTCTTTTTCTTCATTTTTTTTTTTTTTTTTTTTTTTTTTTTTGCTTTCTGTACATCAACCAAGAAAGAAAGAACTTCCGCAACCACAAATATAGAAATAAAAAAGGGAAAAAAAGCAAATCAAAGCTACACTTTTCACTAGAAAATCTAAACATTTTGTATACTCTCAAAATAAAGAATCTAGAAACGTGTAGTTCCTGTATCGGCCATACTCCAGAAGACTACCGTATGTGCGGTCCCACACCCCGATGAAAAGCGATTCGGTGTCTGGACTGAATGATATGCCCGATATCTCACCGAAGAAATCGATCTCCTGTTCCTTCTGGTACCCACTTTTCACGTCGTAGACGTGTACAAAATCTGCGGGCTCTGCCATTGCCAAGTAAGAGCCGTCGGAGGTATAGCGAAGCGAACGAATAGCTCCGAGGTTGCCCTTTAGGACGGCAACTGACTTGGACATGTTTCTAGCGTCCCAGATGCGGCAGGTCTTGTCCTGGTTTCCGGTGGCGAAAGTGACACCATCAGGGTGCCATGCAGAGGCGAAAGAGAAATCCAAGTGCCCACATAACGGCATCACTGTCTGCAAAAATAATGAACTCAAATCAGATGATGCTCTACAAGAATTAAAACATCATCAAAAACTTGACAGAAACCAAGTACCTTTCCGGTTTGGGAGTCCACCACCAGACCATCTGGATTATCTCCAACAATAACCAGAAGCTTACCGTTGGGGCTCAAACAAGTATGCTGCAAATATGATACAACAAAGAAGTTGAGCAATGGATTCAAAAAATAGGCCTAGTGATTGTGTTTTCAATTACAGTTTCGATTAATGAAATATTAAGATTTCAAAATCTTCTCATCTTCAGTTCTCTTGGTTCTCTTTCTTTCGATTTTGTCTCTAATCCCCTGTGGTTCTATTTTTCTATCTCTTTCTCTTTCTTGGTTCTAAATCAAATGCATTCTATATTTTCGACGCACGGGTAAAATGAAAAGAAAACGAAACAATAGATGAAAGCTAAAAACTTGGAGCTTAGAACTCTTAAAAAGCAAAATAATAATCATCTCAATGTTCGCCTTTAAATTTTAAACATATGATGCAAAGAATTACATTTACTGGCCACGAGAAGTGGAAGTGCGTAGAAAGCTGAAATTTCTCCATGTCAAAATCTCTGACTCCACAGTCATTATTAGAAGATGTGAAGTGAACTGCACCACTAAAAAAAAAAAGGCGACTAGTTAGGATCACATGTGGGGATGAAAAAGAAAAAGATAAAAAGAAAATAGAAGGGAGAGATTGACTACCTAGGAGTTGAATAAATCTCAACAGCATTTGTTATGGCATTATCATCGTAAGTTGTCTTCGAACAATAGCTAACTCCGGGCCGATCAAGATGCTGCATTCCAGTTGAAAAGAACAACCTTCATATATTACCGTTCATAAGTCTTTCAAAAAGCAACTACAATTGTTCTCAAGGGTAACAATAACCATAGAAAGAGACCACAGACATCTCTTACTAAACCCCGGATGATCCACTCGTCTTAAATACGATTTCATTTTCCCAAATCACTCAAAAATTGACTTTTATAAATAACCTTGCAAATAAGTTCTCCCTGAAACCCTCCAGCAACTAGTAGCTTGTCTTTTACAGCAAGAGTACTGACTTGAGTCTGTGTAAACCCTTCCAACAAGCTCCCAGGATGTTTCTACAAAGAGAAAGTTAGTTGCTTAATTCAACACCCAAAATTAGCCGAAAATAGAATGATTCGACAGGCAAAAAATATATATATAACTTCCAAATGGTTATTTCTTTCAAACCAAAAAACTCGACGAGAAGCGCTCACCTCCGAAGGGGCCACATGTCCTGAGACATTGAGAACTTCAGACTTGGCACAAGTTAATGATGACCAATGAATAATAGAAGAATGCAACATTAGGTAGACATCATGCTTCGAAGTAGCCCAGACCAAGTTCCTCAACTGAATCACAAAACCAAAAAAATAAACATCAATCGCACCCCATCACATTCCCACTTTTTTAACCTTCCGAAAAGGTGCGGGCCACAGCTCCTATATTTTCTTTTCCCTATATTTCCATATCCACATTGCAAAAAGAAGTATGTAGAAATGCAAACTTGCAATCATCAAACCTGAAAATGGAGAATTGTTGACTTTACTGATCTTGCATTTCTTCTGAACTCATAGTATGTGGAGCCTTTCTCAGTAATTTTGCAATCCTGCTTACAACGGAAAGTAACATTTTAACAGCAAATCATAATAGAAAATTAAATCTATCCACAAAACTTCAAACTAGTTGAGAAAATCATACACCAAATTGATTTTATGCAACAACTTTTTACCTTTCCCGACCCCTCTCCGGAATGAGGGATGTTTTCATAATTCTTATACTGTTCTAACCTAGTCTGCCGATATTTCTCTCTCGTAATGCTAAGCCTCTCCCAAGGAATACCCTGGATGTCTTTTCCTCCCCTTGCTTGTGCGGCAGTGGTATCAGCTACTTTACTAGTCTGCACAACGTTTACGGAGTCATTTTTGAACTATATGCACAACCAGAAAAAAAGCAATGCAAACTCTATGCAGACTCTAGAGAAACTGAAACAATTTACACCTATGATAGAGCTTATCAAGCATCAAACACGTAAAATATATCGTAACTGACCGAAAACTCAAATTCATCAACGTCAGAATCTGAGCTGCTCACGTCTCTATCACGAAACTCATCATCCATGTCTTCATCTACATCCTCCATATCGTATTCATCCGCAGCATAATCGGCATCTTCTGCTTGATAATGAGCCATCTTCTTCCTAACTAATCCTGACCTACACAACAAAATTCGAACATCAAAATCAAGCAGTCCATAAAATCGACAGCGAATTCACAAGCAATTACAAAATGTAAATCACTGCAAGCTTGGCATAGTCATAACAACCCTGATCCCAATCATCAGCTAATTTATGCAACGCAACATAAATCCAGATTCCAGAGTTAAAGGAAAGACTTTCTCCTTTTTTCTCAACTAAAAAGTGTCGAACCAGCAACTAAGCAGACTCCGCAACTAAATTTATCAAAAACATATGTATAAATAAATAAAAACCATATAAAAGAAATTAACACATTCCTCAAGTTGAAGGAAGGGGAAAAAAAACTTCAAAATCAAACAAACCAATAATCCCATCATCCAAACACAAAGCTATAAACTTTTTTTTTTTTTTTGTTGCGGGTTTTGATGCAAATTCCAAACATGCAAAACCATCTTTTTACTAGAAGATCAATCAAATTAAAGACGATTATTTTCTCTGCAAATAATCCTAAAAAAAAAAGGTCATTGAAATTAAAAGACCACAGCAAAAGTTAAAAAAATATTTCCATTAGACAAACAGAATTGAATTCCGAATAAGCCAAAAATTAATTAACAAAATTAACCCATTTGAATTATACAATTAATCAGAAGAATAAAGAAAAATCGAGAAAGCAGAATCAAACGAAAGTTACAGTCTTTATATAAAATCACAGGTATAAAAAAAATTAAATCCAGTATAAGGCAAAAAAAAAAAAAGACGAGAAATTTAAAGCAAAAGAGAGGAAAATGAAATTAACCTGTTTTTCCGGATTATTGGTAATTGCGAAATTTGTGAAAAGAAAAGGAAAAGAAGAAAAAAGAGTTGAGAGAAAAACAAGCAATAACTTTGTGTGGTTTGGATCGCGAAAACTCTCGGGGGCTCGATATTGAAGTACAAAAAGAAATACCCAGATTTCTCTCTCTCTCTCTCTCTCTCTTGTGCCCTTCTTTTTTTTTTTTTTTATAAGATTTTGTGAACTAATTTTGCGTTAAAAATATATTATCCAATCAACCCTAATATCAAATTTTATATATTAATTTTTTTAATATATAAATTATTATTTTTTATTAATAAATATTAAAATATTATTAAATTAATTATTTATTTTTATCAATAAAAAATAAAAATATAACTGATTTAAAAAACAAAATTAAAATTAAAGTTAGATACACTTAAAGTATGTTTGACAAACAAATTTTGATGTTATGAATATCAATTTTATATCAAATATAAAGTTTTATATCAAATATAATCATTTTCAATAATGTTACAAAAACAATTACTATTTAAAAGTTTTTTAAAACAATCATATCAATTTTTCAATCCTAACTATTTATTTCTACTGGTACCAATCACATTAATTTTTCAGCTCTAAAATACTTTTCATCCAGACACACATTTTATTTAAATACAAAACAAATACTTTTTAATTAAATATAACACTAAAAAAAATTGTATTCAAATACAATTAAAACACAATGCGTTTACCAAACACCCCTTTAATATTATTTTTTTTGTTTTTTGTTTTTCGTTTTTTTTTTTTTTGTGTTTATTAGTTAAGGAGCAACTATACACAAAATAAACAAATTAGCATGTGTTAAAAAAGCAAAAAAAAAAAAAAAAAAAAGCCACATGATGTTATTGGACAATTACCATATCTGTTACTTGACATTGAAGTGTTTATTATGTGATAGATATTGAGCTAAGTATGAAAGTTTTTATTTATATTTTTATGTAGAGCTATATAGATTTTTAAAACTAAATATAATATCCTTTCAAATAAAATTAAATTTATACCCTTTTCAAAAAAGTTAATTTAATATCATTTTTAAAATATTAATTTAATACAAAATGTTTCTTTTTTTTTTTTTTGAAGGGATGCGAAATGTTTCTTTAAACAATATTCATGTGCTAATTAATTTAACAAATATTTTTTAGAGATAGCTTAATACAAAATGATTATTTTAAGATTTATTTTATTATAATTATCGATATAATCTAGTGATAATTTTACATTTAATTTTAAAAAATATTAGGGATAATAACTCTAATCCTAATTTTTAAACATCAATCTATATAATATGTGAGTTATTATTCTTTTATTGATAAATATTTAAAATATTTACACATCAATCAATTGTATTTTTTAACAAAAATATGATATATAAATTAATACTTAAAAGTTAAGATGTATACCTAACACTACTCTTAATTTTATTATAAGTTGAAAATTTCGAATCTTTCGTCCCTTAAGTTAAAAAAAATATTTATTTTAATAAAAAATGTTTGATTTTAGATTTATTTTACTGAAAAAAATGTTTGATTTCAGGGAAAATACAAAAAGGGTTTATCAAATTTTAAATGAAAATTTAATAAGAATTCATTATTTATAAAATGTCTTTTTTTTCCTTTACCGAAAATTTAATACAAAATGCTTTTTTGGAGATATTTAATGCAAAATTTTTGTTTTTAGATTTATTTTATTAAAAAAATGTTTGTATTTAGGGAAAACAGAAGAAGGTTTTATCAAATTTTAGATGAATATTAATAAGTATTTATTGTTCATATAAGGACATTTTTAACTTTTTTTTAACAGACCTTTTATCTTAATTTTCCAACCTATTTCTGTTAAAAAGTGCATAAAGAAACAAAGAAATAATGGAATTGATAACTAAATGAGATCGAGTGAAGAGAACCAGTTAGATTTGGTGAAGAAAAAGTCAAATCAAGCTGAATCAGTCATTACACAGCCTATTTCAATTTAACATTTTAGATCCTCGATGAAAAATCAAATTGAACCGAAATAACAAAATAAATAAATAAGAAAGAAAACAATAATCAAAATGTGTCATGAAATAAATATATGGTTTCTAAATATTGATGATATGAATGTAAATGAGTCAAATTATTTATCCCTTGATCAATTAATAAATTATCTATCTAGAGATTTTTTTTTTTTTCTTTTTTTGTCGGTTACACCTTTTGATGAAGCTAAATAAAGGAATTCAACCTCCGTACCTTTTCATGGAATCAAACACAAAATTATAAAGGAACCAACAACGAAATGTTTAGGAAGTGCAACTGATAGTTAATCGCTTTGTCGTTTGCAACTTATTTCTGTCTTTTGTTTATATTTTCCTTTGAATTTCTATCACGCTCTTCAGTTTAAGATTATTCAATTTTTTTTGTGAAACTATTCAATATTTATTTAAATCTTATTAAAGTATATATTTTTTATATCGACATGGTTTTGATAGTGCGGTTTAGAATATATACTAGTGGTAAGGTATTTTCTATATTTCTTTCATTACATATATATATATATTTTTTTTTTTGGCGAACTTGGGAGTGACAAGTGTTTAACAATCAAAATTTTTCTCTCTTTTTTTTAATTTGAAGATGGAGGATTCTAATTATTAACCTTTTAGCGAATTTAAATGTAAAATAACAGTAAACTGTCTGCAAACACAAATTTTTTCTTAGTGGGGAAATTACACAATTTTTTTGCTATTTTTTGGTTTTCTTAGGCTGAATGAACGCCTTAAATAGAAAACGGCGTGGGGGTTAAGAAATATAAACGACATGTAGTTTTTAACAAAAGAAACGACAAAGCAAAGGTTTATCACCGGAGACTTTGATCTCTCGGCATGTCTACGCAATCAATGCCGCGTCGTCGTCATCTCCCTCGCAGAAGAGGTCTACGAAGACTTCCATTCGCCGGACTTCAGTTTGTCTCCCTGGAAAATCTATTAATTTTCCCGAGAAAATTCAACTTCGTCAACAAAGAACAGAAGAAGAATGAAGAAACCAGTGGACACGGTTAGCAATCAGGTTGGTCGTTTTTCATTTCGTCTCTGACTTCAATTCCACAACCCCGTTTGACTCCCTCGAAAATTCCCCAATTTTCCCGAGATAATTCATCAGAAACAGAAAATGCAGACCCGAGCCATTATTCATGATATCAAATTAATCGTAGAGCAGTGGCGATACTCCAACTTCTGTTTGGAAAATTCTCTAACTTTCCCATAAAAATTTAACCTCATCCATCTGACCTGCTGAATTTCCTCCCTAGAATTTCATCTACGCATGAAAATTTGATTTGATCGCGGAGCCGTCGCGATGTGGTTCAGAAAAGTATGGGAATCGGTGTCGAACCGCTCGGTCTCCACCGGCGACTCGGCGGAGCGGAGTCGCCTCCGGAATTCTTCAACGTTGTCGTCGTCGTCGTCGAAGTCGTCGTCATCACTGGGAGCTTTCGATGAGATTCCGTCGGATGTAGTTATGCAAATCCTGAAACTTGTCGGCCCAAAGGGAGCCGCGAAGATGAGCGCGGTCTCCAGGCACTGGAACTCCTTAGTCTCCGACAATCGGCTCTGGATTTTCTTCCTCCAGAACGGCCCCGACTCGCCGGAATCCCTCTTCTTCGCCGAAATCAATCTCAGATCCGGTTACCCCCTCCCGTAAGTCTTCTACTCACCTTTTCTGCATTTTTTTTTTTTAATTTTTTCCTCCAATGTTTTCGTCAAATTGTAGGACTTTGCTTAATGAAGTAACGATTTTTTTGGTTTTAATTCGTCAAATCGTCCTTATACAAGACTGATCTTCAGATATATATATATATGTAAAGAATGAAGCTTCCCACACACCACCACCCGCGCCGCCCCGCCACCCCCCCCCCCCCCCCCCCCCCCCCCCCCCACCAAACACACACACACACAAATAACGTGTGGGAGTTGGGCTGAAATTTGACTTGGTTTGGTCGGAGAAATTTTTTAATTAAGCAGGGAACTTTGTGAAAATGCTTTGGTTGCAGAGCATTCTCAAGTCAGCTGGCCCACTTGTCGTTCATGCGTATTTATGGTCAGCGAATGCAAGTTCCGGGTTCGATTATCATTGATGGTAATTTTATAAACTTAGATTATCTCTTTAGAATGCAAATTCCAGGTTCAAACAAAGGATTATCACCTTTTTACTGAGATTGAAGCAAAACTCTTATATGTTCTTGTTGGATGAAAACTGTTCCAATTTTCCGGGTTAGCTAGTGATGATCTCATAACCATTTTTCTTTTTGAGGGTACGTAAGTGTTGTAATCTTTTACTTAGGTTTTGATGGAACTTCCAATTTTACCACTTAGCTAGTGATCTCCTGCTGTCCCAAGGACTTTCATATAAACTTCTTACATTTCATTTGACTCGTACTGGGAACTATTGTTTTGAATTTATCTTCATTTAAGATTATGCGCCTCATATTCTTTCCTCGTTCTTGGGAAGGTGGCTCTGGCTACTGCAAGTTTGGCTGGAGCAAGGACGTTGTTCCATCTGGCCGCTCGACAACATTTTTGGTGAGGTGTTTGTTTTTACTGGATGTTCTGAAAATGTCTCACAGAAATTTCAGCAATTATAATCCCAATGTTTGTTCGCTTGATGCATTTCCTGATCCCCCCTAAAACATGGACTCTTTTCCTGTATCTCTTCTAAAATAATCCCACATGCAGGAATTCGGTAATATCGAGTCTCCAATGTATTCCAGACTTCGCCAGTTTTTTTCCACCATTTATAACAGGTCCTCTTTCCAACATCCTCTTCTTTCCATAAAATTCACCCTTTTTTTTTTTAAAAAAAACTTCACATGGCAATTTATTTGCCAACCTGAATGTTCAGGTACTTCCGAATCTTGCATGTATGTATGTATTATTATTGTTTTATTTTTACTTTTTGCTACCGAGCCTATGTGTACGTCTCATATGTCAATTATATGTTCTTTCAGGATGCAGGTGAAACCGGCGGCACAGCCAGTGGTTGTTTCCATACCAATCTTGCATTATGATGGTCAGCATCTGTCTAATATTTGTCTTATAGATGCTAATCATGTGATACTTGATAAATTTTGCGCAACTTACAATAGTTTTTAGATCTAAATATTTTAGGCCAAAAAAAAAAAAAGTTTTAGAGGTGAAAAATTATCTTGCAGCTAAAGAATCATTTTTCAGATTAAATTCTTTCTTACACCAAAGAACGTCCATGATTTTTTTTTTTTTTTTTTTTTTTTTTTTTGTACTTGCGTTTTCCTTCACGTTAGGACCAAGATGTTAAATTTGCTATTATATAATGTTGCAATTTTCTCTGTTATTACAGATACTGAATCTGCCAAAGCATCTAGACGACAGCTCAAGGATGCTATTTATGCAACACTCTTTGACATGAATGTTCCTGCTGTATGTGCAATTAATCAGGTGAGCTCTTCTATGCCTTGACTTTTGCAGGTGGTCTATGCTTTCTAAAGAATTAACAGTTAATTAATTTCACACATCTGAGGCCATATTCTTGATATGAATTTCACCTCTCAATTCTTATTAATAACTCATTTGAGACCTTGGTCCAGTATTCACTTCCACATTGGGCTCATCTAGACTTTCCTAGGACAAGGGAGCTTCTGTACTTCATTTTTCTTCTCTACATGTTTCACAATCATGTACAAGCACAAAACTCACTAGCTAATACTGATGGCGAAAATCTCTTGTGTGTGCGTGCTTTTACACTGTACAAGTAATATTGATGGAGATTTTTTGTTTTTTTGTACAGAAGGGCTCAAGTTATTCTTTTTTGATAGATATTATCCTCATGAAATCTTACACATTATCTGTTTTTTAAACTACAGGCGACTTTAGCTTTGTATGCGGCAAGAAGAACTGCAGGAATTGTTGTAAATATTGGGTTCCAGGTCACATCAGTTGTTCCGAGTAAGCACTCATAACTTTCATCTCATCTTCTGTGTGATTTTGAAATTGATAGGCATCCTCAACTCGCACTTTAGGCCCACTTAAGGGCTAATAACGGATTCCCATTTACCACCTGTATACTTTTTTTTATCTGCATTGTCGATGATATATAATTGTACTTTAATTTCTGTTAGATTCTCTCAATCCCAATCTATTTAGCATCTTCCATTAAGCAGGTGCCATATTAACTTGTTGTGCTTGTTGTCTGCTTCTATTCTTGACCTTTCGTTTTCATCCTCACAAATATTCAATGCCTATTCTTTGCCACATTGTTCTTGCTGTTCTATCTGCTTCTGATCTTATATCTTGATTGGTTGTAATTATTGGAGCCTCTGAATTCGTACTTATGTTTATTTTCCAGTTTTACATGGTAAAGTAATGCGGAAAGTGGGTGTGGAAGTTGTCGGAGTGGGAGCGCTAAAACTTACTGGGTTTCTTAGGGAGCTAATGCAGCAGAACAGTATCAATTTTGAATCACTTAGCACTGTTCGCACATTGAAAGAGGTAGAGTCATTATCTATTTAGAAGGATGTAAATAACATTTTTTCGTACGGTTAGGTATACTATCTTTATTCGTGCATTAAGTTAGGTACACTATCTTTATTCTAGCATGGTCCCCAGTATGTGTTAAGGATGGTAGTCATACAAAGAAATAAAGGTGGCGTTTGGTATTGGTTTTAAAATGTTTTCTACTTTTAAAAAAATTGAAAACGAGAATATTTTAAAAACTGTGTTGAGACTATTCTGAAATTGTGTTTAGTTCTGTTTTCTGAGTGTATATTGTAAAAAGTATAAAAATGAAATTTTGTTTGGTTATATATTTTGAAAACTCATTTTATAAGTATCTTATAAAAACATATTTATTTTTAATTTTAAAAAAATAACAAAATATAAATTATTAGTCATAATTTAAAATATATATATATATCCTTTGGTGGTAGGTTTTGCAATAAGGGGTAAGGGTGGAAAACATTGGTGGTCTGAGTTCTAGATGGCGGTGACGATGAGATTTAGATCATGAATCGATAGTCGTCATCATGAGGTGGTCGTCACCATCATCACTTGTCCATAGTTGTCGCCCTTCGCCGGAGATGGATGTCATCGTTAGACATAATCATCATTGACACTGCATAGGCAGAAAAAGAGAGAGAGAAAGAGGAGATGGAGGGAAAAAATGAAAACAAAAAAGTGAAAACAACTTTTTTTCGTTTTCAAAAAATCCAAAAAAAACAACATAGTTAAAAAGGATGTTTTCGAAATAGTTTTGAAAACGTTGAATAAACAAATGCTATTTTAAGATCGTTTTCATTTCTTATGTTTTCGAAAATAGAAAATCATTCTCAAAAACAAAAATAAACGCCCCCAAAGTATCACCACCTCTTCTTATCCTAATGCACTGGTTTCCAGCACTTGTCTAGATCTAAAATGGGATGTGTCTGAATATTACACTTTTTGACATGTTTCCTTATTTTTAGTTCCAACTTAACTTCCACAAACACCACCAGACCATGCAACAATGCTAAAGCTACCACAACGATTTGCCTTTTGTTTCTTTGTTTTATGTTTCTCTAGATATAGGAGTTTTATTTTTATATGGCAACTTATTACAGTGATGCCAATTAGGAAGTTTGCAAGTAGCTTCAACGTCTTATAGTTGGGAGTTTAAAGTACCCCATACTTTCTCGAATTTTTTTATCTTATGTCTCAATTTTGTGTTTCATGATTAAAAGAACCACTTCTAAAAGGAGATCCTACTGAAGTTGGGAAATATCTTATCACCATTTTCCATGCAGAATCTATGCTACGTTGCTTATGATTATGAAGCTGAGCTACTTAAAGATACGCAAGCATCATTTGAAGACGAATCAGAAGGTTGGTTTACCTTTACAAAAGAGCGCTTTCAAACAGGAGAGGTCTTGTTCCAACCACGCATGGCAGGAGTGTAAGCTCTGGACCTTATATTACTTGTGGTTAGATATTATTTTAGCATATGTTTGTATGTATCATGATCGCCAATGTCATAGAGACCTTGTAAACTTCTGCTGTCTGTTTCCCCTGAATGATCTCTAGAGATGCTTTAATAACAATTAGCCAAAAAAAATAAATCAAATAGGATACACATCTAAGTTTAGAAACACGCTTTATTTTTGGTGTATTTGGTATGTCTACCTCCATGTTGGTCTGAATAAATATAATTGCTATTTAAAACATCCACAATCTAAGAGTCTTTTTATTCAATATTTAAATTTAAAGTGAAATGTTCGATGGATCAATCAATTCCTACACATCCTGTGCTTTACATTTATTAATTAACATCGTGAGATTGCATTTAAAAATTCTTGAAATATTCATTTCCTCAAGTTGAGCATCTATAGTTTTTTTGTTCATCTCGGTACAGGCGTGCAATGGGTATGCACCAGGCTGTAGCACTTTGTATGGACCATTGCCATGCTGCCGAATTAACAGGTGATGATTCTTGGTTCAAGACCATCGTACTGACAGGAGGAACTGCGTGTTTACCTGGACTGGCAGGTATTGTCCAATTTCTTACATTGATATTCTTCTCTATTTGGTGAAAAGGATTCAATTGGAATATTAGATCTTTCTGTTCCAGTTGGCTTGGTATGACCAATATTGACTTTATGGGATTCATTTAATTATTGATTGTATTGGAATTGTAACCTATTTTTCTCAACACCAAATTCAGAGAGGCTACAAAAGGAATTGCGTGGACTTCTCTCTCCATCTATGTCCAGCGGAATAACGGTTATCCCTCCTCCATATGGTGTAGAGACAGCATGGTTTGGGGGGAAGCTTATCAGCAATGTAAGCATTATGTCTAGTGAATTCTCAAACATGGACTTAAAACACTTACCATTCGAACATGAATATAAAAAAGTTGGAATTCTTTTTTTTTTTTTTTTTTCATTTTTCGGAGTTAATATAGTCAATTGTTTGGTTGGTTTTATAAATTGATTCATAACGTTAGTTTTCACTTCCTAATTATTCATACAGTTGAGCACCTTCCCGGGTCCTTGGTGCATGAAGAAGAAGCAATTTCGCCAAAAGTCGAGGCTCAACCGCCCATGGTAAATGCCCGTGTTCAAGTTCAACTGTGTACATAGCCCGGTATATCTTGTAGCTTCATAAGCAAGCACTTCCAGAGAGTGGTGACTAACCTCATCTTGGAAAGAATTTCGGCTATTTTTGGTGTACTTCTACAATATTCAATTCAAATGTAATATATTTGTAATGTCGAGTGTAAGCATCAGGGAAATAAGACTATTATGCTGTACAATATGAGCAAATAAATTGCTAATGTCACTGGGAAACTGCTGTAATGCTGAAAGGAATTTCTAGTTTATTGATTCTCTAGTACTTCCCATATTCTGTGCATTTCTCTGTCCCTTTCAGGATCAATACTACCAGCCACGAACTCATTGATAATACCATCGATTTCAATGAAGCTAAACCCACGACTCGTCTCCAAATTATTTTCGTCAATGAACTTCCTAATTATCCTTGCATTTTCCAAATCGCCCGCGTTGCCAAACATTAGCCTGGCGAGTTTGTACCAGTCACCGGACAATGGCTCAAGCTCCATCAAGCGCCTGAATGCCAGCTTCCCTCTTGTGGGATCATTATGCATCCTACAAGCGCTAAGGAACGCACCCCAAATTATCGAGTTCGGCTTTTTGGGCATTGCCATGATGAAGCCTTCTGCCTCCATCAACTGCCCTGCACGGCCGAGGAGGTCAACCATGCACCCATAGTGTTCGATTGATGGCACAATCCCAAAATCATTAACCATTTGATGGAAATATCGGAACCCTAATTCAACATATCCCGCATGAGAACAAGCAGATAAAATGGCCACAAATATGACTTCATTTGGCTGAACTCCTTCAGAAACCATCTCACCGAAGAGTTGAAAACATTCCTTTGGTTTTCCATGAATGGCAAAGCCAGAAATAACAGCTCCCCATGTGACAACATCTCTATGGGGCAATTTACTAAAGACTTCATAACAGCTTTCTATGCATCCACACTTTGCATACATGTCTGCTAAAGCAGTACCCAGAGTAATGCTAAGCTTAACACTATTCTTATCAACATATGCATGAATCCACCTTCCTTGGTCCAAAGCTCCCAAATGGCCACAGGCAGACAAAGCGCTCACGAGAGCCGATTCATTCGGAGAAACTCGAAAAGCCATCATCTCTTGGAAGATGCTTAATGCTTCTTTATACATGGCATTATCTTTATATCCCACTATCATTGCACTCCAAGAGGCAACATCTTTTGCTACCATTTTGTCAAACATAGCTCTAGCCTTGTCAACATGACTTTGACTTAAGTACCCTGAAATCATGGCGTTTTTGGCAAGCGTGTTCTCCCTCTCCTTGAACTCTCCGAGAACACGTTCGGCACAAGATATGCTGCTGGCGTTCGCATACATGTTAATTAACGAGCTATAAACATGAGTATCGAGCGCTATTCCAACCTTAATCATCCGGCAATGCACTTGCTTACCTTGAGTAAGAGCTTTCATTTGGGAGCATGCTTTGAGAACAAAAGTGTAGGTATAATAATCCGGGATTAATCCCTTCATCAACAGCTTATTATACATCAACAATGAGCTAAATGGGTCCTTACCCAACATCAGTCCTCTCATGATGGTGTTGTAGGCGAAGACATCTGGAGAAGGCATCGCATCGAAGATGGACAAGGCATAGTGAATTTGTGACACTCTCACATAACATTCAACAAGTCTCCCACCATTCGGAGGCCGGTTTATGAGTCCAGAGACCACCAATTGGGCGTGCACTTGTCTCACCTCATGGAAGTTGTGACACATCTTAAGCAAAGTTACAGTGGCTGGAGGGTTCCTAGCTGTGCTACTACTCAATAAGGGGGAAGCTAAAGGAGGAGATGCTGTAGTAGCCATGTCGCAGGCCATCACATATATCATACATACATATATATATATATTTTTTTTTTTTTTTTTGGCTTATCAAAATATATATTGAGCCATGTAAAGAAAAGCTGTAATGTTCTAAATCTGCACTAATGCCTAAAAACTTCCAACTTGAAAAGGACTCCAACGGGGAGTTTTGTTGTGGTAGTGTTAGTCAGCCACAGCCACGGCCACAGAAACAAAATCCAAAGAGAAATAAGTTAAATGTAAATAATTAGATAATTAAAATATGTATTCTGGGTCCACATGGGATCTCCAGCTCATCTGACATTTGACCGAAATTAAATGCATCAATTCTTTTTTTAAATGGTATTAATCCATATTTTTCTCTAAATAAAATGGAAGAGTCCATAAAATTTTATTTATTTATTTATTTATTTTTAATGAAAAGGGAAAGTATAAGCATCAGGAATTACTAGCATACTCTAATGAAGTCCTCCCAACGTTGATTAAAAATAAAATAAAAATAAAAAGAAAGAATGAAAGACAAAAAAAAGTGCATGAAAGATTGGTGTTACGTAAACATTCGATTAACAGCACACTTTTTTTTTTTTGCCCCCATTTACGTTGTACATGTGTCACACTCAGTATTAATTTTCATCGAAGTTCATTAACCCCTGTTTAAATTTGGTGGCCGTTTTGGTTTAAAAATAAAATGACATTTAGATGTATAAAAATTTTTTCTTTTTAAAAATAAAAATTGTTAAAATGACGAAGAAATAATATTAAAAATAGTTTATTATGTGATAATTAAAAGAAGATTCTTTTTATTTTCTAAAAAAGTATTATACAATGAATGTTTAAAAATGAGATTTTTTCTTTTTTAAAATGAAAAGAATGATAAAAAAAATTGATAAGTGGATAAAATTTTCACTTCCTAAAAATGGAGATGCTAATCAAACAAAGCATAAATTTACGTTTTTTTTTTTTAATATGATTTTGATGATGGTAGATCAGAAATGCATAAAACCAGTATTTTTTCTGGATCATACTATAAAATCATCTTTGAAAAAATGCAAACCATAAGGACCTAAACTCTAAGAGTTGCAGTATTCCAAGAGCGCAAAAAAACAAAAACAAAAAAATATATATCTTTCGCAGTATTTAACTGTCAATGTAATACACAAACCCAATTCAACTTTTGATACAACAAAAGCCTAACCCCTAGTATTTTTTGAGCCAGCAAAGGCATAAATTGGCACATGAACTCAAATCATACAAGTGGAATAGTACAAGCTTTAGCACATAAATGTATTGAAACATGAACACCAACCCAATCAATGAAAATTTGAAATTTCCCACAAAGGTTAGCAATAACAAATGATTGTAAGGGGAAAAAATATTAAGGCTATGCTTTCTTCTCAAAATAACTGGAATAAGAAGATAGGGAGGGCAGCTGAGAGCAGGAGCAGTGGAGATGGGCAGCCCGCGTCATTAGTCTCGTTTACGTTTAACTTCTCTGATGGTGGAACTGCAGGGCACAAAAGACCATTCTTGTCATCCCGGCACTCACTGGCAAAGAGACCAGGCGGGTATTTTCCATAGAGGTTGATGTAGCTGAACATAGTTGAAGCGCAATCATTTGTTAAGTCATTCAACACATCTGCATAAGGACATGCAAAGTCCTTAAATGCTTTGCAACAAGCGTCGGGAAGGTAATGAGGTCCTTTGCATTGGCTTGTGATAATGGTGTAGTTCAAAAACTCAAAGTTGACAGGGCAACCTGCAGATAATGTGACACATTAAACTCCTTAGACTGTGCCATTGATGTCAAAAATCATCTACTCCAGCTCAAACCAAGGAATAAATCTTAAGTCACAAATGAAAAAAGGATATGCTATTAGATATGGAAGAGAAGTAAAAGCTACGATTTTTCAGTAATTGTTTAAAACCATGTTTTTCAAAAGTATATAATGAGACACTTAAAGTTACTTATAAACAATAAAGATTGTTAGGATGAAGTATCTAATATCTTGTTGAAGCTCTAGCATTAGTTTCAAAGTCTTTTTCAGAAAGCCCTTATTGAAAAGGCAATTTTATAACTAGAAGCTCTTCTAGAGAACCAAAGCACTTTGGAAAGGTCATCCTAATACTTCTAGAAGCAGCTTTTGGACTTGAAAAGCCAAAAGTTGGTCCTAGAAAGCCATGACAAACAGGCCCAACGTGTCTTTATTACACATAGCTATATCAATGGCATGAAAGTTCAAAGGGATTAGAAGTCAAACAAGATCATACAGCATGATCAAGGTGCACATGATCAATACATAAAATGCATTGCTTCACTTCAAAAAGTGATTGAAGCTTCCCTGTTTTACTTTCTGACATTTAATGGATTCAAAAAAGATGATCTGGCAGTGGATAAAATTAGAAAGAATGTCGTGGAAAATAGTAGCATTCCATTAATGGGTGTTGTGCTAGCGATTGTCACTTCAGGCATGCCTCAAGAATTAGAGTAACAGATTACAAAACTCTAACCACTATCAATGGCTTCGAAAACCTTGATGCAGTCCAGTCCATATAAACTAAGAGAAACGAGATTCCTAAAGTCATAGAACAAAACGTCTTCCTTCCAAATCATACAAGAACATTCTCTTTGCAAGATTATCCTAAGCGGTTTTCTCAGGTTACTTTGGCATGTCACGCTTTAGTGCAATCAAACAACATCAAGAGAAAAAGGAACATAACAAAAAAGGCTTGCAATTCCTCATCTTTGTACTATATCTCTTAATTTAACAGAAAGTTCCTTTATCATTTAGGCAATAGATGGATTTTCCAGATGCAAATTCGACAAGAAAAAAGAGCGAGAAAGGGAAAAGATCAATAATAACCAAGTACATTATGGTATATGAGTCAAATCCAAAGGCGCCAAAAATCGTTCATTTAGTACTAGAACAAATGAACAAGCGTTTACAATAGAAGAGATCAAATGCGCGAGTCCTAAATGTATAAATAAACGACTTTTAAGCTACATATTGATGAACTTCAACCAAAGAGAAAGAAGGAAAGAATTGCTGCAGACCCAAAAAAGAAAAGGAAAAAAAAAACAATTTTGAAAATGAAGGTACAGAGAAAATTAATTGAGTGGACTGTCCAATACCATCAAAATCCATGGCTCTGAAAATTTGATAATTTAGCATTAAAACAACTTAACAAGCACGGCCAACAGAGTAGATCAAATGGGCATTTCTTAGATGTAGAAAAACATAAATGAACTGCAAGAAAAACAGATAATTATGGGGTAGCAAAGAAAGAGAACCAATTTTGAAAATGGGGTAGTAAAAATATCCGACCTTTCTTAGCTTGAAGAAGGCTTCGGCCAGTAGAACCATGAGAATGAAGAACACCATCTGCAATTCCAGAAAAAAGACAGTAAATTCCACAGCTTGTAAAGTTTTTTTTTTTTTTAATTAAACAAAGTCATATATAAGGAAAGGGAAAAAAAAGATTTTAATAAAGTACCTGAAATGAAAGTGGAAGATGAAGCAGAAGAAATGAGACCCATTAAAACTAAAGATAACAGAAGTGTAAAGGACATGGAAAAGAAGCTCCGATCTACCTCCATGTTTAATTACACCAAACAACAAACAACAACAACAACAAGAACAGATCTCTGGGTTTTCTTTTCTTTTCTTCCTTTTTTTTTAATTTTTTCTTGTCTTCTTATTTCTTCTGTTGGTGTTGTCCAAGAATTCTTCTGTGTAATTCTGGTTTTAGCTTCTTCTTTTTTTTGTTAGAAAAGAGGGGAAAAAAAACAACAATACCAAGATAGGATGTGGAGAGAGTCCACAGTCAGCAAAGGAAAAACAAATACCATAGTAAAAAATAAAGAAGAAGAAGAAAGAAAAATAAAAAAAGAAAATATTAAACAGACCGGTTGGGGTTGGATGGGGCACAGCAAAACATGACGCGAAAACCTGGTTTTTATTTCAATAGTTGAAACCGCGTATGAATTCTACTCTCTTTCTCCATTATTTTGTTTCTAGTTTCAAACAAGAAGCTAAAAGTAATACTAAAAGAAAAAAAAGACAAATACAAAGTAAGACAATAGAACAGGAGACAGAAAGAGAGTTTTTTTCCTTTTATTTTTTTACAAATAAGTATATTTTTTATTAAATTCTCTTTTAGAGAGTGTTTGGTAAACGTATTGCAATTTGATTGTATTTGAATGAAATTTATTTTTTAAATATTGTATATTTGGTTAAAAAATATTTGTTTTATATTTAAATGAAATGTGTGTTTGGATGAAAAGTATTTTAGAGTTGAAAAGTTGATGTAATTGTTTTAAAAATGTTTTAAATAGTAATTGTTTTCGTAACACTGTTACAAAATTTGTGTTTGATGTAAAATTATATTACATTTAAATAAAATTAAAATACAATTTATTTGTCAAACAACACCTTAATATTCATACATTGAAATGCTAATGTAACCCATTTAAACTCAAATTTACTTTTCTTGAATTGACAAGGGTCCATGAGTGTTTTTTTTCCCCCTTGAAAATGTCTCATGTTTTAACTTATGAAATTTTAGCCAGTACTTCTGTGGTTCAAAAATTAAAACGGTATTCTTGGTTCTAATTGATGAATTTCTAACGGTTTAAAACTCCACGATATTAATAGGTATTTTACCTTTTTTTATACTATATTATAAAATTTTTCACAGAAAGAGAAAAAAATACCAGTATGTGTTTGGATTAATGTTTGTTGAAGCTTTTAATGAGTATTTTAGGGAAAAATAAAGGGCTTCCTTTGTTCTATTATTATTTTAAATTTTGAAAATGATATAATTTAACAATAAATCCACATCGAATCTAAAGACTTGGAGATATCACTCTACATTTGATTCAATAAAAACATAACTACAAATGTTACTATCATTGTTGTTTACCTATTTTAAATTTTTTTTATTTGGTTTATCTATTTTAATTGATTATTGATCAAACTTATAACTTTTTTTTTTTTGGTTGCTTATTCTTATCCACAGACATTTAACGTATTAATTTACCTTATTATTAAAAAGGTTAGTTTACCTTATTAGTGGAAGCTTTGGAATTCGGTGGTAGTTTCTGGAGGCCACGTTCTAAAGAGGAGTGGGATTTTTTTGCCAATAACAAAACTACACATATTCACCAAACAAATAAATAAATAACAAAAGAACACAAGCATTCATGGTGAGCTGTTTCACAAGTTGGCAATCAAAAACCATATTTCCAACCAAATCCTAGCTGTCACTACCAAATCCAGGTGTATAAGGGCCCCACCACAATCCCCTGTTATGTTTAGACACTTTCTTCCCCACCGCCTCTGTTTTTTAAGGGCTTTTCCGTCAAACTTTTGAGACTTCAACGACTTGCCTCCGCTAAACTTTTAATTTGATAATTTATCTCTCAAACATGTTATATTATTACAAAAATATTTATATTACCAACTTTGCAGCGAATTTTATCAGATTTGAGAGATTGAGAGTTGGAAAATTAAGAGATATATATTAGAGTTTGAATTGAGATTTTAGAATTTTTAATCGAAATGTTTTTCCAATCACCAATTTAATGACTTGTCACAACAACCATGAGTAAAATTACTAATATTGTAACAATTTAGCAACTTAGGAAGTAAATTGCCAAAATTACAAGTCTAAGGTGCTGGTTGTAAAAGCACAAAATGTTCAAGCGCAAACGTGCAAATACTAGATTTTTATTGATGGAGCGACAAACTCAAGTGTCATTGGTTCGCAATCAAACTAAAAGATTTCAATCTTCAGATTGCCACAACCAAATAAATTCCAAAGTCATAATTGACACAAATTATTGTGTATGCACTTCATGGGAAGCAAACTTCCTAAAGAGCTTGTTGAGATTTGAGACCCTTTTAGGCTGTAGGGCAGAAGAACAGTGCAGTTTGGTTTTTGACAAAAGACAACAAATTCGCGTTCATAGTATCAGCCTAAAACGAGTACCGCTGAGGCCCCATTCTAAGCGGCTTCGCGAGCTCCCAGCATCGCAAGAGATGGGAGCACATTCCACCTCATAGTTTAGGGTCCACTCCCATCTCATGCAAAATATTGGGGGCTTGTGTAGTCCCTTTGGAATTTTCAGCCTAAAATGCTACTCATTTGCCGCTTCCACACGGTGTGAGCCATGCGATTCAAGCATTCTTGCTAACATTCAATGTCACGCCTTGAAGAGTAATTTAACCCCCATGCTCCTTAGTACAAGATATTGCGTCTCGCCTTGAAAATGTCAGGCGGATAATGAGAAGAAAACCAAGCCTAATATATGCCGCAAGTAAGCATTTTCATTTCACTTTCTCTTTCTCTACACTGTTATTTTTTTTCTTAGAACCGTGGACAGATACAAGTCATTCAGCTTTGGTTATAAACTTGGCCTGCTCACCATTCAGAACTTTTGAGATGAGAAGTAAAAGGAGCAACAAAAAGGAAAGTGTCCTCCAAGTGTGTGCTTATAGATGATAAGTCCGAAATTTCGGCCCCAAAATTCAAATCACATGCTTTAATTCTCATTAACCTCCTATCCAATGACGCACATGTTTGAGGCGATCTCCATGAGTTCAACAAAAGAATCTTCTTTGCTGCACCAATGACCCTCCCAAATGTCAAACTTAAATGACTCCGAAAAACTGTACCACGCTTCAAAGTTTGATATACAACAGAACACAAATGACATCTTTTTTTTTTTGGTTAGGAAAACAATTTTTGAATCATAAATTCCCGTAAGAGCTGCTACACACTTGATCCTCGGTGTACAAAATTTAGTAACCGTTTGGGATTGGTGATCCAGCATTTCATTCTTGGCTAAATTAAGAAAAAAAAAATGTACGTTAAAACTAGAAAAAAATTTACTTACTCGAAAATTGGACTCCTGGAATTTCTCCAGCCACTCCGAGATCTCAAGTTGCTTCACCACCGTAGCATGTAGTACCTGCAATATTAACGTTTGAATGTTATTATAACTGTTCGTGCAATCAGGAGTACAACTTTCAGATGAATGTATACAGTCAAAAAGAGCGTACCCTCTTTGTCCTCTCGAGTTCTAGCTCAACATTTTTTATCCTATCGAAAGATTCCGTAAGAATCTTCTCCTTCTCCAAAGGAATTCCAGCAGGCTTGTTGCTAAGCTTTTCAAAAACATTTTCAAGTCTCTGAAGACGCTGTATGCAAGGAAGGACACGGTCTTCTTCCATAACAGCTTCAACAGTTGGGGAGTGGCTACTCACATTGTGTTCAATCAAATGACTTGGGTGAATATTGTTTTGTCTTCTCCAAGATTCAAACCATAGACTGCGGAAAAGAGTAATAATTCTGAACAAGAATGATATCAACACTCTGGCCATGCGATGGAACTCCCTTTTCTCAAATTTTTCCTTAACGTGGTTGAGCCAGTGGATAATTAAACTACCTGAAACCATATGGTAATTCAAGAAAAGCATAAGTATTGTCTGATTTTGGAAAATCATACATAAAAAAAAAAAAAAAAATTTATAGCGTATCCAAGAAGATTAATAGCAATAATGAGATCATTTCAATAGTCACCTCCTGAAGATAGTGCCTCATGCGAAACACTTGTGATATTATCATTGCTAAGTGACCAATCATGAAAATGTTCTGTCCCTTCATCATTCCCATTACTCGGAGGAAAATGATCGTCGCAGCTAAAATATGCAACTGGATCTGATGATGCCTTGACCTGCATGAAACAGATTTTGAAAGATGTTAAAACAAAAGCTGTACCTGGGACTTAAATACACAACCAAGTTATACACAAATTGAATCAGAAAACCCACTTCTTCATGAACTGGGGCCAAACGAGGAATTGCCAAACTCTTCCGTCCAAGTGGAGAACAAGGATCATCAATATCTGACCCAGATTCTGCTGTTGACGTATCACTAAACCTCCCCTGCTTAGAAAACAAAGATGTATGGTTTAGACGTCAATGCTAATGACACGAGAACACAACATACTGCTGATTTAAAGACCCAAACTTGCCTTCAGTGGGCGTATTTGTACATAGGAGTCAAACTTCTGCTTCTGAGACACTCTTGTGATTTGCCTCACAAGAGTTGCTTCAGCATGATGTACAAGCTACAAACAAGAGACCTAGATTAATCTCCAATATTAAATCCAAAAAATGTCAAGCCTAGTATATCATTTTGATGTGGAACCAAGAAGGAAAAGAAAATGAATTTACATATATAAACAGAACCTGTCCAATAGAGATTAAATAGCAAAGGGAATGCCAAGAGTGAATGAAAATAAAATAAAATAGAATAAAATAACCTCAATATTCATTCTTCAACCAAATCCAAATACAATCACAAAAGCGTATTTGTAGAGAAATACAAACATAATAATAAAATGAACCTAATTAAATCAATCTAAATATTAGAGTTCCTAATTAAATCAATCTAAATATTAAAGATAAAACATATCGTAATCTCCATCACGTTTCCTGTTCAAGGTGTAGTTCTTGCACCTTCATTATTTCTGGATCATTCCATGGACCTTTATTGGATCTAAGGCAACCTCCCTCAGCAGAACATGTACATGATCCCCCAAGGAAGTCTGGCAACTGACTGAAAGGGAAAGAGTGAAAGGAATTAAAAGGCAAGCGCAATCAAACAATAATTACAAAATAAACGCAAGCGTGACATACGTTGGGTCAATGACTTCATGTAGCTTGTTTAGCGACCTGGGCTCCAGAACCTGGCCAAAAGAAAAGAAAAGAAAAGAAACCTTAAAGCCAAAAACAGAACAGCCAAGTTTTAGACAGGAAACGCAGAGCAAAAATGAAATACTCTTTTTACCTGTATCTTTGAAATCGTTTTAGGATCAAGAAATTTCTGCGCAGCAGGCCAAAGCATTTTCTTAAAGGCCGCACCAGCATTGACAATGTACATTCGATGCAATGTCTGTACGCATTTAGTAAATAATTACAATGAGACAATAGCAGAAACAAAATATTACAAGTGGGATTTAGAAAGATACCTCAGGGTAATAATTATTATCTATCTTAGTCATGGCAGCCAAGAGATTTTTAGCCGTCAGAGAAAAGTTCTTCACTCCCTGTACATCAAGTAAAATCAAATGCATGAAAAGATTGAGCAGATGTAAAAATTTTCATTCTGACCTACTATAAACTGAATGCCAACCAATTTAGAAATAATAAATGCGTAGAGTTTCAGAGAACTGCTGAATTTGAAGCAAATGCATCAAAAAACTATGGCTAATTTGGATGGGTTTAAAAAGGTAAAAAAAGGCTTTAAGAGTGAAGTCACGCACCAAGCCGTGCACATCTAATATCGTTGTCGTTGAACAGATCTGCCTCTTTGCTGCAATTGAACAAGCAGGGAATTTCTCCTGTAGGGCTCTCTCGAACTCTTGGACATGGTACTTTAAGTAACGTTCTATTGTGGTTATATTCATGAGCCTACTTGGATGAGCTTTTCCCAGCCTTTCAATGTAAACTGGCCTGCCTTCTTTATCAACTCCATGATACCCTTGGGGGTAGTATTGCAAGACTTCTTCCAGCTCTTTAAATTCGAAATCCTTTGTATTGATTAATTCAAAAAGGGTGTTAGAATAAAAATATTGAGAGGTAGATCGGTCTTCCATACACTACAGTTCGCTCATAGAACAAGCAAAATATAAAAGACTTTATTCTACAGACTATGCCTATGATGATCGATGGCAAAAGCTGACAACATTACCTCCAAAATGGTATCTGTTCCATACTCCTTTCTCCAATTAAGCATTTGCTCCCACATTTGGATTGTCTTTTCAATGTTAAAATCCCTAGCTTTCAAGAATCTATAAAGTAAATGGTAATATGAGAAATCACAAAGGCAATACATACATTGGTAAAACACAGAATATGAAACTCAAACCGTCTATATGACTCAGTATATGTTACAAAAGATTTCGGTCACCTCAACAAAGTATGGTAGTCATCATGCCTAGGTGGCAACAAATCCTTCTCGAGGAGCCTTTGGCGCAACTCTTTAACAGCACTCTCCTCTTTTGCATCCCGTACATCCTCTATGGAAACCGATGGAACCCTGTAGTCAATTTTCCTTTTTCCTCTTTTTTTAAGAGAATGAGTGAACTTGTTAGAAGCATTTATAGCCTTCTTCTTGAGGTTCCCAATCTTAGAACGTCGTCTCTCATCTTCAGAGTTCTCAATATCTGATTTTCTTTCTCTAATTTCATCAGAAGCGCTCAACCCTTCCAAGCCTTCAAGTGACAAATAAAACAGTAAATTATAACACTTACAAGCTTGAATTTTTTTTTTTTTGTTGAATTCCTATCTCTCTCTCTCTCTCTCTCTCTCTCTCTCTCTCTTTTTCCTTCTTTTTTTTTTTGTAGGTGGTGGGGTGAGTGGGTGGGTGGGTGTGGTTGGGGATTTTCATTTTTCCTAGTAAGTGTAACTATTTAAATTACTACTACATTAGGATTAAAAAATACATATTTAAGGTTGTGAACCAGAGACATACCTGCCATTTGATTCAATGCAAAAGACAAAGTCTTTCAGCCTGTTGGCTAATCTTCCAAAGAAAAAAATAAATTGACAGAAGCACTTTTAACGCACATGTACCTGTATGCTGTCAAATACAGAAGAAGCAATTGAACCATAAGAGCACAAATATTTGTAACCAAGAAAAGGAGCATTAAATTATTGCAAAGAGAGAAAATTGCAAGACAAAACTGAAAAACTGCAATGCAGACCATAAAAATTCACAGAAAGGCTACAATCGAATAGGGAACTTCCTATCTTGTTAAGTCAATTTCACGAGCTGTGCGAACTTATGTAATGCGCTTTATTGATTAATAAGAGGCTTCCAAAACAAATTGATCGACAAATATAGATACTGATATATATTGGTTTTGTAATCCTTTATTTCGGCTTTGGTTGAAAAGGGGTTGTGGGAATGTGACAGACAAACAAAATTTCTCATGGTTAGCCACTTTCCCTCGAACCAAATACACGAAAGCCACACTAAAAACTACATTTCTAAAGGACCTCTTTTTCCTTTCCTCATCATAATCCACCAACTCAATTTTCTTAAAACTCCCAACAAGCTAGAACCTTTACAAAGGCCGAACGAATGTTCGGTACTCCTTGGAACTTACAGGCTAAACCGATTATTTGCTGGTTTGGTTCTCATGAAGCTAAAATCACCAATTCCAAACCAACGAACTCTACTGATGAAACATTTTTCTTCATCTTATCAACAAGCCAATTATGATTTTACTATTTTATATAGCATTCTTATCGCCAACTTTAATGGGTTTCACTACTGCTACGTTCCCAAAATCATAAATTTATAAATAATAATAATAAATAATTCCAAAAAAAGGGATTTGAGTCAGTAATAATTGACAGAAGTTGAGCTGAAGAGATAGAGGAAATTAAAAAAAATGAAAAAAAAGAAACACAAACACGCACGCACGCACCATTTAAAACACCATTAAAGACTCGGACTCTGAGAGTGAAGAACCATAAATGAAGATAGCAGCTAGAAAAAGGAATGTAATGAGTGAAGAATGTACACAAAAAGGAAGAAAAGGAAAAAAGCTTTGGACTTTGAAGAAGAGAAGAGCGGAAAAGTACGCAAGAAACCATTCGAAACTTCCAGAATCCGAGCAAACAATCACTCTAGTCACCATTTAATCTCATCAGTACAAAATACAGCTGAATAGCGAGAGAAATTGAAAAGGAAAGAAAAAATAATCCATAACAAATAAGGAAATCACCTTAAATGAAAAAAAGGAAGCTAAGAAAGGAATGTGAGTGATCAGAGTTAAGATATTGCAGAATCTAACGGGGAAAAAAAAAAAGCTTTGAGCTTTGAAGAATAGTAGAGAGAGAGAGAGAGAGAGCTAGAAGCGTCGAGAGGGGGGAATCCGAAGAATAAATTCAGTCCGATAAAAATCATCTGAAATTTAAGAAACGCATTCGAATCTCGACAATGCCGAATTACCAGATCTTGCATTAAAACTCCACGACGAGAGAGAAATTCATTCAGAAAAAAAAATCAAATCAAATGGAATTAAAGAAGAAGAAGAAGAGTATAGAAAAAGCATATTTATTTACCTGAAGGAAGAACAAACCCTAGAGAAAAAGGAGGTGGATCGCAGCAGCCACGGACGGAAAACGGATTGACGCGACGCAGCAGAAGAGAATCTCTCCGGGAACGCAAAGAGAAATAAATGAAGAGTGGATCTTCTCTTCTGTTGTATTTGTTTGTTGTTAAAGAAAGAAAGAAAGAAAAGAGGAGAGAGGATTTTCTCGGGAAAATTGAAGAAAGGAAGGAGGATAACACAGCACGAGAATTAGGAGAAAGGAAGAGGAGACGAGGATCTGCTTTTGTATATATTTTGGTTTTCGTTTTTACGCAGTTTTTGTTTTGTTTGTTTTTTGGTTTCATAAAACAATATATTCTTCTCTATTCTGTTGCTGCTCCACTCTCTCTCTCTCTCGCTCTCTCCCTCTCTCCCCACCCTTTTTTCCCTCACACTCTCTCTCTTTTATTTTTTTTATTTTTTAGACTCAAATTTTAATTTTTGAAAATTTTATCAAAGCATAAATAAATTAAAACAACACCTTTTTTGAGTTTCATATAAGAAATTAGAATTCTACGTTTATAATACAATTAAATATAAGATCATCAATTGCATTTATATTTTGTTAGAATTAGAATATAATTGAATGTTTATTTAGTATATTAAGTATTATATTTAAAAATAAATATTTTTAAATTTTAAATAAAATATAATAATTATTATTTATTTATTTTTATCAATCACATCACATATTTTCCCTTTTATCAATACTACAAATACATATCACATTTAAATATAATTAAATAAAGAACATCCAAATACAAAATTATATTCATTATATCAAATTTTAATGCAAATACAATATTATATTCAAATCAACCTTAATTTAAAAATAATATTAGAGAAATTCTACTTTTTCGTTCAAATGATATGATCATTGTTAAAAAATATTCAAAAAAGTTGTATATATTTAAGAGATTATCACGTTAATTAATTAAATTAATTAAGAGATGACTGTATCATTTAAATTTGAGTTCTTGGTAACGTTGAAATTCATGACGTGTAATGTGATTTGTAGCTTTAAATCTAGATAGTTTTGATAGATTCTTGTAAACTCACCCTTAAAAACTTAAAATTGTATATTAGCAACAAGAAATATTGTATTTTCTTAAACTAATTTCAATCGTCAAATCATTACACTGTATATAAGCATTACTAGAATATGATGATGTTATTCTGATATAATTTATGGACAAAAAAGAAGAAGAATTTATTCAAGATGCCTATCTTTTATTTTTATTTGACGTTTGTGATGGGTATTTTTTTAACCTATCTACACTTCTAAAAAGAAAATATTACTTTCATTTTTATGTGAGCATAGAGGTTAGCCAAGTTTCCAGCGCTTCTTTTTTGGTATGTTTACATAGGAAATTTATTTTTAAAAAATAAAAATTTTTTGATTTGAAAAATAAAAATTATTTAGATTTTTTTTAAATAAAAAATTATTTATATGAATAAAAAAATTTTTCAACTCTTTTTTATTTTTTAAAAATGAAAGATTTTAGATGTTTAAATACGAAAAGTTAAGAAAATGTATTTTTTTAAAATAAAAAATTTTTCATTTTTTAAAAATGAAATTTCTTGACAAATATAACATTTTTTTTTGTTTATTTTATTGTTTGAAGGTTTTTTTTTTTTTTTTCAAAATTTGGGTTTGGAAGCTTTATAATATAAAGTCCACTTCCACCGCTGTCCCACCATAAAACTTGTACACGTGTCACCAAGAATTATCATTGGGATTTATGTACTATTATTTACGAGCAGAATTAATCAATAAATTTTAATAAAAAGAAATTAATAATATAAAAACAAATTACAAAAAAAATAATTATAATAAAATGATGGTATGGCCTAGTCAAATTTTCGACCGACAGTACTCTTTGCCGTACCCAAAAATAATTGCAACATACAATCATTTGTTTCTCCATCTTAAAATAATTAAATTAAATCTAGTACATTAATTATATATCTCTAAGTTGACTTAACAGTGAGTTTGAATTTATTTTGGTCAAAAGAAATATTTTTTTTAACGTTGAAACTATATTTATTTTTAATCCTTCGTTCAAAGTCTAAAAATAACAAAAATTATGAAAACAAATATATATATATATGAAAACAAAAATGTTCAAACAATGAATTTTTTTCTATTTGAAAAATTATGAAAATTTGATGTACTACTACTAGTTATTTAGTTGGTTATTAAAACTATTTTATCAAAAAAAAAAGTCAGTAGAGCTATTAGTTTATCTCAACAACAACTGAAGCTTATAGTTAAAATCGTGTTTTACGTTTAAATTCTCAATATAATACTAGAGAATGGTGTAGAAACATCACTGATTTAAATACATGTATATATGTTCACATATATACCCTCTGTTCATGTAAATATATTATTTTGATTATATATATCTCGTTTATTTCATTCACTCAAATCTAAAATTTTATTTTTATTTTTATTTTTTTTTAAAAATTAATAAAAATTTTAATTAAATCAACTAATTTCAATTAAAACTTTTATTTTATCCAATACTTAAACGATGAACCATTCATGCCCGTGCCGACGCAGTGAAGCGGTTTCTAAGGATTTGGAGTTTCTTGACAAGTACGACATAATTTATGTGGACGGTCAGAGACAGTTAATTTATTAATGTCACTTGCAAAGAATTCAATTTTGGCAGTTGTGGGACCATCTTGAAATTACTGCCCACCTGTTGTTTTACTATGTTTGTGTCAATGTCAATTAATCAATCTACAAACTACGCATGTAATAATTGTATACATGTACATACACACACATGTATATATATGTATGTATACATATCGTCACAAGGATTTTGTGGGTTTGGCAATTTGGCATCCACCAACCATCAATGCAGTATCTTTTTTTCGTTTTAGTAAATAATGCTTTATCTATTTATTTCCACAACAGTCCAACTACTGTGTCTTTATTCTATATTTTATCATTACTTACCTTACCAAAGATTATAAAACAATAAGATAAAATTAATCAAAACCCTTTTTTTTTAAATAAAAGATAAAGAAAATGATTCCTTGTTCCATATATAAACATTTTTTCCCTATTGGAGGGTTAAGGGTCAATAATATTGATGAAGCATCTAGAGATATCTCATTGAAGAAGGAAAAAGGAATTAAAACGTTGAACATTGATCTGGATTTGACACGGATAATCTTGGTTTGACTCGAATTAATGAATAATAATGGAGTTTTACTCGGGAAAGATGGGCACGCCAATTATCTCTTTTCCCTTTCATATCAGAATATTGGACGCATTTCAAAGCTAAACAAGCACACTACACCTTGTGGACACCAATCTCGGATCTTAAATCACTCTTATGCAAATGCATATACATACATATATATATATGTATTCTATGTTTAAGATAGAATGCAGTAATAAAGATTGTCACATGATTTTAATTTATTATTATATAGAATAAATATTCTATTACATTCTAATTTACTATAATACATGTAGGACTAGTCATTCCAATTTATACATATATATGTAACATTTTAGTTAAGTGAAGTAATTAACCGAATGCATTGCGTAATTTACTCTGCCCTTGTTCTTTTTGTCTGATCTCAACATTTTTTGACCGTCAGTTTAGGTCTCGTTTAGTGAATACATTGCATTTATATTGCGTTTGAATGCAATGCATTGAATGCAATGCATTGAATGCAATGCGTGTTTGGGTGAAAAGTATTTGAATTCTATTTTAATAATGAATATGTAATGTGATGGGTAAAAAGAGAGAGAGAGAATATATAATGTAATTAATAAAAGTAGTAGAAAAAGTAAAATAATAAATAGGGATTATATTAGATTTAAAATGTGATGTGATTGATATTTGAATGAAATGTTTTTGTATTTGAGAAAAAATTGCATTGTATTTAAATGCAATGTCAAAAAAAAGCTTGTACCAAACGCATGCTTAAATTTTATTCCATTTAAACGGTTGGATCTGATCTAAAGTGATTGGATTTTTTTTTTTTTAACAAGAATATGCAATATATTTAATAGGCAATATGGGTAATATTTTATGATGGTCCAAGGAGGTAGCCACAAAAATTTGGAAGCAAAAGGAAAAGGAAGAGAAATGTTAAGATATGGCAGGATTTGGGGGGACCAATATTCCCCATGGTAAATTAAAGTGAAAGTCCTTCCAAAACAAGGCAATAAGAATTTTGGGCGTGCAAGTGCTTTGTGTTTTTCCTTGGCAGATAGCAAAGTCCAGAGTGCCGCACAAAAAGTAGTATTCTCCTTAATATGCACAATTGAGTTGTCATTGTGGAAAATTTATTGGAATTCAGGGTTCTTTTTGTATTGCTATTAATGTTATCATAGATCGCAATCCAAGTTATTTTGGGAATGGAAACTTCAAGAGTAAAACTTTAGAAAAGAAAAAGTAAAGAAAGAGGAAAAGAAAAAGAAAACATCAAGAGTAAATTATACGCCTTTTGCCTATTAATGTTGTGAAATGAATAATTGAGAAGAGTATGTTTATATATTTTTGTCCGCGTGTGTGTGTGTGTTTGAATAAGGGTCTTGTCAACAATTTTCATTTATAGTTGAGTTTTGGCCAACAAATAACTTTAATTGTGACGAATTTTCAATTTGAGTGGAGTATGCAAAAAGGGTCAACTTTAGTTTACTTGGCGATCAATTGTTTAATCCTTCCAAGAAACACAAACACGCATTCTATTATCTTATTTCGTGAAAAGAATAGAGAAATTTGGGGTGAGGTTACAAAATATATTAACAATCTTCCCAATTTTAAATTATCAGGTCCCATCAAAATTATATTAAAAATTTATGTATAAATTTAACACAACTTAACGAAATTTGCCAATCTTGAACTACATAGTTCCAATATAAAAAAAAATTTTTTTTAACACCCTACAAATATTTCACCAAAGAATAGCAAGGGCAACAAATCGATTATCTTCTATGATAAACATGAGCGTATGTTTCAAGGTTGCAGAATGGGCTTAATTTGTTCATTTTCTCTAAAGTAACTATGATCTTTCAACAACATATGTGTTTTTATGTATTATCAATAGTGATAAATTAAAAGATTTTTAATTTTAAACTTCGTTAGAGCTAGAACAATAAAATTGAAACATGTAGAATAAGAGATTTTAAATTTGAAATATATAATATTTTCATTGTTCTTAAATAAATAAGAATTATATGCTGTTAAAAAAGTATTTCAATTTAAGGTTCAATATTATATAAATATATAAATACAATAATTAATTTCCAAAAATAAAATACAAGACATAAGTAATGTCTATTGGTAAGATAGGATAAACATAAAAATATATATATAATATATACGCATTTTAAAAAATAAGAAACTAATGTGTTAAATTAATGTAATAGACAATAGTTACAGGCATAATTTAACAATATGATCACACAAAATTTCACTATAAAATGTTGAGTTTGAATCTCTTATTTTTAAATTAAAAAAACCATAATATAAAAATAGTGATTGTAAGTATATTCTTGCTATTGAATTTCTCACACTTACGATTCATTTGGATCATGAGTTCAAGTTAGAAAATTTAAGTTAAGTTTGTAATAAGTTGAGCCATGGAATAAACCTATGTTTAGTACTGATCAAGTTTAAACTAGAAAATTTTATCTTGAACTAAAAATATTTAGATAATAAAAATAGGTTTGAACTTATATTGAAAATTATACTTTACTTTACCTTTTCATATAGTTAGTACCAATTTTTTAAGAGAGTAAATTTATTAATAGTATTTTTGAGTCTAAAATACCATATAAGTCATGGACTAGAAAACTTAAAACGAACTAACAAATTAAATATAATATTGAAATCAAACTTAATTTTTTAGATTTGGACCTGTAATTCAAAAACGAACCCTTAATATAAAAAAAAATTGTACTTTTAGTTTAACCAAAAAAAAAAATGTAGAAGCATTGGACAGTGGTGGGGTGGGAGATTTTTTTTTTTTTTTTTTGAAATGTGGACGGCGTCGGCAGAGAGGTCCCTCTCGAAAAGACAGACACGACTTGTCGCTCTTCTTCTCCTCCCAAAAGACTTGCAGTCACTTGTTCTTTTCACTATCTCAACCCTACACCGCTACTTACTATTACCCCCTTTTCTATATTCATAGGACCACTTTTACACACGTAGCTAATATATATATATATATATACACATACATTTGCCTATATCGTCCAAGTGTGAGGACCATAACTATAGGCAAATATCCTAAAATGAAAAGCATAAATGACAATATAATAATGATACGATAGAATGGTGTAATATATTAATTCGAGATAATTAAAATTTTTCGATGTTACAGAATACACCATTTTAATGTCAATATTAAGTTAATGTTATATCCTTTTAATACAGTCTTATATTAAATAAATATTATATTAGAAGTATGATTTGCCTAGCAGCATCATAACAAAAGCCTGCATTTATAATACATATATTTGCTTAGGAAGGTGTATTATTATAAACTTCATGCATGCATGCCGTTGCAGGCTAATTAGACGGCTGAGAAGAAGGTATTTGTGCGTTTGGGAGTGTTTGACAGTACTCAACTGTTGTCGTTAGGAGCGTCGGTAACACCTCACCCCAGAAAACGACAACACATGGAATACAGATTGGATTTTTGGATCCCCAACTCCAACCTTTTTCCTTTGCTCCAGTGAATCCAACCCCACACACACACGCATATACATAAATATGTATATATTTATATACATATGTATATATTTATTATCTTCATTCAATATTCATCACCATCCATGACGAATAATACCTTTCACCTCTCGTACATGATATCTTTATTACTCTCCCATTCCCTTTGTGGTTTTTGATCTGTCCATTTCTCTTGATTGCTCTACATGCAACTCCTTTGTTTCTTCCAATTTCTTTTTTCCTTTTTGTCACGGTGCAATTAATTCTTTCGAGATTCCTATAAAAATGGAAAATCTTACTTATACCGTACAATTCTAGATTATTACATCATTATCATAATCTAAAAAAAAAAAAAGTTTTTGACAGCATCACAGACGGTAAGCCGCTGTATACTGTTTTGTAATTTTAATTGATGTGACAACTTGTTAAACATTTAAAATTTAGAGTTGTTATTATTATCATTGTTGTTGTTGTTATTGTTATTATAAAATGATTCTTGCGTGTTATAATGTTTCCATACCATATAATACAATGCTAATAAATTTTCGTTATTAAATACAGGCCTCCTATTCTATGGTTAATTCCCTTTTTTTTTTTTGGTAAATATGGTTAATTCCTAATGACACAATATAAATAGCATAATATTGATAATGATAAATTATATTATATTGTATTTTGTAATAGTTTATCATATGCCATGTTTTATATAGAAAACTCGAATTACAAAGACCCCGTGATTCCCTGCTGTCTGACATTCACGTTTTGGGCTTTACGCTCTGTCTGCATGCTGTGATATCTACAATTAAAATCTAATCTATTATACTTGTGTATTTACACACGCACACACACACACACAAACAACAAGACAAATATGCATATATACATGATATAGATATAGAGAGAGAAACAAACAGAGTAGATTGTAGATGATCTCTTTAACCCCCCTGGTTATCGCCACATCTTTAGTGGGTTTACTGAGCCCCAATTTTTTTTTTACCTTCATCATTTTTCAATTATTATTATTGTTGTTGTTTTTCACTCAAAATCATTGTTACACAGACATTTCCCTTGGTTTTCTCATTCTCCCCTTATTTTTATTGTTTTGTTTGGTCAACTTTCAAAATAAGTAAATAAACTTTTCTTCTCTTGCTCATTTGGCTTTTACAGATTTTACTCCAACTAAAGCTTCCATTTTCTTTCAACTTTATTTTTTTCCCCTCCCTCGTTTGATGCATGTCAGAAATCTTCCCTTTGATATTCATCTACACTTTACTTGATATGAAAAAAAGGGAAAAGTAAGGAGAAAAAAAAAAAAAAAGATATAGATATAGGGGTCTTACAAAGCAACATTTCCCTAGAAAGTTGACATGTTCACTCACCCTTTTCCAAAATAGCGTGCTATCCGTAACATAGAATTTCTTTATCTAGCCTTGTATCACATATATATGTATATATTGCATACATAATATCACAACAATTTCATAACAAAAGCGGATCTTGCATATTAGAGCCACGTGATTGTAAGAATAGTTTCCAATAATATTCATTTGATTTTATCAAAAAATAGAGGTGGTCTTTCATATTATTTTTGAAATATTTTTTATTTTTAAAAAATTAAAAATAAAAATATTTTAAAATTATATTGAATTTATTTCTGAAATTATGTTTGATTATATTTTTTAAGTACATAATAACATAAAAAAAAACTTTATTTAGTTAAATTTTTGAAAACCCATTTTGTAAGCTAGTATTTTATAAAAATATTTTTATGTTTAATTTTGAAAATAACAAAAAATAAATTATTAGTCATAAGTAATTTGGTAGTAGATTTTGCAATGAGGGGTAGGGGTGAAACATATTGATGGTTTGAGCCTTAGGTGACGACGATGACGAGATTTAGGTCGCAAGTTGATGGTCGTCACTGCAAATCGATGGTCGTCGTCACGAGGGAGTCATCGCCAGTATGTGGTTGTCACCAGTCTGTGATCGTCGCCTTTCACTAGAGATGGAGGCTATCATCGGACATGGTTGTCATCACCGATACTACACGGGCAGAAAGAGAAAGAGAAAGAGAAAGAGAGGAGAGGGAGGGAGAAAATAAAAACAAAAAAGTGAAAATAAAAAATTGAAAACAACTTTTTTTTTGTTTTTAAAAAACTAAAAAAAAAGTTTAAAACGATATTTTTAAAATGATTTTGAAAATGATGAATAAACAAATACTATTTTAATATCATTTTTATTTTCTAAATTTTTTAAAATAAAAAAAATATTTTTAAAAACAAAAACAAACGGTCCCATAAAGTTTAAATTCTTCGTCTTAAATTTTAAAATAATAATAATAATAATAATAATAGTAAAACAAATAAAATATGAGCCAAATGTACAAATAAATTCTAACGAGTGCTATGTTATAAATTTATAGTGCATAACATGAAATTACTCCAAGTGATAGTTGAAAAAACAAATAAAATAATTAAAACAATAGTTACTCCATAAAATTACGTCGACAGATATCTTTCATATGGCCTAAACTTCCGTATGAAAATCCCCTCAAAATAATTAATAAAGAAAAAAAGCAGAAAGGCTGCAACAAAGAAAGAGTGAATACTGGTGTAATATATATATATATATATATGCAGGCCTGAAAGGCTGGGTGGAAAGCAGTTGCTGTTGTTGTTAAGAGTACTGTAAAGTGTGGCAGGCATTAGTCATTTACAGTGTCCTTCCCTGCTCAATTACTCACTCATACAATTACATATATATATATATACACACACACACACACACACACACAAACATACATATACATGTATATGGACTAGACAAAAAAATTTTCGTATATATGGTCTAGACTAGACGCCATAGGCAGAAAAAGGTGTAATAAACAAAACATTTGCTTTTTTTTATTTCGGATTTAATTATAATTTCACACCAATTTTTATAAAATGAAATTTTATATATAAATATAAGAGATATTTTCGTATATATGGTCCAGACTAGACGCCATCGGCAGAAAAAGGTGTAATAAACAAAACATTTGCTTTTTTTTATTTCAGATTTAATTATAATTTCACTTCAATTTTTATAAAATAAAATTATATATATAAATATAAGAGATATTTTTATAAAATTAGGTGAATAATTAATATTAAATTTAAAAAATAATTATAATATTAAATAAAATAAATATAATGATTAAATTATAAATTATAACTTGAAATTAATAGAATGTAAGATTGTATATTTAATTTTTTATTCCTTTTCTATTCTTCAAAAGTGGAGATTCTGTAACTGAACTATAGTCTTTTTTTTTTTATTTGATCATAGGTTGGATTTGAGTTTTTTAATTGCGTTTATGTGGTCCATTTAAGTTGGAGTTTTTTTTTTTTTGGATATTTTGATTGAAATTGAATTGGGTTTTAAAAATGTATATTTGGTTTTTTTAAAAATTTATTTTGAGTGAAAAAGTGTAAAAATTTAAAATGTATTTCGTTTCTCTTAAAATTTTATATAATTAAAAAAAATCTAAGTTTGATATTAAATAACAAACTTATAAACTTTTATAATTTGAATTTATAAGAGATATTTTCGTATATATGGTCTAGACTAGACGCCAGAGGCAGAAAAAGGTGTAATAAACAAAACATTTGCTTTTTTTTATTTCGGATTTAATTATAATTTCCCTCCAATTTTTATAAAATTAGGTAAATAATTAATATTAAATTTAAAAAATGATTATAATATTAAATAAAATAAATATAATGATTAAATTATAAAATAAAATTTGGGATTAATAGAATTGGAGTTTTTTTTTTGGATATTTTGATTAAAATTGAATTGGGTTTTAAAAATATATATTTGATTTTTTAAAAAATTTATTTTGAGTGAAAAAGTGTAAAAATTTAAAATGTATTTCGTTTCTCTTAAAATTTTATATAATTAAAAAAAAATCTAAGTTTGATATTAAATAACAAACTTATAAACTTTTATAATTTAAATTTTTAAAAGATATTTAAAGATGTAAATAGTAAAATAGTGTTTTAAGTTAAAATAAAAAGGGATAAATAAACTACTGGAGTTGTTTAATTGAAGCATAGTTGCGAAACTAGTTTTTAATGTATAAATTAAATGTATAAATCTAAATGTGTGTTTAAAAAATAGAAAAAGTGTTACTCACGAGCGGATTGTTAATTGGCGAGCATTACTTTTTGTTGTTGAATTATCTTTTGAACTGTATATGATTTTATATTGAATATTTTTGTGTCAGGTACTATAATTTATCTAACGTAAATATTCATAAATATTTATATTGATAATAATTAACCCAAAACTTAAAAAACAAGATTTATTCTGTAAAATTTAAAAAAAAATTCCAACATAAGTTTTTTCTTGTTTCCAACAGAACAGTTAGAAGTACAAAAGATGTGAGGAACTAAATCGGACTTGAACCAGTGGACCATCCCAAGGTGAAAAAGACATTTACCAACTGTCACCTTTTTTTTTTTTTTTTACTTTTACTTCTTTAACGGTAATTTATTCTTCAAACATTCCATGCCAACGATCCCAACAAAAACATTCCAGCGCAAAAATAAAAATAAAATCCAAACAAAAACACGACACCAAAAACATTCCAACAAAATTTTCAATCCCTACCTGCGCCTACAACTAGGCCCTCCCTTATTTACCTCTCTTGTTTACCTCTCTCTCTCTCTCTCTCTATGAATACTTTAAAAAGAACACAACTTGCCGACGTTTGTAAGGATAATTCACATTTAATTTGATTATAAAATAAAAAATTCAAATCCCTTTATCATTAAATTCAAAAATTTATTAAAATATATGTTTGAAATATTATATTATTTATAATAATTTTGAGATTTTTATCATCTTATAATATCACATAAAAAATAATTTCATAAAATAAAAATGAATCATAACATAAAAATCCTTAACATATACAGTAAGGAGGTTATTTTTATAATTTTCTCTATTTTTTCATATTATTTAAAGGGTTATTTACATTTTTATATCTTATATCTTATCTTTATTTAGAATATACCCTGTATTTTGAGCTTTCAGATTTTAATATTTTTTGATTACATTTAATATAAAAACCTATATATTTTCTAGATAAACTTATAATTTCAAACAGAAAGTATCCAAAATAATCTTAAAATGAAAACTTTAGATTGCGTTTAGAATTAGTTTTAAGATGATTTACACAATTTCCTAGGTGAATAATTTTCAAATGATTTTGAAATTTATTTAGTTAGCAACGATCCAAAAAAAAAAAACTTGAAAATCGTTCAAAACAAATCCATTTTTTTACACTTGACTTCGAAAACAATCAAAAAGTTGTTTTCTCACTTGTTTTTAGTCAAAACCATGCCTAGACTCCCCTCCACCATGCGGTGTGATTTTTGTACTTTTGTATGTATTGGATATTAGATTAGATGAAGGAGTGGCATCAATATAAAAATAATAATTAAATAATTAATAAAAATTATTATGATTAATTAAAATTTAATTGATATAGTAATTATTAAAATATTATGTTGTATTAGTTATTAATTTTTGAATTTTTTTTAATTAAATAATTTTATTATTTTTTAATAATTGTTATACATAATAATTTTTTTAAAATTTAACATAAATATGTTTTTATAAAATAATTACTCATGAAATGATTGATTTTCAAAAAATATAATCAAATAGTATCTCATTTTTATGTTTTTCAAAATATATATTCAGAAAATATAACTAAACACAGATTCAAAAATGAACTCAGTATAGTTTTCAAAAAATTCTTATTTTCAGTTTTTTAAAAAACAGAAAACATTTTAAAAATAATACCAAACGCCATCTTATGTTTTTATATCTTATATTTTACCTTTATATATAAAATCATACCCTCCATTTAAAATCATGCATTTTATATCATTATATTACTCATAACAAACTAATGAAAAAATCTATAAGAAATGATATCGAAACATAAATAGAAGAAAAAAATAGAAAAAGGAAAAAAAATAAAAATTAATCAGCCGGAACTAGGGCTGACAATTTGGGTCATAACACGACAATACGACATGAAACCCGCACAAAGTTAGAAGGTTTGGGTTTTTTTTAAATGGGTTTGGGTCAAAAAAGGTCGAACCCGCCAAATACGATTAAATAAAGGGTTGAACCCGCACGAACCCGTCAACTCACAATTGACACGAAATAACCCATTTAATAAATAGGTCATATATGGGTTAATACGAATACTACCCATGAATTACCCATTTATAATTTTTACTATATATTATACAAATTTTTAAGGTTTAAAAATTTAAAATTCAAAATTTAAATATAACATATATATTTTAGTTTTTATATGTATATTTTTAGTTTTGTATTTATCTTTTGTGATCTGAATTTAGATGTAATTTGATTGTGAACTTAATTTGATTGTTATAACTTGATTGTTATTTAGGTGTTTAATAAGTTTTTTTAATGTTAAAATTGATGATAGGTTAGTTAAATTGGTCAATAATAGGTTAATTAAATAGGTCAATAACAAGTTAGTTAAATAAGTTAATAGCAGATTGAATGACCCGTTTATGACCCTTTTAGTAAGTGAGTTTAGCAGACACAACACGACACGTTTATGACCTATTTAATAAACGGGTTATAAACATGTCGTGTCGTGTCAACCTGTTTATTAACGGGTCGTGTTCGGGTTGTACATCTTGACACGATTATTAAATGAGTCGTATTCGTACTGAGTGTATTCGTGTCAATAAACGGATCAGACACAACACAAATACGATCCACTAACACGATTTGCCACTCCTAACTGGAACCATATATATTCCGTTTTTTCATATGTCTTTTATAGGAAGTTAAAAAAAAGAAAAAAGCCAACATTAGAAGAAAGAGTTGACAAAAAGATAAAGAAGAAGGCCTAGGATTTAGCCTAAATATAGCCAAAGCCATATAGAAGGCCATACGAAGAGCAAGAAGGAAAGGGAAAAAAAATCAAAAGAAATAAGCAAAAGAAGAAAAAAAAAAAAAAGCCTAAAGTTTCTGGGCACCATGGAAGGCCAAAGGAGGAAGAACAGGAGAGAGGGGAAATAAAAAAAAAGACAAAGCAGAAGGAGGATAAACCTATGGTATTGTTGTAAAATGACCAAAAAACCAAACACAAAAAATTACAAAAAAGAGAATACACCGAGATTAAACAAGTAAAAACACACAAGGAGGGGTCAGAAAGATTTATAAAAAAAACGGTTTTAAAAATCAAGCCCATCCAATAACATAAAAGGGCATATTCGTAAATTAACTACTCAAGGAAGTTACGAAAACACACTGTGTGAGTGCGTCTTACAGAAACAATAAACAAAAAAAAATACACTCAAAAGTTGAATCTTTCAAAAAAAAAACCAAATCTAATCAAAATTGGTTAACAGGGTAGGTATAAGGCTCTATTTGTTTCATTGATTCAGATTCAAAATTTTGATTTCAATTTTATTATTTTTTAAAAAATTAACAAAATAATAATTAAATTAATCAATTTCGATTCAAAATTTCATTTTATTCCAAACTCAACTCGTTAACCATTCAATCCTAAGTATGTGCTTGAGAAGCGACTTAGACACAAGCTCAAATGGCTGCTCGAGCATGTGCTCGGATAGCCGCTCGTGGGTTGACCCGAGCAACCATTCAGTCGTATGCTCAGGCAACCACTCGGTGGTCGACCCGACCAGCCAGTCGACTGTGCGCTTGGGTAGCCGCTTGGCCAGCTTCGGTCGCCAATTTGACATCTCCGCGAATTTCTTGGGTGGCAGCTCGGGCATCACGGGGGGTGGCTTCGGCATCTAAATATTTGCTTCCAGGCTTCTTTCGCTTCTTCCCCCCAACCAAAAAAAAAAAAAAAAAGTAGACATAAATTAGCAGGCCAAAATTTAAAAAAAAAAAAAGGAAAAATCATAAAACAAATGAAAACTTACACTAAACCCAGCCTTGCGTTGCCCCCCTGGACCTTGCAATGAATGAAAAGAGGAGTTCATCTTCGGGAATTTTCATTCCAACAGGCAACCGTTTCATTTTGCAGCAAATCGCGTTCACTTCTTTTCTTGGATAAGGAAGCTGGCTTTGATGTTCTGAAGCTGAGCTTCATACTATGGACCATCCCCAAGTATAATTTAAGAGAATTATAGAACATAGAGAATTACATATACTATTGTGAAATGTGCTCTAAACTAAATATCTTAAATTTTGAAAGTGGAAGATGTAAATTGAAAATAATAATTCAAAAAATAATGATATTAATTAACTAATTAATTTAAAAAATAATTAGATTTACTATTAATGGTATAATTGTTGAATGTGAGTATAGTAATGAAAATGGTGAGAAGAAAAAAAATAAAAAATAAAAAACCAGCATTATATATTGGATAGTTGATTGGGGTAAGTGCCCTAACTTTGATATGGGAGAAATAAGAAAAATTGAGCATGGCAGCATTGCAATTTTCAGAAAATAAAATTTAAGTACAGAGCATGTTATTTACCTAATAACATAGCAAATATTAGTAAATTTTATAGGTACATCTTGCAAATATATTTACCTACTAAATTTTCTATTTACCTAATGAGTTTGCTGTTTATTTCATAAAATTATGTTACTTACTTTGATTATTCTCATTAAAATGTTATTTACTAAAATTGCCAAAAATTAAAAAAAAAAAAAACTATTAGAGAAAATGCCATAGTCATAGTCAACAATTAAAAAGATGGGAGTTTTAGAACCGTGGTGATTACTGGTCAGTATCTCGATGAATACTGAATTTGAGTAATTTAGGTAATCTACCACATTATCACCAAAATCAACACGAGTCGTGTGTGCCGATTACTTACAAATCCATTTTTGTTATTTTTAATGCAAAAGTGTCGTCCGTAATTAAAATTTAGGCTGAAAACATAGAGTTGTTTTATAGGCAAGGATTCCTAATTCACCAAAGAAAACAACTAGCAGTGATAAAAATGGAAGTGTAAATAAAACTCGTTTTTATGGACTATGAAAAAGGAGAGAGAAAATTGTTACATTATGTATTGCTATCAGTTTCAATCAATGTTTAACAAACACAAGTATCCAATCACTACAAATGTATATCGAAGCTAATAAATAACTATAGGTATGTTTTAAACCAAGCAAAATACAACGATGAGGACGATGTATCAGCAAGAACCTGCAAGCACCAATAAAAGAAGGTCAAAAATAATTGAAAACTTCATTTCATTAGGAGGTTTAATATCACTTTTAAGATGCTACCTCAAGTTGCTCTTTGGTAAAAGAATCTTTCTGAATATTTCGTGTATCTGCATGGGTACGCCGGAACCCTGCCTGCACTGCTTTTGTAACGGTTGATTTAACAGGCGATGCCTCCCCGACAAACTGAGCTAGTAGCGTAACATGCTCCGGCAACCAACAGAGGAAAAAAGAAATGTTGCTCAAGAGATTGCACAAGAAAAGGGATAGACACATGAAGAGACAGATCGGTTGGTTGAATCAAGTGTTACATACCTGGGCATGTCATAAGGGGCTGACAACACACAAGCTGCCAATGCAAGAACAGCTCCATGTGTGGAAGCTATCGACTGACTTGAACCTAAATTTCTGCACTCAAATTCAACTAGCATTTGGCCCGCTTACACGGTTTTACATTCTCATATTCCACAAGTTTAACATGAATACACACGTAAAATTCTCTCTCTTCTCTGTGAATTCCTTTTTGAACAATTGAATCCGTGTAAAAGTGAATAAATAAAGTAAATGAGTGCCTTTGAATATAAAAAAGGAATTTTTTTTTTAAAGAAACTTCCTTTATTGAGAACAAAGAAAAGAGGACAATAAGTCCCCGGAAAGCAAAAGAAAAGCAGAAAAGGCAAAAATGACGTTATTAAAGATCAAAAGCTATTCCTCCCGAAAAAAGGTAAAAAGAGTTTATCTGTCCATGATGTTCCATTCAATCTTTTGGATCCCTCCTTTGCCCCAACGGTTATGTCACAATGTCTTTAAAGCTTTCATAAAGAATCCGCATTACTGTACTGATAAGTTAAAGACATGAATAGAAACAAGAATGAAGGCATTAAAAATTAACCTCTACTTCCTTTTTCTTTGAAGGCTATTTGCTTCCTTGTATGCTTTGTCACAAAAGTCTCTAGCTAGATCTTCATCACAACCTCCCCCCCTCATTAGGCGTGCTAGAACTGCCGCCACATGCTTTCTTATCTGACACCAGAAAATAGACATCTAAACATGAGAATCCTACCTCTAAATTGAAGACTATACTAGCTGAAAATTCAGTGTTGGTCTTCGATATCACAGGGTCGTTGATTTTATAATGCCACAAAGAACAGGAATCTACTGCACAACACCCGCATTAATGGAAATTACTTTACTATTTCACATAGAGCAAGGAAATTACTAGTAGGTTCTCAATGGTTCTCCAGATTTGTTGTTTCTCCGTGCTCAAAAGAATTTAGGGTGTTCCTACAATTTAGTTCATACAACAATTATCTATTTATTTTTTCTTCAATAGGAGGCATCATTCAAAACTGAGAAAGTTAAGAATTTTCAGAGTACCAAAGATGTAAAATCCTCATCCAAACTTCAATTAGATTATTTATTTTGAGAAAAACTACATTTAAAATCCAGTTTGGTACTGCTGTACTTTTCATAGAAGCACTACTATTACTTAACCCAAAAGTAAAATGAGAAACACTATTGTTGGATAACATAATTAATTAATTAATTAATTAAAAAAATGCCAGCTAATTTTACAACTAAAAATGAATAGGGAAAACAAAGAACTCAGAATAAGCATTGGCAAATTTTTTGATATATTCCTGTGTGAGCTAGTATGGCAGAGAGATTCTACTGGTACTGCAAGATTTTGAACGTCAGATCTTATCATAATGTATGCAAAACAGTAAAGAACTACGCAATTATGGTAAGGAATATATATATTTTTGGTGCCCTACCATAGAACTCCCCTATTCCATTTGATGTGCACTTTTGAAAAGGGCAGATGATTGATTATCTAAGTTCATATCAACTGCTTCAATGAAGGAGTGACTTCAATAGGGACGATGTTTGGGATCGGCAAATTCATAGAAGTTTCAAAGTAAGCGAGCAGAGAAAAGAGCGGCAAGGACAAAAGAAAGCGTAGTAATACCATACAATTTTGGGAGGAAACTTATACCAGACATTTTGAGTTTGAGATGAACTTCTGAGATTAAACTCTCGGTATAGTTTATCTTTGCATACCTTTTTTCAAGCCACCAAACTCTTTCTTGAACTATTCTCCTGACTTAACAAAAAGAACCCCCCATTTATTTTCTTGAAAATTATTGATATAGAATTTGGTATCATAAAGAGACATATAATAAATTTGGATACAAAATACATAGATTGAATCAATGTTAATTAAAAACTATCCAGTTTGTTTTGCTTGGTTGACTTCAAAATATATACCTGATTGAGTAGGCCTTCCTTCCATCTCTGAATCCTCAGCCTCCATTACTCTTTTAAGGATAAGATACTAGGGAAATTTAGAATTATAATACAAGCAAACAACTAAACAGATGATTTTAGGAGAATAATTCATATAACATGAAACCAATTTCTATGATTTTGATAGTAGAAATATTTCACATTTCCAAACACTAATTCCTATAGTTTACTCGGCAGTTTCCCAACCAAAGCAAAATTGCCAAATAAAAATTCGTTCGTCAAACGTGTCTTTTGCATAAAAGGTCAACTTTAAGAAAAATGTAAATCAAAGTTTTCAACAAAGTATACCTCGAAGGATATAACCTCTCAATAAGTTCCCTTTCAGTAAGTTCTGAATATACTTATTTCAAGAAGCCTACTTGCTCTGTAAGTGAACCACCATACTTGAGTGGGAACATGTTCCATATTATCTTCATTCTTTCTGCTCACCCACATTTATCTTCTCAACCTGTTGATCTGATGCTCGATTGTGTGACGGTCTCTTGATTCTCAGATAAGATTAATTAAGCCTGCTTTAAACTGGTTAAGTTGCCATTGACACCAATTGGAATTACCTATTCTATGGGTAGCAGAACTCTAACCTCCCTAAGAGGCCGGAGCTTGGAAATACAATTAGGTCTGGTCTTGTTCAGAACATCTTGAGCAACAAATCCAGTCATCCTTGTATAGTCATACTTCACAAGAGATTCTAAGACAAGTAGTATGTCAGATATATTCTAGACATCTAACTGATGATCAGATCACTGTCTTAAATGTACTAAAGAATCTTGTAATCATCAACCAACTCATTCACTTCATAAATTCCGTTTTTGAAACAGTTATTGCAAATCAAAAATCACCCTGCTCAAGTTACTACAAGAATTAAACAATCAATAAAAATACCACCTCTCCAAACTTGTTCGGTCAAAAAATACAAAAAAATAATAAAATAAAATAAAATAAAATAAAATGGACTCTCGCTTCTACTTATACGGCAGAGCTCGGTTCTAGTATACTAGACCACTTCGTGCTTAATCCATGCAGTAGAATTAACACTTAAAAAACTAATGAATGCATGATTTGTGCATTCCCTGCAAAAAATTAGGCAATTTTAACAACTATTTGGTGCTATTTATGGGCATGATAAGCCTTGGAAAGGCATAATATATAGTCAAATCAAAACTATGGTTAAACTGTAAATAAGATAAAATAAACACTCGACTTCCGTGAAAAGCTCTAATTAGTAGAGGACGGCAAGGAAGGGATAGCAGTAGGCCACCAAGGATGCACCAGAGGAAAGGCGTAAAAACCATTTCTACATCTGCAAACAAGCTCGACATCATCTCTATTACTCCCAATTTTGTATTGAAAAAGATCAAAAGTGCTAAACTTAGGAGGAAGCATACTTGTTAAGAAAAACACATCTCCATCTTCCGAATGAAGAGCAACAAGAGCCAGCTCCATACTTTTGTTGATCCTTTGAATACGAACACGGTGAACCAAGTCCCAATAGGCATTGTTGTTGTGATGATCATCATCAAGTTCCCAAACTTTCAAGATATAGGATTCGGATCTCTTGATGAAATAGAAATGCGCAAGCCTTAAATGACCCTGAACCACTCCAAGACGTGCCTTGATAGATTGACCATACGCTTTCCCTCGAGCAAAGTCCAAGGGTAAGCTAATCAAATGGCATTGTTGTTCTTCTTCTTCTGCCTCAGAATTATCTTTGAAAGGGTCGAACGTAACAACTCCACTCAAGAATTCCTCCCCAAGTGCCCAGTACATAATTCCATTATTCCCGACGGATATTTCACACCAATAATATAAGTCGGTTTCAAACTGGAGTGTCGAATGGGTCCATTGTCCGGTCTCGGAAGCAAAGACTGACAGAGTAAAGATAGAACTATCAGGTCTGGGATCTCTAGTGTAGAATAACGCGACCCTGTATTTGATGCTGCAATTACAATAAACTTCTTCTCCTCCATACCTAAATTACGAGTGGCAGGTGCAATTAGACTTGCACACAAAACCACACCTATAGAAAACGATAAAGTCAGATGACAAGTCAACCGGGTTGTTGGGAAGCAAAATCCATTGCCGAGTCAGGGGATTGCAAATATAATAATTCCAAGTCGTCGCATGAACCAGCAACAAGTCCTCAAAGGATGATATTATACAACCGGCCAACCAAGGAAAGAAACCAAGATAATCCACTTCAAACTCACTAGATACCTTTCCAAAGTGGAGAATTTTGGACTTGTCGGATAAAATGTCATGACATCCGAACGTCGACCAGTAGAATTCGGGTAGTCTGCCACCAGAAGCACGGTAAAAGCCTCTCAATAAAAGAGTATAGGACAGTTGTTCACCTTCTTGGTCTTGTGGTTGTCGTTGATGTCGTTTGAGGCGGTGATGGTGATTGAATTTGCGGAGAAAATATTAGCCGCCTTGTAAACGAGAGGAAATGAGAGAGAACCAGCGCTTGCAGACGAAGCTACAAGTGATAACGAATCGAGAATTGGTAAGTCAGAGAAATATCTCCTGTAGAACGTCGTCAGTAACGATAGATAAGAATTTGGAAACTGCTAAGGAGGAGGAGGACGACGACGACGATCATTGTCCTTCTTTAAGCTGATGCCGACATCTTTTGACTCTAATCCTCTCCGAATCATGTCATTTTACCTTAAGCTTTTTGCGCCTTCCGGATTCATGTCGTTCCCAGGTAAGCGGTCTGTACAGCAGCTTTTGCTGCTGCTATCGGCTTCTTCTCTTCCTACACCTTTTCGATTGTAGCCCTTCTCCCGACTTTACCATGGTGAATTTGAGGGACGGAATCCAGTTTGGAATTTCTGAGCTGAAAACCATGTGTACGTGTGTATATATATACACTCGCAGTGTCGGTTTCTCCTTTGAGGTTTCTCAGTGCTTTTGTGATGATTAATGGGCCGATCCCATGATCTCCCGGGAAAGCGCACAAAAAATAAAAAAATATTTACACAAATTGGTTAACATTTCATTTAAAAAATCAGACTTTTTAACCTTTTTATAATTTAAAACGAAATTTGATTTTTTTTTTTTTTCATGTTTATCCATCCTGGTTACCTTTTTTTTTTTTGAAGATTTTTTTTTTGGAAACAAAGATATATTCCTTTATCTTAGTTTTTAAATCTCTCCATCTTTCTATTTTCATGTTTTGTTAACATTTTTTTTTCTTCTGATGTTTTTTTTTTTTATGGAAAAATCAAACCTCGTTATTTCATGTATTTGCTTTTTAAATTTAAAATATTAAATAATCAATTTTTCACATCATCCCCAAACCCCAAGTTCAAAAAAAAAAAATTTTTTTTATCACATCATTTTTTTTCCTTTTTCTTAGGATGCACCTTTTTTTGTCCCATTAATTTCCTAAATGCTTGTTTGTTTTATTTTCTTTCGTTCTTTAGCTTTATTTTATTTTCCTAAGTCGGAAAAAAAAAAATTTGTTATTGTGATACTTGGGAAGTTTTTATTGTTTATTTTATGAATTAGAAAATAAATCTTTTTAAATTAAGAAATAATGTTTTAGAAGTTTTATTATCAATTTACATTAAATAATTTTCTTTCTTGATAAATATTAATTTATTAAGCTAATTAAGGTAGTTAATATAAACAAATCTTCTAAATTTCAATCATTCATTATATAAATATATCATATAAATATGATAAAGTGATATAATTGGTTAATTGAATAATTTTTATAAATTAATTTGTTATTTTAGGATTTTTTTTAAAGATAAATGATGACTTTTATTAAATTGCTAGGCCAGCAACAACAAACTGTGAAATAGCTCTTAGAGCACAAGCACATCCATCAAAATCAACGTTAGAAAAGCAAACTAAATTGACTAGATGATGAGTAACTTTGTTATCCTTTCAATATACAAAATTACGGGCTTTACATCCAACTTAGACTAGAAGACTCATAATATCTTCTCTATCGAAGAGCCCTTTCGGATTGCGTCAATCACTAAAGTGGCATCTGATTCCATAATGGAAACAACAAACCTTTGCTAGCAGCAACAAACTCTAACCCCTCACGAATGGCTATGCACTCCGACAGGTGGAGATCATATGACTCGTGAATCTTTTCGCAAAAGAGGCTATAACCACCCCCAATAAAGCTCAGTCTCGCTTGACAGCAACATCCACATTTAAATTATAACATTCCACAGGAGGAGCTCTTCACACTTTGTATTGCTCATCAGAGAAATTAACAGACGAATAATCAATCTGCTCCCCAACATAGTAGCTGTTGAGAAAAAGGCTAGCATTGTCAAGCGTCTCAAGATAACTATGACCTGGCTTGCCATGAGCAACAAGATTTTGAGAATGCCAGATACTCCAAGCAATCACATAAAAGATTGTATCATATTTAAATTGTAATGTGATTGATATTTGAATGTAATGTTTTTATATTTCGAGTTATTGACAAATACGGTTAGCTTTGGTATTAAATGTAATCGTGGAAACGTACCTTTCAATAAAAAAAAAAAATCACATGGCATAAAGTTAAAAGAAAAAAAAAATCCACTCAATTATAATATAATGTCATTATTCAATGTTAGCCTATTTCTATACATAGGGATGAGATTTTTATACGTGGAAATCAAACCTTTATATATAGGGATAACATTTTTATCTATGGAAATCAAACGTTAATAGACAAGCTCCATCTATCCCCATATAATCATAATTCATACGAGATTCTAAGACAAGTAATATGTCACATATATTCCAGACATCTTATTGATGATCATATCACCATCTTAAATGCACTAAATAATCTTGTAAACATCAACCAACTCGTTCAGTTCATAATTTCCATTTTGGAAATAGTTATCGCAAATCAAAAAATTACAAAAACACAATTGAAATAAAATAGAATGGACTCTCACTTCTGCTTATATGGCAGAGCTCGGCTCTAGTACACTAGACCACTTCGTGCTCAATCCATACAGTAGAATTAACACTTAAAAAACTAATGAATGCATGATTTGTGCATTCCCTGCAAAAAATTAGGCAATTTTAACAACTATTTGGTGCTATGTATGGGCATGATAAGCCTTGGAAAGGCATAATATATAGTCAAATCAAAACTATGCTTAAACTGTAAATAAGATAAAATAAATACCAGACTTCCATGAAAAGCTCTAATTAGAAGAGGACGGCAGGGAAGGAATAGTAGTAGGCCACCAAGGATGCACCAGAGGAAAGACGCATGAACCATTTGTACATTTGCAAAGAAGCTTGACATCGTCAATACTACTCCCAATTTTGTATTGGAAAAGATCAAATTTGCTGCTGGGATTGATCTCACAAGGAAGTTTACTTGTTAAGAAAAACGCGTCTCCATCTTCTGGATGAAGAGCAATAAGTACCAACACCACACTTTTGTCGTTCCTTTTAATACAAACATTGTCAACCAAATTCTAAGAGGCGTTGTTGTTGTTGTGAGCATCGTCATCAAGTTCCCAAGCTTTGAAGATATAGGAGTTGGGCCTCTTAATGAAATAAAACTACTCAAGCCTCAAACGACCCCGAACCACCCCAAGACGTGCCTTCGTAGCGTCACCGTGCACGTTTCCTCTAGCAAACTCCAACGGTAAGCTAATCAAGCAGTATCGTTCATCTCCTTCTGCCTCAGCCTCAGAATAATCCTTGAACGGGTCAAACGCAACAACTTCTCTCAACACATACATCCCAAGTACCCAGTATATAATTCCATTGTTCCCAACAGATGTTTCACACCAAAGAAATAAGTTGTTTTGAAACTGGAACTTCAATTTGGTCCATTTACCAGTCTCGAAAGAAAAGGCTGACAAAGTAAACACAGAGCCATATGAACTGTGTTCTCTGGTATAGATTAGCACGACCCTGTATTTGATGCTACGATTACAATAAAATTCTCCTCCCCCAAATCCAAATTGTGAGTGGCAGCTGCAGTTGGACTTGTACACAAAACCACATCTATAGGCAAAGATGGAGTCAGATGACAAGTTGACGGGGTTCTTGGGAAGCAAAAGCCAGTGCCGAGTCAGGGGATTGCAAATACAGAAATTTCATTTGGTTACTCGAATTAGCAACAAGTCCTCGAAGGACGATACTATACAGCCGGACGGCCAAGGAAAAAAACCAAGATAATTAACTTCGAATTCACAAGATACCTTTCCGTGGTGAAGAGTTTTGGACTTATCGGATAGAATGTTGTGGCATGCCAACGTCGGCCAGTAGGATTCGGGTGATCCAGGACCATAGTTACGATAATTACCTCTCAGCAAAAGAGTGTAGGGCAGCTGTTTGCCTTCTTGGTCTTGTTGTTGTTGATGTCGTTTGAGGTGGTGATGGTGATTGAATTTGCGGAGGAAATATAAGCCGCCTTGTGAGTGAGAGGAAACGAGAGAGAACCAGCATTTGCAGACCGAGCCGCAAGCGATAACGGATTGGGAATTGGGGAGTCGGAGAAATATCTCCTGCAGAACGTTGTCAGCAACGACAGACATGAATTCGGAAGCTGCTGAGGATGATGATGAGGATCGTCCTTCTCCAAGCTGATGCTGGCATCTTTTGACTCTCATCCTTTCTGAATCATGTCGTTTTCCTATAAGCTTTTTGAACCTTTCCGATTCATGTTGTTCTCTGTTAAGCATCTTTTGCTGCTGTTAGCTTGTTCTCTACCTGCACCTTTTTGATTGTCGCCCTTCTCCAGGCTTTGCCATGAGAATTTGAGAGAAGGAATTGAGTTTGGATTTGGAAGCTTAAAACCACGTGTGTGTGTGTGTAGGTTCTTCCTTCCTCCATTTTTTTTCCATTTTTATCCTTCCAAGTATGCTTTTTCTAGAAGGCTTCTTCCTTTTTTTTTTTAAACAAAGATGTATTCCTTTATCTTATTTTTAAAATCTCTCCATTTTTCTACTTTCACGTTTTGTAAACATTTTTTTTCTTTTGGTGTTTTTTTTTCCACGGAAAAACACAAGTCTCCTTATTTCATGTTGTTGTTTTTTAAGTTTAAAATATTAAATAATTAATTATTGTAAATGAGTGTATTATATAACATAATAATAAAATACTTCTAAACACAAACCTTCTTATTTCATATAATTGCTTTAGCCGATATTGATAAATTTCATAAATATTAATTATTTATTAAATAATTGTATTATATAAATATAATAATATGTTACATCTGATTTATTAAATAATTTTTTTAATTAATTAGCTATTTTAGGATTATTTTCTTTTTTCTTTCTTTCTTTCTTTTCTTTTCTTTTCTTTTTTTTTTTTTTTTGAGAAAAAGAATGACTTTTATTAAATTGCTAGATCAGCAACAACAAACGGTGAAATAGCTCTCAGAGCATAAGTACATCCATCAAAGTCAACATTAGAAAAGCAAACTAAATTGGCTAGATGTTGAGCAACTATGTTATCCTTTCAGTATACAAAAATGCAGGTTTCAAATCCAATCTGAAACAGAACACTCCTAATATATTTTACCACTAGAACTTCTAGGGCTAACGAAGAGTCCTTTCGGATTGCGTCAATCACTAAAGTGGTTTCTGATTTCACAATGGAAAGAGATAAACCTCTGCGAACAACAACTCCAACCCCTCACGAATGGCTATGCACTTTGACACATAGGGATTATAAGACTCGTGAATCCTCTTCGCAAAAGATGCTATAACAATAACCACCTGCTTTAATGTGGTTATTAATTAAATATACTTAATCTTAATTTTAAACTTAATATCATAATTTCTAGGATATATATATATTATTTACAACTCCATCATTCTCAAAAATACGTAAATAATTTTATATTTACATCATAACTTAGTAAAGTTCACAAGGACATGCAAATAACAAAATATAACTAAATAGTTCTTGTCAAAATACTTATACAACATATTGTGGAAGCTTTACTTATGGTGATATTCATTAACCCATTGTTCACATTTGCCTTGCAGCTCACACCGTCCAACTTAGATTAAATCCATAAGCTTTTTACCTACAACATGAATTCATATTATGAACTTTATGCTCAAGAAGTACAATATTAACCCGCAAAACTATAAATATAAGAGATCATAAGTCATGCTTATAACAATTATGCTTTATTATGGTCATATTAAAATACATTCTCTTAATTCGAATTATCATATGTTTTCTAAGGGCCTATGTGTCAGTAACAAATGCGCACGATCATCAAGAAGTTAGGGTTTGCAACGTCCTAATGACATCGAGATCATATTTTCTTTGACTTGAGTACGAATGTGAATCCTCCACATGGGTCTAAAGGTTGATATAGCACTCTTAATATGTCTTATATTATTCATACTTAGTGTAGTATGGTGAACATAAGTCAACTATGTCACAAATAATTTTCATCATAATATTATTAAATCATGCTTGATTAAAATATATCATACTTATCATGCTTGTGTAAATAACTATATGAAAATAATTTATATTTATTCTGTAGGTGGAGTTGTACTTACTTTTCTTCTAATATAAACATGGTCTTAGCTTTTATTTAAGCTAACAAAAACTATTGTTGTGGATTTTCGCAAGTGTACGAATCGAACAAATAATAAAGAGATGAGAAAAGTATCATTCCTACAAGGATATTGTTATTAAGTATCAAAATTAGTTGACTTTAATTTTATTTGAACGATCAAAAAAATAATACTACAAGTAAAAAATCAAATAAATAAAATAAAATTACAAATATAAATAAACATAAATTAATAACACATAAATGTTAGGAATTATGGTTTCACCATACCATAATTAATTAGATTTAATTTTATTGAAGTATATTATTATGATTTTGTACTCATAATTGTTGATGGTCAACTACCATTTTTGCTTTATGTACTTTTTCTCAAGTTAGACAAAAATTCTACATTTTTTATAATTAAATTTACATAAAAGATTAGTGATTACGCCTAAATTGTGACAAAACAAAGCGGTTAATTGTAGCACAATTAGGATGGTCGATCTCACGAGTAGGTGATAAAAACAAATAAAAGAGATTAGTAGAACAAAAGCTTTAGAGAGATACACAATTAAACAAGAAAAGAAAGAAAACATTTTTGTGATTTTAAAGCAATTTCATTGAAAGATAACACAATTTAAAGTAGAGAAAATTTAATAGTTAAAAATAGTAAGACATTGAGAATCCCATGTATGCTTCATTTATGTATTTAAATTTTAATTCACAAATTGATGCAATTGAAAGTTTCACATTCTAAACAATTAATCGGTAGATAAGATTTGAAGAACTTGTGAATTAAATGTATTCGAGTAAATAAAATTCTTACGTTAAGAGTTAGAAAATATTGTTTTATAAGAAATCTAAAATCGACAATATGCCACCGGCGATAATGCAGTAAAAGACTATTTATAAAATTATGTTTATTAATATATTGTATCATACAACAATCACATAAAAAAAACTTGACTGAATTGGTATAAAAGTTGTCAACAAAACTTGACTGAATTGGTATAAAAGTTGTCAACAAAATATATTGATGTGAGAAATAAATGAGATAAAAGAAAATTATTTACTCAAATGTATAAACCTTACAAACCATAGAGAATCAAAATACAAACAAGCTCACTATACATATAAGATCATCTCTAGTCTCACCCAAGAACTCTAGCTTAACTTCCAAAACATTCTCATAATATTCTAGAGAGAAAACATGAGAATGAAAATAAGGCAAAAATGAAAGAGATAAAGTGTATCCCCCCCAAATCTCTCCAAGAATACCTCCTTTTATAAGCATAAATTTACACTATTCCACCTAACCTTCAAATAAACTTTTCAAACCTGCTACAGCATTTGGTGCCCACACAACACAAATTTTCAAACATACTACAGTATTCGATACTACATAACACAAATTTTCAAACTTGCTACAGTGCTAGAGTGATCGGTGCACATGTGCTACAGTGATTAGATTGCTACAGTGTTGACGCGCTTGCTACAGTACTACAGTTTTCAGAGCACACTTGCTGCAGTCTGCTACAGTATCGCATACTTGCTATAGTGTCCGCGCACACTTGCTACAGGTTGCTACAGTAGTACATTAGCTCTAATCTAGTGTATGAAATTAGGAATGATCCAGTGTGATAGAATGCGTGATAAGCTTAATTTTCATAGTTTTCTAACATAAATAGTGATGCCCTCTTTGATGCTACAGAAAAACAAAGTGTTAAAATTAGATATTTTCAAAATAAAATACTATAAATAGACTTATTGGAAATATTTAATTTTAAGCTTATTTAATATACTATTAGAAAAAAATGAAAAATTAAATAAAAACTTTACGAAATTTAAGAAAATCAAAATTAAAGTACACAAAATAAAATAAATAAAAAACAAATCAAAAAAGACTAAAATTATCAAGAACAAGTGAATTTTTATGCATGAAAAAGTGGTAAAATAACTCTATTTTATAGAGTTATGAATTAGCAAGCTAAAACTCATGATAAATAGTATCGTATATGTAAATACTACAGTATATATGAATAGTCCATACATATAAGTAGTACCATACATATAAACGGCTGTATATATAAATAGTAAAAAATGCGAATTCAAATTCGATTATTAAAAGTGTTCTTTAAAAAATTAGTGATAATTAATAATATGACTATATAAAAATAGATAGATATATATCTATTGTATCCCAGATTTTATAGTATTTATTCTAGAGCTATGTCACAAAAATCTCCTCTCAATTTCATTTCGTTCCTTAAATCATTCAAAAGTTGGCCAACAATTTGAAAGCATTAAAGTCACGTTTAGTTGGGGAGAAAGAATTGAAATAGTAATGGTAACGGTAAAAAAAAAAAAAAAAGAATAGAAAGGAAAGATGATGCAATTGTTTGGTTTTGATTTTATAAATACAATGAAATGTATTATATTAACTTTCAATTGGACAAAATTACTCCCACTAAAAAAAAAACCCAAAATTACAAAGCAAATCTTATAATAAATCAGATCTGCGGTGGTGATCTGAAACTGTTAGTTATTGGCGCTCGCACCATCAGGGTTGGTCCAGGGGAGAAGGAGGACGATGGAAGGGTGATACAAGTGATGGAGCCATAGAAGATGATGGGGGAGTCGAGGGATTAGATGTAGATAGTGAGGTGTTAATGGTGGTGGTTCGAGCTCGATTTGCACTAGCCAAAGCATGACTCTCTGAGTGATGGTAAGGAGAACAATTAGACTAAATAGAAATGACATAAGATAAGGACAATAGTGGGTTTTGTTGGAAGAGGATGGTGATGGGACAGAGGAAGGAGGAAAGAGGAGGTGGTGTTGGAGCAAAAAACAAAATAAAAAATAAAAAAAATAAAAGAAGAAGATTGAAGGGTACCAAGCAGAGGAGGGCGAGATTTAGGCTGAACGTCAACGACAATGAGTATGTTGAACCTGCTGCAACTTCGACAGATGGGTAATGGCAACAAAGAAAGTGCTGGACTGGGGTAATCGACGACAACTGGTGAAGATGTTTTTCCAGCTACCGTCATAGTGGGTCATCAAAGGAGTAGCTATGGTAGGGGGGATAGTGCTGCAAAAAATAATAATAAAATAAGAAAGAAAGAAAGAAAGAAAAAAGAAGAAGATGGGGGGTAAACGTAGAAAAAGAAAATAATATAACTTGGAATATTCTTTCCTTCCGTCTGTGGATGAAATGACAATTTTATCAAATTGGTGGAAAAGCCATTCTTTTAGAATGACTATTTTTTGTGTTAAAGCCAACCAAACATCAGAATTTAATTCCCTTCCATTCTTTCCCCCCAATCAAATAGGACTAAGTTTGAGAATAAATACGCCATCAATTACGACAATCATAATAACATGCTTAATTTAATTAAATTATTATAATCAGATAACGTCATAATTCTCAGCAAAAATTTATTTAATTCATATGAAAAATAAAATAATACAACAAGACAAATTAAACATAATAAAAAAATAAAATTAAAATAAAGAAGTTTAAAATGATTATTGATATTTATACAAGCAAAACATCTAAAAACTCCTCATTTTATTGATATTAAAATATAAATAAACTGTTTATAAGAAGCTTTATTTTTTTTTATACTACGTCTCTCTATCTCTTTCTCTTCCCCCTCAACTATATACCTCTCTCTTCCTCTTTTCCTCCCTGTTTTCTCCTTCCTCTCCTTCCTGCCTTTTATAGGCCAAAAACTAAACCTGTTCCTTCACATTGCACAAAGGATTAGGCTGCGAATCATGAGTGTTTAGCTAAAGAAAGTAGAAAAAATAAAGAAAAAGAAAAGAAAAAGAAAAAGAAAAAATAAAAAAATAAAAAAAATAAAGTAATTATACATAGGTCTCAGTTGACTCTTTATTGATCTGAAATCGGAATTTACCATAACTTTTTTATATGAGCTCCGATTTGAATTATTCTTTTTTTAAAATACTAGTATCAATAAGAGGATCAAAATATGACCAGTCAAGTGATAGTTTTCCCATCATAAATTATGATGTCTGGTGGAATCAATTTTTAACACATAAATTTTTTATTACAATTTGATATTACAGACAAATAAAATGTTAAAATTAGACATTTTTAAAATAATATGCTGTGGGTAAACTCATTGAAAATATTTAATTTTGAACTTATTCAAAATATTATAACTAAAAGAAAAAGATAAGATATATAAAGCAAAATTAAATAAAAGTTTCACGAAATTTATAAAGATCTAAATTAAAATAATCAAAACAAAATAAATCAAAATAAATTAAAAATAAATAAAATTCTTAAGGATAAGTAAATTTTTGTGCATTAAAAAGTAGTAAAATAACTATTTTCTAAAGTTATCACCTATTCCTGCTTATAAATGTTTAAGTGTAAGCCACTCACTTATTTTGCTAATTAAATTAGCAAATGCAAACACTTTTTTTTTTTAATAAATTTATAAGTGCGTATTTTGGGAAAACTTCAAACTGTAAATTTGTGCAGCTTTACGTGTTCTACTGGTGATACATTCAGCTCGAAAATCAATTACATCATTAGAGGGGTGTTTTGATAATTAAAACTTTAACCGCAAATACTACTATTTTAGAGGCGTTGTTGGAAAAATTTTTCTTCATGGAAGTAGTAGCCTTTGATGAGTTCTACAACTCTTGTGTTTTGATGAAAAAATAGTTTTGCCTTCATAATTACTTGTTTTCTTGAAAAATGAGACTATTATGAATAACGCATAAAAAAATTAATTTACTATTCATAATAGTTTTTAAAATTATGTAAAACTTTGCATTAGGTTTGAAATTTGAAAATGCATTCTTTACGAAACCTGTAGATCTTGACAAAAACTACAATTTTTGTGTTCAACTCAATGCCTGATTCAGATTAAAAGTGGCCTGTTTTCTTAGAAAACCGTGATGGTCAAGAATTTTTCCGGTAGGATAGAAAATTTTCAACATGGCATTTTGAATGGTTGAAATTGATATAGTTTTAGTCATTACGCATTTTTTGTTCTTTTGGTTTGTATGTTTGGACTGGGATATTATCTTAATGATCATATTCATATATATTGTAAATTTGGGTTTGCGAAGTTTTTGAAATGTTCCTACTCTTAAACTTTTTATAAAATATTTATTATGTTAACTTGATGATATTTTTTATATTTTCTCGTCGTCTTTTTTTTTTTTTTCTTTTTAAATATTATAATAGGTTAGTGATCCTCAAAATGCTCCAAGTTGGCCAAAACAAAATTTACAAGAGCTAAAAAGGCTAAGGGAATCATAACATAGTTCGTTATGTCTGCGAAGGCCCATATTTTATTATCTGGGTCATTTATAATATTTTTTTGTCCTAATGATCTGCTAGATACTACACAAATAAAAATGAACCTGAGTAGCAAAATGTCATCGTTGTTAAGAAAGCGAACCACTGTCCTAACCGAATCTAGATAGCAAGAAAAGCGAGCAAGCAATCGCTTGAGAATCAGCTAGTATCAGGCGAGAATCACCGACTAGTGTCATGGTCGCAGGCAGTGCAACCTTTCCTCCTTGCCACGAATATCGTCGTCGTGAATAACTTGCTGGTTTCCTCCTCGAAAATCATCTGAAACTTGTGATCAAGCTCACGATGTCGGAGCACTGGTGAGTTGTGGATCGTTGCAGAAACGCCGTAAAGCCCCAAGATCTTTACTGATCTGACAAACCTCAGGTTGTTGTTTGTTACAGCGATCGAGAGCCCAGAGAACACAACCGCAAAGTCGAGCCCTAAGATTGCCACCCTTGTGGAGCCCTGAGATCGATTGTCGGGGAGATACCAAATTGACGGAGGATCCGTAGTGTCGTCAGGAGCACCCTTGTTGTTGGTAAACGAACATCAACCATGGTGGGAAGCTAAATGCAGGGGAACTTGGGGAGGCAGCAATAGATATGGAAAGTGGGGAGAAAAAAAAAAAAAGGAATACACTATTTTATTCTAGAGTTGTGAAAATATACTGAAATTTTCAATTAAGTTATTTGAATATGCTATTTTAATGATTTTCCTTGTTATAAAAAAAAATTCATAGCACATTAAACTTTAGAAATCAACTATTAAAATAAGATCAATAACAATTAAAAAAAAATTATCATAACAACATTAAAGAACCTCAATCATTAGAGAGAGAGAGAGAGAGAAGTCCGTAAGAAACTACAATTATCATAAAGAACCGAGAGAGAGAGAGAGAGGAAAAAAAAAAAAAAAAAAAGAGGGAGAAAGAAAGAAAGAAGTTTCTAAGAAACCTAGATCATACTTAGAAATATATTTGTCAAAAAACCTAAAACATACTAAAAAAAAATCGTTATAAAATTAAGATCATTAACATAATATACAACAATGACAAAAAAAAAAAAAAAGGAAAGAAAACAAATATATATGTGTTAATGATAATGAAGAAAATGATGTTAAATATAATAAAAAGACAATATATATACTACAATATTTATGCAATATTGTTAAACAACGGACATATTTTAAAATAGACATTCCATCTCTTGTGTAATTATTTCGATTTGACCTTACTACCCTACCGAACAAGGCATAGACTCAAAAGGAAAGGACTAGGCTAGTTCATCATGCAAACAAAAACCACCAAAGGTTACTGCTAATATTATCAACCAGTTCAAATTGCAACCCAAACTTCAAAAGCTGATAAAAAGTTTAGTCAAATCTCTGTTTTATTTAGTATTTACTACCAGGATAGACTGAAAACGTGCTATGTCCCTAGACCTTGACAGAACGACAAACGCTCAACCCATCGCATATTTCTGAGTCCAAGAACGAGCAGTCGACTCATACTTTGCTCTGTCCGTCTTGTACATGTGCGCAATTTCGGGCACGAGAGGATCATCTGGGTTTGGATCCGTAAGCAGTGAGCATATTGAGAGGAGGACCTGCAAAGAAGCATGCTAGGTTTTAAAACCAAGAACAGGTAGATGGCACAACGAAATTGAAAAAGAGAACTCGAATCAAGATCAAATACTTTGGATATGGTAAGGGCAGGGCTCCATTGCTCCTTGAGGATGTCAAGGCAGATGCTACCATTGCTATTGATGTTGGGATGGAAAACCTTTGTTCGGAAGGAAACCTTAACAAGTGTTATATATGAATTAGTTTCCTTAAACACAGCGAAAACGTTGCAGGGAAACAGTACAAATTTCTATTAACACTTCTAAGATAACTTGGCTGACTCAACGTACGCTTGTTACTTAAATTCGTCAAGAGTTGTGCACACGTGAGATATATGAATTAGTTTCCTTAAAGAGGTCAACTGTCAAGACCACTGCAATAAATAAGTAGTCAGTCCTAAAAAATCTATAATGACAACTCCGGCCAATCCAGCCAAATGCCTCTTCCCTTTTGTGTTGAAATTGGTTCAAACCAGCTCAAAACTTGATAAAAATACTAATAGGCGAATTCATGACACAAAAAATAAAAAAAATAAAACAAACCACAATAAGGAAATGTGATACTTCTAGACCTGTCATGTATATTTAACCATGTCTACGAATAATGTTCATACAAATCATACTGAGGACTAGAATGGAGTAAGAATGGGTACGGAAGAAACTGAAGTAAACAATGTAGATACGCTCGCACACCCTGTGCAATGACAACAGTATGTTTAGATACAATGCATGAATGCAGAATCAGGTGCAACCTGGAAAAGAAAAGGGATAGAATGTTCTTTTTACCTTGGGTGGCTTGAATGGGTAATCAGGCGGGAAGTGAATGGATACAAGAAAAACACCGCCAGCAAACGGACTGTCAGCAGGACCCATAATTGTTGCTTGCCAGTGAAACATGTCATCAGCCACAGGACCTATATGATAATGTTAATTATCAACAAACAGCAGTACGGGTGGCTTGAATGGGTAATCATGTCAATATATACACATATATATATATATATGCATTCTCTCTTGATAAATCAGAATATACTTTTAGGCATAGCCCCTGGTTGCCTAAGATGGCAAGATATACCTTACACGAAAAAGTGTGGAAAGTTTGTGTTGATTACAAGCTTGCTGACACACTGGAATGTGGAAACCACTGGATACGTGCAAATATACATGCATATGTTTTGGTGTGGATGCATAGTTCTAAGCGTGTGTTTTGGGGCAGTTTCACTAACAACAAAAGCAGTCAAATTCTGAAAACCCAGTTTTTCACCTCTACGAACTACAACAAACAAAATTCGTATACACTCTATGCCCTTCTATCTGCTGGAGTTATCCATTTATATCACATCATCTCTTTCTTAATAGAAAAGGTATACAAATTCTTTGAAAAAATTGATTAAAGATAATTAGTAACTGCAGAATGCAAGAGATGCCATATGACCAGAGAGAGAGTTGTTTTTTGTGTGTTGGGGGGGGGGTGTTGGGTTTGTGGTGGTGCGGGGGGGAAGAAAGAATACCAGCACTGCAAGAAGCAGGAGGGTCTTTCTGTAGGTCCTTCAATTCCTTGTTGATCCGTTTCGATGCCATCGCTAATCCCAAAAAAAGATAAAACTTGTTTTAGGAGCTGTTCACTGAAGGTCCAAAACATGAGTTTTATTCAATTGTTAAACAACCCCGGCATCCAAAACAAAACAAAGACAATTTCTAACAAAGAAAAATCAACAGTCAAATGAAAAGAGGTAAGCTTTCATCTCCCAAGTTATGCTCGCCCCCGAGGCCACCATTAAATCATAGGGTCCAATCCCCAGGCCAATTGCTTAAATGAACAAAACATAACCAATCCAAAGTCCAAACCAAACAGGCTAACAGATATTTGCAGTGAAATTTAAGAAACACTCACCTTATAAAAAAAATTAAGATAAAAGGAACACAGAATCAAATGGAAATGCTTAAGTGAAACTCCTTACGTTACAATAATTTGGAAATCCTTTGACAAGGGTTAAAAGAAAAGTACCCTAACAGTACTAAGGCAGATTTTAACAAAATTCCTTTGATTTACAGCAGGTTTTAACAAAATTCCTTCAATTTATAGCAGATTTTAATCAAATCCATTCAAATTTGCACGTTATTTAAATTCTCTTAATAATTTATATAAGCAACCAAAACGTTCCTTAAATAAAGAGTAAGAAAAATAATCCAAATTTCTGATTGCATTTATAAATTGGCAAACTTGAGCCAAATATCTTTAACACAAAATATATACATGCACATATACATATGTATAAATATAAATATATATATAATCATCCTCATATATATATATATATATACACGAGCCAAGTCAGGGTCCAACATAAAAAAAGTTTCAATTCTTTTTTTTTGAAGAGCAAGAATCGCGACGAAAGTTTCAGATATCATCAGAGAATATATAAGAAAACAAATGAAACACAGAACAGTAATAAACATATAATTAGAATAAATAAAAATCACGATCACCACAACAAAAACAAAATAATAAATTCCGAAAAAAAAAAAAGATTCTGAAACCCTCGAAAACACCGAAACAAAAAAAAAACAATAATTAATAATAAAAATAAGAAAATCATCCACGAAAGCGACGATCGGAGGTTTCAGATACTGACCTGTGAAAGTACTAGGGTTCGTCAGGTGCGAATCGGTAGAGAGAGAGAGAGAGAGAAGCGTCCTACACAAAAGAGAGAGAGGGAGAAATGAAATTGGGGGCATATATAAAGGATAGAAGAAGGCTTAATATATAGATACATATATATATATATACACGAATAATTTGATTGCCAAACGTAAGCAAAGGAGGAAAAAAAAAAGGGTGACGATGATTCTTGTTTCTAGACCTCACAGTTTCGGTTTTTTGGAACTTACCTAGACCATCTGATTTGTACAAGATTTTGTAAGATTAATGTATCTTTTAACTAAAAAGGAGAAAGAATTAAAAAAATATATTCATTAGATTTTGGTTTTAGTTTTAATTTTGATTCCGTTCATAATCATTCGATCCGTATAAGATTTTGTAAGTTTAACGTGTCTTTTAACTAAAAAATAAGAAAGAAAAAGAAAAAATATATATATATATTCATTAGATTCGGCTTCAATTCCAATTACAATTCTATTTATAACCATCCGATTTGTATAAAATTTTCTAAGTATTACGTGTCTTTTAAGCTTATATAAGGTTTTTAATGTTTTTAAATGTACACTTTTAATAGGAATGTTCCTGTTATAAAAAGGAATGTTCCTATGATATATTATTTAAATAACTTGAAATGCCTTTCAACTCGTTATTATGGCTCATTTGTTTATAGTATTGTATTCGTATTATATTTAAATATAATGTAATTTTTATTTAAATATAAAAATATTTAATTTAAATATCAATAATATTATAATTTAAATCAAATGTAATCACTATTTATCATTTCATTTTTTCTACTATTTTTATCAATCACATCATATACTTTCCTTTTCTCTTTTTTTTCTATTTTTATCAATCATATCACATATAATACAATTTAAATACTTTTCATCTAAATAAATATTATATTTAAATAAAATATAAATATTTTTCTTCTAAATATATAAACGTAATGTATTATTTAGTCCAGGACTTTAGGTGAGGAGATGTAGGTTTGATCCCTCTTGTAATTTTTCTTTGTATGACGACACGTGCTTTAACACATGCTTTCGTGTCTTAGTCCATTTGATAACATGTAATACTGATATTACCATTTAAAACATTAAAAATAGACAATGGACCCAAATTTCAATATATCCGACAACGGTGAAGGGAGATTATTTATATAAGTGGTCCTTAAACTTTAAAATGTGTGACATGTTGGTTCCTGAATTAATTAATTAGAAAATCACACTTTACATTTAGTGGCAACAGAGGTCCAACTCACCAAATTTTATTAAATTTCAAAATGAAATCACACTATATGATAATGTGCAAACCATGGGAAAATTAGGATAAAATTGAAAAATTAAACTAAAAATAAAAAAACAAAATCTCACATTAGTGGAATGTAATTTGTGGCCCGTGGCTACGATTTTATTTGTTTATTTGTTTATTGATTTATTTGCTAATCATGTAGGCATCCCTATTTGTTCCTCTATTATCTAATCATCTGCTTTTGATTCTTCTTTTTAGTAACCAAGCCCATTTTCATATCAATTGTATCTTATCACCCTATAATAGAATTTCCCAAAACAAATATATGAATATATATATATATATATCTCAAAGCTTACAAAGTGAATATAAATACAACACTTTCTGCAGACAACAGAGAGTTAAAATTTGGGGCGAAGATTAGAGATTCACAAGAACAAGTTAAGGTTGTTTTTCTACGTCAATCGATGCCATACTTAGGCCACGAGAAGTAGAAGCTAAAGCACTTTTTACATAGCATTTTAATGGTACGATAACAAATTCAATTGAAGGGGGATTTTCCTCCAACCAAATAAGTTCGATATTTGATTGGAGAGCAAAATTTGCCACATCACGAGCGTTTGATTAACTTCTCGACATACATAAGCAAAAAAGTTCATAAAAAGTAAGGGGGGTGTTTGGGGATGCTTGGAGATATATTTTTGGATTGAAAAAAACTTGTTTTGAAAAATATGTTTAGTGAAAAAAGCCGTTTGGGATGAAAAAATAAAAAATTTTAAAAATTTGTTTACAAAAAAAATATCAATATGAATATTATTTTGTTCATCTTGAAATTCTATGTAATATAAAAAAATCATCTCATTTGAACTTATATATGCAAAGTTATAGATTTTTAAAATTTAGCGTGTATAGTAGTATTTTGGATATATAAATATTAAAAAGTGATGATGTGTCGGAAAAAAAGTAATTTAGAAACACCCAAAAGTACTCCCAAAATGTACCCTAAGGTAATAAGCAGGACACATCCAACAAGATATTGTCAAATTCACTATGAAAATGAGTTTTTGTGCCAAGTTTTGAGTCATGTATTCAAATCTTAGAGATAATAAGATTGCTCATACACAGGGACAGCCCATGGGTAAGGCACCGCCTTAGGCTCACCCAATCAGAGCACAATACTTAGGGGGCATTTAGAGAAAGAATTGCATTTTAATTTTACTCAAATACAATACAATTTTACACCAAACACAAATTTTACAACAGTGTTACGAAAATAATTACTATTCAACACATTTTTAAAACAATCACATCAACTTTTCAACTCTATTATTTATCTCTATTTTTACCAATCACATCAATTTTTCAACTCTAAAATACTTTTCATCCAAACACACATTTCATTCAAATACAAAACAAATACTTTTCAACCAAATACAACATTCAAAAAACAAATTTCGTTCAAATACAATCAAAATACAATACGTTTACCAAACGCCCCCTTAGGCTCTGTTTGATAAATATATTGTATTTGTAATGTATTAAATATAATTTATATTTAGAAAAAAAGTATTTGTATTATATTTAAATGTAATGTGTATTTGAGTAAAAAGTATTTAAATTATATTTTGATAATGAACATGTGATGTGATAGGTAAAAATAGAGAGAAAAAAGGAAGCGAGAAAGAGAATATATGATGTAATTAGTAAAATTAATAAAATAATATATAATATAATTTTTACATTATATTTAAATGTAATGTGTATTTGAGTAAAAAGTATTTAAATTATATTTTGATAATGAACATGTGATGTGATAGGTAAAAATAGAGAGAAAAAAGGAAGTGAGAAAGAGAATATATGATGTAATTAGTAAAAGTAATAAAATAATAAATAGTAATTATATTAGATTTAAAATGTGATGTGATTGATATTTAAGTGTAATATTTTTATATTTAAGTGAAAATTATATTATATTTGAATATAATATAAATAAAATATTATATAAATAGCTTTTTTTTTTCACATCATTTTTTCTGTCCGCTGTAGCCATGATCTGCAGTTTTATGTCCACAACCTTTAAAGTTGTTTTTATTTTATTACTTTTTTAATATGCACAGGATAATATAACAAAAAAATAGGTACTAAATGGTGTGTAAAAATATTGAGGTAAAAGAGGTATATATAAGTTTTTAATTTTTAAAGGACATCAACGTTAATGATTTCGTTTGTTTTGAATTTTATATTTATATTATATTTAAATGTAATAAAATTTTATTTAAATATGAAGTATTATATTTAAATATTAATTATATTATATTTTAAATTTAATATAATTATTTTTTATTTTTTTATTTTTTTTATTTTTATTAATCGAATCACATATTTTTTTTCTTTTTTTTTTCTTTTTTTTATCCATTACATCACGTATTCATTATTTAAATATAATTTAAATATTTTCATCCAAATACATATTGTATTTAAATACAATACAAATACTTTTTTTTCAAATACAAATTGCATTCAATGCATTCTATTCAAATATAATACAAACGTAATGTATTTATCAAATGGAGCCTAAAAAAACATCACTTCCCCTTTTTTTTGCTGAATTTAGCAGTTATAGGCATTTTCAATCTCTTCTTTAAGGGTTCGTTTGGTGAACGCATTGCATTTGCATTATGTTTGAATGTAATGCATTGAATGCAATTTGTATTTGGAGGAAAAGCATTAGCATTGCATTTGAATGCAATGTGTGTTTGGGGGAAAAGTATTTGAATTGTATTTTAATAATAAATATGTGATGTGATGGATAAAAGTAGAAAGAAAAAAAGGAGAGAGAGGGAATATATGATGTAATTAATAAAAATAATAGAAAAAGTGAAATAATAAATAGTGATTGTGTTAGATTTAAAATGTGATGTGATTGGTATTTAAATGAAATGTTTTTGTATTTGGGGGAAAATTGCATTGCATTTAAATGCAATGCTAAAAAAATGCTAGTACGAAACGTGTACTAACTTTTGAAAGGGGATTAAAGAGTAAAAATAAAATAAAAAAAATAAAGATCATATGAATAAACTAGCTTCATTTGTGGATTTTCTATGTTTCCTCATTTCTTCTTCTTCTTCTTTGAACTTAACTTTCTTTCAAAAGTCCTTACAAAGCTACGACCACTATTTCTTTAACAACTCTTAGTGCTTGGTAAGTGAAACATAAAGTATCTAAAGATCAATTTTCTCATTCCCGGGTTCTGTGTTGTCCCCTTTTATATTCTCATCAAAATATGATTTTAGCTTATTGATTATTGTTGTTGTTTGGATTTTTTTTTTTTTTTTTTGGCTGTGTTAGGGGTTTATCCTGCATCTTTTAGGATTTATGGATGTCTAATAGAAAATATGAATCAGGATATGATAAATTGAAGAAAAAAAGAAATTTAGAAAAACTAATTGAATCCCAAAAGGGTGCACTTGACAAGTTTCTAATAAACAGTAAGGAAGATGTAAGTCCAACGAAAAATTAAGAAGTTGAACAACCAAATACAAGCTAAAAAGAAGATTATGAAGTGGCCATTGAATCAACTAATAATGAATTTATTGATAACGAAAAATGTAATATTAGAATCTCTAGTGAACAATCTCAAGAAAATATGGAAGAGGACAAAATTCATTTAGGAACTAATGACATAAATAAGGAAGCAAATACTTTTCCTTCTAACATTTATGATTTGGAAAGATGAAAAAATGTTAACACTAAATTGAAAAATTGTTAATAGAAAAAAGTTTAATTAGAGAAAATAACATAAATTATCCACGAAAATGGCTTGTGTATTCAAAAGATTTTGATAAAGTATATTGCTTTTGTTGCAAATTGTATAACACAAAATATTGTCACAGCCAATTAGGTAAAGGGAGAACCAAAGATTGGAAAAATCTTGGTAGTAAGCTTAAAAATCACGAAACAAGTAATGAACATATTAACAATATGTATGCTTGGGTTGATTTAGAACTGAGATTGTTAAAAAATAAGACAATGGACAAAATATACAAATGAAAAGATCAATAAAGAAAAAGAACCTTTGATAAAAGTTTTAATAAGAATTATTGTTGTTGTAAGAATCTAGCTAAAAATAATATGACATTTCATGGAAAAAATGAGAAGATTTAAAAAATGTTAATAATGGAAATTTTTAATTTAATTAAAATGATAGCAAAGTTTGATCTAATAATACAAAAACATATTCGGCGTATTCAAAATGGTGAAATTCATAATCATCACTTAGGACATGAAATACAAAATGAGTTAATACAAATGTTAGCAAAAGAAATTAAATGTTTGATTATCAAAAAAATTAAAGAAGCAAAGTATTTTTTAGTCATACTTGACTGTACTCCAGATGCAAGCCACCAAGAATAAATGACTCTAATCTTAAGATGTGTGGATATTTCAATAAATCTAAGGGGACATTTGGTAAACGTATTACGTTTGAATACAATTCTTTTTTGAGTGTTGTATTTAGTTGAAAAGTATTTTAGAGTTAAAAAGTTGATGTGATTGGTAAAAGTAGAGATAAATAATTATGATTAAAAAGTTGATGTGATTGTTTTAAAAAACTTTTGAATAATAATTGTTTTCATAACACTGTTGAAAATGATTGTATTTAAATGTAAAACTTTACGTTTGGTATAAAATTGATATTCGTAACACTAAAATTTATTTACAAAATAGAAGAATATTTTTTTTAGAATTTTTAACGATATATGATTCCTCAGGAAAAGGACATTTTAATATACTTCTAGATGCAATTAAAAATCTTGAACTTGATATGAATGATATTAGAGGACAAGGATATGACAATATATCTAATATGAAAGGAAAGCACCAAGGTGTACAAAAACAACTAGTGGAAATAAATTCTAGAGCATTTTATATACATTGCATTTTCATAGTCTTAATCTAGTGATATGTGATATATCCACGCCTTGTTCTAGAGTTATATCGGTAGCGTTTGGTATTGTTTTTAAAATCTGTTATGTTTTCAAATTCTCTGAATTTGAGATTGTTTTGAAAACAATTCTGAGAATGTTTCTGAAATTGTGTTTGGTTTTATTTTCTGAATGTATGTTTTGAGAAACAAAAAAGTGAAATTGTGTTTGGTTATATTTTTGAAAACCAGTCATTTTATAAATATTCTATAAAAACATATTTATGTTTGATTTTAAAAAAAATTTATTATGAATACCAAAAATTAAAAATTAATAAAATTTTTTAATTGAAAAATGAATTAAAAATTAATAACCATAATATTTAAGTAATTACTATATCAATTAAATATTAATTAACCATAATAATTAAATCAGAGAAATGGGAGAAATGAGAAAAATGAAATCAGAGAAAACGACTTTTAGTCGTTTTCAATTTTACATTGGGAGCAAAAGAGATTTTGGATTCGTTTTGAAATCTGTTTTAAAAAACAATACAAACCAAACACAATTTCATACCGATTTTGAAATCGATTTCCTAGGGAATCGTGAAATCTGTTTTGAAAACAGAACCAAACACGCACATCATTTTTTAGAGTACTACAACGGATATATACGTTGTTCTGTTCTTCATCAAAATAAATGAAAAGTGTTACAAAATAATATATCAAATTTAACAATAAAATCATTATCACAAACACATTGAGAAAGTCGTATAAAAAGTGTTAAGGCAATTAGATTTCAAACTCCAAGAATAAAAGATGTATTGTTCGAATTAGCAGAAATTAATGATAATTCTAAAATAAAAAGTGAAGTTAAATGTCTGACAACATGTGAATTAGAGAATTTTGAATTTTTGTTAAGTATAGCTATTTGGTATGATATATTATTTGTTGTTAATTTTTTAGTAAAAGTCTGCAAAATGAAAATATGCAAATTGATGTTGCCCTTGATTAGTTAAAAGGTCTTAGTTCTTTTTTTTTTTTTTTTTTGAAAATTAGAGAGAAAATGGGTTTGCATTTGCCATGATTTCAGCTAAAGAAATTACAAATGAAATGGAAATAGAGCCCAAATTCGATGAAAAATGCAAAGTGTAGAAGATTTTTTAGGATTAATTATTTTATATATATATTAAGCTATTTCTTCAATAAAGAGTAGATTTGAACAATTTGAAATATATGAATCTATTTTTGGATTTTTATTCAGTTTTAAAAAATTAAAGTTATTGGAGGAAGATAATTTAAAAACTTGTTGTATTAATCTTGAACATGTACTAAAACAAGGTGAACATTCTGATATTGACGGCCTAGAATTATTTTTAGAATTAAAAGTGTTAAGAGAAATTTTCCAAAATTAAAAAAAAAATGACCAAATTGAAATACTTAATTATATTAAAAGAATAGATTTTTATCCAAATACATATATTGCTTATAGAATATTATTAACAATTTTGCATCACAAAAGGCTAGAAAAATTAATTTTAAGTAAACTTAAAACTATCATAAAAAACCTACTTAAAATTTTTGCCTAAGATCTCAAATGTGATTGAGTCGAGCCTGCATATACAAAGCCATTAATATTATATTGTCATGACTTAGAAAGATGAGTAAAAAAATAATCATGCATAATATATACAGGATATGGGACCATTTCTCTCTATGTTATAGATATCTGTATAAAATGTATATATAATTATATTTTTTATTTTTTTAGAGTATGAAGTTATATTTTATTGAATTTAATATCAAAGATATATTGCTACCTCTCTTATATTTTTAATTATTATGTATCTTCTTTGGCATCAAATCTAGTTCACTTTTTGAACTTATAGGCCAGTTACATGTATATGTAAAATTTTCTTGCTTTAAATAATTAACAGCCTCATTCATTTGACTTCCTATTCTCTTTTATTTTATTGTCCCAAATCTGGATTGCAGAAAGTGCGCCACCCACTACACCTTCATCATTTTTTTTTTAAATTTCTTTTCATCAATTTTATATTATTATCTGATTAATTGTTAAGAATTGGTTTCTCAGTTTTCTGATATTTCCTTTTTAGCCCCCAAAGAATAGAGGTTTTCCAACTTTAAATATCAAAACTCAAAATGTAGCAATTTGTTCCCCCAAGGTTTACTTTTGTTATTATGGTCCTTCCATCACTGAAGGGCATTTTTTTTGTTTTCTAAATGGATTTAAGCACGTGTAGTTATGGGACTAATTTTACATGGCAAAATGGTAAATTCAGGAGGGAAATCCAATCCTCTTAATCATTTTTTAAGCCCCAAAAATTCTTTCTTAAAGACCTGAATTAGGGCCAGGAGAAACACCAAATCACAATGCTTAAATCCGTTAAAAGATTGACATTTTAGTGATGGCAAAGATCATCTTGGTGACAGAAATAATCCTCCATGGAGTAACTTGCTAAATTTTGAATCTTTGCGGCCAAAGGGGGAAAACCACCCATTTTTCAAGGGCTAAAAGTAAAGCTAGCCCTTAATTTTTTTGAGATTTTTTTTTTCTAAAACAATCTCTGATATATGTTAGACTGTTGAATATTCGTTAGATATTGATTATGTACTTTTTTTAAAAAATATTTTGTAACAAGTTTGACTTAATCTATGATTTAAAAAAAATCATTATAACAATAATGACATCTTATAACATACAAGCACCATTTTTTTTTTTTTTATGTGATTGGAAGAACATTGATTCTAATATTAATTTTTTATATTAATTCACATGATAATAAATTGTTAACTTTAGATAAGTAGATATGATCTTCTTATAATTCAAACTTCAAGGGATAAAATAAGAGTTCATAAAATTTAAGAAATAAGGTAAAAAAAACCCTTAAAATTGTGGATATAGACTATAGTAATCTTTTTTATAAATTTATTTTTTTAGGAAATTAATTTATTTATTTGGTTGTTGTGATTCTCGTGAATTGGTTCATCAGTTTCTCTGATTCTTCTTTGCAATTTCCCTATTAAAAAAAAGAAGAAGAAAGAAAGAAGAAAGTCAAGCATAGGAAATTTTAGCCAAAAAAAAAAGGCATGGACAAGGAAAGAGAAGGGAAGGAGAATACGTGGTGGGTGGAGCACAAACATGGGTTTAAACTCCAAAATGAAACGCAAAAGCCAACTCAATCTCATTACTCATTTTTAACAAATATACACCCCTCAACTTTAGCCCCTCTCTCTCCCTCCCCCTCTCTCTCTCTCTCTCTCCTTACGACTTTTCTTCTCAATCTGCACCACTTTTTTGCCATCTTTTTTGTCTTTTTCAATCTTCTTTTCTTGTTCTCAGTTATTTCATGATCTTTTCTTGGAGGGTTTTGTTTGTCTTTTTTTGATCAATTTCAAGATCATTGAGAGAAGCCCATCTCACAGTTTGTTCGTCTGATCTTGTAGGAAGAAAAAGAAAAGAAAGCCCTGCAGAGTTTCCAATTTTCTGGTGTGCATTTTCATACATCTTTCTGCTACAAATGCTTATACTTTTATTATTTTATTTTATTTATCCATATATTTTTTGTTATCCCTCTCCTTTTCACTTTTCTCTTTTTTCTGAAGACAAAGTTGTTGGTTTTGAAGGAAGCAAAGGAATTTTATCCAATAGCTTCTGCAATTAGAATCTAGGGACTATAAAGAACCAAAAAAAAAAAAATATCAATGTTTTATTTGGCCAAACATGCATCATTAGAAATGGATTTTTTATCTAGTTATAGTATTTAGAATCCTGTTTCTTGTTTCTTCTCTTTTTGTTCCTTCTCAAATATATAAGTCTTCTCAGTTGTCAGATGATCAGATTGGAGATAACTAAGTTGTTGGTTTTGAAGTGAGCATAACAATAAGAACAAAGCCTTTCTTTTTTTTTTTTTCAATTTTTTTAGTAGGCCAAAAAATGGATCATTGGATTTGTTAGAAGCAGTGATATTAATTAGTGACTCTATCTAGTTTCTTATGCAGCTGCATATATCTTCTGACATGATCATTTGACTAAGGACATTATCCATTTGTATGCACACACACACACACACATGTGTGTGTGTATATATATTTGCATCATTTGTTTGTACTTCTTATATGATGTTTATTCTGTCCCTATGATTTGGCAGCGAAATAAAAAGTTGAAAAAAGAAAACAAAAAAATCCCATTTGGGTGTTATTTAAGAGATTATGGGGGGTGTAGTGGGGAAGTCTGAATCACCTCAGAAGGTATGCACACCAGAAACAAAGCTTGAGGCTCAAATTGTGAAAGCCATGCAGAAGAGAGCCACTCAAGGAAGCTCCATGAAATCATTCAACAGCATTATCTTGAAGTTCCCCAAGATTGACGAGAGCTTAAGAAATTGCAAGGCTATTTTCGAGCTATTCGGTGAGTCTTCGTATAATTTGGTGGTATGGTGCGAAAAAAATACTCTCTCGATAGGACACAGTTTCAACCGCTGGATTGTATCAGTATCATGTTAATTTCCATTTTTCTAACAGATGAGGATTCAAATGGAGCAATTGATCAAGAAGAGATGAAAAAGTGCTTCCAGAAACTCGGAATTTCTTTCACAGAGGAGGAGATGAATGAGTTCTTTATTGCCTGTGATATTAATGAGGACATGGGAATAAAGTTCAATGAGTTCATTGTTCTTCTTTGCCTTGTCTATCTTCTCAAGGATGATCAGACTGCACTTCACACTGTATCCACAGCATACTGCTTATTTATATGTTACTCATCGAATCTTAATATTTGTTGCTCTTATTTCGCTATGCTTTGGATATATTCATTGGATTTTGCGTTGCGTAAGGCTGCTCGTTCTCGATGATAAGTCTTGGATTCAAATCAGTCCCATTGTCCCACTTTAGCGTGCGGAGTATATATGGAAAATCTAATTTCTGAGGGATCCATGTGTCACGTTGGGATCCGCCTTCCCGAGGTCACCAAGGGTATGGCAAGTGGGGAGATATATATATATTTTTTTGTTTTTTTCACTTGGAGGATTCATATAACACCAAGGAAAAAAAATGAAGGTTTTTTTTTTTTAATAAATTTTTTTCAAGTGTTTTTCTCTCTGGTTTTGTTGTTTTCTTGACTCGCTCTAGAAATTGAAAGTGGCGATGCCGAATCTGGAGACGACATTCGAGACATTAGTGGATGCATTTGTATTCTTGGACAAGAACAAAGACGGCTATGTGAGCAAGAGTGAAATGGTTGAGGCCATAAATGAAACCACATCAGGGGAACGTTCTTCTGGGAGGATAGCCATGAAAAGATTTGGTCAGTTCTCTTTCCATCTTGAAACATTCTTTTTATCACTGTTGTAGTTGTAATCATGACATATGTGATGGTAGATTAAAACTGCTTCACAATAGAGTGGGACCAAATATTTTTACTTTGTAATTTTACCGTGATATTTTTAGTTTACTTTAACACGAATAATAATGCATCACTATTTGGATCTAAATAAACTATTGAAATGATGGCATTGATAAATTAATCACTTTGTTTCGGATAATGCAGAAGAGATGGATTGGGACAAAAACGGAATGGTTAACGTCAAGGAGTTTCTTTTTGCGTTCACTTGTTGGGTCGGAATCGATGAAGTTGAGGACGAAGAGGAAGAAGAGGAGAAACAACATAATTGATCACAAATCTCTCTTTTCCCCCCACTTGTCCTCTTGGGATGTTGTTGCTTTGTAACAAAGCTTACTGGGACAATCTTGTATCTTACAAAATCTTTCTTTCTTTTCCACTTTTTTTTTTTTTTTTGCTTTTTTTTTTTTTTAAAAATAAAAGGACAACTTGATATCTCCTCAACGCATGTGTAGAGTTTGCTAATTGTGTCCCACTTATAATTCCTTGTAAATATTATGAATCTGTCTCAAATCTACAGATGGAAATCAACACCCTTTACTCTATGTTGTGGAATGTAGGGTTTGAATGTCTATTCATTGAACGACACAAAGAAATAATATAAAGTGGGACACTTTTTTTTTTATTGGCCCCCCCTCTCTTTTTTCCCTTTAAAGTATGAACTTCGATAAAAACATAGCTATTAGGCATCAATGAACCCGAAAACAGTTGTCATCCAGGTATGCTTTGGGCAATGTCATTAAACTCAACTACAAATCGGTCGTCTGAGAATAGAACTAAAAAAAAAAAAAAAAAAAACGCATATCTTGCGTATTGGTAGATTAGTTCAAATAGCATGTCATATTTCAATGAGAAATGGTTCTAAATCAAATATTACAAACTAGCTTATACGCCAAAAAATAAAAAAAATAAAATAAAAAGGGTTTGAGATTCAATACTACTGAATACAGGGCAGTTGAATGATAAGCCAGGATCATAAGAAACATGTTGCATCCCTCCAAATCTAGGTATGTCACATAATTTAGCTATCGACGATAAGAACTATTTTTGGAGTACAGACGATACAAGAAAGAAAAAGATGGAAGGACTGATCTTATAACAAAATTTTGCTATAAGATAACAAAGAATAACAATAAACCAATGTTCTATAATCTACACTTATGAATAGTGCAAAACACGCCATCCGAGACAACACGCAAACAGGGTGGTAGATCATTGTCTGCCTCAATACTCGTATTCAAGCAAGCCATAACTTCACTAAAACCCCCATCAATGTAACAAAACTGTCACCACAATGCTTATAAATAATAAGCCTAATATTTCGCAGTCTCGAGAGAAACTGCTCTGACCAAACAGCCTATTTTGACATAACCAAAGGAAAAAAAAAAAAAAATCCTCCAAACTCAAAACGTTTTTTCTACTAAGTTCATACGATAACTAAACATATCCCAACTAGAACAAACACACTTCATATAGAAAAAAGTTAGAACCGGCACCCACGCAATGGTAGTGCCAGTGCCCCGACGGCAGTTGGAGGCGTTGTCTGACACAGCAATACCTGTGGCACGGGAACCGCTGTCTTCTTACTTGCAGGAATTTCACACACAAGCTCCAAGAGCCCTCCAAGAATGGGATCCATTACCCCCTGGTCTTGGCCCTCTTCATGCCAAGACTGTTGTGAAATGGAGAAATAGAGCCGGACATCGGAGAACCCTCCTCACGAAGGGTTCCATTGAGCATTGCCAACTCCCGCAGCTGCTGTTTCTTGTAAAAATCCTGGGATTCATCCTGGTCATAAAATCAAAAAAAAAAAAAAACTTTACAGACAATAAATAGAAGAACTCCACGGGATAAAGAAATTTAAAAGACAAAAATGAGGAGCTCACCATTGGCTTGAGTAAATCTTCAAGTATCTCACGTGCTTGCATTAATCGAGCATCAACTATTTCAACTGGCAGTTCCGCCTCAACTAGAATATGGAGAGGTTCATTCAAATGCTCATACCCGGGTTTTCCTCTCATCATTTCTTCCTGTAAGACATGAACAACAGAGTAATCTGACACATGACACGAGGTAACTAAAGATTCATTTATAAATAGCAAAGGAAATCTAGAGAGAACTGTTAAAACAATTGAGAACAGTAATCATCAAAGAAAGGAACTCTTGTCATTACCCTAGCTGGATCCTTTATGCTACCACGACCTCTGATCAGAACACGGCAGTCAGTGGTTGCTTCCACTCGCTTAAGAGAGTTTCCTCTTGGACCTAGGAGGCGCCCAACAAAGTTATACTGCAAGAACAAATCAACGTCAGACTATTGAATCAAGATAAGCATCCTGAGACAAGAGGAAGAAAAAGGACAGATTCAATCTGTACATTGGGGTATTTATCAACTGGGATGTCCACTCTGATTGTTCGCTTAGCTATTAGACCTGATGAGCTACCTTGAGGACTCAGCCAGTTTGGTGTTGATGAGGGCTGTAATAAACTCGACATCTGAACATTATGATAAAAGCCAATTTCCTCAAATGAGCTAGCGCAAAAAAGTTCCGCAAGATATTTCTTGGAACAGTTCTTAGATTATGCAAAAGAACACTAGAGGATAAAATAACGAGTGAACAAATGCACCTTAGCAGCTACAAACAAACAAATTATATTCTCTGCAATTCAAATGCAATCCTAATATACTATTTCTTCCTATATCTAGAATAGGAAGATGCTCATTTTATCTAGAATAAGTGCTCAAACCAAGATGCTCATTTTATATTGTCATCACAAGCCAGCTCAACATTTCTTCCCTTACGCCGTCAATTTTATTTTTTGGCACAAAAAAGGACACACAAATAGTTGATTAACCAGCACATTAAACTAATTTCTGCAAATTTCTGCAAACCCATAACTATCTCAAAGGGGTCAGTAGCACTATTCCCAACATTAAGGGAACAAATATCTCAAGATTATTATTTTTGGTTGGTCAGTCCCTTTTCAGTATTCTGCGTCAAGCTTCTGCTGTAGCAGGAATTGCAGTCTTATGTCAGAAATAAGATATCGAAACAGCATGTAATTTACTGAAATCAATTTCGTCTGTACAACAAGATAAAGGAGTACAGAGAACCATCTAAGATCTATAATTCAATGCTTGTTGATGTTAGCTTCAGATCAGACTACCTGTCAGTAAGCACTCAAACAAATGTTAATAGTTAGAATGAAATGAAAAAGATCGTGTCAGGAATACTTCTAAAAAACAGCAAAATTAGATGGAAAATAAGGTTATGTTAATGGTTAGTATCCGTACTTCTGATTGGAACCGTGATGCCCATCCGTTCACATCGGCACCTCCGTTCGAAAATACTCCTCCTGAAGCCAGGGGGCTAGCATGTTCAAGCCCACTTTGACCTAAAACTGATGCATTCCCCAACAGTGTGGTTACACGCAATATTTCTGCTCCAAAAATGTCAATTTTCAAGAATAAGATGTACCAGTCAGCATTGGTTAAAAAGTTAGCAGTTACCACAAAATGGATAGACAACAGGGATTTTTCTCCAAGTCAGTTAAAATCAAAGCTTCTCGTACATTAGTAGAATTTTCTCAACAAATTAAGACTATAATCCAACATATCATATGTAAAGACAGTTATGTAAAAACAACCACATATGTTAAAAAAGCTCCAAAATTCATTATTATACCCAGAGAGAGAGAGAGAGAGAGAGAGACAGCTACCTTAAATTTTGGGGCCTCAATTAGTACAGGTGAACAATTCACCCTTGAAAATTAATAAAACAAGGACTCAAAGTTATGATCATCGCTAAGAAAAACTTAAGATCAAGCTCTCTTCAAATGGAAACATGACATCTAGAGTTGCCAAATCTTTTAAGTATAAATAAGATTAGTTTCAGATTTCAAGTAATTAAAGCCTTTGCCTACATGTCCTAAGGCTTATGGTAACAAAGTCCTCCTTCATGCAATTGGCAAGACAACCTAATCCTATAAGGCCCATCTAAGAACGTAGCTACTATCATCTCTTATGAAATTTCCAACAGGTCTAAGTAACAAAGATCCTCAAAACTACAGTAAAAACCTCAACCACTGAGCTGCTGCATCTACTACCTGTAAACTCCAACTGAAACTACCCTCTTTTGTGGGTAAATGCTTGTAAATCTCAATTGGCGACTCTAAACTCAGAAAGCTTTAATGAAGCCAAATGGACCAATTTCTTTGGGTGGTTTTGAAAACATAATAAGATGCTAATACTCCACTGAGAAAAGGTTATTGACCAAGCAAGTTTATCACCTCTACAAAAAGAAAGTTCATCATTCCATGCGGAAATGATTCCTCAACAAAATCTACAGAAAATTCTAAAACTAGTGATCCACAATCAACAAATTAGAACCTTAGGTCCTATGCAATCAGCCTGCTATCTAACATGCTATAGATGTTTATTGAAGCCGATTCCATTTCAAGCAACCAGCAAGGGAGTTAACAAACATCTTGGAATGCAACGGGAGGAGCATCAACTTTAAATGCCAATGATTAATGATACATCATTTTGTGTCAGATTTAATTCCTGAGCCACAAGTTAGGAACTTAGTAGTCATAATCTGCTAAGCACTATAACCTTCTATTAAAAACAAAACAAGTAAATGGAACTTAGTAATTTTCGAAATTCTTGCACTTTATACGGAGACATTCCTACCCGTAGAATTGATTCAAACAAATAAGGAATATATGATCGCAATAAAATATTACACCAGCATCTAAGACACCTCCGAAGGTGTGTCATCTGGCTAAAGCTCAAACTTAAAGAAACAGAAAAACTAACCCTGGTCCATGTATGATATAAAACAAGAATACAACTGTCTAACCATTTAAGATGCAATTGCAAAATATTGCACCGACACAGAAGGATGTCTGAAACTTCCGTCTAAGAGACGTAACCTATGAATCTATTATTAGGACAGACTGGAATTCACATGCAGCAAATAATGATGCTGTACTCACTGTCTCATCATTTCTGGCCCACAGAAATGCAATCACAAAATTCATTGAAAAAACTAACCATGATACCAATTTGACTTCGTTAGGTTTAGGCCCTATACTTTCTTGTTTGAGGGAGAAAAGTCCATTTCGGATTTTGATCAGAGAGCGTCATTAAAGCAATTTTTTAATTTGCACCATTAAGATCACAAAAATCTCTAGACGTGGCAGGTTACTACCTCTCTGTAATTTCTAGTCAGATTAAGAAAAAAATAAAAAAAAGAATATAATCAAAGTCTTGCTTCAGTTGGCAAAGGGAATTGAACCTACTAACAATTTTACTCTCTCTCTCTCTCTCTCTCTCTCTCTCTCTTCCCCCCCTCCATTTATTGCCCTTTTCATCTAAATTCAATCATAGTGAGTCCACTTTTGTTGACCATCTATTGCTTGTTGTTAACCAGTCTGATCCCTGCTTTTATAAGCAAAGAGGAAGTAACGGCAAACTTAAAACTAAATTTCAGTATCTTAACTCACCCTGGCTTAATAATTTGTAGCAATGCGGAAGCACAGGCATGAATGGGCTGAGCTTGTGACGCTCTGCAAGTAATTCCTTTAGATATCTGCCATCACAAAAACAAAACATCTTAGACAATGGTCAAGGTCAAGCTCGCCGTCAGCTCTTTAATTCTTTGTTGTTTGCTCCAATCTGTGAATCTTTTTTTAGATTATTGCTAGAGTGCAAGTTAAAAAGTTTTAAAAACCCAATTCACCTCTTATAGATCATCCCAAAATTGGATTCCACTAAATCATGATCAGTACAATAAGGACCAGAGAAAAGCTCATAAACTCTACTAAATAGGCAACAACAACAACAATAATAATAACAATAACAAGATCAAGAATATCCAAAGACTTCAACTTTGAAGTTGCGGAAACACATCAAGATTCACTCGAATATTATTCATCACCAATCGCAGAACTTGATCGCGCTGAAACTGTTGGCAGATCAGTGAGAGCAAAGTAGTTCAGTGAAGCAGCTGAGAGCTCAAAACAATAAACCGATCATCGCGTAAGAAGAAAATTTAGCGGAAAAAAAAAGGAGCAAAAATCAGATCTTGATACTCAAAATGATCTCTGAGACAGCAAATCGTGAAGAAAAACGGAACTGTTTTTTCCAGCCGCCAAACAGCCAAAGACGATCAAAAGCTTAAGAAATCACGATTATCGCAGAGACAAAATCAATAATCAAATATCAAAACCGAAGAAAATGAACACATCAATCATTGAATAAGAAACTGATTTTCTCAGCCGCCAAACAGACCAAACCAAAAGGAAAAAAAAAAAAAAAAGATCAGAAGCTTCAGAAATAACAATCACAATCATCGCAGAGATCGAAGCACAAAAAGAAACAAATCAGCTATTGCATCGATGAAAGAAACATCGTGATCTCAGAGAAAACAGTGGAGATAGAAGGGGAAGAAGAGAGAGAAAGTGTGATTACTTCTCCTGCTCGACGACAAGAGCAGCGGAGGAGGCGGCGGCGGCGGCAGCGGAGCGGAGTCCGGAGACGGTGAGGTGAGGGGAAGGAGAGTGAGGCGCCGATGGAGACGGCGAGTACGCCATGTACCTCCCCGTCGATGACGTCATCTCCTCTTCGTCTTACTTCTCGTCCTCGTCCTCCTCGTTGTCGTCTTCTTCTTCTTCTTCAACTCCTGAAGACTTCACTCACTCTCTCTCTCTCTCTCTCTCTCTCTCAATGAGGTGTGGGTATGGCGGTTTCTCTCTCTAGATTCTCTCTCTCTATCTTATTGTGGGTGTGGGCGGTGGGATGATCCCGACCAGACGCTCTTTCTCTCAATCCCACCCGAGCGTCGGTGGGTTTTCATATTTATACCTACCAACCAAAAATTAAATTAAAAATCAAAAGTAAATTAAAAAAAAAAAAAAGAATCTCACTTTGACTTTCTACAGTACGTATTTTTTCACTGTGTGTATATAGTAGAAAAGTGGTGAATTTACATTAATGATGTCGTTTGGTTTCGAACTTGTCGTTTTGATCGTAACTTCTTTTGTCGTTTGATTTACATTATTGGACTTGAACGACGTAAAGGATGCTTGAGTTCCATTGAGCACGTTAAATTTCATTTTTAAAGCATTGTCAAAATTGTATATTTAACATATTTATTCTTTGAAATTATGTTGTTTTCATATTAAGGGTTTCGTCGAGGACGATGGAAACCTTTGTTTTGAAAGTTAGAAATTAGTTGAGTTTTAAAATACGTATTTAATGAAAATGATTGTTTTGAGTGAAAAAAATGTAATAATTTGAAATATATTAAAAAAATTAATAATATGAACTTTATTTTATTTTTTTTAAATTATATATAATTTAAAAAAAAAATCAAATCATTTAAATTTAAAATGAAAAAGATATGAATATTTAAAATTTAAATTTTTTAATTTAACTTTTGAAAAAATAAATACTAAAATTTAAGGAAAAAAACCCATTAAAAAATGGAAATAGAACCTTTGTCCCCCAGCAAGCCCTAAATCTAATACATTTAATAATTTTAATGTTAAATTGCATCATTTTTTTTTTTCTTCTTGAAGAACGTTGGGAAAAAAGGTGTTTAACTTACAAACTTTTGACAAGTTTATATGAGATTAAAAAGCTCTCATAACAAATAGAAGTGCACTCGTCCATAGAATTTCACACTCTATAAACCAACATGCAAGGCGAGGGAGAAACTTATCATTCTCAAATCTTATTCGATTGGAGAGAAAAGAGGGATTGGAATTGGAAATGAATACAATCGTTTTTAATGTATTGGTTGTTTCATATGAGGAACTATAGGGTAAAAGAACTGAGAGTGAAGAATTGAAAATCATGGAAATAATCTCAATTTTGATAAAAACAAGTAAAATATTTTTGTCATAGTTATATATTGACATCTATATGTTTATCAAAATGATAGTTGGTACCTCTGTATTTGAATAATACCATATAGTTATATATTGACATTTATATGTTTATTAATCCCATCGAGATACTTATTTTGTATTATTGAAAGGCAGAGGTAACCATCCACTATTTTGATAAAATATAAGATATTGAAATATAATTACCCCTTTATTTTTTCCTTTCATCTTTTTACCAAACAACAGATAATTTTTGTTTTATTTTCTTTTTATGCTAAACATGATAAAAGCTTGTTTGGTAAGTGTGGAAGCATGGTTAGTACAGAGGAAATGAGAAGATTTTAGGATTTACATACTATTTGGTTTCATTTTATTTCTTTAAAATTTGAAACTAACAATACTAACTAATTGATATTTAACATTTTTTTGCTTGTTTGGTGTTTTTTTTTTTTTTTTTCCCAATCTGACCATAAAAAGTTAAAAAACTCCCAAGTCCAAATCTACCTTCCTGGCGGCTTCCTATATTCTTCCATCTACCAAACCAAGACCTAAAAGAAAAGACATCTCCCTCTCCGTTTCTCTCACTTATTTACATCTCCCTTCTTTCCATTTCCTCTCAAGAAATAGTGGGAAGTCATTATGGAGAAAACGACAGGATCATTGCCTAGGAGGACCAAAGAATCGAAGTTTGAAAACCAACACAAACACTCTTATGCTACACACAACAAAATAGTTTAGTTGCACTTAATTACTCTCACCTACAACAAACACAAAGGCAACAACAACAAAATCAGTATAAGCAATGAAATAGTATTTCATTCAACAAGTCATAGTCCAAATCCACAACCAAATCATATATATGTGTGTGTGAATATATATATATATATTTATATTGGTGATAAAAACACAATCAAACAGAAATAAATAGTGTTGTGCACCAAAACACACTTGGGGGTAGTTGAAACGTTGTTTTTAAGGGGTTTCTATAGATAACTATGTTCCACATCTACAATACACGCAAAAAATTTCTCTTGCACTTGTATTAGTCATATATGCATATAAGCTTAATCATGATTTTTAGGTAACAATTTCAAGGTTATACGTATATAATTATATATATATATGTGCTTGTTAACTTAAATAAATATGAGTTGTTTAATGGTTCTAGAGAGTCAGCCTCCGAGAAGTTAGCATTTGCATTAGCCATAGTCATCCAAAGTGGACTTTGAACAACGACTCCATAAAAGTGAGAGTCTCAAAACCCTACAAACTCGAGCATTTTTATTTATTATATTACTTTATGATAATGAAAAGAATTGTTGTATAGCAAAAAAAAAAAAATTAATATTGCATTGTTAAGTAACAGTTTTGAAATGTCAAATTTAACAATCGCGTTATTGATAGCAATAAATAACATTTTTAAAAAAATATAATGCAGTTTTTGATTATGAAATTGTAGTAAAATCAAATCATGAAAATAATATAAATTTAACACGACTTCTTTAAGATGGATCAACTAAAAACATAATCCAGTTGAGGCTAGCATAACAGACATGAGAAGAAAAATTTTAATAAAAATTTTTAAATTCAAAATCTATATGTATTTTTAGTTTTTTTAATAAATAAGAACCAAAAATTTTATGCCATATTTAAATATGCATGTTTTTAATACATAAGATTCATAAATTTTATACCGTATTTAAATATATACATACATATATATATAAACAGCTATTAAAAACATCATGATATCGATGGAGTATTTTTTCATTACACATCAAAAATTCATAATATAAATTTGGAATTTTATGCGTGTCGCATATACACATGGTCCACATTCTACCCCTATTTAAGTTTGATTTTTCCTGACAACTTTAAATCGTCCCTGATCATTAACGTTGAATTTTTGGCCATTCCAATAAACTGGACCAATCACAAAAAAAATGGCTTTATATACACAATTCTTGACCAGAAAATTTTCTTTTCACACTGAAATAGTGCCTGTTTGCTCGCACATATGGTTATTTATCTAATTTTCTAAATGAAAACGTCATTCAAGATATTTATTTTTAATTTATGTGTTAGTCTACCATCAGGTCCTTTTCAGGTTGTTTTCTTGCCATTAAAGCTAACATACAACACTTCAAAAAAAGAAAAAAATCATTTTTATATATTGTATATTTTCGATCATTACAAAGTTTTGTATTATTGTAATATTAAAATTATATCCTCATATTTATATAGGATAGGTATATCATATAAATATAACAACATTATATTATATAAATATAATAATGTAATACGTATATTGAATAATTTCTTATTATGTTGGATCTCATGAAATCAAATTTCTGGACATAAATTTCCTTTCTACGTATTTTCTCTTTTAATTTAGAAATAACAAAAAAAGGTAACAAATATTAAAAAAAAAAAAAAGGGGTTTCTTTTTTTTTTTTTTTTTTTAATTTCAGAGGGCATTTGGAGAAAGTATTCAATTTTAATTTTACTCAAATACAATACAATTTTACACCAAACACAAATTTTATAACAGTGCTACGAAAACAATTACTATTCAAAACATTTTTAAAACAATCACATCAACTTTTCAATTCCACTATTTATCTCTACTTTTACTAATCACATCAACTTTTCAATTCTAAATTACTTTTCATCCAAACACATATTTCATTCAAATACAAAACAAATACTTTTCAACCAAATACAACATTCAAAAAACAAATTTCATTCAAATACAATCAAAATGCAATGTGTTTACCAAACGTCCCCTCAGTCTAGATCCTTAAAAAAATGTATAGCGGACAATTTGATCCAACAAATCGGCTTCAAGATGTCAAAATGATATTTTTTTAGAACTTAAGAGGTAAGGTTTATAGTTAAATAGTCTTTTCTTCGTAAGTTTTTTAACAAGTTACCTAAGGTAATGTTTGGTAAATGTTTTTTGGTGCTACAAAAACTAATTTTTACACTAAATGTAAAGTTTTACAATCAAATACAATCATTTTCAACAATGTTACGAAAACAATTACTATTTAAAAGTTTTTTAAAACAATCACATCAACTTTTCAATCATAACTATTTATCTCTACTTTTACCAATTATATCAACTTTTCAACTCTGAAATATTTTTCATCCAAACACACATTTTATTCAAATACAAAAAAAATACTTTTCAATCAAATATAACACTAAAAAAAGAATTATGTTCAAACACAATTAAAACACAATGCGCTTACCAAATGTCCTCTAAGCTTCTTTCATCAATAATGTAAATTATCAATTTTCTTAGTTAATCACTGATTAACCAAACTTTAAAACATAATAAATAACCATTTTTCTAAATAAAAAAAACAACCCTTTATTTGATTGGATTACTAAAATATGCCATCTAACTTAATTTTCCTTTTTATTACTATATAAAACACAAGATACTTGTAATAACTGTGAAAAAACATGTTATCAAGATCATGTAATCACAAAAAATTAGAATTAAAGTTAAAGTATCGAGAAAGATGCAATAACTTAAAGGGGATATTATTTGTATAATTTTTTTATCTAGTGACTCTTTTTTTTTTGGGTAATTTTGTGAATTTAAAATTTACGGGATTTTTGGATAGAATGTTCATTTCCTGAATTAGAAAAAGTTTTACAAAAAAGTGTTTACTTCAAGTTTTTCCATTATTTTTCTCATAATAAAAAAAGAAAGGAAATTTTATTTTTCAAACATGTCTTATACAATACACTTTAAAAAAAAAAAGAAAAAAAAAATTTAATCCTCTCATAATACATATTTCCTAATACTAGTTTTTCTCATTTCAAACAACTTTTTGCTTTAAAAAAACTTTTACACATCCAAACACTATCTCATTTATAAAAATGAAAAGACTTTCTCATCTTAAATAAAAAAATTTTCTGTTCCAAAAATATACTTTCCATATAAATATTACAAGTAGATTAAGACTATAACTATTTTTTTAATCTAATGATTTTAATTTTACAATGGTTTGAGTGTAAAAAAAAATTAAGGGTTTGTTTAGTTCATGGTTTGAATTTGGAATGTAATGGAATTTTTAGGTTGATATTTCTTTTTTTTTTTATTAAGAAATTATAGGTTAAAGTTAGTTGATTTAATTATAATTTTTGTTGATTTTTTTTAGAAAAAGATAAAAATGAGATAAAATTTTTAGGTTTCACAGCAGGTACGTGATCTCTAGAAAAAGTTAAAGGAATTACGAGATCTTGATAGGGAGATAGGTTTTCAGAGCCAGACTGGTGAGTTGGAAATAGAGCTAGATAAGCTTTTAGCCTTTGAGGAGTATTATTGGAAGTAGCAAGCTTGTAAAAATTAGCTTTTGGGTGGTGATAAAAACATTAAGTTTTTCCACTCAAAAGCATCTTAACGGTGAACTTTGAATGAGATAAAGAGCTTGGAGAAACAAGCAGGTGTTTGGGATCATTTTAGAGGTGGAGAATTATTTTCAAGAAATTTTGCTACTTTTAGCTTAAATCCAATGTGTATTGAGGTGGTTCTTAAGGGCACAAATGGAAGAATTACCCCAGAGATAAGAGAAGAGCAACATAGGCCCTTCATGGAGGAAGATGTCAGAAAGGTCATTTTTGAAACAGAGGCGTGAAAGTCTCCCGGTCGTGATGGGGTTACATGCCAGTTTCTCCCAATAGAACTAGAGCCTTATGGGACAGGAGGTTATTGAGGTGTGTCTTGGAATTTTGAATGGTCAGAGATTGGTTAGGGATCTAAATTCCACTTATATCATGCTCTTTCACAAGTTGAAAGGTCCGAAAAAGGTATATGATTATAGACCTATTAGCCTTTGTAATATTGCATAAAAGATTATTACTAAAGCCATGGATAATCATCTTAAAAGTCATCTTAAGAGCATCATTTCAGATCAACAAAATGCGTTTGTCCAAGGTTGTCTCATTTGTGATAATATCATTATTGCTTTTGAGACTTTACATAGGATTAAGAGGAAGACTAGTGGCAAGTATGGGTTGATGGCTTTGAAACTCGATATGAGTAAGGCCTATGATAAAGTGGAATGGAATTTTTAGGGGTGGTTATGATGAGATTGGGTTTCTCTAATTTCTGGATTGAGCAGGTTATGAATTGTATTTCTTCCTCACAATTTTCCTTTTTGGTTAATGGTGAACCAGTTGGATAGGGTGTCCCCTCCCGTGGACTGAGACAAGGCTGTCCTCTCTCACTTTATCTTTTCCTTTTTATGTTGAGGGTTTTTCGAATCTTATTAGAAAAATGGAGACAAATGAAAGGTTATCAAGAGTGGATTATACTAGGGGATCTCCACGAATTAATCATCTCCTATTTGCCAATGATAATGTTATTTTGGGAAGGCGGATCAACTCAATGTTGAGATAGTTAAAAGTATGCTAGAAATATATGAAGCATCATTGAGACAGAACATCAGCTTTTAGAAGTTGGCAGTTACATTCAATCCTAATGTGGGAGAGGATGATCAACGTGATATTCTCATCTCTATGTGTGATACCCGAGAAATCTACATTCTCGGGAATATTTTGTACAAATATGTAAATAAATGTACATTACAGTGATACAGATTACAGAATAAATAGCAGAGGAAAATTTTGATTAATCAAGTTTTTAATCAAAATTTGAAAATGAATTAATGAATATAGTTTAAAAGCTAAGCATTAATTCAATTATGATGTTTTAAAATTTGATAGAAAAGTATGTGGAAAATGCATACTAAAAGATCTATGGCACACAAGTGAGCCACATGGATCAATGGCCAAAAGAACTTGCCAAACAAGCCCTTACACATTTAAAAAAATAAAAGAAAGTAAGGGAGAGAGTGTGATGCACGTGAGCATGAGATAGAGAGGGAATTAATTCCCTTAGCTGCACAGCAGCCGGAAGAAAGAAGAAAAGAAAGAAAGAAAAGAAAGAGAGAAAGGAAACCGAGAGAGAAAAGAGGAAGAAGAAAAAAGAAATCCAAGCAAAGTTCGGATTCCCTAGTTCCAACAGCAGATTGATGAAGGTTCAGTCAAAGACCAGAAGTAAGAAAATCTCAAGTTCAAGCAAGGTAAACCCTCGTTTTTCTCTTGCTTTTTTTCGGATGAAAAATCTAGGGTTTGAATGAGAAAAAAAGAATGTGAGTGAATCACATTTAGGTTTTCGGTTAAAATCGAAATGTGATTCGAGTCTAGACGTTTTCAAACACGAATCCATGAACAGATGGTTTAGAAAACCGAGTTTAGTGAAATTTCTTCACTAAAAAGCATATTTTTCAAAAGTTAAGTCAAGAGATGTTCATAAGCAAAATGTGGAATTTTTGCTTATAAAATCATGGATTTGTGATAGTAGAAGTGTAGTGGATACCTTGAAATGATCTTATGAAGATCGATTTCAAGTGTAAGAAGCAGAACAAAGACCACAAAAGCCTTAGAAAATCAGAGCAGAGCAATTCGGACCCAGAATCTTGATTCTGGTATGAACACGGGCGTGTACAAGGGCGTGTTCAGAACACGGCCCCGAACATGCCCATACGCACGACCGTGTTGCAAGAAAAATCAGACCCGATAGGTACACGGTCAAGAACACGGCCGTATCAGACCGTGTCAAGGGGCACACGGTCAAAGAGAGGCGTGTAAGTAACCGTGTAAGAGTATAGAAGAGTACACGGCCAGCAACACGACCGTGTACCCACCCGTGTAAGCATACACGGGCATGTTCCAGAAGTTACACGGCCAGGCTTAAAAATCCAGAGGGGTACACAGGCACGGACACGGCTGTGTAGGAGGGCGTGTTCGAAGCCAGAGAGTAAAAAAAAAGAAAAAAAAAGAGTCTGGAAAGGAAAATTTACATGTTTTGCCATATTTTTAGTATAAGATAAATATAGTAAATAATCAGTGATTTTTCCATTTATAGGAGTCCAAGCCAGAGACCCCAAATCAGCAGTCCTAGAGCAGCAGCAGCTTACGCTAGAGGACTTTCTGTAAGTTCAAGCATTGTCCTGACTGCAACGTGGACAAGCTTGCTTTATTACAATGTTATGTATGTTGTATGACGTGTTGTTAGACATTGATTGTCTGCATCACGATGTTATGTCAGTTTATGTCAGTCACAGCACATGGCAGTTCATGTCAGTCGCAGCACAGGTCAGTTCATATCAGTTCATGTCATGCATATAGAGTTGCATGTCCCAGTACACAAACCAGACAGTACCAGAACAAGAAAACAGTTAGGTGCACAAGGCACCCTAGTGTGTTAATTAATTCACACCCCAGTAATTTGATTAACAGGTTCCGACTGTGGGGGCAAGCAGTATGCTACCAAGTTGGAACACCAGTAAGATGGTAAATAAACCAGATATTGGCGTATCGGCCTCTCGACCTACGGGGAGGTTTGCATGTTTAGCATCAGTTAAGACTGAGGAGGTTAGCACTAAAGTACCACTCCCGGTTGCGCTAACGTGTCGGTACGACCAATCAGGAGCCCAAAACCAGAACTAAATAACAGATAATGTCCTAAGACTAAACCTTCAGCCAGTACAGCATGCTTACAGAGTCCAGTCAAGCATAAGCACAGCAGTACAGCATAAGCACAGCAGCACAGCATGAGCACAGCAGTACATCATATTAGTTACATGTTTTTATGTTTGAACTTACTGAGCTCATAGCTCATCAGTTTGTTCACATGTTGCAGGTAAGAGACCTGTTCACCAGTAGTCTTGGTGGACGACGAACAGGGTAGACGCATGCCGGGCAGGATTGGGCGAGGGATATTGGTCACCGATAGTCTTCCGCTGTGTAGATTTTGAATGTAATTTCAAAGAGACAAGTTTTCAAGTCAGGAGTATGTGATAGGGGAATCATGATCAGTTGTTAACATGATTTCTTTATCACATTCTCAAACAATTTATGAATTTAAAGAAAAAAAAAATTATTCCGTAAAATTAGCAGTCAGTTTTCAGTTTAGCATGATTGCCGGCGACCCTAGAGGCCTGCAGACTATTGCGGTTGACTACAGAGTTGGCCGTAGTAGCACTGTAGAGCCTCTACAGCAGGGCGGGCCGCCACACTATGGATCTCTCACATAACTATTCTCATGACGCTTATTTGGGACTACCATATTTTGTTAGTAGAAATAAGGGGAAGGCATTTAATCACATTAAGGAAACGGTTTACAAAAAATTACAACTATGAAAGTCCAAAGTTTTTTCAATTGGTGATAAAGAGATTTTGATAAAGGCGATTTGCCCAAGTTACCTCAACGTATACTATGAGTGCTTTCCAATTACCTTCCATGTTATGTGATGATTTGCAATCCTTGATCTCACAATTTGGTGGGATGAAGCTGGCGACAAAAGAAAGATTCATTGGAATTGTTAGGAAAAGCTCATGAAAGCTAAAATGAAAGGAGGTATAGGTTTCCATGACATCATGGTTTTTAATAAAACCTTTTTGCCAAACATGGGTGGAGTATCCTTACTAATCTCTTGTCCCTAATGGCTTGGATTCTTAAAGTGAAATATTATAAAGACTTGAGTTTTTTAGAGGCTAGGGCTGGCTATAACCTATCTTATGTTTGGCGTAATATTTGCTGGGGACATGAATTATTTGTGAAGAGTGTGTGGTAGATGATAGGCAATAGAGAATTTGTTCCTGCTTTTAAGGATCCATGGCTTTTGAAACCCTATAGTTTTCAAGCAATTACAATTCCCAGACTGGAGTGGGAAAATATGACTATAACGAAGTTGATTAGCCAATCACAGTGGAGTTATCAAATGGTGGAGATTGTTTTTGGAGCATTGACATGTATCGCATTCTTAGCCTCCATTTGTTTCGAACATTACATTCATATTGCATTCAAATACAATGCAATTTTCATTCAAACGTAAAAGTATTGCATTCAAATGCTAATCATATCATGTTTCAAATTCAATATAATCATTATTTATTATTTTACTTTTTCTATTATTTTTATTAATCACATCACATACTCTATTTCTCTCTCTCTTTTTTCTCTCTACTTTTACCCATCACATCACGTATTCATTATTTAAATATAATTTAAATATTTTTTATCCAAATACACATTGTATTTAAATGTAATACCAATATTTTTCCTCCAATTGCAAATTACATTTAATGTATTGTATTTAAACACAATATAAATATAATGTGTTTACTAAACAGTCTTAAAATTTCACTTGATGCTTAACATCGATAAGATTGTTTGGTCTGGCATTTTGAGAAGATAGGGGAATACTTGGTTTGTTTGGTATGCAAAATAGAGATAGATAGTAGGATTGGAGTGGTGATGTCTGTTGGTGGAAGAAACTATGGCATAGTCAAATCCCGAACAGGGTTAATATCCACTTTTGATGGGCTTTTCATGACGCTTTACCAATGAGATCTCACCTTGTGAAATGAGGGGTTAACACTTTAACTTCTTGGCCCCGCTGTCATGAGGGTCCAAAAGACACCACACACGTGCTCTGGTGGTGTAATTAGGTTAAGCTAGTTTGGGAAATGTCGAGTAATTAGGTCAAGAGAGCTTCTTTCTCGAACCTTTGTCTATTTGTTGCTAGGGAGGCTTCTAAAGAGGATTTTGTGATTTTTTTGTTGGGTGGACTGGAGTATTTGGCTTTCCAGGAATCAGTTTGTGTTTAAAGGGAGGGAAGAGGTTGCTGCAGATGTCTTAGCTGGGGCGGGGAGACTACTAGTGGATTATAGTATGGTTCGTGGGATTGATCGTGTATGCCCTCCTCAAAATGTCCTATTATCGACCCCTTAGAGACCTCCTATTCATGGGGTAATTAAAGTGAATATTGTTATTGCAGTGAGACTTGGCCCTTGCCTGATAGGAATCGGTATGGTAGTGCAGGATTCATTAAGTCTGGAGCATATAGCTGCGATTGATAAAATGCCTAGGATTTTCCTTCCTTTTCTTACGGAATGCCTTGCTATGAGAGAAGGAGCACAGTTTACAAACCACTATGGTTTCCAAAAATGGGTTCTAGAGTTTGATGCATTAAACGTTGTCCATGCTATTCAAAAACTAACTACTTGAGCCATTAAATTTCCTATCGTTGAATAAATTAGAGAATTTATGATGTACAATGATAGTGGAAGTGTTTTTTATGGTTCCCGGAAAGGGACTTCCATAGCTCATTGTTTAACTAATTTTGCTTGTGTTTTTACAGATACTGCCTTTTGGTTTGATTGGGCTCTTCTAATTCTAGAGCTGTTTGTTAAGGCCGATTTGCCAAAGTAATGAAATAGCAACTTTTACTAAAAAATAAAAAAATACTTCTATAACTCATATATTACCATTGATATACTAATAAAATATTATGAATTTGCATTAAATATCTTTTATGATGGATCATTAAAGAAAAGTCATATTTGGAAATTAAAAACCTTGTAACATTTATTAAGGGGGCGTTTGGTAAACGTATTGCGTTTTGATTGTATTTGAATGAAATTTGTTTTTTGAATGTTGTATTTGGTTGAAAAGTATTTGTTTTGTATTTGAATGAAATGTGTGTTTGGATGAAAAGTATTTTAGAGTTAAAAAGTTGATGTGATTGGTAAAAGTAGAGATAAATAATAGAGTTGAAAAGTTGATGTGATTGTTTTAAAAATGTTTTGAATAGTAATTGTTTTCATAGCACTGTTGCAAAATTTGTGTTTGGTGTAAAATTGTATTGTATTTAAGTAAAATTAAAATTGAATTTGTTCTCCAAATGCCTCCTAAAGTAACTAAAAATGGTCATTCTTTTATGAATAAAAAAATAGTTGGTGTCCTTTTTCTTTATTTAATAAACTATTGGTGTGCCTTTTCCTTATATGTTGTAAAATTTTTATGATACGTTTGTTAAATGTTTTATATTAGTATTATGTTTAAACATAATATAATTTTTATCTAAACATAAAAGTTTTATATTTAAATACAATACTTTTTAATAGTATCTCAAATATATTTACTATTGCAGAATATTTTGAAAATAAATTTTTTTCCATTCAAATCATATTCTCTCTCTATCTCTTTTGTTTATATATTTTAACCAATCACATCAATTTTTTAACTTTAAAATACAATTTAAATACTTTTTATTGAAAAGCACGTTGTATTCAAATATAAAGTAAATACTTTTCATTCAAATACAAAATACATTCGATGTATTACGTTCAAATATAATGTATTACGTGCTTTATATTGAAAAGCACATTGTATTCAAATATAAAACAAATCCTTTTCATTCAAATACAAAATACATTTAATGTATTACATTCAAATACAATATAAACGAACGTTTACCAAACGTCTTATTAAAAAACTTGATCATAATTTTATATTTAACTACATAATAAGGTATATAATTTAAATTAAAAAATAAAATTGTGATGATAGGGATAATTTATGATGTTATCGTATTTTTTTTAATTATGATTGGAGGCATAATTTTAAAGTATTGCCGCATTTAATTTCTTTTTAAAATGCAGAAATTGAATTTGCCACTCTCAATTTAAAAAAAATAAAATAAAATAAAGTCATAAAAAACATGGTAAAGCAAAACCTTAAAAAGAGAGGGAGAGAGAGAAGGAAAGGTCACCGCTGCCCTTTCCCGCTAATAGCGAGGTCCGAGGAGTGTCTGCTAATCACCATTTAGAGGGAGAGGGAGAGGGAGAGTTGCGGAGAAATGGAGGAAACGATTCCCTTCAAGAATCTCCATAGCCGAGAGTATCAAGGTCACAAGAAGAAGGTCTCTCTCTCTCTCTCTCTCTCTCTGTGCTTCTTAAAGGTTTCATTTTTCTGTTTTAACCTAGAATAATCCGATTTCTGTTTCGTTTTTCTTGTTGATTCGAATCGCGAAAGGTTCATTCGGTGGCTTGGAACTGCAATGGCACTAAGCTCGCCTCGGGTTCCGTCGATCAAACTGCTAGGGTTTGGCATATTGAGCCCCACGGACATGTAAGCAATTCCGTTCATCAACATTTTCCGGTTATATTCTCCTTTTTGTGGTTGGCGAGCTGGAAAATCTTGTTGGATTGTTTCTGTTTAATAATGCACAGTTCTTTCTTAGTTTCATTTGCTTGTGAATACTGGCTTATTTGAGGAAAAAAAAAAAAGCTAGTTTAGGAATTGCCATCGTAAAGATTGAGCTTTTGGATTTGTTTTTGAAATTCTTTGGAATTGCCATTGTATACATAGCGGAATTGGGAATTGCCATCATAAAGACGGAAATTTTGGGTGTGTTTTTCAGATTCTTTGGTTGTGAATTTTCATGGTTTTTGGGCTTTTTGGCTTCATGAGACTTTGAATCTGTTGGGAATTGGGTGAAGTGTTATTTTTTCAAATTTAGCTTAATCCTCCGTAATAGATTTCTAAAGTGGATAAAATTTGAGACTTTCTCTGTCAATTGATTCTACTCATAGCGGAATTAGGACTTGCCCCTGAGAATATGGAGCATTTGGAAGTCCAGTGAGTCTCCACTCTTTGAAATTCTTTGGTTATAGATTTCCGGGAACAAGTATTCTTAGGCTTTTGTGAGAAGATGGTGTTCATCCTGCTTTCCTTGGTTTTAGGATTACCTTTTTCCCTTTTTGTGTTTGTTTTTTTATGACGAGCTGGGCAAACTTGTTGATTGTCTCTGCTTAATCATTCACTTTTGCACTTTATTTCAAATCGTCGGTGAATGTTGGTTTAAACTGTAACACCGTAAAAATAATACCTACATGGCGAAAGTTGAAGCTTCCTCTCCATTGATTATACTTGGATCTGAATTCCCTTTTTTTTTTTTTTTTTTGTATAGATCGAGTATTGGGAAGTCCCTTGGGTTTCACTCTTTGAAAATTCTCTGGTTATAATGTTTTGAGAACTGTTGCTTAAAGGCTTTTGAGAGTGGGTGACGTTCCCAATACATCCAAAGTTGTTGGGAAGTAAGTGAACCAATTCTTCCATTGTACACAGTGTTTTCCGTTGTCAAATTATTCGAGGCCTATGCTTTTTTAAATCCAGTCATAGTTTATTTCCCAGTAATATTCTTTTTTTTTTCTCTTAGCTTTGTTCAGGAAGCTTCTGGCTGCCGTAAGGTTTTGATGAGATTTTGAATACTTGTCTCAAGAAATTCATTTTTTTTTAGAAAATAAAAGTTTGATGAAGTGTTATCTTGATGCAAGTTATTTATTTCATCAACAAAAAAAAAAAAAAATGAAAGAAATTGATGCAATAGTTCATGGGGCTTAGTAAATGCTTTAGAGTGTGTTTGTTTTTGGTTTTGAATCGGATTTCACGATTCCCGAGAAAATCGTTTTGTAAATCAAGTTGAAATCACGTTTGTTTGCCACAAATTTTGAAAACGCGTTTTGAGTTAAACTCAATTTTTAATGTTTAAGTTAGAAAACAACTTAAACTTGTTTTCATTGTTTTTCCTCAGCCTCGCGTACACAAAGCCCCCTACCCCTCTCTCGCCTCAACGGTATCAGCTCCGCCCCCCTCTCTCTTTCTCGTTCATCACTGTCGGTCGAAGTTGTCTCTCCTCCCCTGGGATCGACTCCGCTCTGTCTCTCCTCCCGTCAGCTCGTTCATCGCCATCATTCGGAGGCTCTTCGGTGTCCTTCAAATCGAGTCTTCAGAGCTCCTCGATGAGTCCTCTGGCTCCTCGATGGCTGGTGGTTCGAGATCAGAAATTGCAGAATCGGAATCGTCATTTTGAGAAGACGGGGAATGGGGAAGCCTTTGGTCGGCATCGGCGGGTTGGTGGTGATCGGAGGAGTTTTTGGAGACGGAGATTTCTTTAGAGGGTTCCAATTTTTTCTGCTTAACTCCTTTGACCTCTTTCTCTCCCTCAGTGCTTCTGCTTCTTCTTCGATTTCAAGAATCATCTTCAACATTTTTCCTCAGCCCCCCATCCCTGTATCTTGCCTCCTGTCTGCCGCTTCTCCCTCTCTTCACCGAACCAACCATCAAAACGCCATCCACCACGACTCAGCCCGACGCCGTGACCGAATCGCCCAGCCAGCAGCCGTGTCTCCCTCACCCAAACCGTATTGGTCCTTCACCCTCGCACCACCGCACACCACCGGCCGAAAACCTTCCCCCTTAACATATATACTAAACTTATATATATCTGTATATGTTTATATGTATATATATAACATAAACCAAATAATAATAAAATGATAATAACAGTAATAATGATAATAAAATTCACAATAAATGTTTTAAATTTGGATTTGAAATTGAAATTGTATTTGAAACTATTCAGGGAATTGGCAGGTTAAGCTTTTGAAGTTTTGGATAGGTTATATTTTAAGATAGGTCATGTCGAAATTTGTATAAAATAAAAATGAAATATTTGAGTATTTTAAAAAGTAAAATGTTGTTTTAAATATTAAATCAATGGCACACTAGTTATTAGAATTTACCGTAATTATGATTATGGAATTTTTTAATAATTTTTATTTAAATGTTACTTCAACTATTAAGAACTATTTTGTAATGTATTTGTAACTAATTATTTTGGTTAATTAAGATTTAATTGATATAGTAATTACTTAAATATTATGGTTATTAATTTTTAATTCATTTTTCAATTAAAAAATTTTATTAATTATTAATTTTTGATATTCATAATAATTTTTTTTTAAATCAAACATAAGTATATTTTAATAGAATACTTATAAAATGACTGGTTTTCAAAAATATAATCAAACACAGTTTCACTTTTTTGTTTCTCAAAACATACACTCAGAAAATAAAATCAAACACAATTTCAGAAACGTTCTCAGAATTGTTTTCAAAACGATATCAAATTCAGAAAATTTGAAAACATAACAGATTTCAAAAACAATACCAAACGCTACCTTAGTTTTTCTTGTAATGTCATTCGTGAAAAGAGAGAGAGAGAGAGAGAATGCAACGGCATCTTTGACGTGTTGTTTGTGACATTATATATTTTTCAGGGTAAGGTCAAAGATATTGAATTGAAGGGACATACTGACAGTGTGGATCAGCTATGTTGGGATCCCAAACACGCTGATCTAATTGCAACTGCATCAGGAGACAAGACTGTTCGTCTGTGGGATGCACGTAGTAAGTGATTGCTTATTTGCATGTGTGTTTTCAATTATCGTGCATAGACTGAAACAAACTGAAGGTTTGAACGGTTGTTGATGTTCTTGATGTAATAATGGTGTAACAGTTTTGTACTGTCCTACTTAGCAGGCATTAACAAGATGACTTAGTTTTGCGTTTGTTATGCAGGCGGAAAATGCTCACAGCTGGCTGAACTTAGCGGGGAGAACATTAACATCACCTACAAGCCTGATGGCACCTACATAGCGGTTGGCAATAGGGTATGTTCTATCTAAGACCTGATGATGCATCATGCATTTGCCAAACCATTGCAAACTTTTGAGTCATCCGTCTATAGCTATTTCAACGTTGGGGTCCGTCCATTATTAGTTATCAACAATTATGCGGGCCACTATTGGTCCATTTGCAGATCTTGAGATAGTGTCATCCGTGTTTCGCCTGAGCATGCAAGGAGGGCTAGCATCCATTAAAGTTATGCTGTTTTTTGTCTTGAACGTAGGATGATGAACTAACAATTTTGGATGTTCGGAAATTTAAGCCAATTCATAAGCGCAAGTTTAATTATGAGGTAATTTTATACCCAAGAAGAAGAAGATGCTAGTTGTCCTCTTCTCTATTGTTATTTTAGTTTCCGTCTAAGGCTTATGCTTATTCTAAAATTGGAGCTTGATCATGTTGTCGTCGGTTTGCCCCCCACATCAAATTCTGCTTGAGCAGTTTCCTTCTTTTCTAGGTAAATGAGATTGCTTGGAACATGACAGGAGATATGTTCTTTTTGACAACTGGAAATGGTAGGGAAATTTTGTTTTGAGAAAAGTGATTTTATCTTTATTTTTTCCTGCGTGCTGGGATAATGATTTAATTTTAAGTTTTTTTGTTTAGGTACTGTTGAAGTTCTAGCATACCCATCTCTTAGGCCACTTGACACTCTTATGGCTCATACAGCTGGTTGTTACTGCATCGCGATTGACCCAATTGGAAGGTGTGCCACATAGCTGTCTAATTTCTCTTGTGGTGTCTGCCGACTAAGAAACAATTGGGACAAATCATTTATCCCATCATATCCAGCAAAGCAGAAGTATATTTTGCTGATCTAAGTATATTTTGTCTACATTGACAGATATTTTGCGGTTGGAAGTGCTGATTCTTTAGTTAGCTTGTGGGATATCTCAGAGATGCTTTGTGTGAGGACGTTTACGAAGCTCGAGTAAGTTTTCAGTCATTCCTCCTCTTACCCTCTGTAATTAGGCTCACTTCAATCATGTGGGTCCTAGTTAGAGACTGACCATTCTATACCTTTCTTCAGATGGCCTGTCAGGACGATAAGCTTCAACCATACTGGTGAATATATTGCTTCGGCTAGCGAGGACCTCTTCATTGATATAGTGAGTATCCATGTGGCTTATACTGACTAGCATGTGTTCATGTAATTCCTTCCCATTAAGAAAAAGAAAAACACCCCATTGGTCCTTTCCTTTTCATCTATTTACCATTATTACAATATTGAGTAATCTGGTTTGCAACGTGGACAAATAATGTAAAGGCACAAAAAAAGTTTGCTTTAAGACTTAAAAAAGTAAAAAGAAGAAGAATCACAAGCCTGGGATTATTGAAAATAGTTTTTCTCCTGTCGAAAACAGTCGAATGTTCAAACTGGACGGACAGTGCATCAAATTCCATGCCGGGCTGCCATGAACAGCGTTGAGTGGAATCCCAAATACAACTTACTTGCATATGCCGGCGATGACAAGAATAAATATCAAGCTGATGAAGGTGATTCAAATTTCCTTTCACTACGCATGTTGCAATAATTTCTTTTAACAACTACTTAATGTTAAACATATTTTTCTTGTTGCAGGTGTTTTTCGAATATTTGGATTTGAAAGCAGCGCCTGACATGGCCTAAGCTAGTTTTTTTGTTCTGCGTTTCGGAATTGTTGATTTTGACCATTTCTAAACCTATCTTGTATGATGCATCCTGGGAATTGATTAGTTATGATTCAAGAGCTTACAATAGAAAAATAGAAACAAATTGTGTTATGTCTATTATTTTCTTCGCACAAACACTGGTTCTCTCACACACACACTTAAAGCAAGGTATACTTTCGGAATAAAAGCAAGCAAAATTTATATAACAAAAAAGAGAGACGCAACGGTAATAAATAAATAAATTTCTTTAATTTGATAGTTATTCACTGGGAGAAGAAGAAGAAGCACACAAGCGGTGTGTGTATTGCTTGCTGAGCTGAGGTTATTACATGCATTGCCAAAAGAATCAAAATCAAATAAAAACTTGCTGAGCTTTTTAAGAATTACAGTCAATATTTTGTGTTTTTTTTTCCTCCTCGTTTTAATGTTTGTAATTTTGTTGTCAAGTAAAGCTGGCTAACAATCATATCGGACCAAAGTGCTTCATCCCCTTCGAAGATGTTGTGTAGAGAAGTGTGGCAAAATACTTAATTACTCTTCTATTTTCTCCACTTGTACTTGTGCCTGTCAAATCTCAACCAAAAGGAAAAAGAAAGATCGCAATGAATGAACTAGACATAATAATTCATGAGCGTGCATTGTAACAAATGTCCTTGCAAGACTAGACATCGAGATCCGTCCTTGGCGGGGATGGGGAATGCCTCTGATGGGAAATGTTTCCCCCGTCCCCATCCCGATCCCGGTGGCCCCTCCAGATGTGAAGAGTGATTGGGCCCAGGTAGGGTTGGCGGAATGCTACCCTTGTGTCCCCAATCCCTGCCAAAGGGGGAGGGGGGGGGGGAGGTGTGGGCGGACCGGGGACCGGGACAAGGAGTCACCATAAGCAAAAGAAAAAAAATGAAAACCAAGCTTCTTAGGAAGCAAAAATTCGGTGTGAAATTCAATCATATTGTGGAAAGGGAGGGTGGGTCCTTTTGGGTCCTCAGACCTCTTCCCTGTATCAATTTCGTTGAAAAAATTTCACATCCTGCAAGAGAGTGAAAACTGTATTCGTAAAAGTACCTGAACGCGCTAGAAGAAGAAGAAGAAGAAGAACTAATCCTTTGAGCCAAAAAATGGCGAGCTCAAGGCCCGCAAAGGACGAGCTTGGGAGCGGGAAAGGCGAGAGCTGCAAAACAAATTAGACAAATGGTGATGAGATAGTGAGAGCACCAAGTGGCCGGCTTCCACTTGATCTCAACACTCGAGCTCTTCATCGCCCTCTTCCCGCCAATCACGGGCTCCTTCGAAAGATCGAAGCTCGAGCCCTTCATCCTCAGCTCCATCACACACCTAGTCAGTGCCCTACCATCACTTCTCTCCCTCATAAGCTGATGCCTCACTTTCCACAGTCTCAACAGCTTCACGTGAGCCATGAACACCAAAAAAACGGACGTTGAACCCGATAGAAGACTCAAAATCCACCATTTCTTGCAAACATGCCCTTCCACTACTTCTTCGGATTTAATTGAGGAGGTGAAGAGGAGGGTGAAGAAGAGGGCATGGAAGAGGAAGAAGGAGCAGCAGAGGTGAAATATCTCTTGCCGAATGGACTCCACTCGGGTTTCTTTACGAGCGATTTTGCGGCCGAAGAGATCCTCCTCTCTTTGCCAGAGCTTGAGGAGGAGGAGGTGGCCGGGGCTTTGGGAGATTTCCATTAAAGGGTGGTGGTGGATTGCCGAGATCACCAAGTCCATGGTGGTGTTGAGGTGTTTCAGCTTGTGTTCTTCGTCTACCGGGATTTCGACGACGTGGGATTCTTTCGATTCCGCCATTGCTGATGAGGAAAGAGGAATCAATCAAAAGAAATGAGATAAAATAAGAACTGAGACCAACAATGTGTATGAAAAAAAAAATCGAATATATGAAAAATGAATGAGAAATGTGAGGCTTCAGAGAGAGTTCTACAGAGAGAGAGAGATGAATTGTTGAAGTTTTAGTGAGAGAATGGAGAAGAGGGAGTCTGGCATTTAAACTGGGATTTGTTTGGAGAGAAAGAAAGGGAGGAAGATGGATTTGGCAACGGTTACTTCCTTTTTTTTTTTTTCCTGTGTTCTCAAACGGTCTGATTCTTGATTCATTTATTTTTATTTTTATTTTTATTTTTATTTTTATTTTGTTGATCTTTTTCAACGGTAACATAACATCCTTTAATGGAACATGAAACAAAGTGAAGCCCCAAACTTCAAACGGCCCAGCATCTGATGAAGCCCAGACAATAAAGAGAAAATTGTGAAAACACCCCATTAAAATAGACATGTTTATATTTTTTACCCTATCTTAATGCTTATTTGGATTTTTTATATATGGTATTTGAGACATTAATTTTAATTTTAATTTTTTAAGTATTAATTTAAATTTTATATTTTTATTAGTATATATAATTAATTGATGTGATAGTATTTTAAATATTTATTAAATAAAATAATAATAAATTTTATATTATATAAATTGATATTTAAAAATTAATATAAAAATTGATTTTTTTTGTATTTTTTTATATATATTTAGTTAAATGTAAAAAAAATTCTGCAGCTATTATTACCACTAAAGGAATAATTTAAAGATATGTTTTTTTTAAGCAATCTTACAGTACACCCGGTAATAAATGAAGACAAAATTATTAAAAGGAGATAATGTTTTTGTAGTAATTAATTAAAATAAATATTAGATTTTGAAAATATTTGGTACGAAATAAATAATTTACTGTTATTTATTTTAAAATATTTTAAAATTATATTATTTATTTCATTTAAAAGTAAAAGTAAAAAAAAAAAAAAAAGAAAATTTACCTAAAACTTTCTCAGTCTATATATTCTTAGAGGAGGAAAAATCTAAAAATTTACATTAAGATTTTGTCATTCTATCTTAGAGGAGGTAATTGAAGTGAATTTTAAATATGAAGAGTTTCTTTTCCGTAATTTTTGAAGGTTTTTTCATTATTCCTTTTTGTAATTTCATTTTTTTGAAGGACATTTCTTATAATTTCTACATATTGGAAAATATAATTTGCTCAAATTAAATAAAAAAAAAATACCGATGGTCCATTGTGCTGTAGAATTTGCCACATGTGTTCCTTCTTTTTGGTACATGACAAGTTGAAAAATGCCAAAAGATAAAAAATAAAAATGAAAAGCAAAAAAGTGTGACATTGTAATTAGACAAGGATGCTCCTTGATTCTTCCATGCTAAAATAAATACGAAAAGAACACTTATGTATAGACAAATTGTGATAGCCCATTTGTGAAAAAAATTAAAAAAGAGAGAGAGAGAGAGAGGGCTTTTTTTTTTTTTTTTGGAAAGGGAAAATGGATACGGGAATTACAAATGCGGCTTAGAATATTCTGCCCTTTAAGAATGGTATCATATCTTAATGCCACCAACTTCAAAGCCGTATTATAAGACATAAATATGCATAGAATATGTATATGAAACGGATTTCAACTTTATAACAATAAAAAAAAATGTGCACAAATATTATTTCTTTTCCTCCACCTTTTTATCATTTATTAAGGTTCCGTTTGGACTTAGTTTTAAATATATTCAAAACTATTTTTTTTCAAAACTTCACCATATTTTATTATTTGCATCTCTAAAACGCTATAATAAACTCTAAATTTTAAAAGTCTATAACTTTGTGTATACAAGTTCAAATGAGATAATTTTTTTTAAATTACATAGAATTTTGAGAGGAACGAAACAATATCTATATTGATATTTGTTTTCTAAAAAATTTTTAAAATTTTTTATTTTTTCATCTCAAGCAGTTTTTTTCCCAAACACATTTTCCAAAACAATTTTTTTCAAACTCAAAAATAATGTCGCTGAGCATCTCTTCCAAACTCCGACTAAACTAATCTCATTTGATCTTTCTTGATCGTTTCATTTTTGTTTTAGTAAAATTACAATGTAATCTATAACACATGAAAATTTTACCTAAATAGGTCCTATGAGGAACCATAAAACAGTGGTGAAATTGTCTTTTTCTAATTAAATCAAGAGAACATTGTGAGCCCTCAACTATGTGTCCCCCACTAAAAAAAAGATCTACCAATTTAGGCCGTCCAATTTCATCGAATACTAAAAAAAAAAAAAAAAAAAAAGATGCGTACAAACATTCCCAAATAAAAGAGATGTACGGAAGATACTCTCTTTTTCTCTTTTTGTAATTGCAATTTAATTTAATAAAAGTCCCAAATCAGAATCAGAAATCAGAAAAGAAGACAAAAGTAACAATAATTAACTTGAAAAAAAAAAACGCTATTAGCTTAATTAAAATTTAAAAAAAATTAAAGAAAAATAAAAAGCTAATATCTGACTAGAATGAACGGTGGGGTCGGCCTTTAATTTGTCAAACGTGGAAATGTGTCATTTTGCAAATTTTTTTTTTAAAGTTTCAACCGTGGAGAGAGCTTGATAGAAACTCAAATAGCTTAAATGCGTGCCACGTGTACTTCATGAACTATGGCCCCTCCTTTCCTTGTTAACGTACACGGTGATGCCGTCCCCACAAAAAGTCGACGACTTTGTCTTTTTCCAATCAGCACGCGCCGGTAGCCGGTGATTTTTTTTTTTCATTTTTATATAATATGTCTATTTATATATATATATATGTTTTTTCTGTCACATAAGGTATGAAAATTTAACTTAAAATTAAGTTAAATTATATATAAAAATTATTATCTATATTTTTTATTTTTTAATATAATTTTTAATATAAATTTAAATTTTTACATATTAAACATCTAATTTGAATTTTTAACTTAGCTTATTTGAAGTTAAATTCAAATTAAAAAGCATAATTAAATAAACACTAAAATAAAAATATTTTATAAACGGATTTTTATTGGTTTGTGTTTGGTTTATTAGTAAGAACTAAATTTTTTAGATTGGAATTATTTGATTTTTTGAAAAATAATTAAAATTTTGTTAACATTTTAAAAAAAATACACAAATGAATTGAAAAGTATAGTTTGGAATAAGTTAACCAAGTGAGTTTTTAGGGTTCATGCTTTATATTGGCATTGTATTAATCTCCGTATGTTGTGATACCTAAAAGCAAATTTTTGTGATAACATCTCATAGTTTTTACTCTTTTGAAGCTAAATTCTTTTGTTCTATCACATAATTATCTCTCACTCTTAACAAACTACTTTATTAAACCGACACATAATGTTAAGTTGAGTTTCCTGTTCAACAACCATGTAAATCCGAGAAATGCGATGTTCTCTTTTTATTTATTTATATAATTATAGGTTGATTTATAAGTATTAGTATTATATTTAATATGCTGCATTTTGAAACTTTGATTACAATCGAGGAGTATCAACAGCAAAATTATTATAGACTAATTAGTTAGTTTATAGATTAATTAGTGTTAGCTTGCCGGACAGGAAACTTTATCTCTAATCTTATCAAGTTATAATCTTAATCGTATTACTCAGCATCATAACTCTTTTTTGAATTTAAAAATTTCATTAAATGAAGGCTTAATGTTATAAATGTCACGAAACATTAGCTTGCTGAACAGGAAACTTTATCTCTAATTTTATCAATAAGATTTTGACAAGCCAGCATCACAACTCTTTTTCGATTTTGACATAGTTTTAAACAAAAAATAATAATAAGATTTTGAAAAAATAAATTCAATATATACAGGAGCATTTTGACCTTCCTTCTTTTGTAACTTACCTATAATAATTATTTGACTTACTTATATAAATATATATATTTTTAAAATGACTTACGTATAATTTTATAATGTGTAACATAATTCTATTTAAGGTATATTTGACACTTATATTATGTTTGTATTACACTTAAACGTAATATAATTTTCATTCAAATATAAAAATATTACATTTAAATATCAATCATATCACAATTTAAATTCAATATTATAATTATTTATCATTTCAATTTTTTTTATTATTTATACTAATTACATCACATATTCTCTTTCTTTCCTTTTTCCTCTTTACTTTTATCAATTACATCACATATAATATAATTCAAATACTTTTTATTTAAATAAATATCACGAGCTAGTTTGGTGTTCGAGTTGAGTTCAGAACGAAATGAAATTTTGGCTTTAAATTGATTGACTTAGTTATAATTTTTATTGATTTTTTAGAAAAAGACAAAACTGAAATTAAAAATTTAGATTCGAAACCTGCAAGCAAATGAGGCATATTTAAATATGATATAAATACTTTCATTCAAATACATATTACCTTATTTAAGGGGGCGTTTGGATTATATATTGTATTCGCATTGCGTTTATGTAATATATTGAATGCAATATGTGTTTGGATGAAAAGTATTTATATTGCATTTAAATGTAATGTTTGTTTGGATGAAAAGTATTTAAATTGTATTATATGTGATATAATTGATAAAAGTAAAGAGAGAAAAGAAGAACATGTAATGTGATTGATAAAAGTAATAAAAAATTGTAAAATAATAAATATTAATTATGTTAAATTTAAATTATAATATAATTAATATCTAAATATAATATTTTTATATTTAAAAAAAATTATATTATATTTTAAATATAATATAAGCTTTTGTTTGTTTCTAGTATTGCATTCGTATTACATTTAAATACAATATAATTTTCATCTAAATTTAAAAGTATTACATTCAAATATTAATCACATTATATTTTCAATCTAATATAATCACTGTTCTTTATTTTACTTTTTCTATTATTTTTATTAATTACATAACATACTCTCTTTCTCTCTACTTTTATCAATCAAATCATATAAAATACAATTTAAATACCTTTTATCTAAACATATATTATATTTAAATATAATATAAATATTTTTTTAAATACAAATTACATTCACCAAACAAAACCTAAATGTAATGCTCCTATGCCGTGTTAAGTTTTAATGTAACCCGCAATTTATTATATACTAAGGGAAATATAAAAGTGAAAGAAAAAGAAAAAAGAAAAAAAAAAAATCCCAATTCCCAATTCCCAATTCCGAATCTGTCTTCTCTTCTGTCGTATGCATACTTGTTATTTATATAGCATAAAATACAATTTAAATATGTTTTATTAAAATATATATTATATTTAAATATAATATAAATATTTTTTTTAAATACAAATTATATTTACTAAATGTTGCCTAAACATAATGCTCTTATACAGGGTTAAGTTCTAGAACTGAATGATTAAATCGAGTTTAGAACTTCGAGTTGATATTGATTAATTATAATTTTTATTAATATAAAAAAAAAGAAATTAAAACTAAAATTTTAGACCGATTCAATTAACCTAACGAAACCCATTATTTACCAAGGGGCATATAAAAATGAAATTAAAAAAAAAAAAAAATCCCAATTCCCAATTCCCAATTCCCAATTCCCAATCTGTCTTCTCTTCTCTCTCTCATATGCATGTCTGTCCTTTATATATAAGCCGAAGAAGAAGAAAGACCAACAGTGGCGGCGACTTCCATTTCTTTCTCTCTCCTCTGTTTTTTTTTTTTTTCGATTTCTTGTCACCAAAGAAAAGTTTTAGATAGCGAAATTCACAATCCCCTCTATAAATTCACATTTCTCCTACTCCTCTTCCTCGCACAGAGAGAGAGAGAGAGAGAGAGAGAGAGAGAGAAGGAGAGAATTTTCAAGCTTCTTTTTTCTCTTTGAATTCTCTGTGAATTTTTTTTTTCTCTTGATCAGTTTCTTCTTCAAGCAATGCATCTCTACAATGCATGGCTTCCGCCGCCGGTGGCCGCCGAGACCCGCCGCGAGAAGGACTCCTTCGCTCGCGTCGTCGCCGCCGTCACCAACTCCTACCGCTCCGACGATCCCGATTCCGTTTACCCCACCCTCAAATGGGCCTCCGTCGTCGACCTGTTCGTCCTCTCTCTCTCTCTCTCTCCCTCCCTCCCTCTCTCTCTCTCTCTCTCTTACCTTCTCTCTCCAACTTACTCGAATTGTTGCGATTGAGTTGAAAGTTTACTTTTTCTTATCAACAGAAGAATTGAAAGTTTACTTTTTGATTTCTTCTGATTTTGATTTATGGCGGTTCTGGGTTTTTTTTTTTTTTGGGGTTTCTGATTCAATTGTTGGTTTTAGAAGGCTTATTGGGATCTAATTATTGTTAATTAACACAAAAATGCTGTCTTTATTCATTAGTTGTGTATTGGAAGAGGCTTTAGTTTGAACTTTCAAGGATTAAGCTGAAAAATTTAATCGTTTATAAGATTTTCCCTTGAATTGTCGTGTGTGAAGCTCTTACCTCATAATTTTCTTGGATTTTTTTTCCTTTTTTTTTTTCTCTCTTTCTGTTCCACTTTTGATTTTTGGGGTTTTGTTTTTGGGATTTATCGAGTTAATTACGATGTTGGATGAAAATACATCAGTTTCAAGAAAATTCTTACTCTCTTTTACTGTCAATTTGTAGTTAATGTTATGTTTTAAGATCTTACTTTTTTATCAATAGTAATTTTTTATTTATTTTAAATTTGTTGGAGTTCGGTGGTTTAATGTTGACACAGGTTTCTGCTGTTCTGTGATAGGAATTGTAGTTTTGGATTTGTTGGTAGAAATTGTAATTGTGGATTTTTAAGTACTAAAAGAGTAGTGAAAATGCCGTCTTTTTGGTCTTTAACAATTTGTGGTTGTATAGATGACTTTGCCATAAATATTATATTGGATGAAGATGCATTAGTTTCAAGAATTAAGCTGAAACTCTTTTCGTTTAAAAGCATGCCCTTTTGTACTTGAGTTTAAATCCAAGGATGGAATCGACTGTGGTCAAGCAATGGTTGGTTAGAGCTGAAGTTAGAGTTGAGTTTTTCACTAGACTAATTCAACTAGGTTTCTAACTTCTGCGAGATGCCATGGTGCCATTCAGCGTCGGTGCTAGTTATCTTGTTGTAATGGGACTGCAGTTATTGGAGATGATGACTGAGTGGTTGGTGAAAGTTGACCGAGATAACTCAATGGAGCAAGAGCGGAGCCGGAAGATTTTTGTAGTGGGAAAACAATATGGAAAACATTTGGGAATTTTGATTGAAAGTTGAATGAGGACATGGTTATAGTTTTTTATGTTGTGATTTTTCTTAGTGATTGGAGGCACATCTCTATTTACAAAAAAGTAGGATATATAAAGTCGTATTTTAGAATCTCAACAGGGGCATGTGGCCCCATTGAGATAGTTGTAGCTTTGCTCCTTCAGTGAAGTGCCTCTTTCTCTATCATTCCCCTTTCCCTGCTGGCTTCAGAGTTGCATGCCGTTGTCTCAATAAATAAGTTAAATAACTTGTCTAGAATGCCATATCATTCTATAATCTGAAGCCTAGGTTAGAATAGGGTTGTAAATAATGGCATAAGTCTCTTGGTAATTTGTTTCTAGCACATTCTCGGCTTGATAAATGTTGTTAAAGAAGTGGTAGATGGTATAAAGAGGATTGTTTAGCAGACCCCTTTTATATGCTCAATCTTATCTTATAGATGATCAGATGGGTGTACCTAATATGTTATATGTCTTGAGTGCAGTTTCATAAAGGCAAAAAGTGAAGTAGCTTTGGAAGATGTGAATGCTATTATCGAGGTTGGATTGGAATTATTCCGCATGTCAGAAAATAAGCTTTATGCCCAGGTGATAACTTGAATTTCAGAAAATTATTCTTACAGCACCTGTTTACCACCGTTGCGGTTCATTTCGTGAATGCTAGTTCTGTTTGAATGAATAGGTTAGATGGGGAAATGTTCTGGTCAGGATACTCAATAAGTACAGAAAGAAGTTGTCACTGAAAGTTCCATGGCGGCCATTCTATGATACTCTGATCCACACACATTTCACCAGGTGACTTTTACATTCGCAGCTTCCATTTGCATTCGCGTAGGTTTACTTATATTTTGTTTTCATATACATTATGGTCTTTGTTCATGTGTGCATATTTGGATATGTGAAGTTCAGGAGTTTTTTCTAATTGTTGATGTTATTGTGCTTGACGACGTTATATCTTTGCAAGTCAAGAGAAATTTTTGGCTTACTAAATATACCTTTTCTGGCCTTCCACTAACTACTTCATAATATATGATATGGCACAATAAAAATAATTTAAAAAGGTCATGAACAATCTACTTTGTGTCTGTAAATGGTACAGGAATACTGGACCAGAAGGTTGGAGACTGAGACAACGACATTTCGAGACTATAACATCCCTTGTTCGGTCCTGCCGAAGGTTCTTCCCTCCAGGTTCTGCATGTGAGATATGGTCTGAGTTTAGGTACGTGTGCTTTGAGGCTTCATTTTCTCAAATTTTTCAATGTATGTGAACTATATTATTTTCAGATATTATTTCCTCCATAAAGATCTTCTATTATTGAAAGTATCTCTAAGGAATTCATATAGTTCCACCTGGTTTTGTTACACTTACATCTGCGTATGCTTAGTGGACATTTTCTATATGGTTTCTCATACCAGATATATTTAGTGTTTGTTTTAAAGTAATAGGTAAGAGAAGCAAAATTGAACAAAATTGTTATCTTGTTGATGATAAAAATGCATGGATGTTTCCCTTTTGGATGTTAAAGTAACCTTTCTAATCGAACAAAATTGCAGATCTCTATTGGAGAATCCGTGGCATAATTCATCATTCGAGGGATCAGGCTTTGTGAGACTCTTTCTTCCAACAAACTCGGACAACCAGGAGTTCTTTTCAGAGTAGGAGCATATATTATTCAGAATTCTCTCTCTTTGTAAATTTGGAATGAATTATTGGGGAAATTTAATCTCCTATTTTGATTGCAGGGACTGGATTAAAGAGTGTGTAGCTCTGTGGGAGTCTATACCAAAGTGCCAATTTTGGAACAGTCAGTGGGCAGCCATTATAGCTCGTGTCATAAAGAACTATAACTGTATTGATTGGGAGCCTTTCTTGCCCATGCTTTTCACTAGATACTTAAATATGTTTGAGGTGATTATTTAAACCCTTAATGTAGCTTGTTTGTATTTTAGTTTTATCTGATTTGCTACCCCATTTTATGGGAAAGTGTGTGAAAAGTATTTGTGATAGACACATGCGGTATGTAAATACTTCATTTGTAATTGTAGGTTCCAGTGGCAAATGGAAGTGGGTCATACCCTTTCTGTGTTGATGTCCCCAAAAACACGAGGTTTTTGTTCTCCAATAAAACAATGACCCCGGCAAAGGCCATTGCAAAGTCAATTGTAAGATATTCATTATGCTACTTATTACATTCTAGTGTTGACGACACATTTTCCATGCAGATGGCCAGTTCTATTTATAACACGTCCTTTTGCAAAACTGCAGGTTTTTTTATTGAGACCTGGTGGCTCCACACAGGAGCACTTTGAGAAATTGGTCAACCTCTTAGAACAGTTTGTATACTTGCATGTTGATATTATTGTTCTTGTGGTTTTGTTATTTTTCTTCTTTTTTACTCAAAAGGTTATGGTTCTGGTATTTGTTGTTGTAGATACTATCATCCGTCTAATGGTGGTCGCTGGACCTATTCGTTGGAGCGTTTTTTGCTGCATCTCGTAATTTCATTCCAGAAACGCCTACAACATGAACAATTGTAAGAATACACCTGCATTATGTGAGATCTGTTATGCTTAGGCATACTTTATGGTTCTTCTAAAATTATTCTGGCACAGGAAAACATATAAAAATAATCTAGGAAGATCAGAAAGGACCTCTTTTGTCAATGTGCTGCTGAAGTTGATTGAACGTGGCCAGTATAGCAAAAATGAACATCTTTCTGAGACAGTTGCTGCAGCCACTTCGATTTTGTCATATGTTGAGCCTTTCTTGGTCCTTCCTTTTGTTGCGTCTCGGTTCCATATGGCCTTAGAAACGGTTAGTCAATCTTATACATTTTGTGGTTTCCCTTTCAAATGTATAATGGGTTTTATGTTGATCATGTATGGTTTTGCCTTAGAATGCCACATCAGCTTGTGAGAGAGTATGCTCACTCTTATAAGTGGAACCTTTTTCTTTGGAATAACTTCTCTTTTACCAACTTTTGTGTCTAGTCAGATGACTGCCACCCATCAACTAAAAATTGCTGTGATGTCAGTAGCATTTGTCGGGCGTTCACTATATCTGACGTCCCTGTCAGCTTCTGCAGTAAAACCTGCTGATCTTGGTGGTGGTGGTGAGGAATTCATTGATCTTATGATGGTTTCTTTATCCAACGCATTACTTGGTATGGATGCCAATGATCCTCCTAAAACCTTGGCAACCATGCAGTTAATTGGTTCCGTGGTTTCCAATGTAAGTGCACAATTTCCACGAGCACTTCCAGGGACAGTTCATGCCTATACAATGTATACAATTTACTTATGAGATTAATTTTCACAGTTGGCTTCTTTGAATGACAATATTGATGAGCTACCATTAATGCCCATGATTCGCTTCTCTGAATGGCTGGATGAGTTCTTGTGCCGTCTATTTTCCTTGCTTCTTCATCTGGAGCCAAGCAGTGTCATGTAAGTAATGAACTTATACAACAATCATTCTCTTTCTCACATTCATTTACTAGTTTAGTTTCTATTATTAAAAAGTTTTAGCTTTTATGCCCCCTGAATTTATTGCGGTTTGGCTTTTTGATGCCTAAATTCTTTCTCAGCAATTTAGTCCTTGACAAAATTATAGCAATTAACTCAATTTATTATTATATGCAAAATATTTAGATGGAATAATAACAATTGTTGGCACCTATATCCCCCTAAACTTGCTGAAGTTTGGTACTTCCATGTGTGAAAAATTATCTATTTGGTAATTTATTCCCTGAATTATTCATAGAATTACCTAAATTTTAACTCTGGTTATTGTTGGAGTTAACGGCCACTCTTGTGGAAATTCAGAGACTAAATTGCCAAGAAAAAAGTCCAGGAGTGGCACACCCTTGAATTTTGGGGGAATAGTTCTCTTCTTTACTCTTTAGTGAAAGTTAAGTGGTCACTGGTGCTGCAGAAATGAGGGCCTACATTCGTCAGCAACATCAGGAACTTTTTTGGTCGAGGACGGCCCATACTATTACTGCATGCTTGAGATCTTGTTTGGGCGACTTTCACAACCCTTGTTTAATCAGGTCTGTGTTCTTGTTCTTGCCTGTCGGCTTCAAATTTTCAGTGAATCTCCACTTTGGTCTGATATTTTCAGTGAGACTTTGTTGTAAGCTTTTCTTTGTATCAAAATACAGGCCTTGAGGAAGATTTCCAAGTTTGTCAGAACAAATATCCTTCCTGGGGCAATTGCAGAGGTTGGACTACTTTGTTGTGCATGCATTCATACAAATCCGGAAGAGGCCGTAGCTCACCTTGTTGAGCCAACTTTGTTGTCCGTAATGTCATCTTTAAGAGGGATACCTGTTACAGGATTTGGAGGAAGAGGAATATCGGATGCATCAACTTCAACCAAGGTACATTCTCTTGTGTTTTACTTATTTTGTTTTATGCTGTGCAAGATTCCCATTACAAGGTTAAAATGGCTCTCTCACTCTTTTTCTCTCTCAGGGAAAGCCCTCAATTTCTCCAGCTCTTGAAACAGCAATCGATTATCAATTGAAAATATTATCAGTTGCAATCAGTTATGGAGGTCCTGCACTTCTACGCTACAAGGATCAGCTCAAAGAAGCCATCATTTCTGCTTTTGACTGCCCTTCCTGGAAGGTTTTTGTTTCTTCCATTTGTTATGATCCCTTAAAATCGGCAAAAACTTCTGCTACTTTTGTGCCTAAATAGCCAGTAACTGATAAATTAAATGGTTTTACTGTTGTAATGACTCTTGATTTTATTAATTTTTTTGCCAATTGACAGATCAATGGAGCTGGAGATCACCTTCTGCGATCACTCCTTGGAAGCCTGGTTCTTTATTATCCTATTGATCAGTACAGGTATGCCCATCCCTTTTTCTTTCTCATCCGGTTCCATTTATCACTTTTTACTGATACACAGAAGATTAAAGAACGATAATAAAAATTGAAGTTTAATAAATGAAATTTTCTTGTTTCTTAGATGTGTTTTACGACACCAGAATGCTGCTGGATTAGAGGAATGGATCAGCACTAAAGATTATTCCGACGACAATTATTTGGCTGGCCCCAAGTGGCATATCCCAAGCACTGAAGAAGTTCGGTTTGCAAATGAGCTTTTGGACCTTCATTTCTGTTCGGCTTTGGATGATCTTCTTAGGATATGTCAAACTAAAATTCATTCCGATCCAGGTAGTCCTCTCTGAATCCATTAATAAAAGCAAATTTATACAAGCATTTGCATTCACTATTACATTTACAGTCATTACCCTTACATTTATAGTCATTACCCACCATACCTAACAATGCATGCAAATTTGTTAACCAGGAGATGAGAAAGATCACTTGAAAGTGACCCTTCTGCGCATAGATTCGTCGCTGCAAGGTGTTTTGTCTTGTTTGCCAGATTTTATTCCAACCTCCAAAAATGGAATGGTTGAAGATCCGATGCATGCTTTTTTAATAGCTGGGGCAACTGGTTCAACTGTTGGCAGCATTGAATTACGGGAAAAGGCTGCTGAGATTATACATAAAGCCTGCAAGTAATATTTTGTTAAAAAATTCCTTGTCAATTTTGTTGTTTCATTTTATCTTTTTCTGATTTTCTGAAACTTCTTAATTTTTGGGCATTGAACAGATACTTGGTGGAAAAAAAATCGGATGACAGCATCCTGTTGATCCTCATTATTCGTATCATGGATGCTTTGGGAAATTATGGTAATCTTTGTGATCTATGGTTTTGTATATTGAAATTAACAGAATGCGTTGTACAGGCTGTGCCTCCTTTTTTTATTTTTATTTTTTCCCCTGTATTTGCTACCTAACATTAATTCCGTTTATACCTCTTCTGTATAGGGAGCCTAGAATATGATGAATGGGCAAATCACAGGCAGGCTTGGAAGTTGGAATCTGCTGCTATTATAGAACCTCCAATAAATTTTATTGTCTCATCCCATTCTAAAGGAAAAAGAAGGTAAAAAATGCAACGTTTTCTTTTTCACGAACTCTGTATCTATATTTTAGTAATGACACCCAAAAAAAATCATCAAATCCAGGCCAAGGTGGGCACTTATCGACAAGGCATACATGCACAATACATGGAGATCATCACAATCATCGTATCATCTGTTTCGCACTTGTGGGAATTTCTGTCCACCAGACCATGTGAATCTTTTGATGGATGACCTTCTGAATCTCTCTTTGCATAGCTATGAAACTGTTCGTGCGTAAGTCCTCAAATCTTCTTTGGCCCTGTTCTATGCTGAAAATGTAGTAGAGTGAGAAGTTATCCAACTTAAATACTATACTCATCATGAATATATTAGGATTATGTGCTACTTTAAATGTCTCTCTCTCTCTCTCTCTCTTTTTAGCTTTGCCTATATTGATGAAGAATGCTTGTTGCCTTCCTCTAGTTCTATTGAATTTGTGCTGTAGTTTATTTGTTTTCCATTTATGTGCCTGCCCACATATCCAAGGAGTACATACCTTAAACAATTTCCTAAAGTTCTTCGAAAGTGGTGTCAATGCAAAATAGCTAAACAATTTGAAATTTTAGGTGGTTAAATTTTGATAAAGAAGATGAATTTGATATTAAAATGAATTTCGTAGGACCAGTAATTTGTTTTTTCTTTCTTTAGCAGGTAAATATTATACATATGTTGTCTCTTTGTTCTTGTTTCTAATTGTATGTTTCAAGTGCTTTAGCAATTGAAGTATTGGAGTAATTGTTTACCAATTTGGTATGAATTACGTGATATCCAGGCTTGCTGGAAAATCTCTTTTGAAGATGATAAAGAGATGGCCGTCTATGATTTCGAAGTGTGTTCTCACACTGACCGAGAACCTACGGAATACAAACTCACAAGAATATGCAGTTCTAGGCTCTTGTGCAGTCCTTGCCTCACAAACGGTTCTCAAGCATATGACAACGGTATTGATTCGAAATAAACTTGATGCTTTAAGATAGTTTAGAAATGAAATAATCTGATTTTTTATTTTTTTTCAGGACCCTAAGGCGTTCTCTTCATTTATTCTTGGGATTCTTTCAAGGTAACCTTATCCCAAGGAGTAGTTGTAGATGGAGCCAACTTTTATTTGCTAAAATTAGTTATGTCATTTCACCCATCATTTCAAAGATACATAATTACCTACGTCTATGGCGATAATTTGGTGCTGTCACTATCATGTCAAATTCTGTCATTCCAGTTTACTGCTTCTGTGATGTTGTCATGTCAGTGCCACAATGCAAAAAGTGGGTCAACAGTTGGTGTCTTTTTTTGTTTTTTCCTTTTCTTTTCTTTTCTTTCTGCATTGCCTTTTTTTTTTTGGCTTTTAGTTTTATTTTTATTTTTTGCAACATGATGTTAATTTCTGTTATTTATTACTAAAATCACATGTAAAAGTAGAACAACACTGTCACGTGGTAAAATGTAAAATTACTAGGTCCCACACTACTCTGTGGTAGTTATAATGCGCTCACATTTATTTGGTCGTCATATGACCATTCGCGGTAAATAGCAATTTCTTTGTTCAACTTAGTTTCTTGTTGAAGGATAAATGATTGGTGTACATTATATTGTATCTGATTACACCTTGTTTTTTCCTTCTTGAAGCTCTCATCATGAATCACTGAAATCCCAGAAGGCAATCAATGAGGTAGGGTCTTCCTACATGATTTTAAGTCTATGGTTTTGTGTTAAGAGGAATTTTGATATTATATGAGTTCCTGCAGCTTTTTGTCAAATACAACATCCACTTTTCTGGAGTGTCTAGAAGCATATTCAGAACGCCGAACGATCATTTAGACGGACAAGATTTTTCAGATTTGGTATCACAGATTGGTTCCATGAGTTTTGATTCTATTGGCTTGCATTGGAGGTATACATATGATTATATTTGCTGTAATTTTCTAGTTGGTGTTTTAAAGTCATCGACGCCTTTTTCTTACATTGGCTGTTTCTTTTTTAGGTACAATCTGATGGCGAATAGAGTTCTACTCTTGTTGGCTATGGCATCCAGGAGCGACCCAAATTCCTCGTCAAAAATTTTGAGTGAAACTGCTGGTTGGTTCATACTCTTATGCCTTTGATGCCATATATCCCTTCAATATATCTATCATTTTAATGGCGCAATTATCGTTAATGCCTTTTCAGGTCATTTCTTAAAAAGTCTAAAAAGCCAACTTCCCCAAACAAGAATACTTGCCATTTCCGCTTTAAACACACTGTTGAAAGAGTCGCCTTATAAACTCTCGGCTGAAGAACAGACACGTTCTTCTGGAAATTTGCAAGAAAACAGAACATCTTCGCTTGAAGGAGAATTAACTCAAATTTTTATGGAGGAGGGGTTTTTTACTGAGACTTTGACTAGTCTTTCTCATGTGCACATCACAACGGACGAAAGCGCATCTTCCAGAGGAAATTATGGAAATTCTACTTTTCAGAGCTTAGCAGATAAATCCATCACTCGTTTTTATTTCGATTTTTCTTCTTCATGGCCGCGCACTCCTAGTTGGATATCTTTATTAGGTACTGATAACTTTTATTCAAGCTTTGCACGGATTTTCAAGCGGTTAATACAAGAATGTGGCATGCCAGTTTTGTTGGCACTTAAAAGCTCATTGGAAGAGTTTACAATTGCCAAGGAGAGGTCTAAGCAATGTGTTGCTGCGGAAGCATTTGCCGGGGTGTTACATTCTGATGTAAATGGTCTGGTAGAAGCATGGGACAGCTGGATGAAGGGCCAGTTGCAAAATATCATTCTAGCACAGTCAGTAGAATCAATACCTGAGTGGGCAGCTTGTATACGCTATGCAGTTACTGGGAAAGGAAAATATGGAACAAGAACTCCTCTTTTGAGGCAGCAAATTTTGGATTGTATAGCCACACCTTTACCTCCAATGGTAACCACCACTATAGCCGCTAAGCGCTATGCTTTTCTTTCGGCTGCTCTTATTGAAGTATCCCCACAGAAGATGCCCGTAACCGAAATTCAGCTCCACTTCAAACTTCTGGAGGAGCTGCTTGGTAACATGTGCCATTCATCTGCTCAAGTAAGCCTGCTTCTTTTTATATGTTCTACCATAGGCCTAATTAACTATTTTCTTCATCACAAGTATTTATTTTTATCTTCTGTTACAAATATGTTATCAAGTGTATATGTGTACAATATATGCTGGAAAAGTACGAATGCTTTCTTTTCTCTTGTTACACACACACACACACACACACACACATATTTTTACCATGTTGTAATGCCTATATGATGTTTGACAGGTAAGGGAAGCCATAGGTGTCACCCTTTCCGTGTTATGCTCGAATGTTCAGCTTTATGCATCGGTTCGCCATGATCATTCAGATGGGGGTGGAAATATGGATCTTGAAAGCCTACTTAAACAGAGAAGCTGGGTTAAGTTCCTCAAAGAGCGAGCATCGGAAGTGGTAATGAACATTCAGCGTACCAATCAGTCAGATAGCTCAGAGACCAGGAGGAGTGCAAGTCAAAATGGGCATCTGAATGGTGATTCGCAAGATGATGCCAAATGGATGGAAACGGTACTTTTTTTTCTAAAAGAAAGATTTTCTGCATAGTGTTTTCCGACATTTTACTGATAAGTTAACTTTTATGATTTGTGAAGCTTTTCCATTTTATCATCTCGTCTCTGAAGTCTGGGAGATCTTCGTATTTGGTTGACGTACTCGTTGGTCTTATTTATCCTGTAATATCCTTGCAGGTGCGTGAAGTTCTGAAATTTGATTGTTTTCGTTGATCTTTAGTGGTTTTTCAGTTTGCGTTTGAGGGATATGACTACAAGCTAAATATGTTCTATTTCTCCTCAACTAATAGGAAATAGTTTGTTATTGATTTAGCATAAAGATTTTACACAATGACTATGAGCTAAATGTATTTATGTCTCTTTTGTGATGTGTAAACTGTTACGAGATATTAGCTATCCTAACAAATAAAAATTCTACTGTAAGTATATGTTGTCCCTTGCTAGGAATCAATTTGTCTTTATCTCAGAGATATTGTTTGCTTTTTAAAGGAAACATCGAACAAAGATTTGTCATCCTTGGCCAAGGCGGCTTTTGGATTGCTTAAGTGGAGGGTTTTCTGGGAACCTCATCTCCAAGAGGCTCTGTCTGTGATTCTTTCTTCAGCCAATGATTCCAACTGGCGAACTAGATCAGCGACATTGACATTTCTGAGAACTTTCATGTACAGGTATTTTATATCTTCCAGGGCTCGAAATTGCATCCCTATTATTTCAATCTTCGCAATAAAATCCTCTCCTATTATGTGTGAAGCTGAGTAAAAGTGCTTTGCACAAATACGATGCAATGGTAGTGTTTGGTACAAGTATCAAAGCGAACTTTGGTTTAGAGTTTCGTAGTTTATTTGGACAAACTGATTCTACTTCTGTTTTTACTTTTGGTTTAGGTAAGAGGAGTTCTTATATGAAAAATACAGCAGTACCACACTGGGTTTAAGTGTAGTTTTCCTTAAAATAAATACTCAAATGAAATCGAGTCTGGATGAGGATTTTACATCTGTGGTTGTTCTCCACCCAAAATTCTTTATTTTCAGAGTTTTGAATAATGCCTTATCTTGAAATGCCTGAATTACAGGCACACTTTCATTCTTTCGAGTATGGAGAAACAACAAATCTGGAGAACTGTTGAGAAGCTACTAGTAGACAACCAAGTTGAGGCAAGTTCCTTGCTCTGTGTGAAATAGCAAAGTAATTTCCGTCAATGTGGGTGTTGTGCAGTAAATCCCTGTTCTTTGTGGCATTATAAAATCTAGGACGTGTGATATCAAAGTCCACTGTTATGTGGTGAACACTGAATTTTCAGTTAGTGTAGTCTTCAATTTAGAGGTAGGATTCTCATGTTTACATGTCTATTTTCTGGCGGCAGGTAAGAGAGCATGCAGCAGCAGTTCTAGCAGGCCTAATGAAGGGCGGGGATGAAGATCTAGCTAAAGACTTTCGCGATAAAGCATACAAGGAAGCAAGTAGCCTTCAAAGGAAAAGGAAGCCGAGGTTAATTTTTAATGCCTTCATTCTTGCTTCTATTCATGTCTTACATTCATCAGTACCGGTAATGTGGATTCTTTATGAAAGCTTTGAAGGCATTGTGACTTAAGTGTTGGGCCAAAGTAGGGATCTAAAAGATTGGGTGGAACATTCCTGGACAGATAAACCCTTTTTACTTTCTTTAGAAAGGAATAGCTTTTGATCTTTAATAACGTCAGTTTGCGTTTTTCTGCTTTTCTTTTTGCTTTCGGAGGACTTATTGTCCTCTTTCTTTGTTCTCAATAAAGGAAATTTCTTAAAAAAAAAAAAAAAATCCTTTTTTATATTCAAAGGCACTTGTTTACTTTATTTATTTACTTTGTCACGGGTTCAATTGTTCCGATAGGAATTCACAGAAAGAGAGAAAATTTTACGTGTTTATTTATGTTAAAATTGTGTAATATGATAATGTAAAACCGTGTAAGCGTGCTAAACGCTGGTTGAATTTATGAGTGCAGAAATTTAAGTTCAAGTCAGTCGATAGCTTCCACACATGGAGCTGTTCTTGCATTGGCAGCTTGTGTGTTGTCAGCCCCTTATGACATGCCCAGGTATGTAACACTCGATTCAAGCAACCAATCTCGTCTCTTCATATTTCTATCCCTTCTCTTGTGTAATCTCTCGAGCAATATTTCTTTCTTCCTCAGTTGGTTGCCGGAGCATGTTACGTTACTAGCTCGGTTTGTCGGGGAGGCATCGCCTGTTAAATCAACTGTTACAAAAGCAGTTGCAGAGTTTCGGCGTACCCATGCAGATACATGGAATATTCAGAAAGATTCTTTTACTGAAGAGCAACTTGAGGTAGTATCTTAAAAGTGATATTAAACCTCCTAATTAAATGAAGTTTTCAATTATTTTTAACCTTCTTTTATTGGTGCTTGCAGGTTCTTGCTGATACATCGTCCTCATCGTCATATTTTGCTTGATTTAAAACGTATTTATAGTGATTTATTAGCTTCGATATACAATGTATTTGTAGTGATTGGATGGTAGTGTTGTTTAGACATTGATTGGAACTGATAGCAAGAAATAATGTAACAATTCTCTCTCTTTTTTCATAGTCCATAAAAATGAGTTTTATTTACACTTTCATCTATTTTCTTAGGTGAATTAGGAATCCTTGCCTATTCAAAACTCCCATGTTTTCAGCATAAATTTTAATCACGGACAACACTTTGGTATTAAAAATAATAAAAAATAGATTTGCAAATAATTTGCACCCATGACTCATGTTGATTTTGGTAATATGTAGCAGATTACTATAATTACCCTTGGTAGTTTACTAGAATTTCTTTGGGTTCAATGGGGGAATAATTTTTGAAATATATATTATGTTGATATGTGACTTAAAAGTCCTAAATCACCATGCATGAAGCAGTATTTCTTAGGTAAGTTCTTTGAGGGGCAATTCTCTAAATCACCCTTTCTATGAAGAGCATGAAGTTATTTGTACAAAAACTGTGGGTTTTTTTTTAAAGAATTCTACGTATTTATGCATTGGATTAATTTTTATCACAAAAATACCATAACAAGTCGTCACATAATATTTTTTTATTAATTTTAGAGTACCAATTGTATCTTTACGTTACTAGTGGTCTTCACACAACGATACTGGAAGGTGATGGTACTAAGTGGTTACCACTCGGTATCCATTGTGATATTGATAAGGAATCGTCAGAGTCTTTGGAACTCTTATCTTTTTAATTGTTGATTGTGACTATGGTATTTTCTCTAATAGTTTTTTTTTTTTTTTTTTTTTTTTACAATTTTAGAAGTAACATTTTAATGAAAATAATTAAAGTAAATAACATAGTTTTATGAAATAAATAGCAAACTACATAATTACAAGATGTAAATAAACTATTTGCCTATCAAATTTACTAAATTTGCTGTGTTATTAGGTAAATAACATAATATGTGCTTTAATTTTATTTTCTGAAAATTGCTATGCTGCCATACTCAATTTTTCTTCTTTCCCCCACGTAGAAAGTTAGGGCACTCACACTAATCATCTATCCAATATATAACATTTTCACCGTTTTCATCACCATACTAACATTCCACCGTTATAACATTAATCGTTAATCTAATAAATTTTTTTAATAATTATTTAATTAATTTAATTATTTTTTTGAATTATTACTTTCAATTTACATTTAGAATTTGAGATATTTAGTTAAGTAATTTCCACAACATTATAAAGTTCTGGTAATTCTCTGCGTTTTATAGTTCTCCTAAATTATACTTAGGGGTGGTCCCTAGTCCAACAACCCCACACTTCCTTAGTCTGCTTTAGGTAGTTGGTGGTCCCTAGTCCCTACATGAACATGGATTGCTTGTTCGCTGTGCTGCTCGGGGCTACTGCCCAGGATGCTAGAGAGATTGTCAAGCTGCCCAAGCTAGGGCTCGACTCTGTGCCCTTGCTTGCGCCTGCATTTGTGTCCGCTCTTGTGCCCCACCTGATGACCCACCTAGTGCCCGCTCTGCTTGATGATTCTCCATCTAACTGAAGAAATCGGTAACTTTGGTATATGTATTATGGAAGAGAGGAGCAAAAAAGCTTCAACAAAGAAACTTAACATCTTTCAATCTTGCATTATCAACAGATCTTAACATGTTCTTCAACAAACAATAATCTTATCTTTGCATTTCTAATTATTGCCCTTGAATAAATCTTAGTAAACTTTATTCTTAATACCTGTTTTGTTATGATTATGGTGTTTTTGTTTTACATTATCTTCCTCCATTGGTTCCTGAACTTTCTTCTAATTATAAACGAAACCGCAATTTGAACCTCATTCTTAAAAAAAAATTGAAAGCTAGATGAACTCTTAAAAAAGGAACCATAGAAAAGATCAAATTAACTTGTGGACTTTAAATGTTGAATGCAACATATTTACTTACTAGACACATTAATATTATATAGCAAAAATAGCAATATTTTTTCAACCTATTATTTGGAATTCAAGTTTTAAAACTCGACGTTTAAATTCTAAATGAAATGTTGCCGTTTTTATCTCTAATTGAAGAAAAGACTAGTGTTGAAGTAAAGAGAAACTCAAGGCATAGAAGTAAATGAGCGTTGGAATATTAATGTGTACATGAATTTAATTTTTCTACAGAAACACGTAGTAAGGAAAATGGTCAAGATGGTTCTTGAAGAGTAGTCTTACATGTAACACGTAAAAGTAGGGGTGTTTTTTAAAGACGGAGTTGCCTATGATCTCAAATTTTCTTTTATAACAATTTTATTTTTAATAATTTTACATTTTTTTAATTTTTTTAAATTGAAAATAGGAGATTCAAACTCTATATTTTTTTGATGAAATCAAAATGCGTCATTATTGTTATGTCACACTAGCATCCATTACATTTTTCTTATTTTGCTCTTACTAAAAATTGATTATCATTGAATAAAACCTCTAAAAATTTAATCCTTTAGCGCATGCCTACATCCTATCGCTAGGTGTTTCGACTATACTGTGTTTCGTAGACATAAATATGGTGCTTGGGGTAGGATTTGATATGGTGCTTCCGTAGCTATTAGAGTTAAGAGCAGAAGCTTAAACTAAAACTTGATGAAGTAGACTGAAACTCAATTAAGTGTAGTTAAGAGCGGAAGCTTAAACTAAAACTTCATGAAATAGACTGAAACTCAATTAAGTGTGTGTGTGTCACAGGGATCGGCACTCACAGCGATTTTTCTCACACGCACTACGGGGCTAACAATGTGTGTGTGGGGTGATGAATGAATTCAAGAGTACTTAGAATTGTTAAAGCTTCCATTGATTACTCATACGAGAAAATAAATCGACGGAGGGAAAAGGAAAAGCCCAGTAGAGTGATAGAAGTAAGAAACAACTTGAAAAATTTAGGTGAAAATTCAATTATAAACATTTAAGGAGAATTATATATAAGGAAGAGATATTCTTTATAGAAAAAAAAAAAAAGTAATCTATCAAACTACTCTCTGATGATCAGAGACCAACGTTAGTGATTGGAGCTTGAAATGGTTGACAATTTTGTACTGAAAATAAAAAAGCAATCTACCTTTATGGAGAGTGGTGCCCATGGCTAGCGTGGGAAACAGATGACAATTTTGTATTTAAAATAATAAAAAATAGATTTTGAAGTAGGCAACACTCAATTAACTGATGATGACCCATGTTGATTCTTGTGATATCTTGTAGATTATCATAGATTACCATTGACAATCTACTAGATTATCTTTTTGGCTGGTGGGGGATAATTTTTTAAATACATATTATATTGATATTTGACTTATCTTAATAAAAAATCCTAAATAACTATACATGAAGCAGTATTTGTTAGATATGTTCATTAAGGGGCAACCCTCCAAATCACCCTTGAAGAGCATGAAGTTTTTGTACCAAAATAGTACGTGTTCTTTAGAGAAATGTCACGTATTCATGCATTGGATTAATTTTTGCCATAGAAATAAGACTATTACAAAAAAACCATAAGAAGTCATCACATAATATTTATTTTATTATATTTAAAATACCAATTATACCCTTAAGTTACTAACAGTCTTCATGATGACATTAAAAGTTTGATAGTACCAGCTGGTTACCACTTTATATTCATTATGATACCAATCGATAACCACCACAGTATATACAACTCCTATCTTTTTAATTATTGACTTTGACTATGACATTTTCCCTAATATTATTTTTATTTTTGGTAATTTTAGTAAATGGCATTTTAATTAAAATAATTAAAGTTAATAATATTGTTTTAAAATATTTGAAATAAATAGTAAATTTAATAGGTATATAGAATATTTACTAGATAAATTACAAGTTTGGCTAGATGAATAACATATTTATAACCGTAAATGAACTACGTACCTATAAATTTATTATTTACTACTCTTTTGCTTCAAATATTTAAGAACATGCTATTTTCTTCAATTTTATTTTCTGGGATTGTTATAATCCCATGCCCAATTTTTCTTCTTTCTCCCTCATTGAAATTTAGGGCACTCACCCTAATCATCTATTTAATATATAATGTTGGGGTATTCTTATGTTCATTCCAAAATTTATCAATTTCAGGTCTTTTTTGATTTCTTCTTTATATTATTATTATTTTTATCTCTTTCTTCTAATTGTATACTATCTAATTGATTTAGGTTAATCCAAGGGATGATATTAGGAGGGCATTTGATTTAGGTTAATCCAAGGGATGATATTAGGAGGGCATTTGATTTATTTATAGTGGTTTCTTTTATACAAAGAAGTAATGAAAGCTATTATTGAAGAAAGGGAATGAGGGATTGAAGAAATTCAGCAACAAATTTGTTCTGGTATATCATTCGAATCTTGATACATTAGTGTTTTTATTTTTTGGAATTTGCAGAAATTTTTTTTTAATATATTAACTCTCTCTCTTTCTCTCTATTTGTGTGTGTGTGTGCTTGTAAGCTTTTCACTATTTGATTGCCAACTAAGTTCATATTTACCATCAGGATATTTCATATTTCATGTATTAAATTACTATTGTCATTACGTTTTTCGGACCCACTTGCTTTTTCATGTTTTCTTTTAAGCTCTTAGTTGTAACAACAGAAACTCCATTATTGTTGTTATATAATGTTATTTTTGTTTGATAGTTGTTGTTGCTTCCTATTTTATAATTCTCCTTTGATGTTTGCCTAAATTTATTTTAAGTTTCTTTAATCTGTCATCTATGCGCTTAATCCGTTTCTTTCGTTATTCTTTTTTTATTATTTAAATTCCCTTGTTTGCGTATGACAATTTCAACATTTGACGACACTTTAGTATCTCTACAATCATGGTACAAAGCCACAGGAACTTGAACAGAATCAAACCTTACCAGTCCTTGCCTCTCGCTCTTGATGCCTTCGAATAATTTTATGTTCTTTTCGTGCAATCCAGACTTCATTTTATCTTATTTACAGTTTTAAGCACAGTTTTGATTTGACAACTACGCTTTCAAAGTAGCACTGCAACATTTGTCAACCTTGGCCAAGGCGGCTTTAAAGTGGAGCCTGAGGCACAATCTGTGATTCTTTCTTCAGCCAATGACTCCAACTAGCAAACTAGTTCGAGTTTGGAGGAGAATTTTACATCTTTGGTCGATCTCCACCCCAAATTCTTAACTTTCGAAGTTTTGAACAAAGCCTTATCTTGAAAAAAAAAAAAAAAAAAAAGCTTGTATGAACTGATTTACAAGCACACCTTCATTCTTTCGAGTGCGGAGAAACTACAATATGGAGATCTGTTGAGAAACTACTAGTAGAAAACCTAGTTGAGGCAAGTTTCTTGCCCTACGTGAAATAGTAATTTCCATCCATGCAGGTGTTGAGCAGTAAATTCCTGTTCTTTATGGCATTATAAAACCTAGGACCCTGTAATATGGAAGACTTGATTTTTCATTTATTTTTTGTTGTTTATTTTGTTCACAGGCGGTAGACGCCTAAAATATAGTTAACCCTGAATTTTCAATGAGCAGCCTTTTAATTGTGAGGTAGGATTCTTATGTTTACACGTCTATTTTCTAGTGACAGGTAAGAGAGCATGCAGCGGTAGTTCTAGCAAGCCTAATACAGGGCGGGAATGGAGATTTAGTTAAAGATTTTCGCTGTAAAGCCTACAAGGAAGCAAGTAGCCTTCAAAGGAAAAGGAAGCAAAGATTAAGGTTAATGCTTTTATTCTTGTTTCTATCCATGTCTTATGTTTAGAATACTTGTCAGCATCAATAATGTGGATTTTTTATGAAAGCTTTGAAGACATCTTGACATAGCCATCGGGGCAAAGTAGGGACCTGAAAAAGAAAAAGAAAAAAAAACAAAACAAAAAAATCCTTCTTTCAATTCCAAGGAACTTGTTTATTTATTAACTTCTTCACGGATTGAATTGTTCAAAGAGGAATTCACAGAGTAGAGAGAATTATACCCATGTACTTGTGTAAAATGGTGGAATATGAGAATGAAAAACGTTGTAAGCTGACTAAATGCTGGTTTAATTTATGAATGCAGAAATTTAAGTTCAAATCAGTCTATAGCTTCCAGGCGCTGTTCTTGCATTGGCTTCTGAGTATGCAATATGCGATTCAAGCAACTGATATCGCCTCTTTGTATGTCCAATCCGAAACAAGTAGGAGTGTTTTTCAGGGGCGGAGTTACCATGACCTTGTGAATTTTTCTTTTCTAACAATTTTATGTTTAATAACTTTACATTTTTTTTTTTATTTTTAAATTGGGTCTTGGTGAAGTGAAATGTGAAATTACCGTTAGATTATACTTATAATTATTTTATAATTTCGTTTTGCCCTCACTAAATATTGATTATCATGAAATAAATCCCTTAATAATTTAATCCTTTAGTGCACGCCTCCATTAAAATAATAGGATGTTTTCATAGCTCGGTGTTTCGAATATACTATGCATTTCGTAGACATTATATATGGTGCTTTCGTAGCCATTAGAGTTAAGTGCAAAAGCTTAAACTAAAAACTCCATGAAATAGATTGAAACTCATTTAATTGTGTGTGTGTGGTGATGAACGAATTCAGAAGTAGTGAGAATTGCTAATGCTCTCATTTATTATTCATACGAGAAAATAAATCGACTCCGGGAAAAGGAAGAGAAATTCACACAGTAGAATGATAGAAGTAAGACAACTTGGAAAAAGTATGCAAAAATTCAATTGTAAACGTCTAATAAGGAGAATTATTTATTAGGAGGAGAAATCTCATATAGAAAGAAAGAAAAAAAAAAAAAAACTAATATACTAAAATACTCTCTGATGATTGGAGATTGGCATCAATGAGTAAAACTAAAAATGGTGAATTCAAATCTACTATCCTATTTTCATGTCTCAATGGCTGTCTCATTAATAGTGTTTTGACATCTCATTAATTTATTTAAGAATTTTTAATATTTAGCATTTTTATATGATTAAATTTTATATTTAGATGATATAGCATAATATTATTGAAGAGACAACTAATAAGATAGAAAATCTTGGATAACAGATTTTGACGGTCAACAATTTTGTATTGAAAATAAAAAAATTATAATCTACCTTTTTGGAGAACGATGCTCGTGATTAGAGTCAGAAACCAATAACAATTTTTACATCAAAAATAATAAGAAATAGATTTGTACTTAATCAGCATCCATGACCGATGATTACCATATTGATTCCGGTGAGATATAGTAGGTTATCATTGGTAATCTACCTGATTATCTTTTGGCTGACGAGGATAATTTTTGAAATACATATTATATTGATATTTAACTTATCTGAGGTTAAAAATCCATCACTATACATGAAGCAATATTTCATTGATATATTTATTAAGGGGCTATCGTCCAAATCACCCTTTCTATAAAGAGCACTAAGTTATTTGTAGCAAAATAGTATGGGTTCTTTAGAGAAATACCACATATTCATGCATTGCATTAATTTTGGCTGCAAAAACAAAACTGCTGCAGATATACCATAACAAGTTATCACATAATATTTATTTATTAATTTTAGAATATCAATTATACTCGTGAGTTGCCAATAGTCTTCGGGATGATACTGGAAGGATGATACCGATTGATAACCACCACAGTCTCTATAACTCTTATCATTCTAATTGTTTACTTTGACCATAGCACTTTTTCTGATAGTTTTCTATTTTTGGTGATTGTAGTGAATAACATTTTATTGAAAATAATGAACGTAAATTACATGGTTTTAAAATATTTGAAATAAATAGCAAATTTACTTGGTTTCGATACAATGTATTTGTAGTGATTGGATGGTTATGTTTGTTAAACACTTATTGAAACTGAAAACAAGAAATAATGTAACTCTTTTTTCGTAGTCCATGAAAATATGCTTTATATACATTTTCATGTTTTATCATTGCTAGTTTATGCTTTTTGTGTAAATTTCTGTTAGACTACTTGGTGCAGTAGGTCCTCAGAGGGTAAATCCCATAGGACGCTGTCCGAGTTGAATACGATAGGCTCGTTTCTCCTCTCGTTCATAGCCCGAGATGACTCTGCGTTCTCTTCTAGTTTCTCCGGCAAGCGGCCTTGCCGGTCAACTGCCGTGCAGCTGCTTCCGGCACAGATGCTCTGGTTCCACGGTGATCCATCCTGTTCGTTGCTAAAACTCGATGGCTCGTATTGAAAACCTGAAACCGAAAAGGGGAAAGCACTGCAATTGCCTGTGAAATTCGCAAATGTGGGTGCGGCAGAGTCCCAAAGTTTGTTCATGGGCTGCAGCACATCCGGCTCCTGGATTGTCCTAGACAGACCGAGTTTGATCTTCTCGATTGCATCGTTGTCCTGCTCTTCCTGCTTACTATTGATGTAATTGGCTGCGGCGTTTCCTATTGCCACGTTAGATTGCTGCGGCTGAAAGTCGATGCGCCGTTTAGTGAGGAGATGGAGCATCTCATCTTTGAAGCAGCCAAGTGCTGCCTCGGCGAGGTGAGCCACCTGTGGGGGTTCCAGTGTGGTCGCAATCTCCGCCATTAGATGTGAAAACGGCTTGTGAGTGACGGGATCAATGCCCATGCCCGAGAGCTTCTTTTTCAGCTTGGTGTTCCAATGGTTCTTGACATCATTATCTGTGCGGCCGGGAAGCTGTGCTGCGATTATTGACCATCTGTCTCGTTCATTTAGTACATGACTTAACTTGCTTACCAAAAGATGAAGAAATTGCAAAATCTTTTCCCAAGAGGAATGTTAGGCAAAGTAGTGTACCTGTTACCAACAATGGAGTGAAGCTTGACAATAGTTTGCTCTTCCACATCAGAGAATTGGCCGTGCTTGAGGTCAGGCCGGAGGTAGTTAGTCCAACGCAACCGGCAGCTCTTCCCACATCTTTGGAGACCTTAATTTGTACCGAAAGTATAAACAAAGGAAACGAGGAAAACCAATTCCCAATTTTCATTACAAGCACCTATTACGAGCAAATGAATGCAAAGAAAATACCTGCATTCTTTGGGATGAGTCGCCAATTGCGAGTGCCGTGTTGGGCAATGTAAGAAGAGAGCTTGTTATCCTCTTCTGGAGTCCATTGTCCTCTCTTCACATTGTCCTTCTCGCAACAAGGTATCCGACCCATCTATCGGACCTCTTGCACTTGCAAAAATTTGGTCCTAATAACTAGAACAAAAGGGGAAAAAAAAAATGGAAAAACAAAGGAAGCAAGGTCTAAACTAGGATGACAAATTAAGAAGAGAAGAGAAATTTATTGTTTTGGGGTAGTTTTTCCTTCTTTTCTTGTGAGCTAGCTCTTTATAAAAAGGAAGAGTGTGGCAAAGTGTGTACGGACGCTTATAAGTAGGAACTTACAGAATTACAAAAGGGCAATAGGAGGTGAAGAAGAGAGGGCATCGAAGGTGCATGATTTTATTAAAGAATTCAACGCTGTTGAGCGTGTGATTATCAAGCAGTTGGCTCACCCACAAGATGCTTGGTCAACTCTCTCTCTCTCTCTCTCTCTCTCTCTCTCTCTCTCTCTCTTATTGACCATTGTTTTGTGTGTGCATTTTTGCATTGAAGTACCTCAAAGGGAATATGGAGTAGTACTAGTAAATAGTACTTGGGTTTTTGAGTTGCAAAAGTTTAAGGTTGTTTCTTCTCATCATGTTTAATCTCAGTATTCTTCTCATTGTTAAAAAAAAAAAAAAATCCATTACCAAAAGTTATTATTACCAAAGGTTTAGATTTGAAAAATGTGGTTGTGCTCTCATTTTCTACAAGAAAATTTATATCATGTAATTATGTTTCTATATACCATATTTTATATTCAATTTTTGTCACAGCGCTTAAAATAATATTCCAACTCCGCCACTGTTTTTAACTTTGCGTTCACACACAAGATCAATATGTACATGGTGATATAAACCTCTCTGGGGGATTGATACTAAAAACTCATTGGTCATACACATTAAGAAAGAAATTTTCAGTCCTAATGACAGCGAAGTTATCGTTCAAGATTTAGCTTTAGTATACGCTTCATAGAACTAGAAGGCTAGCTCCGTTGCCATGTGGTATGATTGCGGAAAAGACAAACCTATAATGGTGAAAAAGGAACTGAGACAGAATTCAAGGGCTTTGTATTTTATTTGGTGAAATCCAATACAGTCCAAGAAAAAGTAAAAACAAACAGTTCAAACTTTTCATTTAGGTACAACTAGGTTTTGGCACTCTAGGAGATGTAAAAATAAGCCACTCCCGAGGATTTCTACTTGTACTTGAGAGCACATCTAAAAGAAAATCAAGACGTAATACAACTTTAACTAGGAAATTACCTAACATTTCATTCGACTTGTGGGGAAAAAAACCACAAAAAAAAAAAAAAACACAAATAAAATTATCACGTAATGCAGAGTGGGATCATTGATCATGAAAATCTTCAAATGAATTCCTCTCTGCTTCTAAAGAAAAATCAAATATCACATCCTCAGCTTAGCTTAGCACTTACGAGTCCTTGGATGGAACCGATCAATGCGAACAACGTGACAAGCAAGAAAATGATAGTAAAGGTCCGAAGCATCACCCACTTTGGTGTCCATGATCTGATATTTGCCTGCTTCAAGTACATCTCTACAGGGAAATATATGGTCAAGGGCCAGAAATTTATGCCCCCTAACACCCCTAGAATCTGGTTGAAGTAAGGGAAGACCACTGCAATTGCTGTTGTTGACATGACATAAACTGTTCGGAAACACAGCCTCAGAGGATTCAATCTGAAGGTCCCGAAAGGAGGGAGTTTTAGCATGTAGTTGTTGTCTACAAATCCTCTGTAAGGGAGATTCTCAGCCAACCATTTTTCTGCGCTCGCAAACAGCGGTTGACTGTATATCTGCCAACCAAAAGATTCACAAAAATGATTTGGGAGTTAAAAGTTACAAATGATTTATGGCTATTGGGAGTTTTGAGAATGGTGTAGTTTTGTAATAACTAGTACCTGATAACCTCCAACTAGATGAAGCACAATGCAAACATTAGCCAAGTCAACAAGCCAATAAGGCTCGTATGATACAAACGCGGTCATGAGATTCCCTGGCGTGTTGTCTCCAAAGGCTGCATACCCGAAACCCCCACAGAAGAGGTAGAAGAAGGTTGTAATAGCGATTGATATATTGGAGGCCTTCTTCATTGTCTGGCTTTCTGATGGTGGTGCCTCCAAAGTATCCTTCAAAATTTTCAAATTTTTTTGTACAACTTTTGTAAGACAAGCTAGGATAAATAAAACCAGAACAACATTTGAAAAAAGTAAAAATAAAAAAAGAGCCCACCAATCTAAGCCTAAAGCTTCCTAGTCTCACTGAACAGATAAAACTAAGATACAAGTCCTAGTAAAACACGAATTCTAATTTCACTAAGCTTTTCCTGCACCAAAAAGCCTCCTACAAGCCTAAAGAAGGTCAAAGAATGCTATTTTCCCATCTGGTTGGAAAGTTGAAAGTGTCATACCTGAATCTCAAAGAGGATTAAGGAGAATGGATAGGAAAATGTAACGTCTCCAAGGGCTTGAGATATCAACCATACTTTATGGCCCGCATTTGGAGTTGAAATACCTCCCATGCTACCCTTTGCATAACCAACACCTTCATTACAATGACAAGACAATAAACTATCAGAATTGGAATAGGAAGAATGATTTAGTCCCAATAAGAAGAACCGCATTTTAGGGTACCTATAACTTTCACGATGGAAAGTGCCAATCCAATAAAAGCATAGGTGAAAGACATGACTGCAGCAACAATAGAAAGCCATTGTATGTTGTGAAAATTTGGTATTTGTGAGAGTACAATCTGAACAACGCCAAATAGCAGTATGTAATAAGTATCTCCGTATTCACATGTCGCTTCAGGCCCTTTTATGTGGTAGCAGTTTGATTCCTCAATCGTTCTGTAGGAATTGGAAAGTGCTTAGAATTAGCTATTTTTAGTATCAATTATCCATTAGTCACAACTTTTCTTTTCCATTTGAAGTTAAGACGAGGGTAGATACCAGAAAATACTAAAAGAACATAAAAACTTACCTCATACTGATACCAGAAGTGATAGTATAGGCGATACCAAACCCGTACAAGCTCACTTGCAGAAGAAGGCCACATGCCAAAGCATTCTTTTTTCCTGAAATTCATGTCAAAAGAATAGGCTCAAGTACAAGCTAATTTTACAAAAGGTGAAAAGGGTAAACAAAGAAACACATGACAAGCATTGGCAAACATATATTGTGATAGATTCCTATCTACTGGTTCCACAAGTTTCGAACATCGGATCTTATCATTAAGGATGCAAAACTGTCGAGAACTACGCAATATTGTTAAGGTTCTCATTTTTCTGGTACCCTGCCATAGGATTCTCTTATTTTCTAATAATGTGCACTTTTGAAAAGAGCAAATACTTGATTGCTTACCTAAGTTCACATCAACTGCCTCAATGTAGGAGCGGTTTCGATAGGGACCGTATTCGGGGTCAGGGGAGCGGTAGCAGTCGCAGAGGAGGAAAGCAGAGAAAAGAGTGGTGAGGGCAAAGGAAAGCATGGCCAGTGGCCCAGCAATCCAACCTAACTGAGCCATACTCCATGAAAGTGAGAGAACTCCTGACCCAATCACTCCTGTTATGATATGTGCCACTGCTGTCCATACATTCCCTTCACATGCCAAAAATACCGATCAGACATACATATATGCATATATATATATATATATAGTTGGAATAAGCAAAATAATTCATTAAAAAGAAAAGAAAAAGGTCATTCAAAAGCAAAATCACAAGAAGCACCAAAAGGGCCAAAACGACATTAAGAAAAAACAGAACCTAAGAAAAAAATGCTTATGAATCTCGTATGTGTATACTTCATATATGTGTGACGTGTATGTATATACAGGCATAGCACACAAAGAGAACAAGAATCAATATATGTGTACAATACAATTTACTCGTGCGGATAATGCCCATAACACCATAAAATCTTTGAAATGAAACTTGAACCATACATTTTAATTTTGAAGATCAAACTTCTGGATATTCTAATTAAATAATGAGGCTTACGGGTTTTCTTAATAAGATTTAACAATCAAAAAAAAAAAAAAAAAAAAAGGAATAAGGAGAAGATAATCCGACACAACAAATAACGTTTGCTAAATGCAAATTCTCTAGTGTCCAGGACTTAATAACATCTTCATATATAATTGAAAAACGCACAAAAAATAAAATTACAGGACAAGAAAAAAAAAAAGAAAGCTAAATTTCATGAAATGGGAACTTCTGGAAACAGAAGAGAAAAGAAAAGAAAATGGAAATTGGGTAAGAAAACATACCAGTTCTTGAGAGAGGATGCTCTTGGAATTGTTTGTGCAACAATGGGATTTTCTGCTCAGTTTTATCTCCCATGGCTGATTTTCTCTCTGTTTTCTAAGCTCAATGTGACGTTCACTTCCAAACAACAACAACAACAACAAAAAAGAATTGAAGGGAGAAAGGAGATATCCAATTATTTTATAGTTGGAATTTAAGAAAAAGGACAAAGGGTGCAACATAAAGAAACCAGTTTTACTTACGTGTTGTTGATTGTTTTGAAGTTTATGGGCGATGTCTCCCGTTAATAAATTCGTCAATTGAATTAATGCAAGTGTTTCGGGGAAAACAGGAGATATTTTTTCAATTTTGTAATCTAGTTTTTGCACTTGTGTCCTTCAACTTCTCGTGATTTGATATTTTGTCTATTATTTGTTTTCATAATTTGACCCTTGAGCTTATAAGATAATAGCAATTCACCCCTTATTGGCGAGGTTAAGTAATTTCAGATGAAATAATTGATCTGTAGCACATTTGTCTCCCTTGAACTAATCTCTATCATTCATATTTAAAGTTTTGGTCTAAGTTCTGAAAATTTTCAAATACGGATACCTTTTCAAACAAATGATTAATATAATAAATATGAACAAGATCAAACAAATTGATTTTTAATCAACTTTATTGACGTGTTATATCTATACTTGATGGTTAAGTATAATCTTAGATTTATGGCCTATGAGTCGAGCTTATGTATATTTTTTTCTTTTAGATGGCTGATTTTTTCACTTCTATTGATGGTTAGAGCAAATGTTAATCGTTGAAAAATTTAAGGGCTAAATTGACAAGAAAAATAATTTAGAGATGGGAGATCAGCAAAATAACAAAATATTCAAGGACAGAAATGCTAAAACCGAAAGCCCATGTCCTTCAAAATCTTGACTAAGAATATTATTTGCACGTTTTTGGGAATTCTGTGACCACGTGGCATAAGGTTTGATGTCAGTCCAAAGAGAGAGAATGATTTACAACTGTGGACAACTTGAGTACGTCTCTCTATGCCCCACTCCTCACCGCAAAATCAATTAAAAAAAAAATGACGGAGAAAAAGAAATTTTTTTTTTCCCCTTATTTGAGTGGATAAAATAAATTGCGACTTGTCGGAGAGTGTTTTCACTTTTTCCTTGTGAAAAAAGAAAATATTAAAACACGGCTTGAATTGAGTTTGGTAAAAAGAAAAAAAAATCTTAGCAGTTTATGAACTTTCTAGATGAAATCATGAACTTGCTAGATTTTTTTTAGTTTATAAAATATCTTGATTTTTTATTTTTATTTTTTTATAAATTATTACTTTTTTATATTAAATCCCCTGTGTCTGGTGGCATGGTTTTGGTATTTTTAAAATCAATTTTTTAAAAATTTTATCATTTTTATTATTTATATCTTTAAAATATTATAGTATATTTTAAATTTTAAAAATTCATAATTTTGATATATATAAGTTCAAATAAGATGATTTTTTTAAAATTAAATAAAATTTTGAGAGAAATAAAACAATATCTATATTGATATATTTTTTTAATTTTTAAATTTTAAATTTTTTATTTTAAATAATTTTTTTCTTTAAACATATTTTTTTTAAATAACTTTTTTTAATCTAAAAAATATAACTCCAAAACTTCTACAAAACTCCCTTGAAGCCCATACGCTTTCTTTTCTTTTCTTTTTTGATAAACAGGTTATGAACTTTCATGATAGTTCATGCAAATAAAAAATCAATTGAAATTAAAATCGCGAGAGATATGATTGGAGACACTTGTTGATTCTTGGCCCAAAAAGTTAAAAGTCAGAAAGAACATTATTTCCATTTTTTAAAGAAATAATTGGCATACTGTAATGATTTTGTTTTGGAGGCGTGTTGACTTGTTCAGTTAAACGAAGAGCACGTTGCACACATTTGAATTGGTTTCTTTTTTTTGTTTTTTAATAGGTTCCCCTTAACTTTTTTATTTTTTTTGATAAGTTGAAGCCACCTACGTATAAGAATGTGGTGTATTTATTGATATTATATTTTTATTTAACATTATATTTTATATTAATGAGTATCATTGCCCGAGTGTAAAAAACATGTTTTCATGAATTTTTACTAAGAAGATGACATTATATTAAATAAAGATTTGATAAGAGAATGATATTTGATTTTGTAGTTTTAACAGACAAATAAAAGTTAGGTAAATCCTTTAAGGATAAGGTTTTAAGAAATGATAAGTTTCATAAGTAAAGTTAAAGAATAGTTTATTGACATTTTGACCTAATATTATATTAAGGGGCTTAAATGGAAGTTTAAAGTAAAGAGAAGGTATAATGATCACTAAAACATGTTTTGAGATGGGTTGAAGCATTTTTAGTATGAATATTTTTACTTATTAAACTTTTACTTATTTTAATTCTTATTATGCAGGTTAGTATGAATAGTTTATGAATAATAATTTTCATTGATTGTGTATTTATCACTTTCCCCGTATATTATATTTTGTTAATTTATGTTAAGATAAGTTTACCAAAAGTAATGCCTTTTCGATTACTTACTTAAGTTATTTTGATTGGTTAGCTTCAGGGCGTTATATCGACATCTGACATGCCTGCGCGAGCATAGCTATTAGTAACAATAGGAACTCTATTATTGTTGTTATTTGATGCTCTTTTGTTTGACAATTACAGTTGCTTCCTGTTTTATAATTCTCCTTGGATGTTTGCAATTCTATGTTTGCCTAAATTTTTTCACGGTTTCTAGATCGAGCCTAAAATTCATTTTCTACAGAAAATTTCCTTATTATTATTGTTGTTGTTATTATTATTTATAATATTTTTACTAATATTATTATTCCTAATAATAAAAGTATTATTTATAAAATCTTAAACTTTACCTAGTTGGTTAGAAAGAAAGAGTTTGAGAAAAAAAGAGAGCGAGAGACGTTCATGTGAGGCTTGAAGTCGATGGTCCAGTGTCTTGCCAGGTTGTTAGCCTCTGCATTTTGCAAGGGAGGTCACAGAAGTCGTCGACTTCGAGTTCGTACTGTCAACAAAGAGGACAGGTTTGATGACAGAGCTTGGTGAGGGTAACATAATGGCTTCTTTCTTTTGTAGATCTAGGACGTGTCCGTCATGGGATTTTGGTGAAAAATCAGGAGCTAGGTCATAGGAGAGAGGTGAGTTTGCTAGTCTGACATGTGCAATGGATTTCACCCGTCGATGGAGGCACGTACGCTTTTGGTGTCATTTTATCCCTGCGTTGTCTTAGATGTTCATTTCCATTGTCTAGCAATGAGGGACTCAATATATTTTAGTAAATTTATGAGATTTTCCCAAGTTTTTTGGTTTTTAGTTTTCATAATATATAAAGAGCATTGACTTTTTCACCTTGATCTGTTTGTTTTGCTTCGTATTGTAATAATAAAGGTGGTTTTTCTGCTCTTCGACATTGTCTATTATACTATAATAGTGGTTGTCTTGTTGACATTGTAGCTATACAAAATGTGTAAGGTGGCCTCTGTGTTACTCAAGGATAGCTCTTATTCGATTGCTAGCATCTGGTGATGGTCAAGGGATTTTCAGAAAGAGCTATATGCGTGCTCGATTTTAGACCAATCGAGGAATTTTCTCATTATTGGGTCTTGGCGTACTTCTCCCTCCTTGATCGTCATTTGATTCTACCAATGGATTCAATCTCTCATGTTGTGCAGGGTCATGCGCATGGTTATAGGTGTTTGTAGTCTTTTCTTAGTTTAATGTAATTTTCCCTTTAAAAAAGTATTTTTTATCATTAATTAATATTAATATTAATATTAAGATTATTAATTGAATATTCTCGCTTTTGCTCTCTAGTAGATTTTTCTTTCCTTTTTGGTTTATTCTTTTAAACATTTTTTGAATACATATAATTAAAGATTTGCACGTAAAGGGAAAAGTACACCATCTTATACTCCTAAACCGTCAATCTGATAATGCACGTTAGTTATATTTGGATATCGATCATTATTGATTTTGAGGTTTGCAATTTGAAAGTTTGGTGTTTATTATACAAAAATAAAAAAAAAATTGTTTGAGGTAGAATTGTGCAATTTAATATTTGAATTAATTAATATTGTTTAAAACTAATCAACGAAATTAAATTTATAGTAACAGATTAAAATTTTTATTTTTGGAAATTATTTTATTGACCCTCTTTTTATAACAGATTGGTGATGTTTGGCGGTTTTTTTTTTTTCACCCTTAGGAGTATCATGTCAACACGTGAGTGAAACATAGAAATGTAGGACATTTGAACTAGCTTGATGTTGCCAGTTTTATTATTATTATAATGATAATCATTATTATCATTACTATTATTAGATTCTTGTACCCTAAGATGTTTTCTCGGATATATGTATTTAACATTTTTTTTTTTAGGAAATCTCTTATTTTAGAGATCCTTTTTTAAAGGGGTTTTAGAGATTGTTCCCGTTTATAGGATTTTTTTTTTTTTTTGGGTTAGATTGTTTAGTGGTAATCGGTTTATTGCTCTTAATTCCTGAGTTTGTTGTGCCCCTCGTTTATGGTCGATTTAGTTTTAATTTCCTCCGTTATTTAGTTTTGGGATGAATTTTTCGAATTCTTCTTGAATTATGTCATCGGTGTCAATTTGCTTCAAAAACTTCAAAATGCACATGTTATGCTTTTTGAACTACAGTATATCTTTGAATCCACTCCCCGTAGTTTAAAAATTTGCTATTTTTAAGACTGAATAGTGCAATAAAACATTTCAGCTCAACGTTGCAAAAGGACTATTATATGAAACCTCATATTTCCTTACTCAGCTAGTAGCTCAAATATACAGGATGTGAAAGCAGCCATTCAAAATTTACCTTTTCTTTTCATCCAAAGTATGAATTGGCAATACAACCATCAATCCAATCACATATTAGAGGAAACACGATACCAATAAACAATCGGTTCCACAGATAAACTCGAATGAAACATTAAAGGAATAAATAATGTGTAAATGTGAACAATCACCCTTGAAAAATAAATTAAAAAAAAAAAAAAAACGAAGGACTCAAAAGTTATGAACCAATACCATGAAAAAATTGCAGTCAAGCTCTCTTCAACTAGGAACATGACATCGAGATTCGCCAAATTTTAAGGTATAAGTCTTTCATTATCATTTTGATCATACTATCAGCCTTAAGAAAATCCAATAAATAAATAATAATAATAATAATAATAATAATAATAATAACAACAACAAGGATATCTTCTATAGAAAATGAATTTCAGGTTTGATCTAGAAACCGATCTCCGATCGAAAATAAATTTTAGGTTATATCCACAACTTTAAATAACCTATAGCATATATATGAACTTATTTTTGTACATGAACTAGTTTCGCTTTATGCTCCATCAAACAACTAAACTAAACTGGTGATTTAGGAGAAGACATAACCTCTTTGTTTAAGTATCTGCAATCATAATTTGTAGCCCATGTTGTAGAATCCTCATTGCCATAAAATATCTTTTTAGACTTAAATTTTCCTCCCATAATGAATTCGTAATAGCAGCCTTAGCGACGGTAGCAGTGATATTGGGGCGACCACAATTGATAAAAGAGCTACGTAATAGATGTTGAGAGTTATCATCGACTCTTGATAATACTCTAGAATATTATAGAGGAATCAAGATCTTTTTGCAAGAGTGTGAATATTCTAGAAGGTTTTAAAATATTCTAGATAGGTCTATAATACTTTTGAATATCTCCGTAAGTTCTAGGTCTCTCTAGAGCACTCCAAAAATTTTTACCAGACTTTGGAAGACCCTAAAAGTCTCTGAAAAACTTTAGAAGTTTCAGAGTTCTTTGGAACTTTCTAGAAGATTTATTATGCTTGTAGAATATAGGAGAAGATTATGAAAGGTTCTGGTAATAAGGAGCAACTGCCTTTAATTGCCTATAAATAAAGACCCAATGGTCTCAGTGGTATGGCAATATTAATCCAAAAATATGTGTGCTCAAGAATGGAGAAGTGTCCTTGTGTGCTAGTATTATTTGTGAGTGCTAGAGATAATTTTTTATGATCTTGTGTTCTAGTGGTATAAGTGCCTCACTATTGTATTGCTTTTAGCAATAATAAAAGTAATTACTCTATATGTGTCTTTCTACAACTGATATTAGAGCCAAGTTGAGAGATCTCGGTGGTTGTAGTTTTTTTTACTGATCTTCCACATCAGAAAAGACTTCTTGAGATTGTCATTAAGTGAATTTATCTATGTTGTAAGTATTATGAGACTCTGCAAGTTTGATAGTGCTGAGATCTTACTAACATAATGGGTGACTTACAAGTCATCGAAGAAATCAAGACGCTCAACAATCATAATTACAGCCCATGGTCAACGTGTATGGAGTTATATCTTCAAGGCTAAGACCTATGGGAGGTTATTGGCAATAAGGAGACCCAGCCACCTAAAAGAGACATAGATGCCTTGAGAAAGTGGAGGATTAAAGCCGGCAAAGCGATGTTTACAACAAAGACCATAGTTGAAGGCAAGTTGCTAGAGCATATTTGAAAGGTGACGATGCCGAAAGCAATATAGGATACTTTTAGAGCACTCTTTTCATGGAGGAATGACGTAAGGCTACAACTCTTGGAGAATAAGTTATTATCAGTTTTGCAATGAGAAATGACGATTAAAGAGTACTTTCACAAGGTAAAGTCACTCTAACCCGAGATTTTTGAGTTAGATTCTACGACCACTACTTTAGAGTCTAGGATGAGGAGGATAATAATCCACGAACTAAGACTAGAGTTCAAAAGTTTTGTTGTTGCAATACAAGGTTGGCCTACTCAATCATCTCTAATAGATTTTGAAAATTTAATAGCATACCAAGAGTTTATGGCTAAACAAGTTAGTAGAGGCTCATCAAAAGGTGATGATAAAGCTCGCAGCAATAAAAATAAAGGTTGTTTGAGGTCAAATATGGCTAAATGATAGAGACGAGATGATGACAAAACAAGTAATCATCAAGGAGGCTCTCAAACAGGGAGAGCGTAGAAGAACGGTAGCAAGGGTAATCAGTCTAACAAGAAAATTTTTTGTTGCTACAACTACAGGAAGAAGGGCCACATTGCTAAAAATTGTTAGCATAAGAAAGAATCAGCTAAGAGTAATGCAGTGACTTTCAACCATGAAGGAAGCAACAAAGACAACTAGGACATTGAAATTGCTATGGCTATTGAAAAAGAAAAGTTGGCTCTCACGGTAATTGTGCCACAATGGTTTGACTACGAGAATGATTAGATCGTCGACTCTGAATGCTCAAATCACATGATTGGTGATAAGGAGAAGTTACAAAATATGATAGAATATAAGGGAGGTCGTGTGGTTGTGATGGCCAACAACTCATGGTTACTAATTACGCACATTGGTAACATAACCATTATGCCACGCTTTAGCTCTAACCAAGTGCCACTTCAAGATGTATATCACATCCCAGGTATGAAAAAGAATCTATTATCAAAAGCACAGTTAACATCATTTGGGCATCATGTTTTGTTTGGCCTGAATGATGTAAAAGTATATCAGAATATCAAGATTTCAGGTACATTGACAATGTTGGGACATAAAATGGAGTTGGTCTACACAATGTCAACTGAATCAGCTTATGAAGACAAGATTTGATGAAATGAAACCACAGATTTTTGGCATGCAAGATTGGGACACGTTGGCTACTACAGGTTGAAGGTGATGATGATGAAGGATATGCTTAAGGGTTTACCTTAACTTGAAGTGAGAATGTTCTGTGTCGAATGCATCATGTTCCCTATAAGGAGTCGAAGTTTAGAGCAAAGGCACTGCTAGAGCCTGTACACTTTGATGTGTTTGGACGTGTTAAGTAGCCATTGATTAGTAGGATGTGCTACATGGTTACATTTATCGATGACTTCTCAAGGTACGTGTGGGTTTTCTTTATGAAAGAAAAATCTAACACGGTTAAGAAATTTAAAGAGTTCACAGAAACGATAGAAGGATAAATCAGTAGGAAGATCAAATACTTGTGCACTGAAAATGGTAGTGAATACACTTTAGATGAGTTCGAATAGTATCTATGAAACTGTAATATCCGTCATCAGTTCACGTGTACAAATATGCCGCAGTAGAATAGAGTGGCTAAAAGAAAGAATCGACACCTTGCGAAGATATATCAAAGCATGCTATACACCAAAAATATTCCAGGCCAGTTTTGGGTTGAAGGTATGAGGACTACTGCCCATGTTATCAATAGGCTTCCTTAACCAAAATTTGATCTTATCTCGCTCTTTGAAAAGCTGTAGGTATATTAAACCTACAGTTAGTCATTTTCGAGTGTTCAATTCTATATGCTATGTGTTTGTGCCAGACCAATTACGCACGAATTTTGATAAAAAGGTAGTGCGATGTATCTTTATGACATACGACAGCCAAAGAAAAGGGTAGAGATGTTGTAATCTAATCACTGGTTGTTGCTATATGTCAAGAATATGGTGTTTATTAACGCATCTTCATGAGAGTCTTCACAAAAGGGGGAGTTGCTTGATTCTAAAGTGATCGGGGATCAGTTTCAGCAGAAAGTATGAAAGTAGATTGTTTAACTACAACCAAATCCTGAAAAAGAGTTGAAAGCTGAAGATAATGAAAATTGAATAGCAAAAGAGAGTCCTTGGTGAAGATTGGAATGCTGGAATGCAAGCCTATCTCAAAGCTGATGGAAGCAAATGTCAAGCTATGCACACATGAAGGGAAAGACTTGGAAGATGGAACAATGTATCGATAGTTAGTGGGAAATTTAATCTATTTAACATTGACCAAGCCCAGCATCTCTTATGTAGTAAGTGTCATCAGTTGGTACATACAGAATCCAAAGAAGCCCTACCTCAAGGTGATGTGATGAATCTTGAGATATGTCTGAGGAAAAATATACTATGGACTTATATACAAGAAAGAAGAAGATGTCAAGTTGGTTGGTTACTTCAATGCTGATTATGTTGGAGATCCTGATATGCAATGGTTAACTTCAAGATATGTGTTCCAACTTGGCTCAAGAACCGTATTTTGGAGTAGTAAGAGACAACCAAATGTTTTGCTATCAACAATAGAAGTGAAGTATAAAGTAGGGGCTATGGCGGCTCAGGAGAGCATGTTGGTCATACCACTATTAAGTGATCTAAACCAACTAATTAACGATACGGTACCACTTTTCTATGATAACTTTTCTGCAATTCAATTAGCTGAGAACCCAGTATTTCATGTAAGGACCAAGCATGTCGAAGTACATTATCATTTTCTTAGAAAAAAAGATCTTGCAAGAAGAGCTGGAGATACATTATATTAAGACAGATGATCAAGTGACAGACTTGCTTACCAAATGGCTCAATTCTACATAATTTCAGAAGCTCAGAGATCAACTCAACATGAAAACAAGAACATAAATTAAAGTCAGTGCTAAGGGGGAGTGTTGAGAGTCATCATCTATTCTTGATAATACTCTAGAATATCCTAGAGGAATCAAGATCTTTTAGAAGAAGTGTTAATATTCTAGAAGGTTCTAAAATATTCAAGATAGGTCTATAATACTCTAGAATATTTTAATAAATTCTAGATCTCTTTAAAACTCTCTAAAAGTCTTTGGAAGACCTTGGAAGACCCTAGAAGTCCTTAGAAAACTCTAGAAGCTTAAGGGCTCTTTGGAGCTTTCTAGAAGATTTGTTATACTTGTAGAATATAGGAGAAAATTATGGAAGGTTCTAGTAATAAGGAGCAATTGCCTTTAGTTGCCTATAGATAGAGACCCAATGGTCTCGGTGGTGTGGCAATGTGAGTCCAAAAAATGTGCATGCTCAAGTATGGAGAAGTGTCCTTGTGTGCTAATGTCATTTGTAAGTATGAGAGATAATTTTTTATCGTTTTATGTTCTAGTGGTATTAGTGTTTCACTATTATAATTACTTTTAACAATAATAAAAGTGATTACTTCACGTATATCTCTCTACAATAGAGACACTCTTACTTTGAATTTGCTGTATTTTTCTTAGTCTTCATGTTTTGATCGGATCCCATTTGTGTTTATTTACGTGAAAAGAACATAAAATTGATTGAAGGCAAGAAAAGCATTAGGGAGATAGGGACTTGTAAGGTTTGATTCTGCTCAAGGTCTTGTGGCTTTGTGGCAGGATTGTAGAACTACAAAAGTGTATCATAAAATGTTGAAACTGTTCATATGCAAACGAGAAAAATATGATAAGGAAAGAAACGATTAAAGCACATCGATATTAAAAAAACATGTGAAAAAATTTAGGCAAACATAGAATTGCAAACATCTAAAGAGAATTATAAAATAGAAACTCGCTACAATTGTCAAAACAAAAATTACATCAAATAACAAAAGTAACAGAATTTTCTATTGTTACTAATTAATAGCTTAAAAGGAAACATGAAAAAGCAAGAAGGTTCGCATAAATTACTAATGATATAAAAATATGAAATAGACTGGGAGTCCTCAAAGCTCTAATTAGTAGAAAACGGCAGGGAAGGAATAGCAGTAGGCCACCATGGATGCACCAGAGGAAAGACATATAAACCATTTCTATGTCTACAAACAAGCTTGGCATCGTCTCTACCACTCCCAGTTTTGTATCGAAAAAGATTAACATTGCCGATACCAATGTCCTCATGACGAGGTATGCTTGTTAAGAAAAACACATCTCCATCTTTCGGATGAAGAGCAACAAGAATAAACTCCACTCTTTTGTTGATTCTTTGAATACGAACATGGTGAACTAAATCCCAAGAGGCAGTGTTGTTGTGACGATCATCATCAAGTTCCCAAACTTTCAAAATATAGGATTTCTTAAACTAATAGAACTGCACAAGCCTCAAACGACCCCGAACCACACCAAGACGTACCCTCCCACAGTCGCTGTACTCGTTTTCTTGAGCAAAGTTCAAGGGTAAGCTAATCAAACGGCATTGTTATTCTTCTTCTGCCTCAGAATTATCCTTGAATGGGTCGAAAGCAACAACTCCACTTAACACATTATCCCGACTCCCAAGTGCTCGGTATATTATTCCATTGCTCCCAACGGAAGTTTGACACTAAAAATATAAGTTGTTTATGAACCAGAGCTTTGACTTGGTCCATTGTCCGATCTCGGAAGAAAAGACTGACAGAGAGGTCGAAATTGTGTTCTTTAGTAGAGACTAGCGCAACCCTGTATTTGATGCTACAATTACAATAAAAATATGAACGTGAATTACTCGATCTTGTCCTTGTTCTTGTACTCCTCCTCCAAATCCAAATTGTGACTGGCAGGTGCAATTGGGCTTGCACACAAAACCACATCTATAGGTAACATATGGCAAGTTGACCGGGTTGTTTGGAAGCAAAATCCATTGCTGAGTCAGGGGATTGCAAATACAAAAATTCTACTGGATCACTCTAATCAGCAACAAGTCCCGGAAGGACGATATTATACAGTCGTATGGCCATGGAAAGAAATCAAGATATTTCTTTTTAAATTCTCTAGATACCTTTCTGTAGTGGAGAATTTTGGACTTGTTGGATAGAAAGTCGTGGCAACCGTCGAGCATCGGCCAGTAGTAATCGGATAGTCCAGCACTGCGGGTGCGGTATTTGCCTCTCAATAAAAGAGTATAAGGCAGCCGTTCACTTTTTTGGTCTTGTTGTTGTTGTTGATGTCATTTGAGGTGGCGATGCTGATTGAGTTTGCGAATGAAATATAAGCCGCGTTGCGAGTGAGAGGAAACGAGAGAGAACTAGCGATTGCAGACGGTGCTGCACGCGATAACGGATCCGGAATCAGGGAGTTGGAGAAGTATCTCCTACAGAACGTTGGCAGTAACGACAGACATGAATTCGAAAGCTGCTGAGGATGATGATGATTGTCCTTCTCTAAGCCTGTGCCAATGACCTCATTTTCCCTTAAGCTTGTTGTGCCTATCCCATGCAAGTCGTTCCCAGTTAACAGTCTGTAAAGCTGCTTTTGCTGCTGCTGTTGGCTTCTTCTCTTCTAACGTCTTTTCAATTGTCGCCCTTCTCCCGGTTTTACCATGACGAATTTGAGGTACAGAATTGAGTTTGGAAGCTGAAAACCATTTGTGTGTGTATATATATATTAACTTGGTTTTTATATTTAAATTTAAGATTTTTCTATTAAATTGAATACCCTTTTTATGTTGATCTAAAAAAGAGGGGAAAGAATAGGGTTAATCTCATAGCATACCTGATTTTACTATAAAATACAAAATTTGAAACTTCTCATTTACAAATTAAAAAAAAAAAATTCTTTTCTATATCTCTCTGTTCTTTTTTTAGTAGAATTTTTTTTTTAATTTTTACTTTTGGTTTCTTTTTTTGAAAATTTTTTGAATATATATTTTTTCTTTAAAATTTGCAAATAAAAGGGCAAAGCTCGTTATTTTGCAATCCAAGGAGCATCTTTTTTCAACCTGTCAATTTGATGTTGTTTCTCAGTTACTCGATCTCATTTGCTAATAATTTCAAATTTTACGGTGAAAATTTAAAATTTGAAGTTTGAGGAGTATTATTTCATTATACAGAAACGAAAACTGTAAAAGGCAAATTAAAATTTAAAATTTTAATCCTTCGATAATAGTAGGAATAATAACAATAATATCTTCTCAGAAATAATAACAATAATAGTTATAATGAGTGTCTCTTTTTAAGAGATTGTTTCCGTTTGTAAATTAAAATTTTATATTTTCTGCGGTTGTTCCTTTGCAATAGTTTCTTTGTTCCTACTTCCTATATTTGTTCCTGGGATTTATTGTCAATTATATTTTACTTCCTTTGTTATCAACATTTTGAATAAATTTTATGTTTTTCTCTAAACTATATCACTTGCATCAACATATATTCGAATTTTAAAACATACATATTGCTTTTCCTGAATCATAGTATTATAATTAGATTCACCCAACATACTTTGAAAAAGTGCTATTTATTTTTAGATAATATAGCACATATAAGACACATGAGGAGTGCAAATTTATTAAACCCTTTGAATAAATAAATTGAATTGAAATTCATTGTCCAACTTTCTTTTGTTTGCTACTAAGTAACTACTCTAATGAGTGAATATATATGAGATTTATTGGCCAACTAATTTATTGGAGCGAAAGATCCCCTATATATTATACTTAATTTTAAATTAAACGATGCTCGATGGGGATAAATCTTTATATTATAATTCAATAGATATATTAAGTATGTTTTTTTCTTTTAAAGTACGTTTTTCAATTCGGGGGTACATTAGTGTCCTAGTTTATGTGGAATTTGTAAAAATATTTCCTTAGTTTGTTTAAATGTCTTTTATTTACTGTTTTGTTTTGAATTTTTGCTCACCTCGTTTACTTGTCTACTGCCGTTCATTGAGTTTCTTATCAGATCAATGCTTATGATTGTTTTTATTATGGATAACAACGGGGTGGATTTAGAGCGGAGTAGCCTTCTCATCAACCCTATGAATAAAAACACTGCTCATACTCACCGCATAACTTGTCTTCTCCATTATGTACCGGTTCGGTGTACCCTGTTAACTTATTTATGTATTTTCACTATATAAAAATTTTTAAAATTTAAAAAATATAAATATAAATGCTTATATATGAGATTTTAAGTTAAAAAAAAAAAAAAAATCAAAACTACGAGGTTAATTTTTTCATATGTTAAACTTTAATACTTAGAATCATATATATTATAAAACATCATGTATAAAATATTTAATATAAAAATAATACATAACTAAACGGGTAGGTAATTGGGGAATTGAATTGGGTTAACGGGTTAATGGAGAATCATAAATATAGGTAGCAACTCAAATTTTTCATTAATAAACGAAATAACATTAAATATAATATCAACCATAATAGAGTTGGATCCTATTGTTAGTAATATCTTAATAATAGTATCAAAACATGGAAAAAAAAAAAAAAAAAAGAAGGTCCAATATAAATTTAGAATTCAAAATTATAACATAGCCAGAGCCAGAGGCGTCGTCGTCGAAGCTGGGCCTAAGCGGATGATGGAAGAGAAGGAATAGTAGTAGGCCACCAAGGATGCACAAGAGGAAAGACACACGAGCTGTGTCTACCTTTGTGAACAAGTTCAACATCGGCACTCCCAATCTGGTATCGGAAAATATCACAACATTTGGTGCGACCATTAGCACTACTTGTTAAGAAAACCACATCTCCATCATCCGGATGAAGAGCAACAGGAAACAACACCACGCTTTTGTCGATCCTTTCAAAACAAAGGTCGTGAACCAAATCCCAAGAGGCTTTCTTGCTGCGATCATAATCATCATCATCAAGTTCCCAAGCTTTCAAGACATAGGTGTTGAACCTCTTAATGAAATAGAACTGTAAAAGCCTTAGACGGCCGCGAACCACTCCAATACGTGCTATCTTAGCATAACCTGGGACAAACTCAGCCGGCAAGCCAATCAAACGGCATCGTTCTTCTTCCATATCTTCCCCATCCTTGAACGGGTTGAACGCTACAATTCCTCTCCAATCTCGATTCCCAAATCCCCAGTACATAATTCCGTTGTTCCCCACACAAGTCTCATGCCAATTAAATAAGACGTTTGAAAACTGGAATGCCGATTTGCTCCATTGTCCGGTTTCAGAGGAAAAGACTTCCGCTATTAAGGTCGTACTGTCCCAATTAACCGCACTGATTAGTGCGACCTTGTATTTGATGCTACAATTGCAATAAGAATTAGACCCTTCTCCTCCAAATTGTGAGTTACAGGTGCAACTGGGCTTGCACACAAAACCACACCTATAAATAACCGAATAGTATCGGATCTTAGGGAGCAAAATCCATTGCTTAGTTAGGGGATTGCAAATACATAAATTCGGCCCCGTGATCGAAATCAGCAACAAGTCATCGAAGGACGAAAGTATAAACTCAACGCGCCAAGGTAAAAAATCAAGATAACCATTGTCAGCAGCAGTAGAAGCGTGTCCATGGTGAAGAATTTTTGACTTGTCGGATAAGAAGTGGTGGCGTGGAATGGTGTAAAAGTGAAAGTAGTACTGTAGTCTATAACCTCTTGAAATATGATTGCCTGTCATCAAAAGAGTATAGGGAAGTTCTTCTTGTTTTTGTTCTTGTTGTCGTCGTCGTTTGAGGCGGTGATGGTAATTGAATTTGCGGATGAAATACAAGTATTGCGAAGAGCGAGAGGAAACGAGAGAGAACCAGCGCTTGCAGACGGAGCCACACTGGATAACAGATCGAGAATCGGGAAGTCGGACTAATATCTCCTGCAAAAGGTCATCCGTTACGACGGACATGAATTTTGAAGCTGCTTCGCTTCCCCCATTAAACTTGCACCTTTTAATCCGAAGCCTTTCGGATTGTCTTCGTCCTCCATTATTAACCTGTAATTGCTTGCATGTTCTTTTCTTCGCCGGTTTTTCCGGTTCATGTTGTACTCCATTAGGCTGCTTTTGCTTGAATGTTTTCTCTCTTATAAGCCTAAGCCTTTCCGATCGTCGTCCTTCTCCGATCTCCATCATAATTGGGTTGGTGGGGGGGTTGTGGAGGAGACGACGATAGGACGTTTGTATGACGAATGCATGTATCGTTTAGAGCTGATTATAATTAAATTTGGATAAACATTAGTTTTTAGGATAATAAGTATTCAATTTTTTTTTAAATTTTGAAAATGACTGTTACTCGATTTTGAATTTGGATTTATGTTTATTTGTTTGAATTGTTTTGAATAGTTAGAATTAAATTATCTTTTCCTCAGAAAAAGTGTTAAGTTTATCTTTTTGTTAATTTAGATATTAAAAAATAGCTCACTAATTCCCAAAAAAAAATTGCTTACTAATTTTTTGTTATTAATTTTTTTTTTATGTAAGTGATGATTGATTAGAAAATTACCTAAGTCGTCAAAAAAAAAAATTTTTTTTTTCCATTGATGAACTTGATACAAATTCTCCCTTCTTGACTAACATAATACAAACTTTATTTTTATTAGTGTATAATTTGAATCATGCCAGTTTAGTGTCAAATTTTTATGTGATAGTAATGTAATGGTCTCTAAATTTATTTCATTAAGGTTCCTTATTTATTATTGAAATCATGTTTTTCTTTACAATTGCTATAATGTGAAACCGTTTCATTAATTAAAAAGAAAAAAAAAAGTTCTCTCTCTCCCTCCTCTCTGTCCCTCTTCAAGCTCCTATGACTAGTTTATTAAGTTGTTGATATCTAGATTGAGTATGTAATTTATACAGGTTGTGTATTAATTACTTCCATTGTAGATTAGATTTTGTTAATTTGAGTTAAGATAAGTTCATGAGAAATGACATCTTCTAGATTAGTTACATGAGTTATCTTGTAATTGATTAGCTATTTTAGCAGGCGTTGCATCTATGACGACCCTGCTTACGTAGTCGCTACTACACATACTTAAATTACTTAACTTATATACTTATCTTATAGGACTTAAAATTTGTGGAATATTTTTCTCTTATATGCATACATACATATGGATATATATGTATATCCTTCAGTAATTACTACAATTGTAAATACCATATTAAGTATACTTGGCAGTTGCTATATTTACTGTAATAATAACACTTGTGATTATTATATCTACCATAGTAACCATACTTAAAATTTACTCGCATAACTAATTAACAGTTTTCAAAACTTACTGTTTATAATTAACTAATAATAATTACTTGCTAACAGAGGTTTGAATAGCACACTATAAGTACTTAAGTAGGAATAACAATTTACTAGTATATATCAAAACATATTATTTTTAATGCGAAAATATATGCATAGTGGTATCCTTGACCACCCTTGACACTCACTCCGTAGCTTACCCAATTCATCCTTATAAACCGTGGATTTTGTACCTATAGTATGAACATTATCTGATGAACTTTTACTCAATAAGTACAAACATAATCTTGCAAAATATGTAAAATATTTCATATCACGTGCTTAATCCATTTATGCTTAATTGTGGATTTCATATTGTATCTTTAACTATCTAATTTCAAGTTATAGGCCCGATCATCGATAAGTTAGGATTTATAAGGTCCATATTGACACCAAGATCATAAATAGGATGTGTTGGCGAGATCATAACTTTATATGATCCTCTCCCTGTGGAAGGTTGATATGACATTCATAACTTAATTTGTCTCAATCTTGTTATCTTTAGTGAGTATGCAATGTGTAATACCTAAACATAAATCATAAATCATATATATTGTAAAATTATGCAATTAATTCTTAATCATGAAAACATGCTTGTAAAGCACTGTCTTAAAATATTATCGATCTTATAACTTTATCATAAATTTAGTATATGAAAAAAAATATCATAAACCATATATTTAAAAACACGACATAAAGACTTGCATTTCTTAAAACATGTTGTTCTTAAAACAATTCAAAACCTACATTAATTGAAACTCTACAGAACTTGCATCACATAACATTAATGCATTTCATAAAACATTTAAGTTTTCAAACTATAGACAAGGCTTCTACTTACCTGTTTCTTATCATAATGTTTTTCTATCTTGATCTTGTGGTGAAACAGTAGGTTGACATTCTGTTTTAAACACTCATAATAAGTGTAAGTATTTGATTAAATAATTAGAGTTCTATCTTAGAAATTTATTTAACTATTTATCTATCTTAAATAGTTGATCTACTACCAAGTTGTCTAGTTCAAGGGGTATTGGCCGACAAGCCCATTTAACTACGTAAATCCTTGTTTCTTATAAAAATCTCTTGATAAAAGTTTGCATTCATCTATTAAGAAACAAAAACTTTGAAGTGCAAATTAAAGTTAAAATTTTCATATATTTAATAATGATGATGATAATTTTCTCAAATATAATAATTGTTATTAAAATCATAGTAGATTCTTATATTATTAGGGTTTTTATTTTTAATTTGGATATAAGAGATTTGAATTTTGTATTTTGAGGTGGAGTTAGGTGTAATATTATCACTAGATTTTTAATGATAGACTATATTTGTAACCACTTATTCTTGTATTCTAAGTTTGTTTTTGTGGATTGCTACTGCTGGATTATACTTATAACCACTTATTCTTGTGTTCTAAGTTTGTTTTCTTAGATTGTTTTTTTAGCTTTTTTTATCATCTCCTTTTTGGAGATTGTTTCCGTTTTTAACTTAAAATTTAATATTTTCTGTAATTGTTCATTTATAATCGTTTCTTTGTTCCTATTTCCTATATTTTTGTGCCCTGGTATTTCTTGTCAATTTTATTTTAATTCCTTTATTATTGACATTTTGGGTAAATTTTTTGTTTTTCTCTAAACAATGTCACTAGTGTAGGTGTAAATTTATTAAACCATTTAAATAACTAAATTAAATTGAAGTTCATCCTCCACTTTTTGTCTTTGTTTGCTTCTAAAAAACTAATTAATAAGTAAATTTGGTGGCCAAACCATTTATTGAGTTTTTGCTCACCTCGTTTCCTTGTTTACTGTCGTTCATTGAGTTTCCTATAAGATAGAGTCGTTTTCCGACCGTTGAGGTCGTTTTTCCACTAAAAATTGTTTTCTGGTTCGATGCCTTTAATCTGCTTATTGGCGTTTTTTATGATGTTGGGGTATTCAATTTTCAAGTCGCTGGCTGGGAAAATTGTTACCTTGTTATGTCGTTTCTTTACGTTTTTTGATTGATGTCGGTTGGTTCGTATTTATTGATGATGTGGTTTCAATTAGTGTCGTTTCTTTCATTGTTACATGATGATGTTATTTCCTCATATTTGTTTTGTGTGCATGTCGTTTTTTACTTGTGTAGTATTTTGGTTGATGTCGTTATTATGTTACTGTCTTTTTTTCAAATTGTTGTTGTTGTTGAGGTTATTCCGTGTCATTTTTTAGTCCTTTATCCTGCCGACGTCATTTGTTAGACAATTGTCGTTTTTAGAATTGTTATCGTTTGTTTGTTTTTTTTTTTGGTGGATAGGTCATAAGGTTAACATGGAATCATTAACCTATAAAACACTTAGTGATTAATTTCTATAATTGTACCTATTAATTAAATAGGGAGAAATAGCTAAATCACAAATTTTTTTTTAATTTAAAGAGATAAATAACAGATTTTAAAAATTTAAAGTATAAATTATTTATCGTAAATTTTACTTTAAATTTTCATAAATAAAATATTCACAGTAAATATTACCTCAAATATTTTAAAACTTGCTATCACATTAAATATATATGTTCTCAATTAAGTGGCCTATGTGCTACAGTTTCCGAATTGGTCCAGTAAGCTCTAGCTTTTAAACTTCAGAATGATACACTGTTTATATTTTTGCTGAAACTACAATAGATATACTATGATTGATGAAGAATATACATTACATTACATGAAATCATTAATACCTCTAACTTAATTTGACACTTATAATTGACCAAATCAAGCCTACTACAGTCACAAGAAAGCAATCAAGGCTAAATGTCACAAGAACAATCCACTCTCTAGTCCAAGCACTGATTTTCATTGGGATTAAGCACATTTCCACAGGAACATATATACCCAAAAAAAAAAAAAAAGTGTACAGAATCATTGAAGAGAGAGATATGTGTTCAAAACTGCAAATAAAATAAACAAGACTAATGTGAAGAAATGACTCATAAAATGAAAAATCTATGGCAACTGTGTCATTTCCACTTCATCTCCATTAATCTTGAACTGTTTATCTTGCCATTGAGATCATTTAAATTACCTTTTCTAATGATACTTTTATGAGATTATGTAAAATAAACGACGAAAATAGAAAAATAAGAACACATAAATTTACATGAAAATTTCTAGACGAAAAAAAAAACCACAGACAGAAGAGAAGAAATTTACTAATTTAAAAATTGAAACAAAAATTGAGAATAACATGGATGGTTCAAAAACATAAAAAACTGAAATTCTAAATTAATACATAGTATGAAAATAAAATAGGTGCATACTATGCATAAAATAGGTCCTAAATTAAACAAGAGGAAAGTACACAAGCTGTATCCACCTTTGTGAACAAGTTCAAATTTGTCGCTACTAATCTTGGAAAAGATTATGGAATTTTCTGTCATCATCATGTTGAGAAAAGTGCATATGTATGTTGTCTCACATGGAAATGAATGAAGATGTGAAGTGATCTATATATATGGAAGGACTCAAAATCTAATAGGTTAAATTGGGCTCTTAAAGTATGTTGGGTCAGTTTTATATATGGTTTCTCTCTTACAAGTCGTATTAAAGCAAATGAGTCGTATTGGTCACGCAATTATATTCAGTTATCAAGTTCTCACGTTGCCTTTCATGATGAATTGGTGTTGCCCGCATTTGGTGCCGTTGCAAGTGCAAATAGTAGAGCATTTTGTGAACTTGCATGGTTTCGACTTTTTTTTATACTTGAGTTTGCTCCGGTTTAGAGTACGATGCTTGGATGTGCCGGTTATTAGAAACTTCAATTAGGGAGAGATTATTGAGAAAAGTGCATATATGTATTATTCCACATGAAAAGTGGATACGGATGTGAAATGGATTATACACATAAAAAAATCTAAGACTCAACAGGTTAACCTAGGTTAAGTTAGACTTTTAGAGTGTGTTAGATCAGTTTCACATATGGTTTTCCCCTATAACTGTCCCTCGTATCTATAAGTTTGTTCATATTATTAAACATGGTAATGGAAAACAACAGTCGTCATCATTAGCAGCAACAGCATCAAAATTCATGTCCGTCATTACCAACAATATCCTACAGGAGATATTACTCTGATTTCCCAATTCCCGATCTGTAATTGAATGCGGCTCAGTCTACAAGCGCTGGTTCTCCGTCGTTTCTTCTTCTTCTTCTTCTAGCCCACAACAACAACAACAAGACTTTTATTTCATCCGTCAATTCATTCACTATCCCCGCAACAAGAACATTAGCAACTGCCCTGTACTCTTTTGTTGAGAAACATTTATTATACAGATGGTGTTGGACAATGCATACAACTTTCTATCCCACAAGTCTGGATTTTTTCACCGTGGAAACGCATCTACTTCTAGTGAAGATAAAGATGATGGAAGAGATGATCATGATGATGATGATGATTTTGATTATGATTATCTTGGAGGAGTTGGAGTTGGAGCAGGAAGATCATCATCTTCATTTTCATATTATTGTAATTGTAGCATGAAATACAGGGTGCACTAAACACATTTAAATCCAGCATAGCGGTGATCAGGGATGGAGGGAGTGAAGGACTACAGGGGCCTAAAGCCCCCTCTTAACTTTTCTTTTTTTTTAAAATACCCTATGGTTTCCAATAAAATTTCAAAATAGCCTCCCTTAAAAATGAAAACTTACTCTTAATAACCTTTAATTATCCATACTATGTTTATTAGCTCCCGACCGAAAACTCTGGCCTCGTCCCTGGTGGCAATGATGTATACTGTGGCGGTCTTTTCTTCTGAAACCGGACAATGGAGCAAATCGAAGCTCCAGTTTCCAAACATATTAGTACATTGGCATGAAACATCTGTTGGGAATAATGGAATTATATATTGGGTATTTAGGTCGAAAGCGTTGGAAGGCATTGTTGCATTCGACCTGTTCAAGGATGATTTTGAAGTAGAGGAAGAAGAACAATGATGCCGTTTCATTAGCTTGCCCTTAGAGATTTCCCGAGGGCTTGGGATGGGTAAGGTTTGATTCTGCTAAAGTTCTTGCTGGTTGCGGCCTTTGTGCCAGGAATTTATAGCTACAAAAGTATGTGTCCTAAAATGTCGAAACAGTTAGATGTAAACAAAGAAACAGATGTGATGGAAAGAAATGATTAAGCACATGATAGAACTAAGACACTCGAAAAAATTTAGGCAAACATAACATCTAAGGTGAATTATGAAATAGGAAGCAAGATCAAAATTTCATTATTAAACAAATATCATTTAATAATAACAAACCACAATAGAGTTGAGTTCTATAGTTAATAATAGCATAAAAGGAAACATTAAAAGAAAAGGTCTTATATATAATAACTATAATTTATAACATGAATGAAATAAACTCTCCGGAGGCCGTGATCGAAGCTGCAGGCTTTAAGTAGATTGTGGCAGAGAAGGAATAGTCGTAGGCCACCAAGGATGCACAAGAGGAAAGACACACGAGCCGTATCTACATCTACGAACGGACTCAACATCATCGCTCCCAATCTTTATTGGAAAAGATCATGACATTCGATGCCATCATCAATATTACTTGTTAAGAAGACCACATCTCCATCCTCGGGATGAAGAGCAACAAGAGACAACGCCGTGCATACGTCGCGCCATTCAAAACAAACATCGTGAACCAAATCCCAAGAGGCAGTATTGTTGAGATCATCATCATCAAGATCCCAAGCTCTGAAGACATAGGTGTAGGATCTTCTAAGGAAATAGAACAGTGAAAGCCTAAGACGGCCCCGAACCACTCCAATACGTGCTTGCTTATAAGAATAACCATGGTCAAACTCAACCGGTAAACCAATTAAACGGCATCGTTCTTCTTCCAAATCATAGGCCTCCTTGAACGGGTTGAACGCGACTATACCTTCCCACTCGTGATACCCAAATCCCCAGTATATAATTCCGTTGTTGCCAACACAAGTCTTATGCCAATAATATAGAATGTTTGAAAACTGGAATGTCGATTTGCTCCATTGTCCGGTCTCAGAAGAAAAGACTTCCGCAGTAAAGGTCGTGCTGTTGAAAAAACTTGTAGTGATTAGTGCTACCCTGTATCTGATGTTACAATTGCAATAAATATATGAACAAGAATTAGATCCTTCTCCTCCAAATTTTGAGTTGCAGGTGCAATTGGGCTTGCACACAAAACCACATCTATAAAAACGCGAAAAGTATCCGATCTTAGGAAGCAAAATCCACTGCTTGGTTAGGGGATTGCAAATACAAAAATTCAGCTTTCTCACTCTCATCAGCAACAAGTCGTCGGAAGACGATAATATAGAGCCTTTCGGCCAAGATAAAAATCAAGATAACCGCCTTCACCTTCACCATCACCAGGAGTGGATGCCCGTCCATGGTGGAGAATTCTTGACTTGTCGGATAAGAAATCGTGGTGTGGCATGGTCGGAAAGTAGTGGTAGTGTTGTCCAAAACCTTTGGTAAAATAACTACCTCTCATCAAAAGAGTATAGGGCAGTTCTTCTTCTTCTTCTTGTTTTTGTTCTTGTTGTCGTCGTCGTTTAAGGCGGTGATAGTAATTGAATTTGCGGATGAAATACAAGTTTTGCGATGAGCGAGGCGAAACGAGAGAGAACCAGCGCTTGCAGACGGAGCCACACTGAATAACAGATCAGGAATCGGGAAGTCGGAATAATATCTCCTGCAAAAGGTCATCCGCTACGACGGACATGAATTTTGAAGCAGCTTCGCTTCCTCCATTAAGCTTGCACTTTTTAATCCGAAGCCTTTCGGATTGTAGTCGTTCTCCATAAGGCTGCTTTTGATTGAATGTTTTCTCTCTTATAAGCCAAAGCCTTTCCGATCGTCGTCGTTGTCCAATCTCCACCATCACGGGGGCCGATAGGACGTTTGTATCATGAATGAAGACGTTTGTATGATGAATGAATTTGTTTTTTAGAGCTGATTATAGTTGAATTTGGATTAAGATCAATTAATAGGAAATAAGTATTCAATTTTTTTTTTAAATTTTGAAAATGATAGGTACTCGATTTTGAATTTATGTTTATTTGTTTGAATTGTTCTGAATAGTTAGAGTTAAATGTTTTCCTTAGGGGAAAAAAAAAGGGGTTAAAGTTTATCTTTTTGGTAGTTTAGATATCTAAAAATAGCTCACTAAAGTGATTGTTGATTTTTTTTTTTTTTGAGCTAAGTGATTTTTCATTAGAAAATTACCTAAATAGCAAAATTTTTTTCATCTATCAATGATTTACCAACATGATATAAATTCCATTTTATTGACCTACATAACACAAACTTTATTTTTATTAATGTGTGATTTGTGTCATATCAGTCTAATATCAAATTTTTGTGTTATATTGATGTAATGGTCTTTATATTTATGTCATTTAGCTGTTTTTCTATTGATTATTGAAATCCTGTTTTTCTTTAAAATTATAATAATGTGAAACTATTTTTAAAAAAAAGTGAAGCCCTAATTTTCTCTTTCTATCTTTTTTTTTTTTCCTCTTCTTTGCGTTGGTTATTTCTCACATATATACTGACATTGGCACTGGGTCTCCTAGAGTGCTTTGTTTTTATACATTTTTTTATGAAATAAATATTCCCCTCTCTCTATTGGTTAAGTAGATTTTTTCTCCTTTTCTGGTTCTTTAAAATAAAATTTAAAAAAAAAAAACTTACCTTGTGCCGACGCCTTAGGAAAAATGAAAAAGCTTATTTTCGTTTTTGAGGATATCCTTATTTAAATTGGAATGGCCTATATTATCGTTTTTTAGGATATTGTCGTGTTATTATTATTAATTAGGATTATTTTGCTTTATTAGGATATATATATATATGCGTGTATATATATTTTGAGTAGTTAGAATTACGTATCCTTAATATCTTAGTTTTCTCTCTCAAAATAAAAATTAAAAAAAAAGTCAATTTTCTGTTCTTGTATTCTTTGTTTTTGTTTTTTTTTTTTAGTTTTATTTTTGTATTGTCTAAATATAAATAGGTCCGATTATGTCAATGTAATACGTATTAGATTACGATGAACGAATAAATTATCTATCTATTTTTTTCTTGTAAATCGGTTTCATATTCCACGTCAACAATATATACTAAAAATTAAAGACGATAATTGAATACAATATGTTAGTTACATCTTTCTTCCTATGTTCTAAATGCTTCCTCTCTCTATCCCCTTTTACGTTCACCGAAAATTATGACGTCCCGTATGTTATCATACCATCCAGCCGAGGTCTGACGCCGACCATGATGGCTGGCAATCTCGTGGGTCGTCGTCCTCTTACTTAACATACTTAACTTTTCATTTTTTAATATTCTCTTTTTAAAGTGGAAGCAATTTCTATAACAATTTTTTTTTAACTTACATATTATGCCTATATCTCTTTCATACTCTTACAACATATAATTCCTAAATTTCTTTCTTTCAACTACTTTTTAAACGCTTAAAGAAAGACTCGTAATAGTACCATACCCTCGCCCAGTCCCTTGGCACATGCAGATCTGTCCGTTGTCCATCATATTACTTTAAACTAATAGGTTACTTACCTGCAACATATGAATAACTAATTAGCTAGATGCTCAGTAAGTTCAAACATATGTTCATTAACTTATAATTACTAATAATATATATTATTACTAGAATATATGACATCACGCATAGACACATCATACACATCGTCTATACATATCATCGAAACATAACATAATATGTTATAAGGCACAAATTTACAAGGCTAAAAAAATTATATAAAAAAAAAAGAGGCGCAGTTGATGAGGACAGCTTTCTTCTCCTATGGCTAATCCTTAAGTGTTTTTAGCTCAACCAGACAACATATTTGTGATCTGAATAATAAAGTTAAATCTAAGGTAAATCATAAAATAGGAAACAAATCACAATTAATTTTTAAACAAATAACATTAAGTAACAACAGGAAATAGTAGAGTTTGGTTCTGTTGTTACTGATAGCTTAAAAGGAAACATGAAAAGGGAAAAAAAACAAAAAAGGTTGAACATAAATTTATAATTCGAAATTCAAATGAAATAAACTGGCCGGATCCAGAGGCCTCGATTGAAATTGACTCAAGTAGATGGTGGCAGAAAAGGGATAGTAGTAGGCCATCAAGGATGCACAAGAGGAAAGAATATCCACCTCTGTGAACAAGTTCAACTCAACATCGCCGCTCCCGAACTTGTATTGGAAAAGACAATGCCATTTTCTCGTTCTGCAACTCCATCATCGGGATGAAGAGCAACAAGGAACAACGCAACTCTTTCGTTGCACCTTTTAAAACGAACATGGGGAACCAAATCCCAAGAGGCATTTTTTTTATCATCAACAAGTTCCCAAGCTTTCAAAACATAGGAATTGGACCTCTTGAGGAAGTAGACCTGTGCAAGCCGCAAACGACCCTAAACCACTCCAAGTCGTGCTTTCTCAGAATGACCATGACAAAAGCCTCGGGAGAACTCAACGGGCAAGCCAATCAAACGGCACCGATCTCCTTCCAAATCATCCCCATCCTTGAATGGGTTGAACGCGACAATTCCTTTCAACTAGTAACGTGACAGCCTATACTTAAATGGCAATAAATAACCATCACTACTTAGACTTAAAACTTGGTACATTTAAAAACTGATTATTAAATTTCCCAAAATTGTGGAATTTTTTTAAAACTTAAATCCTATTAAAATGAAACTTTATAGAACACAATGGTGGAATATAAATTGCTTAAGAAAACGTTTCAAATAGTTCCTTGATATTAATTATGAAGTTGTAATAAAAAATACTTAGTTTCGTCCAATACGCTTGACAGAGCTCAAACCAACAATTAAAAACTAATTTCAAGATAACATTAAAATAACTATTACCGTTTTGTGGAATCTTTTACGGGTGGTATCCATTATCCAACTGCACTTTCACGTACCACTCCATCCACATTGCTAGTCCAAACACATCTTCAAGTCATTGGGAGCTTGCCCAGATTACCTACAATGGGAACTTAAAATGTGTGAAATTAAACTCAATAAGTACAGGCATAAATCTCATGATACACGAGGCAAAATGCATGATCTTTTATGTTTACCCTTTTATTTTTAACATATTGTTCTTAACATACTTTCGGGTCTTTGTGTACATACTAGGTGCGCGTGTGACCTTGTTTAGGGAGCACAAGGGAGTGATCTAACCATCAACACCTAAGGTCATACTCAAAATTATTATCATTCATCAAGACCTCACCTAGATGAAGGTTGGTAGGACATATCTTAATCTTTAACTTGTTAATCAATTTTGAGTCCTTAATTCATAAAGTGAACATGAAATATGACATGTCTCATAATGCATGCAAATAAGTATGAAGTCATGACAACATAGCATAATAGTCATAAAGTACTAAATACACATCAAACATGATAACATATAATCCACACTATAAGTGGGGCTTATACTTGCAAAAACTTTTGAAGTAGAGGTTTCTCGTAGTTCATGTCTGACTCAACCTCTTTGTCATTTTGGTGTCCTATTTTAGACTGACATCCAACGTAAGAGAGAATTCTCAAAGTTATTCTTTGTTGTTAATAAATATTTTATAGAATTTCTCAATAATTAATTTTTCGTAAGATTAAATTATTAATTTTTTTTAATCCTTAAGGAAATAGGTTTTTCCATGAATTGATTATTTAATTATTATATACCTTACTTAAGGATTGGTAGGATAGTAAACCTTAACTGGCTCATATTTAAATTTCTATTTTCTTAATTAATTATTAATTAACTTGATTAATAATTAATCAAGTACTACTATTAGTTGGTAGTTTAAATATCCTCCATCTATAATTATTAGTTAGATGATTCATAAATAAATAGTTAATTAATTATTAATATTGTTAAATATTAATTGGTCCGTAATTAACTAATTATTAATTAGTTGAGAGATAATATTAAATTATTTTTAATTGAATTTTTCTTGAAATAATTAGTTATTAAAAAAAGGATTATTATTATTAAAAAATTAGACCTCATTTCTTTCACAAGTCTGAATCTAAATTTTTGGATTGAAGTTTGCCCAAAACTTGCCAATGCATTGGCTACATTGGCAAGTAAATTTTGCTACACGAATTCCCCAATGCCCTTGGCAACGCCAAATAGGCGTTGGGAAGTTGACTTCCTGAAGTGTTCTAAAACTAACCAACGCATTGACCGCGTTGGTAAGTTTTAATTTTCTTGTAGTGCCAGCTTTCAAGCGAGGAGAAACGAGAGAGAATCAGTGCTTGCAGACGGAGCCGCAATGGATAACAAATCTAGAGTCACAAATCTAGCATCGGGAAATCGGCCTACTATCTCCTGCAAAAGGTCGTCCGTGACGACCAATATGAGTTTGGAAGCTGCTTCCGCTTCTGCTGCTGCTGATGAACGTGATAAAGATTCTCTTACTCCTTTTATCCATTATTAAAATGTAATAATGGATATTCTTTTGTCTGCCGGTCTTTCTAATTGCTTGTGGCTTTCCGATTCATGTGGTTCTCCATTAAGATGATGTTGCTTGCATGTTTTCTGTCTTACAAGCCGAAGCCTTTCTGATCGTCATCGTTCTTCAAACCCCACAATCATGAATATGAAACTACGGATGAATATGAATATGAGGGACGACAAGATGGCTGTATGATGAATGAGAACATATATATATATATACATATTTATATGTATGTATGTTTGTATATATATTTATATGGGCGTCAGGTCTCCTTAAGGTGCTTTGTTTTTGAATTTTAAATTTCGGTTTACTTTATTTAATAAGTGCTCAAAAACTGGTAGTACCTGGTACACACTTTTTTTTTTTCATTACATTTAAATACAATGCAATTTTCCTCTAAATATAAAAGTATTTCATTCAAATATCAATTAAATTACATTTTAAATCTAACACAATTACTGTTTATTATTTAACTTCTTTTTTATTACTTTTATTAATTACATCATATATTCTCTCTCCTTTTTCTCTCTCTATTTTTACCCATCACATCACATATTTATTATTAAAATATAATTCAAATACTTTTCACCCAAACACACATTACATTCAAATGCAATGCTAATACTTTTCCTCTAAATACAAATTGCATTCAAACACAATGCAAATGCAACACGTTCACCAAACGGGACCTAAATTTACCTAATTTTTCTTTTTCTTTATTTTTTTTAAATGGAGTTTTCCAATTTTTAGGATATAATAAACATTCTCTCTGCTTATTTAGATTGATGCTTGGTCTTTGCTAATGTCATATTTCCATTTTTATATATTTTGCATATATTATTTTGTTTTTCATTTTTTGTTTTTTTTTTTTTCTTTCTAAATGTGTGTTAATATTAGTATCGTTTTCCAGCGGTTGTCATTTTTTTAATTTGAGGTCGTTTTTCTTACTAAAAATTGTGTTCGGGTCGATGCCTTTCAAAAGCTTATTGTCGTTTTTGAAGATACTATGTTATTTAATTTAATAAAAAGATTGTTGTCGTTTTTAGGAAAGCCATAATTTAGAAATTATGAATTTTTTTTTAGTCAAAGAAATTATAAATTAGGATTATTTATATTATACATCTTATGTTGAAAAATTATGGTTTCACCGTAATGTGTAAAGTTAAAATCTTTGCTTTATGTCAAAAAAAAAAAAGTTTAAATCCCTGTCCTCAATTTTTTTTTTTTAAAGGTCATGGTTCCTTTTTTAGTTTCTATTCTTATTCTTGTATTAGTTTCCTTATTAATTCTTTTAAATCACTTTCTTATCAAATAAATCCCTCATCTCTATTTCTCTTTTTTCTTTATTTAATTTTCAGAAAGTAAAGTAAAAAACTTTCAAAGTTTAGGAGTAAATTCGGAATGACACAAAAATTTTATATTAATTCGCTCTAAATTCCTTTCTTTGTGTCTGTCTCCACTCCATTTTCTTCTTTCTAAATTCGTTATTCTTTCTAGTTCAACGTCACGTCGTTTCCTCAAATTGTTGTTGTGAGGTTATTGTCTCTATGATGCCGGTCGCTTTTAAGTCGTTCAGCCTATTGGTGTCGTAATTTTTATGCCTGCATTGTTAATTAAGGCAATTGTCGTTTTAAGTATTGTCATCGTTTTTTTTTTTTTTTAATGCCTTTCAATTGTACCTTTCCATGGATTGACGTGGAATATTGTTAACCAATAAAATGCTTAATGTTGGTTGAGATATAGTTTAACAATAATTCTAAACATGAAGTTTAAAAATCTTAACAAAATAAAAGATAACGTTATATATATATATATTTTTTGTATTATTATTTATAGTGGAATACACAATTTATAAGCATACAATCTTATTTATCTTAAGAAATAAATCAATCAAAAAACTAATTATCCATAAAATAAGAAGTTGATCGACAATCAAATTTAAAATAATAAAATTTTATTTTAATCAAATAAATTTTCTCAATCTGAAAATAATTACCACTTCCAATATTAAATACTATAACTTACATTCAATAAATTTGATCCAAAATGGAAAAATAAGTTCTAGGTTTTGAACTTTACAATTGATACACTTTTTGTTTTCAACTTATATTTTTGATGAAATCACATTAGATATACTTCCATTGATGAAAAATTACGTAACTACATATGCATATTCATATATATATATATATATATATCACACCATATCATTAATACCTCTAACTTAACTTGGCACTTATAAGTCCTTCAAGTGACCCAATCAAGCCAACTACAGTCACAAGAAAGCAAACAAGACTAAATGTCTTAAGAAAAACCCATTTTCTAGTCCAAGGCCTGATTTTCTTTTGGATGAAGTACATTTCCACAGGGAAATATATAGCTAGAGGCCAAAAGTTAAGAGCCCCTAAAACTCCCAAAACTTGATTGAAATAAGGAAAAATTATAGCAATCCCAGTTGTAGACACTACATAAGCTGTTCTGGAGCACAATCTTAGAGGATTTAGTTGAAGTGGCGATAACAATGGCAATTTCATGTTGTAGAAATTGTTCACAAATCCACTGTTTGGAAACTTCCTCCCAATCCATTTCTCAATAACTGCAAATACCGGCTGGCTGTAGATCTGACAGACGAAATCATTCGGAAAAGAACATGAGTATGCATCGCACTCGACGATCGTTATAACCGGTTTTTTAGATAAGACATGTAAGACTGCATAGGGTAATGTGTAGCAATACAATTTGGAAAATGATATTGGAGATCTCAACTAGAATACTAAAGTGATGTTGAAGATTTTTTTTTTTTTTCTTAAGAATAGTGCAAATTATCACCAACGATAATCATCACTAATAGTTTTTAATCAGATATAGATTGACATGTAAAACTGTATTGATCTTCCAGTCCCCGAGAGTCAAAATTTGAATATGTGGTTTTTTCAAATGTGTGGTAGCGATAAATAGCATTGCTTTTTCGTTATCCGTCGAAACATAAGCCATAATAGAAGGTTAGTAGTAAAATTAAGATAACATCTGCGGTGTTACCTGATATCCTCCCACCAAATGCAGAACAATGCAAGCATTAGCAAAATCTATGAGCCAGAAAGGTTCATAGAATCCAAATCCAGTCAAGAGGTTCCCCGGTGTGTTGTTCCCAAAAGCCGCGTAGCCAAAGCATCCACAACAGAGGTAGAAAAAGGTTGTCACAAATATTGCAATCATTGAAGCCTTCTTCATGGTCCTGTTTTCCGCCGGAGGGGATTTCAATGTGTCCTTCATTCAAAAAAAATCCTATCTGATCAGCATCAAAAGAAGATTTTTCAGTTTCAACATCAGAAGCCCATTGGGAAAAAAAAAACCTGAATCTCGAGAAGAATAATGGCGTATGGATACGCAAAAGCAATGTCCCCAAGTGCTTGGAAGCATAACCATAATTTGTTGGCTACACTTGATGCTGGAACTCCAGTAATGCTCCCATGAATTTCTCCATTCTCTGCGATTACAAAACGTTTAAAGACTTATCTGGCAAGGCTTTTCAGAAGCCGCTTTTGAATTCCTAAGTTAAAAAGCTTCTTAAGGTATTTGGATGAACTTCCAAAAGAGCTTTGGCACTCCGTAAGTGCTTTCAGTTAAAAATATAAAATATGATTTATGAGGATATGTTTGGTTTTTGAATTGAGTTTGAAATAAATTAATATGTTATTGTTAAAGTTAAAACCATATTTTATTTGAGTTAAGAATTGATATTTTATAGTTGAGTTAGGAATTCAAAACCATATTTTATTTGAATTCCTAAATTAAAAAGCTTCTTCTGAAAGTATTTGAATAACTTTTCAAATGAGTTTTGGCACTCCATAAGTGCTTTCAGTCAAAACCATAAAATATAGTTTATGAGTGTATGTTTAGTTTAGGAATTGAGTTTGGAATAAATTGATATTTTATCATTGAAGTTAATTGATCTTATTATAATTTTTGTTGACTTAAAAAAAAAAGAAAAAGACAAAAATGGAACCAAAATTTTGAGTCCAAACTTATCAACCAAACATACCCTTAACAAAGCTATTCTAGAAAAACTTTTAACTTGTTGCATATAGTTTATATGATTCTATAGAACTTAATTCAAACATATTATTGCTTGTGAGAAAGTTTATGTAGTATTTTTACGTCTTTAAAGTCCTCTAAAAGTTCCTTGTCTTCTAGAGCTTTGAACCAAAAGCAAAAGCCCACATAGAAGCAAAGTAACTAGATGTCCAAAATTGATTTATGTGTAGTTGGGAACTTAAAATTCGTGTAAAGAAGGGCACGGCGAGTAGTTAACTTACCAATGACTTTTGCAAAGCCAAGCCCAAATCCAATAAAAGAATAGGCAAAGGACATGATTGCAGCCACAACAGAGAGCCATTCCATGTTGTGAAAATCTGGTATTTGTGACACCACAATCTGAACAAGTCCAAACAGCAACATGTACAGAGTATCCCCATATGAACATGCAGCCTGATGCCCCTTTTCGTGGTAACAGTTCGATCTCTGGATGGCTCTGCAATCAAAATAACAAACCACTGGAAAACCAAAACAAAACGTGCACGTACCAAATCGTTCCCTTATTTTCAACGCCGCGTGTCACTTTCCGTCTTTAAAATAGACAGAAGGACAATTTTTGATTTTGACACCTCGTCTAAAGACAAAGGGAACGTATCATACGTTTCAAAGTTCAGAGGGCAAATTGTTATAAGTGCTAAAGTTAGGGGTGAAATTAAAAAAAAAAAAAAAAAAAAAAGTTGCCGCAACTAGAGGGAAGTACCTCATACTGGTTGCAGTGGCAATCACATAGGCAATACCAATCCCATACATGTTAAAATATTGGAGCAACCCACATAACCATGTCTGAGTTTTACCTGAACTTTGTAATAAGAAACCACATAAAACTACTATTCCAATCCAATCTATATGACTTAACATGTCCTATTTTGAACACCAGAAAGTAGAAGAATAAAAGGCTATCCGTCGATTTTCACTACCGAGGTTCAATCTCACGGCTTCGATGTAAGAGTGGTTTCTCTTCCCGGTCACAGGGTCAGGTGACCTGTAACAATCAGAGAGGAGATGGGAAGAGACATAGGTGATTATGGCGAAACATAACAACGCAACCGGCCCTCCAATCCATCCCAACTGCGACATACTCCACGCCAGAGACAACACCCCGGCGCCAATAACCGCGGTGATGATGTGAGCGACACAACTGAATAGTGTTCCTGATCATAATTAAGTTGCCAAACTGAGTCTAAGTGGAATTTTCAACGGCATGATTTGCATCTCCGCTTAATCATAGATATTGAAAGACCTTAAAAGAGTACTTTACCGGTTCTCAGTTGTCCATCATCGTCGCTCCAGGATCCACTAGCTAGTTCGAGAGATTGATCGACTGCCATAGAATTAGAAACTTGCCGCTAGCTATACCTGAGAATTGACACAGTAGTAAAGGGTCTAAAACTAAACAGATTTTGATCACCACATTCACAATGGGTGATGCAAAGACAGTTGAGCAAAGTCTTCGGCGTATACGGCTCCTTCCTGATAAGCTGGGACAAATAATGATTCTCAATTATTTGCTTAGGTGTCGTGTCTGTGTCTGTGCATCTGGCCATGTGCTTCAGCAGATTTTTCTAGTGTCATTTTGATTTTTTTTACCATGAGTTGTGCAGGGAAAGTACTACACTGATAATCGAAGGCTTGGGGGTTGCAGGCAGAGGTGGAGCCACCTTGGTCGAGTGAGGACTTCCACACTCAGATTTTTTTTTTTTTTTTTTCTCAATTTTACATATAAAAACTTCACATTTTTCTCATATACGCCCCCTAAAACTTAATGCGCTCATTAAAAAAATAAGCTTGCTCTTGCAGACTTAGCCTAATAATAAATTCACACATGCCTCTTAAATTAAAAAAAATTGATAATAAAACGTATATTCTCTAAAATTAACTGATAAGGGATTATCCAAGGGTAGGGGTGCTATTAGAGAAGGCACAACTACAAATATTGCAATTATATTATTATATATAGATGAGTAGCAAAAGTTTTATGAAGAAAGGGTATAGTAAAATCTTAAAAGAGGGTCATGGAACTTACCTATTCTATAATAACCTTCAATTAAGGAATAATTTAAGGCTATTATTGTTGTTGTAGAATGTATCTTAACTAGAGTAGGCTCATCTTTGAAACCATGAGAAGAGAGAACCTTTCAGAAGGGTATCTAGCTAGCTATGCAAAACACATGTTTATATAGATACACAAAAAGCCATGGTGTAATAGAAGTCTTTCCAATAATTCAGAAATGGGAGGTCATCTTTATTTTGGCATCTCTAGGAGACCAGAATCTGACTAGGGTGGGGCACTGCCAAGTTGTTGAAAGAAAAAGCCTAATATCAATTGCCACGAAATTTTTACGAAAGATAATAAAGTTAAATAATTATAATTGTCATGTTAATAAAGTTGAATATAGTTATATTTTTCATGTTAATACTGGAAGTTACTAGAGGGTAATGAATCTAGGTAAATCCAGATATCCAATTAAATAAAAGGAATCTCCTGTTAACTTGCATATTGGAATTTTGGTGCCCACTTTACATGCTTTCTTTTGGGGACCAGATGTCAGATGTCCATGGAATGTGGTTAGTCCTCTTCTGTTAAAAATGTAAACAGCTGAAAACAACTTGTCCTTCTCATTTGAAGCTAATGATGCGGCCAAAGGCCAGCAAAGAATGCTTCACCAATTTGATTCTAAGAAAGGAAGAAAAAAAAAAGGAGTTGACAACAACAATAGCTAAAAAAAAAGTTGGGTTCTAGTTCCATCATTGCCAAACATCTTAATCCCATTGTTAGTCCTGACATTCAAAAGTAACGAACAGTCACATGACAGTAATGTCACAGTTTAGCGTGCATTTGTCCTTTCGTTGTCGTATGCTTAAACCAAACTTGGAAACGTTTCATTACAACCAATTATGTGGTGTGGCCTTGAGCTTTATCCCTTGCATATCCGAATCCACCGAAGAATGGGTCGATCTCAGAATCAAAATACAAGTTTTCTTTCTTTAAAAAAAAATTACAAGTATGTGTATGTGACCATAACGGTTGAAGTAAGCAGCATCTGAATTTCTTATCTGCTTGCTAGGAGAATCAAGACAATATACCATTCATTTCTTTTGTCTTTATATTATCTCCATCTAGTTTTCAACTTTAGGACATCCAACCATTTCCCTGCCTTTCTACTTAAATCATACTTTACTCTCTTTTTTGCTACTTTATTGTGGAAAAACGCTAAAAATCAACGATTTGTGTGGTCACTTTCCTATAGCACCGTGGGACTCTATTCGGCACACTTTTTGTTATGCGATAACTTTATTTTTATCGTCACACATGATACATCATCGACAGCAATGCCTAGCACTGCTCCTCGATGGAGAGTTTCCGCGACCCGAGATAATAGAGGCCAGATTCGAATAGGTTGGGCCTAATGGCACCCATGGTTTTCATCGTATCATACTACATGATAGCTCTTGGGCCAAAGCAAGCAACATGCAACGCGAATGTCCAAAGCTCATGAAAAATCAATTTTTTGTTACTGATTTTAACCAAGCTATTATGATCTAAGGGCTGGTAGAACTAAGAGAGATAATGAATGCTGTTACCTCACAAATAATGAGCCCAACCTACGGGACACACTGATGGAACTCACCTATGTGAGTACGAGGATGAATCCCATCTAGAACTAAGTTGATTATCCGGAATTTAGAACAATCCAGATAGAAGAGGAAAATAAACCAAAAATAGATCTACTTTGTGAAATATAAGATGATAACAAATTTCTAAAGACAGTAAGTAAATAAAATGTTGTTAGCGAGGAATGTTACCTAATGCTACTGGCTGATGTAATGGTATAAGCAACTCCACAGCCGTAAAAGCTCTCATAGGCAAATGCTCCATTTACATATTGCCATTTCTTTCCTACAAATATCCAAAATATACACAAATATTATATATACACATATATATATATGCATTAGTAAATATTCTGCTGTATTTGTTTGATGTTACTCTTGTCACATAAGTGATATATCATGCATATTTCAAATGCAAGAGGAAATCAAGTTATTTTAGATTCAGAACTTATTGTTTTTATTCTATTTTCTTGTTAATGGATCGGAAAATGGCCATCATCGTGAGAAAGCAAAGACATCCCATTTAGATTGATATCTTTATGTATATTCTATCCTATGATGAATCACTATGGGTTATTTGGTAAATGTATTACATTTAGACGTAATGCATTAAATGCATTTTACATTTAGATAAAAAATATTTGTTCTGTATTTGAATATAATGTGTGTTTGTATAAAAAATATTTAAATTGTATTTTAGAATTAAAAAGTCGATGTGATTGATAAAAGTAGATAGGAAAAATGAGTTACAGAGAGAATATGATGTGAATAAAAAAAAACTTTCAAAATATTTCAGAATAATAAAATGTATTTGAGGTACAGTTAAAAAATATTGTATTTAAACACAAAAATTTTACATTTGAATAAAAATTATATTGTATTTAAATGTAATACGAACGCAATACTGTAAACAAAAGGATCATAACCTTATTTTGGAATAAAAAAAAAGACACAATAGGAGAATATTAAATAATAAAAAAGATAAAATTTTGTGGAACCTTTTCCACGACCGAAAGAAAAACTAGATTTATAATTTGCACAGGATGCTGGACTTGAATTAGTGATGGGGACAAATAAAAGGACCTGGCCTTCCCTCTTTTGTCTCCTCCAATAAAATCAAATTAGTATTTGTCCTCTATGTGGAAATTTTTTTCTTTTCTTTTTTCACCCTTTTGCTAAAGAAAAAAAAAGGGGACTATAGGGGTACTGAGGGTGGGCCTTTTTTTTTTTTTCACCCTTAAAATAAAGAAAAATCACCCAAATAATCTCTACTTTTATACTATTTATTTCTTTTATTTTTCTATTATAAAAAACTGACGCAACGTAAATATCTGTCAAGAGATTTACCGTACAACTCTCGATTGGACATATCTAGTTTGTGGTTTTAAATTTGGAGAAGATTTAGAGATTAAAAAAAAAAGAGTTTTAAAAAATGTATTTGTAAAAAAAAAAAAAATTTGTAGAATGAAAAAATATAAAATCTTAAAATTTTATTTTGGAAAAATGATTAATTTGAATCTTGTTTCATTCCTCTCGAAATAATATATAATTTAAAAAAATCATCTTATTTATGATAAAAAATGGTTGTGAGCTAAAAATAAAAAAAATCAGAAGTTTATCTCCATAACAACCCCAAACACCCTCTTGATTTATTCCGCTGATATCAACTTAAATGTAAGACCTTAACCAGAAGAATAAAAGGTTTTATCATCTCACTATATGATCAATGGTCTCTATTTGTTGACTTATTATTGTAATCAAACAATGACAACCACTTAGAAGAACATCAATCAACATATTAATCCTGATTGACCCCCACATCATATATCATTGAAATTAAACAATGACAACCACTTAGAAGAACAACCATTACGGTTTGCCAATAAGCAAATTATGGAACCACCCTGGAAGGGATGGAAAATAAAGAAAGATGCTAATTGTCTTCAGGTGATGCCAAAGAATAATACGTAAGACTGTGTGTAATCATGTGTCACGAGATTATTGAAAACCGATGAATATGTGAATTTGTGATTGATTTGAAGCAAATGGTAATATGCTATGATTGCTAAAAATTAAAGGACTAATGAATAAGTCGTTTCTCACCTAGGTACAGCTTGACAGCGTCGGCGTAGGAAGGGCAACGAGTATGGCCAAATTCAGGATCAGGGTACCTGTAGCAGTCACTAAGAAGGTTCGTGGAAAGGAGGGTGATCAAGGCGAAGACGATCACACACAACGGGCCACCGATCCATCCTAATTGAGCCACACTCCATGAAAGAGATAGCACTCCTGCTCCTATCAGTCCTGTTATTATATGAGCCACTGCTGTCCATGTGGTTCCTTTAGCACAAGTAATTCCAATTACAGAATTAGGTATTCATCAGAAAAGAAAGTGATTGAAAGAACAAAAAAAAAAAATTTTTTTTTTTTTTACTACTCTTTATATATGGGGAATTAAGCGACAAAAAAAAATAAAAAAACAAAAACCTTAAAAGACAATTGATAATCAGATAATATTTACGACACAAATTATCATTTTTTACTATAAGGTAAAAATTGTATTCTAATTGTTAAATTAAAATTTCAAACTATCTGATTCATGAATATTTATATTAAGAATCTGTAATTTGTCAAAAATAACTAATATTGATTATGGATCAACTCATTAAAAAATTTATCTAACGATAAGAATAATAATTCTTATCGACAATGACAAGAAAAAAAAGTTTTTAAAATAAAAATCCCTTGAGGAGGGTCTAAAAAGGTGGGAAAACGCACCACGCAAGTGTAATAGATATTTTAGGACTAGCTGTTGGAATAGTATTAAACTTATACCTGTCAGTATGATATTTCTCTCTTTCTCTCTCCACCAAACACCTGCCCATCTAAAATCCTAGAACAATAAATCTGCATCTACTCTACGGCTAGTTGATTCTTTAAAAGAAGAACTTTAAGACAAAAAGGGTCGAAAATTAAAACTTCAAACAAGAATAGGAGGGGGAAAAAAAACCTTCAAGCAAGAAACTAGCTTTTTCTGGGGTATATAAATCCAAGAAAATAGTTGTGGAGAAGATAATATGAAGAATGATTAAAAAAGAAAAAAAGTAATAATGGGTGAGATGAAATTAGAATTGGAATTATTACCTGACCTCTTCACAGCTTCATTGGATTCATGATCAAGATCAGACGATGAAGAAATAAAGCTTCCAAGAAGTGGGAATTGTTCTTGATCATGACCATGATCTTCACCACCCATATTTTCTCCTCTTCCTCAGAAGAAGAAGAAGAAGAAGAAGAAGAAGAAGAAGCTAAACAAGGTAAAGGCAAAGACAAATACAGAGACAGAGAAAGAGACAAGACACAACACAAAAACAACGCATGAATAATAATCTGTTGAAATGTCGTTGCTGCAGATTATTTCCCACTTCATGAGCCTAAGAAGAAGGAAATGAATAAAGTGAAATAGAAATTAATAAATATATATATATTACTCAAAAAAAATAAATAAATAAATAAATAAAATGCTGACATGTCACTAGTTTAAGAGCCACCTTGACCGACCAGAAATGGAGGACAGGTTTGTTAAACACGTTGGAGACTTGGAGTATGGTGGTTGGATAAGCAAATGCACTTGCGGGTTTTTATTTATTTATTGTCGAATGGCAAGTCAATAGATTACCAAATATTCATGGTTGTCGGCTTGTGCTTGCAGATCTGATAATTCAAACAAGCGGTGTTTGAGGCGATGTATCCTGACACGAAAATTCAACCCTTTTTTTTTTTTTAATTTCTCCACTTTTTATTATTTATATCTTTAAAACGTTATAATAAACTCTAAATTTTAAAAATTCATAATTTTATGTATACAAATTCAAATGAGATAATTTTTTTTTAAATTACATAAAATTTCGAGAGTAACGAAACAATATCTATATTATTCTTTTTTTTCTAAAAAAATTTTTAAAATTTTTTATTTTTTCACCTCAAATAGTTTTTTTCTTCCAAACATATTTTCTAAAACAACTTTTTTCTAACTCAAAAATAATGTTTCCAGCCTTCTCCCCTAAACACCCTCTTAAGGTGTACCTCATCTTTTTCATAATAAAAAAAAAATGGTTGTGAACTTAGCTGAGCACTAATTCCATACTATTGAAGTTCTAAATTCCAATCCCTCTGCTCTTCAAATAAAAAGAAAAAGAAAACTAATCTTATAACTTCACGTATGTAAATATATAAATTCAAATGAGATGATTTTTTTTTAATAAAATAAAATCTGTATTAATAATATTTTTCTAAATAAATTTTTAAGATATTATATTTTTTCACTTGAAATATTTTTTTTTTTCCCCAAAAACATTTTTCAAAACTATTTTATAAAAAGTATATATCCAAAACTCCCTCAAACTGGCTATAAGATAGAGTCTGAGTTCATGACATAGAGAATAAAAGTCAATGAGACTAATTGATTCTCCCGTTTCAAAGTATGAGCATTACTAACTTGTGGTATAATGAAAAAAAAAAAAAAAAAAAAGTTGACTTTTTTTTTTTCTATTTTTGAAGAATTTTATGATAAAGAAGCAAATAATATTTTACTAGATATAAATTATCATATTTTTATCGACTTCTATTGAACTTTCATATATTTTTAACATACGCAATACAAATTTCTTTTAAACTACCATTCGGTTGACATTTGGTGAAGTTATAAATTCAAGTTACACACGTGTTTCATTCCTTTAACGTGAAATTAAAGACACTTCCAAGACATGTGAGTCTTTGCCATTTTATTTTGTTATGATGCAACTAAACACCAAAACATGGAACATGGAGCAGAGATAGTGGGGGCTACACAATTGTTGGATTATTTCATAGTTTTGTGTTTTTGGTTTAATTTTAATTGTATTGTCAAATGATGCACCAATAAATGTTTAAGAGTGTTCCCTTTCCCAATCGATATCATAGTTAATTCAACTTGTTCAACCTTACATGCAAAAAATAAGGATCAAAGGTACTTATCAAAACATAAAAAATCAAAAATCAAAGGTGAGAGTGAATTTACATATTATTAAGATTTTAAATATATATACATTATCGAGGCTCTTAAATAAATAATCTTTCATTTTTTTCTTTAGATCAAATGCAATTTCAAATTATCCACGAATATAAAATCGACAACTATAGAAACTAACGCCACGATTAGTGGAGTATACAACAATTCACTCCATTAGACTTATATATTATGCAAGACACGTAATGATATTTTAAATATTATACCGAAATTCAGATTTGATATTATATAATATTACTAGAGTTTTTTTTTATTTACTTAAATTAAATGTTTACCAATATAAATTTATTGTCACACCGATTATTATTATATCCTTATCAAATTTTGTCAATTTTATACATATGCCTTTGTCTAAAACATATATAATGCGATAGCCATATTTTGTTGTAAGAAAAATAAGAACTACAATTATGAAAATCTATAATAATGTTAGCGTTAATTTCACATCGAACTTTATTATAAAACGCTACACTTATAAAAATTAAAAAATAATAAATAACAAAAATGCTTTCTAATGAATTATGAGATGTTTGTTTATTCAAATGGGAGTCACATCCATAATCGCCTCAAACGTTGTTTGTTGGTGACGTTATAAACAAGACCATTGAAAATGAAAAAACATTTGATCACCATGGATGTTCATAATGATTATTACATTTATTAAAATATTTGCCATTAAGTTTTGCCAACGCCAGCAGACACATAAACAAGAAGCAGGGGGCGGCTAAACTCAATTATTGGGGGGAAAAAAACAACCAAACAAAATGGCCCACATTGCTAAAGATCAATTGATCTTAGAGGCAAACCAACGATCACATCAGAGACATCAAAGAGCTTCTCAAGTTCCTCATTCCTAGTAGTTAAAGGAGAAGAATGAGTCGGGCCTTGAACGAAAGCGCACTCGCAGTCCCTCGTGTTCTTGAGGGCAATGCCCGCTGGCTTCCTGGCTTCCTTGTACTTAAAGTTATCCATCCTGGCTTCCTTGTACTTAAAGTTATCCAAGTTAGTGATTTCTTGCCATGTAGCATAGACTGATCCGCCGTAGTTGACGGTGCAATGCTGGAGGCCTTGCTTCACTCCGGAGTCTTGAGTGGCCTAGAGCACGGCTGGGATGAAAGCACCATTCTCTTTGGCACTAGATAAAGATAGCTCCAAAGACATGTGAGTAAGTCCTTTGAGATCGGCATTGGCAACACGACGATCAGAACCGAGGGAGGTGATGCAAAAGTCAGGAATGTTGGTTTGGCCGCAGACTTGATTGAGTAGAGGGGATGGAGAATCATTTAGACTGATTCCTAGAGAAGAAAAAGGGCAAAGGAAGAGAATGGCAAGAAGGCTTAGGACAAGAAATTGAAGCATTTTGGATGGAGATATCCTTTTTTTTTTTTTTTTTTTCCCTATAGGATATGAAAAATCACAGATTCTCAGTAGGGTTTATAATTTATAACATATTAAACCTACATTCAAGACCATTTTGTAGCGAGTACAACCTATTTACCATGTATGTAAAACATTAATTTCTCATTGTAACATTAAAGGGTGTAATAATATCCCTAAAAAGCTAGCAAACGTAAATATTTTCCTCCCAAATTAGGAATTTAATAAATGTAAAGTCCACCCTTTTTTGTCGTTAAAACCAGCTCAGCCCCACCCATATTTCGTTTTCAACCCGTATGCGCCGGGTCAATGAACCGTATTTACGACACTACTCAAAGATTTTTCTCCTTAAAAACTACAAGATTTCTGCCATTACTTTCCCTTGTACTACTCTTACAATCCTTTAAGAATGGCACAACACCAAAAAGGTGAGTTAAGAAGGGCACATTCCCTAATTTTCTCTTAAAAAAAGAAAAAAATTTCAATTTTCATTTTAAGAAGCTAGAATCTAATCCTTCAAAGTTCAAATTTCGATTTTAAAAGTTACATAATTATGAAATGATAAGCTTTTAATTCTCTTGTAATATACAGAACTCCCTCCTCATCTAAGTAGAGTCTTAACATCCAAGCCAGAGCTCAGGAAGATACCTGGACAATGAGAATCCACTGAACATGCACAAGCCTTGTAGAAGATGAGAATAATCAAATCAAATGATTGACAAGAATTTAAATTAAAAAATAAATTATATATATCTATATATACAACAAGAGCGGTGAACGAAACCATTTGCAAGGAACCTCCTTATTTCAAGAAAAACCTTTCATTCTGTTTCCCACCGACGAGTTTTGAGACGTCTTCCACAAAAAGGATAGCTAGCCCATTTATTTGGGTGTGTTGAACTATGTTTTTGACTGTGAATCATCTGCAAGGTTACCGAAGGAGTCGATAAATCATTGTGAAAAGTGTATTAAAGTGGAAAGGAGAAGGGGAAAAAAAAAAAAACAACGATGACAAGGACAAGTAGGCAAATAAATTGAAGTTTTAGTAATAACTAACCATCTGGAATAGGATCTACATGCACAAAAAAGCTTGCAGCAACAATTAGATAGCAAAGGATGAGCATTAATCCCTTGAAGTAATTAGAGGTCCCTTCCTGCAACGAAACATGGTAGCACCAACTAACATAGTAAGGTTACAGAAGCCTTCAGATTTGGACGTATGGATGACTGTTAAACGCTTTTGTTCTTTGGTTACATACGAACCTGCAGCATAAAGGCTACAACCAAAACAGTTATAAAGAGTGTTGCAGTCTCAAAAAGTTGAAAGTTCAAGTCCATTGGACGCCCCATTATCCAACCAACTACGACAGAAAACGGAATCTGCAGTGACAACAACGAATAAAATTTCAGAAATCGATTGACAGCACTAGTCCCATTTCAGAAATGCACCGGACAGATCAAGGGTATGGATATGGGTTTAACAGCCCAAAGTAAATTTAGCTACCACTAATGGTTTTACAAAATGACTCATTCCAAAAACAAAACAGGAATAGTGTACGCAAAATAATCCAAAAGTGCTAGAAATAGGCCTAGTGATTGTATTTTCAATTTTCGAACCTTGAATAGTGAAATTGAATATTCACTCCTCCTGAGTTCTGTTTGTTCCCCCCTCAAAAATTCTTGGTTTGTAATCCCTATGTTTCCCTGATCTCTCTTGGTTCTACTTCTCAGTATCAAATCTATCTCTTCCCTCTTGGTTCTATACCTACATTCTAATCTTTTGTCGTTTAATTTAGACCTCACCATTTGTCCTGGCACAGTTCAAAATAAACACGGAAGTCTATTGCCGAAGGCAGGACAAGAATCACATCATGGACAACAAATAAAACAACCATTAACAACAAAATCACAATAGCTTCAGAATCGTATGATAACACCATTATAACTACCCTAATCGCAGTTTTAAACTTTTTGGTTAGAACGTCGAGAGTTTAGCTTTCTAGCAGCTGCAATACTAAAATGAAGGAAAAATTCCTATTCCCAACAATTTTGAAGCAATCAATGCCTTGTATTTGTTTGTTTAAACTATAACAACCATTTAAAGAAGTTGATGGGATAAGTGCCTACCCCAAACATGGCTATCTGAGTTGACGACCCTATTGCCACCCCCAGACTAATATCCTGCAGAAATATGGAAATATTTACGACAACTAAGTAGTAGAATTAAAAAAATGGAAGAAGATGATAACAAAGAGGCTCTGGGCCTACTTACCAACTTGTCCTTCATGGCAAACATAATAGCACTTGCGTGCTCTGCAGCATTGCCCACAATTGGAAGCAAAATAACACTGATAAATGCAATAGGAATGTCCAATGCAATAGAAGCTCCCTACAAAAAACAGTTATCAACTTAGAAATCTGAGCACAGCACGAAACAAAAAGAACCCAAACTGCAACAGATCATTGGATTGCAGGACAGTCATAACAAAATCAACTTGGTTATAAAAACTTGTAAAAAATTCGTCTGCAATAGTTAAGGAATCTAAGTAGGTGGAATTTACAGAAAACAAGTTAAAAAATGACGACATGATATTGGTAACTGACTGAACGAACCACATTGTCAAATCTTCTAACTTGGCCAGATATTAGTTTATGTTCATTCCATGCCGAATTCAAGATTTAGTTAGCATCGATGATAGCCATACACTTATAGACATATGATCCTCTATCTGAACTAAAAAAACCGACCAATGATCCAAAACATTACAGGATCCATAAGCATATATGCCAAGCCAACATTTTATACAAACTTACAAACTATAGCTCAAAAGAAGCTTTTCTTCTTTGCACCAAACATGACATGTGCTAAAAGGATAAGGAAATAATGCAAAGAAACTTGCAACAACTAATTGTTCTTCTAGCAACCTGTTTCGTTACCTACAAGCTCAAGGTATTATTGAATGAGACGGGAGAAGAAATCCAAAAACCAGGCGGTCTTACCTCTATAGCATTGACTAAATATTCAGATAGAATTGAGATCCAAGCAGTCATAATGGAAAGCCAAATTATTGATTCCCATTTAGAGATCTCAGGAGCTTCGTCTTCATCTGAGCTCTCTCCATTTTCACTCCCTTCCTGTGTTCAAACCATATAGATACTAAATCTCATTAAATTCGACATTAATCAAGCTACAAAAAATTTGATAGTGAACAGACAACAAATCCTGATTACGCAAAATTAAAATAAATATATAAATAAATAAGAAAAGGAAAATCAACCTCCTCAATAGGGACATATTCATTCGTGTGACTCTTTAACTGGAAGAATAGATATGCAGCATACGCCACAAGCATGATGCAACTACTAAATCTCGAGAGTGCCAGCTCTGACTTCCCAAAATGCACCTCTGAATGGGTGTAGTGCAAGACAGCCGGGAAAAGTAGGCCCATGACAGCCATCAACAGCAATCCCGAGTTAACAACAGCGGTTGCCTATACAACACCTTAAATCAGCTAGACGCAAGTTCGATAAAAAGGGTTTTGGAAAAAGCATCTTCTCACAAATTATATTTGTATAACAACCTTGTCAAACAACTGCTCCTTCCCATGAAAAACAAGGCCGCCACTGAAGAATGCACAACCGAGCACCAACAACATGTTAGATAAAATCGAGCCTAATAGTGACTGCTGAACAACACGCATCATTCCACTTTTCAGAGCGTATATAGATATAATTAGTTCTGTTGCATTTCCAAAAGTAGCATTTAGAAGACCCCCAACTGCAAGACCAACTTCGAGAGGTCAAAACATAATCCAAAATGAAGTATAGGAAGCAAAAGAATAGAAAATGATGATCTTTAAAAATTAAATGAAATTTTAATAGAGACCATTACCAGTAGCTCCAGTGTAAAATGCTAATTGCCTATGAGAATTTAAAAATAAAAAATTGTGTCAATTAACTAATTAAAATCCATACCATTAAGATATAATTTACTACCACTATCAAAAAGAGGTACTTACTCCGTAGCATAACCTAAACGCTCCGCTAAAGGTGTTATTCCCAACAAGCTAAGAAAGAATACCCAACCCTGCAATCCAAGTGAAAATTAGCAACAATATAGACATGCATATAGAACAATTGCCTGCAATAATGTTAAAAACGCAGCGCTAAACTCACATGATGGCCAGTCATTTTATAGACGAGAATTGCTAAAGGCCCGAAAGGCATAAGCAAGTTCAACTTATTTGAGAAAAGTACAATTTTTATACTCCTATATACAGCACTCGCTTTCATTTTCTGGACGCGATCTTGTGAATCTCCAGGAGATGATAATCCTAGTTCGGCTGAATGAATAGAACGCGTCTTTTGTGCTACAGTTTCCGGACTGCCAAGACTCTCATCATCAAACTCATTCATCGATCCGTTTTTCATTGAACCCATCTATCATAACATTCAAAAGCGCAACCATTCTTAAAAAAGGCACTTACATAATCTTCAGAAATGATAAAATAAAAAATAAATATAAGATTACTAAACCAGTGAACTCATCGATTCATAACACTTGAAAGTAAAATCACTTTTTGGAGGTCATTTTTCCGAAACATATACTACTGACATTCCAATAGCTCAGTAGCATAATATTTAAAAAGAATAACAATTCATTAGGGAAGTTAAAATTAAGTCACATATCAAAAAGAATAAATAAATCTATCAATAATAATGAAGGCGAAACTTACTTCAAGTTGGGATTGGATTCCCACCAAAGACTTTATTTCCATAGTCTTAAATTATCTTCCAAACAAAAATATTCGCCAACACCCAGGAAAGAACATCACTGCAGAACCGAGAAGACAACATACATTTCTCCAAATTGACAAAAGGAAAAAATTCCTTGAATCTACAAGTAATCTGATACAAGAAAACAAAATTGACAAGCATTACCCAAGATTAATTAAACTGAAAGTCAATCAACAATTCATCCAAATACACGTATAACCATGTTCTCAAACCAATTTGAAAGATCCAAATTTCCAATCCAAAACACAAACCCAGATCCAAGTTTGAATCTTTTTTGCTCTACCCATCAAAGGGTATTAAAAATAATGATTAAAGATTTAATTTTTGACAGAGAGCAAATTCAAGTAAAGGCTCTGAAGATAAAAAAAATAAACCCAAAAATAAAAAATAAAAATAAAAACCGCATCCTGAAGTCACCAAAGAAAAGAAAAGAATAATCATAAATATATATACATAAAGCAAATAAAAATGAAATTAAAACAGAAAAAAAAAAAAAAACTACCCAATAACAAAATAAATAGGAACAAATAGTCAAGTAGTGGTGTGGGATCTGCCAAAGGACCAAGCTTTGCTCTTCCGAGCTCTAAAGGGTCGTCTCAGAACTCAAACCCAACATAAAAATTCAAAAATATATCAAAAATGAAAGGAAAAAGATAATAATAAAAGCTTGGATCAGAGACTTACTTTTTTCTTTTTTCTTTTTTCTTTTTTAACGAAAAGCTCTTCCTTTCTCTGTTCTTTTTCCTTGAGAGTAAATTGGGAATAAATAGTGAAGGCAAAATATGTATGTGATTAGCTTCTTCACTGTCTAACACACTCTTGGAATCTACTCTGCGTTCAAAAAGGGTTTTTTCGGAGAAAAAGAAAATACATTTTCGAGAAAATTCAAAGAGAAAATTCTGTTCTTGAGTCAATTTCAATTTATGGAAAACCGACCCCGCCGCTCACCTCTTTTGTTGATATAATAGAATAATAGATATTTTTCAATTTTTCATTTTTATTTTCATTTTCATTTTTTAAGGGTTTTTTTCCCTGTTTTAATTTTTTTTAGTGAGTTTTTTACATCCATTCTTTTTTTTAATTATTTGAAAAATCCGAATCTCACATCTTATAATAAATCACACGTAAAATTACAATTGGATTACATCTATAATCAAGTTTTTTACGTTGATTCTTTTTCTTCTTTTTATTTACAGTTTTTACGAAAAAATCCTTTTTTTTTTTGAACTTATTAGTTATTGTTTTTTAAGTGATCTTTTATAACTGCTTTTTCTTGCAGGTGAATTTTTATAATGCTTTCTATTTGTTTCATTGTTTGAGTTATTTAAATTTAAGAATGCAGGGTGGAATTAGATGTTAATTTATCTCTAAATGACACCTACAAACATTTTGCGTTTATTTCTAAATCTCAGCCTTTATGTTGTATTAAAAACATGTGGTTGCCCTTTGAAAAAAAAAATGTGGGTGTATGTACGTGTAAGGGTATATATAATTTAGTAATAATTTCACATCTGATTTCATTAATAATTTGAATCTCTTACTACTATTTAAGAAAAAAAAAAAAGTGATTTTTTAGTATATTTGTGATAAAGGTTTAAAGTAAGAGAAATCCTAAAACTATGGCCGTGAAGAATGTAATAGGATATAATCCTTAAAAAGAAAGAAAGAAACAGCCAAAGGTGAATTATGGTAGCTTCCTTTTTTTTTAAGGAAAAAAAAAACTTAACAATTAAGAAAATTAACATGATTTGTATAATTCACCGCAAATACAAGACAAATGGTAGTTTGGTATTGTTTTTGAAATCTGTTGAGATTTTAAAAATATTGAATTTGAGATCGTTTTAAAAACTGATCTGAGATCGTTTTTGAAACTGTGTTTGGTTTTATTTTCTAAGCGTATGTTTTGAAAAATACAAAAATGAAACTGTGTTTAGTTATATTTTTGAAAACTAGTCATTTCATAGTAAGTCAATGAAAACATATTTATATTTAATTTTAAAAAATTATTATAAATACCAAAAATTAAAAATCAATAAAAATTTTTAATTAAAAATCAATAAAAATTTTTAATTAAAAATTAATTTCAATAATATTACACAATTCATAATATCAATTAAAATATAATTAACCATTATATTTAGTTACAAATATATTACAAATTAATTTTTAATAGTAGAAATAACATTTATCTAAAAAATTACCAATTCTATATACCATAACAATTATAAAACATGTTGTTCCCACATTGCTTTTGCTATTTGATTTCTGAATTGGCTCATACATTCTCGGTCTCTATTAGTGGAACCAACATCAGAAGACGGTGCAGATTCACGGTTATTTGTATGTTGTCGATTTCCTTATCGTCTCTCAATATCTTCTACAGGCTCGTCAACGCTATAATCTCTAAATAAATTATCATTTGCATCATATATCTTAATACAATTATGAATAACGCAACATACAATTACTATCTGGGCTTGCTTATGTAAAGAAAAGTTGGACATATTTTTCAAAATACCAAATCGTGTTTTGAGAACACCAAAACACCTCTCGATGCAATTGCGTAATGACGAATGCCTGTAATTAAATTGTTCAATTGGCCCAGTTGGTTGTCCATTGTTTCTAAATTCAGATAAATGGTACCTTTTACCCCGGTACGGTATAAGAAATCCCAGCATGTTGCTGTATCCAGAATCAACAACATAATATTTAGGCCATGGTGGCCTAAAAAATTGGTTAGCTGGATCTTGTAATGCATGCAGTAATACTCTAGAGTCTGCAGCTAAACCTTCCCATCCACTATAAACATATGTAATTATCATATCAAAACTGCATGCTACCATTATATTCTGAGTACAAGTGTGTCGTCTTCCCCGATAAACTCTCTGTGTGGTCTCAGGGACAATAGCCATCACATGTGTGCCTTCAATAGCTCCAATACAGTCCTAACACAAGTAATGAACCACAAAAAATTTTAAACCATATTATAAAAGTACTAACCACCTATTTCAAACTTAAAAAATAATACAAATTTTACCTTAAACCACGGCCAATACTTATCGCTATTTTGAATCTCCAAAGACACAGTGTTTGGGTTTGGTTGGCGGATAAAATCTGGGGCCAATGCACAAATTGATCTAAGAACATTATCAAAATGTCGACTAACTGTTTCTCCAGAATAATAAAATCTGTCTCGTATGACTCTGTTACGGTCAGAATGACCAATGATCTTCAAGAACATCATCAACCGTTCTTCCACTGATAGTCGACTTCTAGATAATAATTGACGTTGTTCAAGTAGCCGAGCTAATGTCAAAAAAGGTTCTTTATACATACGAAACAATTTATAGAATACTCCAGCATGGCCTTTCAGCATATTTAAAACATATTGTCATCCTATTAGTTTATCATTATGCCGAGGTTGCCTAGTAATAGTTGGTACAAGATCTAGTAATGATTGTAAGATCTCGTCCTCGTCGTCAAATGACTCAAGTGAGTCAAAAAAAACCAACTCTTCATCAGTATCCGAACCACTTGATCCCATAATAACCTACACAAGAAAATCAACTCAATTTATACGTATTTGCCACCAACAATAATAACACAATAGAATAAATCTCTTATAATAAATATAACTCAACCAACTAGGCACTACATAAAAGTTCAACATACTAAAATCCCGAAAGTGAACAACATATAACGAAATCTAACTTAATAAATCAGTTACTAAATAATAGTTCAACAAATTGAAAGAGTTTGACAAATTGGAATAAGTCTAATAAGCTTAAATCAATCATTAACGAATAACTACTTCGCTAAGCTGAGGATGAAACCATAACGACGCTCGGGTTTAAGCTTCACAAATGTCCCCCTGAAATCCTTATCCTTTGTCAACGTCTTAATTACCGTCCCATATGTTATGTCATCCAAGTCTTCTATTTCATCCAACAACTGAATACAAATGTCAATACTATGGGGATCTTCAGTCGAGGTCTCAGCTGGACTTGTGTCCCCAAGACGTGCTCGCTTTGCAGTTAGATATTGCTGCAAGCCATTAATGCGTTACACTGACGCCTCACTTCGCAAACTCACAGACTTTGCCAACAGCTCCACTGCTGACTCCAGTGCAGTTTTTTTCTTGTTCTTGGAATAGCTACTGCTGCCCTCAGCATTTCCCAAATGGTTGTTGTCTCTCTGGACTTCGTGCGACTCATCCGTACCTTCGTGTAGAGCTTCGACATTCATTGAAGGTGCTGGTGCTGCACATGACACATTAGCTGCTGTTTGCGGACCTATGGCATTACGGCTTGTTGTAATAGTCCCAGCAAAAATCTCGTTTAGGAGAGAAAAGTGTAGTAGACCCTTCTTCTGATACTTTTTAGCCTTTGGATTTTGCTGCAAAATGAACAAATATTTAGATAAGCTAATGAACTAACTTATGCAAAAAAATTCTGGATTCCATTTAGAAAAAGGTACATTATTTGTAAATAGGAATCCCAAACTTCATCTGAGACTATGACTGTGTTTGCATCAGGATCCTATCCAAATCCAGTAGTTTCAATCAAGCTTTTGAACTCTCTTGTGTTACGTCTAAGCCTATTCTACTTAGTTTTAAGTTGTGTCACTGTAAATCGCTTATTAAACTTACTATGTATGTCATTGGAAATTTTCATCCATGTTTTTTTGTCTAAAGTAGAGGTTTGAAGTCCTTTTTTTGCCTCCTCATATAGCGATTCGATAAAAAAAGATTCCAAATTTTCTCCCCATGTAGCATGATCCTCAGTAGTAGTATCGTTATTGACATCCATTATATTAATATTACTGTTGTTGTATTACATATCAATCAAATAACAAGAGTTATCAACATAAGTGATCATAGAGATGTAAACGACAAGCAAATTAAATATATTTGATTGTTGAAGATGTGATGTCAGATTATACAATGCCAATAGGCAGCTAGGTTCATTAAAACACGTTTACAATACGTAAAGGAATCAATCTAAAAAATCACGACAAGAAAAAACGACATTAAAATGTTTACAATATTATGAAATTGCACAAGATGACAGAAACTAGAGAAACGACAACAACTAGAAAAAAACACATGAGAATTCTTTTTTCCCAATATGAGAAGAATAAATTTCAAAGACAAATATTGGTAAATTTACTTATTTTGCACCTAGTAAATGGGATGTGCACTAGAAGAGGGTTATCTCCTAGTCTTTTAGTAAGATTACATAACTTACTTATATATGTATCTCTGCAATATGTAATAAAAAAGTACATCCTTATCTATCTCTCTCTCTCTCTCTCTCTCTCTCTCTCTCTCTCTCTGCTGATACCTGAAATAATGTTAGACTAATGCAGCCAATGTGAGTTACATTTTAACCACCGGTGAAGAGTTTCAGTTTGGCTTTACATTATAACCAATGTGAGCGGGAGTTACTCCGTCAGCATCAAATCAAATGCATAAACTTGAAGCTCCTAGTTTAGGAGTTTATGAAAATTGTACTTGCAATCAAATGGGGGATCAGAATTCAGAAAGGAGAGACACCCACAAACTGACAACAGAGGAAATTAAACTAATAAATTAAAGAAACAGGAAGGGATTGAGTAAATTCAAAAATTTTTGTCTTTGAGGAATTTAAACAACCAAAAAAAAGGAAATTGAAATTGGGGGGTAAATCACCTTATTGAGTAATCTTCTTCTTCAAAGTTCAGATAGAAACTGTTGGAATTCCAAACTTCAATCTATCGTCACGGACGCAGCGGGAATTGGATTATTGGAGAAACCTTTATAATGTTTTAACAAAATTGAAATAAGATAAAATAAAATTTGTTTTTTTTTTAAATGTATTTGCGATAAAATCCCTCGACCATGTGCACTGCATGCGCCACGATGCTAATTTCAGGTCTAAACTCAAATTGAAGATGTGTAAATTGTTACTTTAAGCTGTGTAAATTAAATGGAAAATTGTTACTGCTAGTTCAAAGAAACTAAGGATGGACAAAAACTAAACCACCTATAATAAGAGGGGTGTGGGGGGAAATTTATTACAAACATAACCTCCTCAAGCTTACGCATCTTCAACCCAAATTCAAAAAAAAAAAAACGACAACAAACGAGTTGAGGAAAACGACAACAAATGTGAGAAAACCGAAAACGACACTAATACATTTCCTTACATGAACCGAGACAAGCAATTAAACAAAATCTGGTTGAGAGACCAGTTGATTTCAGTTGAAGTGAACTGAAATCAACAAACACAAATCACAGCAAATCATTCAAAAACACAAACCAACAATAACCAAGCTTCCAAATTGAAATCACAGCTCGGTTATTATGCCAAGGATGCTACCATAATAACCGAGCTTCCAAATTCAAATCAACAAACACAAACGACCTGAAAACGGCAATAGCAGCTGTTTGAAATTCACAAACCATGCCAACCAAATCACAGAGCAATGTCAACCAAATCACACACGGCAATGGCTACCACAGCTGTTTGAAAACGACAATGTCAACCAAAATTGACACAGAGCAGCCCCAATTCCAATTAGCTCATCGACTCAACAATTGAAAAAATTCCCAAATTAACAGTCCAAAAAACAAAAATCGAGGGAGAGAGTCCGAGATGAGAAGCTTACCTCCGATGAAGCAGACGCCCGAAACAGGAAGCTTTGACTGTGATTGTGAGAGCCGACAGAGACCAAGCAGATGGCGATGAACGACAGCAACCAGGGTCGAATAAGCCGACAGACCTCGGGCGATGGCGATGAACTAGCCCAGGGGAAGAGAGACAAAAAGCAGACGGTGATGAACTAGTTTCGGCCGCCGGCGATGAACGACGGAGAAAGAGAGTGGTGGAGGCGAGAGAAGGTTCGGCGGGGTGAGCTCACGGTTAAGGAGTCGAAAACGAATGAAAACGAATTTTATTCGTTTTCTAACTTATACGGTAAAAACCGAGTAGGTTTCAAAATCTGTTTTCAAAATCACTGTTAACCAAATGTGATTTTGTTGCGATTTTGAAATCAATTCTCTAGGAAATCGTGAAATCAGTTCCGGAAACATTACCAAACACGCTCAATACTTTTAACAAATATATATATAATTATAGATATCATCTAACAGTAATTTTATATCTAATTTTATATAAAAATATAGCATTCAACTTTCTCATCTAGATTAAACAGAAATATAATGATCAAATGATGTGGGAAAAAAAGTTAAAAGACAAATATGGGTGGTACAAACATAGTGGTTGAAAATATAGTATATAAAGATTGTGCCAATTTGATTGTATACCAATTAATGGTCATATTTAATAGTGAAAGCGTGGACAAAATTGAAGTGCCTGTGGAACAAACGAATAATGACGAGAGAAATAATTCAATTAAACAGTTGCGTTTACTTTTGTTTAACATAAAGGGAGTTCATTGATTTATTCGCGGAACTCAATGGACAAAAAGGGCACCTATTATGTAGGATAGGGTAATTAGCATCGACACTCTTTAAATTTGTCAATTTTTTATAACTTATATCTCTCTTTTTTTTTTTAATTTTAGTAATTTATCTTTTGAACTTATATTATTATAATATATCATATGTGACTTAATTTTGTCGTTAAATTGATCATAAAAGGTCTACGTATATTTTATGTGAATACAAAACACATAAATTCAAATATTCAATTTAATGTAAGACAAACTAAGTAATGCACATTATAAAAATTTAGAAAGTTGGTTAAAATTAAAAACTTTAGGGGCGAAGTTATCAAGATGAAAAATTCAAATGACAAGAGCGTTATAAATCTCATTTAGGATAACATCCAAAAGAGAGAATTCGAATAATATTACTTTTCAATGAATTCCAAAGTCCTTATCTTCAATTGCGTAATTTACTTCCAACTATTTTGGAATATGTATGCTAGCAAAGCTGTTGACCAAAATGATGGGGAAAAATAAAAAAAAGTAAAGAATTTTGATAAAATTCCTCAAGAAGATTAAGCATATAGATTTGAAAGATCAACCAACTGGATTTGTTTAATATATACTTTTACTTCAAACATTAAATATTTTAAGAATTATGTAGCAAAACAAATGCATTCAACAATGTTGTTGTGAAAAAGTTCCGTTCTGTTTATTCATATATGTGAATACATATACTTTGCTTGTTGTAATCGGATTTTGATGCAGTTTGACATTTATGAACTGTAAATATTCGTAAGATGTAATTTTAATATGATTATTTATACTAATATTCTTTAAATTTTAGTTTCATTCTCACTTTTGTTATATGAATAATAAAAATTCTTCCTTTTATCTTTTATAGGAATTTTTAATTATAGATTGTCTTAAAGTGGAAAAGGAAGGCTTTTTTTTATTTTTTTATTTTACTGTTATTAAAAAATGAAAATTTTAGAATTCGAATCTTGAATTACACGCTCACGCACATAACTATATGAGAAAAGACCAATATTTTTTTCACATCAGTTGAATACTTAATTTTTTCTAGACTTTTGCAGACTTAATTTTTTCTAGACTTTTGCAGTCATTGCGCTGTTGTGTGCTTTTTCTTGGCTAGCCGCAAAAGAAATCCTATTCGCAAGAGAAAAAGGTTCTTTTGCGAGTCTCTTTCACGCAAAAGGTGTTGAAATTGAGAATCCGTCTACTTTTGTTGCGCTCTAACTGCTAGTTTCTGCTGGTATGAAAGTCCATCTTTAGCTTATAAATAAATAAATAAAGCCTGCATGGCCAACTCTTGCTCTCTGTTCTTTTCAGAAACACTCTCTCTGTTGTTCTGCCTCCTAATAATCTTTCATGTTGAATTCAACACATTTTCGAACCCTGAATGGGATCCGCCATACGAGCATGTGGGGATGAACAAGAACTCAATTGCCTTAGAAGTCATCATCCCTCGGAATTCTATAGCTTCAACAGCGGTGATACTTATGATGCGCGGATCAACTACAACGCCACTGGTATGCATCTTAGTGTCTCTTGGGTTATCGAAACACTTCCGAGTGCCAAAGAGAACACCAGCCTTTCTTCCAGGATCAATCTCATGGAGGTTCTACTCCGAGTGGGTAACAACAGGATCTTCAGCTTCCATCGGTTTTTATGAAGAATGGGAACAATGTGCATACAGCTCTGAGGCTCTCAACAAGGCAAGCAATTCATGTTCTTAGTTTTGAGCCAACTTTGCCAAATCTTCCTGCAGAGATGCCTATTCCTATGTTTCATATTCCCACACCTTCAGTCAGCTCCTGCGAGCCTTTAATGTCAACAAGCCTGGAGACGGGTCGGTGAAACTGAAATAGAAGGTTTCTGGTGTGTGCCTTAATCTATCCTTGAGCAGTTTTGGTGTTACAAGTTTGGGTGTGAAAAAAGTGCTTTATCTGTCTCATTCGTCTAAAAATATGTACAGTCTGTGCTTTTTGTTCATCAAGTTTCTTGGGGGAAAAAAAAATATGGGGAATTGGATTTGTATGAATACTCACTGTGATCCATGAAATATAATTGAACCTGGTGCGATATCAAATATGAGTGCATCTTAACTGTCAAGTTCTTGTTGACTATGCCGATAACTATTATGAGTCTATAACTTAGTAACTTGCAGGCATGTAATTTGACTTTCGAGTGGAAAAATAAATTAGTGTTATTTTTATACCAAATTTGATAAATGCTTTGTTGATAAACTTTTACATGCAGTATAACTTGAATCTCAAACAATTTGAAGTGAAAGCTCTAAGTGAAAGATCATATCATTATTATTATTATATATTTTTTTTAGTGAATTTTGGATAAACGTCAATTTCACTTTACGTTTTGAAACTCTGCCAACGGTCACCGTTTTTGTAATGTCTTTTTAATAATTTAACTAGTTAAATGGTTTTTTTTTTAACTCATTTCAAAAACTTTGGGGCTAACCTTGTGATAGTTTAAAAATTTAAGGATATTTTTTAGATTATAAATATTCAACGAAAATTGTGATATTTAACGAATGTTAAATCTACAATTCAACATATTTCATTCTAAATGTTTAATTATTAGTTTATTTTACTTGATGTTATAATCGTTTTTTAATTTATTATTAATTATTCACCCAATTTTATAAAAATATCCTTTACATTCACACATAGAAGGTGGAATTGTAACCAAGCCCTTGGATGAAAACTTGACGACTACTTTTTGAATTTTCCTTTTACAATTAGCCAGCTTAACGAGATAGACATGGTCATATATTGACTATTCTCCATTATTTGAGGTTTTTTTTTTTTTTTTGGCTTGATATATAAATTGCAGGTGTCGATGGTTTAGATCAGATACAATATATACATTCAACTAGACTTTTGTGTCGGTTTTGTTTTTGTTTTACTTGTTTATAGTATATGCTCCTCGTAATATGAGTATTGGTCAAAGGCAAGAGTTGCTTGGCCTTAAAGATGCAAGAATAGAGAGAAAATCGTAAAAACAGTTTCCAAATAGACATATTTATATTCAAGCAAAAAAAATAAAAGATATTTATTTTTTTTTACCTTTTTTTTAACATTTATTTAGACTTTGACCCTCCAGTTTAACTAATTAAAGGTTAAAAAAAATTAAGTTATTATACTTGGAGCAATAATTCAGAAATGTATCTTTTTAAGAAGCAATCTTACGAATCACCCTAAAATATTTTGTCTTATTCAAGGTTGACGATAAACCTAAACTACTTAACTTATGGCCCGGTTTATATTAATTAACATATAATCTTTAATTTTTAACAGGCAATAATGTTATTTAAAATACATCATTGTATTTAAGTATGACAGATTAACATCTAATTTATTATCTGCTAGAGTTGATATCATATGGAAAATGATTTTATTATCTGACTCAAATCTCAAATTTAAGAACAAGAAGCATAAACTATAAATTTTTCATTTGTTTATTTTGTTAATAAATTATATCTCAGCTACAAATTTGAATTTGTTCAACAATAAATCAATTGGCAATTGCTTAATTGGAACTTAATCACTAATTGTAAAAAAAAAACATGGAAACATGACAATAATATGGACTCCTCTGGAATACCTAAAGGCAGGCATCAAATCCGGTGAATGATGGGTTTGATCCGAACAAATTGTGTTGTACATTTGTGAGGCAAATTTAGCTAGACTACCTTTACAACTTGAGGCAAAGTTTTGAGGAGGGACGGCGATGGCCTCCGCACTGTGTGATTGAGAAGGATCACCAGTGTCAAAAGAGTCAAAGCCCCGGCTTGATGTGCAGTGCCTAATGAAACCGGGACGTATGATAGAAGGGTGGATATCCCCAATGTAACCTGTAACGATGATGCAAGATTAATAACAAGAACCATCTCAAGCCCCATTACCAAATTTGCCTTAGTTACATGTTTAAATCCTGTTTTAGATATTTTGAATCTAGGAGAGAAGCTAAAGAAAACTCAGTAAAAGATAAAAGTAACATTTAAACCTGAACAGCGGCCATGCCAACAGCACTTCCGATAAGAGATCGAACCGCAGGATGTATGTCCAACTTCCTTGTTAACCACCACAAAGAGCCAATTGAAATTAAGGTAGTGGTTGCTAGGATACGATGGTCAAGCTGCAAAAAGGAGACATGGTGTTCTTATGATTCAAGGAAGTCAGTTCAAAGATCATGTCCTTGAGTAACAGTCATCACGCAGGGGGGAAAAAAAGAAAAGAAAAAGAAAACTTGCTTTCAAATTCTTCAGTCCTCTTTGTCCTTTCCCAATTTTTGTCATTCAACCTTAGACCTCACTTTAGTTTTTTCCCATAGTCCAGAATCCTCCATATCAGTGACCCTACAACCTATGGTAAGCTTGAAATCTGTGGTTTTTCACCAAGTAGGTGACCCTAAGGGATTGAACCACAGACCACGTGGGAGCAAACCACAAGCCTGACTGCCCAACCAAACTTTATTTTTGGCCCTAGACATCAAATGATAAAAAAAAAAAAAAATGAAGAAATTATGTGGAATACAAATGTAATCTTTGCTCCAGGAATTTACCTGCACCATTGCCGTATTCTCAAAAAAGTTACGCATAAGTGGCTTCATGTCAAGAACATCCTCAGGTATCCAAGTATCACCCATCTTTGGGAAAGTATTATATGCATGTCCCTGGCAGTTCATCATGAAAGCATAATCACAATCCATTATTTTTGTCAAAGACAAGGAGCAATAGAAAAAGCAAAATTTAGTTCCACACCGCATCATTTCCCGCAACAAATGCTCCTGAGACAGCAGTAATGCCAACAAGTAAGCTTACTGGAAGAGCAAGTCTCCTTACTTTAGCAGCCCCCTTAACACATGCTAATGATTCTGCAGGTGGCTCAGGAAAAACAACAGAGAGACCAGTCCATAAAAGGCCGCAGTATATGGCAAAGGCAGAAGTAAGATGAGCTGCAAGCCGATAGGGACTAACTCTGGGTTGAGCATATTCAGATGCAGGTTCCTATTGGACAAAGAAAAAACCTGTTAGTAAATACACAAGCTTTAAATTTCAATACCTTACTTCATAAGGTGTCTAACCTCTAAACCACTTTTAACCATCCACCAGCCAATCAGACCCTGCCCAGCACCAAGGGCAAAAAGAGCAGAGAGTTTCAGTCCAAGCCGTAAGGTAATATACCCCTTACGAAGAAAATAGGAAAATGGCAAAGCAAACATGATACCGAGTGCTCTTCCCCACATACGATGTGCATATTCCATCCAATATATGAACTTGAATTCTTCAATACTCATTCCCCGGTTAACTCTGCAAGCAGTGGCAGAGCCAAAAATAAAATAAAATAAAATAAAAATAAAAAAAGCCTTTTTTTAGTGGGAAATATGAAAGAAACAAGAGACAAATCTTAATGAGTAGATGCAAATGTCATCAAAAGTCTTTGCAGGGTTTCAATGTAATCTTAGGTTTTGCACTTCAAAATGAAATCCATTTAAGTACAATAAAGCTTAGCTTAGCATCACAACCCGGTAACAAACTACAAACATGTGATACTGCTTCCCCCCCCCCAAACTAACCGTTTATATTCGGGGGACTGCTTGTACTTCTCAAACTCCAGCAGCCACTCCTCATCCGATAGAGGAGGAAGCTGGCCCGTAAATTTCCAATCAGTCATTGAAAGACCAGACCTTGTCAGCCGTGTAACGCCACCAAGTATTACCATACTAAACACCCATGCCGCGGATCCAAAAAGCCATATTCCAACCGCTTTTTGAGCTCGAGGTCCTCCATTTACAAGTAGCTTCAATCCTTCCTTACTTTCTACCTTGACAGATGATGGTTTGGTGCACATATTTCTCCAAGACAGAGCATAATGACCCTGTCTCATATAAAAACAAACTTATATAGGATCAGGATTACATTTTGATCACATTGATCTGTAAAACAACAATAAATTCAAATTGAACTATTATTAGAAATCACTAGCCACCAACACAAAATATTACAATTAAAAAAAAAAAAAAGGTGTCTAAGTCAAGCCATCGCCATTTCATGGAAAATGCCCATCTTTCTTAAATTTATGATCTTAAAAGAAATTTTTTTTAACATTTTTTGGTGGGCAGTTTCCATTTTCACCACATATCCATTAATGTGTATATACGTATCGACCTTAATTAACTTATTAGTTTCCTTGGGTATTTCTCTCTTTAATTCCTTATCCGTTTCTATACCTATATATACATATGGCTATAAACAAATACACAAACAAGTGCAAAATATAAGACAACTACAACACATAAAGAACCGAACTTTACAGCAGTTGATGCGAAAAAATAAATAAACAAACAGCCAATTTATAACGAAATCAATGAAAATTTCCCAAGTTCCAAACTTTTGAACCTCATTTCCAATTTCCCAGAAACAAAACAATCAACTTGAAAAAAAAAAATTACGATAGAACAATAAAGACAAAAGGGTCCCAAAATCTGGAGACAAAAATGCAGAGTCTTTACGATAGACAAGAAATTGGGAAAAAGGAAAAAGAACAAGAAAAAAGGAAACCTTAGAGGTAGAATGAGATCGGAAGTTATGGAGAATTGTGCGAGCGATCCCAGAGGAGAAGAATCTACTAGACGCTTCGTCGTAGACGACTGATCCAGACGACGTCGTTTGGACGATGTTGCAGAGAGCTTTGCGACTGCTCTTCAGCAACAGAAATGGCGTCAATCGGCTTCGAAACAACATTGTCTCCGACTCTCTCTCTCTGTCTTGGGGTTTTTGGCTGCCCACAGGGTTTAAGCAAAATATATTCGAGTAACTCTCTCTCTCTCTCTCTGTTTTTTTTTTTTTTCCTTCCTGACTGTGCCACTTTTGAAAATTTCCTGTTTTTTAATTAAAATATTCATTAAAAAAAACTTCTAAATTTTTATACTTATATATTAAAAAATTTTCACACTCATGCATAAAAAAAAAATTTTAAATAAAAATTTTTTAACCCATCTAAATAACATTTTATTTTTTAATACAAAAATTTTTTTATTCTGAGAGTAGAAATTTTTTTCATTACAAAAATGAACACTAACAAAGGTTAATATACTAATTGACATATTAAATTCCAAAACTACCCTATCACTCCAAATAACTAGGTTTTTTGCTTCCACGGAGTTGGGCAGCCTTTTTTTATTTTTATTTTTTTCCAACTAACATTCATGATCTCCAACGATTAAGGCTTTGCGAGCTATCTTCTCTGGTGATGAGGGTTACTTCCCTATAATTAGCGATTCACGATCTTTTCGATGAATGGATCATTATGATCTCTCTTAACAACTCGAAGCAGATTTCCACACGATTCTTTGAGATCATTATGCCAAGCATCGATGGTGGTGGGAGGTGCCTCGATAATCTTACTCTGATGGCGATGAGGTTAGGGTTGGTTATTGGTGTTGATTTGGGGTTTTTGTGGTTATTATATAATAATTGTTATTTTTATGAAATTTTGTAAACATAAGAAAAGTTTTTGTATTTTTTTTATAGTTATGCAAATACGTGGTAAATATTTAGATTCACTAGTAAATGCAGGATTTACTAATATTGAAAATATTAGTAAATATCAAGATTTACTTGTATTTACTGTGAAATAATCATGCTTACTTAGTAAATATTTTGATTTATTAGATATATGAAAAATATAAAAAAAATTATTAGTAAATGTTTTAGTAATTTTATTAGTAATTTTTTTATTTATTAGTAAATATTTAAAGCAAATCAGCTTTTGATATATCAAAAACAATGTAAAAATTTGGATTTGCAGAATAAATGTCGGATTTGACATAGTAAGTATTTGGATTTACTAGATATATTAATATTTTAAAAACAACGCAAATATATGGAATTACATAATAAATATCGGATTAACATAGTAAATATATGGATTTACTAGATATACTAATATTATAAAATCAATGTAAATATTTGGATTTATTTAATAGTAAATATGGGATTGACATAATAAATGTTTGGATTTATCGGATTTCTATGATAAAAATAGAAAAAAACCAAAAATAAATAAATGTTATATCTACCAGTAAATACTTAGAGTAAACTCTGAGGTCGTAGATATAAAAATCTGAATTTAAAATGAGGAACTTTTTAGATTCAAAGTGAGAAATTAGAGCAAATGGGCTGTATTTTAAAAATTCTTAAAGTAAATATCGTATTTTAAAAATTCTTAAAGTAAATATCGTATTTTAAAAATATTCAAGATAGATAGTATATTAATGATAAATAGTTTATTTATGAGAATTTTTTTGGATAATTTATCATAAATTACTTCATAAATAAATTATTTATATAATAGTTACCACAAACATTTTATTTACAAAAATATTTTAAAGATAATTTTATCACAAATAATGCTTTGAAAATACAATATTTACGTTAAACATGCAATTTACCATCACCCAAAAAATTTTCAATTATTTATTTTTATTACTAGAGATTTTTAACCTATTTCCCTCGTCTCTCTTAAAAAATTTTATCAATTGAAAATATCAAACTTACTTAGTAACAAGACATCACTTTAGCCAAAAATATCAAACTTACTTAGTAACAAGACATCACTGTAGCCAGAATGCTTATGGTTGTCCCATTGGTATTTGAGCGTGAAAAAATAAGAGAACGTTTGGTAAACGTATTACATTTTAATTGTGTTTGAATACAATTTTTTTTTAACGCTGTATTTGGTTGAAAAATATTTATTTTGTATTTAAATAAAATATGTGCTTGGATGAAAAATATTTTAGAGTTGAAAAATTAATATAATTAATAAAAATAAAGATAAATAGTTAGGATTGAAAAATTGATGTGATTGTTTTAAAAAACTTTTAAATAATAATTATTTTCATAACACTGTTGAAAATAATTATATTTGAATGTAAAACTTTACGTACGGTGTAAAATTGGTTTTCGTAACACAAAAAAGCGTTTACCAAACGTTACCTAAAAAATTCTCCGTTTGGAGCCAACTCAAATGCACACCTTCATATTAAATCTTATAGTTGTTAATGGAATAAAAATGGCATTAAAGTTTTATTTTCCGAGAGAGCACATGAAAGCTACTGCAATTTTCCTTGTATGATCACTCACCAATCTCTCTCTACTACCTAAAACTAATACATATTCTACACTCTACAGCTCGATGGTTATGTCCCAAAGGTACAATTCTTGCTCAGGGACGCTCAAAACAACAGTTACCAAACCCGATTCTGCTTCATATTCGAACTCCATTTCCTCTGAATCGACCATGACCCTTGTAGGTTGAGTGGACGAGTAAGCACCGAATTGGCCACATCCGCGTACTTTCATGCTTACCGTTGCACTTCTCTCCGACTGGAAATCCAATGCTTTGATGGCTCCTCCAGAATTGAACATCTTCATTAGACCAATTGGGGCGAACTTTACACCATTGGATAATTCCTTCACGGGAACCACCGTGAACACTTCATATTCTCGGGATTTCAGAGTTATTGGCAATGAGGCATCCTTAGGAAGGTAGATAACTTCTCCTGCAAGTAACCACCCAAAAGGCAAAAAACGCTAGGAGGTCCGCCAGAAAAACTAAAATAGGCAGCATTTTCCTTTCAAAAAGGACTCAAGCACAAATAAAATAGCATACCACCAAGATGGGAAAATATGACAGCATCACCGGTCCATTTGTCATCTGTAACCTTGCGCAGATAATCAACATCCTTGGCCCTGATCACTCCTGTGATCGTGCCAGGACGTTCGTCATGGACAAGGTTCGTCTTTCCAACTTTGCACCATCCTGCTCCCTGGCAGTTGAAGGCCCCAACAACTCCAGAGAAGTCGTTCAAGTTCCAAATCTTTAGGAGACTGCAAAATTGCACAAACAAAACTTAACACAGAATTCAAGGATATCCAATTTACTTTTTCATTGATGGGGAAGTTTTTGAGTACCTCTTTCCATCTCTCGCAGGATCAGAAAATAAGCAATCCCTTGTAGGTCTTCCGGGAAGTCTAGCCCTCAAAATGGAGCCGTCGGGAAGAACCAGTTTCTTGAGAAGGTTAAAGTCATGCTGACCAGGCTTATCACTACATTTTCATGTAAATGCCAATATGAGAATAATTTCTTATTGGAATGATCAAATTGTAGAATGTCAAACCCAAATGGATTTTGTGAAGAAAAAAGTACCTGACATAAATTGCACATCCTCCTACTGCCCGAGCTGCACCGTGGTATTCGGCCATTGGGTGCAGGCTCTGAGATTCAGAAAAATTATGGAATAAGAAACAGGCGCATTACATAGAGTAATGAAAGCCACTTAAGGAAAATTATAATTAAATCGTAGCTCACATGGAACATGTCCCAATCTGGCTGCATGAATTCTCCAAGAAAAACAGTGTTGTAAGCGACTGATGCGATATGAATTGTGTGCGATGCTGGATCTCTAGGAAAAAAATCATCTGATGCCCTTATAACGGCGGACCGCTTGGCACTGCAACACAAAATTTAAGGTCAAACCAACTCGTTACTATCATAAAAATGCACAAAAACTTCAATAAAAGAGAAGGGAAAGAGCTTAGCTACCTGTATAAACCATCAGTGTTGTGACTCATACACGAAATAATCCCGTTATCAGGGAAGTTTCTCGCAATAGATGCCTCCAGTGCCTGATGGTATTTCCTTGCGAGTTTGACCCTCCCACCATGACCTGCCCCAAGAGTTTCGAGAATGTTCTGAACATCAACTTTGACACCATTTATACCGGCTGATGAGAGGTAGGAATGAAGTTCGTTGTAGAAGTTGAAAACTTTCTCCGGGTTCACAAGGCCAAGACCATTCTTGGTGATGGTCGTCAATGCGTCACAAGGCTCGTTGGATTGAACCCCAGGGGACGAAACAGGATAGGCCAGTTTGGATTCATAGTGCTCCATTTCCGTAACACCAGGTCTCACACCACCCCAATACCCCGTTATTGCATGCCACACATAAATGTACCTGGTAAATTATGAAAACAAACACCATTAGTTCCTCGTCAAACAATCATTCGCAACCAATACTTTGCCAACCAAAGCAAAATTCTTACTTTAATGCATGTTTCTCTCTAATGTCGGAAGCAATATGGCGAAGACCCAAAGCTGGATCCTCTACTCTATGGCCCTCTTGCCCGTCTTTCTGAAATTTATGGTTTTCTTTGATGTCTGTCAACCTGTTTGCAAAGCTGCAAGAGTGGACACGAAGAAAATATCAGAAACTAGAAACGTGAAAATGAATTATTTAAAGATATGCCAGATCAATGAGGTAGTTACTTTGCAGTATTATCGGCCCTGTATTCACTCCCATCAGGATCCATCTCGACTGATTGCCAGCCATCATCAATTATGACAAACTTTGGAGGAGTTCCACCTTTCTCTAGACTGCAAATACAAAAACTCTCTATATCATCTATTTCTTTTTTTAAAGCTGCATCAAATTGTTTAAATCCATCCTTAGAAAGTAATACCTCTCCAATCCTTGCTTCACACCCTCCGAAGTAACTTTGGTGTAGAACGCGTCCCACGTACACCATCCAAACCAGTTCAACATGTCTGGCATCTGAAACATAATGCGTAAAGAAATTAGGAATGTTGAAAATCGGTAAACTCAAGTCGCTAATTTCTCCAAACAGAGAAATATTTTGCACCTTCTTTCTTTCGCGATGACAAAAAGTTTGCAAATGTTGCTCCACAGTCCTGTAAATAACACAAATTGCACAAAACCAAGTCAATGATCCGGAGCCCTTTGTGTATATATGCGAGCAACGGCGTGAATTCTTGACTAAGATTTATGAACGTACTTCACTGCATTTGTGACGACATCAAATGGGTCTGATCCAGCTCCGACAAAGACCAAATGACTACCAACAAATTCGTCCACAGCAGGATCTCCTATAATAGCCAAGAATTTTCATATTTCAATTCGAAACAACAAGAGGACGCTTTCTAAAGTCAATCAGTCACAACCTTTTTCTTTTTTTCTTTCATTTGTTTTGCTTACCACTTTCTAAGCAGATTTCGAGCTCATCACGTTCATTCCCTTGAAGGACGGCCCTAAAGTCGCCCTCAAGAATTGGTAAGAAGACGGTGTAGAGCGCAGATTGGTCATCAAAGTGAGACCCGTCGCTTGCTTCCGCTATCAAAAACTGAGTCTCGAATGGAATATCTTTCCCACAAGTTCCCATCCTCTGAGTCATCCACCACATTTTGAACCGAAATACGCACATAAACCGCAACCCCCTGCACAACAACATCCGTCATTCTCACAACAATAACCCACAACTTCAAAACTTTTCCATAACCCCCAACTGATATCATATCAAACAAGATATCCGTATCAGGTAAAAAACCAAACTTTAACTCTACAACAGAAGATCCGTAACCGAATTCGAAAAACAAAACCAACTTTCCCTGGCCCTCATACAATACACTGAGCAAATTATTCATGCTGAAAGAAAGAAACTTTAACCCCGCAACAGAAAATCAGAAACCAAAATTCAGATAAACAAATCCGAACAAACCTTCAAAAAAAAAAAGGAAAATTTGGCCAAGAAAATTCATACATAAAACAACAAATTTGGGCCCTCATCCCAAAATACAGTAAGCAAGTTTTTTGCGTAAGAAAAGAACCAAAATTAACAAATTAAATAAAAAAAAAGATCAGAAATCAAATGAAAAAATCTGTTATTTTCATATCAAAAAGCCATAAATTTTCTAACTTTCCTCTTACCCTCATCACCTAACAAGAAAAAAAAAATCAACACCAAATTCAGGAAAACAAATCAACCCACCATATAAGAGAGAGAGAGAGAGAGACTTACTGAAGCTTGCCAAGAGGGAAGACCCTGCGAGAACCCATCTGATCAGAAACGACACCAAGGAAAGCGCCGTCGGCCAAGGCGGCCCCGCCGACAGCGCAGGAGGGCGGAGTGACGACAATGTTGTCGTTTACATCGACCAACACCGTCTTCCCCTTCACCGTCAGCTTCCCCTCCGCCACCGTTATCCCCGGCCCAACCGTCATCTTCTTCTTCTTCTTTTGTGTTCCTGTTTTTCTTCCCAAAAAAAGGGGGAAGAATAAAACACAAAATGAAGATCAAAAACAAAGAAAATGGCTAAAACCCAGACCAGAGGAGTGAAAATGGGAAGTGGGCTTTTGGATGTGGGAGATTTGATAGTTCCTTATAGGGGTATTTATAGTTGCATTGTCGTTGGGAAGAAGAAAACTTCTCTTCTTCTTTTTCTTCTTCAAAGACAAGTTCCATAATTTGGAGCTCCAAGGAGTCATGGAACTTTCAATTTGCAATCTAGGCACTCTCTCTCTCTAAAATGGCAGTTCTTTCTCCTCGGTTTGCGTGTCAACACAAAATTTTTTTTTATTTTATGAATTAATCAAAGGAGAGGGAAAATATCTTTGTTTATTTTATTTGGCGGGACAATAGTAGCCGTTCTTTTGTGGACATTTTTTTTGAGGTATGAAAATGAGCACCATTCGTGTCCTTAATTTGATCTCCTTTATCTCGTCGCGTTGTATGGGATTCTCTCATAAAATGTGGACTCCACTTATTGGGACCCATTGAATAAAGTTTACGTTTTAGAAGAAAATTTTGATTCAATGCATCAAAGTCAGTGTAATTATATATATAATCTAAAAATAATTTAGTATCTAAATTTATTATAAAATAGAGAATTCAAACCCTTCACATCCAAAATAAAAAAATTACATTTCATTTTTGAGGATGTATATAATTGTAAGTACCGTTTATTGGATGATATCAAAATAATGATAATAATTTAAGCCGTTAAACAAAAAATACCTATTAAATGATAAAAACTTAAAAGATTTCATAACTTTGTTTGTAGGGTGAACAAAAAAACTCAACAATCTGAAGAATTCGATAAACCCAACCCATTATAACCCGAACCCGACCAACCCGATCAAGAGATCAACATAACCCACCCAATCCGACTATTAATTGGATGGGTTTAGGTTGAGTTTTTTTAAAATCAACTTAACCCAAACCCACCCAATTTATTAATATGTAAAAATAAATATATTTTATATCTCATAATATATAGTATTTGTCTTATATTTTACATTAATTACTTGATAACTAATTATATTTTATATTATATGAAATTTTATTATTATATGTTTGTTAGTTTACAACTTTTATATTTAAACTTATTTTTCATTTATTTTATTTTTATATCGGTTTATAACTTATGAGATAATTTTGGAGTTTTATAATACTAATATTATGATGAAGTTATCTTTCTTTTCATATATTTTTTATTTTAGGTTGAATGATTAGTCATATTTATTTTTTTATTTTTTTATTATGTCTAACCCGATTAACCCACCCATCCAAAATTTAATTGAGTAGGTTGGTTTTAAATTTTGGATTAATTGGGTGAGTTAAATTTGAAATCAACCCACCCAAACTTTGGGTGGGTTGAAAATTATCAAAAACCAATCCAACCCACCCGATATTCACCCCTATTTGTTTGTTTCTTAATTGAAATTTTAGTTGCATATATATATTTCATAAAAATAAATTTAGTTGATTAAAATGAAAAACATCTTACTTATGTCATGGGAGCAAAATAGCTGGCATCATGTGAAAGTTTTTGGTGTGAGACTAAGGACATACTTTTTAAACACCAATACTTTTGAGAACCATTCATTTTAAATCTTAAAACAGAAAAACTAATCCACTTCAATCAAATGAAAATTTAATTGTTTAAAGTTGTATGATATAATAGTGTAACTAAAAACAATCCCATCAATTTTCTTTATTTTTTATTTTGTAAATTCTATGATAACTTTTATAAACTATCATATTGATATCAAAATTATTTTGACAACTGCATAATATCTATTTTATATTCTCTAATTTTCTTTTGTTTTCTTTATGGATGTTAGGATAACTTATTGTGTTTGTATTGTATTTAAATGTAATATAGTGAATATAATATACATTTGAATGAAAAGTATTTGTATTATATTTTAATGTAATATTTGTTTAAATGAAAAGTATATAAAAAAAAGGAGAGAAAAAAAAATGTGATGTGATTGATAAAAATAATAAAAAATAAAATGATAAATAATAATTATATTGAATTTAAAATATAATATAATTGATATTTAAATATGATATAATATTTATATAAAATCATATTATATTCAACCCGCTGTTTGGTAACAATATTATATTCGTATTGCATTTAAATGTAATGCAATTTTTATTCAAGTACAAAAATATTCCATTCAAATACCAATCACGTTACATTTTAAATTTAATATAATCACTATTTATTATTTCATTTTTTTATTACTTTTACTAATTACATCACATATTCTCTTTCTTTCTCTCTACTTTTACCCATCACATCACATATTTATTATTAAAATACAATTCAAATACTTTTTATCGAAATTTATATTGCATTCAAATGCAATACAAATATTTTTCCTTTAAATATAAATTACATTCAATATATTATATTTAAATACAATATAAATATAATATATTTACCAAACAAAGTCTAAATGTGATACGAATGCTAAACAAACAGACAAGGCATTAGGAGGATGTTTAGGGATGCTTAAAGACATTATTTTTGGGTTGAAATAAAGTTGTTTTAAAAAATATGTTTGGGAAAAAAAACTATTTGGAATGAAAAAATATAAAATTTTAAAAATTAAAAAAATATTAATATGAATATTGTTTTGTTTCCCTTGAAATTTTATATAATTTAAAAAAATCATCTTATTTAGATTTATATACACAAAATTATGAATTTTTAAAATTAAAAATTTAGTGTAATATTTTAAAGATATAAATAATAAAAAATATTAAAATATTAAAAAAATATTTTAGAAAAGATAAAATTTACCCAAAACTCTGCATTTTCACATACAAGTGTGGAGTTTTTTTTTTTTTTTTTTTTCTTTCCCCTTCCTTTCTCAAAAACAAGCACTGTAAAGTTGTTACAGAGCGCATGTGAATCACCAACTGCCACACCGTCCAACACTTTCTTCACATTGTCATCAATCAGGCTATTTTGGTCAAATTCGTAGGCCCACATGGCTGTTCCAATCAGGCTGTCCATCTTTGTCCTCCAAATCCACAACCTTTTGAGATCATCGTATCGACTTTGATCGCATGTGGACAAACTTGATGTGACTGCCCATCCACGGCCTTGGATTGGTTGGTTGTCCAATGATCATATGATCTTTACTCGTTGATCAGAATGATTAGTTTAATCCTTTATCATTGGATATTATAATTATTAAAGAGGTGTTTGGTAAACACATTGTATTTTGATTGTATTTGAATAAAATTTGTTTTTTAAATATTGTATTTATTTAAAAAGTATTTGTTTTATATTTGAATGAAATGTGTGTTTGGATGAAAAGTATTTTAGAGTTAAAAAGTTGATATAATTGCTAAAAGTAGATATAAATAGTAGAGTTGAAAAGTTGATGTGTTTGTTTTAAAAATGTTTTGAATAGTAATCGTTTTCATAACACTATTGTAAAATTTGTATTTAGTATAAAATTGTATTGCATTAGAATAAAATTAAAGTGTAATTTGTTTCCCAAACAACACCTAAGCGCTTTTATTTCATCCTCTATTTTAATTTTATTTTAATCTAAATTAAGATAAATTTAAGTTAAATTTGAGTATTTAATGTTTAAATTTAACTTAAATTTAGTTTAAATTTATATCAAAAATTATATTAAAATAATAAAAATAAAAATAATTTATATTAAAAGTTACATTAAAATAATAAAAAAAATTTTAAAATAACTTGATTTAAGTAAAACTAAAATCATATTAGAGTTATATTCAAATATCTATTATAGTTTGATTAAAGTTAAAATAAAGTTAAAATAGAACTCAACATGCGAAGCACGGGATCATTTGTAGAAAAAAAAAATAAATAAATAAAAGAAAGACAATAGCAATTGACCTCGTGAAATGGACTTTTACGTGGCTGCCCGCAGGCGCCCTTGATAAAAGGGGATTTTGAAATTTACGGGACCTTTTGAAAAATTAAAAAAGAAAAGAAAAGAAAAGACTATTCCATCCGGTGAAAAATATCTTATTTATACTGTTTAAGTATGTAAGAAGAAGATATTTTTTTCACCAAAAACATGTGACTTTACTTATTAAAATGTCATAGATAGGGAAATAATTAAACTATTATTAACCTAATGTTACATGTTTTTTTATTAATTATTATATGCGACGGATATATCCAATGCTAATAGTGGTACTAGTATCGAACAATAGACAATAACTATAACATGGATGTTGTGCCCAAATTTTTTTTTTTTTTTGACTTTATTATAGATATCTTAAAAAAGAAGAAGAGAAAAACAGAACTGTAAGTGCTTGTTTGATAAATATTTTTTAATGTTATTATATTTAAACACAATGTAATTTTACATTAAAAGTAAAATTTTACTTTAAAATATAATCCTTTTCAACAATGTTATGAAAACAATTACTATTCAAAAGTTTTTTAAAATAATTACATCAACATTTCAATTCTAACTTTTTATCTTTATTTTTACCAATCACATCAATTTTTTAACTCTAAAATACATTTTATTCAAATAGAAAACAAATACTTTTTAACCAAATACAACACTTAAAAAATGAATTGTATTCAAACGTAATTAAAATATAATGCGTTTATCAAACAACTATAAGATAAGGGAACAAAAATACCAACTGACCATTCCCCTTAAAAGAAAGGAAAAAAAAAAAACTATTTTCAATGGTTTTGTTTTAGATCATCAAATATTTACCAAATTTAATTCAAATTTGTGTAATCTTTTAGTATGAATATGATTGTCATTCGATTTATTGTCCAAAACCATGCAGTATGAGTGGAATATTGCTTCTTTATATCTTACAAGTAACTCAAAGAAAAGAGAGAACTTTGTAACAAGTGAAAAGAAAAAAAAATATTAGTAATACTCAATTTTAAATAATTAGATATTCATTGAATTCAATCAAATTTACTTATATCATAGTGTTAATATGACTCTTATATGACTTAATATCCGTTTGTTATGATTATCACATCTTCATCAAATTTGGCTAATTAAGAATTTTGAATATAAATTGATGTTCAAAAAGCACATACCAATATAGAATTTCAAATGTAGAAGTTTCAAATATACATATATATATATATATATAACACAAGTTGTATATATCCCGTGAACGTGACTCATTAGATAACCCCTACCTATCAAGTATCAACCAATAATAGATGGAATATTCATGAGAAACTCCACATTAAATGTTTGACCCCATTTGACATTGAATTGGCAAATTGCCAATGAATGAGGAACAGGAAAAGTTGATGGGTAATGAGTTGTGACTAAGAAAGTACACGTCGGATTGAGGTGGAGAAAGCATATCTATTATTTTGAGATAAAAACTTGGTTGAATCAACAGGGATTGGCCGTCCAAAAGGCAGAAGGATTTGAGTAGGAGCCACGTCAGATACAGTGGAAAACTAGCTCAGATCCTATTTGGCACATCATCCCCACGAATGTTTATCCATAATTTATTTATTTATTTATTTTTGTTAATTTTTATAATCTCTATGTTGTATAATTAATATAATGTTATCAATAATTGAATACAGGCAACAGCCACAAGGGCACATGAAAGCTGATGATTGTCATAGTCAAATTAAGAATATAAATATATATATATGATCTTGTTATAATTCCATAAAAATTTTTACGAAATACAATTTTATATGAGAATATAATGGATTTTTTTGTAAAATTATGTAAATAATTAATATTAAATTAGAATATAAATCATAACATCAAATAAAAAACACTTAACGGTGAAATTTATAAAATATGAAATTATAGATTTAGCTAAATATATATATACAATTAATGTTTCCTTTGGATATTTGATTTTTTTTAAACTAATAGTATAGATATTAGGCCACCATGTAAAACCATTAAAAAGCAAAAAAAAAAAAAAAAAAAAAAACCAGAATGAGACCTCATAAGATATATTATTAGACGTTTATTCTTAATTTAAACCCAAAAAGGGCATATGCATGGATTATATTTGTGTGTGTATATATAGGTAATATAAATTGATATATTTTAGTGATTTTATACGCTTATAAATAACATTAGGAACGCCGATTTTATGCTCAACATATTGCGAATATTTAAGAGTGCTTAATTATTAGCTCCAGATTTTGAGGACTTATTAATGAAACTGTTAGTCCATTGCATGATGATTAAGCAACACGCACGCAAAACTAATATTATCTTTACACCCATTAATTAAGTTTCCATTATTGTGCTAATGAGGCCAATTAGTTCAATAATATTGCTTAGTTTTCGGGAAAATATACTAATTTGAGAGAGAGATAGAGAGATTGCCTTGTGATGTGTACAATATATGTAGCTCGCGTTGCATGATCAAACAAATAAAACATTAACCTCTTTGATCTCTCCTCTCATTTTTAACATATTATAAGGAAGGAAAATTTTGGACTTAATTAAAACCTTTAACTCGCAGATGTGAATTTACAGTTAAACTAATCATTAAACCGCGATTATCTGTTACTTTTGTGCACCAAGGAAACCACGCATGCAAAACCAATACTCAGAATCCCAGGACTACTGCAAGTGGGTAGGCATATATATATATATATGTGCATTAACACTATCTCCCCTTGTAGAGTGATACAAACAACTATAACAACGTCAATATACATAGCAAAAATTTGTATTAGCGCAGATCAGACCTCATACTATAGTTAGCAAGTATTTTTATTGGACTATTTTTTTTTTTAACCTATAGTATCCTTTCAAGTTGCTTTCACCGTCAGTAACATGATAACAGCAGATATAACACGGTAATGGTAGGTGTGCAACAGTAATCCGGTAAGTTATTACCGGTCATCAGGTACGAGACTTTTGGCGGTAATGCTAATATATATATATATATACTAAACTAATTTATGTTTGGCAATATATATATATATATATGTGCATATATCATCCATACTTGATGTTATTAGAATTTGAGTCTGGGATCTTTCTTTTAACCTATCTCACTTTTAACAACTGAGCTAGCATCAGCCTACATTTGTTATACTTTTCGGCTCTGTACGAAAGAGAGTTTCTTGAAAAAGGATTTCTGGCAAAAATCATCCGCGTGTGTTTGCAATTGGAGATCAATTTCTTTATATGATTCCCCGCCATTTTTGGTAGATACCTATACAAATGTAAGGGACCATTTGGATGTAACGGCTGAAGGCATTTTGGAAAAAGTTATTTTGAAAAATATGTTTAGGAAAAAAATCTATTAGAGGTGAAAAAATATAAAATTTCAAAATTTTTTTTTAGAAAAAAAATCAATATGAACATTGTTTTATTCCTCTCGAAATTCTATGTAATTTAAAAAAAAATCATCTCATTTGGACTTGTATACGCAAAGTTATGATTTTTAAAATTTAGAATTTATTATAATATTTTGAAAATATAAATAATAAAAAATAATGATGTGTTGAAAAAAGACTATTTTAGAGACTTGGGTTTTGATCCCCAAACAGACCCTAAGCGTTGTGTTGGGAAATTGGGCCTTTATTGGGTGGCATATTTGCCTCGTAGCCTCAAAGTGCTTTCCAACTTGCCTATCTCTATTAAGCAGTGTGCTCCATTTTGTCCCGTTGTCCGTCTCGGTGAACAAGATTACATTCGCTAATAAAACGTGAATCTCACGATATAGATTATTTTAACTTAGATATATATATAGTGTTTAGTATCGATAATATTCTTAATATTTTTTATCACTCAAAATTAATAAATTAACTAAAACTTGTGATTAGATTTCCAAGTTTTAATTTACTCAACTGGCAGTATACCGAACAAAGATATCAATTTACATATTTGTCATTTTATTGCATATAACTACTGCAACATTTCTGCACCATAATTTGGTTCTCAAAACAAAAGCGGAAACAAACAATACAAGTGACGATATATAACACATATAAATATATATATTTATATGTGTCATACAACATTTGTAATTTTTTTTACTTGGGAATTGATAATAACCAGCTAATTTACATATATCTTCCTATTTAGAATTTAGTTTTTTTCAGATATTAATATAAAAGACTAGTATTATTGAAAAATAATACATCTAAATTATTTGATTAATAAAATATAACACAAGTTGCATTATAATTAGCATGTATGAGAGGAGTGTTGTATAAGGACACCTCCCTTTATATATAAATATAAATATAAATATATATATATATATATATCATGTTGGCGTCCAGAATTTAGGAATTTAGTTTTACTGTTTTTTCTGATTAGTTAAAAGATTATTATTCAAAGTTCAAATTTAAAATAAGTGCTGATTTGTTCTAGCACATATCTAGGATTTTGTTATGGAGTCTATGTAAACTTGTTCCTAATGAATATATCAATTCAGAATCGATTTATTCCCGTCTTCATGGTATCAGATCGGGGAATCTGAAAAAAAAAATATATATATATATATATATGGCAAAAACAGCCATGACAGGTGCTAGATGAGGAGATGACTCAATGTCTGAGGTATCCAGCCCAACTAAGGCTGATCAATCAGTGGCAACATTTCATGGAGGAGACAGTAATTCCCTTCAAATCACTGCTCTCAAACTCAACGGCAGGAACTACCTTCACTGGTCTCAGTCGATGAAGATTGTGATCTGCGCTGGACGAAAACTTGGACACATTACGGGTGAAACCAAAGCTCCAGCAAAGACAGATCCTACCAACCAAAAATGGGTTGTTGAAAATGCTATTGTACTTGGTTGGCTCATCAACTCGATGGAGCCCAAAACAAGCCAAACCTATTCATTTATGCCAACATTCAAGAATGTGTAGGACGCCGTTAGAAAAACATATTTTTGATCTTGGGAAGACTTCTCAGGTGCACGAACACCGATCAATATTGGGAGATGAACCAGTTGTTGTATCAAAAGGTGCTCCCCAGTCAAATCGGACCAACAACGATAACAGAAGCTCACGATGAAAAGAGAGGATATGGTGCGATCATTGCAATCATCATGGATATATAAGAGAAATCTGCTGGAATATTTACGGCAAACTAGCAAGTTGGACCCCAAGACGACATGGTGAAGGAAAGGCATTTCAGGTCCAATCGAATAGTGAAGGAGCTGGAAACAACCAAAGCAATGTGGAAATCGCAAACAATCCAATTCAGTTCAGCAAGGGGCAAATTGATCACCTTTATCGTCTCCTAAACCAGTCACCAATGCAACTTTTATCTTCATCCAGTTAGAATCTTGGGTCATGCTCTGTGGCTAAATCCGGTAATGTTTTTTCAGCCATAAATGCCTCTGTATATCCCAAGGAACCTTGGATCATAGATTTTGGAGCTTTCAATCACATGACAGGTCTTTTACATCTTTTTTCTTCCTATACTCCATGTCAAAATTCTGCAAAAATAAAAATAGTAGATGGGTCGTTGTCAACCGTTGTAGGAGGAAGATCGATTAAACCATCTAAAGAGTTAAACCCTTCATTCTGTTTTACACGTTCCAGCTTTAAAATTCAATCTGTTGTCTGTCAGTAAAATCACCCGTGATAACAATTGTGTTGCTAAATTTCTTCCTTCTGCGTGTCTTTTTCAGGAGCTATCATCGGGGAGGATGATTGACAGTGCTAAGATTCATGGACTTTATTTTTTTCAATGACAGATCTTCTTGAGTGTGAACAAGTTCTTCTATCTTGTATCGAGTCTATTTCTGATTCTAGTTCTAGGGAAATAATGTTGTGGCATCAAAGACTTGGCCACCCTAGTTTTTCATATTTAAAGCATTTGTTTCCTTTGTTATTCAAAAATAAAAATCTAAATTTCTTCAAATGTTATATTTGTCAACTTGCAAAACATTCACGCTTGCCTTACTCTCCATGACCATACATACCATCATGTTCGTTTGCTTTAGTCTATAGTAATATTTGGGGACCATCTAGAGTCACTACGGTTTTTGGGAAAAAAATAATTTGTTGCATTCATTGATGATCATACACAATTAAGTTGGGTCTATATTCTTTGGGAAAAATAAAAAACTAGTCAAGTTTTTAAAGAATTTAATACCGTGATTCAAATGCGATTTTAAAAATAATCAATGTCCTATGAACTAATAATGGGAGAGTATATTTCAAATCAACTCTGGGAGAATATTTGTCACAAAATGTATTCATTTGCTAAAGTTCTTATATTGATACGTCCCAATTGAATGGGGTTTAAGAGAAAAAAAATTGACACCTACTGCAGGTTACCCAAGCTCTCATTTCATAATGAATGTACCAAAATACATGAGGGGTAATGCTATTCTTTCTGCCACCTTTCTCATATATCGTCTTCCTAGCTGAGTTCAAAACTTCGATTTCTGTACTCACAAAAGCCTAACCAGACGTTCACACCGTGAATAATTTGCCTTTACAAACATTTGGGTGCCTTGCGTTTGTACATGTTCATACCTCGAACCGATCCAAATTCGATCCCAAAGCCATCAAAACGGTTTTCCTTGGCTATTCCTCAACAAAGAAGGGTTACAAGTGTTATTGTCACGAAGAAGGTATATGTGTCCTGGGATGCAATTTTTTTTCAAAAATCAGCCATTTTTCTTACCAACTTTGCTTCAGGGGGAGAACAGAGAAGATGAAGCTCGTTTTTAAGATACTACAGCCTTAACAATTAAAACCATAGCCCCACTGGTTCCACTGACAGAATAGTTTTCCTCTTTAACCCAACTTGTGTCACCACCACAACAAAACCTGAACTTGGAAACAGGGTGATACTCAACACAACCTAGGCAATATGAACTTCATGTCTACTCTTGGAAAGGAAGAAATCAAGGAAATAAACAGAGAATGAATCTTACTCACTGCAATGACTCTGAACAAGTGATAGAGGTTACATCATCAACTATCACAAATAATCTAGAAAGGATTCCTAGTGTAAAAATAAAAAAATAATAATTAAAAAAAAAAAACAATCCTAAAGATCTAGGTGTACTAATTGATATTAGGAAAGGAGTTAGATTATGTACACAACATCCAATCTCTGATTTTTTGTCTTACACTAGCTTGCCACCCTTGTTTTGTGCTTTTACCACCAAAATGTCAAGTGTTGTTGTTCCCAAGTCTATTGAGGAAGCCCTTGCTAATCTAAATTGGAAGAAAGTAATCATGGAAGAAATGCAAGCTCTGAAGAAAAATGGTACATGGGACTTAGTGGAACTGCCTTAAGGAAAAAAGGTTGTAGACTGCAAATGGGTTTTTACCGTGAAGTATAAATCCATTGGAGAAATCGAGAGGCATAAAGCCTGTCTCGTGGCAAAAGGGTTCACATAGGCATATGGAATTAATTACATAGAAACCTCCACGCCAGTTGCCAAGCTCAATCCAAGTTCTGTTGTCTCTTGTAACGAACTTAAATTAGCCACTACACTAACTTGACGTGAAGAACGCGCTCTCGAATGGTGAATTAGAAGAAGAGGTGTGTATGGATCTGTCGCTAGGCTTTGGTGGTGACAGGAGAAGTCGAGAAGTGTACAAGTTAAAGAAGACCTTGTATGGACTAAAACAGTCTCCTCGTGTGTGGTTCAATCGTTTCAAAGATTACGCAGAGCAATGGATACACACAAGGACAAACTGAACATACTTTGTATGAAACATTCACGGGATGGGAAGATTACCGTGCTAATAGTTTATGTTGATAACTGTAACAATCGAGAAAATTCACATTTTTCGGAAAATAATTACACAATGAATTTAAGCGTTAAAATGTGAAATTAAGTGATTAATATTGTTTAGGACTAAAATAAAATGTTCTAACAATGTTAAAGGATGAAAAATGAGTAATAGTGATATTATGTGTGTGCACGTATGTGCCACTCACAGTATCAAGAAGTAGGTCAAGATGATATTATCTTGACATAAAACTGATAAATTTGAGTTCAGCACCCCGAAATTAGTAAGGATAGCCTATCAGCATGCTCAAATTTGATAATTGAGTATAAGGGTAATTTTTGACCAAAAATTCACAGTATCGGAAATTGGTCGAAATGACCTCAGATGAAAATAAAACTGATATATTTGGATTCAGGACGCCCAAATTAATCAGTATAGCCCATATTGAAATTTTGGGCGAAAAAGTATATAAAGAGCGGGAAAAAGTGGAATTTCCTCATTTGCCTACAAACACTCTCTCTCTCTACATTTCTCTTTCTCTCTCTACCCGAAAGTGTACAGTAACCGACCATCGGAAACGGTGTCCATTTTCGACACCGCTGGCACCGTTGGAAAGCTCTCGCTGAGCTGAGTTCAACGGTGTGCCGAGTCGACGGAACCGACGCCGGAGGAGAGCGCACGCGCCGCCGAAGCCGCCGGCCACCGGAAATTTCGATCGTCGATATCTTCGCCGTCCGACGTCCGATCAAGCTGAAACCGGTCCCAAAAGACTCGTGGTGAAGAGTAGAACAAAACCCAGGTGGTGGATCGCCTCAACACCGGCGAAATCGCGCCGCCCGAAGTCGCGACGTCGCCGCCGTGGAGTCGCCGTCGGAACCGTCGTTTCCGGCGATGTTGAGCTGCACCACTTGTACAGAAATGGTCGCCGTGCAGAGGGGAGCAAAAGCCCTCAATCAATTTCGGGGAAAAAGTCCGGCACGGCGGAGCTCCACCGTCGCCGCCGTGACCGAGCTTTCGAGGGGCGATTTCCGGCGATAGAGGTGTCGAATGGTGAAATTGAAGCCACCAATGGATTCCTCTCGTCGAGATCTTCAAAATGGACTACCCACTTGCCACCGTCGCCGCCGTCGCCGTCGGTCAACGCCGGTCAACGGCGGTCAACGGCGGTCAACGGCGACCGTTGACCGAAAATGCAAGTTTGGCCCGTTGGCCTATTTTCGACGTTCCGGACGCATCCGCGGAGTCGGAATTGCAAGACGAGACCTCAAAGATGAGGAACGAGGAATTAGGGTTTATGCCGGCGAGACCGGACTGCAATTCGGTATAAATCCCGACCCTTTTACGTTCCGTAATTTAATTGTTTGGGACTGTTATATAATTTTATAATTTTTGGTATGAAAAATATGGAAAAGAATGTATGTAAAAAGAAGAAAATGGCTGTAATGGAGAAAAAGAAAAATATGTGATGATGTAATGATTTTACGTAAACAGTATGAGTTTTACGTAAAATCTAGGCCTCTGGTATAATACGTGATAGAATTAGATTAGGATAGATGGTTTTCAGGCGTTTCCTAAACGCTGGAATCTCAAAAATTAAGGGGAAACTCTGCCGAAATTTCTAAAAACGGCAATAAGGGTATTTTGGGAAACGAGGGGTAAAATATAATCGGGAAAGGAACCCGAGCCCCCTCGAGGAATTGGGGCAAGGAAAAAGGAATGGGTAAGGTACGATTAGTAAACCGACTCTTCGAAACCCTAAAACGCGAAGAAAACATGAAACCGACTCTTAGGTCGGAATAGTACTTCCCGAGGGCCGGGAATGTGAAAATTAGCAAAATGATCAGAATTAATCCGTAAAAGGCCTGATATGATTTAAAAAGTTAATTAGATGATTTTGGGTTTAGAAAATCCAGCCTAAGCATGAAAATGAAAATGTTAAGGTTAAATGACCCATCAGGGGCAAAACGGTCATTTTGCCCAAAGATTCTCAAATTATGGGAAAAGAGCCCCAATGACCTCGGAATAGGTGAATGAAGTTTGTAAAAGCCAAAATTGAAGTTTAAGTTATGAAAATCACGCCAAGGGCAAAATTGTAATTTTATCAAAAGTTAGGGGTAAAATCGTAATTTTTCAAAAAGTTGGAGAAAAATTCGAAAAGGGCCATTAAGGTTTAGAAAGCTGTCCTAAGGCTATAATTAAGGATTATAAGATCAGAATTAAGCTTTTAATAAAGTAAAGGCTATAAATGAAAATGTGATTAACGGACAAAATTTGTCTGTAGGAACCTAATCCAGAAGCGACAAAGGACGTCGATGGATCCCAAGAAGAGGATAAGCACGCTATGAGTAAGTTCAGACATTTACCCGTCTGCAACTATGAACAAACTTATAGTATTTATATGTTTTGTATGTAAATGTGATGATGTGATTTACGATGATGCTATAGTAATGCTATAGCAATGCTATGATGATGTTAAAAGATGTGTTTTAATAATTAATTTATAAAAATATATATATATAAATATATGTATATATTGAATTTACGAAGGAAAGGTATCATAAAAGCTTTATGAGAGTAACGATGTGATAAAGAGGAATAGAGGAATGGAAAGAGTAAGAATGATAATATTATGATAGAGTGCATAAGAAAGAGATGAGATATGAAAGGAATTAAGAAAGGGATGTTTTATGAGATCGAAAGAATAGATGTCTCATGAAAAGTTTTATGAGAGTTAAGTTATGATTGATAGAGCAACGATGACCGGTGAGGAATGGAATTAAGAAAGGGTATATTCTATGAGGACGAAAGAATAGATGTTTTATAAATAAAAAAAAAATGAATGATATGAAAGCAAAGAGTTAGATAAGAAAGAAAAAAAAAATGATAGGTTATGATAAAAGGTATGATGAATGTTTTATGAAAAATGATATGAAAGCAAAGAGTTAGACAAGAAAGAAAAACAATGATAGGTTATGATGAAAGGTATGATGAAAGGATTAGAACATAACGATAAGATGTGATTGATGGAATAGAACGATAGGCTATGATCGATAGGCTATGATTGATGGAATGATGCAAATGATAAGACGAACAAAGAATGATTGTCTACACGTAACAAAACATGTTTTTGTTTGCTATGATGTGATGTGATGTTATATAAGTAATATGTGCTATATGTGTTATGTTTTTGAAAGAAAAAGATGTTCAACGAAAAATCAATATAAGAAAAATAAAAGCCTACAAGATAATAAGACTGAAAACTTAAGTTGTTGGCGTACCGGTCTCCCTACAAGGTCGAGACTTCCGGTCTATATCCTCCGCGTAGATGTGGCGCTACCCGCAAGGTGGTAGATTATAGGTTGGACCAGCCCCGAAGGTGAGGTTTTATGTGACTGTGAGGTAGGTTGGTGGGTCGCTCCCCCTCCTCCCACTGTCCGCGCGCAACTAGGTACGTCCAACAACGGGCCCAACCAAAGGAAAGTGGAAAGAAAACAAACGAAAGAAGAGTGAAAAGAAAAGAAAAGAAAGGAAAGGAAAGGAAAGGAAAGGAAGGAAAAGAGAAGAAAAGAAAAGAAAGGAAAAAAAAAAAAACGTGAAAAGAAAAGAAAGGAAAAGAGCGTGAAAAGAAAAGAAAAGAGAGTGCGTGAAAAGAAAAGAAAAGAAAGAGAGCGTGAAAAGAAAAGAAAAGAGAGTGCGTGAGGAAAGAAAAAAAAAATGAAAAAAATGATACGAAAAGAAAAGAAACGAAACGAACGATATGAAAGAACAACACAATGAAATCAATGAAAAATAATAAAACGAAATTAAAAGAACATGATAGAATTATATATGTGATGTGATGTGTTTGATGTTATATGTATGGAATGACACGTTTTTACGTGATGTTGTGCTAGTGTATATGTTACTAGCTTTAAGATATGAAATGTTAAGAGACGATGATAAAGCGATAGAAAGTTATAAAGGTATAGAACAGAAAGTTAAGAAATGATAGAAATGAAAAAGCAAAGAAATGAAGAGATTAGATTAGAATGATAAGAGATGATCAATAGAATGATGGGAATGATTAGTGAAGAGATAAATGAGCATAAAGAAGCTCACATTTTATATTATGTTTTAAGAGTATGTATAAATGATGTATATGGTGTGTATATACATGATGTCATATATTCTAGTAATAACATATATTACTAGTATTTATAAGTTAATGAATGTATGTTTGAACTTACTGAGCATCTAGCTCATTAGTTGTTTATATGTTGCAGGTAAGCAACGTGTTTATTTAAAGTAATATGATGGACAACGGACGGATCTGCACGTGCCAAGGGACTGGGCGAGGGTATGGTACTACCATGAGTCTTTCGCTGAGCGTTCAAAGAGGAAGATGAAAGAAAGGAAGTTATGAAATATGTGTTATAAGAGTATGATAGAAATAGGCATAATATGTAAGTTAAAAAAAAAAAAATTTGCTATAGAAATTGTTTCCGCTTTAAGATGAGAATATTAAGAATGGAAGGTTAAGTATGTTGAGTAAGAGGATGGCGACCCACGAGGTTGCCAGCCATCGCGGTCGGCTTCAGAGCTCGACTGGTTGGTATGGTTACGTACGTGGGGGGGTCGCCACAATGACAATGTCTTTGCATGAGGCAATTTCAAGGAAATGTTGTATATCAAGTAACTGATGACAAAAGAATTTGAACTAAAAAATCTTGGATCATTGAGATATTTTTTTGGGAATGGAAGTTTCTTGAAGCAAAAAGGGAATCTCGATGTTAGATGTCACAAAGGAAATATGTGTTGGATTTACTTAAGGAGACAGGTATGCTCGGCCATAAACCAGTAGAAACACCTATTGAGCAAGGAAGAAAGGTAAATTTGATGGAAAGAGAATTGGTTGACAAAGAGAGATGTCAATATTTGATGGGAAAGCTCATATGTCTCTCACATGCAAGACTAGATATTGCATTTGTTGTCAATCTCGTCAGCTAATATATGCACTCACCGTGTGAAGGACATTTGGATGCGGTGTATAGAATACTCAGATACTTGAAAAAGACACGAGGGAAAGGAATTTTCTTCGAAAAAAATGAAGAAATGACTGTTGAGGTATTCACAGATGTGGATTGGGTAGCTCAATTGATGACCGAAAGTCAACATCTGGATACTATACACATGTATGGGGAAACTTAGTAACTTGGCATGGCAAAAAACAGTAGTAAGAAGTAGTGCAGAAGCTGAGTACTGAGCCATGGCACATAGAATTTGCAAGGCAGTATGGGTAAAAAGAATAATTGCTTATGAATATCATGGGCAACTATATTGTGACAACAAGGCCACCATTAGCATTACCCATAATCCTGTAAATCATGATTAAACTATATACGTTGAGGTTGATCTACATTTCATCAAAGAGAAGCTAGAGAAAATAGGACTATCAGGACAGACATTCAACTTCCTAGCTAACATGCTTGAACTCATAAACATGTACGACCAAGCGAGGAGGAGTGTTGACGTACAAGATCTAGGAATTTAGTTTTATTGTTTTTTCTTATTAGTTGGGAAGTTATTATTCAAAGTTTAAATTTTAAGTAAGTGCTGGTTTGTTCTAGCACATATCTAGAGTTTGTTGCGGAGTCTATTAACCAGCTACGCCTACATTTGTAAACTTTTTCATAATAAATAATTTAATTCAGAGTTTATTAAATCCCATCTTCAAATATCATTAGTGGACCTCATTATTCTCAACATAACAAGATGTGAAAGATCTTTACAAGAAAAAATAAATAAATGAAAAATAAATATAGTTCTAAATTAGAATAATCTTACTATAAACATAAAATAAAAATCTTAATCGTAGCATCATTTGGAATTTTTAAGGATAGCCATTCTTTTATGCCCACTTTGCCGTTGTCGCTATCCTTAATTTGTGGTCGCCGGACTATTACCAACTTCAGAAAACAAGGATGAGATCACCTGGATTAGACATGTGAAGTGCTTAAAAGTAGATGTGCATACAAGTTCTAAAGGTCTAAAGGAATAACAAGACTATACTTTGCTGCCCTCATCTCAGCCCCACAAAGGGGAAAAAAGAAAAAAAGAGAAAGAAAAGGGAAAAAGAAAAAAAGGGTGTTCCTATTCCACCTTTATGCATAGAATCGACACCATATTTTATAATATTATTTATAAATAACAAAGAGATTGGTTCCTTTAGTCAAATTTAACCATTTAATATTGTTATTTATTTACTTATTTTGTCGCGCTCATAATTTCCCATTTCCTTTTAACTAAATGTTATGCATTCACGTATAAAGTCTCATGCTTATACTTTTACACACACACACACATATATATAGTTTAGACCTTTAATAGAACTTGTGTGTGTGTGTGTACATATGTGCGTATATTTATCTACACAGAAAAAGGATATGCCTTTCTCCCTGTTAGTTCATGAAGAAATTTCCCTACCTTTTCAGCTATGTGCTCCTGGGGAATTGTCTTTCCTTCCTTGATCTGCACCAAATTTTCGTCCCTTTGCCTGACGTATAAAAGACATCAAAAGGAAAAGGCATATATTTATACCAAAAAAAAAAAAAAAAGAGGAAACGACATAGATTGCAGAAAGAACTACAATAATTATAAGATAATTACATAAACCAGAAAAAAAAAATGACAGCAACTAGAGAAAACAATGAAGAACAACAACATTCACAAAAACAACTGGTAAAATATCAATGAGAACAATTAAAAAGCAAAATAAATGCAAAATGACAATAATGACAATAAACGAACAACTTGAAAAACGACATAAACACAAAAATTTGACGTATGACATGAGAATCGGAAATAACTTCTAAACGACAAGGACGCAAAGCAACTTACAGCCATCGAAACGACAAAAGCAATAGAAAGACGGAAAAATTAACAACAACAATAAAACAAAAATATAAGGAAACGACATGAGCCGGCGTGGCGGTTTTGGGTAAATCCATTTCCACTTGCTTTCTGAAAAATTGAATTTGAGACAGTAAAGTTTTATAACTTCTTCATTTTAACGCTTTGAAATTATATTTTCATATATTCTCCATTGAACTTTATCATTTTTTATTTTTTGTTTATTTATTTTTACACAATTTACTTCACACTTTTTTTTTGTGGTGAATTTACATTACTCTTTTTATTCATGAGCTATTGTAGTATTTTTTTTTTTAAATTCTTATTGATACATATATTGATGAAAGCTTTTTATAGTATGATCTTCCTATTGATAAGGAGTATTTTAAAATATTAGTCTAGTTTTCACGTCAAATAAATATGTAAAACAAACAACTGATCAATAATATAAAAGCAAATAACTTTTGCATCAGATATAACAGTTCATTGTAAAACCCTACTATTAAGTTATTTTTTCATATTCTATCTTAAAATTCTGATAATGTATCTGATAATTTTGAGAAAAATTGCAACACTATTATTTTGTTTTAGTTTCCATGTAAGATTTGAGATTAGTATTGAGAGTATGAGTTCAATCCCATATTGAATTAACAAGGAAACAACGTCCAAATAGAGCCTAATAAAATGAAAACAACATGTGAGACTACGAATTGAGATTAGTATTGGAGAGCACGAGTTCGATCCCACATTAAATTACAAAGCAAACAACCTACAACCAGAGCCTAATAAAATAAAAACAACATGCAAGTCTAGGGAAAATACATGAACAAAAGATCTCGAGTTTGGTTTTGTAAACTTGAGTATGGGATTTTGGTTTTTGATTTTTCAAACAGACTAGTTGTTTTCTTAGTCTCACGAGTTTTTTTTTTTTCATTTGCCATGTTTGCTAAATCCATGTTTTTTGTCGTTTCACTTAAACCTTGACAAGCCTTGTCTATAATCGATTAACTTTTTGGTTATTGTTTTTGTCCAAAACTTGCATGACCATTTGGATTTTTTTTTGTAGTGTTTAATACTTTTATCCAAAATATTTAGTTTCGAATATTTCTATCTTAAATGTTTTCTCTAATGTTTTCCAAGTGGAGCTAGAGATATAGCATAGTGGGGTTAAAAAAAGATAAAGCACAAATAAAGGATTAAACCTACAAAACCTGAAAAAAAAAAAAAAGTTGAGTCAACATGGTAAAAAGGGAGAAAGCTATGTCATGTTGATGCAAAAGAGGAAAAAATGTGGATGGGTGGATAATTTTCTCCATAATAATTCTGAAGATTGAAAAATGTCTAGCTCAGCTTCTATCAAAAATCTATGTACTATATTATAGAAGGGAGAATAAGGTGGTTAAAAATTTTATATTTCAACCATTACTTGTTTAACTTTGTTTAAATCTAATGGTATAGTATCATTTGTATTTTGACACCTCATCTATGATCTCTTTCATGCAATATTTCTCTACTTTTTATTAATTATTACTAAGTGGTATCCTATATTTGCATATGGCTTTTATTATTTGGTGCATTCTCTTCCCCTCTCTGTTTCCATGCACCAAATCCAGTGCTCATTCTCTCTTTCAAAATTTTTTTAAAATTTTTTTCCTCTTTTTTACTTCACTTGCAGAGTAACACAATTAATTTCACTATTATTTTCAACAAAAACTTTATATTCACCAAAATTAATTAGCTTTGATTACAAAAATTAGCACATGTATAAATTATGTCAATCCAGCTTTATTAACAACATATAATAGAGACATGATATTTTTGAATATTTTATCTTAAAATTTTAACTTAGAGATTATATTAGCATATATACTTATACATGTATCTTTATAATAAGAAATATTCACCAAAATTATTTATAAATAATAAATAATTAGAAAATTAATCTTTGTATTGACATTTTATTAAATTAAAAAAAAGTATTAAATTTTTGTAATTATGGCAGAATGTGCCTGAGGCACGCTCCCTAGTATAATAATAAACATGTCCAGCCCAGCATTTCTAATCTAATGTCACATGTATGCATATATATATATATATGTAAAGAATGAAGCAAAACAATACATATATAACTACTAACTACTCTATCTGTGGAGAGAAGAGATAAGAAGCCGTAGATCTTTTTTTCTCTTTTTTTAATCTTGTCCCTAACCCAGCTATTTACAATTAAACAGGACCTTGTAAAATCAAAGAAATGAACATGGTTTTGTCATTATAAATTTTTGTTGTTTAGGCTTCTAGAATTTTTTACAGTGGAACCATTATTATTCATTATTATCAGTAAGAACGTATTGTTTTAGTAATTTGATTGGTTTTTTTAATAGTTCGATCTACATTCGGAGTAGTTTTGTGTTACTTACTGTAATTTTTAACGTATACACTCATAAATCAAATATTAAAAATATAATTAAATATTAGTTAAAAAAACAGTTTCTATCCATGGTATAATATAATATTATAGGTCTTACCGTAAAAACAGTTCTGTATATTTTATAAGTACTTTTAAACTTTATAACAGATTTTAAAATAGGCTATTTAGCACTAATACTCTCTAAATTTGTTACCTTTTAATAATTTGTCCCTTAAACTTTTAATTTTAAACTTTTAATTTTGGTAATGTACTCCCTCAACTTGTTATATTGCACCCTGATATATAAATTGTTCGTTAGATTAGTCATAAAAAATACACGTATGCCTCGTGTGAAGACGAAAAATCTTATTTCTAATAATTTTGTTTTAAATCTAATATAAATTTTAAAGCAAATCTTCTAATTTTAAATCTTTTAATTCAATGTAAAATTAACTAAAAATGGTACATTGTAATAATTTGGTAAGTTTAGAGGGAAAATTATTAAAATTAAAATTTTAATTGGTAAGTTGTCAAAGTATAACAAGTTTAGGGGGGGGCATTAGGACTAAATACCCTTTAAAATATTGACAAAATATAGCATATATTTAAAGGTAAATCTTTGGACTTTCGGATAAATCCTTCGATGTTCTGGTAAACCCTTGGATATTATAATAAATAATAGATTTATGGTTAATAACAGATGTATGTGCACAGTTTTAGATTAGAGAGAGGAAGGGAGAGATAGACACAAAGAGAAGATGAAGGAGGAGGTTTATTTTGGTATTGTTCGGTCATAAATATGATTATACTATTAATTACTATGTATAAAATTTATGTTATAATTTACTATTACTCTTTTCAAAAATGCTATTTGCTTTTTCTCCTATAAAAATATTGCATAGGTGTAAGAGGAGTAATTTTGTTTGATTTCTATAATTGGCAATTTAATTTTTTTTTTTTGGTCCTAAAAATTTTTTTTTTAGAGGAAGGTACCAAACATTGCATGGACAAAGTAAAGGTTAAATGTTAAATTCATCCTCAAAATTACCACTTTTACTACACATTTCTCACATTGTAGTCAAAAAGTATAACTTTTGATAAAGATGTTTCGGAGAATATTTGATGAGATAAGAAAAAATATCTTATTGTTACTGTGTAATTTAAAAGAAGAGATCTGCTATCCGAAAACCTATCCCTTTAACCTTCTCACTATTGAAAAATGGACAACACATCCTACCTCTTTTAAAGGAGTTAATGGTGTTAAAAGGAAGGAGACTTTTCATATTCCAAAATGAAATTTTGCTCGTCTTCTTTGGCTTTTCCCTAACCATGGAAAATACAGAGGCAATTCTCATAAGACGATCTGGACTCCACCTTTTTCCTTCAACCTCTCAGTTCTCACATTATCTAATTTCTCGGCCACAATATCATCATCTTCATCCCCACCTCTCTTCACATGTCTGCAATCGTTCCCTGAGGTGTCCAAGTTTTAAAATCCACAAATTAAAATGAGCCATCCTCTCCTCTCTAATCTTTACCACCAATAGAAATCCTTAGATTATTGTTCAAGTCAAGTTGTGTGTATATATGTATATATAAAGCAATTATCAATCTTAATTTAGGCGTATAATTTATGTATTTATTTTGATTTAAAAAAAAAGATGTAATGTAGATGATAGAAAATATTAATATAAATCGGCGGGTTCAATTTCAACTTTGATGAGCAAGGAAATCAACGGATACAATACAATCAAGGGTTGATGTTTAATATTGCGGGGTTTTTTTCTTTTTTTCCTTTTAAACAGAGATATGGAAGTGGAGGAATCACCGTTGATATCTTTTAACGCCATTAACTCCTCTAACAAGTTATGATGTGCTGTCAATTTTTCAGTGATGAGACAGCAATTTAAGGATAATAAATCTGGATTCATTGTTTTAAATAGCTAATTCTTTATTAAGTCGTTTTAGTATACACATTTTTTTTAATCAGGTAACTATTTTGATGTAATCTAAACAACTCAAAGGTGGCATTTGGTATTGTTTTTAAAATGCTTTCTGTTTTTCAAAAAAATTGAAAATGAGAATGTTTTGAAAACTATATTAAGATCATTTCTAAAACTGTATTTGGTTATGTTTTCTAAGTGTATATTTTGAAAAACATAAAAATGAAACTTTATTTGGTTATATTTTTTCAAAACCCATTTCATTTTCAAAAAACCCAAAAAAACACAATATTTTTTGGAAATGAAAACAAAAAGTGAAAACAACTTTTTTTCGTTTTCAAAAAACCCAAAAAAATAACATAGTTGAAAACGGTGTTTTCGAAACGGTTTTGAAAACATTAAATAAACAAACGCTATTTTGAAACTGTTTTCATTTTCTGTATTTTTAAAAATGGAAAATCATTTTCAAGAATAAAAATAAACGCCCCTAAAATCACAAACAAATTTTTTTTTAATTTTTTATTTAACTCCATCACACAATCATCCATAAATCTATTATTGATGTTAGATCACACAGCATGGTAAATGTGATCAAAACAAATTGAAAAGAATATGAATGTTATCTTGGCCTTTGTATATGCAATTTCTATGCCTGTGGGCTCTTTTGTTTTGCTTTCCAATCTCTCTCTGTCTTTCTTTCTTGAATGTGATCTTGACCTTTGTATGTGTAATTTCTATACCTGTGGGCTCCTTTGTTTTGCTTTCCAACCCCTCTCTCTCTCTCTCTCTCTCTCATGTGTTTTTTGTTAGATTTTAAAAGGGGATGTGTACAAACGTGGATTGCACCTCTCCCAAATATTATTCCACCACCTCATGATGATTATGATCTCACTACTATCATACATTCTTTGAATCCACTACTTACCCATGATTTGCCCCATTTACTAATTTCATATTTGTTGTTCATCACCCTAAATTAAATTTTGTTACTCTGTGTTTTGCCCATATTAAAAAAAAGGAAACGACATAGATTACAGAAAGAACTACAATAGTTATAAGATAACCAAATAAACCCGCAAAAAAAAAAAATAATAATAAAAGACGATAGCAACTAGAGAAAACGATAAAAACAATGAAGAACGACAATATTATCAAAAACAACCGGTAAAACGACAACAATTAAAAAGCAGAACAAATGCAAAATGACAATAATAGCAATAAAGGATAAACATTCAAGCGACGTAAAAACGAAAATTTGTCGTATGGTATAAGGATCGGAAAAAACTTTAAAACGACGGGCGCCAAACAACTACAGCCATTGAAACGACAAAAGCAAGAGAGCGACTGAAAAACTACAACAACGGTGACACAAAAATAGAAGGACACGACTTGAGCGGGGATGGAGCTGGTGGGGGCAACCATTTACACCAACTTTCTGAAAAATTAAATTTCAGTAAAATTTGTAACTTCTTCATTTTGTTCTATTGAAAGTATATTTTCATAAATGCCCTGTTGAACTTTATCCTTTCTTATTTCTATTTTATTTTTTTATACAATATACTTCACACTTTCTTTATTTATTTTTTCAGTGAATTTACTTTACTCTTTGTACTCATGAGCTATTGTAATAGGAAACTTGAAAACTCCTTTAAAAACTATTGGAACAGGAAACATAACATCAAAAAGGACAATAAGAGTAAAACTGACAAAAACAGCCAAGGAATAGAACACACAAACTACAACAAGAAGAAAAAAACCCTAGGAACGTTGAACAAAGATTAGCAATCAGTGGGGAAAAAAAAAAGGACATAAAATGTATTAGCGACAATAACTGAAAATCTACATAAAATAAAAATTACAACGGCAAGTATAAGTGGTGTAAATTATATGGAACTAGTTGTAGCATGAACAATTGGAAAGCAACTTGAAAAAAAGGACAATAGGAAACAACATCTGATATCGAAGGAAACGACAACAACACGAAAGAACGACACAAATGAGAAAGGCCACGAGGACAAGAATGAGGAGAACTATCACCATCTTTTTTCTTTTCTTTTCTTTTCTTTTTTTAATTTGAAAAGAACAGTGTGCTACTTTTTGCAATGGTGCTTCCATAGAATCTCGGTATGAAATCTATTAAGATCTTGGTTTTTCATATTCTTCTTCTTCTTCTTTTCCCATCCCCACTTAGCTACATTATTTGCATAAATGTTGCATTTTCTTGGCCAGGTCTTCCCCACATAGTAATCATTCTTTTGTTTGTCAATCCAAAACAGTCTGCTTAATAATCTATTATGACCTTGTTGAAGCTTTTAGGATCAAAAAGTTACTACACTTTTTCCCCTTGTGATGGCAAAAAGCTTGTTTGAGGAAACATAAAGCAAAATGTCCAACATCCTAATTATGGTGTGAACAAGAAAATAAATCATGTTGTAACTCACTACCATACATGGTTGACTATTAGGGACAACTTTTTAGTTAAAATCATCATCATCATCAATTTAGGACTTGTTATAACTGGCCATCAATATATTTAATATATTAGTCTATTAAATAATATTACACATATGATTAAACAATATTTAGGGATATCAAAATTAGACATGGGATTTTTATTCTTCATTGAGCATTGGAAGTTTATTATGGTCACAACTTTTCGTCAAGAAAAAAGCAGAAGAAAGTCAAAGAAACGACGAAAATCTTTAAAAGCGAACAACAGACTCAAAATCAATATGCAGCCTAAAAATTAACGAGTAAAATAAAAGGATAAATATTAAAGTTTAGAACAAATAAGATAGAGACATAATTATTCAATAATAAGAACAACAACCATTAAAAAAAAAAAAGAAAGAAAAGAAAACCAAAACGTAAAAACGACAACAAAGGAAAGAAATTGGTGAGGCCTTGGTACAGAAGTTTCTGTCTCTTCCTCTCATAAGCAAATTGCCACTAGGTTCATACAACGTTGACATTTTTGTGTGCTCAATATTCAGTCTTTTTTTATCATTATTATTTTCAAGATTTTTGTGCTACTTTCTGTTATAGTGCTTCCATAGAATCTTGGTATGACAATGATCTAATTAAGATCTTTTTGTTTCCGGAATCTTATTTCTTCCTCCCCACTAAGCTAATATTCTTTGCATGATTCCCTTTTCTTGGCCTGGTCTTCCCAATATGTATTTAATATTTATATATCGCTTTTTTGTGAATGATACCTTAAAGAGTATTATGTCTTTGCTGAATGATCATATGTTGAAAATTTTGGCAACTCTTTCTGAAATAAGATCACCACTGTTTTCCCATTTGATTGGGAAAAAAAAAAGGGGGCATGTTTGGAGAAACATAAAGGCAAAACTTTTAACATCCTTATGGTGTGAACAAGAAAATAAATTATGTGATGGTTGGTAACCCTCTTGTTTAGTGACAGACGACTTGCTAGAACTCGTCATCGCCATAGTTTTTGTCACAAACCATTGCAAATAGGAGTTCTGGTGTTCTATCCGATTTTTGTTCTTGTAAATGTTGTCTAACCTAATGGCATTATATCACGCCTTTTAAATAATTTGAAATAGATTTTAATGGACTTTTATGCACTTTAATATCCGATTAATAATGTGACATAATATGATCCATTAAAAAGCATTTAGAGGCACTAAAATTAGTTCAAAATTCTAAATCATTAGTACAGGTGTGCTGAAAGCTGTTATAATAGTCACAACTTTTTTGTTTGCCATGAAATAGTTCACTTGTTCTAACTACTTCAAACTCTATTTTCTTTTATTTTTTCTTTTTGTTAGGCTCCAAGTTCTGGACAGGCAAGGAAACTAACATCCTACTTTTTAGGTCATAATTCTGAAATTTCAAAAAAGTCCAACTCAACCATTATTCAAAAAAAAAAAAAAAACCATGTCCAACTCAGAATTTCTAATCTAACAATAATATAAATAGTGAAGAATGATGCAAGAAAATACATATACAACTTCTCTTTTTTTATCTTGTCTCTCAAAATATCTGTCTATTTAAAGTTAAAGAGTAACAATCTAATCTATCTATTTAAAGTTAAACAGGAACAAATAAAATCAAAGAAATAACATGGTCTTTTTATTAAATAGTAAAGGTTAATAATATTTTTAGCAAGAGGGATGGAAAATGGAAGGGATGTGAAAAATATATACATGAAAAATAGAAAGGATGTAGAAAATATATACACTCTTATATATTTATGTTAAAAAAATTACGTTATATTTTATTTATTCGAAATAGTTTATGGTTAGCAGTAGAAGTCGTGGGATATTTATCTCTACTTTTAAGATATTATATTTAGTGGAACTTGTTATGCTTTTAGTGAGATAATATTCCCTTGTATTTAGGTTGTAATCTCTATTTCAATCAATGCATGAAATCTAAAAAAAAGGGTGCGGATGAATTATTTTGATATCTTGGTGTCTTTGGAAGGTTTTGGTTCCCTCGACTGAGCCATCAATATGGAGTTCAAGCTCTAATGAGCCTACATCTATCCTTTATTTTTATAGTCACTGGTTCGTAACGATGAAAGAGTATAATACCTAAGTGAGGGAAATAAAAAAGGAAGAAGTTTTCTCTCATTTGCTTGTTGGAAGATAAAGAAAAGAAGAAAGAAGAAAGAAGAAAGAAAGAAAATGTCTAATCTAGCTAATACATTTTACAATTATACTCTCATATAAATTAGAAGATAAAAATGGATATCAAATAAAATAATTATTTTACACCACTTTTTTTTTGTCAAACTTTTTCCTTTTTTTTCCCCCCAAATTTGGAACATTTAAAATATCTTGGATCCCATGGATTTACAACTTCCTTCCTTCCTTTCCATTTTCCACTTTACCGAACAACTCAATATTCCATTTTTCTCTTTAAAATCCCTCCACCGTCCTTTTCCCAAATAAACTAAAATTCCCTTTTTTTCCCCCCTCTTAAATCCCCTCCTCCAGCATTCTTCCTCTTCCTGTTCCATTCTACCAAATATTGGCTTATTGTCAAATTCATCGTCAAAGCAACCAGTTTAACCATACATACACTTCCTAGGTTGAGTTCAAAAAGTAACTAACTTTTGATAAACATCTTTTGGAGAATCTTTGGTCAGATACAAAAAAATATTTTATCACTAACGTGTTGTTTTGAATAATTAATTCTTTATTTATAGGTAGTTTGGTAAATACATTGTATTTGTATTTTAATGTAATACATTGAATACATTTTGTATTTAGATGAAAATTAATTGTTTTGCATTGAATGCAATGTGTGTTTAAATAAAAAATATTTGAATTGTATTTTATAGTTGAAAATTTGATATGATTGGTAAAAGTAGATAAGAAAAATGAGATAAAAAGAGAATATAATGTGCATGAAAAAATAAATTTTTAAAATACTCTGAAATAATTAATGTATTTGAGGTACTGTTGGAAAACATTATAATTGAACGTAAAATTTTTGTATTTAAATGAAAATTATGTTGTATTTAAACGCAATGCAAACATAATACTATAAATAAACGGATCATAAGTTATGTCAAAGTACACATTTTTTTTTTTTATAATCACATTAAGGTTTTGATATGAAATCTGACCATTCATAATCTCGCAGTACGAACCATAAATCTGTTCTTAATGTTCGAGCACACAGTATGGTAAAGGTGATCGAAAATATTGAAGAGGATGTGAAAGTGATCTTTACCTTCATATGCAATATTTCTATACCTGTGTGCGCTTGAATATCATATCAACAAGTTGTGGGCTCTTTTGTTTTGCTTTCCAACCATTTTTGTGTCTTTTATTTTTAGTTTTTTTGGAGTTAATTTTTGTCATGTGCTTTTCTTGGATCTGCAGTATAGAGTATATTTTAGAAGGGGATTGAAACTGACTTAATTCAAGGCGTACAAACGTGGATTACACCACACCCAAATGTTCCACCATCTTATGATTATCATGATCTCACTATTATCATACATGCTTTGAACTCACTACTCGTCCTTCATTCGCCTCATCTACTGATTTGTTGTTTACCACCCTAAACAAAATTATCTTGTTTAATTATTCCAAATGCGAGAATTTACTTTTTCGTAAAAAGGGTATTGTTGTCTTTTTGATCAGTTGTTTTAATTGAATCAAATATCATGAGTGGTGGATTTTGTGCAATTTAAAAAATATATATACATGAGATAGACCCCATATGTTTGAAAATACAAGTGAATTCTATAATTCTAATTTAAAACTTGATTTGCCTAGGGTTTTCTTTTTTTTTTTTTTTATCTTTTTTGCTGCTCATCTCTTGAATAAAAATTTAGCTACATAATGCGCAAATTGTAGATAAAAGTAATATATATATATATATATATATGAAGGGATAATAATATGATAAAAAAGTAGATTTTGTGTAATTAAATAACAAAGGTGAAAGTTGTTATATTTTTATTAAACACAAGGTTGAAGATTTGTTAGTATTCCAATAGATGAAAAGGACTTTAAATAATTTTCTACAGTGTGTACACACAAATCATTACAGTCCAATTTAATCTCTTTCTTTTGTAATTATAACACCTTACAAGTGATAGATATATAGGGTAAAGGAAAATCATAACTTTAGCCGATTTCCATGAAATTAGGACCCTTATTAACCATTCAATAAACATAGTCTAAACGTACTTAAAATTCAAGATTAGAAGTCAAAATTAATGGATAAGCTCACAAGACACGTTCTTCATGTTTTGTGGCAATAACTGAGCTTTGAAACAAAACTAGCACTAAGAACCTAAGATGAGTGCTCTTTGGGTCCCCACGGGTATTAATGAAAAAGCAAGTGGAGCAAACAGGATCGGATGGTTCACGCCGTAAATGGCATAAATGATGAGCGTTCTTTCTATTTATATGACTTAGATGTCTCGTATATTGAATCATGGAGTTCATATAATATAAAATATATTTAAACACTAGTGAAATAAACGCCAAAGAGATGGATATATCTATATATAAGTTATTTAACTGTCCTAGTTTGTTGTTACGATTTAATTGAATTTTTGTCTGTGTATTATTATATATTTCTTATAAAATTCAAAATAGATATACACATATAAAGATGATGATGATAACATATCATTTATTACTAATATTACTCAATTGTTTCCAACTATCCATCGACATATTTGAAGTCCTTAAAACAATGCATATTCGTTCCGATTTTGTATTATCCATCGACATATACTCTTTTTTTTTTTTTTTTAAGGGAAGGTTCTATGTCTATTCAATACAACTGTTATTTATAATTCCAAATCAAGGAAAAGCGAACGGAAAATAAATTAACTACCTAACTGCCATTAATTTAACCAAAGATAACAAAGAATGATGCTTCTAGAAGCCTTAGGGCACATGGCAACACTTTATCTACAAGACAAATTCAATCCTTGTCAATTCTATGGCCAAAAAATTGATAATTCTGAAGGCTAGGTCCTCTTTTTTTTTTTTTTTTCTTTTTTTCTGTCTTTGTTTTTGTGATGGCTAGTTTCTTTTGAATTTTCGCTAGAAAGAGGTTGATTTTTTTGTATTATTATTATTATTATCATTATTATTGGGAAAGACTTTGGTTGATATCTTAGAATTTTAAGAGTTTGGAAAGAGAAAGGCCTTCTAGAAGCCTTGGGCCCAAAGGACTTAAAAACAAAAAAAAAGACCCACCACTCAATAATGAAGAAACCATCTTCAATTTGTGCATGGCGTGGGACCATGTGGTCGGGTTGAGCGGTCATTTTCCGCGAACATTACGTCCAAACTCTTCTTTTGAACCCCAGCTGGATGCATACAGATCTCCACTATGACTAAACCTTTTACAAAAACGATACCTATCGACAATGGCAGCTTTGAATCTGCAAAATACACCTCAATCGTATTAGATCTTGTTAAAGAATTAGACGTCTAATTTATGTATCATTGAAAGTAATATAAATAATCACAGAAGATAATAGCCAAGTGCAAACACATAAAATTTATACAAATTTACGTTAATGTGAGACTATGTCATTTTAATCATTGTATGGATTTATTTTGATGATAAAAATGTTTTACAAGAGAAACTCACATATTCTCAAACTGTGTTTTTTTTTTCCCTCTCTAACATCACTTATAATCACTCTTAAAATTACAACTGTGTGATATATATATATATATAAGAGATATCAGTACAATTTAGACAAGTTATAACATGATTTTTACATAATCTAATGATTTAGCATGTATTTGGAGGAGCAATTCAATTCAATTCTAATTGATTTTTTATATTCTTGTGTAAAGTTAACTCAATTTCAATATTTAAAACTCTAACTTAAACATTTAAATTTTAAAATTTCATAACTTTACATATACAAATTCAAATAAGATATATTTTTTAAATTATATAAAATTTTGAAATAAATGAACAAGTTTTATATTAATATTTTTTCTCAATATGTTTAAAATTTTATACCTTTTAACTTCGATCAATTAAAAATACACTAAACTTATAACTCAATTTAAATCAACTCTCATATAATTTTGGTAACTCAAATTATTACCAAACATATACTTAGAATTTTACAATATTAATACGATAATATATAGTGACATGTCGGACCATTTACATGTTTTGGTCATTGACACCCAGACGCGAAGTACAGTGTCCTTTGGAACCAATTTTATACAATTTTGTCCTACAAAGATGAAGGAAGAAGAGGACGACTTGGATAAGGCTCTTTCCGAATCCCCCTTCTAGAACCTTGGCCCATGCAAGACTTTCGCTTATATATATATAAATATTTTTTTTTGTTTGTTTTCTCTCTCCTCTTTCTTTATTCTTTTGTTTCTCTCTCTCTGTTGATAAGATTCTTCTTTCATTGGAAGAAATACTAAGTTAAAAAAAAAGTATTTTATAATTAGTTATAAAAAGTAATCTAATTTGGTCCCACACGGTTTTAGATAAGAATTAGATTTTTATCAAATCGTATTAAAATAAAGATTAGATCTCCTTAATAAATGTCATATCATAAAATTAACTTTCTATTGATTTATAATGTTAAATATCACAGATTTTTTTAACAACGTCCGATTTTTATTGAAGATAAATATCACAGATTTTTTTAACTACGTCCGATTTTTATGGAAGAGACATGCATATTACTTATATTTCAACAAAAGAATACTACTATTAATTTTGTTTTGTAAACGAAAGAATATCATAATTATAAAACCTTAAAAATGACTAAATTAATAATTATATATATAATTTAACGATAATTATATATCTATTTTATTTAAAAAGTATAATGTTTAAATTCACTTCTGTTTAACTTATAAAAAAAGAAGCTAAATTAATTCATTAAATAAGCACCTCGTTAGTTAGAAATTATTTTTTTATTATTGGAGATCTATTTTTCATGAAGGCTAAAAAAAATATATATATTTGTGATAGGATTTTATTAAAATACTCAATTGATAGCGATGGGTCTCTAACATATCAGATTTCTTCTGGATACATAAATTATTTTAATCTAAATCTGCTTCGTGTTAGTTAATTTTTTCTGTCGTGGAATTTTCCATTGGCTACGCTCTGGAGCAAAAGCCTCCTTCTAGTATCGTCAAATCCTTCTGGCATCATAATTTGACTCTTATGGCCTTAAGATTCCCTACAAAATAAAAGCAAAATTTGAAATATAAAAAGCCAAAATTCATTGAAAAAAAATAAATTAAACGACAAAAAAGCTACACAAACATGGCGTTGAACGAGAAAAGGGGGAAGAGGATAAAATATATATATATATATATGCAGGAAGTTCTAGAAGTGTAAAAGTAAGAGAATAGGGAAAAAAAAAATTTAATCGATTATTAATCAATTTTCTATAACTACTCAATAATGTTAATAATCGACAACCACAATTATTTTTGCGGTTCAAAATTGTTTACGACAGTAATACAATACGAAAACTAGACTAAAATTCTCCCTCTCACGTGAATGATTACTAGAATAGTGGTTATCTTCTCATGGGGTAAGAAGAAGGCGTCGACATCAAACTATCTATAGAAATTTCGGATTTAGAAGGAGATTAAGGATCGTTTGGAATCAATGCTTGAAGATATTACTTTTAGATTGAAAAAAAAGCTATTTTAGAAAATATATTTAGGAAACAAAAACTGTTTGAGATAAAAAAATATAAAATTTAAAAAAATATATCAATATAAATATTATTTCGTTTTTTTCAAAATTTTATATAATTTAAAAAAAATTATTTAATTTAAATTTATATACGCAAAGTTATAGATTTTTAAAATTTATTGTAGTATTTTAAAGATGTAAATAGTGAATAATAATAATATGTTGGAAAAAAGTTATTATGGAGGGATTGGTTTTAACTCGCCAAACACCCTCCAAAACTCCCTGATGGCGACCAACGAGAAGAGTTGGGTTTTATGGATGAAGGGTATTTTTGGCAAAGTGAACGAAAGATTTGCAAGAATTACAACCTTAGAATCCCAATCCATCTATCAAATCAAGGATAGTAGCGGATAAGTTTTGCGGAGAGTAGATAGCGATTGGTAGTGAGCGAGGGACAAGGGTCGATGTGGGGTATCTGTAACATATCTGATTCGTCATCCGTTTAGTTTTTTCATATTTGTGGAATGGCTTGTTTAAGGAGGTTGCTTCTGTGTTATTTTGTTTTGTTATTATTTTTAAGCTGGTTATTTGTATGTAGCAATGGTATTGTATTTGTAGAGAGAGATTGGCTTTTGTTACTTTGTTAGTAGTTAAAGTCTTCAATACCAATGGTGGTTTCCCCATTGTCTCAGTTTTTTTGGTAGTGTATTTGTTCTACTAATCCTATTCCTATATAGAGTTGATGGTGGTCTTTGTACTATAGGATCATGACTCTCAATTAATTAGAAATCTTTATCGATCATATAAGTATTGCCGAAAAAATCTTATATATGCTCGACCTAGGTGTATCGAAGTACTTTCCATTGTTAGGCCTCAAACATATATCTTTTTTTTAGATCCATTAAAATTAATTAGTAAAATCCATCTTAATTAAAGATTGTGTCTTTTATACCATTGAACCGTCGTATTGCCTTGTTATGTTTGTACCTTTATTATAGTTTGAATGCTATTTCCTTTAAAAAAAAAAAACAGTATCAAAACCAAAAATTCAAAAAATGTATACTTATTAAAAGAGTGTTAATCAACATTTGTAAAATGTTATCTGTTTATAGAATATATATATATTAAAAAAATATCAAATTTCTCAAAAAAAAAAAAGAAGGAAAAAACAAAATGGAAAAATATATTTATTTGTTTCACAAATTTGAAAAAAAAAGGCGATGGTGTTATTTTTGTTTCTAAGTTTTTGAAAATGTTTATACACATTTTTATGGTAAAATTGAAAACAGTTCCCAAATAGCATTTGATTAACAATTGTTTTGAAAAGGAAAACAAAAATTGGTGAGAATGGTTTTTGTAAAGAGAATAAAAAACAGTTAAAAGTTATTTTCTCATTTTTGTTTTTATTTTTTAGATCATATAACTTGACAAATATTTTCAGAAATTTTAGAAATATACCTTAACACAATTTTTACACATAAATCAATCTTATTTAGAACATAACTAAGCACCCTTTGAAGAACAATTTCAACATCATTCACAATGTATTTTCATTTCCATTCTCATACCAAGAAAATAAAATTATTTTCAAAACAAATAAAAATAATATCAAACAATACCTAAACTCAAAATTTTTATGAAAAAAATACATGGTAAAAAAAAAAAAAACTTAAGATACGTTATCAAAACAAGCAGAGCATTTAAAATAGGTGGAGTCCCGTGATATAAAAAAACCGTTTCGCAAAAAAGTATCACCGTTAATCATATAATTTTTTTAATATCAGATAAATTAAAAATAACTATAATTAATGGAATTAAATATAGATAGACGTTTAAAAACATAACTTCATTGCAAGTTTTTTTCTTCACATATAATTAAAAAAACCAGAAAGAAAGAACAAATGCAACGCGTAGAGGGAGTAATGAAAACGCAAATATGTTCTAGAAAGTAGACACAGAAGTGTAAAAGAACCCAAAATCCAAAGGAATAAATATATATATATTTTAAATTTAAAGATGTGATCTCTATGACTTACAATAATATCAAATATAAAATTCTTTTTAAATTAAATCAATTATCATAAAAGAAAATAATTAACCAGGTGTTGGGTAAATATATTATATTTATATTATAATATATTAAATATAATTTATATTTTAATAAAATATATTTATATAAATATTTAAATATAATATGTATTTAAATAAAAAGTATTTAGATTTATTATATATAATATGATTGATAAAAATTAAAAATATATAATATAATTAATAAAAATAATAAAATAATTAATAATAATTATATTTAATTTAAAATATAATATAATTAATATTTTAACATAATTATATTTATATTTAGACGAAAATTATATTATATTATATTTTATATATAATATAATATATAAACGAGAGACACAGAGTGCATTAAGTAAATCTCGATTATAAAACCGACCTTTTATCCCTCTTGGTATTCTTTCATATTACTCTCATGAAGAATTAAATATATTTATATACATATATATAAATATTTGTACATATGCCACGTCAGCACCCACGGGAAAGGAAAACCTCCCCTGAGCAAAACAAAACAAACAACACACACACAGTTTGTTTTCCTCTCCTTTCCTAGTGGATTTTCGTGCCCCCCAAACAAGCAATCTCTCTCTTTCTCTCTCTATAAGACTTTTCGATCGCACTCACTCTCTCTCTCTCTCTTTATGTGTCTATATATAAATATAAGACACTCAAAAGTTCCCAAATTCACAAAAAACCTTCCAGAACACAAAGAAACCATCTTTTTCTTCCCCCAATTTCCTCTCCCCAAAATGGCACAATCCCTAACTCTCCCCAACCTCTTCCTCTTACCGGAGCTCACCCTCCGATGCGGCGGCCGAACTTCTCCCTCCTCCCCGTCCACAGCGAGGCTTTCGTCTCCGAGGGCGTACGCGGCGACAAAGACGGCGACGCGAAGAAACAGCAGCAGCCTGTACGAGGTGCTGAGAGTGAAGAGGAACGCGTCGCCGTCGGAGATCAAGACGGCGTACCGGAGCCTGGCGAAGCTCTACCACCCGGACGCCTCGCCGGAGTCGGAATCGGAGTCGGATTTCATCGCCATCCACAACGCCTACGCCACGCTCTCCGATCCGGCGGCGAGGGCCACCTACGATCTATCCCTTGGACGGCCTTACTACTCGGCCATGGCGGCGTCTCCTTCTTCGTCGTCGTCTTCTCCTGCGTCGGCGTTCGGGTTAGGGTTTTACGCGACCCGGAGATGGGAAACGGACCAGTGCTGGTAGCCATGTACAAAGCTTCAAAGTTTTGTTTTGTTTTTTCTTCTAATTTCTGACCAAATTTAGGTTCAAGAGCGGAAAAAGAAAAAAAAAAAAAGAATTGTCGTTTTTTGGCAGTGGCAATGTAGGAGAGAGAGAGAGAGAGAGAGAGAGAGCATTGTAAATTCTGATTCTAGTACTAATAACATCTTCTTCTTCTTGTTCTTCAACAATGAGCTTTGTGACGGTAGAATTAGACCCAAGTTCATTCCGTTTTATCATATCATTGCAATTGATCTTATTTTATAATCTAATGTTTGAATTAGATCGAGTATTTTTTCTTTTTTTATCTTTTTCGTTGCCATCGTAATTGATCTTTATTTTACAATGAAGGTTTGATAAATTATGATTCGATTGATAAAAGTTTTGCATTTTATTTATAGTATAAAATTTTATATTCAAATATAATTTTTTTAATAATATTATGAAAATAATTATTATTTATTTATTTTATAAAATAATTTAAAATACGTTTATCCAACGATTCATTAACGTAACTGTTAAAAATTTACATCTGATTTTATTTCAATTCTATTTTATAAAGGAACGTTAGAATTGGTTCAGGTACTATTCGAAAAATTAGTACTTTTGCCTTTTTTTTTTTTTTTTGTCACCTATTCTTATTATTATGACGATTTTATATTTATTGGTGCGTTTGGTAAATGTATTGCGTTTTGATTGTATTTGAATGAAATTTATTTTTTGAATATTGTATTTGATTGAAAAGTATTTGTTTTGTATTTGAATGAGATGTGTGTTTGGATGAAAAGTATTTTAGAGTTAAAAAGTTGATGTGATTAGTAAAAGTAGAGATAAATAGTAGAGTTGAAAAGTTGATGTGATTGTTTTAAAAATATTTTGAATAGTAATTGTTTTCGTAGTACTGTTACAAAATTTGTATTTGGTGTAAAATTGTATTGTATTTGAGTAAAATTAAAATTGAATTTGTTCTCCAAATGCTCCCTTAGTCTTAACTGCTGAAAATTTACATCTTGTAACATATATGAAGTTGATCTTATTTTATAACCGAACGTTAGAATTGGTTCTAAGAACTTTCCGTTTTTCTGTCACCATAAATTAATTCTTATTTTGTCACGACATTTTTTTTTTAATTTATTAACATAGCTGTTAAAAATTTGCATTACGCAATATATTCAAAGTTGGTCTTATTTTGTAACGGAGCATTGGAAAGTTAATATAATGGTTTTTAGTTAAAGATGGCCTATTTTGTGGGGCCCCTAGAATAGGAGATTGTAGTTCGAATGGAGGATTAACATAAGTTCTTGTCCCTGAATTAGGATCGGAGCAGGGATGGGAGAACTCTCCCTACTCTTTCTTGTCTCATCTCTGCTCCAATATACATATTTTTAAAAATATATAATTATTATTTATTTTTAATATGTAATTTTTTTATGTATTCGTTGAATTTTTTTTTTTGTGGGATTGTTATATGCATAATGAAAATTTATTTTTGTTTCTAACATGTTAATATTTTTGTTCATTATGAATATTATGATAGGGATTAAAACTCATATTGGGAATACATTGACTTAGTTCTCAAGCCCCTTTTAAGCAAGGACGGAGACAGGTATGGGGATTGTTTTGAGGAGTGGGAATGAGGATGGATATGAGAAAGCATCCTCTCCCATGCTCCATGCCATTGACATTCTTAGCTAAAACTCTTGTCCCTCGTAATGGGTAAGAACTGTTTTAATCATTCGATTAATTTTTATAGTATGGGACATATAATTGCATCAAAGTTATTGAAATTTTGACCCAACAGATAAAATAACAATTCCTATAAGTAATACAAAATAAGAGATAGGTATAAGAAAAAAGACCATAGAAATCTCTACCAAAAAAAAAAAAAGGCTCCTATTCCACATAAATCAAAAAATTAATGTGGTGATTAAACTAGAAAGAGCTTTCATAATTAGACCCCTTATTTTATATTACCGTGGAAATTGTTTTTTAAAAGTTGGATATATGATACAAAACAGTTCTAATCGTAAATCAAACTACTAAAAAATTAATTTAACGACAAACTATAAATTTATCAAACTAAGAGTTCTTGTAGGAAAAACTCCAAAAACTATAGTTTTTACAAGTAAATAAAATAAAAGAAAATAAACTAAGAATAGTATAGATCTCCCAAAAAAAAATATCTAAAAGAAAAAATCTAGTCACAATTACTTTTTTTATCTTTTAGCATTTAGCAAAGACTACTACAGTAAACTTGTACCTCCCCAAGTCTAATTAAAATGATAGTTATCTTTTATACGAGGCAAAAGCTATGAGGGGCATATTTTAATATTATTATTTATACAGGTTCCTTTTTGCTGAAAGATTGGTGGGTGAATGAGAATGTAGTTAGGATACTGGTCTTGAATTCTCTTTTGTCCTCCTTATTTTTTATCCAATTTACCCAACAACATTCAAAGGGGATTGGCCACTTAAACTAATGCCAGCTATCTCTTCAAACCTGTTAAACTATATTATGATCACACCAAATCCAAAATATATTAACAAAGAAAAAGAAAAATCTCTCTTTATAGCTTTAAAGGAGTTAAAGATAAAGAAAAAGAAAAATCTATCTTCATGGCTTTAAAGGAGTTGAAGATATATACATTTCTTTAAATATCCAAATTCATGACCCTTTTTTTTTTTTTTTTTCTTCCTTCAAAATTAAGTCAAGAAGGACAATTCTCACAAGAGACGACAAAACTAAACATGTGACTGATAGAGGCATTTTTCCGCCAAACCTATTCAATAACAATATGAGTAGTTTTTATTTTTTATTTTTAGGAAAATTTAAGGTAGGGATTGTGCTTTTACCTTATTGTTAGATTTATTAATTTATAAATTATTAACATGAACACTTATAGATCAAATTGTTAAAATGTTATTCCAACTAAAATAACAATAAAAATCAAATGATAAAGATACAATTCCTACTCCAAATTTTGCTCCATCTTTTTTAGCCCTGCCAAATAATTTTCCTTCAACAAATGAGTAAGAATTGTATATTCAAAGAAAATCTTATCACAAGAGGAAATAAGATGAGCGATTTCTAATGGGGATGGACAGAATTTTGGCTCTAACTTTTCATCAGGCATCAAGCAATTCAATTTAGAATTGAATGGAAAAAAATAAAAATAAAAAAACCAAGAGCCTGAGGTTGGAGAATAGCAAAAAGGGTTCAAACTCTTGGCAACAAAAACTTTGATTTCAAACAATCAATTAAGAAGGAAAAACAAAAACAAAAACAAAAATGCCTAATGACCTATTTTAGCGGATACAAAGGATTATAACATCAACCGAGTGTCTGTCTGACTCTACACTTCTTTTGACTCTTGTACAAATTTTGTACAGAACAAAGCAAAAAAACAAGATGTAATTCTACAATACCCCAAAAGAAAAAATAAAAATAAAAATAAAAAAGAACAAAAAAAGCACACATCTCATTTACAGGTCATTAACATCGAGTTGATGACGTGCATGAGAAGTCTGATACTGTTTTGTTCGGGGCCGGTCATCATAGGCAAGCTCCGCTGATGGTGCAATATTTGGTAGACTTGCTCGAAGATTGGCCTCACATGCATTGCGATCATGGGGTCCGTTGTGTTTATGGCAGCTGCAACGTCCGTCATCCACCCCAGCTTTCGGGATGGCTCCTTGTTGATATCACAGGCCAACTGTTGCAAAAGGGAAAGAAGCACTCCTTGGCTCAGCGGTAGAGGAACCATTGACAATATTCCCCGCAAATCAACCTGCCAAATGAAGTTTGTTTCAACAACCCAGAAAACACAGGTCGTGTTGACGTTGCAAGCACGTAATCTGAAAACCATACCTGAGAACACAGCCACGATACTATGTTCACATCACTTCTTTGGAGAGCTCCCGTGAAGGCCTCCTCATACTTGCGTTCAGCTATTAACCGTGACAACTCCTTTGTAGGATCCAAAGGTACCTCAACCTTTATGGATAACAACAATTCATAAAAGTTAGAACCCATATTTTCGGAAAAACTCAACTAGTAACTTGAGAATAAAGCAAACCTTCTCATGGAGACCACCTAAAGGACCATTACTTAGTTGGGTAACCAGGGGATTTACTCCCCCTGCATTTGCTCCTGCAGCGGCAAGAGCTATCAGCTTTCGTTGACTATTAGCTAACTCCCCACTTAACGTTTGAGTGACGGATGATGCTGCATTAATAGCCTCCTGCAAACAGAAACCAAAATAATAAAATCAACGTTCACTACAACAAAAAACTCAGTAGCACGGATTAATTCACTAATTAACAATTTATAACAGAACTGGACAGGTAAGCCAGTAACAAGAAAGCTAGATATTGTCACATTGCTGGGAAAATTAAAAAAGAAAGAAGTTTTCTTTCTAAAATCTTGATTTGTAACACATATGGCCAATGCGTGAAAAGTTTTGTAAAAATGATGCAAAAACATGGAAGTTGGAACTAGTATACACACCCTTAAAGTATGTGCCAACGGAGAATGTGCAGCCTCAAAGTGCTGATGATTTGCATTAGTATGTTCAGAAATTCCCTTTTGGAATGTCGCATCTACTTGTTCAAACATGGCTTTGCATGACATCTCAAAAGCAGGGATCACCAAGGCTTCAAAACTAGACTTCAGAGTGTCCTACACAAAAGAGAGAGCATTTCAGTTAGATCGGCAATTCAGACCATTGTGCTTTTTATACATATCAGTCAAGTAAAAACTAAAACACATAAATAAGCATCTTGTGCTCAAGGAATCTGAATCAAGGTGCACTAAAACATACCTGAAGAGCTTGTTTACCAGAAGTCTGAAACTGTGCTTGGACCTGTCTTGCAACTGTGGTTTCAAGTCTCGAGTTTACTGATTTCTCTAATTGATTCACTGCCTTGTCGCCCACTCCTTTCTGGGGGCATAGGCACCATATTAGATCCTAGTATATTAAATTTCTTATCGAAGATTAAAATCTCCATAATTCTTACCTGGAAGGAATCTGCAATAGCTGAAGATATAGTTTTCTCAATAACCGGAGTAATTGTACGAACTACAGTTGGTCCAACCGCTGCCAATTCCTTCTTCAGTGTCTTCTCTAGCAAGATTGGCAAGTCTTTGTTCAGAAAGTTAGTGATAAAGGTAGTAATTTGCTGCGTACGATCACGATATAGCTTCTCATTTTTCACATTCTCTTCTAGAAAGCGAGCCCACAAAGCATCGTTGTTGGCCTTAACAGCCTTCTCCATGCTTCGTCCAAGTGCTGTCTCTAGTCTTCTTCCTTCCTTGGAGACTGGGACAGCAACCATCATTGACATCTGCTTCTGCATTTCTTTTTGCATGGACATTAGCTGCACAAAATGATAAATAGCCAATGTTAAGAAACAGATTTAAGGAAATAAAGAAAGAGATGGCATAAATATACACGGACGCACGAAATATATTAACATTTTTTTTTTCCCCAAACATAGGGATATGCAATATTGTAGGATAAAAAAAAAAAAAAAATCCATATCATTGCAATGATGAATCACAGAGAGAACAGCAACTTAAAAGGGCTCCATCAAAAGATCTCGCTAGAAAGACTAAAATGACCGTGCTGATGAAAATCCATTCTAAATTTGAAAGGAGTTCTTATTCAAAAGATTAATGCATGGAGAGAAGGTTTTATGATTTTAACTCTAAGATCAGAAAAACAACCAATTAAACTTGCTCCAGACATGAAAAATCTAGTCCAATGACAAATGAACTGTAAGTCTAGAAACATTGAACCGTATATTATAAGACTGTAATTATGCTTCAGACAGCATAATAACCCCGACAATATGCAACATCTCAATCTCTATAAGCTTAAATAATACCTGACTAAGGGCTTCTTGCATGGCCACAATTTGAGGAAACACAGCTTCCAGACTTGAACTCCCAACTGGCTCATTGCAGGTATCTACAGAATTAAGAACACTTGGAGATGCAGAATAAGCATTGGATGCTTGAGAGCCTTTTGCCTTCTTTTTCGATTTTGAATTTGAAGCCTGTACAGGTGTAGCTGTTGTGGGTGTTAATGATTCTGATACCTTTGCAGATCCATCTTTTGCATAGTCCAGGTCTTCCTCACCAGCATGAGAAGGTTGGGCATGTTGCTCAGTACTGCTGGCACCATCAACTTGCCTAGCTTCATCTGTAACATAAGTATCAGTAGATATTGCACAGCATTCTCGGGCCATCTCAATACCAATATCTGAAGCTTGGGAGCAAAAGTACTTTTCTCTATTTTCGGAAACAACAGTTTGAGGTTCTTCCTGAACTCCAAAATCATCATTTTGAGATTTTGTTTCACCCACAACTTTAACTTCCAACTCAGCATTCTCCACATCGCCGTTTGCAAGAACATCCTGGATGTTTGCCTCACTTCCACCCTTACCCTCAACAGATTTCGTGCTTTCAGAGGATGAGGCAGCCATTAAAATCTCAGAGGGGGTTATCAGATGAGTTGGGTGTTTGAACATGACAGGGGGACTAATAACGCTAGAGAAATCATCTTGTGCAACTTTCTTCTCATCATTCCTGGAATCATCATCCACTTGCCTGTCAACAGAATAGTCATGAACCACCTGTTCTCCGATGTGATCATTGAACGACGAACCTGATTCAAAGTTATCTGTTGGAGTTCTTAAACCAGAAAGTTTCCCTGACAATCTAGGGCTCAAAGGAAGAGGTGGCGAAGGAACGCAAACAATGTCAGCATCACTAGCTGATGGTGTCAAAGCAGGAGGTTTTGACTCCATACTCCGAGTGGAAACATCCTTTGAAGTGGCCACCTCAATAGGGTTCAAGCTAACAGGATACCTAGCGGCACTCTCTGAAACTTGTGCTGTTGGTTTCAATGCTGAAGAAACTGCTGAGATCTCGGTAGGTTTACTTCCAGCTGGATCCAAAGCAGAAAATCCTTCAGCAGCAGTTCCATCCCGTGAAATATTGGACTCAGACCTATCCAATCCTGAGTTCTCCAATGGCGGAGGCAGGCACTGAGATAAATCCAAAGCATATTGTTGAATAGCCTGTGTCTGAACACAATAAACCTGAAGAATATGTTCGCCATGAGGTGATATACTTGTCCCAGTAAAACTCAAAATGGGCATAGTCACAGTAAATTCTGCTATGTAATCCATGCGCGTGGACACTGGATTGGGACCATATTCTAAGTGTACAGCATATATAGCATTCTTCTTAGCATTTGCAAGTAAGAGAAGGCCTGCTTGAGGTAACGATACAACTTGATTAAAGAATGCCTCCTCAACTCGAGGTTCAGCCGAACTCTTCAATTCTAATGTCTGGATACATTTCCATGATTCAGCATCACTAGGCAGCAACCAGCCTTCCTCACTTGTGGAGGCCCAAATCTTCACTTCTCGATTCAACGGCCCCTATATCAAGTTTTACAAAATCCATTAACCAAGTTAAAAACTCACTTATCAAACTGATGAAGCAGCATAAGTAATATTAGAATGTTATTCAACCAAATAAAAGACTTTGCATGCATACAGCTGTGATGAGTATGATGTGATCTGGTCCGTGTGGGGCAGTTAAGAATGTAGCTGCATTAATAGGCTGACCATCATGGGGTCTCAACACTGCAAGTGGCTGTGTCTTCCTATCTTCCCAAATCTTTATCTGCATCAAAACATATTGGTTGCATGAGCATCAACCTATACCTCTTTTATCTCTATCCCTTATGGAAATTAGATTGCTTAACATGAATATAAGTATGTAACCACTAATAACAATTGAATACACAATTTAATTTTCATAATAACAACTAAAAGAGATTAGATATGGAAGAGATGGATAAAACTTGCAGAATTAAAGTATCAGAATAATAATAATACAAACCGTGCCATCCATTGAAGCAGAAACCAATCTGGTAGCCATCCATTGGCACATTGACAAATCAGTTACTTCGCCATCATGTTTACCAACAAATTGCACTCCATCAATCAGCTTATCAACCGGGCATTTAAGAGGTTCTTCGGCTGAAAACACTTCACCCTTTCCAACTTTTGTTGTATCAAATCTAAGAACACGTTTTCCATAACCAACTACCAACACTTCCTGCATAAAAGTGATCAGACCATTACAGTACGCAGTTAATTTGGACAACTGCAAAGCCTAATAAAAGAAAGCAATAAGATTTTTTCCAGATGAATGAAATTCAGTTTTACCCCAAAAAAAAAAAAAAAAAAAAAAAAAAGGAAGCATCAGAAAGGCAAAAATGACAATTAGTTACGAATAAGAATTACTTGTTTGTGGCAGTGCCAACAAATTCTTGGATGCAAAGCCTCCCCCTCTCCTACTATTTGAATGGCAATCACAATCTTCCCTGTGATTTGTGGTGTACCTTCGTCATCAGGCCCTTCAAAAATTTTCCAAACATAAAGCCGTCCTTCTACACTCACACTGCAAAGAAACCATTAATGATCAGAAAATAAAACACAAAAGAAAAGAAAATAATAATTAGATTTTAGAAAGAGCACTACCTAGCCAAAAGGTGAACATCCTCGGCAAAAAAAGCCATGTCTGTGACCCTCTGAGAGAAGAAAATGTTACATAATTAACAAAAAGATAATGTCGATCCATATATGATACTCCATAATCCATCACATCACAGAATCATCTAGATAAAAAGATTCTCCCATTATATTCGAAACAGGTGTGTCTGTTTGTACACAGAGACAAAGGAAGAAAGAAATTATCGGATATAAATCTACAAAAATAGAGACCATAAATAAATTTAGGCAAGATTATTCAATAAATCCGTCAATGCACCTATTTGCATTAAAAAAAAATTTTCCGTTGATTAAAATATAGTAAAAGGCATTCCAACTTTTTTATGGAACAAAACGATTGATCAAAGCTATTACCAATCAGCTTAGGGATTTGTTTATAAATCAATGCCAAGTAAATTTAAAAGTTTTGCAAAACTAGTCAACTAGAAATAAATAAAGCAATGTAATCAAATTCCAAGGAAAACTTCCCCCCGTTACTTTGTAACTATCATTCAAAGCTCACATCTTACATATACTAGATCAGTCCAAGTAAAGTTAAAAACTTGCAGAACCTAGAATCGGAAACAAATCATCAGGTTCTTCGATTTGGAATATGCAACTTGCTTAAGCTAGGAAATGTACCAATATACCAAAGATCATCCAAACCGAGCAGGGTACTATTAAGCAACAACTTAAACACTAAGCCAAAAAATTTCAATACATGTAATAAAATGAAACTTACAGATTAGGGATGTAAATTCAGTTCCAATCCATCTATTATCATGCTTCAATCAAAATTCCAATAATCATCCTTCAAAGTTTGAAACTTTACACAAACCATTACCACCCAGAAGAACTTGTTCAACTATTTCAAATAGGAAGATTACCAATATCCCAAAATCATCAACACAATCCACATACTAAATAACCCACACAAAATCAGCAATAATTCATTTTTTCAATACAAAGAATGAAATGACCCAAAACCCAAAACCTGAGTGTGTGCTCTGAACAACGATCTCAATGCGGTGTGGATATTAAGAACCCGGATATTCCCCTGCTTCAAACCGTAGCAAATGTAGGACCGATTGACCGCAATTTGGCGGCCCAACACCAATTGAGGATCCGAGCCATACTTGGTTATGGGGGTGACTTCAAGCTGAGGCTGAACCTCCCCCGGGAGCCTCACGTCGATGTCGTAAACGCCATGATCGCCTCCCAAATGCCGCCCCTTCGGCAGCTTACTGCTCGGCATTCGCATCGGCACCCCGGTCGGTGCCGAGAATTCGGCGCCACCAGAGGACGGCGAGGCCTGAGAAGGAAGCGTCTGCGGCTGAAGTGGAGGCGGCAATTCGACGCCGCTCGGCTGCGCCTGCGGCGCGCCGAGGAGCGCCATGATTCGGGCGCCGCCGGAGGAGGAATTGGGGGGAGAAGGATTAGGGTTGAGAGGGGGTGTAGGATAAGAGAGGGAGCGCTGCTGGTGCAGGTTAGAGGGAAGCTGTTGAAACGGCGGCGTTTGGTGGTGGTGGTGGTAGTGAAACGGCGGAGTTTGAGGGGGAAGGTGGTGGAATTGGGGATGGTGAGGGTGGAGGAACGGCGTCGTTTGGTAGGAGAAGGCGGCGGAGGAGGTGGAGGGAGGGGGGTAAGACGAGGACGGCGGCGGAATCTGGAACGGCGGCGGGTTGCTAGGGTTTTGGGAAGTCGGGGGAGACGGCGGCGGAGGAGGGGAAGTGAAGAATTTCTGGACGTCGAAGGAGGAGGGCTGTTGCTGAGGATTCTGATGGTTTTGATTTGGATTCGGATTCGGATTGACTGGGGACGCCATGGAAGTGGATCCAAAGATTGAGGGATTTGGCGATCGATTTGCAGAGGAGAGAGAGAAGAGAAAGAGAGTGTGAGATCTAAAGTGGTGTTGAGGAAGGAGGAGGAGGAGGAGGAGGAGGAGAGAGACAGAGAAGAGAGAGAGAGGCTTTGGAAGCCGTACCTCTTACAGTCAGTCGCTTGGGGAAGAAACGGAACTAATTAAAAAAAATTAAAATTAAATTATTTTATTACTAATTTAAAATAATGAACAATGGTACAACCAAAAAAAAGGACTTTTACCATATAGGACTTTTTATTTTATTTTTTTATTAGTAGAAATTAGTTTTTAATAGTTTAGTTGATGTTGTAAAGTCACGTATAAAACTATAAAAATGAGTTTGATTACGTTGTTATATTTATATTTTATTTAAACGTAATATAATTTTTATTAGAATGTAAAAATATTATATATAAATATCAATTATATTATATTTTAAATTTAATATAATTATTTTTTATTTTTTTATAATTTTTACCAATCACATTATATATTTTTTCTTTTTATTTTAATCAATCACATTATGTATAATATAATTTAAATATTTTTCATCCAAATATACTTAAATATAATGCAAATATTTTTCATCTAAATACAAATTGTATTCAAATATAATACGAATGTAATGCGTTAACCAAACACCCTATAAGTATTCATGTTAAAAAATTATTATACGAAAATAGAGTTGTTTCAATAATAAATCATATAAAAATTTTATGATGATCAAACATTTTATTAAGAATGTAAGATCATCTTCAATATTTTTATCTATGTTAAGAATTGCAAAAAAGCGTGAAAACTAATATTATTTTATTTTATAATACAATACATAATAATATTTAATGTTTTGTTTTTCACCTTTTCTTATAATTATAATTATAAAAATGAGCTTTTATAATTACATAAAAAATTAAGACAATAATTAATAAATATTAAATATTAAATTTGATAATAATTATATTTTATGAAATTTTTTATAAAATTTAATAAATATCAAATTTATATTAAAAGATAACATTTTATTATAATAGAACATTCAAATATTAAATTTTATCACTTTTGCCATACTTTTTCTTAAAGAAAGAAAAAAAAAGTGAGAAAGGCTTTTGAGCAGTAAAAAGGTGTTAGCAATATATATATATATATATATATATGTATATAGTGAAAAGGTGGGCCTTGGGACTTGCGGACTTTGGGAGGCGCTAAATCGTGGCATATATAAACATATCATGTGTAATCGAGGGATTTAGATCTTGTACAATTTTGATGTACTAAATAGTAGTTAATCAATTATATTACTTTATATTATATAACAGAAATTAAAAATTGAAACAGAATTAAAATTTTTTCAATTGATTTTTTTTGTGTTTTATTTATTTATTTTTTGTGTTTTGGCGTGTGTTAAACTATTTGAGATACTAGAATCAAACCAAAAAAAAAAAAAAGTTGGATTTATGATGAATAATGCATACAAATTTATTAGATTGTTGTGTATTAAAGTTTTTTCCTTCTTAATCCAACTAATCTTCATAAACTCATCAAAACTATTTTTTTAATACAGGACATCTCACGTTTAGTTCAAGTACACATTTTTAAAGATGGGTGGAAAAAATAGTAAAAGAATGTTTGATCCAACTTTTTTTTATCATTTCCCTTATTTTAGAAAGATAAAATAAAAATAACCACCTCATTCTCAAACTTTGTACAATATATTTTTTTTTGAATTCTTTTTAAATCATTTTATAATGGACCATTTCAAACACTGTTTCTTCTTATTTAAAAATAAATAGAGTTTCCAAGTTGATTTCCAAACAAATTTCATATTCTTTTTGTTTTCAAAGGGAATTTTTTTTTAACTCATCTAAATGCCATTTCAAAACTAATATGAAATGGCTTTCTCATTTTGAACAAAGAAAATTTTTATTCTACAAACAAACACACGAATCATACATAACAGATAAGTGTTAAAGGAATTTTTAAAAAGTGATATTGAGAGATATAAAGTTAAACAAATAAAATGATGTACACAAGGATTAAAAAAAAAAATTGAATGCATGTGAGGACTGATATGCTCACAAACCTAAACTGATTGAATCAAACAAGATACGATGAAACTTCATAATAAGAAACTACTTTCGTGCAATGTAACATTTAAAATGGTGGCCTTGTAAGTAAGACTAGAATAAGAGAGATTTATGAAGCCGTTGGTGAATTGCATGACCTAAATGTCCTTATGATCAATATCGTGAGTTAAATCCCAATGCCATATTTAACAACCCTAGATATATAAGAATATATGTTGGGGCTAAAAACTACCTTCTCTTTTACAATAATCACTTTGTTGAATTCTCTTACTTAAACTCTTTTAGAAAAATTAGAGTTCATACATTGAAAAACTCTCCAACAAATTAATCAACACGAAAAATTATATATATTAATAAAAAGATGATATTCATGAAAAGATTTCTTAAGTAAAAGGCATGAATTATTTAAAATATCAACGTTGATATAACAAATGATTAGTCAGTAATAAACAAGATAACTATACATCAATTATTTTATCTGAACAATCAATCGAGGTTTCTTGTTTTCATGCATAATATAATAGGATTTGACTCTATCTCCCAATCGTGTCCTTGCACGTGGGCAATTGTCAACGAGATGGTAGTCAACCAAATTCGTTATGGAGTTATCCTTATGCTTATAGTCGCTCACTCAACCGGCTGCTATGAACACGCAATTGCTACCAAACGGTCATTGAATCGGTTACCGACGATCACACGGTTAGTTACCGAATGCTCCACGTTTGAATCTCTACTGCCTGCTTTTCCACTATCGTCAAACGGATCCATACATTCCTTGCATAACTTTCATCTTGCACGCATTGTACTTGTCATGGTTCCATTCTTTGAATAGTAAGTATTGTGCGAGTAGTCAATAGTAGATACATGATAGTCACCAGTCGACTACTCTGTAATTTGATCGTCTCTCTTCTAATCCTTGCCCATCACTTGAGTGGTTAACGTTCATCACAAAGTCTTTACCAAAACATAAGGTATAGAATAATTGATGATTAATAGTCGCAAATATAACCTAAAAAAATATTATACTTAACTATATTAGAAGGTGTAAGGATTAAATTCACATAGTTAAAAGTTAAAAATAAAAAAAATGATGATGTAAATGAAAAGCTAAAAACATTTAATCTCGCTGTGAAAAGCTACAGATTTGGGGGGGAAAAAGACACACTAGAAGTGACAAAACTAAAATGGGAAACCATTACTAAATCAAGACAAAAAGTGGACCCAATTTATCAATATTATAGAGTGAAATCAAAGTGGAACACTGGAACAAAAAAAAAATTTAATTAATTTGGGTTTTTGGAAATGGGAATGTGTCATGTCGGCACTAATAGGCTAAGCTCCTTAATACCCACGGCTCTTTATTGGATTTGAAATTGAGAATGTAATGTTTGAAAAAATGACCATGTAACAGTGTTTGGCATTCCAATTTTGTCATATGTAATTATTTTCATGTTAAATTCATCACTTTCATGATTATTCTAGGATCCTATTAATGCACATATTCCCTATTGTTTTATCTAATACACAAGGTGAACAAGATTAAGACAATATCATTATTTCAATGTGGAAGTCTAACTATATCATTAATGGAGGCAAGACTACAGAGAAACTCCAAATTTCTTACATATGTGATTATTAAAAAAATCAAAATTTTTAAATTGACATTTTCTTCTTACATTCACATTAATATTTCTTCTTACATTTACATCAGTAAATTGATAATTTCTTCCTCTTCTTCCAAATTGTTTCTTCTTACTATAGGTCTTGCAATGCAAATTACCAAATAAGATTTGCTTTCTCGAGATCTGAATTACACCCTTTTTTTTTTCCCTCTCTCAAACACATGTTTGAATTCACAATTTCAGTTTAAACAAAAAAATTTTTTTTTTCCAATTCTATACCATTTGTCAAACAAAACCTTTGATGATATTTTACTATGATTTTTAGCTTTTACTTTGTAATCGAGCATCAAACTCGTGCATTATGCAGGTCCATTATATAAATTTGTTCTGTCATACATGTGTTTATGATCTTAAATGTCTAGGTATTTATGAAATATTGATAAAAATATCGATATCGATATCGATAAAACGTAGTATAATTTTTATAAAACATCGGGGAATATGAAAGAAATATCGATTTTCGGTGGAAATTTTAGATTGAAAATTTCTAAAATTTTTGTTTAAATATTTATGAGATTTCAGATTTTCTGTCATTTACTATCTTTTTACACATACTATAATTTTCTCTTATTTTTTAAAAATAAATGATGAGAGAGCAATTACAAACTAGCATGCTATAATTATCTTCAAAAACAAAAGAAAGAAATGAATAAAACGCAACACATAAAAGTTGATAGAATATATTCACTTGAACTTCTAAAGACTTTGCATAATTTCCTATTTATGAAAATATAGTAGGAAGAGATCGGCAAATCTACATGTAGCGTATTCACAATTATATTCAACTCTATTCAAATAGTATTTTATGATACCAATATTACTTAAACTAAAATCACGTCCTAATTATGTCAGAACTTTATAAGAGTTCTTTTGGTATTAAGATATATAAGATATAAGATGTTTGTTATATAAAATTTATGTATTTATATATGTTTTTAATGTTTGTACTGTTATAACATATATTATAAAAATATATTGTAAAGCAAATTTATGTAAGTTCTACAAATTTTTTTGATATTTCGACGGATATGGCCTGTGCATGTTGGTTCATCATATGATATAAATGTTAAAAAAAGTGGGTGGTGGAAAATTGTTTGAGTGCAAGGAAAACAAAAACAGAAACTAGAAAATAGAAAAAAATATATATATATATATATAAGGATTCGAGGTGTAGGGTATTATTTTCCTTAAAAGTTTGTTTATGAAGTTTGTTAATGGGTTTTTATAACAAATTACCTCCAAGATATAACAATCGTTAAATTTAATAACTAGTAATTTTATTGAATTCCAAAATAAAAAGTGAACTTTGATATCAGTATGGAGACTTGTTTATAGTCAAAATCATGTATATTCATAAAAAGGTTAAACTGTTATAATAGACATAAATTTTGATTAAAAGTATTTTTTCATTAAAAAAGTATAACATATATAATAAACATATCTATTGAGGATATAATCACTTAACAATTATCATTTAATTTTGACCGTTCAATATTTGATTAACTGTTTAGATTAAAACTAAATAACTAAAATTATTTAAATCTGATCATAAGATCAACACCTGATCAAGTTAATTTGTTTAACTATTTAGATTAAAACTAAAAAACTAAAATCATTTAAATCTGATTATAAGATCAACACCCGATCAAGTTAATTGTTCAAATTAACTTTGAAAAATGTGAGTAAATAAAAAAAAGATCACTTCTTAAGTCCACTGCTTGATGGGGTGTGAGTAAATCAAAGTGTGGAGATTGTTTATAGTCAAAATCATGTATATTCATAAAAAGGTTAAACTGTTACAATAGACACAAACTTTGATTAAAAAGGATAACATATATAATAAACAAATCTATTGAGGATATAATCACTTAATAATTATCATTTAATTTTGAACATTCAATGTTTGATTAACTGTTTAGATTAAAACTAAAAAACTAAAATAATTTAAATCTGATCATAAGATTAACACCAAATCAAGTTAATTTGTTTAACTGTTTAGATTAAAACTAAAAAACTACAAATCTAAACTAAAAAGCTAAAATCATTTAAATGTGATTATAAGATCACATCCAAGTTAATTATTCAAATTTTTCAATCTGATTTAAATCTGATTATAAGATCAACTCCCATTAAGTTAATTATTTGAAAAATGCGAGTAAATAAGAAAAACCACTTCTTAAGTTAACCGCTTGCGAAGTGGCCCTCAAAAGCACCCTAAAACCCAATCACTCATGCACTTAGGCGTGCGATGCACAATAGTGACACAGGCTCACTCGCACAGAAGTTTAACTTCGCCTCACTTAATTATATTTAAACCATTTGACTTGTTCGTATCTTTCCAATGTGGGATTTTTGACTTTTAAATTTTAAAAGATATTATAATCTCTCTTTATATATATATATATATATATGCATAGGTTTATGCACATGCACTTTACAAGAGAAGAGTCCAATGGAATACACTATAATACTTTGCAATCTAGTGTATTACTTGTGTATCTTTTGCAACTGAATATTACTTATGCTGAACAAAACACCCGATCACCTAACAAATTCATTTAATTTACCAAACTCGATCTTAATTGGGTGGGTTGATTTGTTATATTTAGTTGATTGGGTAGGTAAAAAAAATTTTCAACCCACCCAATAAAAATTGGGTGGGTTGAAAAAATTTCAAAAACCCACCCAATATTCACTCACTTACTATTTTTTCTTTTTTGCTAAATGATGTTTACCCTTAAGTGTTGTTTAGATTATTTAAATATATAAAATGCATTATTTGATATTCAATATGAATGTAATTTTTGATAATTTTGTAAAAAATACTACTAATTACATTAGTATTGTTATATCTTTTAGTGATTTTTATAACTTATACTTATTTTATATTTGACTATTAATGAGATTATATTAGAAATTTTTTTATTTGTGCGAAGTCTATAATAGAATTTATTTTCAAAACTATATCATGAGTTTAATTTTTTTTTTCTTATTAAATTTTTCATTTGTTGTTGAATGTTTAGTATTATTTATTATTTTTATTAATAAAATACATAACCCACCCAACCCAACCTGATATTAATTGGGTGGGTTGATTTTTTATATTGGGTTGATTGGGCGAGTAAAAAAAATTGTCAATTCACCCAATATTCATTGGGTGTGTTGAAAATTCACAAAAATTCACCTAAACCACCCAATGTTCACCCCTACTCATGCATCTTGTAGCTCTATGTATCTTTGGTTCATCAACTTATATATATGTATGTATATACACATTTAATACGAAAGGAAAACAATGGATTGCACTATTGGGTCAGCTGAAAAGGTGAATTCTATGACCACACTACAATACCTCACTCATAAAATAGGAGTAATTTTGTATGGTGTTTTGTAATGCATGTGTCTAACTATCTTATAAGATAACAGACCAAGGTACTTTCTCACTCTACAACTATATGCTCAATAACAATATGGTCTTAATATCACATAGAAATCTACAATTGGTTGAAGAATTGCTCATATGTGGAATGTCCCTCTTATACAATCTTTACTTCTCCTAAAAAAACTAATATTTATTTCTAATCTCTTCCTTAGCCTATCGGTGTTAATGCCCTTTAGAGCTTTTAATCCATTAAGTCATAATCAGAAGGCAAATCCCACAACAAACCTTCTGAACCAAACACTGTGGATGATGATCCATTTCTCATCTCTTTCCCACCCCCAAAATCATCTCCATCCTCTTCGATTTTCCCCTGTAACCGATCGTCCCTCGTCGTGCACCTTCTAATTCCACTGCACATACTTTGGTGATCCCATGGTGGAAAATCCCCCCCATTGCTAAAAGATGATTGGCCACACTCAAATCCATTGCCAAGAGACTCCCAATTAGGTTTGTTTGATTGTAACATGTCATAATGAGGAGGCTGTTCTTGCACAAGAGCCCTTGACATGTCAACTTTGATCTTCTCAAGGCTATCGATTTCCTTGTTTTCTTGCTTAGTGAGGTCTACACTAGATTGCTTGAGTTGCAAGTCAACGCGTTTTTTAGTAAGGAGATGGAGCATTTCATCTTTGAAGCATCCTAGTGCCGCTTCCGCGAGGTGAGCCACTTGTGGGGGCTCAAGTGTGGTCGCGATCTCAGCCATGAGGTGGGAGAACGGCTTGTGAGTGACCGGGTCGATCCCCATGCCTGAAAGCTTCCTCTTGAGCTTGGTGTTCCAATGGTTCTTGACATCATTGTCTGTGCGACCGGGCAATTGGGCGGCGATTATGGACCATCTGTTGCCTACAATTGAGTGAAGCTTCACAATGGTTTGCTCCTCTGAGTCCGAGAACTCGCCATGCTTGAGGTCTGGCCTGAGGTAGTTTGTCCAACGTAGCCTGCAACTCTTGCCACATCTTTGAAGACCTTTTGTATTCATGAAGAAAAGAATATCAAAATCCAATATGTAAGAACATGTTTTAAATAGGAATATGATTCTCATTGTGAAAAAAAAAAAAAAAAAAAAAAATCGTGATACATCATGAAACTCGACTTATTAGGGGTAAATAATCTAAGACAAAAGAGTTGTTATACTTTACAAGATCTACAAAACTATGACAGTTTTAAATTCATGATATTTATAATTAGATTATTTCATAATTTAATTTATTGCTATAATATTTCTTCTCATGAGGCCAAAAACTTGATTTATTAGAAGTAAAATAGGGAACAAAATATCAATAATACTTTTTCAAGATCTACAAAACTTTGACACGTGCACTTGTGATGCTAATGATGAGATAATTTTACAACACATTATGAAACTACAACCTTAACTAGTAAGGCTAAACAATTTTGGACAAAATAGTAATTCTACTTTTCCAAGTTATATAATATTATAGCATTTTGGTATTCATGATGTTCATGATGAGATTATTCTATGATGCGTACTAATATTGCCCTTTACGATGAATACAACGAGTGCGAAGGAAGTTTAGGATCTTAGGTCACATGTTTATGTGTAAAAGGTTTTTTTTTTCCCCTAAAAATAATGAAAGTGACTAATCATATGACTAATACCAATATATATATATATGTATATATATAGTTTCGCATTAATAAAAATGAGTGACTATAATATCAGTATTATTATATATACCGGCATTCTTGGGGATGAGGCGCCAATTGCGGGTGCCATGTTGGGCAATGTAAGAGGAGAGCTTGTTATCTTCCTCGGGTGTCCATTGACCCCTCTTCACATGGTCCTTCTCACAACAAGGAATCCGACCCATCTAGCCTATTGATTCCTTATTTCTCAAGTATATATATAAATTGGTAAAACTAACAAAATACAAAATACAAAACTTTAAAGCAAGAAAAATGAAAAATTAAGGAAGGTTTTAGTTAAAAACAAAGAGATGAAAACTAGTTTTTTGGGGGGGTAGTTTTGTTGTTTGTATGATTGTGAGAATTTTATAGTAGTAAGTGGCAAAAGGTGTAAAAGGGTTGGAGGAGAAAGAGGCATCAAAGGTGCATGATTTTATTAAAGAATTCAACGCCATGGAGTGTGTGAGATATAGGTCGTTAGCTCACCCACAAGATGCATGGTCAACTCTCTCTCTCTCTCTCTCTCTCTCTCTAATTTGACTTATTTTCTTTGTTGGTGAGAAAATGTATTTCACACAAAATTACCCCTTTTTTTTATTTTCTATTTTTTAAAGAGAGGTGAATATAGGACTTTTAAAGAGTATTTCTTTCAAGTTTGAAGAAGTTAAGGTAGCTGTCGATGCTCGTGTGGGTGACACTAAACACACCTTTTCTTATTTTTATCATTTTGACTAATTCCTTTTTGGGAAATCATATTCGAACAAAAAAAAATGCAAATTTAGAAAAATTCTTGATTTATAAGAAAAAATTACCTTATAAATATGTTTTAAACTATGAGATTGCATCATGATATTGGGTTAAAAAAAGTATGATAATTTAGTAAATTGTAATGAAGAAATGACAATTGAAAACTGTGTCATATTAGTAGAGTATTGTCTTTCATAACTTGTTTAAACTTTCTACAAAATTAATAAAAAATGACAAAAAAATGTCGACTCAAAATTATATATCAATATAATATGAGTGATTTTATTCATCTCGTTCTAAGTCGGAATTAGAAGGATTGATGACTAGCTTCGGATCCCATTGCAATATATGAGTATGTACATACTTTAACTTTGGGGCTATAGCATATATGTAACATAATATATGTGCATATATATATATTCATTCTACAACAGAATTCTCTTTATGATTTTATTTGATTCTCCATCTCTAATCTAAACATTTCAACTGAATATTTATCTTTTTCTAAAAAAAATAATAAAAATTATAATTAAAATTTTAAAAATCAACTAATTTCAATTTAAAAATTTCATCTTCATTAAGTTGGCAAGCGCGTATTTACGTCATGTGGAATGGTTTGGGTGGTTTGTAAGGTGAAGTAGTTGAGGGGTTAAAATCAAAGTGGGCCATTAAAAGTGGGCTGGTGTTGTTGGTGATCATGGAATAGAAACTGGCCCAGAATATTACATTTGTATTGATGTTGAAAAAAAAGGGAGAAAATTGTTTAAAAAATACCTCTAAATTAGGTATATTTATGTTTTTTGCCCGCTAGTGATATGTATTTAAATTTTTTACCATCTGTACTTATTTAATTAGTGGTTGAAGATACTAAAACTAGGACAAGCATATGCATTTTTTTGTGGACAATCCTAAAAAAACACCCTTTAAATAACCCAAGTCAATTTCGAGCATTTGTTTCGCTTGAAATAGTCAATTTTAAGCTAAACAAACAAAACAAAACCACGTTGAATCCATATAATTAAAAGACTTAACCACTCCACTATTCAAATTGTGCCACGCCATCAGCAACCCTTTTGAAAAAGCAAGCCTTCTTTTCCGTTTGGAAAACAACAAACTCCCTTGAACTTTTTTAAGGGTTGCATTTTCCCTTCTTTTCATTTCCCCTTTAACGTTGCCAATTTTTGAAAAGCAAATCTAACCAATGGAACAAAAATAAAGGAGATTCCTCTCGTGTGTGTATATATATAGGTGGGCTTAGATATTTGGCGGTATCAAATATCCATCATACATCCTCTACTTTTTCTCTCTGTATCTTTCTCATTCTCAAATTGTATCTCGTTTAGTTTTGAATTGTCATATTTTCTTTCATATATTATACCATCATATCGAATGATTAGATGATAAAACTTATATATATATATTACTATAATAAGATACCTAAACATTCAAGTGTCCTTATTATCAAGTTGAAAAAAGATAATTAATATCAATTATAGGTCAAATTATGTTTAAAATTCTCTCCTAATATCTAACTCTCTACAATATATGTCTTTTTTTAATTTAAATCCTATAATAACGAGTAATAATCTTATTAAATCAATAGATAAGAATACCTTACCAAAACTACAATTACTTTGCAGCATCAACTTTCATCAATTTATTAAAAAAAATGCTTTGGTAATTTTGTTCCTAATCAAAAACTACTATTCTTTTCTAACAAAATTAAAAAAAGAAATGCATTTAATCACTACAATTTTGACACATTAGACCCAAAACAAATAGAATTATTCAATTTTACTTATTTTAAATAAATAAAATATAATTATGATTACAAATATAATCTAATAATAATTACACACTAAATTTAAAAAAAATAAAATAAAATTTGAACTTTCATCCTAAATTAAAATTAAACAATAATTATATTACATAAATATATATATATAAAGAGAATTCCATATTACAATAACTATTTTATTTTAAATTATTAGATCTTTTATTAGATTCTATTAATTTTATTTATATATTTTTATTTTGATAAAATTTTAACCGTATTTTACGTAAACACCCTATTAATAAAAATACCTATTTTATTTTTATTTTTTTGTTTTAAAAATACCTATTCTCAGAGTTAAAAAAAAAACTATTAAAAGCATAAAAAGAAAAGGAAAAAAAAAGATATTCCTAAAAAAAAGGAAAAACAAAATAAATATATTAATTGGTAGGGAGAGAGAGAGAGAGAAAGTGAGGGCCAGACATATATATATTTTGAAAGGAAGTACTTTATTATTATGATTAGAAAATAGTTTCAGAGAGAGTTTTTGAAACGGATAAAAATTTTATTGCGTTTCTTTAAAGCGAGCCATACCCATAACGTCAAAGCAATTCCCTTTCTTCTTAATTTCAATCTCTCTCTTTCTGTTTCTCTCTCTTACCCATTTCTTGATTGAAAGAGACCCAGCACGTTTCTCTTCACATTCTTGACAAAATCCCCTACAAAAACAGACTTACCCACATATTCATTTTCTCCACAAATTCACCTTTCTCACAAATCCCAGATCCCGATAACCCAGGAAAACACAAACCCAGCACAGAAAGAAATCTCGCTCTCTCTCTCTCTCCCCAAATTTGAATGTTTTTGTTGGTTTCTAGAGAGAGAAAGTAAAGGGGTTATCATAATCATCAACATGTGTTGTGGAGGGAGGATGTGCATGCTGTGCACGTGCGTGATACTGGTGGTGATCCTCATCGGTTTCCTCTTCGGTTTCGGAGTCTTTAAGAATGGCTTCCACAAGATCAAGGACACCGTTAATTTCTGTGATCCGACGGTCCACGGCTCTTTGTGTGGTTCCGGAACGGGAAGGCCCTTCTTTCCTTACCATGCTCCTCCACCTTTCTGATCTTTCTTCTTTATTATTATTATTATTATTATTATTTGTTGGACAAGGAGGTGACTAGCTTAATTTTTTTTATTGTTATTTTTATTTTTGTCGTCTTTTTTTTATTTTTTTAGGATTTTAATATATGTTGATTCTATTGTAATAACAATTTGTTTCCTTCGTTATGGAATATTTGTTCTTGTAATTTATGGTGATTTCATGAATTTCTTGTTCTTTGTATCTTTAGTGGATGAATTATTTATTTAGCCTATTGTTTTTTTTTTTTTAAGAATTCTATTATCATGGTGATTTTCTTGGACTACACCTATATATGTATATATTCAAACATATTGGTCTTGGTGTTTGAAACACAATATCACCAAGACTTTTGTTTTTATGGGGTTTAGGACAAAATCGTCATTTTAATTATTATTTTCAAACTTGCAAAATTATACGACCGTTGGTGTGTTTGCTCCTCCTAATGGTTCAAATGCATTGTTTACGGTAGTTGTCAGTAATATAGATGTGTAAAAGAAAATATACATATGTTTAAGAATATCTTATTTTCATGGTAGTAATAATAATAATAATAATAATAGGAATAATAATAATAATAATAATATTTGTTTCAATGCTGCTTTAAGTTACGTTGACAAAGGCCTCTAATATTTCTGTTGCATATGCTTGCTCCATAAGTTTTACCAACTTTATGTTTGTTTCTTTTGTCATTTTTTTCCCCTCACAATTTGCTTGTTCTTTAAGACGTACGAATGCTGGGAGGTTCTTCTGTCCCATCAAAAAGTACATACAATAACAGAGATTTCCGCAAGACTTTCAAAGTCAACAACACTTGGGACATACTGCATGTACTTTCCTGATATCGAGTCTATAGATAAAATCCATGTTCTATCTGCTGTGCTCCACCAACGAAACTTCCTAGCATTTTTCTTAATACGGACTATTTTTGCAATTAATAATTTGCATAGCGTTTTAAATTCCACTAATTCACACGATTTTTTTTAGTTCCGATGTAATTCGATCTAAGTCACCGCTATGGTTTTGGGGATCAAGAAAAAGGGCAGAAAGTAATCCGAGTCAAGAAGCACAGTATTATATGATTAATATGAGACATTTGGGTACAACTCCAGGGTTGGGGGAATAAAAAAAAGCATGGTTTGGCAACAATGGGTTGCACCCACAGCCACCGAGTGTGCGAGATAACTCAGGCATGTGAGTATGGCCGTCTCATTCCTTCCGCTGATGGGGCAAAAATGGAAAGCCCCATCTATCTATGGTAGCACTAGCTCACATCAAAATTGGTTTGACAAGGGAAATACAAACTATAGCCTATTGTCTGCTAAACATATCCATTTGGTGGCTCTCCGACTCTTGATGATCTCTTCTGTTGGTCTGCATCATAATATTGGAAAGCAGCATCCAAAGCCTGCACCAAAATGTCCGTTTGGTTATTCCGTTGGTGGAAAGGTACTGGGAAATTGAAAAAATTAACCCTGGAGTAACAGTTTAATTTGAAGATCGACCTCAAATTCTCGAAGAATTCACAAATCCCATCAAATTCTCAATCCCTTCAAAATCCATCTCCTCTACCAGTTATTGCTTTTAATTGCACAAACTAGACAGTGTACTTAGTTTACTTAGACAAATCATTTTCCCAATGGCGACTCATAACCTTATCTGAAAGCAATTCCCCATCTCCCATTTTCAACCAATCTTGTATCAGGGTTGGAATCTACAATTCATTGGCAATCTAAGGGGTACTTTTTAATTTCTATGAATATAGGGTTGAACATTATGTTTCACCCAAACAATAACTCTGAATTTTGTAATCAACCCAAAAGAAAGTGATGACCAGGAAAAAAAAAGGGTAAATAGAAGTTTTTACTCCTTGGTAGTTCAATAACTATGTAGTTACGCTAAAACGGGAAGAATTGTTCGTTTACCTGATGCATTGGGCGAACTATAAGGGAAACCTGATGCCGAAAGTCAGATGGAACAGATTCCTTTATTTCCTGTATTAACAACCAAAATGCACATCACCAGTAGAAACATTGTGCATCACATGAGACGTCGGCAGCAAACGCTTTCGATGTTTTTTTTATTTGGGAAAAGCATGGTTCAACTAGCGGTTATTTGGGGCTGAAGAGATACCTCTAGCTGCCGGTATGTTTGTGACATGGCATCTTTCAATCTGCTCACCTGCACGTTATCGACTGATAAATGCCATAATATAAAAATGAAACAAAACAAAAAACATTTAGATGAACAAAGTTTAGGAATCACCTTTGTGTAAAGAGATGTTGTTGTAATTGGATATGAAGACCAAAAATGTCTCAGTAATTCCTGTATGGACACCCAATGCTGGCAAAAGAAATAAAGAGGGCTTTCTTTTAATCATGACAACTCAGAAAAGTAACCAAAACATGCACAAATGAAAAAGGAAAAAAAAAAAAAAAAAATCTCGACTCACGTGCAGAAGTTCCTGTTTTGTTATGCTTGGAAAACTGTCCAGAATACTATCCTGAGGATTCTTCCCCATTTGGAACTTGGAGCTGGATATATTCTGGGTCAATCCATTTAGAACCTGCACCGTAAAGATAAGAAGCTATAGTTTCTAGCAGAAGAAGTACAGATGGTTAGTCACATATACATGCATGTGAGCAGCTTTGTGTTTCGCTGCATGTACTAGCTTGTATGATGATCAACAAAGATTTATTTACCAAAAGAGCAACTTCAGGTTTAACTATGGGGTCACTCAATCCCATGGTCTTGATTTTCGATATGGAATCCCTCAAAGAGCCATATGCTTTATCAATGCTGAGGTCGCACTTTGTTTGTTCCGTTTTATTTCGTACATCATCCAAAGTTTTAAGTGCATTAGCTTGTTGTGCATCAAAGTAGTCGCGAGGATCCTGGTTTCAAAGTAACAACACAAATTACATATTATGTGCACACGAAAGATGTGATTTTAAGATTGATGATAGTGCAAACCTTGATACAGAGTGGAGCGAAAGGATGTTCCTGAGGTTCTCGAAGATCCTCTATATCGGTCATCCGAGAAATCCTATTGAGTCTCTCCTGTGTTTTATCCTCATTAAGTTCTGCAAAACCAATGGGAAAAATATACTAGAACAGGGAGAAAAATTGAGGTCTTAGAAGAAAAAAACTAGAGAGAAGAGGCATAGCATTGGAGTTGATGAATAAACAATTCAAACCTTGCCTCGACCGCACAAGTGCTTCAGCTACGGTTCGTGGATCTTCCAAGTCGACATCTGCAGTCAAGTTTACACAAGGCAGTGTTATCTAGGGCATACTAACAAACTGAGTCTAGGCGGGTTATAAAATTGGCATTTAATATCATCATATTTGATCCTCCACCTTAGGAACCTACCAGAAATACGCACAATAGGAAATTCATAGGTTTACAAAAAACATGTGTGATTGGAAAAATTGGTTGAAGAGAAAGTCTTACCCACAGTTCTCCCTTCAAGAACAACAGCACCTTGTCGGTTAAGGTCTTGTGACAAAGTCCTCATATATTGCTCATGCTGTGTTTCACTTATGTCCTTGGTACCGTCACGAAAGATTCCATGGTCCTGAACATTACGGGGTTAAGAGCCAGATAAGATAAAGAGGACATAATTAAGAAACATGAACCTCAGAGAAGTGGTAATCTCATTGTTCTCCATCAAAAGTTCTATATATGTGCAGAAAGCACTTAATGTTTTGCATTACATCCCTGCAAGAAACGTTTGAGGCCTAACTCACCATTTAAAGAAAATGCTGAAGAACATAAAAAAAAAAAAAAAAAAAAAAAACACAATTCAAAAAGTAAACTTGGCTTCAAATTTTCCTGTACATGACAGTTCAACCTAATATCCAAAGTCCAGACTTATGATCTATTTTACCGTACTCGAGTGCCTTTGTTAGTGACCATATTCCAGCATGTTGAGTCTATGAACTGGAATTGATAAGTAGGTCAACCATCAACCAAAGGCAAGTAGAAGAAAATCAAAAGAAAATATCAATGGATGACGTAGAAGAAAATTCTATATTGAATCATCAAAAATATAAAATCACCGATGGTGAAAGATGATCTTATACAACTTACTGGAAGATGGGTGTAATCGTCCCCTTGATCTGCTTCCATGTCTAAAGTAGGATCAACCCGTCTGATCTGCAAACAAAAGAGAACAATCAGAGTTCAAAAACTGCAATATCTTCTATATATAATGCAACAGAAATTTTCAAAAGAGTATAAAAAAACCAACCAAAAAAAAAAAAAAAACTTTAAAGAATCACCTTCTTGAGAGATTCTCTCGCCAGTATATCATCACCCTTCAAGAAAATGGCAAGTTCCTCATCTTCAGCGGCCTCTGCAGCAACTGTGATAGCATTCTTTGTACTATGTAGATATTCCGCTCTAAAATATTTTGTCCAGAAGTCCTTTTCAGTCATCTAATACTCAAAGATCAAGAAAATACCAAAGATGTTTCTTAGAATAATCACCTCTAGTGCCTAGACCTTACATGAAACAACTAAGAAATAGGGCAAGGATAAGCATCGTCAGAAGTGAAGAAATGGCTTCAGCATCTGCAATACCTTATTTGGAACAAGATTAAGGAATGCCTGGTGAACAGCTGGCTTCAGAACAAAAATCTGAAAAGATGAAAACAACCGTATGATTCTAAAACAATACAAGAAACACAAAAAAGAAAAATCTGTACCATTACAAGATACCTATGGTTATCTTCAAGATCAGAAAACCAAGAAAAGGACTAAAGGGGCATTAACATAGGCATACCTGATATTTGATCTCTGGTGTCAAATTAAATGTAACTTTGTTTGTCTGCAGGAAAAAACCACGATCATAAGTTTCCAGTGATGCAACAGCAACACAAGCTAAAAAGCCTAAAACTAATATAGAAGAGCAGTAGTTTATAGAATGAAGGATTTTTTTTTTTTTTCTTTTTTCTGTTCCGTTTAAAATATGCATGTTAGAATAAATTCCTCAACAAGGCACCAAACAAGGGTAAACCCTCAGAATTACATAATGCAAGTATAATATCATTTAAAGGGAGGGAAAGAGAGAGACTCTACCCGACCATCAGCCATAGGTTTGGTGTCTAATATCATCGTACTTTTGAAACCAACCCTTTGTTTTGACTTTCTGCTGCCATCTTCATCAAGCAATTTCTGTGATTCATATTTATGAGGAAGATATTAATATCAAAGCCCGTAAAGGAAACACAGTTTAATAATTGATGGGGGAAAAACATCAGATTTGGCCATCCATCATCAGTAAAATAACTTGCCTTTCTTGTGGCCCAGAACTCGGATTCTGTCAGGACACCGCCAATCACAAATTGCTTATGAAGTTTCTGCAACTCGCTGCAAATGTATAATATTAGTACTACGAACATAAAGTTCAAACAGATAGCTACTAGTCCTTCCAAACTCCTAGACCAAACTGGATGCAGAATTTCATTTAAAAAAGGTAACTTTAAATTGATATTTACAATAAAGACCTCAATTTTCAAGAAGGCGCTTTAGTCTATCCTTTTTTATCACATGGGTCACAAACTTACTAATTACCTATCATCTCGCAATAGTTTCATCCGAAGCTCCATTTCTGCGGTACTGAGTTGTTCATCAGGAAATGAAACTGCAGATCCCTCGGAAACAACTTTTGCAGTGGATGTAACTTTCGCAGCAGAACCGGCAGAACCAGCTTTTGCAGCTTCTCCAGACTTCGCAAGGGCATTTCCTAATCAAGAAAGAAGAATTGCATAATAAGTAAATGCCAATGACTGCGATGTTAAAAAGAATTTGGCATGCAGCCACTTCAGAGGGAGGGCAAAAAATGTTGTCTCAAATTTCAACAAATTAACTTCAATTTATGATATTCTGCGGTTTCTAATTGAGATTTACCCACAAATTCTCGACATACATGAAGATCGGCAAAGCTTTGGAACTCAAATATATAACTTCCGCCCTGCAACAACACAAAATTGGGATATCCCAATTAAAATCCATGAGTATGGGAAAGAGCAATGCTTCTTCAATTTTATTGTCAAAACCAACTCTCACAAAGAGAAGAAAATGTGCAGTTATAAATCCTAAACCACCTGATCATGGGGGAGGTTAAGCCAAGGTGGTTTATTTGATCCCTCCTTAGTGTGTTTATGACCTAAATGTTGACAAGGGCAGAAAAACAAGGGAAGTCACAAAAAAACGGTAAGTGTGAAATTCAAACGACATGGGACATGGAACTGAAACCTGGCAAAACTCTGACGCATAAGTTTTAAGAAGCAAAAAACACCTTTAATGCGTGCAAATTCCACATCCAGCTTCATGGCAGAAGTAGGATCATTAGTCTTAAATAAGAACTTGTTTTGATTCTGCACCAAAAGCAACAAAAAATTTTAAACATTCTTTTTTATGGGCCCACAACATACTTATTCGTTCCATATTAATATGATAAAAAAAATAAAAGGGATATTGTATCATCATCTGATCAATCAAAACTAATAATTTCTATCCATTAGAATCTCTCAGCTCCAAGTTCCTCATTACAAGGAAAAACAAACCCAAAAATCATTTAGTGAAATAAATCAAGTTGGGTTTCTTTGTATTTGATATTGCAACTTAAGCACAAACGTCAACCTTTTTTTTTTTTTTTTTTCGGTTGAAACACCAATGTCAACCATTTGATAGTCTAAGAAGCAAAACCCGAAAATGTATCATTACGTTTGAGAAGAAAATGATAGAGCAAACAAGGATAAAGTTCTAAACATTTATAAGACATACTTAATTTTAGGGTTCTTCAATAAGTGAAGCAATCAAGCTGTAAAAAGTTGCACCAAAAGGGGCGCGCGCACACGCATATAAACACACACACACACACACACACAACCGATCAATCAAAACAAATAATTTCCAACCCAATAGAAGCTTTCAGTTCCAAATTCCTCATTAAAAAAAAAAAAAAAACCCAAATAATTTATATAGTGAAGTAAATCAAGATAGTTGGATATTCCTTCTTTATATATGCTTGTATACATACAATTATACATACATACATTTATATGCTTGTATATATATATACATATACACGCTTGTATACATTTGTATACACGTACAAGTTATGTGAGATTTCACAGCTTAAACACCAGTGCCAAATTAATTATCCAATTTACCAACTAAAGAGAACGATCAAGCTGACAACGAAATACAATCAAAAGGCATAAAATCACACCATTGAACAAAATTATGAACAAAAAAACGAAAAAAAAAAATTCACCATTTTGAGAACCCCAGGAGTTCCGGGGTCCTTGACGGAAGTCTTGTACTTGGCTCGCTTAATCACTTCTCCACTCGCCATCTTCAAGATCCTCAAATCCAATGCTTTCAGATCATAAAACAAAAAAAATTTACCAAAAAAGCGAAATTTTTTTTTTCCGATCCTAAAAATGACTCAAAAATTCGTCAGAACAGAAGCGATATTTGTGTATGAATATATGTATATATTTACAGGTTTAATGATCGAGAAAGCCAGGGTTTGGTAATGGAGAAGAGAGAAAGCTGTTAATTTGAGTGTCGTACGGAGAGAAGGAATAATGGAGGAGATTCTGAGGAAGAAGATGGCCTTCCAAGATCTACCTTTTTGCTTTGATTGCTTCGAGTTACAACGACATCAGAACGTTGAAAACGACATCAAACTTCTATGGGCCCACGAGAGAATTGGCCCAATTAGGCCCGTGAACAGTATGACCGGTGGGAAGGCAAAAAGGTGCATTACCTCTGAATATTTTAAGATTTACTATCTTTATTCTTTGATAAAAGTTAAGGGATGATGGATAAATGTATTATATTTATATTATATGTAAATATAATATATTAAATATAATTTATATTTTGAAAAAAAAATTGTTTTAATGAAAAAATTTTTAAATTATATTTAAATTGTATTTAAATAATGAATATGTGATGTGATAGGTAAAAATAGAGATAAAAAAAAGAGGAAAAAAAGAGTATGTGACGTGTTAATAAAAATATTAAAAAAAGTGAAACAATTAATAATATTTATATTAGATTTAAAATATGATATGATTGACATTTAAATTTAATATTTTTGAATTTAAATGAAAATTATATTACATATTTACATAATATTAACATAATATGATCGCAATACGGCAAATAAAAGAGGCATTAGCCTATATTTGATCAACTATTGAAATTGAACAATTTCATTTTCAAAAAAAAAAACCCCTTTTCATTTGAATAAAGGGATTTTTCTTTTTGAAAATGAACAATAGAGAGCCAATTGGTTTGTCTTTCTATAAAAAATTAATTAATGTTTCACTTAAAACTTAAAAACTAAAATTTTAAAAACCTTTAATTTTATATATATAAATTATGAGATATATATTTATAGATTTTAAGATAAATAAAATAAAATTTATACTATTATTTTTTTCTAAATACATATTAAGTTTTTATATTTCTCTAATTCGCCGAATGCAAAATTCCAAACCTCAATTCAATTTTAATATCTTAGATGCCATTTGTTTCTAATATTACATTTATATTGCATTCAAATGCAATATAAATTTTATCAAGACACAAAAGTATTACATTCAAATACTAATTCATATTATATTTTAAATCTAATACAATCACTATTCATTATTTTACTTATTCTATTATATTTATTAATCACATCACATATTCTTTTTCTCTCTCCCTTATTTCTCTTTACTTTTACCTATCATATTACATACTCATTATTTAGGGAGCGTTTGGTAAACGTATTGCATTTTGATTATATTTGAACGAAATTTGTTTTTTGAATGTTATATTTGGTTGAAAAGTATTTGTTTTATATTTGAATGAAATGTGTGTTTAGATAAAAAGTATTTTAGAATTGAAAAGTTGATTTGATTGGTAAAAGTAGAGATAAATAGTAGAATTGAAAAATTGATGTGATTGTTTTAAAAATATTTTAAATAGTAATTGTTTTCGTAACACTGTTATAAAATTTATGTTTGATGTAAAATTGTATTGTATTTGAATAAAATTAAAATTGAATACTTTCTCCAAATACCCCCTTAAATATAATTCAAATACTTTTCATCAAATACACATTATATTTAAATATAATATAAATATTTTTTCTTTAAATATAAATTACATTCAATACAAACATAATTCATTTATCAAAACAGAGCCCCAAACTCAAATTTTCAATTCAAGCGGACTATTACATGCTCAATCATTAACAAAATAGCTTTTTCAATATCATTTTTTAAGCGGCCTTTTTCTACAACTCCTCTCACGTCAAGTCGCATTGTCGTGTCCAACAATTCACCAAGATTAGATCTTTGTCGTTTCCTTGGAGATCAATTTACCCAAAAAATTCTAATTTTTGAGCCGCAAAAGAATCTCTTTTTTTTTTATTTGAATTTATTTATCCTTTATTATCCATATATATATATATATGCAAACACATATGTATGTATATTTTTTTAATTAAAAAAAAAAAATTCCTTATGGACGAAGGCAAGGGGCTAAAGTAGGCTCTGAAGAGGGAGAGTCTCCTTTACTAGAACAAGTTAAAATCAGATTTTGAGCGCAAAAATAAAGCCAAATCCCGAGGAGAAGGGAGAGTTTTAGAGAGAGTTTCAGAGAGAGAGAGAGAGAGAGAGGGAGAGTTTTTTAGAGAGAGAAAGATGAAGATCACTGTAATGACGGCCGACGAACAGATTGTCAGCTTAGTTGTCGATCCTCACGAAACGGTAATTCCATTTACTCCTTATAATTTCTTTCTATCTCTTTAATCCATGAAAAAAGTTTCAAACTTTTGGTCTGACATTGGATTTTCCATTTCGTTAATTGGTTTTTGAATTTTTTTCCCATTTTTGTGTTAAAAATTTGAAATTTTTGTATGAAGTTTATTTTATGTTTTGTTAATTTTTTTTTGGGTGCTAGGTTGAAAACGTGAAAGCTCTGCTTGAGGTGGAGGTAAGTATATTATTAATTTTTAAATTCATAGTTTTTAATAGAATTCTTATTATTGAATCTGAGGACAATGGAAAAACTTATTATTATTATTATTATTATTGTTGTTGTTGTTGTTGTTGTTGTTGTTGTTGCATAATCTGGTAATTTTGGAGAAGAAACAATTGAAGAATTGATTTATAAATGTAACTGATATGTTAAATTCAATGTGTCGCTTTGAGAAAATTTGAGAATTTGATGTTGGATAAGCAAAACATATATATATAAATATATATACATATATATGTATTGGAGGAACAATGGATTTGTAAATCTTTAATTATTCTATTTATGATGTTAGTTAAACTCATTGTCTGGCTTTGAGAAAGTTTAGGATTTGAATGTTAATTGTGTATGATTGTTCTGTAAATGTAAGCAGACGCGGGTGCCGCTTCAGCAACAGCAGCTACTCTTCAATGGGAGGGAGATAAGGAACTCGGAGAAACTAAGTGCTGTTGGTGTTAAAGATGATGATTTGGTCATGATGGTATTGAATGCCGCTTCTAGGTATGCTTAACTCATTTGATAGTTCATTTGTTATAGAGACTTGAGAAACTGGGCGAACTTGAACCACTTTGTTTTCTATGAAATCCATGACTTGTTGCGCACTGCATTAACTTCTCATTTGATATTCTGTTGATTTAAAACTATGCATTGTAGTATTAGTATGAGAAGTTGAGTTTTGTTTATGTTAAAGATGTTGATTTGTTCATGTATCGAAATACCCCTTTTGGCTATGCTTTATATAGTGTGATTGTTGAAAAAGATGCAAACTTGAATGGTTGAGCCACTTAGTTTACAGAAACCCATGATTTGTGGAATGCATAAGTTTCTTGTTCATAATCTGTTGATCTAAAACTATGCATCTTGGTGTAAGTCTCAGAACCGAATTATGTTGGTGTTAAAGATGATGTTTTGGTCATGATGTTGTCCAGTGCCTCAAATATCCCATCAAATGTTGCTGTAAAGCCTCGAGAAACAGGGAAAGCATTGACCTATTTATTTTCCAAAGTCGGTTATTTTGGGCCATATGATAGAAACTTATTTCTTTAAAAATCTATTGACCTCAAGCTATGCTTCTCATCTTGGTTTGCTTTACATCATGTAATTGCTGAAAAGAGGCAAATTTGAAATTCTGTCTTCTAAAAATCCATGACTTGTGGTTGTGGACTATAACGTCCTGCTTGCCTGAGACTCCAAATTTATGCATCTTAATGTGTTGCAAACTGTGAAATCCTGTATCTTCCTGTGTTGATGTGTTTGTGCCTCTTCATGTAACTGTTTCAAATTTAAATCATTTCAGTGGCTCTACCAATGGTCTGGGGTTGAATCCAGATGGCTCTGCCGTGAACCCTGAAGCATTCCAGAGGCAAATTCGAAGTGATTCTAATTTGCTACCGCAATTGTTTCAGGTAAGTGGTGGTGTTCTTATTCTAAGTTTTTCTTTGATTTTAACCATGGTTTCAAAGCATAGACATATTAAGTTCAGTGTTGTCTGCTGAAGTCTTTGCTGAACTTTTCTTCTTGTTTCAGAGTGATCCTGAATTAGCACAAGCCGTTGTTGGGGACAATCTCAATAGATTGCAGGACCTTTTGCGTGAGCGTCATCGCCAACGGTCTGAATATCAGCGGCAGCAAGAAGAGGAAATGGTAGGTGGCCATTTGGATTTTTCTTTGTCCATTTGTTTGTTCACTCCTCAATGTCTGATACTTTGCCTTTCCGGTATTGCTTTCAATATCTTTTATAATTTCTGTTGTTTATATTTTTTCCCCATAATATTTCAATCACGACCATAGAATATTGCTGCCTTAACTCTGGTGTCCTTTAGTATACCTTCTAATCATATTGCCCTTATTCTGTAAAGTGTTCAACATGGTGCTATAATTTATTCAAACTTCGTTGTGAATGAAAATTTACCTGCAGTTTCTGTTATTATGTGATGTAGGCCCTTCTTAATGCAGATCCTTTTGATGTTGAAGCTCAAAAGAAGATTGAAGCTGCCATACGCCAGGTGATTGTTGTTTCACATGCACATGTGACTGGTTTAGTTTTTCTTTTCCTGGAAAAATCGCAGTATTCCAAATATGACTGGTTTTACTATTGCTGCCTCTATGAGAACTTGTTTTAATATTTCTAGATATTTTGCAGAAAGGAATTGATGAAAACTGGGCAGCTGCACTGGAACATAACCCAGAAGCTTTTGCAAGGGTGGTATGTACAATATTCAACTTCTGCCTACAATTTCTCTTCCCTTTTTTCTTTACTTTCTCCTTTTAATTGACTGAAACTTTTCGTGAAACCCTTCAGGTTATGTTGTATGTTGACATGGAAGTTAATAAAGTACCTCTAAAGGTAACTAGAAGTTTAAAATAGAGAAGGATGTTGATGCTCTTTTCTTTTGCTTCACTTCAATTTGATATGATGACTCATTAATAGAGGCACCCTTTTTACTTGTGTTATTTTTTTATTTTTATTTTTTTCTGTACTTTAGTTCCTAAGGTTTAGATTTGGTAATTTTGGTCTTTGTTTCAGGCATTTGTTGATAGCGGAGCTCAGTCAACAATTATTTCCAAAAGCTGTGCTGAGCGTTGTGGGTGTGTTCTTTATGTTTTGTCTGATTGACTTAATCTGCATTCTTATCACCACAATGATTGATTTGGTGGACATCATTATGTTTGTCTTTGCAGCTACAAAATCCCTCTTTTTCTTCACTCTCTGATTCAAATTTTTTTGGGGGCTAAACAATTATAGTTATGATGCATATCCATAATTTTATGTTATGTATAATTCTTGCTTAAATTAGCAATTGAGAGATTAATCGTACACTTCTTCTTCTTTAGCCTGTTGTCTTATTGCGGGTATGGTATCTGCAGGCTGTTGAGGCTATTGGATCAACGTTATAAGGGCATTGCTCATGGTGTTGGTCAGACAGAGATATTGGGTAGAATACATGTTGCACCAATTAAGGTAATACACACCCACTAGCCTTATTTAGTTTATCGTGCTGAAAAAAGATATACGAAAATTAGCGTGAGAACGTACACAACAAAGGATGAGGATGGTACTTATACTGATCTAGTATTAAATCCCTCAAGATAATATTAACCTTTCATGTGAACAATAACCTTATTCTCATTTTATTTTGTTTTATTTTTTCTATAGATTGGGAGTGTATTTTACCCTTGCTCTTTCATGGTATTGGATTCCCCCAATATGGAGTTTCTTTTTGGGCTGGACATGCTCCGTAAGCACCAGGTAGCTTAACTGATCCATAATGAAGCACCTATCGATCTTGGTGGTTTATATTTATTAAGATGGTTTCTGACAGTGCTTGTGTCTTCAGTGCATTATAGATTTGAAGGAAAATGTCTTGAGAGTTGGAGGAGGAGAAGTGTCTGTACCATTTTTGCAAGGTTCGTCTTACCAGATGTACAACTCTTTTGTTTCTTTTGGCAACTCATTCAATCTCTAGAATCCTTTTGCGGTCAAGCTTTTTAAAGACGTTAAACGATATGACCTGGTCTATTTCAGAAAAAGACATTCCGTCACATTATCTTGACGAGCAAAGGTACAGCAAGCAAGCATCTAGCTCAGAAAACCCAGTGAGTATTTTATCATTTTATGATTCAGTTTAATGTGTTCTCTTTATTTTTTGTTGCCCGATGCTGCTGCTTATAGCAATAAAGAAACAATGCAAGTTTACGAAATTTTGCTCTTTTCATCCTTGTTTGTCAGGTGACATCAGGAACAGCAAGTGATAGCAAAAAGGCATCTGCAGGAGGACAGTCATCGGGTTAGTTTTTCAATGTGTCAAAAAATTTTCTTGTACTTGACCTTTTTTATTATGAAGGACATATACGTTCAATGTAAGCATGGATTGTCTGTTTTTTCACATGTAAATTTTTGCCATCTTGGCTTGTGAAATCTCTTGATTTGTTATTGGGGTCTTTTTTTTATTTTTGTAATTTTCTTTCAAGTTAAACGCCCCTTTGTTTTATTTTGTTTTCAAATTTTCTCTTTGGTTTCCCCTGTGGGTTCAGGAAGTGCTGTTCATGGTGGATCGACTCAGGTAATCCACTTTTCAGTTTTTTTTGCCTGAGAACTCAGAATGATCTATACAAGTTTTGCGATGAGTGTTGACCATCTGACCCAAGATCTGATTCGATGACTGCATAACTGCAGGGATTGGATTTCGAAGCAAAAGTTTCGAAGCTCGTGGAGCTGGGCTTTGGAAGAGAAGCAGTCATACAAGCTCTCAAGCTATTCAACGGAAATGAAGAACAGGCGGCTTCATTTCTTTTCGGGGGCTAAATTTTACAATCTACAGAGATTCTATTCTTGTCGGAATAATGCTTTTAAATTGGGACCATTGTTGTAATTCAATGAGGGATTTTTTTTTTTTTCCTTGAGGAAAACCAAATACCTTGGATTACATTATGATCGATTTTGTATACTCCAAAAACCGAACATTGCAATTCAAATGATTTATGTTTCACTTTAACAAGTCTGTTCTACTACTTGTTTCTTTTCTTTTACCTCATTTCATCACAAACCAGGATGCACCCAAGTTTTTGCAGCAAAGTTGGTGTCCAGTTTTCACTTGCAGCTCTGTTCGTTAAGGAGGAGAGGAAAGAAAAAGAGGGAATGATTTTTGGGAGGCGGAGTCACTCGTGGCCCAGTGGGCCTTCTGGCTTTTGCCATAATGAAACGCTCTCTTTCTAAATTTTTCTCATTTTGTTCCTTTAAAAATTGATTGTTCGTAGGTAGTTGTACACATAACTTAGGTGTCGTTTGGTAAAAAAATTTTATTTTAATTTTACTCAAATATAATACAATTTTACACTAAATATAAATTTTATAATAGTGTTACGAAAATAATTATTATTCAAAATATTTTTAAAACAATTACACCAAACAACTTTTTAAATCTACTATTTATCTCTACTTTTATCAATCATATCAACTTTTCAACTCTAAAATACTTTTCATCTAAACATACATTTTATTCAAATACAAAATAAATACTTTTCAATCAAATACAATATTTAAAAAACAAATTTCATTCAAATACAATTAAAATGCAATGCGTTTACCAAACGTCCCCTTAGTGATTTCATCTAAAGCACAGTTTGAATCCCTATTTTTAAGTTAGGGAAAAAAAATCATAAACGATTCAGCATAAGAACTTTTTTTTTTTGGTTATAAACACTTAGGGACGTTTGGTAAACGTAATTAAAACATTATGTTTTAATTACATTTGAATATAATTCTTTTTTGAGTGTTATATTTGATTGAAAAGTATTTATTTTGTATTTGAATAAAATATATGTTTGAATAAAAAGTATTTTAAAGTTGAAAAGTTGATATGATTGATAAAAATAAAGATAAATAGTTAGGGTTGAAAAGTTGATGTGATTGTTTTAAAAAACTTTTAAACAGTAATTGTTTTTGTAACACTGTTAAAAATGATTATATTTAAATATAAAACTTTGAATTTGACGTAGAATTAATTTTCGTATCACCAAAAAACGCTTACTAAAAATAATAGATTATTTTGGCTACTGATATCGAGAAGGAAAAGTATTACTAACAACACGGTTGGGTGCTAAGAGGGAGGGGGAAGAAAACGATTAAATAGCTTTTTTTAATTTTATTATATCCCAAGTGACAAATAATTTCTTCCCCTTTTACCCTTCAATTCTTCCCAAAATCGCAAAAAAAAAATTCTAAGCTAAAAACATTGCATAAAATGATCAAGAAAAAGAATTCACCATCATGTTCTTTTCCTTGAGTTTTTTCCTTTTCCATTCTCGTCAATTTCCTCTCTACCAAACAAAGACCAATTATTTGATCATATCTTTCCTCTTACTCTTCGAGTCTTCCAAACATAGCATTGAAATGAAGAGGGGAAAAAAAAAAAAAAACAACTTATTTTCTTTAGTTCTTCTCTGAAATGATTTTACCAAACATAAAAGAAAAATATTTTCTTTTGTCCACCTCATATTCAATCCTTCACACTATATATTTCCTTCCATTTCCATCCCTTCTACCAAGAAGCATTTAAGCAATAAGTTTTTTATTGGTTGAAATTGAAGCAGTAAGTTAAATCATTACAACATCAATACCTAACAAGTACCAACAATAAAGTTAACTCTCAAAATTTTCATTCCAAAATTTCATCACTCACGATAAACCCCAACAACGTATCATAATCGAGAAAGCAAATCAAATCAAAATCTTTCTTCCAATCTAGCGGTAACTGCTCTCAGTTTCGAGTACACCTTCCCAGCAGGGGAACCTAGGATTAGGCTGCAAAGCGAATCCCTCGCAACCTTAATATTTGTAAAAGAACCCAATATGTGAATCTTTGTATCTGCAATCACAATCCTTGTCTTTGTAGCATTCTCAATGGCGAACTTCGTTTTCCCCCCTTTACCCGACAATCTTCCTATGGCACGAGACAAGTGCTCTCCACGAAGTGTCTTGACGTCCTTGATTTCAAAAGACTCGACATAGAGCTCATCCAAACGGAGAAGCGCAATGGCGTCCACCACATCAAAGCCGAGCATGAAGGCATGGACAAAATCCGCACACTTCTGAAGATTGCTAACGTCTGGTGTGTCTGGTCTTGTTTTCAGCTCCACCTTTCGAGCCTTGAGGTTCATGCGGATGTCGATCTTCATCTGCTCGTATACTGGTGTGTAGATGTCCATCCAGGTCTTCTTCAGAGGCGAGTAACGGTGAGGTGGGACTGAGACCTTTCGGAACTGAACTCGGCCATCAGACATCTCGTGAGCCTTAAGAGGCTCAAACTTCGGTTTTGGCGGCAAAGCAACGGTCCCAGATGGAACTGCTTCAACTTCCATAGAAGCAGATGCTTCGTTAGACTCCATCTTTTCAGAACGAGCTCGGTTTTCAACAGAAGAAGACCTAGATAGAAATATACAATCAGAAACTGGCAAATAAACAAAATTTTTAAGACTAATCTTACTAATCAAAATCCAATGAGATGATAATTACTAATCATAGTATTTACCAGAAAAAAATAAATTTCACAGTAATATTAATTTCCCAAATATGACCAAACAGAGATTGAAGTCTACGGAAAAATTAAGCGTAATCCAGAGAAATAATAATTACTCAGCTCTTAAGTTCTGAGTCAGAGAAATAATACTTTGATAAGAAATAATAATTTCTTATCAAAGTATTGATTTTCTTCAAAGATTAAACCTTTAAGATTCGTCTTAATTTCAATTTCTCTATAATGATCTAAATTAGGTGCAAAAAAAAACCTAAAAATCAAAACAACATTTCAATTTCAAAAGGTACAAAATTTCTCAAGAAAATTGAAATTATCTCACTCATAATATCTCAATTACGATATAAATTAAGACCGCGCTGTTTGTTATACAATATGTGTGTGTGTGCGTGTATATGAAACGACATAATCACGAATTAAAATTTCTACTTAAAAGGAAAAAAATCCAAAAAAACCTAGAAATTAAAGATCGCATGAGTACTGGATTGAATTTTAGCAGAAAAATCAGAAAGAAAATGAAGGGGACAAAAAAAAAAAAAAAAAAGAAAATAAGAACCGAGAAATTACCTGAAGGAGCTTCGAAGAAAGTAAGCGACTTTAGGACGACTGGAACCGCCGAAGAACCCGCCGCTAGGGGAGGCCGAGAACCGTCGTCTCTGCTGCGTCTTCGTTGGCCCCGAGAGAGAGAGAGAGAGAGAGAGAGGGAGAGCCGGCTCCGAACTGAAAGAAGACGAGAAACCTTCCGAGGGTTTTAGCTTTTATAGGGTGGAGAAATAGTTTTTGGTGTCTTTTATTTTTTTGTTTTGTTTTTTCAATAACAGTAATAAATGGACTGGGTCAAGCAAACATTGGGCCTAATATTGGGCCTTTCATGGCCCAAATAAGACATATCCAGCTCGATTGAGTAATGTTTCCTTTAAAACAATTGTGTAGTTTAGCTAGTGTTTGGGACACAAATTTTTTTAGCATTGCATTTAAATGCAATACAATTTTCCTCCAAATATAAAAACATTTCATTTAAATATTAATCACATCACATTTTAAATCAAACACAATCACTATTTATTATTTCACTTTTTCTATTACTTTTATTAATTACATCATATATTCTCTCTCCCTCTTTTTTTTCTCTACTTTTACCTATCACATCACATATTTATTATTAAAATACAATTCAAATACTTTTCCCTCAAACACACATTGCATTCAAATGCAATGCTAATACTTTTCCTCCAAATACCAATTGCATTCAATACATTGCATTCAAACGCAATGCAAATGCAATGCGTTCACCAAACGAACCCTTAATTTAACTTAAAAGAGTTTGTTGAATTTTTAAAAGTTAATTATAATTTTTATTAATTAAAAAGAAAACAGTGTGATTTAGTTTAAACTAAACTTGTGTACTAAACAAACTATAGATGTATATAAGGGAGAAAAGAGAAAATTGTGTAAACAACCACTCATACATATACCTCTAAAAAAAATGTTTATGTTTTTGACCAACTGGCTTGGGTTTTTGACTTTTTATACTAATTTTATTAGGTTAAAAAAAAAATTGAAACTATTATGATTTAAAAGCATTAACCCATAAATGTTCATTTTGAGGGGTAATCCTACAAATTACCCTATTTAACAATTGTTATATGATTGTGGGAAATTGTGGAAAGACATAATTATATATATATTGTTTTTAGTGCTTGGATTTTGATCTTCAATGCTTATCTAATTAGATGTCAATAAAAAAAAAAAGCTAATGCTATAATAATTAGGATAATAATCCAGAAATGTGTGATCTTAGCTAAACTTGGTTTGGTCCTGTAACAACCGGGAAAATTCACATTTTTCAGAAAATAATTACACAATGAATTTAAGTGTTAAAATGTGAAATTTAGTGATTTAATATTGTTTAGAACTAAAATAAAATGTTCTAACAATGTTAAAGGATGAAAAATGAGTAATAGTGATATTATGTGTGTGCACGTGATTGCCACTCACAGTATCAAGAAGTACGTCAAGATGATATTATCTTGACATAAAACTGATAAATTTAGGTTCAGCACTCCCAAATTAGTCAGGATAGCCTATCAGTACGCTCAAATTTGATAATTGAGTACAAGGGTAATTTTTGATCGAAAATTTGCAGTATCGGAAACTGGTTGAAATGACCTCAGATGAAAATAAAACTGATATATTTGGATTCAGGACGCCCAAATTAGTCAGGAAAACCCATGTTGAAATTTTGGGTGAAAAAGTATATAAAGAGCGGAAAAAAGTGAAATGTCCTCATTGTCCATATACACACTCTCTCTCATCACTTCTCTCTCTCTCTCTACCCCCATTGATGAATAGTAATCGACCACCGAAAACGGTGTCCGTTTTCGACACCGCCGGCACCGTTGGAAAGCTCTCGCCGAGCTGAGTTCAACGGTGTGCCGAGTCGACGGAACCGACGCCGGAGGAGAGCGCACGCGCCGCCCGAAGCCGCCGGCCACCGGAAATTTCGCGACGCCGTATCTCCTCCGTCTGACGTCCAATCAAGCTGAAACCGGTCCCAAAAGACTCGTGGTGAAGAGTAGAACAAAACCCAGGTGGAGTTTCAGTCCAAAGGCCGCCGGATCGCGCCGCCCAACTCCGCCCATCGCCGTCGCCGTCGTCGCCGTGAAACCCGTCGTTTCCGGCGATGTTGAGCTGCACCACCGATACAGAAATGGTGGCCGTGAAGAGGGGAGCAAAAGCCCTCAATCAATTTCGGGGAAAAAGTCCGGCACGGCGGAGCTCCACCGTCGCCGCCGTGACCGAGTTTTCGGGGGTCGATTTCCGGTCATAAGAGCTTCAAATGGTGAAATTGAAGCCACCAATGGATTCCTCTCGTCGAGATCTTCAAGATGGACTACCCACTTGCCACCGTCGCCGCCGGTCAACGCCGGTCAACGGTCGGTCAACGGCGGTCAACGGTCACCGTTGACCGAAAATGAAAGTTTGGCCCGTTAGCCTATTTTCGACGTTCCGGACGCATCCGCGGAGTCGGATTTGCAAGACGGGACCTCAAATATGAAGAACGAAGAATTAGGGTTTATGCCGTCGAGACCGGACTACAATTCGGTATAAATCCTGACACTTTTTCGTTCCGCAATTTAATTGTTTGGGACTGTTATATGATTTTATGATTATTGGTATGAAAAATGTGGAAAAGAATGTATATAAAAAGAAGAAAATGACTGTAATGGAGAAAAAGAAAAATATGTGATAATGTAATGATTTTACGTAAACAGTATGAGTTTTACATAAAATCTAGGCCTCTGGTATAGTACATGATAGAATTAAATCAGGATAGATGGTTTTCAGGCGTTTCCTAAACGCTGGAACCTCAAAAATTAAGCAGAAATGCTGCCGAAATTTCTAAAAACGGCACTAAAGGTATTTTGGGAAACGAGGGGTAAAAATATAATCGGGAAGGGAACCCGAGCCCCCTCGAGGAATTAGGGTATGGAAAAAGGAAGGGACAAGTTTTGATTAGTAAACCGACCCTTCGAAACCCTAGAACGCAAGAAAAACATGAAACCGATTCTTAGGTCGGAATAGTACTTCCCGAGGGCCGGGAATGTGAAAATTGGTAAAATGATAAGAATTGATCCGGAAAAGATCCGATAAGATTTAAAAAAGTTAATTAGATGATTTTGGGTTTAGAAAATCCAGCCTAAGCATGGAAATGAAAATGTTATGGTTAAACGACCCATTAGGAGCAAAATGGTCATTTTGTCCCAAGATTCTCAAATTATGGGAAAAGGGCCCCAATGACCCTGGAATAAGTTAATGGAGTTTGTAAAAGCCAAAATTGAGGTTTAAGTTATGAAAAATCACATCAAGGGCAAAATTGTAATTTTGTCAAAAGTTAGGGGTAAAATCGTAATTTTTCAAAAAGTTGGAGAAAAATTTGAAAAGGGCCATTAAGGTTTAGAAAGCTGTCCTAAGGCTATAATTAAGGGTTATAAGATTAGAATCAAGCTTTTTAAGAAAATAAAAGCTATAAATGAAAATGTGATTAACGGACAAAGTTTGTCTGTAGGAACCCGATCCAAACGCGACAAAGAACGTCGATGGATCCCAAGGGAAGGATAAGCACGCTATGAGTAAGTTCAGACATTTACCCGTCTGCAACTATGAACAAGCTTATCGTATTTATATGTTTTATATGTAAATGTCATGATGTGATTTATGATGATGCTATAGTAATACTATAGCAATATTATGATGATATTAAAAGATATGTTTTAATAAATAATTATAAAAATATATATATATAAATATATGTATATATTGAATTATGAAGGAAAGGCATTATAAAAGCTTTATGAGAGTAACGATATGATAAAGAGGGATAGAAGAATGGAAAGAGTAAGAACAAGAATGTTATGATAGAATGCATAAGAAAGAGATGAGATATAAAAGGAAAGAATAGGTGTTTATGAAAAGTTTTATGGAAATTAAGTTATGATTGATAGAGCAATGATGATCGGTGATGAAAAGAATTAAGAAAGGGATGTTTTATGAGGACGAAAGGATAGATGTTTTATGAAAAATGATATGAAAGTAAAGAGTTAGACAAGAAAGAAAAATAATGATAGGTTATGATAAAAGGTATGATGAATGTTTTATGAAAAATGATATGAAAGCAAAGAGTTAGACAAGAAAGAAAAACAATGATAGGTTATGATAAAAGGTATGATGAATGTTTTATGAAAAATGATATGAAAGCAAAGAGTTAGACAAGAAAGAAAAATAATGATAGGTTATGATAAAAGGTATGATGAATGTTTTATGAAAAATGATATGAAAGCAAAGAGTTAGACAAGAAAGAAAAACAATGATAGGTTATGATAAAAGGTATGATGAAAGGATTAGAACATAACGATAAGATGTGATTGATTGAATAGAACGATAGGCTATGATCAATAGGAGGATGATGATAAGATACGGTAGATAGGATAATGCAAATGATAAGATGAACAGAGAATAATTGTCTACACGTAACAAAACATGTTTTATTTGTTATAATGTGATATGATGTGATGTGATGTGATATATATAAGTAATATGTGTTATATATGTTAAAGTGTGATTAACATAATTCACACGAATAAAGTAAAGAATTAAGAAAAGAAAAACAACGAAAGAACAAATGTTCCATGAAATGTTTTATGAAAAATGAGAAATGAAAGGTTATGAATGTCATGAAAAAGACGTACAACGAAAAATCAATATAAGAAAAATAAAAGCCTACAAGATAATAAGACTGAAAACTTAAGTTGTTGGCGTACCGGTCTCCCTACAAGGTCGAGACTTCCGGTCTATATCCTCCGCGTAGATGTGGCGCTACCCCGAAGGTGCGGTAGATTATAGGATGGACCAACCCCGAAGGTGTGGTTTTTATGTGACTGTGAGGTAGGTTGGTGGGTCGCTCCCCCTCCTCCCACTGTCCGCGCGCAACTAGGTACGTCCAACAACGGGCCCAACCAAAGGAAAGTGGAAAGAAAACAAACGAAAGAAGAGTGAAAAGAAAAGAAAAGAAAAGAAAGGAAAAGAGAAGAAAAGAAAAGAAAGGAAAAGAGCGTGAAAAGAAAAGAAAAGAAAGGAAAGGAAAAGAGCGTGAAAAGAAAAGAAAAGAAAAGAAAAGAAAAGAAAAGAGCGTGAAAAGAAAAGAAAGGAAAGCAGAGAGAAAAGAAAAGAAAAGAAAAGAAATGATACGAAAAGAAAAGAAAAGTAAAGAACAATATAAAAAGAAACAAACGATATGAAACATAATAGAATTATATATGTGATGTGATGTGAATGACACGTTTTTATGTGATGTTATGCTAGTGTGTATGTTACTAGCTTTTAAGATATGAAATGTTAAGAGATGATGATAACAAAGCGATAGAAGTTATAAAGGTTTAGAACAGAAAGTTAAGGAATGATAGGAATGAGAAGAAAAGAAATGAAGAAATTAGAATAGAATGATAAGAGATTATCAATAAAATGATGGGAATGATTAGCGAAGAGATAAATGAGCATGAGGAAGCTCACATAATATGTTATGTTTCGAGGATATGTATAGACGATGTGTATGATGTGTATATATGTGATGTCATATATTCTAGTAATAATATATATTACTAGTATTTATAAGTTAATGAATGTATGTTTGAACTTACTGAACATCTAGCTCATTAGTTGTTTATATGTTGCAGGTAAGCAACCTGTTAGTTTAAAGTAATATGATGGACAACGGACGGATCTGCACGTGCCAAGGGACTGGGCGAGGGTATGGTACTACCATGAGTCTTTCGCTGAGCGTTCAAAAAGGAAGATGAAAGAAAGAAAGTTATGAAATATGTGTTATAAGAGTATGATAGAGATAGGTATAATATGTAAGTTAATGCAAAAAAAAAAAAAAAAATTTTGCTATAGAAATTGCTTCCGCTTTAAATGAGAATGTTAAGAAGGGAAAGTTAAGTATGTTGAGTAAGAGGATGACGACCCACGAGGTTGCCAGCCATCGCGGTCGGCGTCAGAGCTCGACTGGTTGGTATGGTAACGTACGTGGGGGGTCGTCACAGGTCCCATCGATATTTTATTGAGTTTTACCATTAACTGAGCACTCGATTTTCCTAAAATGCAGACTGAAACTCATAAAAAAAAAACCTTGGTTTAGTTTAGTTCACTAATCAAATTTACTATTTAATTTTTTAATTTCAAAAAATAAATATATATTAGTAAAAATTGTATTTATTAGTTAATTTAGCAGCAAGCATAATCATTTTCTCAATTTTAAAATTTTGTGTATTTATAGAATTATCTCTCAACAAATTTGACCATCGATAGTTTTTTTTTTTTTATCTACTTAATTTTTATTTTTTAAGATAACGCTTTGTACGGCCTTTTTTTTTTAAATATCGAATGAGAAGAATATGGAGAGGGATTGGATTTTTGGACTTGTTTATCTCGGGTTAATATGCACAATTTTTTTTTTTGGTAAATAGTTATATAGACAAGTTTCATAGGCATAGACATGTCTACGTAACTAGATTTGCGTAAGAATTTTATTTTGTTTTTCTAATGTTAACGTTATATTTGTTGGTGCAGATTTTTGAATGTTCATGAAGAATTCATGTTCTTGGAGGGTGTGGCCTGGAGTTTTAACTTGTACTATGCTTTAGTTATGTAAATTACTAGGATTTAAAGAGTTATATATTAACGTTACAATTATATATCTTCATAAATTAAGGAAAAAGAAATAATTAGCGGATAAAAAACTAAAGTCACGCAGAGAAGAATATATTTATTTTTCTCTTTCCAAGGAAAAAAAAAAAACCTTTATTCTTGGTCGATGTCCCTTCTATTTGTGCTTCACCACAATAGGACTCCTTACATGATGCTTACCATCCGACCATTTCAGCCGTCCAAAGACATACTTCTTAGGCTTCACAACAACCTTTTGCTTCACAACAATCTTGAATTTCTTCTCTTCACCAATTCCATTGAATTTCAAGCTTTTGGGATTGACAAAAATAGAAACGCCGGCGGGAGCCTTCACATACGCGGTGTAGACGCCCGGTGACCCAACATTCTTAACTTTTCGGGTCACAATCACCGGTTTTGAGCCAAGATTAGGTACCACAATTGAAGGGTAGTTGAACTTAGCCATAGTGAATGACTTGGAACATCTATGTTGCTTATCTGAAAATTTTCTCATGATAGTTTGGTTGTAGCCATAAGCACATAAGAAGTTTAGGTAGTCATCAATGGTTAGGTCATAGACGAGTCCGGGGTCCATGGCGCGGTTTGGTCGAATGTGTCCTGCCCCGTATTCGAAAGGAGTTGCTCTTTTCATGGATGAGTTAAGCATTGGCTCCATGTTGTTAGCTCTTGTCCTCGCTGCAAAAGTAATTGTTCATGGGAAGTAATAATGTTAAAACTAGCACAAGTATGTGTGTATTTTTGAAAAATGATTCCAATCTGAAAAAAGTGGAGTCATGCAATATCATGAAACTAAAATTTAACTTGTTCAGGGTGACTAAATAGAGATACAATTGGAAATTTACTTTTTGGAATTTACGGTTTTTTTTTTTTTGTAAACAAATATTCATGTAATTTTTTGAATGCGTTTATTCAATTTAATTAAAGATGATTTTTGCTCACACCAGTAGTCATGATAGCCGATTTGATAGCAGCCGGACTCCAATCTGGATGAAGGGTTTTCAGAAGACTAGCAACTCCAGAAACATGAGGGCATGAAATCGAGGTCCCGGATTGAGCAATGAAAGGAACTCTACGGGTATCGGATGCTAGAAAAGTAGGTCCGACGGCTTCAGTGTAGGCACCAATTATGTCTACTCCTGGTGCCGTGACATCTGGCTGAAACAAAAAAAAAAAAAAAATGAAACACATAAGCACGAATGTAGAACAATTCGGGAACAAAAAACATCAAGATACGAATTAGAATGCGGACCTTGAGGATTGATTTCTCAACAATATTAGGACCTCTTGATGAGAATGAAGCCAGAATTGGGGCTGGTTTTACTCCCAATTCAGTCTTTACCCTAGTCATGTAAGCCATAGGAAATCTGAATGCACAAATGTTATTTCATTACCATAGAAAAATCAATCTAAACCGTTGAAATTACACGTGTAAAAGTTCATACTTGGAAGATTTGAGGTAATCAAAGACAAGTTGGCCATCACTGAAACTAATATGAGAAGCCGGAAGCACATGAAGATCGGGGCTAATTTGGTTGCCGCTTTCAAAGTCATTGGCCAAAATCATTCCAACCGCACCTGCAAGAGCAGCTTGCTGACCAATTTCAAGCCCGGTCATTTGCTCCCAAAGGCACACCAAGATTTTCCCATTAACTTTCTTGGGATCAAGGGTTCCGGGTATGCAATTTAGACTGCATAAAAATAAGCATTGTGTTACACAAAGTGAGAATAAAGAGATTTATTTTGCAAGCTTATTGTTAGGAGTAGTTTACTATAAGCAAAAAAATACTCGTGTTTCTCGTTATAGAAGCTAAATAGTTGGATATGAAATCAAAGCATATTTAGTATGAAAGGGCAAAAATTTTTTTTTTTAATGGATTGGATTTCCTCACGCATCTAACGTAGTTGCTTTTGTAGTTTTAGCATCTGCTCCGCTGATCAATGGATAGAACTTTTGGGATGGCAAGGCTTTGGAGGAGAGACTTGCACCCTAATGTTTCACAATGCAATGTTTGTTTAGTGCAAGGTGTCACAAAACATAATGCCACAACTCGTTTGCAATTGGGAAACAAAGGCTTACCTTTAGGTGCTTTTTGTTACCAAGAGCAACATAAGTGACAAATTCGCGGTCAATTGTGCTAGCACCAACGGTTAATGTCCATGGCGACACGTCCCATACAGTGCTCGGCTTAGGTCCTGAATTCCCTGCTGAGGTGACCACGACAATGCCATTCTTAACGGCGTGGAAGGCCCCTATTGAAATAGCCTCCTTAAAATATTCCAAAGGCTCGTCATTGCCAAGAGACAAGGAAAGCACATCAACACCATCACTTATTGCAACGTCAATAGCAGCAAGAATGTCAGCGTCAAAGCACTCCTCGTCATCCACTGGCGGCCAGCAAACCTTGTAAGCAGCCACACGAGCTCTTGGAGAGCCGCCCTTTGCGGTGCCATTTCCATTTCCCATAACATTTGCTCCATGGACAAAGTTTCCGCCAGCTACCGAAAGGGTATAAGTGCCATGACCCTCATAGTCCCGGGTAGTGAACAAGGTGGAATTGTATCTTGGTGAAAGGGTTAAGTTGATTTTCTTTAAGTATGCTGCATACCCTTTGTTGAAGTACCTTGCTCCGATCAGCTTCCTATACAAGCGGCAAATAGTGTCAAGCATATTGTCTATGAAAACAAGTACATAATAAAGAGAATTCTTTAGGAAGGTAAGGATAAAAATAATAATTAAAAACCTATAAATTTCAAAACTGTTAATTCATAATCATATTCTATTAAATAAGTACCATTTTATTTTAATATAATTTTAATATAATCTGACGATTTGACAATAAGTAATACTGGTAAAATATTCTTTTGTGCTCTATTAAGAATTTTCTGTAGAAAAGAATATGGAGGAATGAAAAAATAAACCTATTACAATGTATTTTGTCTCTGATGCCATGCTGACAAATACCTCTCCACTTTGAAGGGATGGGTCCAAATCCTTCATCACTAAAGCTCTTAGATTCAGGCCAAATACCTGTTGTTACACAAATAAAGTTTATTTTTGTACTATTTACAAAAGAGTGTTGTTAGAGGTTTCGCAAACTCAGCATTGTAAGAAATAACAAGTGGGCCCAACTTGCTATCCCTTACGGAGTTAGGGGTTTGTGGAGAACTTGATGCAGTGTGTGTGTGTGTGTTTCTGTGTATATATATATATATATATATAAGATAGCAATAAAAAAGTAAAAGTGCGCCACAAGTTAATATACTATAGATAGTGGAAACAAACACAAATATATAGAGTCAAGATCATGTTTTGTTAGTCACCCCACAATTGCTAAGTCCTAATTTTGTTTAAGCTGTGGTTACTATATGGAAAATATTGCTTTGAGATAGTCAACTTTTATACTCCGATTTCAAATTGACAAGTGAAACTTGCTTTAAAAAACATATTTTATTTATTTATGAGCAAATATTTCTTAATGAAGATTAGTTTCAATGTTTAAAAGGATGCATTATCGATAAGAATAAAACTCTTTTTTTTTTTTTAATGAATATATGATCGTTACTACGTACATTTAATGGCATAAACAAATTATTTTCAAGACTCCAATTATTTACTCATACAGAAAGTCAAAACGTTCAATCACACTAAACTGAAGCTGGGTTAGTGAAAAAAATGATATTGGAGCTGCACGATATTGGTTGGTAAGTGATCACTCTGGAGCGTATATAAAGATCACAAGCACCAATATATATATATATATATAACTAATAGCACTGCAACTCTTTATTTTGTTATTTTGTTTTTTTTGTTTTTAAGTGAAAAAGAAAGATCCCCACTTCTCATTGTCCATTACAAGATTCAATTTTATTATTATTATTTTCTTTAGAAACACGACGAGATGAGAAAATTACCGGTGTCCAAGTTTCCGATAATCGTATCTTCACCGTACCGTGCCTTCTTCCAAATAGACTTGGATGGAATAACGCCATTTCTTTCTAACCTAAGAAAATCCCACGAATGCGTTGTATGCAGTTTCTTCCCTTTACTTAAAAAAACCGACACGACATCTTGATGCTCTTGTAGATTGGAATACAAAGCCATTTTCAGACGTGTTAAACAGAGAAAAACAGATAAGAGAACAGAGGAAAAGCTGGGGAAAACAGAGTAGGTCAAAGATTGCTTTATGAAAATGAAGGTCTTACTTGCTATTTCTGCCGCTTCCGCGTCATCGAGGATTGCAGCAAAGCCATTAATATGTCTAGAGTATGAGTATAAGATGGCGTCTTTAGCCTTCTCATTGCTGTGCTAGAGAAATAGAATGATAAAAAATGAAGTTCGTTCTTCCGTTTACAAGAGTAAAACAAAGACTAGGCAGGGCATGCATCAATATAAGGTACCTTCCGAAGAATGTGCCAAGGAGAGTGTAATGCGAACTTGTCACGCTTTCGAGATCGACCGAAGAAGGGTTTGGACCGTGTGAATGTGCTCCCAAGTACACAATATAAGGCTGCAACAAAGAAGAGTAATAAGGCCATGAATTGTTGAACTTCAATTGCATTAAGAGAGAAGTAAGAGAATTTATACTCGCCTTTTTAGTGGCTCGGGTTGGTATGTTAAACAAAGTGAAGAGAAGAATTGAAAGAAGAAAAATCGGAACTATAGACTGTCTCATGGTTTTCCTCTGAAACATGTTCAGATTTTAGCTTGATGCTTGAACTACTAAAACTATGCACCCAAATTTTGCCTTTTATAATGGAAAAAATGTTGCCTAATTTTCCTTTTTGTTTTTGGTCTAAGGATGAGATAATGGCATCCAAGCATCACACTACCTTTTGTCTTATGGTTGTTTTATTCAACGCGTTATGGAGTTAAGGTGATATTCAAATGTGTTTTCTTTAAATGTATCAAGAAAATATTAGATCCCATTTAGTTTGATGTCAAATTGGTACTTATTTTTTAGACCATGATCTGTTGACCAAAAGTAAAGCCATTGTGCTGTAGAAAAACAGAGTCGAAATTTGATATTTTATACGGGTTGTACTACTGTGTCGGGAGACTAACTCACGTTTAGAACAAAGGTTTTAAAATAAAATTTTGAGGTGAGAATTAGTTAATTTTTCAAAAACTAGTTTTATTTTGATTTTTGTTGATTTTTTTAAAAAAATACTAAAATCAATGTAAAAAAGACTAAAACCAATATCAAAATTCTTGTTTGGACCTTGCAACTAAACAAACTAGTATTTCTCACATCAATAATTGGTGTATGATACATTACGAATTTAAACGTTGGAAATATAAAATATAATTATATACTTATGTTTGGGGTTATGAAATATGTTAGAGATACTAATTACTTGCAACGTTTAAGCGTTAGAATTATAACAACGAATAATATAATTATGAATCAGATTAATTTGGTGTGTTAATTAAACATCCATCACCGTAGAGCGACCTTTTTTTTTTTTTTATTTACACCAAACATTAAGATCAGATGTTATATGTCATGGTCTCTAGCATTTATGTAGAAAATAGCCTTCCAATATTTTTTGACATGACTTGTTTGACGTAAATGCCAAATAGTGGTTGACTAGCGTCATTAGATATTTAAATATGCGATAGTCCCATTTAGTTCATTTTGTACCCTAAGATAGAAAATGAATGGTTTTCATTAAAGAAAATGACACATTGGACGACAATTTTTATTAATCACAAGTCAAACACCAGTTGATTTAAGTCATCTGTTGTTGACTGATATTGAAAATTTGAAATTCCTAATTCTTTTACACACTGTTTAGTAAATAGAAGAGCAAGAAGGGAGAGATAATTATACGAGGATAGAAAAATAAGAATGACAGAAACACATTTTTGTTTTCATTTTTCCTTTTATTACAAAGAAAACATATAATTTGGACTATAAATGAGAGCAAATAAGTAACTTTGCTAGCAAAACTCTATAATCGATTATGGTTTTTGCTCATTTTGCTAAGGACCTCTTATTATCCATTATTAGTGAGAATTTCTTTTTTAACTATCGATTTAGGTTTTTAATAATCTAATCTATGAGTATCACATTAAATATTGACAGCATACGATACAAATTTTCTCCAATTCGATAAGATCTTTAAAAATTTAATCGAACAACTAAAATAATAAATCATACTGTTAGTGTTAAATAAGATGAACAAATAAGTCCTGCACTTCCTCATTTGCAACATATTGGTCCTCCCCGAAAAAAAAAAAAAGAATGAATTTAAAGTTACAGAGTACTAGTCTTTTTTTACCTATTAGATTTTCCATTCTCCTGATAAGCCACCATAATTAAGTAAATAACATTTTTTATAAAAAAAATAATTAAGGACAAATTGTTAGAATGTTACCTAAACTTTTAAGTTTGTACAATTTTAGTACATTTACTTTTTTTCTTTTTCAATTGCTAGATTGACCCTAAAATATTAAAAACAGTTATATAATAGTCATTTCTGTTTATTTTTGGACGAAATCTGTTAGTTAGTTAGCACCACTTTTTAACCAAATCACTTTATAAATAACATAATGGAAAAACATAACAAAGAAATTAGGAAAAACAAAAACGTAAAATAGTACACCTAATGGAAGTGTACTTTTTTTTTTGTAAATCCTTCACATCCATATCATATATATATATATATATTTTTGCGGTATCACGATATATGGAATAATTTTTGAGCATTGAATATTTGTTATTTGTTCCCGACGCTAACGAGATACATCTTAGAAAAACATAAGAATTGTTGAGGCATCGACTGCATGTTCGAAATGGTGTTTTGAAATTTAGAAATTAACCTTTCTACACTCTTTCTTTTCCTTGAAATTAGAATTATCTAATTATAAATGATTGTAAGAATGATTCATGGTTAGAAAGATAACTAATAGCTAGGCTAACTCCAGTTGATCCAAGACTGAGAGCATTTTTCCATGTTCATTCAAGTAGAATTGCGTACACAAAGTATTAATTAGAGATGTCAACCCTATCTATTTTGGGCACTTTAATGTTTGGGATCGTGGGTACTATTCTATTCTATAATCTTCTTGGGTCGTATTGCGTATGTTTAGGATTGATATCATCTGGCTAGGCATGCAAAACATCTATATTCATATCGTGTCTGTGCATTTATCATGTTGAATAATATAATAATTATAAGTAAACAAGTGTAACGAAGATTTAATGTAATAAGAGTACTAATGTTTAATAAAAACAAAGCTTATTATTAAAAAAGAAACTATGATATTGGAAATCTTATCAAGTGAAAACTTGAATGAGATAAAATCTTGATAAGAAAAAAAAAAAAAGATTACATTATAAAAGTGATTGGCAAATTATATGTAAAAAAAAAAAAAAAAGCATTGAAAAAAAGAAAGAGAAGAGAGTAATAGTCATAAGTGTGTTATTGACCCGGGATGGGAGGGGGTGGGATTGGCTTAAAGATTAAATTGTCTCCTATGGCCGGTCGATAGAGAATTTATAAAGCAAATCCCTTTGAAGAGCCTTCTATCGAGAGAGGATTTTACTATGTTACTCACGCTCTTATGGTAGTTGTGGTATGAGCGAAATAAATTTCTTTATGCACGATGGTAGACTAGAAAAAGCCTCTGCTGTGCTTGAAGATTTTGACTTATGATTACACAATTATCAACTTTCTCAGGATGAGGCTCCCAAGGATCCCGTTTGCCAAATGAAGAAAAGCCACAAGTGGAGTGCCCCAACACCAGGTTTGTTGAGACTTAACGTTGATGCCTCTTTTGTTCAAGGACTGGAATTTGTTGGCTTAGGTGCTGTCATCCGTGATTTCTTGTTTGGCAAATGGTGCAGCCCACACACTAGCCTGCCATGCTTTAGCTCTTACTATAAGCGGTTTTGGCTAAAAGAGATACCGGAGTGTATTTCTAGTATCGTTGTAAATGACATTATTCTTAATCGATGAATTGCAGCCATGCTTATTTTTTTCAAAAAAAAAAAAAAAAAGGTAATGTTGTGTCACCTATCATTTCTTTGTTAAAACCCATGCCGAGCACTTAAAAGTGTTTGGTCCTGAGCATTCTTCATTCACAAAAATTGCACCAACCTAACCTATTTAATAATTATATGGTATAATGTCATACATATTTTTTAGAGCGTCACGCTTATACCAATCCGTTAGACTTGATTAGTTTTAGAGATTAGTTTTAGAGTGTCGTGCTTGTATCAAGTGGAAATATCGAAATTTCCAATGTTCGAGCTATTATTATATTTATTCACAAGTTTAAGGGATAATTAAAAGCCAAACAATTATTTATCCTAGTTAGCCTCTTTCCAAATATTATTAATCTATAAGAGACATGTTAATTTAGCAAAAGCTATCTTTCCTTCTGCCACCATAACCACTTATCAATAAAGAAAAACTAAAATATGGAAAAAAAAAGTACATTATTTAAAAAATTAACTCACACACAAAAACTACAAATCCTACGCAGTTTATTAATAGGGTATAATTAATACGGTATATATTATTGTTGTCCCTTCAAATTTGTCAGTAACTAACTTCTTGAACTTTTAGTTTTGATAGTTTAAATCCATGGCTTTTTAAAATGTTGTAATATGCCTCATTTTAGCTTTAGAGGAAATTGAATAACTAAATTTGAAATATTCATTAGAGTTTGTATTAGATTGAGAAAATATTTGTCAAAAATGAGATTTTTCATCTTCATATAAGACATACAGGGATTTCTATGATAAATTTTGTTGGAAAGTTAAGTAAGTTATATTGCAAGTACAATTTAGAAAATGTAATGGTTGTCAAAATTAAATAATAAAAAGTAAGTGATAAAAATGTGACAAATTTGAGGAGTAACAATGCTAAATACCAATGTAACTAAATTCTTGTATTCAAATTTACGTTCAAGGATCAATCACACAAACAAGTTGTGAGGAATTAAACAATGAAGGATTTTTTGCTTCTCCCAAAATTTTATTATATCTGAAATTTCCGTCCAAACAAGCCTGGTATAGAGTCAATGTTTGTTGGGCTTCCAAAGGTATTAAAATTCTTGAGCAAAAATAAATAAATCTTCAATTATATATATGTATAAAAAAAAAAAACTACAACGTTAGTATTGATACCAACTTCTAATTTATATTTTTTTTCCTAGATAAAAAAAATATCATGTCCCAAAAAAAAAAAAACTCATGTCATACTCACAAAATCTGCCGAAAAGAAAAATGAACAGGGAAGTACATAAAGCTGAGAAATTATACTCAATTAAGAGTAATATAAAGTTCTTGTCAACTCGACTGATTAAGGGCTGTTTGGAGGCTGTTTTCCGGTCCTCAAAAATCAACTTTTTTCTAAAACTTTATCACTTTTCACTATTTACATCTTCAAAATATTACAGTAAACTCCAAACTTTAAAAATTCATAACTTTATGTATATAAGTCTAAATGAGATAAATTTTTTTTAAATTGCATAGAATTTCGAGAGGAACGAAACAATATCTATATTGATATTTTTTTTTCTATAAAAATTTTTAAAATTTTTTATTTTTTCACCTCAAACAATTTTTTCTCCCAAACACATTTTCTAAAATAATTTTTTTTCCAACCAAAAAATAATGTCTCCAGCTTCCTCTCCCAAACTCCCCCTAAGTCTTCTTTTGTTCCGTCAACTTCTGCCATACCTCTCATTTTGTGATAACATTATATTCGTATTACATTCAAATATAATGTATGTGGCGACCCGCCCTTGCTGTAGAGGTCTTACAGTACTATTATAGTCAACTCTATAGTCAACCATAATAGTAGGTAGGCCTCTAGAGCCGCGGCATCGTGCTTAACTTGAAAACTACTTGAAAATTTTACAGGAATTTTTTTTTTCTTATATAAGAACTTGAAAACATATACTTGTTTTGTCTAGTTCAAGAATGTGATAAGGAAATCATGTTAACAAAATAACATGTACATGAATCATGATTCCCCTATCACATAATCTTGACTTGGAATCATGTTTTTAAATTTACATGCTTAGGTTTTCAAAACTGTATAGCGGAAGACTCGTGGTGACTACAATCCCTCGCCCAGTCCCCTTGGCATGTACACACCCTGTCCGTCGTCCACCGTGTACTACTGGTGAACAGGTCTCTTACCTGTAACATGTGAACAAACTAATAAGCTATGAGCTTAGTAAGTTCAAACATAAAACATGAATTCATCACATGTAATACTGTACTTATATATGAAACTTGACTCTGACTGAACTGGTTCTTGGCTGTAAGTTTAGTCTTATGATATTTTCTGAAATTAGGTTCTGGTTTTACGTCCCTAATTGGTTGTACCATAAGGCGCGCATGACTGGGAGTGGTACTTTAGTGCTGGCCTCTGCAGTCTGGACTGAAACTGAACATGAAAACCTCCCCGTAAGTCGAGAGGCCGGTACGCTAATAACTTGTTTAATTACCATCTTGTCTGAAGTTCCAACTGGGTAGCATACTGATTGCCCCTCAATAGAAACCTATTATATGTTTTACTTGGGGTGTGAGTTTTATTAATCTCACTAAGGTGCCTTGTGCACCTACATATTTTCGTGTGCTTGAAACTTGTCTATCATGTGTATATGGATCATCTACATGCATGACATGAACTTGACATGAGTATCGTGATGCAGACAATCAATGTCTAACATCACGTCATATAATAAAACATAACATCATAAACATAACATGATTGTCTACGTTGTAGTCAGGACAATGCTTGAACTTACTAAAAGTCTGCTAGTGTGTGCCTCTGTTGATCTGGAACTACTGTCTCGAGGTATCTGGCTTGAACTTTTATAAAAGAAATCATCGTTGATTATTTCCAACATATATCTTATACTTGAAACATGGCAAAACATGTAAACCATATCTCCACTCTTTTATTTTTTTTTTTTGCTTCGAACACGTCCTCCTATACGGGTGTGTTCGTGGCCCTGTACTCCTCTGGATTTACATGCATGACCGTGTAATTCATGCAACATGGCTGTTTAACTCATGCATACTTATATGAGTGGATACACGGCCGTTTCTGGCCGTGTTTTCCTACTGTCGAACATGGTCTGTTACACATCCCTTCCCATGATCGTGTGCCATTCTACATGGCTCGATACACGGCCGTGTTCTTGGCTGTGTACCTCTCGGGTCTAAAACTCTCTTGAAACACGGTCGTGTATGTGGGCATATTTGGGGCTATGTTTTGAACACGCCCTTATACACGCCCATGTTCATTCTCAGAATCTTGATTCTGAGTTTGAAATCCTCTCCTCTGTTTTTCTAAGGCTTTCATGGCCTTGGTTTTACTTCTTGCACCCAAAATCAATTTGAATAAAATCGTTTCAAGGTATAAACTGCATTTTTACTATCATGAATCCATGGTTTCATAAGCAAAATTTCACATTTTGCTTCTACACATCTCTTGACTCAACATTTTAAAAATCAAAGCGTTCTTGAAGAAAACTCACTGAAACTTGGTTTTCTAAACCATCAACTCACAAATTCGTGTTTAAAAACAACTAGACTTGAATCATGTTTCGATTTAACTGAAAATCTCAACATGCACAACTTACATTCTTTTTTCCTTCCTTAAACAACCTAGATTTTCACCGAAAAACATGAGAGAAAAGGAGTCACCTTACTTAAAACTTGAGAACGTCTTGTTGTGGAATCTTGACTAAAAACTTGAACGATTTTCTTACTTGAAGAGGGAAATCCGAAACTGGTGAAAGCAATGACAGAGGATGATTTTTTTTTTGTTTCCTCTTCTGGTCTTTCTCTCTCTCCTTCTTTCTCTTTCTTTATTTCTCTCTCTCAAGTGTTTCTTTGTAGCTAACAAGTGAATTAATTCACTTGGCTGCTTAAGCTTAAGACCCTCACGTGCTCCCCATCCTCTCTCATTCCTTCTTTTTAATTTCTTTTAAAGAAATGGGAATTTGCTTAGCTAATCTTGGCCATTGATCAAAATAGCTTGCATGTGAGCTATTGATCTCTTAATATGTATTTTCCACATACTTTTCTAATAAATTTAAACATCATGATTTGAATTAATATTTAGCTTTTACACTATGTTCATTAATTCATTGTAAAATTTTGACTAATAACTCAATTAATCAAAATTTTCATCTGCTCTGTATTCTATAACATGTCTCATCATGAATATACATTTATTTACATATCTTGTACAAAATTTTCCGAGAGCGATTAATTGCTCGGTTATTACAATGTAATTTTTATCCAAATACAAAAGCGTTCCATTCAAATACTAATCACATCACATTTTAAATCTAATATAATCACTATTCATTATGTCACTTTTTTATTACTTTTATTAATCACATCACATATTCTCTTTCTCTCTCTCTCTTTTTCTCTCTATTTTTACCCATCACATTACATATTTATTATTAAAATACACTTCAAATACTTTTCACCAAAACACATATTGCATTCAAATGCAATGCAAATATTTTTCCTGTAACAACCGGGAAAATTCATATTTTTTGGAGAATAAATACACATTGAATTTAAGTGTTAAAATGTGCAATTAAGTGATTTAATATTGTTTAGAACTTGTAACAACCGGGAAAATTTATATTTCTCAGAAAATAAATGCACAATGAATTTAAGCATTAAAATGTGAAATTAAGTGATTTAATATTGTTTAGAATTAAATAAAATGTTCTAACAATATTAAAGGATGAAAAATGAGTAATAGTGATATTATGTGTGTGCACGTGTGTGCCACTCACAGTATCAAGAAGTAGGTCAAGATGATATTATCTTGACATAAAACTGATAAATTTGGGTTCAGCACCCCGAAATTAGTAAGGATAGCCTATTAGCACGCTCAAATTTGATAATTGAGTACCAGGGTAATTTTTGATCGAAAATTCACAGTATCGGAAATTGGTCGAAATGACCTCAGATGAAAATAAAACTGATATATTTGGATTCAGGACGCCCAAATTAGTCAGGATAGCCCATGTTGAAATTTTGGGCGAAAAAGTATATAAAGAACGAAAAAAATGAAATGTCCTCAATTGTTCACATGCTCTCTCTCTCTCATCACTTCTCTTTCTCTCTCTACCCCCATTGATGAATAGTAACCGACCACCAGAGACGGTGTCCGTTTTCGACACCGTCGGCACCGCTGGAAAGCTCTCGCCGAGCTGAGTTCAACGGTGTGCCGAGTCGACGGAACCGACGCCGGAGGAGAGCGCACACGCCGGCCGAAGCCGCCGGCCACCGGAAAATTCGCGACGCCGTATCTCGGCCGTCGGACGTCCGATCAAGCTGAAACCAATCCCAAAATGTTCGTGGTGAAGAGTACTACAAAACCCATGTGGTGGATCGCCTCAACACCAACGGAATCGCGCCGCCTAAGCTTCGAAAAGTCCGACGAAACGCCACCGTGGAGCCGTCGTCGAAACTGTCGACTCCGGCCGAGTTGAAGCACGCCGTTGGTACAGAAATGCTCGCCGTGAAGAGGGGAGCAAAAGCCCTCAACCAATTTCGGGGAAAAAGTCCGGCACGACGGAGTTCCACCGTCGCCGCCGTGACCGAGCTTTCGAGGGGCGATTTCCGGCGATAGAGGTGTGGAATGGTGAAATTGAAGCCACCAATGGATTCCTCTCATCGAGATCTTCAAGATGGACTACCCACTTGCCACCGTCGCCGCCGGTCAACGCCGATCAACGACAGTCAACGTCGGTCAATGGCGACCTTTGACTAATTTTGGAAGTTTGGCCCGTTAGCCTATTTTCGACGTTTCGGACGCATCCGTGGAGTCGGAATTGCAAGACGGGACCTCAAATATGAAGAACGAGGAATTAGGGTTTATGCTGTCAAGACCGGACTGCAATTCGGTATAAATCCCGACCCCTTTATGTTCCGCAATTTAATTGTTTGGGACTATTGTATGATTTTATGATTATTGGTATGAAAAATGTGGAAAAGAATGTATGTAAAAAGAAGAAAATGACTGTAATGGAGAAAAAGAAAAATATATGATAATGTAATGATTTTACGTGAACAGTATGAGTTTTACGTAAAATCTAGGCCTCTGGTATAGTACGTGATAGAATTAGATCAAGATAGATGGTTTTCAGGTGTTTCCTAAACGCTGGAACCTCAAAAATTAAGGGGAAACTCTGTTGAAATTTCTAAAAAACGGCACTATGGGTAATGTGGGAAACGATGGGTAAAAATATGATCGGGAAGGGAACCCGAGCCCCCTCAAGGAATTGGGGCAAGGAAAAAGGAATGGGTAAGGTACGATTAATAAACCGACCCTTCGAAACCCTAGAACGCAAGAAAAATATGAAACTGACTCTTAGGTCGGAATAGTACTTCCCGAGGGCCGGGAATGTGAAAATTAGTAAAATGATAAGAATTGATCCGAAAAAGGTTCGATAAGATTTAGATAGTTAATTAAATGATTTTGGGTTTAGAAAATCCAGCCTAAGCATGAAAATGAAAATGTTATGATTAAACGACCCATTAGGGGCAAAATGACCATTTTGCCCAAAGACTCTCAAATTATGGGAAAAGAGCCCCAATAACCCCGGAATAGGTTAATGAAGTTTGTAAAAGCCAAAATTGAGGTTTAAGTTATGGAAAATCACGTCAAGGGCAAAATTGTAATTTTGTCAAAAGTTAGGGGTAAAATCGTAATTTTTCAAAAAGTTGGAGAAAAATTCGAAAATGGCCATTAAGGTTTAAAAAGCTGTCCTAAGGCTATAATTAAGGGTTATAAGATCAGAATTAAGCTTTTTAATAAAATAAAGGTTATGAATGAAAATGTGATTAACGAACAAAATTGATCCCAAGAAGAGGATAAGCACGCTATGAGTAAGTTCAGACATTTACCCGTCTGCAACCATGAACAAGTTTATCGTGTTTATATGTTTTGTATGCAAATGTCATGATGTGATTTATGATGATGCTATAGTAAATACTATAGCAATGCTATGATGATGTTAAAAAAAATATGTTATAATAAATAATTATAAAATATATATATATAAATATATGTATATATTGAATTATAAAGGAAAGGTATTATAAAAGCTTTATGAGAGTAAGATGTGATAAAGAGGGATAGAAGAATGGAAAGAGTAAGAACAAGAATGTTATGGTAGGATGCATAAGAAAGAGATGAAATATGAAAGGAATTAAGAAAGGGATATTTTATGAGGATGAAAGGATAGATGTTTATGAAAAATTTTATGAAAGTTAGGTTATGATTGATAGAGTAACGATGATCGGTGTTGAAAGAAATTAAGAAAAGGGTATGTTTTATGATAACGAAATGATAGGGGTTTTATGAAAAATGATATGAAAGCAAAGAGTTAGATAAGAAAGAAAAACAATGATAGGTTATGATAAAAGGTATGATGAAAGGATTAGAACATAACGATAAGATGTGATTGATTGAATAGAATGATAGGCTATGATCGATAGGAGGATGATGATAAGATACGGTAGATAGGAGGATGCAAATGATAAGACGAACAGAGAATAATTGTCTACACGTAACAAAACATGTTTTTGTTTATTATGATGTGATGTGATGTGATGTGATGTGATGTTATATAAGTAATATGTGCTATATGTGCTATGCTAAAGTGTGATTAACATAATTCACACAAGTAAAGTAAAGAATTAAGAAAAGAAAAATAACGAAAGAACAAATGTTCCATGGAATGTTTTATAAAAAAGGAGAACTGAAAGATGATGAATATCATGAAAAATATGTACAACGAAAAAAATCAATATAAGAAAAATAAAAGTCTACAAGATAATAAGACTGAAAACTTAAGTTGTTGGCGTACCGGTCTCCCTACAAGGTCGAGACTTCCGGTCTATATCCTCCGCATAGATGTGGCGCTACCCTGAAGGTGCGGTAGATTATAGGATGGACCAACCCCAAAGGTGCGGTTTTTATGTGACTGTGAAGTAGGTTGGTGGGTCGCTCCCCCTCCTCTCACTGTCCGCGCGCAAATAGGTGCGTCCAACAACGGGCCCAACCAAAGGAAAGTGGAAAGAAATCAAAAGAAAAGAGAGTGAAAAGAAAAGAAAGGAAAAGAGAGTGGAAAGAAAAGAAAAGAAATGATAGAAAAGAAAAGAAAAGTAAAGAACGATAAGAAAATAAACGAATGATATGGAAGAATAACACAATGATGTGAATGACACGTTTTTACGTGATGTTATGCTAGTGTGTATGTTACTAGCTTTTAAGATATGAAATGTTAACAGATGATGATAAAGCGATAGAAAGTTATAAAGGTTTAGAACAGAAAGTTAAGAAATGATAGAAATGAAAAAGCAAAGAAATGAAGAGATTAGATTAGAATGATAAGAGATGATCGATAGAATGATAAGAACGATGAACGAAGAGATAAATGAGCATGAAGAGACTAACATAATATGTTATGTTTCGAGGATATGTATAGATGATGTGTATATTTGTGATGTCATATCTTCTAGCAATAACATATATTACTAGTATTTATAAGTTAATGAATGTATGTTTGAATTTACTGAGCATCTAGCTCATTAGTTGTTTATATGTTACAGGTAAGCAACCTGTTAGTTTAAAGTAGTATGATGGACAACGGACGGATCTGCACGTGCCAAGGGACTGGGCGAGGGTATGGTACTACCATGAGTCTTTCGCTGAGCGTTTAAAAAGGAAGATGAAAGAAAGAAAGTTATGAAATATGTGTTATAAGAGTATGATAGAGATAGGTATAATATGTAAGTTAAAAGAAAAAAAAAATTTTGCTATAGAAATTGCTTCCGCTTTAAGATGAGAATATTAAGAATGGAAGCTTAAGTACGTTAAGTAAGAGGATGACGACCCACGAGGTTGCCAGCCATAGCGGTCGGTGTCAGAGCTCGGCTGGTTGGTATGGTAACGTACGTAGGGGGCGTCACAGAACTAAATAAAATGTTCTAACAATATTAAAGGATGAAAAATGATTGATAGTGATATTATGTGTGTAGTGTGTGCCACTCACAGTATCAAGAAGTAGGTCAAGATGATATTATCTTGACATAAAACTGATAAATTTAGGTTCAGCACTCCCAAATTAGTTAGGATAGCCTATCAGTACGCTTAAATTTGATAATTGAGTACAAGAGTAATTTTTGACTGAAAATTCGCAGTATCGGAAACTAGTCAAGATGACCTCAGATGAAAATAAAACTGATATATTTGGATTCAGGATGCCCAAATTAGTCAGGAAAGCCCATGTTAAAATTTTGAGCGAAAAAGTATATAAAGAGCGAAAAAAAATGAAATTTTCTCATTTGTCCACATACACACTCTCTCTCCAATTCTCTCTCTCTCTCTACCCCATTGATGAATAGTAACCGACCACCAGAAATGGTGTCCGTTTTCGACACCGCCGGTGTCATCGGAAAGCTCTCGTCGAGCTGAGTTCAACGGTGTGTCGAGTCGACGGAATCGACGTCGGAGGAGCCCGCACGCGCCACCCGAAGCCGCAGGCTACCGGAAAATTCGCGACGCCGTATCTCTGCCGTCCGACGTCCGATCAAGCTGAAACTGGTCCCAAAAGACTCGTGTTGAAGAGTAGAACAAAACCCAGGTGGAGTTTCAGCCCAACGGCCGCTAGATCGTGCCGCCCAACTCCGCTCGTCGCCGTCGCCGTCACCGCCGTGGAATCCGCCGTTTCCGGCGGAGTTGAGTTGCAAGGTTGGTATCAAAATGCTCAGAACAACACGTAGATCAAAAGCCCCAAATCAATTTTGGGCAACAATCGCCGGAAAATGGAGATTCAAGCTCGCCGCCGCCGTCGGTTTTTCGAGGGGCAATTTCCGGCGATAGAGGTGTCGAATGGTGAAATAGATTTTCAAGATGGACTACCCACTTGCCACCGTCGCCGCCAGTCAACACCGATCAACGGCCGGTCAACGGCGACCGTTGACCAATTTTGGAAGTTTGGCCCGTTAGCCTATTTTCGACGTTCCGGATGCATCCGCGGAGTTGGATTTGCAAGACGGGACCTCAGAGATGATGAACGAAGAATTAGGGTTTATGCCGTTGAGACCGGACTGCAATTCGGTATAAATCCCGACCCCTTTACGTTTCACAATTTAATTGTTTGGGACTATTGTATAATTTTATAATTATTGGTATGAAAATTATGGAAAAGAATATATGTAAAAGAAGAAAATGGTTGTAATGAAGAAAAAGAAAAATATGTGATAATGTAACGATTTTACGTAAACAGTATGAGTTTTACATAAAATCTAGGCCTCTGGTATAGTACGTGATAGAATTAGACCAGGATAGATGGTTTTCAGGCGTTTCCTAAATGCTGGAACCTCAAAAATTAAGGGGAAACTCTGCCGAAATTTCTAAAAATAACACCAGGAGTAATATGGGAAAACGAGGGGTAAAATATGATCGGGAAGGTAACCCGAGCCCCCTCGAGGAATTAGGGTAAGGAAAAAGGAACGGGCAATGTACGATTAGTAAACCGACCCTTCGAGACCCTAGAACGCAAGGAAAAACATGAAACTGACTCTTATGTCGGAATAATACTTCCCGAGGGCCGTGAATGTGAAAATTGGTAAAATGATAAGAATTGATCCAGAAAAGGTCCGATAAGATTTAAAAAGTTAATTAGATGATTTTGAGTTTAGACAATCCAGCCTAAGTATGAAAATGAAAATGTTATGGTTAAACGACCCATCAGGGGCAAAACGGTCATTTTGCCCAAAGATTCACAAATTATGGGAAAATAGGCCCAATGATCCCAGAATAGGGTAATGAAGTTTGTAAAAGCCAAAATTGAGGTTTAAGTTATGAAAAATCACTCAATGGTAAAATTGTAATTTTGTCAAAAGTTAGGGGTAAAATCGTAATTTTTCAAAAAGTTGGAGAAAAATTCAAAAATGGCCATAAAGGTTTAGTAAGTTGTCCTAAGGCTATAATTAAGGGTTTTAAGATCAGAATCAAGCTTTTTAATAAAATAAAAGCTATAAATGAAAATGTAATTAACGGACAAAATTTGTCTGTAGGAACCCGATCCAGACTCGATAAAGGACGTCGATGGATTCTAAGAGGAGGATAAGCACGCTATGAGTTAGTTCAGACATTTACCCGTCTGCAACTATGAATAAGCTTATCGTTTTTATATGTTTGGTATGCAAATGTCATGATGTGATTTATGATGATGCTATAGAAATGTTATAGCAATGTTATGATGATATTAAAAGATATGTTTTAATAAATAATTATAAAATAAATATATATATAAATATATGTATATATTGAATTGTGAAGGAAAGACATTATAAAAGCTTTATGAGAGTAACGATATGATAAAGAGGGATAGAATAATGGAAAGAGTAAGAACAAGAATGTTATGATAGGATGCATAAGAAAGAGATGAAATATGAAAGGAAAGAATAGATGTTTTATGAAAAGTTTTATGAAAGTTAGGTTATGATTGATAGAGCAACGATGATCGGTGATGAAAGGAATTAAGAAAAGGAATGTTTTATGATAACGAAAGGATACGTGTTTTATGAAAAATGATACGAAAGCAAAGACTTAGACAAGAAAAAGAAACAATGATAGGTTACGATGAAAGGTATGATGAAAGGATTAGAACATAATGATAAGATGTGATTGATAGAATAGAACGATAGGCTATGATCGATAGGCTATAATTGATAGAAATGTGATGATAAGATACGCTAGATATAATGATGCAAATGATAAGATAAACAGAGAATAATTATCTGCACATAACTAAACGTGTTTTGTTTGTTATGATGTGATATGATATGATGATATATAAGTAATATGTGCTATATATGCTATGCTAAAGTGTGATTAACATAATTCACAAAAGTAAAGTAAAAAATTAAGAAAAGAAAAACAACAAAAGAACAAATGTTCCATGAAATGTTTTATGAAAAATGAGAAAGGAAAGATGATGAATGTCATAAAAAAGATGTATAACGAAAAATCAATATAAGAAAAATAAAAATCTACAAGATAATAAGACTGAAAACTTAAGTTGTTGGCGTACCGGTCTCCCTACAAGGTCGAGACTTCCGGTCTATATCCTCCGTGTAGATGTGGCGCTACCCCGAAAGTGCAGTAGATTATAGGATGGACCAACCCCGAAGGTGCGGTTTTTATGTGATTGTGAGGTAGGTTGGTGGGTCGCTCCCCCTCCTCCCACTGTCCGCGCGCAAATAGGTACGTCCAACAACGGGCCCAACCAAAGGAAAGTGGAAAGAAAACAAACGAAAGAAGAGTGAAAAGAAAAGAAAAGAAAAGAAAAGAAAGGAAAAGAGAGTGCGTGAAAAGAAAAGAAGGGAAAAGAGCGTGAAAAGAAAAGAAAGGAAAAGAGCGAGAAAAGAAAAGAAAAGAGCGTGAAAAGAAAAGAAAGGAAAAGAGTGTGAAAATAAATAAAAGGAAAAGAGAATGAAAAGAAAAGAAAAGTAAAGAACGACATAAAAAGAAACAAACGATATGAAACATAATAGAATTATATATGTGATGTGATGTGAATGACACGTTTTTACGTGATGTTATGCTAGTGTGTATGTCACTAGCTTTTAAGATATGAAATGTGAAGAGATGATGATAAAGCGATAGAAAAATTATAAAGGTTTAGAATAGAAAGTTAAGAAATGATAGGAATGAAAAGTAAAGAAATGAAGAGATTGGATTAGAATGATAAGAGATGATCGATAGAATGGTAAGAACGATGAACGAAGAGATAAATGAGAGAATGATAAGAGATGATCGATAGAATGGTAAGAACGATGAACGAAGAGATAAATGAGAGAATGATAAGAGATGATCGATAGAATGGTAAGAACGATGAACGAAGAGATAAATGAGCATGAAGAGGCTAACATTTTATGTTATGTTTTGAGGATATGTATAAATGATGTATATGATGTGTATATACGTGATGTCACATATTCTAGTAATAACATATATTACTAGTATTTATAAGTTAATGAATGTATGTTTGAACTTACTGAGCATGTAACTCATTAGTTGTTTATATGTTGCAGGTAAGTAACCTGTTAGTTTAAAGTAATATGATGGACAACGGACGGATTTGCACGTGCCAAGGGACTGGGCGAGGGTATGGAACTACCATGAGTCTTTCGTTGAGCGTTTAAAAAGGAGGATGAAAGAAAGAAATTTATGAATTATATGTTATAAGAGTATGATAGGGTTATAGGCATAGTATGTAAGTTAAAAAAAAAAAATTTGCTATAGAAATTGATTCCGCTTAAAAATGAGAATGTTAAAAATGGAAAAGTAAGTATGTTAAGTAAGAGGATGACGACGCACGAGGTTGCCAGCCATTGCGGTTGGCGTTAGAGCTCGGCTGATTGGTATGGTAGTATACGTTGGGGGGGGGGGGGCGTCACATTTCCTCTAAATGTAAATTACATTCAATGTATTACATTTAAATGCAATGCAAACACAATGCGTTTATTAAATGAAGCCTTAGTTTCGCACTTGTTTTGCGAAATCCACGATTAATTTTCTCAGTGAAGTGATGTAACAACCGGGAAAATTCTTATTTCTCGGAAAATAAATACACATTGAATTTAAGTGTTAAAATGTGAAAATTAAGTGATTTAATATTTTTTAGAACTAAATAAAATGTTCTAACAATGTTAAAGGATGAAAAATGAGTAATAGTGATATTATGTGTGTGCCACTCACAGTATCAAGAAGTAGGTCGAGATGATATTATCTTGACATAAAACTGATAAATTTGGGTTCAGCACACCCAAATTAGTCAGAATAGTCTATCAGCACGCTCAAATTTGATAATTGAGCACAAGGGTAATTTTTGACCGAAAATTCGCAGTATTGGAAACTGGTTGAAATGACCTTAGATGAAAATAAAACTGATATATTTGGATTCAGGACACCCAAATTAATTAGGATAGCCCATGTTGAAATTTTGGGCAAAAAAGTATATAAAGAGCGGGAAAAAAGTGGAGTTTCCTCATTTGTCCACAAATTCTCTCTCTCCTCATTTCTCTTTCTCTCTCTACCCGAATATGTACAGTAACCGACCATCAGAAACGGTGTCCGTTTTTGACACCACCGTCACCGTTGGAAAGCTCTCGCCGAGCTGAGTTCAATGGTGGGTCGAGTCGACGGAACCGACGCCGGAGGAGCCCGCACGCGCCGCCTGAAGTCGCCGGCCACCGGAAACTTCGCGACGCCGTATCTCCGCCGTCCGACGTCCGATGTCCGATCAAGGTGATTCTAGTCCCAAAAGACTCGTGGTGAAGAGTAGAACAAAACCCAGGTGGTGTTTTAGTCTAACGGCCATCGGATCGCGCCACCCGAAGCCGCGACGTCGCCGCTGTGAATCCGCCGTGGAACTCGCCGTTTCCGGCGATGTTGAGCTGCACCACCGGTACAGAAATGGTCACCGTGAAGAGGGGAGCAAAAGCCCTCAATCAATTTCGGGGAAAAAGTCCAGCACGGCGGAGCTCCACCGTCGCCGCCGTGACCGAGTTTTCGGGGGTCCATTTCCGGCGATAGAGGTGTCGAATGGTGAAATTGAAGCCACCAATGGATTCCTCTCGTCGAGATCTTCAAGATGGGCTACTCATTTGCCACCGTCACCGCCGTCAACCGCCGGTCAACGACGGTCAACGCCGATCAACGGTGGTCAACGCCGGTCAACGGCGACCTTTGACCAATTTTGGAAGTTTGGCCCATTAGCCTATTTTCGACGTTCCGGATGCATCCGCGGAGTCGGATTTACAAGACGGGATCTCAGAGATAAAGAATGAAGAATTAGGGTTTATGCCGTCGAGACCGGACTGCAATTCGGTATAAATCCTGACTTCTTTACGTTCCCCAATTTAATTGTTTGAGACTATTGTATGATTTTATAATTATTGGTATGAAAATTATGAAAAAAAAAGTATGTAAAAAAAAGAAGAAGAAGAAAATGGCTGTAATGGAGAAAAAGAAAAATATGTGATAATGTAACGATTTTACGTAAACAGTATGAGTTTTACGTAAAATCTAGGCCTCTGGTATAGTACGTGATAGAATTAGATCAGGATAGATGGTTTTCAGGTGTTTCCTAAACGCTGGAACCTCAAAAATTAAGGGGAAATTCTGTCGAAATTTCTAAAAATGACACCAAGGGTAATATGGGAAACGAGGGGTAAAAATATGATCGTGAAGGGAACCCGAGCCCCCTCGAGGAATTAGGGCAAGGAAAAAGGAATACGTAAGGTACGATTAGTAAACCGACCCTTCGAAACCCTAGAACGCAAGAAAAACATGAAACCGATTCTTGGGTTCGAATAGTACTTCCTGAGGGCCGGGAATGTGAAAATTGGTAAAATGATAAGAATTGATCCGAAAAAGGTCCGATAAGATTTAAAAAGTTAATTAAATGATTTTGGGTTTAGAAAATCCAACCTAAGTATGAAAATGAAAATGTTATGATTAAACGACCCATTAGGGGCAAAATGGTCATTTTGCCCAAAGAGTCTCAAATTATGGGAAAAGAGCCTCAATGACCCTGAAATGAGTTAACAGAGTTTGTAAAAGCCAAAATTGAGGTTTAAGTTATGAAAAATCACTCAAGGGCAAAATTGTAATTTTGTCAAAAGTTAGGGGTAAAATTGTAATTTTTCAAAAGTTGGAGAAAAATTCGAAAATGGCTATTAAGGTTTAGAAAGCTGTCCTAAGGCTATAATTAAGGGTTATAAGATCAGAATCAAGCTTTTTAATAAAATAAAAGCTATAGATGAAAATGTGATTAACAGACAAAGTTTGTCTGTAGGAACCCGATCCAAACGCGACAAAGGACGTCGATGGATTCCAAGAAGGGGATAAGCACGCTATGAGTAAGTTCAGACATTTACCCGTCTGCAACTATGAACAAGTTTATCGTGTTTATATGTTTTGTATGCAAATGTCATGATGTGATTTATGATGATGCTATAGTAAATACTATAGCAATGCTATGATGATGTTAAAAAAAAATATGTTTTAATAAATAATTATAAAAAATATATATATAAATATATGTATATATTGAATTATGAAGGAAAGACATTATAAAAGCTTTATGAGAGTAACGATATGATAAAGAGGGATAGAAGAATGGAAAGAGTAAGAACAAGAATGTTATGATAGGATGCATAAGAAAGAGATGAGATAGGAAAGAAAAGAATAGATGTTTTATGAAAAGTTTTATGAAAGTTAAGTTATGATTGATAGAGCAACGATGATCGGTGATGAAAGGAATTAAGAAAAGGCATGTTTTATGATAACGAAAGATAGGTGTTTTATGAAAAATGATACGAAAGTAAAGAGTTAGACAAGAAAGAAAAACAATGATAGGTTATGATGGAAGGTATGATGAAAGGATTAGAATATAACGATAAGATGTGATTGATAGAATAGAACGATAGGCTATGATCGATAGAAATATGATGATAAGATACAATAGATAGAATGATGCAAATAATAACAGAGAATAGTTATCTGCATTTAACTAAATGTGTTTTTTAATGGTTATGATGTAATGTGATGTGATGTTATATAAGTAATATGTGCTATATATGCTATGCTGAAGTGTGATTAACATAATTCACACAAGTAAAGTAAAGAATTAAGAAAAGAAAAACAACGAAAGAACAAATGTTCCATGAAATGTTTTATGAAAAATGAGAAGGAAAAGATTATGAATGTCATGAAAAAGATGTACAACGAAAAATCATTATAAGAAAGAATGCAAGATAATAAAAATGAAAAGTTAATGGTTGGCGTACCGGTCTCCCTATATGGTTGAGACTTCCGGTCTATATCCTCCGCGCAGATGTGGTGCTACCCCGAAGTGTGGTAGATTATAGGATGGACCAACCCCGCAGGTGAGGTTTTATGTGACTGTGAAGTAGGTTGGTGGGTAGCTCCCCCTCCTCCCACTGTCAGCGCGCACTAGGTACGTTCAACAACGGGGCCCACCAGTGAAAGATAAGAAAAGTGAAAGAAAGGAAACGAAAAGAAAAGAAAAGAAAAGAGAAAAGAAAAGAAAAGAAATGATACGAAAAGAAAAGAAAAGTAAAGAACGATATAAAAAGAAACAAACGATATGAAACATAATAGAATTATATATGTGATGTGATGTGAATGACACGTTTTTACGTGATGTTATGCTAGTGTGTATGTTACTAGCTTTTAAGATATGAAATGTTAAGAGATGATGGTAAAGCGATAGAAAAGTTATAAAGGTTTAAAACAGAAAGTTAAGAAATGTTAGGAATGAAAAGCAAAGAAATGAAAAGAAATGTTAGAATGATAAGAGATGATCGATAGAACGATAAGAGATGATCGATAGAACGATAAGAACGATGAACGAAGAGATAAATGAGCATGAAGAAGCTCATGTGATATGTTATGTTTCGAGGATATGTATAGACGATGTGTATGATGTGTATATATGTGATGTTATATATTCTAGTAATAACATATATTACTAGTATTTATAAGTTAATGAATGTATGTTTGAACTTACTGAGCATCTAGCTCATTAGTTGTTCACATGTTACAGGTAAGCAACCTGTTAGTTTAAAGTAGTATGATGGACAACGGACGGATCTGCACGTGCCAAGGGACTGGGCGAGGGTATGGTACTACCATGAGTCTTTCGCTGAGCGTTCAAAAAGGAAAATGAAAGAAAGAAAGTTACGAAATATGTGTTATAAGAGTATGATAGAGATAGGTATAATATGTAAGTTAAAAGAAAAAAAAATTTGCTATAGAAATTGCTTCCGCTATAAGATGAGAACATTAAGAATGGAAAGTTAAGTATGTTAAGTAAGAGGATGACGACCCACGAGGTTGTCAGCCATCCCGGTCGGCGTCAGAGTTCGGCTGGTTGGTATGGTAACGTACATGGGGGGGCGTCACAAGTGATTAAGAGCTAATGGGGATCAATGGCAGAGTACCTGCAGCTTGCGTTTCAAACTTCACAAAGAGGAAAGGAGATATAGGTAATTTATGCATATGTACTTTCTTATTAGAGTTTGAACAATAAGTACCAGGAAAAAAGTGAATAGAAAACTCTTTACGTATAAAGAAAAACGAGACAGAAAACCGAAGATTTGATGGGTAAAAAAATTTACTATCCTTGAGTTTTTATTGAACTCTACTACAGAATTTGCTAACAGGTTTTTATGCAAGATTAATACAACAAAAACTCGAATTTAAAAAGTAACAAGTCTTATTAAATTTTCAGAATAAATATAAAATATGGTGTTAATTTTGAGCTTTATTTAAAAAAAAAATTTGAAAGGAATGGTAATTGGGAGAGACAATATTACTATCATTTTTTTTATAAGAAATATTACTATTTATATATATGATTATATATATATATATATCATTTCGCATGGAAAACAATAAGTTTACACAAGCAAGAAAATTAACCTATAAACTTCTGAGTTTCTCCAACATTTAATTATGGTGAACTTCAGTTATCTCCAAATCGTTGGTGAACTATATTTTCATTCAAATTTTATTTTATTTTTCTAATATTAATGTTATATTTGTTGGTTCAGACTTCAGATGGAGCAACATAAGTGACAAATTCACCGTCAATTGTGCTAGCACCTATGATTACTGTCCACGGTGACGCATCCCAAACAGTGCCTGGCTCAGGTCCTGAATTTCCTGCCGAGATGACCATGAAAATGCCATTCTTAACAGCGTGGAAGGCCCTCATTGAATTCGCTTCCTTCAAAAATTCCAAAGGCTTCTCATTGCCAATAGACAAGGAAAGCACATCAATGCCATCACTTATTGCAATTTCAATAGCAGCGAGAATGTCAGCGTCAAAGCACTCCTCGTCGTCCATCAGCGGCCAGCAAACCTTGTAAGCAGCCACACGGGCTCTTGGAGAGCCGCCCTTTACTGTGCCATTTCCATTTCCCTAAACATATGCTCCACGAACAAAGTTTCTGCCGGCTACCGAAAGGGTATAAATGCCATGACCCTCATGGTCCCGGGTAGTGAACAAGGTGGAATTGTATCTAGGAGAAAGGGTTGAGTTGATTTTCTTCAAGTATGTTGCCTACCCTTTGTTGAATTACCTTGCTCAAATCAGCTTCCTATGTAAGTGACAAATAGAATCGAGCAAGAATTGCTATGAAAAACAAGAATAGAAGGAGAATTCTTTATGAAGGCACTAATAAAAAAATAATGATAAAATCTATTTACGTTTTATACTTTTAAACTATTCGTTCACAATCAAATTCTACTAAGTGTCTTTTTTTTGCTAATTTGATTTTAATGTAATTTGAAGATCAAGGTAAAGTTTCTTTTCTTTTTTATTTTGCACTCTATTAAAAAATTTCTATGAAAAAGAATATGGAGGAAATGAAGAAATAAACCTATTATAATGTATCTTATCTCTGATGCCATATTTTCGAAAACCTCTCCACTTTGAGGGGATTGGTCCAAATCCTTGATCACTAAAGCTATTTGATTCAGACCAAACACCTATTATTACACACATAAAGTTTATTTTAATACCATTTACAGCGTGTTAGGGCTTCGCATGCTATCCCTTATGGAGCTAGGGGCTTGTAGAGATCCTAATGCAGTGTAAAAAAAAAAAAAAGGATACCAATGAAAATCAGAATAGTGCGCCACAAGTTAATATACTATAGATTGTGGAAATAAAAGCAAATATACACATTCAAGATCCTGTTTTGTTAATTACCCCACAAATGCTAAGTGCTAACTCTGTTTAAGCAGTGGTTACTATGTGGAAAATATTGCTTTGAGATAGTCAACTTTATCCTCCAATTTCAAATAGATAAGTGCAACTACCTTTGCTTTAAAAAATATAGGGCCTGAATGGTTCATGAGTCGAGTTCGGAATGAAATAAAAATTTGAGTCAAAATTGGTTAATTTAGTTATAATTTTTGTTGATTTTTTAGAAAAAGACAAAACTTAAATCAAAATTTTAAGTCCGAATCAATGAAATAAACAGAGCCATATTTTAAAGCAACTTTATCCGAAGAATCTTGTTTGTCTCTTGAGAAAATGAAAACCCCGAACATTCTTGTTTGTTTGTTGAGAAAATGGAAGGGAAAAACAAGAAACACCAAAGAATCTTGTTTTTTTCTCGAGAAAATGGAAACGCCAACCAATTTTATTTGTTTGTTGAGAAAATGGAAGGAAAAATCAAGCAACACCGAAGAATCTTTAGAAAAAAGAAAAAAATAAAAATAAATATAAAAAACCAAGTACGTTGATATGTCTTTAGAGGTGCATTAATTGCAACATTCTAAAAAGCAAGTTCAAATAGATTCAACATTTTTCTCTCTCGTATACTCGGGGATATTTTTTTGGGCTAAAAATATACCATGTGGGTTGTCTCTCATGCCTTAAATATTATGTACAGCTTAGAGTTGTTCTCGTTCTCTCTGCACTTTCTTTCTTGTTGCTCTCAAGTACTTTTTCTTGCCATTTTTTTAAATTTTTTTCTTCTCTCTCGAAGTATGTTTACACTGTGTTTATTTATGATTTCTTTAATATTATCTGTTTCTCTTGCGTTGCTTTGCTGCTCCTCTGGCACTTTTTCTCTACTGGTTCTCTCTCCTCTTTCTTGGTGCTAAATTATTTATTAGTCAAATGAATATAGGTAAGTTGTTATGTGTGTGTATATTTGTGTATATATATACATATATGCTCGTATCTTTCTGTTAAATTGATTTAGCAAAAAGAAAAAATAAAAAAAGGGTGATGCATAATATAAGGACGATTATGAAGCACACTAAAGGTACCTGAATTTTTTAGTACGTCCATAATTACAACGTAAATTCCAAATATTAAATAAAAATTAGTGTATATATGGTATATCATTCATACCTATCATTAAGACGGCCCTCGTCCTTGATGATGTTTCTTGTTTGTATGAGCAAAAGGATGGTCACTATAAAAGCAAGTGAACATTCGCACAAAAATCCTGAAATCAGAAGACGGTTTTAAAAAGATGATTCGCTCCCAATTCGATAATTTTACATTTGAGTTTGAATACACATTAAACATTTGAGTTTGCAATCATATCCATGTCGTTAAATCTTATTGTTCTTGCAGTGATGCATTCGTTTTGGCTTATCCCTCCCTTATACATATTGTTTTTGGTGCAGGATATGAAGATCTTCAGTGCCACTGCCAAGGGAGGTCCATTTGTGACTCCAAGCACCAGCTGCCGGGGAGTTACGAGGATGATGAGGCCGATGAGTACTTGGTTTGCACTAAGTGTTACAACCTCGACACGAATTGCACACATCATTATGGCTACTCGAGGAAGCAGTTCCTGACTTGTCGTCTCTGCGGCAAGTCACTCGGTTTCATCCTTGTACGTGTCTACATTTACTTGAATTTTTTATTTTTTAAATTTTCTTCTAATTTTTTTTGTCTCTAAATAATTGGCAGGTTCATATTGGTGTGCTGGATGACGAGCCCCCTTACTGAGTTCAGGGGAATGTTTTCCTCCTCCTGTTGAACCTGGTCGAGTGGGAACCAGAAGCGTAGAGAGTTTGGTCGCCGTATGAGGAACTCAGAAACTTTCGTTCGTTTGTTTGTTTGGGATTTTTTTTTTCATGTATTCCTCTAGTACTGTCAGTCCTTTTTTGTTTTTGATGGCATATTACTACTCCAATTAGTTCTTTGGAATATTGGCACATTAGTTAATTGTGTGTACTTAGCTGTGTTAAAAAAAAGAGACATCTAATAAACCGCCCATTGAAGAAATTAAAATGGATTCTAAAAACCATATTTGTCTTATATCTCAACCCCGCCATACATATTATATATCCATAGCCGACCATACGGCTATATTTAATAAAAAAACCCCAATGAATATATCATTTTCTGTTAATACAAGTTGTCATAGTTTAACAAACGTATAAGATCCGTTTTTATAATATTTATTAGATTTAATTAATTAATCTAATTAATTAATTATCAAAAACAAGTAAATAAATAACACAAGCAATTTTAACGAGGTTCGGTTTCCCTGCTTCTCGAGGTCACGCCCAGATGTTGAACTCTTTACTAACACTTAAAAGATTACAAGCACTAATGGATTTATGCAATCTAAAGACTCCCTCTTTGTTGTTGCCGCCTGTCATCTTGAATCCAATTAATAAACTCGTTCAGCAAGATCCCCTTGCAAGCATAAGTTGAAATCCCTTCAACTGCTGTTGTGTAACAGCCGAGATTTTTAACCGTTCTCGGGATCATTGTATAGTGAAAATTTATATATATTAGTGTGACGAAAATATATAAATTTTACTCTAATGATGATTTATTAGAGTTGATAAATGCTTTATGGCTATAGATGTAACGATTTTCGAATCGAAACGTCTTAAATTGTGCATTTTCGGTATCAAAAAACAGAATTCTACTGAGACTTAAAGGTGGCGTTTGGTATTGTTTTTGAAATGTTTTTTGTTTTCAAAAAAATTGAAAATGAGAATGTTTTGAAAACTATGTTAAGATCATTTCTGAAACTGTGTTTGGTTATGTTTTCTGAGTGTGTATTTTGAAAAACATAAAAATGAAATTTTGTTTGGTTATATTTTTTCAAAACCTATTTCATTTTTAAAAAACCCAAAAAACACAATATTTTTTGGAAATGAAAACAAAAAGTGAAAACAACTTTTTTTCGTTTTCAAAAAAATCAAAAAAACAACATAGTTGAAAACGGTGTTTTCAAAACGGTTTTGAAAACGTTAAATAAACAAACGCTATTTTGAAACCATTTTCATTTTCTGCGTTTTTGAAAATGGAAAATCATTTTCAAGAACAAAAACAAACGCAAAATGTGGCAAACATAGACCCCAGATGGAAAATAATGAAATATCTAGGGTTTATGGAGGGTTTTAAATGATATAAATGCATCGAAAGGCTTTAATAGCATTTCGAGAGGTAAACTGCGAAATTTGGTCAATATAGCTTTTCGGTCAAAATTTCGACAGATGAAAATTATACTGTAATTAAAGAAAAACCTATACTGTATAAACAAATAATATTTTCTTATTAATATAAGAATCAATGGATGAGATCAAATCATCATTTTGATCCAAAGGTTATCAAAAATAAGGAAATTTTAGAATTTCCTTTAAAAATCAAATTGAGAAAGAAAAATTGCATTAAATGCAATACTTAGCTGCTCATGCACGTGGAAGAGAGGGGGAGAAATAGCTGTATTTCAGCTGAAAAAGTTCCAAAAATTTTGTAAAAATGCCCCCAAGAAAATTTCATTTTGACCCTAAAATTTTCAAAAATTGCAAAAAGGCCCCTAAGGATTTGTATAAACTTTTTCGTTTGATTTTCACGTCCCCCACAGTAGAAAATCACCATTTTTCCTGTTCTTCTTCTTCTCCCACGTTCCCACACTCACAAAAATTTCCAAAATTTCAAAGGTTGTAAATTTTGAAAAAAAGGGGTGAGAAAACTTCTATTTGAGGGGTATTCATCTTAAAGCTCAAGTAAGTTCTTCAAAATTCTATTTTAATGCTTGTTTTTAAGTGTTTTTGTGTTTATGTGAATAGTGGAACAAAATGGATTTAGAATGTTTTTGAGTGTTTTGATGAAATTCATGTGGAAAAACATATTTTGAGCTTGTGTTTGAAGTTTTTGTGGGGTTAGTTTTAAAAACAAAAGTGTTACATAGGGGAGGGAAATTTGACGTGAAAGGAGGGTGAAAACCCTTATGGAATAGTGGTGAACATGTATTGTGAATTGGAAAAGAAATTGATGAGGTGTATGAGTGTTGAAAGGAAGAAAGACAAAGAGGAAATTTAGGGTTTTGAGTAAAACCTTAAATTTTGAAAATATTGCTATACCCTGAATATGAGAATGAATTATTGTTATGTACTGGGATTTTGAGCAGGTTTATAATGGAAACTGTGTTCAATAACGCGATTTAAGCTGTTTTGGCACAGTGGGAAAATGAGAATTTAAGCCGTTATAATGTCGAAATTTTCGGACTTATAACCAAGGCTAAGGGTTTAAGGATGACAATGTATAGAAGAAATGTTTAAATGTTCTAGTGTTGACCTATAAACATTTCACTGAATGTTGAACTGTTTTATTATAGGGCAACGACTGAAAACTAAGGAAAGGAAACAGTAGCAGATTTCTGATAAGTTCTGACATTTAAGTGTCTGAACATGAACAACTGGAACCCTATGTTATTTTTGAATTTCAATTTATATATAGCCTAAATTCTTTGGCTAGAAAAGTTATATGTCGTTGTGAACTCGTTAAAACGCCTAGATTAGCGAGTATACGAGTGTACATTGATGTGTTATGTGTATACGATTGTGTTTTATGGATTTTGACCCTAGAATGCTTTAATCATGTTTTAGGGTTGAATGTATGCATGAGAAATGGCTTTGGTGTCAAAATGTGTTTAAAAACCTATTTTAGTCGAAGCTAAACACTAAGCGCTGGCCAAAGAGCGCCCCGGCGCTGAGCTCTCGGCCAAAATTTGGTGTTAAAAATTCAGTAGGAGTGCCAGGCGCTAGTGTAAAAATTGGTGAAAGCGCCAGGCACTAGGGTATGAGCTCCAGGCGCTAGTGTAAAAATTAAAGGAAGCGCCAGGCTCTAGGGTATGAGCGCCAGGCGCTAGGGTAAATATCCAGTAGGAGTGCCAGGCTCTAGGGTATGAGTGCCAGGCACTAGTGTAAAAATCAGCAGGAGCACCAGGCGCTAGAGTATGAGCGCTAGGCACTAGTGTAAAGTTGTCTGAAGTGCCAGGCGCTAGGGTATGAGCGCCAGGCGCTTGCACCAGATTTTAAAAGCGCTAAGCACTGTAAGGAGAGCGCCGAAGCACTGAAGTCTCTGTCCTAAGTTTTGCAGAAAAATAAGATGAAGGGCTAGGCACTCGGGGATGAGTGCCAAGCGCTCTAACTGTTCCAAAAATGTATAATTAAAGTTTTGTGCCTCATTTTCAGTTCCAATCACGCCCCAATGTTTAAGTGCATGGATGATGAGTTTTAAACAGTATTTTTGGACTGAATAGGCATAACATTGAGTACATTAACTATGAATATGTACATTGGAACAGTTAAGAAAATATAGTAAGTAACATCGCACAGTAAACAACAGGGTAATGAAAAAGCTTAATGTTTTGGCGTACTGGCCTCTCGCGAGGGGAGGTTACCTTATGTCGAAACAAAAGACATACCATAGATGAGTGAGAGTCAGGGTCGCTCCCAGGCCTCTCTAACAGCGCGCACAAGGTACGACCAAAACGGGCCTATAGACATAGTAAATGAACAATGCAAAATGTAAATTGAGCATAATGAACTCCATGCATTTGTTGAGTTGCATTGTGATGTTTTATTGTTTTAAATGTTATGTCTGAACTTACTGGGCATATAGCTCACCAGTTTGTTCTTATTCAGGTAATCGAGGTAAATAACCTGTAACCTGAGCCACAGTGTATGGATTAGACTGTAGGAATGAAGTGCCAGTATCATAATAAAGGTTATGGACCTGCCAGGCTAATTCCGTAAGAAGAAAGAAAAGGATAAAGAAAAGTACAATTGTATGATATTGTATAAAGTACACTGCTATGTTTAATTTTAAACTATTTCTAATACATTATGATATTATTATATGCAAGTAATACGAAATAGTTTCCAACTATAATAACCTAGTTTTGGAAAGTTGTAGTACTACGTATATCGATGATTTAAAAAAAAAAATTTTCCGCAATCCATTATGTTATGTTTTCAAAAAAAAAAAAGAATTAAAGTAACAAAGAGTTTTTAGGTGACGTCCCCCGCATGAGGCGGGGGGTGTTACATGTTGTCTCCTCCCAAAGACTTTAAATCTTTCTCCAAAAAGATGCAAATAATGTAAAAAGTTTCAAAATCACCAAGGACTCAAAATCACATAATCTAAACTCTTGCTCTCTATCTCAAGGACGAGTATTGTGAGTCCTTATATAGAACTTCAAAGATCTCCTTTAAAATCTCGGATTTATTTTGAATTTTGAAGATGTTACAGATAATGTTGCAATATTAAAAATTCAAAATTCAAATATTCCAAATTTTAAATCACAGATATTCTTCAAATATCATCCAAATATATCTGCATGTTTTTTCAAATAAAAATCGCAATATATATAGGCAAATCTTAGGTTTTTTTTGAAATCCTAATTTAAATAGGATTAAAAAATCCAATTTAAATTAGTTTATCCTTTTTTCAACTTTATCCATGTCTTAACTAACTCCTCAAATCTAGATTTATTGTGATTCTCTCAATCCCAATTGAATTTCACAAATCTGTAGCAAAACTCGATGTTACAATACATGTTGTAACATCTCGTAGCACATCTTGCAGAACCTGCATAAACTTCAGCAAAACCTGCATAAAATTTTAATATTTCTGGTTTTTCCTAAATTGCCATAAATACCAATACTAAAAAACCTAACAATCTCCCCGTTTGGCATTTTTGGCTCAAAATAAAAGCATACCATAATTAAGTGTTTCAAAATCAAATAATTACATCAAAATGAAACCAAAAACCAAACTGCTAAACTAGAAACCAAAAACCAGAACCAAAAACTAGAAATTATATTTATGCTGCTCTCCCTAAATATATCACTCTCCCTTTTTGACTCAACAAATACCAAAGTCTAACCTTAAAACCTTGCACTTTTGAAACTAACACATACTCCCCCTTAATATCATCTTTTTAAGCATATGTTTCTTATGTCAACTTTGCAAAAACCGCCAAAGCAAAATTTGCATCATTATCAACCTAAACCTACGAAAGATGCACTGAAAAACAAACCACAAATTCGAAGAATTTCTGATTTTGGGGTTAGTCGGAGAGATGAAAATTGGATAGAAACAGGGATAATACATAAACACAAAATATGAGATATAAAGCTATCAAACTAGAGAAAAAAAACTGTAAGCTATCAAATATAAGACGTCATCTTGCATTATCTCTAAAAAAAAATCAAAACACAAAAACGCATAGTGTTGTAGCATATGTTGCAATATCTCATGAACATTACAGGCAAATTCCCAAACTTATGAAATATATGACACATATTTTTTTTTAATAACATAAAATCATAAAACTAAATGCAAGAAACACACATAAATGCAGAACGATTTCACATGACTATAGCACACAGAAATATTAGATAATCATGTTGTTATAGAATTTCAACTCAACTATTAATCTAATCTCACCTCAGTCCTTCGTGTGTGTGTGTGAATAAGCTTTCACTCCCAATCATTCACTACATGGATGAGTTTATGCAAACCAGTGAGTATAAATCGACCTCTAGGTTGTGTAATAAGAGAACTCCATAAGCTTACTTTTGCTACCACTCTCCACTAATGTCGGCCACATATCATTTGGGATCATTAGGACTTTTTCAGTACATGATGAAGGGCTATAGTTCAGGTTGGATATAGGATATTTATGTGGTTATAAATACTCACAAATTCTGAAACTACTCTTGGATTGTTACAAATAACACTTTGTTTCAAATCCTTGAAATCTATTTTTATTCCCTTTTTTTTTCCTCATTCATCCCTTGTTTTTTTTTTATTCATTTTTTTTCATTCATTTCTTTTTTTTTTATTTAACAGGGATGTATTGAACCTTTTTTTTTTAATATTCACTCTTTCACGTTTTCACCTTCAAAACAACATATCCTTGAACAATGTAACCCAAGAGAGATTTAACGTGTTGATGGATGATAGTCAAGGTTAGGAAAAGATATGTATAGCTTGGTTAAGTGTGGGTGACAAAGGAAAGATAAATGTTAGGCTCAAAGGGGTAAACTATGGGTATACAATATATAAGTAGACTTGAAAGGCTCAAACGATACAAAGATGGCCTAAATCATATCCTAAATTCTATGAAACCTGGGATTTCACCTCGAGTGATAATCAAAAACAAGTTCTAGTATCCTATGAGATCATGAAGATCACAGAAGTTCACATAAATCTTCTTCAAGCATGTAAAAAAAATCAAGAAATTAAGATTATGTGCTAGTAAAGGCAAAGAAACATGACAAAATCAAACCAACAAAAGAGTCAAGCACACACAAGAACACAACCTTCATTAATTTCCAAGAGCTATAATTAGTTCAATCCAATGTAATTATGATTCTTAGATATGAACTCTATAAATGATAAAAATGATAATAATTTTTTTTAACAAAAAAAAAAAACTTAAATGCAAACCTAATAAGCAATGTAATGCAAAGACAGAAAAACACACTCACATCATGCAAAACTCTAATAATATATATGTATTTAAAGACACATACCTTACTGAATCATGAGTCTTAGTAATAATACCTGCTAATTAACTTTCTATTGCAACATATTCTAGAACAATGGTCTTATTTTTCAATAAAACATGCTTTTAAAGAGTTATGATCAACACAATATTTAAGATCAGACTTTCTTACCCAAATTTTTTGAGAAAAATTATTTTTCAAATCAGTTTTAAGTTTAGGTGTAGATCTTGACTTAACAAAATATGATTGATTAACAATCATTCTTCTTTTTAAAGCATTTAAATACTTAAAATATCTAGATCTTATATGTCCAGGGATACTGCAATAATGACAAGTGGGAACAAACCTTTTAGGCTTAAGCCTTGGAGGTTTAAATCTAGATTTCTTAGCTGGATCGAATTCTTGAACATGAGATGATGTTTCTTTCATAAACACAGTCTTGGATGAAGAGGCTTCACCTGTATAACCTAGGCCATGATGATCTCCACAAGATTTACCAATTGACAAGATGTGATCGAGTTTGCTTGTTCCCGAATTGAGCATTTTTAAGGACTTCTAAGTTTCCTCCAATTTGATTCGGCTATCTTGAAGCTTTCTATCTTTCTCGGTAACCTGGACTTCATAGTTAGCTACTGCCTTCTTTAGAGAATCTCTTTCATTTACTAACTCAGTCACATGATGTGACGTCCCGTACGTTACCATACCAACCAGCCGAGCTCTGACGCCGACCGTGATGGTTGGCATCCTCGTGGGTCGTCGTCCTCTTACTTAACATACTTAACTTTCCATTCTTAACGTTTTCATTTTAAAGTGGAAGCAATTTCTATAGCAAATTTTTTTTAACTTACATATTTTACCTATATCTCTATCATACTCTTATAACATATAATTCATAAATTTCTTTCTTTCAACTTCCTTTTTGAATGCTCAGTGAAAGATTTATGGTAGTATCATACCCTAGCCTAGTCCTTTGGCACATGCAAATCTGTTCGTTATCCATCATATTACTTTAAACTAACAGGTTACTTACCTGCAACATATGAACAACTAATGAGCTAGATGCTCAGTAAGTTCAAACATACATTCATTAACTTATAATTACTAGTAATACATATTATTACTAGAATATATGACATCACGTATATGCACATTATACACATCGTCTACACCTATTCTTGAAACATAACATAATATGTTAGCCTCTTCATGCTCGTTTATCTCTTTGCTCATCGTTCTCATCATTCTATCGATCATCTCTTATCATTCTAATCTAATCTCTTCGTTTCTTTTCTTTTCATTCCTATCATTTCTTAACTTTCTGTTCTAAACTTTTATAACTTTTCTATCGTTTTGTTCTCATCTCTTATCTTTTCGTGTCTTAAAAGCCAGTAACATATACACTAGTATAACATCATTCACGACACTTGATTCCTTTACCCTTTTTCTTGGAATCAAGGGTATTTGGAGTTGCTTTTTCCTTTTGAAAATTATTTGGTTTTCTAGAATTGAAGCTTATTCTTTTCATTCATCTTTTTCAAAATTTCACTAAAAATCAAGGTAAGAGATTCAGTTAAGTCTATCTTGTCATCAACTTCTTCTTCATCGACAAATTTTTGAGTCTCCACTTGCAAGGCAATGCTTTTTGGCTTCTTATTTTGCTTCAAATTCATCTCAAAGGTCTATAAAGAGCCCATTAATTCATCTAACCGCATGGTACTCATATCTCGGGCTTCCTTAATGGCCGTGACCTTATAGGCAAATCTTTCCAGTAAAGATCTCAACGTCTTTTTCATCAATTTTGTCTCAGAATATTTTTCACCTAGAGTAAAAGCTTCATTAGCAATATCACATAATTTAGCATTGAAATAAACTATTGTCTCACTTTCAAGCATCCTGAGATTTTCAAATCGTGTTGCCAGAATTTGGAGTTTTGACATCTTCACTGTAGTAGTCCCTTCATAGGCAGTCTCTAGAATAGTCCATGCTTCCTTGACGTCTCATAAGTGGAAATAAGCTTGAATTGATTGGCATCCATAGCATTAAAGATTGCATTCAAAACCTTAGAATTATTGTTTGCCAATCTATCTTCATCACTAGACCATGTTACTTCGGGCTTCGGAATAGTCTTGTCCTCATCATCCTTGGTAGTAGAGTGTGTTCAACAGGTTAAAACAGCTCGCCATGCTCTCTCATTAAGTGTCTTAATAAAATCCTTCATACGTGCCTTCCAATAAGGGTAATTAATCCCATCAAGTAGTGGGGGACGTGAAACTGATCCTCCTTCACGCAAAAAATCCATGCCTGCAAAACAGATCAAATCCCAATATCTAACCAATAAAATATGTTAGTAACCTACTCTGACACCAATTGTAAGATCCGTTTTTATAATATTTACTAGATTTAATTAATTATCCAATTAATTAATTACCAAAAGCAAGTAAATAAATAACACAGTCAATTTTAACGAGGTTCGGTTTCCCTACTCCTCGAGATCAGGCCCAGATGTTGAACTCTTCACTAACACTTAAAAGATTATAAGCACTAATGAACTTATGCAATCTAAAGACTCTCTCTTTGTTATTACCGCCAGTCATCTTGAATTCAGTTAATGAACTCGTTCAGCAAGATCCCCTTACAAGCATATGTTGAAATCCCTTTAACTGCTATTGTCTCTTCCCGAAGACTTCAAATCTTTCTCCTGAAAGACGCAAATAATGTAAAAAGCTTCAAAATCACCAAGGACTCAAAATCACACAATCTAAACTCTTGCTCTCTATCTCAAGGACGAGTATTGTGAGCCCTTATATGGAACTTCAAAGATCTTCTTCAAAATCTCAGATTTATTTTGAATTTTAAAGATGTTACAGATACTGTTGCAACATCTATTGTAATATCGTTAAAAATTCAAATTTCAAATATTCCGAATTTTAAATCATAGATATTTTTCAAATATCATCTAAAATATATCTGCATATTTTTCCAAATAAAAATCTCAATATATATAGGTAAATTTTGGGTTTTTTGAAATCCTAATTTAAATAGGATTAGAAAATCCAATTTAAATTAGTTTATCTTTTTTTCAACTTTATCCATATCTTAACTGACTCCCCAAATCCAGATTTGCCGTGATTCTCTCAATCCCAATCAAATTTAACAAATCTACAGCAAAACTCGATGTTACAATATATGTTGTAACATCTCGTAGCACATCTTGCAGAACCTGCATAAACTTCAGTAAAACCTGCATAAACTTCTAATATTTCTGGTTTTTCCTAAATTATCATAAATGCCAGCACTAAAAAACCTAACAAAATATTTTATATTCTACATAGAAAATGACTTTGAATGGTCTTCTCCATTGACTAATATCATAAAACAAGATAGAAGTGAAGAAGGCAGATGTGTAGATGAGCATTTTCACACAGGCTCTCTTCTTTTCTCTTCACTTGTGTTTTCCCCGTCACTTCTCACATGCTAAATTTCTCAAGTCTTATGAATCTCTAGTTCGATTCGAGTCTTTGGCTTTCTAAGAATATTGGAAAGGTAATTATCCAAGTCGAAACTGCATGAACTGTGATAATCTATGATACCCCGCCTCGCGCGGGCCCGCCACTTAACATCTATTCTTACTTCTACTATTTGTTCTTTTCATATTGATATAAAAAGGTACGGAATTTTTTTTTAATATATACATACTTACACTTACTCTCTTTCTCTCCTCCTATCTGACGGATTAAGCATAGCGGGTCCATAACCTTTGACATGACATTCGCAACCCATTCCACCAATCCCGTATCTCAATAAACTCAAATGGCATGTTGTTTAACTTTGTTACCTGCACACGAATAAACTGGTGAGCTAAACGCCCAGTAAGTTCAAACATAAAAACATAAATCATAAAACAGTATATTATACTGTTATATTCTGTCATATAAACATATATACTATCTGTAGTATATATTTACTAAAAACATATCGTGCATTAACCCAAGTAATCACATAATTTGTGATAACTATTAGTATTCTATAAAATTAGAATAACTATAAATACACCAACTGTAAAAACAGTGGTATACCATGATGTCACTCATGCCATCTCTTAAAACTTTATTCTGATGTAATGACAAATAATCACATAAATTGTGATAACTATTAGTATTCTATAAAATTAGAATAACTATAAACATACCAACTGTAATAACAGTGGTATCCTCTGATGTCACCCATGACATCTCTTTAAACTTTACTCTGATATATTAACATAACATCACATATAGGGTTAGCATAAACATCACATCATGTGGTAGTGCTCATATTATACTCATTTATTCTTTTATTCATATTTCTCATTCTTTCTTTCATTAAATCATTCTTTGCTTTCAATTTATGGGTCTCGCGCCCGTCATACTGTATGGGCCTCGCGCCCGTTAAACTGTATGGGTCTCGTGCCCTATATATCATGGGTCTCGCGCCCGTTAAACTGTATGGGCCTCGTGCCCGTTAAATTGTATGGGCCTCGCGCCCGTTACACTGTACGGGCCTCGCGCCCGTCATACTGCATGGGCCTCGCACCCTATATATCATGGGCCTCGCACCCGTTAAACTGTATGGGCCTCGTGCTCGTTAAACTGTATGGGGCTCGCGCCCGTAGTGCTATATCTTTAATAATTAGCACAACATGTAATTTATAAACATATATATACAAATGCGCATAACATATAAGTTAGCGCAAAACATTGCAATCAAACACAACAATTATGTCTTGAGTGTTTTATGCTCAGTTTTTCGATTTATTCTGTTCATTTATTATCTTATCTGTACTTTAACTCTGTATGAGCCCATTTTGATCGTATCGAAAAGCGCGCTGTAGAGGGGCCTGGGAGCTACCCTGGCTCTCCCTCATCTGTGCTATGTTTTCTGCTTTGACATGAAATAACTTCCCCTTGTGAGAGGCCGGTACGCCAAAACATTAGGTTTTTATTACCCTGTTGTTTAATGTTCAAGTGTACATATGATAACATCTTTACTGTGCAGTCATAAAGACTGTAAACATCACATATTAATACTGTGATTAATCAAACATTAATACTGCTCTACGATCATAATGTAGTAACTGAGATCATAAAAATGGAATCCAGTAAGTTTGGAACCTCTCGTCCAAACTTATCACATATACAGAACAGTACATAAATTATACTTAATTTATTTATTCTCATTATTTTCATCGTTTCATTAAAACGATACCTCACACTCTTGGGAGGTTGCCTCATTAAATATAAGGCATACAAATACTCAATGCAGTCATAACAATATAAAGAATCAGATTCCCGTGAATCTGAAACAATTGTAATAATAGTATAAATTACACAGTCATATCATAAACCATATAGTTTAGTACACAACTATACCAGTAGTTGTGCACCCGTCATCAATCACAAATCAAACAATTATATAGTTTAGGGGAAAATATATTTTTCCACCTAAACATAACCATATCAATTTGTTCGTGCACAGACAATTTAATGTCTGAACTTACCTTAATGCTGCTAACATCAGCTTTCTGTGGTTCCTCGACAATCCATCATCACTGTCCCGTTGAACTCCTATAACCGAAAAATTAACGGTTATTTAAAATCTTTGTTTCATATATAAAACTTTATAAAACGTAAAAATACTATGTTTTATTTCTTAATAAAGAACTTAGGAGCTTAACGTTTCATTTTTAACTTTTCTGTAAACTTTTGACAAAATTAGCATTTTGCTCCAATCGGAACTTTTCTTATTTTTTTTTCATGCTTAACTCTTAACTTTGGCCTTTAAAACTTTAATTAAAGTCTTAGGATTATGTTCTAGGCTTTAACGACTCTTTTTCTAACTTTCTGAAATTTTTGGTCAAAATGACCATTTTGCCCTTGACGGTTCTTTGAATCTTAACCTTCTCGTTTTAAAGGCTTAGACTGAATTTTCTAAGCTCAAAAATCATCCATTTGACTTTTAAAAACTTACTGGAACTTTTCCAGATTAATTTCTATATTTTTCATAATTTTTACTATTCCCGGCCCTCGGGAAGTTCTATTCCGACATAAAAGTCGGTTTCTTGCTTTTCTTACATTTCAGGCCTCGAAGGTTGTTTTACAATTCTTAAAACATCCCTTTTTTCCATTTTTCATTTTTAATTCATAAAGGGCTCGGGTTTACCTGCCCGATCACGTTTTTAAACCCTTATTTCCAGAAATGCCCTTTATGCCATTTTAAAAATTTCGGCAGCATTTCCCCTTAATTTTTAGGCTCCCAGCGTTTAGGAAACGCCTCAAAATCATCTAACCTCGTCTAATCTATCACGTACTATACCAGAGGCCTAATTTTACGTAAAAGTTACACACTTTTTGTGTAAAATTTACACTTTTTCATATTTTTTTTTATATCTGCTATTTCATTTATTTTTCTTTCTTTCTTTTACAATTTCTCATATCAATACATCACATTAACATACATTCATCTTAATTAACAAATTGAGGAACAAGAGTGGTCGAGATTATACTGAAAATGCCGTTCGATCTCGATCGTATAAACTTTATTCTTTGGTTTTTTGCATCTGGAGTTTCGTTTTGCAAATCCGATTTCGCGGATGCGTTCGGAACATCGAAAATAGGCCAACGGGCCAATCTTCAAAATTTGATTAACGGTCGCCGTTGATCGGTGTTGACCGTCGTTGACCGACGTTGACTCGCCGTTGACTGGCGGTTGACGGCGGCGACGGTGGCAAGTGAATAGCCCATCTTGAAGAGCTCGATGAGAGGAATCCATTGGTGGCCTCAATTTCATGTTTGGAGACCCCTATCGCCGGAAAATCCCCTCGAAAGCCACGGCCACAGCGGCGACGGTGGAACTCCGCCGTGCTGGACTTTTTCCCCGAAATTGGTTGAGGGCTTTTGCTCCCCACAACCCCACGACCATTTTTGCACTGGTGGCTCTCTTCAATTTGGCCGGAATCGGTGAAAATCGACGGTGGATCCCACGACGGCGACGACGGATTTCTCGAAGCTTGGTCAGCACGATACGGCAATTGTTGCCGTGAACCACCAAATGGGTTTTGTAGTACTCTTCACCACGAACCTTTTGGGACCGGTTTCGTGGCAAACGGTGGCCGGACGACGAAGATACGACTGTTTGAAATTCACGGCTCTGGCGAGCTTCGAGCGGCGCGTGCGGCTTGCTCCGGCGCGTCGACCCACCGTTGGATTCAGCTCAGCGAGAGCTTTCCAATGGTGCCGGTGGTGTCGTAAACGGAGGTCGTATGTGAAAGTTGGTCACTGTTCATATTTGAGAGAATTTTAGGGGTAGAATTTCGGATTTTTCGAATTTTATGAGGAATTTATGAATTTAACCCCCAAAATTTCCTATTTATACTCTTCTCCCCAAAATTTTTAACTTGGGCTATCCTGACTAATTTGGACGTGCTGAATCCAAATTTATTAGTTTTATTTTAATCCGAGGTCATCTTGACCATTTTTTGATACTGCGTATTTTTTTGCATTCCCAGTTGAAATTTCTGTTTTGTGCTCAATTGACTAATTTGAGCATCCTGATTCCAAATATATCAGTTTCAGGTCGAGAAAATGTCGTCTTAACCCTTTTCTCGATACTGTACATACGATATACACATTTCCCGAAAACAGTAAAATTTTCCGGTTGTTACATAATCAATGTTTCAATTTTTATCTGTCTATGAAGAGATAGGAATTACAATGATTTGTATTTTTTTCTTGCAGTAATTAAGTAATCTCGGCCTTTATGAGAGATTCGGAATCAATAGAGAGGTCATGTCTCGTTTGACTGAGGAGGATTAAACTTTGGTTTACTTGACGCACCTAAGATATCAATCTTGCAAGATCAGAAAGGTGAATTGGTAAGTCATGGAAAAATATTCTCAATCAGTCATCTACAGTTTTAATATTGAAAGAACTTTGCTTAATTTATCTAATGTGATGATTACCTATTGTGCAAATGTGTAAAATATAGTATATTTATCTTTGTAACAGAAATCATACCAAATAGTTTGCGGTCCAAGTTTTACTTCCTGAAAAACTTGTCTAGAACGAGGATTAATTTAACAATTTTTGGATTTAATTTTATATCTAAATTCCCTTTATAATAAGGAAAATTGGAATTTAATCGACATTAATTCCTTTTTAGGTATGGTTATAAAACTATGGTGAATTTAAATTTTAAAATAATTTCTAACTTTTTCAATAAATATTGGGTTTGAGAATCTAATCCCATGTTCTTGAGTTTGTATCAAAACTAGAATTTTGATACGCTACATTTTGTCTAATCATGTAAAACGTCCCTTGGGTTTGAGAATCTAATCCCATGTTCTTGAGTCATTTTAGTTTCAATAAACACATTTGTTTTTTTTTTTTTTCCCCCAATGGGCGCTGCTGCCTAAGTCCACCATTGTGTGCGATTTTACCAGTTTTTCTCATTTTTAACAGTTTCTTGAAAATTTTGTATCTTTCATATTATAGAGATTTTGACAAAACTTTCTTACCAAAAAGGTTCATTTTTTTATTATCTAAGATTTTCATGTTTATTGTAAAATCTGGTTTTGTCCATAAGAATTCCGTTTTCATAAAAATCAGAAAGTTGACGTTTCAAAAACTGTTTTTGACAGTTTTTACAAAAATGAGGAAATCATTATTTTGAAATCCATATTTTGCAACTATGAAAACTAATATATAGCAATTTTATACAGTATAACACTTATACCATAGATTTTTCCTAAAATTCTTTCGGTGGTTTTTAACTGGTAAAAAACATTTTAACACAAACCTTTTTCCATTAACGAACAAAATCGCAATTCTAGACTCTTGATTTTTCTTCAGTTTCTAATATTTTTCCTATTAACTATAACAAAATCATACCTAACCATGCACTTAAACTTACCATAATCATACAAAGATCATTATTTAATCTGTGATCCAAGACTCAAGCCCCATGTTTCCATACCTGTCCAAATTTCATCTATCAAAAGGTAGATATTCTAAATATTTGATCTGTCTAGAAACTTGATGTCCAAGTTTTGATTCTGCATTTTAATAAAATCCTATCTATGTTAATCTTAAAACTGTTATTTCCCATTTACTACACTGTTCAAGTTGTTAGACTTGCATAATGTGATTTGACAATACATAATGACTTTTATTAGTTAGTCACATTTACTATTTATTTTTTTAATAAAGTAAAGTGATTTCATAATATGTGACAAAATAAATTATATAATTGTCAAATCATAAAACATATTCCATTCGTATCCTATCTCATATTGTAAAGTTATTTTGTTTTTAATTTTCATAAATATGTTGTAAGTTTACACTATGTGACATTAAATTGTCTCCTATTGTGATAACTGGGAAAATTCATATTTCTCGGAGAATAACTACACAATAAATTTAACCGTAAAATGTGAAATTAAATGATTTAATATTGTTTAGAACTAAATAAAATGTTCTAATAATGTTAAAGGATGAAAAATGATTGATAGTGATATTATGTGTGTACACGTGTATGCCACTCACAGTATCAAGAAGTAGGTCAAGATGGTATTATCTTGACATAAAATTGATAAATTTGGGTTCAGCACTCCCAAATTAGTTAGGATAGCCTATCAGCACGGTCAAATATGATAATTGAGCACAAGGGTAATTTTTTACCGAGAATTCGCAGTATTGAAAACTGGTCAAGATGACCTCAGATGAAAATAAAACTGATATATTTGGATTCAAGACGCCCAAATTAGTCAGGAAAGCCCATGTTGAAATTTTGGGCGAAAAAGTATATAAAGAGCGAAAAAAAGTGAAATTTCCTCATTTTTCCACGTGCACTCTCTTTCCTCCCTTCTCTTTCTCTCTCTACCCACATGTGAACAGTAACAAACTTTCACATACGGCCTCTGTTCATGACACCGTCGGCACCGTTGGAAAGCTCTTACTGAGCTGACTTCAACGGTGTGTCGAGTCGACGGAACCGACGCCGGAGGAGCTCGCACGCGCCGCCTGAAGCCGCCGGCCAACGGAAATTTCGCGACGCCGTATCTCCGCCGTCTGACGTCCGATCAATCTAATTCCGATCCCAAAAGACTCGTGGTGAAGAGTAGAACAAAACCCAGGTGGTGTTTCAGCTCAACAACCGCCGGATCGCGCTGCCCAACTCCGCCGTCGGCGTTGCCGTCGTTACCGTGAAACCTGCCATTTCCGGCGGAGTTGAGTTGCAAGGTGGGTATCAAAATACTCAGAACAACACGTAGATCAAAAGCCCCAAATCAATTTTGGGCAACGATCGCCGGAAAACGGAGATTTAAGCTCGCCGCCGCCGTCGGTTTTCCGAGGGGTTATCTCCGGTGATAGAGGCGTCGAATGGTGAAATTGAGACCACCAATGGATTCCTCACGTCGAGATCTTCAAGATGGACTACCCACATTCCACCGTCGCCGTCGGTCAACATCGGTCAATGGCCGGTCAACGGCGACCGGTGACTGAAAATTGAAGAATGGCCCGTTGGCCTATTTTCGATGTTCTGAACGCATCCGCGGAGTCAGAATTACAAGACGGGACCTCAGATATGAAAAATGAAGAATTAGGGTTTATGCCGTCGAGACCGGACTGTAATTCGATATAAATCCCAACCTCTTTACGTTTCACAATTTAATTGTTTGGGACTATTGTATGATTTTATAATTATTGGTATGAAAATTATGGAAAAGAATGTATGTAAAAAGAAGAAAATGGCTATAATGGAGGAAAAGAAAAATATGTGATAATGTAACGATTTTACGTAAACAGTACAAGTTTTACGTAAAATCTAGGCCTCTGGTATAGTACGTGATAGAATTAGATCAGGATAGATCGTTTTCAGGCGTTTCCTAAACGCTGGAACCTCAAAAATTAAGCGGAAATGCTGTCGAAATTTCTAAAAACGGCACTAGGGGTAATATGGGAAATGAAGGGTAAAATATGATTGGGAAGGTAACCCGAGCTCTCTCGAGGAATTAGGATATGGAAAAAGGAAGAGGCAAGTTATAATTAGTAAACCGACCCTTTGAGACCCTGGAACGCAAGAAAAACATGAAACTGACTCTTAGGTCGGAATAGTACTTCCCGAGGGCTGGGAATGTGAAAATTGGTAAAATGATAAGAATTGATCCGGAAAAGATCTGATAAGATTTAAAAAGTAAATTAGATGATTTTGGATTTAGAAAATCAAGCCTAAGCATGAAAATGAAAATGTTATGATTAAACGATCCATCAAGGGCAAAATGGACATTTTGCCCCAAAGATTCTCAAATTATGGGAAAAGAGCCCCAATGACCCCGGAATAGGGTAATGAAATTTGTAAAAGCCAAAATTGAGGTTTAAGTTATGAAAAATCACATCAAGGGTAAAATTGTAATTTTGTCAAAAGATAGGGGTAAAATTGTAATTTTTCAAAAAGTTGGAGAAAAATTCAAAAATAGCCATTAAGGTTTAAAAAGCTGTCCAAAGGCTATAATTAAGGATTATAAGATCAAAATCAAGCCTTTTAATAAAATAAAAGTTATAAATGAAAATGTGATTAACGGACAAAATTTGTCTGAAGGATCCCGATCCAGACGCGACAAAGGACGTCGATGGATTCTAAGAAGAGGATAAGCACACTATGAGTAAGTTCAGACATTTACCCATCTGCAACTATGAACAAGCTTATCGTATTTATATGTTTTGTATGCAAATGTCATGATGTGATTTATGATGATGATATAGTAATGCTATAACAATGCTATGATGATGCTATAGTAATGCTATAACAATGCTATGATGATGTTAAAAGATAGGTTTTAATAAATAATTTATAAAAATATATATATGAATATATATTGAATTACAAAGGAAATGTATTATAAAAGCTTTATGAGAGTAAAGATGTGAGAATGAGAGATAGAAGAATGGAAAGAGTAAGAACGAGAATGTTATGATAGAATGCATAAGAAAGAGATGAGATATGAAAGGAAAGAATAGATGTTTTATGAAAAGTTTTATGGAAGTTAAGTTATGATTGATAGAGCAACAATGATCGTTAATGAAAGGAATTAAGAAAGGGTATGTTTTATGAGAACGAAATGATAGGTGTTTTATGAAAAATGATATGAAAGTAAAGAGTTAGACAAGAAAGAGAAGTAATGATAGGTTATGATGGAAGGTATGATGAAAGGATTAGAACATAAAGATAAGATGTGATTAATAGAATAGAACGATAGGTTATGATCGATAGGAATATGATGATAAGATATAATAGATAGAATGATGCAAATGATAAACAGAGAATAATTGTCTGCACTTAACTAAACGTCTTTTTGTTTGTTATGATGTGATGTGATGTGATGTGATGATATATAAGTAATATGTGCTATATATGCTAAAGTGTGACTGACATAATTCACACGAGTAAAGTACAGAATTAAGAAAAGAAAAACAACAAAACGAAACAACGATATATATGTCTTATGAAATAAGAATGAAAGAATAAGATGTCAATGAGAAAGAATTACGAAAGAAAGATAGAACGACGAAAGAACAAATGTCCCATGAAATGTTCTATGAAAAAATGAGAAAGGAAAGATAGTGAATGTCATGAAAAAGATGTACAACGAAAAATCAATATAAGAAAAATAAAAGTATACAAGATAATAAGACTGAAAACTTAAGTTGTTGGCGTACCGGTCGCCCTATACGGTCGAGACTTCAGGTCTATATCCTCCACATAGATGTGGTGCTACCCTGAAGGTGTGGTAGATTATAGGTTGGACCAACCTCGAAGGTGTGGTAATTAATGTGACTGTGAGGTAGGTTGGTGGGTTGCTCCCCCTTCTCTCACTGTCCGCGCGCAAATAGGTACATTCAACAACGGGCCCACCGAAGGAAAGTGAAAAGAAAAGAAACGAAAGGAGAGTGAAAAGAAAAGAAAGGAAAAGAGTGTGAAAAGAAAAGAAAGGAAAGGAGAGTGCGTGAAAAGAAAAGAAAGGAAGAGAGAGTGAAAAGAAAAGAAAAGAAAATGATACGAAAAGAAAAGAAAAGTAAAGAACGATAAGAAAAGAAACGAATGATATGAAAGAATGACATAATGAAATCGATGAAAAATAAATAAATAATAAAACAAAGTTTATAAGAATACAATGGAATTAATATATGTGATGTGATGTAATTGATGTTATATGTACGATATGACACATTTTTACGTGATGTTATACTAGTGTATATGTTACTGGCTTTTAAGATACGAAAGGTTAAGAAATGATGATAAAACAATAGAAAAGTTATAAAGGTTTAGAACAGAAAGTTAAGAAACGATAGGAATGAAAAGAAAGGAAATGAAGAGATTAGAATAAAATGATAAGAGATTATCGATAGAATGATGGGAATGATTAGCGAAGAGATAAACGAGCATAGGGAAGCTTACATTCGATGTTATGTTTTGATGATATGTATAGACAACGTACGTGATGTTATATATTCTAGTAATAATATATATTACTAGTACTTATAAGTTAATGAATGTATGTTTGAACTTACTGAGCATTTAGCTCATTAGTTGTTCATATGTTGCAGGTAAGTAACCTGTTAGTTTAAAGTAATATGATGGACAACGGACGGATTTGCATGTGCCAAGAGACTGGGCGAGGGTATGGTACTACTATGAGTCTTTCGCTGAGCGTTCAAAAAGGAAGTTGAAAGAAAGAAATTTATGAATTATATGTTATAAGAGCATGATAGAGATATAGATATAATATGTAAGTAAAAAAAAAAATTTTTTTGCTATAGAAATTGCTTCCGCTTTAAAATGTGTGACGCCCCCCACGTACGTTACCATACCGATCAGCCAAACTCTGACGCTGACCGCGATGGCTGGCAACCTCATGGGTCGTCATCCTCTTACTTAACATACTTAACTTTCTATTCTTAACGTTCTCATCTTATAGCGGAAGCAATTTCTATAGCAAAAAATTTTTTTTTATATCTATAACTCTATCATACTCTTATAACATATAATTCATAAATTTCTTTCTTTCATCCTCCTCTTTGAACGCTCAGCGAAAGACTCATGGTAGTACCATACCCTCGCCCAGTCCCTTGACACGTGCAGATCCGTCCGTTGTCCATCATACTACTTTAAACTAACAGGTTGCTTACCTGCAACATATAAACAACTAATGAGTTAGATGCTCAGTAAGTTCAAACATACATTCATTAACTTATGAATACTAGTAATATATATTATTACTAGAATATATGACATCACGTATATATACATCATACACATTGCCTATACATATCCTCGAAACATAACATATTATGTTAGCCTCTTCATACTCATTTTTCTCTTTGTTCATCGTTCTTATCATTCTATTGATCATCTCTCATCATTCTAATCTAATCTCTTCATTTCTTTACTTTTCATTCTTATCATTTCTTAACTTTCTGTTCTAAACCTTTTTAACTTTTCTATTGCTTTATCATCTCTTAACCTTTCATATCTTAAAAGCTAGTAACATACACACTAACATAACATCACGTAAAAACGTGTCATTTACATCATACACATAACCTCAAATACATCACATCACATATATTAACTCTATTATGTTCTTTTAACTTCGTTTTATTATTTATTTCTTTTTCATCGATTTCATTATGTCGTTCTTTCATATCATTTGTTTCTTTTTATGTCGTTCTTTACTTTTCTTTTCTTTTCATATCATTTCTTTTCTTTTCTTTTCTTTTCACGTTTTTTTTTTCTTTTCTTTTCTCTTCTCGCTCTTTTCCTTTCTTTTTCACTTTCTTTTCTTTTCTTATCTTTCACTGGTGGGCCCCGTCGTTGAACGTACCTAGTTGCGCGCTGACAGTGGGAGGACGGGGAGCTACCCACCAACCTACCTCACAGTCTCATAAAACCTCACCTGCCGGGGTTGATCCATCCTATAATCTACCACACTTCGGGGTAGCACCACATCTGCGCGGAGGATATAGACCGGAAGTCTCAACCATATAGGGAGACCGGTACGCCAATATTAAGTTTTCAGTTTTCTTATCTTGCATTCTTTTAGCTTTTCTTATATTGATTTTTTTCGTTGTACATCTTTTTTCATGACATTCATAATCTTTCCTTTCTCATTTTTCATAAAACATTCCATGGAATATTTGTTCTTTCGTTATTTTTCTTTTCTTAATTCTTTACTTTACTTGTGTAGATTATATTAATCACATTTTAACATATATAACACATATTACTTATATATATCACATCACATCATAACAAATAAAACATGTTTTGTTACGTGTAGACAATTATTCTCTGTTCATCTTATCATTTGCATCCTCCTATCTACCGTATCTTATCATCATCCTCCTATTGATCATAGCCTATCGTTCTATTCGATCAATCACATCTTATCGTTATGTTCTAATCCTTTCATCATACCTTTTATCATAACCTATCATTGTTTTTCTTTCTTGTCTAACTCTTTACTTTCATATCATTTTTCATAAAACATCTATCCTTTCGTCCTCATAAAACATCCCTTTCTTAATTCTTTTCATCACCGATCATCATTGCTCTATCAATCATAACTTAATTTCCATAAAACTTTTCATAAACACCTATTCTTTCCTTTCATATCTCGTCTTTTTCTTATGCATTCTATCATAACATTCTTATTCTTACTCTTTCCATTCTTCTATCCCTCTTTATCACGTCGTTACTCTCATAAAGCTTTTATAATATCTTTTCTTCATAATTCAATATATACATATATTTATATATATATTTATAAATTACTTATTAAAACCTATCTTTTAACATCATCATAGTATTGCTATAGTGTTACTATAGCATCATCATAAATCACATCATGACATTTACATATAAAACATATATAAAAACGATAAGCTTGTTCATAGTTGCAGATGGGTAAATGTCTGAACTTACTCATAGCGTGCTTATCCTTTCCTTGGGATCCGTCGACGTCCTTTGTCGCGTCTGGATCGGGTTCCTACAGATAAATTTTGTCCGTTAATCACATTTTCATTTATAGCTTTTATTTTATTAAAAAGCTTGATTCTAATCTTATAACCCTTAATTATAGCCTTAGGACAGCTTCCTAAACCTTAATGGCCATTTTCGAATTTTTCTCCAACTTTTTGAAAAATTACGATTTTACCCCTAACTTTTGATAAAATTACAATTTTACCCTTGACGTGATTTTTCATGACTTAAACCTCAATTTTGGCTTTTACAAACTTCATTAACCTATTCCGGGGTCACTGGGGCTCTTTTCCCATATTTTGAGAGTCTTTGGGCAAAATGACCATTTTGCCCCTGATGAGTCGTTTAATCATAACATTTTCATTTTTATACTTAGGCTGGATTTTCTAAACCCAAAATCATTTAATTAACTTTCTAAATCTTATTGGACCTTTTCCGGATCAATTCTTATCATTTTGCTAATTTTCACATTCCCGGCCCTCGGGAAGTACTATTCAAACCTAAGAATAGGTTTTATGTTTTTCTTGCGTTCTAGGGTTTCGAAGGGTCGGTTTACTAATCGTACCTTACCCATTCCTTTTTCCTTGCCCTAATTCCTTGAGGGGGCTCGGGTTCCTTTCCCAATCATATTTTACCCCTCGTTTTCTCATATTACCCTTGGTGTCATTTTCAGAAATTTCGGCAGCATTTCCGCTTAATTTTTGAGGTTCCAGCGTTTAGGAAACGCCTGAAAACCATCTATCCTAATCTAATTCTATCACATACTATATCAGAGGCCTAGATTTTATGTAAACTCATACTGTTTACGTAAAATCATTACATCATCACATATTTTTCTTTTTCTCCATTACAGTCATTTTTTTCTTTTTACATACATTCTTTTCCACATTTTTCATACCAATAATCATAAAATCATATAACAGTCCCAAACAATTAAATTGCGGAACATAAAAAGGTCGGGATTTATACCGAATTGCAGTCCGGTCTCGACGACATAAACCCTAATTTCTCGTTCTTCATATTTGAGGTCCCGTCTTGCAATTCCGACTTCGCGGATGCGTCCGGAACGTCAAAAATAGGCCAACGGGCCAAACTTCCATTTTCGGTCAACGGTCGCCATTGACCGGCGGCGACGGTGGCAAGTGGGTAGTCCATCTTGAAGATCTCAACGAGAGGAATCCATTGGTGGCTTCAATTTCACCATTCGACACCTCTATCGCCGGAAATCGCCCCTCGAAAACTCGGTCACGGCGGCAGCTTTGGAACTCCGCCGTGCCGGACTTTTTCTCCGAAATTGATTGAGGGCTTTTGCTCCCCTCTTCACGGCGACCATTTCTGTACAGGTGGTGCAGCTCAACATCGCCGGAAACAACGGGTTTCACGGCGGCGATGGCGACGGGCAGAGTTGGGCGGCGCGATCCGGCTGCCGTTGGGCTGAAACTCCACCTGGGTTTTGTTCTACTCTTCACTACGAGTCTTTTGGGACTGGTTTCAGCTTGATCGGACGTCGGACGGCGGAGATACGGCGTCGCGAATTTTCCGGTGGCCGGCGGCTTTGGGCGGCGCGTGCGCTCTCCTCCGACATCGGTTCCGTCGACTCGGCACATCGTTGAACTCAGCTCGGCGAGAGCTTTCCAACGGTGTCGGCGGTGTCGAAAACGGACACCATTTCCGGTGGTCGGTTACTATTCATCAATGGGGGTAGAGAGAGAAAGAGAAGTGATTAGAGAGAGTGTGTATATGGACAATGAAGACATTTTACTTTTTTCCGCTCTTTATATACTTTTTCACCCAAAATTTTCAACATGGGCTTCCCTGACTAATTTGGGCGTCCTAAATCCAAATATATCAGTTTTATTTTCATCTGAGGTTATTTTGACCAAATTCCGATACTGTGAATTTTCGGTCAAAATTTACCCTTATGCTTAATTGTCAAATTTGAGCGTGTTGATAGGCTATCCTTACTAATTTGGGAGTGCTAAACCCAAATTTATCAGTTTTATGTCAAGATAATATCATCTTGACCTATTTCTTGATACTGTTAGTGGCACTCATGTGCACACACATAATATCACTATTACTCATTTTTCATCCTTTAACATTGTTAGAACATTTTATTTTAGTTCTAAACAATATTAAATCACTTAATTCTACATTTTAACGCTTAAATTCATTGTGTAATTATTCTCCGAAAAATGTGAATTTTCCCGGTTGTTGCAAAATGAGAACGTTAAGAATGGAAAGTTAAGTATATTAAGTAAGAGGACGACGACCCACGAGGTTGCCAACCATCACGGTCGGCGTCAGAGCTCGGCTGGTTGGTATGGTAACGTACGGGGGACGTCACACCTATCCTATTTCATATTAATGAGTCACATTATGTCATAATATTACAGCCATATATTTGTGACATTGAATTTAATTATCACATCATCAAAATATAAGATATCACAACTTTAGGTTAACATTATAACTTAAACTTTCAATCAGCACATGGAATAAGAATCTAAACATAGAATTTTAGTTAATTAATAATAGAATGCACCAAAATTCTTTATAAAAATTTGGGTATTACAGAAAATTAATCCTCTTTCTAGTTTACTTGCTTATTTGATGGCATAAAGGGAAACAATCTCATTTCCCTTTAATGTTTACTAAACCTAGTAATATAAATTTTGTTGATATAATTATTAAAATATCCTTTTACAATTAAAAAATCATTAACACATGAAAATTTATAAAAAGTATATAAGTAAAATTAGCATTTATTCTGGAATCAATATAAGAGGAATGTAAAGATTGACATTTCCCTTTTCACTTCTCATATTGGGTGCACTCCGCTAAATTCTCATGTTCAATTTATAAATACACATTATTAAGGGAATGACTACTCACACTTTTTTTCTTTTTTTCTTTTTTCACTTTGATACAAAGTGTACGTACCCTTAATCTTTTTCTCCTTCTTTCTCCTCTCTATCAACTCATTCTCTCTCTTCACCTCTCACTCTCTGCTCAGGCATCATTGACGAGAATTGATGGAATCGCGAGGCTAAGAACACGGTGAGCTTGCGATTCTGATGAGAGCACGTCTCATCAATGGAGCTCCGTGCTCTGTTCATGGGAGATTGGAACTCTGTTGTGACACCCCGTAGAAGAAGCACTTCTTGGGCATTGCGAGGCTTCTTTTCCGCGACGACAAGTCATAAGCCTGGTTTTGATATTCTTTTTAACATGGATTTACTAAGATTTATAAGGATTTACACATATTTAAATTATTAAGTTTGGATTTACAATTCAAGATTTACAGGGTTTTAAAATAACATTCATGACGGATTTGAAATGCAATCCTAAATCATGAGAGGAGGAAATCATCCATCGCCAACGAAGACTACACTGTTGGAAGGTTGGAGGTCTAGTGCCGATGGTGACGAGGTTGGACCTATACGATGACGCAGCCGGAGTGGATGAAGCCACCACTACATTCAGCAGTGTTGCCATCAGCCTCACGGCATTCGTCGTTATCGGTCGTCCTTGCGATAGCGATGGCGGATAGGAGAGAGAGGAGAGAGAAAGGAGAACGATTCCATAGTCTGTTACAGCGGCGACAGTGACGACATTGATGAGTGCTCGACATCCACAGGGATGGTGACAGCAACGACGAGAGCGAGGGCGGGGTTGCCCCTTGTGCATGACATCCACGGTAATGGAATAGACCCTGAAACTATTTCAAGCGCATTTAGGGAATCTAAAATCTTATAATAGCTAATAGTTATTCTTTTCAATCCTAAAAAAATTTAAGCTATAATTGAGCGTCAAAGTATGCCATTTGGATCGATCTCTCTCTCTCTCCCTCCCTCCCTCTTTAATTACTTGTAGTGTCCTCATCATTATCATTAATCTTGGATCAATCTTCTTAATTTTAATTCGTGCTCAATTTTGGTTTCGCAAATAAAACTTCTTAATCATAAGAATACTTAGACGAAAAAGAATACATTCATGTATATATGATGTCCATATGAATATATACGTCTAATCGGAAATTAAACTACATAACTATTTATGTTCGTCTTATGGCAGACTGCAAACGTGGCACAAAGGAGTAAAGTGTCATCTTGCTATAAGAAAAAGGCAAAAGGTTAGATCAAATGGCAGAGACTGCAGTGGGCTTGGTTATAGATAAGTTGGTCGCGTTGCTAACTGAAGAAGCGCACTTGTAGAAAGGCATTCACAATGAAGTTGAGGACATTAAATGTGGTCTAGAATTCCTTTTCGCTTTCCTTAAAGATGCAGATACAGAAGCAGAAAGAGACCAAAGCACAAACAAGTGCCAGGGTGGAGAAACTTAGACAATAGGCATTTGAACTTGAAGATGTTATTGATGAATATACACATCTCATGGCACAACAGCAATGTCCCCACAAGCATAGATTTATCAGCTTTCTTCGCAGAAGTGCCTGCTTGGCTATAAAACTAAAACCACGTCACGCGTCAAAAATACAAGAGATAAAATGAAGGGTTCGAGATATAAATGACAAGAGTTCAACATACAGCTTCAATTCCATACAAGCAAGATCCGCAACTTCTGAAGATCAGACGTGTTATGATCCTCGAATTGATTCTTGCTTCCTTCAGGAGAATGAAGTTGTGGGTTTTCAATTTAGTAGAGACAAATTGATTGCATTGGTGGAAGATGAATCTCCTCAACGTAGTGTCATTTCGGTAGTGGGGATGGGGGGGCTTGGCAAAATGACTCTTGTCCATCAGGTTTACATTCGTGTGAAAAAGCACTTTGATTGCCATGCTTGTGTTAGAATTGTTTAACTATAAGTGCAAAAAGATATGCTAAAGTCCCACATAGAGAGAAGATAAAGAGTATAACTCTTTATAAGAGAATACCTTTCTAGTGAACCAATGATGTGGTAAGTGAAGGGACATGCCTACATAACTCGCACACGCGCGCGCGCGTGGCGTGGGCAGTGAGGCTGTAGAGGCGCTTTTGGCACTTATTAGGCGCACTTGGCACTTGGCACGTGTCGCGTGGAGATTAAATGCTGCAATTAATATTTATTTATTTTTATTTTATTTTATAAAATAAAAATAAAATAATTCAAATTTGAATTTCGAATTTATGAAAAGATGTGACTTTTCAGAATTAGCATTCAAATTTAATTTTTCTGAAAAGATGTGACTTTTCAGATTTAACATTCAAATTTAATTTTTCTGAAAAGATGTGACTTTTCAGATATAGCAGCAATAAAATAATAACTGTTTGTATCAACAGTTGTATGTGTTGATGAATGGATGCCATTGAGTCTATATTAAGGGAAATCAGAAAACGTTTAACATAATAAGAATATTTCCTTTCGTTTTCAGTTTTTCCCTATTCTTTATTTACCAGATACTCAACTGAGTTCTTATGTTCTTTCTGTAAAATTTCTAGTTTTGCTTACTGGAAATTTACGTGAGGCTTGTCATATCCTGAGAGCGATTTGCTACTGAAACCCAAAGCAATCTCTACGGAGAGGGGGCAAATAACGCTTTAAAGAAAGCGTATTTCTTTACGTGTTTCAAGTCTCCAATATATTCTCAACAGCTTGGATTGAAGTGTCTCAATCATACGATAAGGTGGAGCTTCTGAGGAACTTACTGAGGAATTCTGCCAAGCAAGAGAGGAGCCTATTCCTGAGGGAATAAATGTCATGGATCAGAGCACATTGACAACAAAAATAGGAGATTACTTGCAAGGAAAAAGCTACTGTGTTGTTTTTGACGATGTTTGGAAATCAATTTTTTGGGCTGACATAAAAAATGCTTTACCTGAGCAACATGAAAAATCTGGAAGGATTATAATCATGACGCGAGGTGTGAAGGTTGCTAATTTCTTTAAGGAATCAGAAGTTGTTCATATCCATCAACTGCAACCCCTCCCTCCAGAAACCGCTTGGGCTTTTCAAAAAGATTTTCAAGGGCAATGTCCAGCCAACTTAGAAAAGTTGTCTCATGAGATCCTGGAAAGATGTGATGGATTACCGCCCGCTATTGTTGTCACAACAAAAGACAAGAATGCATATGAATGGGGAAAATTGGTTACTACTCTAAGCTCAAAGATGGAGAGTGATGAATGTAAAAACCGTAATAATCATGAGATATAATTACTTTGTAATACGTAATTAAGCCTATAAATACCATGTGATTACCAAGTTGGATGGATTAAACAAAATAAAGAAACATTTAATTTCTATTTATACAATAAAAGGAATAAACATGTAACAATCAAGAATTTTCATTTTCTCAGAATTATTTTTTTTAATTAATGTAATGACATTTTTATACATATGTATATATATATGAATGATTTAATACTGCTAGAATAAAATAAAAATATTCTAACAGTGTTAAAAAAAAAAAAGAAGAGAGGATAATAATAAAAATAATTTTTGAAAACTAGGGCCTTAAGACAAATTTAAAAAGTTTGGGGCAAGGAAAAAAAAAGGGGGGGATTGTTTTTTTGGATAAAAGGGGAAAAGGGGGAGGGTGAGTTAATTAACTCACCACAACCCCTTCCCCTTATTATTTCTTCAGCCCACGCCGAAGAGAGCAGAGCGAGAGAGAGAGGGAGAAATCCGGCGAAGAAGGAGAGAGAAATCCGGAGAGAGAGAGAGGGAGAGTGACGGGAGAAGATCTTCTTCTTCTTCTCCTTCTTCTTCTTCTTCTTTTCTTCTTCTTCCTCCGTTCGGCTGCAGGTGCAAACTTCTGACGGCGGGCCGAAATTTCGGCGGCAAACACAGAAGAAAGGGAGCGCGAGAAGATGGAGATCGGGGGGGTGAAAATGTCGACAGAGAAAGGGTGAAAACGCGAGCTCCTCTTCCCCTTCCTCCTTCCACGCGAACCAGCCCTGTGCAGCCGTGAGGAATCCGTGACTTCCGGCGTCTCCAAACTCGGATTTTCTTCGAGTTTCCTTTCAAAAACCGCAACTTTAGTTCCTCTAGAAGTAAAGGAACATTTTTGAACAAAAGTAACATTTTTCTTTGAATTTTTGATGATTTTCGGATTTAATATAGGGTAGTGTGAAAAATTATTTAAATGGAAATGTTAGGGTCCGAAAATGGTTAGAATTGATTGAGGATGGCTTAGGAAAGAATGTATGTGAGTTTAGGAACTTAAATACAAAAGTTTGAATAGGTTTTCTTGAGGAAACCGAAAATGTACAAAGTTAGGGTTTGAAAATTTGATGATTTTTCATGAAGAATTTGTGGCTCTTTTTGGTGAAATAATTGAACTTTATGATTGTTAACTTGATGATTTAAGTGAAAAAAATGGTTATAAGGGGTATATTAACAATAAATGCATTTGGGTTCAATTTTGAATAAATGATGGTTAAGTTTCTTGAAATGGGATTGTGAAATCTTAAAGTTGGTTTTGTTGAGTTTAGAGTTAAGAAAAGAGATTTAAAATGGTTATGTAATTGTTTGGAAGAGATTAGTTAAGTTGAAAGTTGAGTTGGAAGTTTTAGTTATTTAAATTGAATGATTTATATTATTAGTGATTTTGAATAAATGAATGGGTATGAAAAATGTAAGAAAGGATTTAATGAGAAAATAAAGTAGTAAATGGTAAGTTGGAAATGGAAAATGAAAAAAAAAATGATGATGAAAGTGATGGTTGATTTATGGATATGATTTGGAATATGTCAATGAGTAATGTGTGGGATTGATAAGCATTTTTCATAGAACGTTTTGAATGTTCTATGAAAAATTAGGCCTCTGGTATAGTAATTGGCAGGTACCTAAGTTTTGAGGCGTTACTTAAACGCTGGGACCCTAGTTTTTAAGCGGAAATGCTGCCGAAATTTCGGTAGCGATAATGAGGTGAATTAGTTGTAAAAAACTGAGAGTGTGGGTATTATGGAGATTAAAATGTTAAGAAAATTGGAATGTTAAGAAAAATGGTGAAAACAAAATACCAAAGATAGTAACAATATTTTAAGAGTTGAATTGGAGAAAAAGAGAGGAATAAGGAAAATGTAGAAATTAATGTAAATCTTACTATGATAAAAAAAAAAAAAAAGAGAATATGAGAAATAATCCATGATTATTTCTATTATAGGAAACCCAAGAAGTGAAGGGGAAAGCAGTATCAAGGATCCAAAAGGAATCACACTTGCACAGATACTGTAAATACAAACATTTACTTGTCTACCCACGAACTGACTAACTTTTATGTGTTCTGTGACATGAGCTAGATAAAAGATTACGTAGAGATGTCTTAGGAATGATATGTATGCATGATAGGTTATGATCTAAAAGCTAAAAGAATACAAGATAATAAAACTGAAAATTTAATGGTTGGCGTACTGGTCTCCCTATATGGTCGAGACTTCAAGTCTATATCTTCCGTGCAGATGTGGTGCTACCCCGAAATGTGGTAGATTATAAGATGGACCAACCCCAAAGGTGAGGTATTTATGTGACTGTGAGGTAGGTTGGTGGGTCGCTCCCCCTCCTCCCACTGTCAGTGCACAAACAGGTACGTTCAACGATGGGGCCCACCAGTGAAAGTAAAGAAAGAAAAGAAAAAAAAAAGAGAAAGAAAAAGAAAAGTGATGATAAGAAAGAAAGGAAGACATGTCATGAAAATATGAGGATGTTGCGATAAGTTATGATAAAGAACCTCAAATACTAACCTATAAGGAATTAGAATTGCATTATGTGACTAACCTTAGAGGTTATGTATATAAGTTAATTGTTTGTATGTTTGTGCTTACTGAGTCTAGCTCACAAGTCTGTTTGTGGTGTACGTGATAAAGGTAAGCAACACAGGACAGGATAGAATGACAAGGAGACTAGCAGACAGATTCTAAAGATGTCATGGACAAGGGGACGAATCCGCTATGCTTTCAGCTGCTAGAGCATTTTTGTATAAGTATATGTTCAAATATATATATATGCAGACCATATGTAAATGAAATGGAACAAAAATGAAAAAATATATATATATATAAGTTAGTATGTTTTGAGGAAAACAGAAGTTATGTAAATATGTTTCCAAAAAAAAAAAAAGTTCCCAAAATTTTTACTCTATTTTGAAAGTAAAGCTTTTAAATTACACTTCTGCAAATAAAAAGAAACGTTTATGTATACAAAGTTAATAAGAAAAGAGACGGCGAACGTCGACTCGGGCGAGCTGGGTCGGCAGGTGCCATAAAACAAGATAAATTTAATTCATTATGTTTACTCTTGAGTAAGATATATATATATATGTATATATTGAGTAATATATGATTTTATTTGTGTCCGCATACGTGTCACACACGGTTTCAAGAAGTTAGTCAATATGACCTTCTCTTGATATAAAATTGATATATTTAGGATCGGTATACTCAAATTAGTCAATCAAGCATAAAAAGTAACTTTTGACCAAGAAACATATAGTGTTAAGAAATTAGTCAAGATGACGTTTTCTTAATATGAAATTGATATATTTAGAGTTAGTATATTCAAATTAGTCAATTGAGCACAAAAAGTAACTTTTAACCAAGAAACATGCAGTGTCAAGAAATTGGTCTAAATGACATTTTCTTGATATGAAACTGACATATTTAGAATCAGTATGCTAAAATTAGTCAATTGAGCACAGAAAGTAACTTTTGATCAGGAAACACACAGTATCAAGAAAACTAGTTGAGATGATCTTGAATGAATGTAAAATTGATATATTTGGACTCAGCACACCCAAATTAGTCATTTTAGCACATGTCAAATTTTTCACACAGAATAAGTGTACTATTTATCTGTGGTGTCAATATAGTATATTGGCACAATCATAGGACCAGAAAAAGGAAATAGATAGATGCAGAGGAGGCCCATTTAAGTAGTAAATAAAGCCTACAATAATTTTAAATACAGTTAGAATTTTTACACCATGATTACGATACACAGATTAAAAAAAATACCAATAATAGCAATAACTGGTTTTTGGAAGCAGCAAGCCCATGTTTCCTTTACTGCTCACGTATCTTCCATCTTCACCATCACCATCAACTCACATCTATCTCTTTCTCTTTCTCTTTTCCTTACAACCAAACTTTTTAAGGCTTTCGACCACCAAAACAGTGTCTGTTTTCGATACCTCCTGCCTCGTTGGAAAGCTCTCGATGAGTTGAGTCTAACGGTGTGCCAAGTTGACAGAAATGCCGCCGGAGGAAGCCGCACGCACCAGAGGAAGTTACCGGAGTACCTATTTATTTTCAATGCCATAACTTTGTCCTCCGACCTCCGATTGAGGTGATTCCAGTTCCTATAGCTTCGTGGTAAAGAGGAGATTAAAACTTATGCTTCATTTCACCTCAACATCTGTAGGTCACGCCGCCCAAGGCCACCACATCACCGCCACGCCCTCACCGTAGAAGTTACTATTTCTGGCAGAGGTGATCAACACCACCCGACTCAAAAGGCTCTAAACGACGTAGAAACAAAAGCCTCAAGTCAATTTCATGAAACAACCATGGGATAGTGGAGATTGGAGCTTGCCGCCACTATCCACCATTGGAAGGTCAATCTTCAGTGATTGGAGCTTCGATTTAGTAAATTAGCACCGGAAATGAGTTCCTCTCATCAAGATCTACAAAATGGTGTCCATCTTTGCCCATGCTGCCATGCTCAATGTCGGTCAATAGCTAGTCAACGACGGTCAACGTCGGCCAACGTTGGTCAAACTTTGACTTGATCACCAAATTTTGAAGGATGGCCCTCTGGCCTATTTTTGACGTTCTGGATACGTTTGCGACCTCAGATTGACAAGACAGAATTTCAAATGTCAAGAATGGTGATTTAAAGTTTGTGCGCTCTAGATTGAGTGGCTCTTTTGATCGCCGATTGAAGTTAACTTATCCACTGGATGTCGTTGAACAATTTCAGTAGTGATTTCAACCATTTTCATTCCTCAATTTATTTATCGGAATGATTATATATTATTTATGGGATTTTGGCATATTGATACTTTAATGGTATTTGATATCTGATTAGATAGGATGATGTTAATTTAAATGGAAGAAATACATCTATAGATATGTATATATATATATATGTTTTGATTGATTATCAATACTTAAAAGTTTTATAGTATTTGATATTCAATTCGACAAAGTGAAGTTAAATTTAAATGAAATGCATATTGCTTTAATATGATAAAATTATTTTGGGTGGCACGTCTTGCAGTTATGGCGTGCCGAAATCTTTTATGAATTGTTTTCTTTCAGGTACTTTTGTGCAGTTATGGATTGTGGGAAAATGTGGAAAAATAGGGGAAATTCTGCCCATTTTTCTACAGCTCGAAACATGAATTTTAAGCAGTTTTGGACTACGGGGAAATGTGGGAAAACAAGGAAAACTCTATCTATTTTTCTGCAGCTCAAAACATGGATTTTAAGTAGTTTTGAATTATTGGAATCAGATAAAAACAGAGGAAACTCTGTCTGATTTCCTATAAAAGTATGATTTTAGAAACTTTTAAAGACACTAAATCTAATTATGTAATAAAGCAAATGTTAAGAAAAATAAGCCGTTATGCTATCGGATTTTCATGAAATCTAAACATAATTGGTGATTGATTTATAAGAAGTTTTACGAGCCAAATTAGCTTCCAAACAAAACATAGAAGTTTTAGATATTCTAAAAATGAACATTTTTCCATTGAAAAAGTTTTGTCAAATCCTTGATGGATTTAAGCTATAGTTTTTAAATAAAGATTTTACCATTTATGTCAATCACCAAAATGGTTTTGATGGTTTCAAAACTTTTAAGAAAATAAGGGATCTAATATTGCGATATTTAAAAGAAACTTTCAAAAGCTCTTTTTCAACTTGATGTGAGTTGGTGTGAAAAAGTGTATTACGAAGGTAATCAAGAGAGAATTTATTAACAGATGTTAGTTAAATTTTCTATTGAGGTCTTATAATAGGATGTTTAAGTAATAGCTAAACCAATAAACTAAGTTCAGAAATTTTGTTATGAAATACATATGAGGTTTTAAGTTGATGGAGTATTAAGTTAATACTCGTTAGGAATATATTTTCAGGTTATAAGAATTAGATTGCGTATTAGCTTAGCAAGTGGAAATGTTGAATGCGGAATCCAGGTAAGTACAAACCCCGCTTACAGTATGAACACTATGGTTTTCAAAATAATGTTTTTATATGATCAATGATATCTCAAGATAGAGTATTCCAAGCAAGTTTTCTTATGAACAAGTTTAATTGCATGATTTTGTAATACCATGTTATGATGTATGATTTATAACTTATGTTGACGTATGACATATTGCATGCTCACATTAAGTAACATGCTTAAGATGACATAAGTTAAAAAGGTGTCGTACCAACCTCTCGACCTAAAGGGAGGATTCATGTATAAGCTCCAAGTCAAGAAAGATTGATCTTGGTAATGTTGGGACCTTGCAAATCCTAACTTCTTAATAATCGCACGCACCTAATACGTACACTATGGTCCCACATGTTAAGCAAGATAATAAGATGATAAATGAAGCATAAATTGATCATGCATACGTTATTGAACATGTTTGAAAATGTTTTGCAGGATTTTATGTTTGTACTTACCAAGCGTTAGCTCACTTATGTTTGTTCATACTGTAGGTACGAGTCTAATGGACCTTCTTAAAGGACTATGCAAGTGATGGGATTTATGTGAAGGAAAGGAAATAGATACCGCCATGAAGTTTATTTCCGCATATTACAAAAGCTCATATTTAAAATTGATAAGTATATATATGTGTATGTTTCTAAGATTTTGATGAAATTTCAAATATGGTTTAAGTTATCTTACAAATTATTAGTAAGTATATAAAAATATACACATGTATATGTGTTCTTAAGTTTTATGACATCTCGAGATAAGTATAAGTAAGAGTTAAAAGACGACCACATAAAGAAGGCCATTATAGTATGAAAAATATATTTATCAATGATATTATGTACACAATCAGTTTTAAAAATTTTCCAAGTTATGCTTCTTAAGATTGTTTTATAAGTGTTACAAGTTTTAATGAATTTTACACAAGTTATGAATTTTGAGTAAGCCTTTTATGTATCCAGATTTTGAGTATGTTTCAAAAAAAAATTCTCAAAAATTTTGACATATAGTTTCAGATGGAAATAAGTAATTATGTTCAAGTAAGTAGGTTAACGGCCACATTTAGATCGGGCTGTCACAATGAACGTTTGGCGAGTATAGAAAAAATCTTATCTCTTAGTTATAATGACCTGCCTTAATACCTCAAGTCTTGTTTCTTGTATTTTGGCTGTTTTCCAGAGGACTATTCCATTAGACACCGAAGATTGATTCGTCAATGGATTGCTGAAGGCTTTGTGAAACCAAAGAAGGATAAAGCAGTGGAAGTTGTTGCAGAAGAACACTTGGCTGTGGCATCCACTGACCCAGCTCACTCGAGCCGACGTTCATCATTTCTTTTCTTATTAACTTTGCATACATAAACTTTTCTTTTCTTTTGCGGAAGTGAAATTGAAAAGCTTTACTTTCAAAATTAAGTGAAAATTGTGGAAACTTTTTTTTTCTCTTAAACATATTTACATAAACTTCCCTTTTCATCAAAACATACCAGCTTATATACTTTTTTTTTTTCATTTTTGTTCCATTTCATTTACATATTTTCTGCATATATATATATATTTGAACATATACTTATACAAAAAAATACTCTGGCAGCTGAAAACATAGCGAGTCCGTCCCCTTGTCTATGACACTTCTGGAATCTATCTATCAGTCTCCCTGTTCATCTATTATATCCTGGGTTGCTTACCCTTATCACCTATACCACAAACAGACTTGTGAGCTAGGCTCAGTAAGCATAAACATACAAACAATTAACTTATATGCATAACCTCTAAGGTTAGTCACATAATGCGATTCTATTCCTCATAGGTTAGTGTTCGGGGTTCTTTTATCATAGCTTATCGTAACATTTTAATCCTTTCATTTCATGTCTTTCTTTCTTTCTTATCATCACTTTTCTTTTTCTTTTCTTTTCTTTTCACTTTCATTGGTAGGCCCATTATTGAACGTACCTATTTGCCCGCAGACAGTGGGAGGAGGGGGAGCGACCCACCAACCTACCTTACAGTCACATATGTTTACCTCATTTTAGGGGTAAAACATTAGCTACCACACCTTCGGGGTAGGGTCCAACCTATAAACTACCGCACCTTCGGGGTAGCACCACATCTGCGTGGAGGATATAGACCTGAAGTCTCGACCGTATAGGGAGATTGGTACGCCAACAATTAAGTTTTTAGTTTTATTATTTTGCATTCTTTTAACTTTTAGATCATAGCCTATCATGCATACATACCATTCTTAAGACATCTCTAACATGATTTCTCATCTAACTCATGTCATAGAAACACATTACAAAGTTAGTCAGTTCGTGGGTAGACAAAGTAAATGCTTGCACTTACAATATCTATGCAAGTGTGATATCTTTTGGATCCTTGGTATTGCTTCCCCCTTCACTTCTTGTGTTTCTTATAATAGAAATAATCATGGATTATTTTTCATATTCACCTCTTATTTAAAACATAGCAAAAATTGCATTAAATTTCTACATTTTCCTTATTCCTCTTTTTCACTCCAAACACTCCAAATCAACTCTTAGAATGTTGTTACTATCTTTAGTCTTGTGTTTTCACACTTTTCCTTAGCATTCAAAACTTACTTAACATTCTAATCTTCATAATGTCCACACTCTTAGTTTCTTACAACTAACTCACTTCATTATCGTTACCAAAATTTCGGCAGCATTTCCGCATAAAAACTAGGGTCCCGGCGTTTAAGTAACGCTTCAAAACTTAGGTACTTGTCAAGTACTATACTAGAAGCCTAATTTTTCATATAACATTCAAAACGTTCTATGAAAAATACTTATCAATCACATACATTACTCATTAACACATTCAAAATCATATCCATAAAATCAACCATCACTTTCATTTTTCATTATCCATTTCCAACATGCCATTCACCACTTTATTTTCTCATTAAATCCTTTCTTATACATTTAATATCCATTCATTCATTTCAAAATTACTAACAACATAAAACATTCAAATTTCAACAACCAAGCTTCAAACTTAACTTTTAACTTAACTAATCCTTTCCAAACAATTACATAACCATTTTCAATCTCTTTTCTTAACTTTAAGCTTAACAAAACTAGCTTAAAGATTTCACAATCCCATCTTCAAAATCTTCACAATTCTTCTTAAGGGACTTAACCAATATTTGTTCAAAATTGAAACCAAATGCATCTATTGTCAAATATAACCCTTATAACCATTTTTTTCACTTAAATCATCAAGTTAACAATCATAAATTTCAATTATTTCACCGAAAAGAGCCACAAATTTATCATGAAAAATCATCAAATTTTCAAACCCTAACTATGTGCATTCACGTTTTCCTCAAGAGAAACAAATCAAACTTTTGCATTCAAGTTTCCAAACTCATATATATTCTTTCCTAAGCTATTATCAATCAATTCTAACAAATTTCAAACCCTGATATTTCCATTTAAACATTTTCTCATACTACCCCATTTGGATTCTGAAAATCACAAAACAACTCAAGGGAAAGGGGTTACCTTGTTCAAAAACGTCCCCTTGCTCCTAGAGAAACTGAGGTCGTCTTTTTTGGAAGGAAACTCGAAGAAAATTCGAGCTTGGGGAGGGTGGAAGTCGCGGCTCCACTCGGCTGTACAGGGGCCGAAATCGCGAGGAAGAAGAAAGGGGAAAGAGAAGCTCGCGTACTCTTGGTTCTCTCCCTTTCTCAGTCGACATTTCCCTCTCGGTCTCCCTCTTTCTCCCGTTCCCTGTCTCTCGCTCTCGCGCTCCCTTTCTCTCGCTCTCGCATTCGCTTTCTCTCCCTCTCATCCTCTTTCTTTTTTCGCGACTGAGAAGAAGAATAAGGGGAAGGGATTTGGGTGAGATATTGTTCTCACTCTCTCTTTCCCTTATCAGCTTAAAAAAAAGGCTTCCCCCCCCCCCCCCCCCCCCCCCCCCCCTTTTTTTTAAGCCCAAAAATGATTTAAATTCACATTATCTGATCGACTTTTGACTGAAAAGTCTAACCGAAAAAAAAAATATACTAAACACTTGAGTGGGTTTCTAGGATCATCCATACAGTTGGTTTACCTCATTGACACCTATTTGGTAATATTTCGCCCATTCTATAACAATAAACTTTTGTAACTTGAAAATCTTAATTTTTTAACACTGTTAGAATATTTTTATTTTATTCTAAACAGTATTAAATCATTCATTTATTTATATATATATAAAAATATCATTACATTATTTACAAAAAAAAAATGATTCGGAGAAGAATAGAAATTCTTGGTTATTACATTGGCAGATCTAATAAATAGAAGTATGGTTCAAGTGTCAGAATTTGATTTTGATGGAAAACCTATAGTTGTCAGATACATGATCTTCTTCTTGAGATTGTCCTGAAAAAGGTGGAGGATTTACATTTTTCCGAAGTTTTGTCAAGAAGCGATTCAACGTTCAGAGGATAAGCTCGTCGTGTATCAGTTCTTCATAGTTCTGATGTCGGTTTTGGAAGCAGCTCTAAAACATATCATGTTCGATATCTTTACATGTTTGTAAAAGATGAAATTCCCACCAGTTTTGTAAGTGCAATTTTCAAGAATTTCAAGCTCCTAAAAGTTCTTGATTTTGAAAATACTCCAAATTTAGATCATCTTCCCAAGGATATCGGGATCTTGTTTCACTTAAGATATTTAAGCGCTCGAGGCACGCGAGTGGAATTTTTGCCGACATCAATTTGAAAATTGGAGAATCTTGAGACATTGGATCTAAAGCAGTCATTGGTGTATGAGCTGCCAGTTCAACTAAATAGAATTCATAAGTTACGGCAACTTTTGGCGTACCATGTTGATGACAAGGTGGAGTTTCACATAAATATGCAGAGGGGAGTAAAAGTAACGAAGGGAATTGGGCTGCTAAAAGCATTGCAGAAGTTGTATTTTCTTGAAGCCGACGCCGTTGGAGTTGATGTGCTGAAAGAGCTAAGTGGATCTACAGAGTTGAGGAATCTAGGCATCAAAAGATTGAGAAACGAAGATGGTAAGACTATGTGTAGCTCAATTCAGAAAATGGAGCATCTCGAGTACCTTTATATATATGCAATAAGTGAAAATGAGACACTTAATTTGGAGTCTATATTATCCCCTCCTAGATTTCTTCAATGTCTCTACTTAGGTGGCCATCTAAGGAAGTTTCCAGAATGGATCACCGAACTTCAAAATCTGATTAGAATATGTTTTACATGGTCAAATTTGGAAGATGATCTGCTGAAAGCCCTTCAAAATCTGCTCAATCTTTTGGAACTTGGGATCTATAGAGATGCATATTATGGTGAGAAGCTGCACTTTGAACAAGGAGCGTTTCCAAAGCTAAAGGTGCTCCACCTCTATGGTTTGAGTAAACTGAGTTCTATAGTGATAGAGAAAGGAGCATTATGTAGTCTTGATGACTTTAACATTGGGCCTTGCCCCCAACTGAAGGAGGTGCCATCTGGATTCCAGCATTTAAAAAACCTTAAGCACAGTAGTGTCCAAACAGTCCCGCACGTTCAATTCGATTGTTTTACGAGTGGAGAATGGTACTTTTTTACTTTGAAAGATATTCCCATGATCCAATCATAGATCCAAGGTTAGTCCAAAGCAAGTGATTTTAGATTGTCTAGCATCTTTCTATATCTAATTAAGTCACTTTAACTAGTATTGCCGATTGAATTATACATCTTATTTTACAACAATTCTTTGATTTGCTATTAAAATTACTCATATGCTGACTAATTTTCCACACATCGATCGGCAGAGAATAATGATGTAGATTGGAGCACCTTTTCCTTCAAATAAGTCTTGGGTAAGTTTCTTTTCTAATTAATTGACCTTTTCCCATATGGTAAATCTAGCGCGCGCCCCCCACCCCCCAAACACACAAAAAAACCATCTCATCCCCGTCCCCGCCAAAATAGAAGAGGGGCCGAGGATGGGGTCCCCATTCTTGGGACTTTCCCTATGCCCGTCCCATTTCTCTATTAAAAAAAAAAATTAGTCCTTCTTTTAGTTAGAAAAAAAATTATGCTTAATTAATACATATAACAATTGCATATTGATAGCTTTTTTGGATATTTGATAGAGAGTGCGCTATTTATGTTTCAATAAAAAAATTAATAATATTTAAAGATAATTATTTGTAATATTATGTGCATCTACATTTATAGATCACATATATATTTGGCAGAGACATAGTGGGGAGTGCTTTTCCTGTCCCTGCCCCACTAACTTTCGGAGATAAGATTTTATCCCCATCCTTGCCTTATTGGACCGGATCCCTGCGGAGCTCCATCTTTGCTTGAAATGTTGCCATCCCTAGGTTAATTCACTTCTAAAATATAACATTTTTTAAGTTGTTGGGATTTAATGTATCCTTACTCCTAACGGTATGTTTCATGATTAATTTCAATGCATAGTCTCTCTCTTATGTCCCACACTTATATGTCGTTGTATTCATAGGGGTGTTTTTATGATGCAGTGAAGTGTCTATCAATGGCTCGCCATCATCTGATCAAGTTTGCAAGATCGAAAATCTTTAAAGATCATTTATCGTCTTTAAATAATAAATACACTGATGGATTTGTGTGTGTAAGATTGACTAAACTTTTAATAAGTTGGTGTGAAATCTGTATACTGTTTTCTATGTAACTGCTTTCTACACCAACATGTGTGTTGGGTGTGCTTATTTCTGTTTATTTGTGGGCTTGTATTCTTATATTCACTCTCATATGAACTACTACATGATATCCTATCGAATTTATCCGTCGTTTCTACGGCATTTTTTTTTATGTTCCGGTAAACTCCTTGTTGTTAAAAGGTTAGAAAAATAAATTCGCCCTACATCGCAAGGCAACGGAGGATGAAGCGTTTGTTTAGGACGAATAGAGAATGATCTCAAACGACAGCAACAATATTCTGACTAATGAATGTAAATGCATGAGACAAACGGCAACAATTAAGCAAACATTTTTAAAACAAGTAAACAAGAAGAAAGGAGGAAGAGATTCAAGATTGGGAAATAAAAACAAAATGAGAACAATATAAAAAGATACAGCAATTATCTCGACATCAATACTAATAAATAAACGACATTGACTACGGGAACAAAAGGTAAACGTTGATTAATATTTATATGTGTGTATAAATATAAATATTGACGTAAACAACAACAAACAATAAACCATTAATTAATGAGCAGACAACACGAGAAAAGAATAAACGACAACAGGGGAGCATCAGTTAATGACAGTCAAACGGGTAAACAACAATACCCTGATAAATATTTTCGTACTGTGTGTCACTTGTAATTAGCTATTTTTGTTGCTTTCCATAATCAAACGACAATAAAATGAGTAAACGATTCAATGATGTCGTTATGAATGAAATAAATAGAATGAACGAAATAGTTAAAAAAGCGTGGTTGTTGGTTAGCAAAGCGATAATTCCGCACCTGTCCTTTACCACAAAATTCGGGAATTAGCATTCACAGAGAATTCCAACAATTTCACTACTGACTAAGCTTGTCATTGTAACGACCTATACTTCAAGGTTTCAATGGAGCTCACCCCACGGATCTTTTTGTTTCTTCTACACGTATTCACTACTCTTTTGTATTGTCTTTTTTGGGGCTCACTCTCTCAAGGAGTCAATTGGTATTGGTTTTGGACTTAAGAACCTTTTAAAAGAAAGGTCATGGGTTTGACTTGGGGACATGATAAAAATTCTCGAGAGGTGAGCCTTAAAGAGAACAATACGGATGAGTAGCGGATGCATGTATAAAACGTACAGTAGTTAGTGAGAGTGAGCCCCAATAGAGCCATAAAGCGTGTATTGTGTGACGCCCCCCACGTACGTTACCATACCAACCAGCCGAACTCTGACGCCGACCGCGATGGCTGGCAACCTCATGGGTCGTCATCCTCTTACTTAACATACTTAACTTTCCATTCTTAACGTTCTCATTTTAAAGCGGAACCAATTTCTATAGCAATTTTTTTTTTACTTACATATTATGCCTATATCTCTATCATACTCTTATAACATATAATTTATAAATTTCTTTCTTTCATCTTCCTTTTTGAACGCTCAGCGAAAGACTCATGGTAGTACCATACCCTCGCCCAGTCCCTTGACATGTGCAGATCCTTCCGTTGTCCATCATATTACTTTAAACTAACAGGTTGCTTACCTGCGACATATGAACAACTAATGAGTTAGATGCTCAGTAAGTTCAAACATACATTCATTAGCTTATAATTACTAGTAATATATATTATTACTAGAATATATGACATCACATATATACACATCATACACATCGTCTATACATATCCTCGAAACATAATATATTATGTTAGCCTCTTCATGCTCATTTATCTCTTCGTTCATCGTTCTTGTCATTCTATCGCTCATCTCTTATCACTCTAATCTAATCTCTTCATTTCTTTGCTCTTCATGTCTTTGCTTTTCATTTCTTAACTTTCTGTTCTAATCCTTTATAACTTTTCTATCGCTTTATCATCATCTCTTAACCTTTCATATCTTAAAAGCTAGTAACATATACACTAGCATAACATCACGTGAAAACGTGTCATTCTATACATATAATATCAAATATATCGCATCACATATATTAATTCTATTATGTTCTTTTAACTTCGTTTTATTATTTATTTATTTTTCATCGATTTCATTGTGTTATTCTTCTATATCGTTTGTTTCTTTTTACGTCGTTCTTTACTTTTCTTTTCTTTTCGTATCTTTTCTTTTCTTTTCTTTTCACTCTCCTTTCCTCTCTTTTCTTTTCACGCACTCTCCTTTTCTTTCTTTTCTTTTCACTCTCCTTTCCTTTCTTTTCTTGTCACTCACTCTCCTTTCCTCTCTTTTTTTTTTTTTCACGCACTCTCTTTTTCTTTCTTTTCTTTTCTTTTCTTTTCATGCACTCTCCTTTCCTTTCTTTTCTTTTCTTTTCTTTTCTTTTCATTTTCCTTTCCTTTCCTTTCTTTCCTTTTCTTTTCCTTTCTTTTCTTTTCACTCTCCTTTCGTTTGTTTTCTTTCCACTTTCCTTTGGTTGGGCCCATTGTTGGACGTACCTATTTGCGCGAGGACAATGGGAGGAGGGGGAGCTACCCACCAACCTACCTCACAGTCACATAAAATCTCACCTTCAGGGTTGGTCCAACCTATAATCTACCACACCTTCGGAGTAACACCACATCAACGCGGAGGATATAGATCGAAAGTCTCGACCTTGTAGGGAGATTGGTACGTCAACAACTTAAGTTTTCAGTCTTATTATCTTGTATGCTTTTATTTTTCTTATATTGATTTTTCGTTGTACATCTTTTTCATGACATTCATTATCTTTCCTTTCTCATTTTTCATAAAACATTTCATGGACCATTTGTTCTTTCGTTGTTTTTCTTTTCTCAATTCTTTACTTTACTTGTGTGAATTATGTTAATCATACTTTAACATATATAGCACATATTACTTATGTATCATCACATCACATCATATCACATCATAACAAACAAGAACACGTTTGGTTAAGTGCAGACAATTATTCTCTGTTATTATTTGCTTCATTCTATCTATTGTATCTTATCATCATATTTCTATCAATCATAGCCTATCGATCATAGCCTATCGTTCTATTCTATCAATCACATCTTATCGCTATGTCCTAATCCTTTCATCATACCTTTCATCATAACCTATCATTACTTCTCTTTCTTATCTAACTCTTTACTTTCATATCATTTTTCATAAAACATCTATCCTTTCGATCTCATAAAACATCCTTTTCTTAATTCCTTTCATCACCGATCATCGTTGCTCTATCAATCATAACTTAACTTCCATAAAACTTTTCATAAAACAACTATTTTTTCCTTTCATACTTCATCTCTTTCTTATGCATTCTATAATAACATTCTCGTTCTTACTCTTTCCATTCTTCTAGCTCTCTTACTCACATCTTTATTCTCATAAAACTTTTATAATATCTATCCTTCGTAATTCAATATATACATATATATATATATTTTTATAAATTATTTATTAAAACCTATTTTTTAAAATCATCATAACATTGCTATAGCATTACTATAGTATCATCATAAATCACATCATGACATTTGCATACAAAACATATAAAAATGATAAGCTTGTTCATGGTTGCAAACGGGTAAATGTTTGAACTTACTCATAGCTTGCTTATCCTCTTCTTAGAAACCATCGACGTCCTTTGTCACTTCTGGATTAGGTTCCTACAGACAAATTTTGTCCGTTAATCACATTTTCATTTACAGTTTTTATTTTATTAAAAAGCTTGATTCTGATCTTATAACCCTTATTTATAGCCTTAGGATAGCTTTTTAAACCTTAATGACCCTTTTTGAATTTTTCTCCAACTTTTTGAAAAATTACGATTTTACCCCTAACTTTTGACAAAATTACAATTTTGCCCTTGACGTGATTTTTCATAACTTAACCTCCATTTTGGCTTTTACAAACTTCATTAACCTATTCTGGGGTCATTGGTGTAACAGCCGGAAAATTTTACTGTTCTTGGAAAATGTGTATATCGTATGTACAGTATCGAGAAAAGGGTCAAGACGACATTTTCTCGACCTGAAACTGATATATTTGGAATCAAGATACTTAAATTAGTCAATTGAGTACAAAATAGAAATTTCGATTGGGAATGCAAAAAATACGCAGTATCGAAAAATGGTCAAGATGACCTCAAATGAAGATAAAACTGATAAATTTGGATTCAGCACGTCCAAATTAGTCAGGATAGCCTAAGTTAAAAATTTTGGGGAGAAGAGTATAAATAGGAAATCTTGGGGGTTAAATTCACAAATTCCTCATAATTCCCAAAAATCTGAAATTCTACCCCCAAATTCTCTTAAATATGAACAGTGACCAACTTTCACATACGACCTCCGTTCACGACACCGCCGGCACCGTTGGAAAGCTCTCGCCGAGCTGAGTCCAATGGTGGGTCGACGCGACGGAGCAGCCGCCGGAGCAAGCCGCACGCGCCGCCCGAAGCTTGCCGGAGCCGCGAAATTCAAACGGCCGTATCTCCGCCGTCCGGCCACGGTTTGCCACGAAACCGGTCTCAAAAGGTTCGTGGTGAATAGTACTACAAAACTCATGTGGTGGTTCACGACAACAACCGCCGTATCATGCCGACCGAGCTTCGAGAAATCCGCCGTCGCCGCCGTGGGATCCACCGTCGATTTTCGTCGATTCCGGCCAAATTGAGGAGAGCCACCGGTGCAGAAATGGTCGTGGGGTTGTGGGGAGCAAAAGCCCTCAACCAATTTCGGGGAAAAAGTCCGGCACGGCGGAGTTCCACTGTCGCCGCCGTGACCGTGGCTTTCGGGGGGATTTTCCGACGATAGGAGCCTCCAAACATGAAATTGAGGCCACCAATGGATTCCTCTCGTCGAGCTCTTCAAGATGGGCTACTCACTTGCCACCGTCGCCGCCGTCAACCGCCGGTCAACGGCGAGTCAACGCCGGTCAACGATGGTCAACGCCGGTCAACGGCGACCGTTGACCAAATTTTGAAGATTGGCCCATTGGCCTATTTTCGATGTTCCGGACGCATCCGCGGAGTCGGATTTGCAAAACGGAACTCCAGATGCAAAGAATGAAAGAATAAAGTTTGTGCGATCGAGATCGAACGGCATTTTCGGTATAATCTCGACCACTCTTGTTCCTCAATTTAGTAATTGAGATGAATGTATGTTAATGTGATGTATTGATATGAGAAATTGTAAAAGAAAGAAAGAAAAATGGATGAAATAGCAGATATGAAAAAGGTATGAAAATGTGTAAATTTTACGTAAAAAGTGTGTAACTTTTACGTAAAATTAGGCCTCTGGTATAGTACGTGATAGATTAGACGAGGTTAGATGGTTTTGAGTCGTTTCCTAAACGCCGGGAGCCTAAAAATTAAGAAGAAATGCTGCCGAAATTTTTAAAATGGCGTAAAGGGCATTTCTGGAAATAAGGGTTTAAAAATGTGATTGGGCAGGTAAACCCGAGCCCCTTATGAATTAAAAATGAAAAATGAAAAAAGGGGATGTTTTAAGAAATTATAAAACGACCTTTGAGGCCTGAAATGTAAGAAAAGCAAGAAATCGACTTTTATGTCGGAATAGAACTTCCCGAGGGTCGGGAATAGTAAAAATTGTGAAAAATATAGAAATTAAAATGGAAAAAAGTCCAATAAGTTTTTAAAAGTCAAATGGATGATTTTTGAGCTTAGAAAATTCAGTCTAAGCATTTAAAACAAGAAGGTTAAGATTCAAAGACCCGTCAGGGGCAAAACGGTCATTTAGACCAAAAATTTCAGAAAGTTAGAAAAAGAGTCGTTAAAGCCTAGAACATAATCCTAAGGCTTTAATTAAAGTTTTAAAGGCCAAAGTTAAGAGTTAAGCATGGAAACAATGAGAAAAGTTCCGATTGGGGCAAAATGGTAATTTTACCAAAAGTTTACAGAAAAGTTAAAAATGAAATGTTAAGCTCCTAAGTTCTTTATTAAGAAATAAAACGTAGTATTTTTACGTTTTATAAAGTTTTATACATGAAATAAAGATTTTAAATAACCGTTAATTTTTCGGTTATAGGAGTTCAACAGGACAGTGATGATGGACTGTCGAGGAACCACAGAAAGCTGACGTTAGCAGCATTGAGGTAAGTTCAGACATTTAATTGTCTGTGCACGAACAAATTGATATGGTTATGTTTAGGTGGAAAAATATATTTTCCCCTAAACTATATAATTGTTTGATTTGTGATTAATGACGGGTGCACAACTATTGGTATAGTTGTGTATTAGACTATATGGTTTATAATATGACTGTGTAATTTATACTATTGTTACAATTGTTTCAGATTCACGAGAATCTGATTCTTTATATTGTCATGATTTCATTGAGTATTTGTATGCCTTATAATTAATGAGGCAACCTCCCAAGAGTGTGAGGTATCGTTTTAAATTATCATGATTGCATTGAGTATTTGTATGCCTTATAATTAATGAGGCAACCTCCCAAGAGTGTGAGGTATCGTTTTAAAGAAACGATGAAAATAATGAGAATAAATAAATTAAGTATAATTTATGTACTGTTCTGTATATGTGACAAGTTTGGACGAGAGATTCCAAACTTACTGGATTCCATTTTTATGATTCCAGTTACTACGTAATGATTGTAGAGCAGTATTAATACTTGATTAATCACAGTATTAATATGTGATGTTTACAGTCTTTATGACTGCACAGTAAATATGTTATCATATGTACACTTGAACATTAAACAACGGGGTAATGAAAACCTAATGTTTTGGCGTACCGGCCTCTCGCAAGGGGAGGTTATTTCATTGTTAAAGCAAAAGACATAGCACAGATGAGGGAGAGCCAGGGTAGCTCCCAAGCCCCTCTACAGCGCGCTTTTCGGTACGATCAAAACGGGCCCATACAGAGTTAAAGTACAGATAAGATAACAAATGAACAGAATAAATCGAAAAACTGAGCATAAAACACTTAAGACATAATTGTTGTGTTTGATTGCAATGTTTTGCGCTAACTTATATGTTATGCGCATTTGTATATATATATATATGTTTGTACATTACATGTTGTGCTAATTATTAAAGATATAGCACTACGGGCACGAGGCCCACACAGAGTAACGGGCGCGAGGCCCATACAGTTTAACAGGCACGAGGCCCATGATATATAGGGCGTGAGGCCCATACAATTTAGCGAGCACGAGGCCCATACAGTTTAACGGGCACGAGGCCCATGATATATAGGGTGCGAGGCCCATATAGTGTGACGGGCGCGAGCCCAGGGCGCAAGGCCCATAAACTGAAAGCAATAAATGATGTAATGAAAGAAATAATGAGAAACATGAAAAAAGGAATAAATGAGTATTGTATGAGCACTACCACATGATGTGATGTTTGTGCTAACCCTATATGTGATGTTAAGTTAAGACATCAGTGTAAAGTTTTAAGAGATGTCATGGGTGACATCAGAGGATACCACTGTTATTACAGTTGGTATATTTATAGTTATTCTAATTTTATAGAATACTTATAGTTATCACAATTTATGTGATTATTTGTCATTACATCAAAGTAAAGTTAAAGAGATGACATAAGTGGCATCAGAGTATACCACTGTTATTACAGTTGGCATATTTATAGTTATTCTAATTTTATAGAATACTACGAGTTATCACAAATTATGTGATTATTTGTATTAATGCACGATATGTTTTTAGTAGTTATATACTACAGATAGTATATATGTTTATATGACAGAATATAACAGTATAATATACTGTTTTATGATTCCTGTTTTTATGTTTGAACTTACTGGGCGTTTAGCTCACCAGTTTGTTCGTGTGCAGGTAACAAAGTTAAGCAACCTGCCATTTGAGTTTATTGAGATACGAGATTGGTGGAATGGGTTGCGAATGTCATGTCAAAGGTTATGGACCCGCTATGCTTAATCCGTCAGATAGTAAGAGAGAAAGTGAGTAAGTGTAAGTATGTATATAAAAAAAAAAAAAAAATTTCCGCACGTTTTTATTTCAATATGAAAAGAACAAATAGTACAAGTAAGAAAAGATGTCAAGTGACAGGCCCGGGCGAGGCGGGGTGTTACAATTGGGGCTCTTTTCCCATAATTTGATAATCTTTGAGCAAAATGACCATTTTGCCCCTGACGGGTCGTTTAATCATAACATTTTCATTTTCATACTTAGGCTGAATTTTCTAAACCCAAAATCATCTAATTAACTTTTTAAATCTTATCAGACCTTTTCCGGATCAATTCTTATCATTTTACTAATTTTCACATTCCCGGCCCTCGGGAAGTACTATTCCGACCTAAGAGTCGGTTTTATGTTTTCCTTGCATTCTAGGGTTTTGAAGGGTCGGTTTACTAATCATAACTTGCCCATTCCTTTTTCCATGCCTTAATTCCTCAAGGGGGCTCAGATTCCCTTCCCGATCATATTTTTACCCCTCGTTTCCCATATTACCCCTAGTGCCGTTTTTAGAAATTTCGGCAGCATTTCCGCTTAATTTTTAAGGTTCCAGCATTTAGGAAACGCCTGAAAACCATCTATCCTAATCTAATTCTATCACGTACTATACCAGAGGCCTAGATTTTACGTAAAACTCATACTGTTTACGTAAAATCGTTACATTATCACATATTTTTCTTTTTCTCCATTACAGCCATTTTCTTCTTTTTACATACATTCTTTTCCATAATTTTTATACCAATAATTATAAAATCATATAATAGTCCCAAACAATTAAATTGCGGAACGTAAAGAAGTCGGGATTTATACCGAATTGCAGTCCGGTCTCGACGGCATAAACCCTAATTCTTCGTTCTTCATATTTGAGGTCTCGTCTTGCAATTCCAACTCCGTGGATGCGTCCGGAACGTCGAAAATAGACTAACGGGCCAAACTTCTAAAATTGGTCAACGGTCGACGTTGACCAACGTTGATCGGCCGTTGACCGGCATTAACTCGTCGTTGACCGGTGGCAAATGAGTAGCCTATCTTGAAGATCTCGATGAGAGGAATCCATTGGTGGTCTCAATTTCACCATTCGACACCTCTATCGCCGGAAAACCTCCTCGAAAGTCACGGCCATGGCAGCGACGATGGAGCTCCGCCGTGCCGGACTTTTTCCCCGAAATTGGTTGAGTACTTTTGCTCCCCTCTTCACGGCGAGCATTTTTGTACCAACGGCGTGCTTCAACTCGACCGGAATCGGCGGTTTCAATGGCGGTTCCACAACGGCGTTTCGTCGGATTTTTCGAAGCTCGGGCGGCGCGATTCCACCGGTGTTGAGGCGATCCACCACCTGGGTTTTGTAGTACTCTTCACCATGAACATTTTGGGACCGGTTTCGTGGCAAACGGTGTCCAGACGGCGGAGAAATCTCACTGGGAAGATTCCGGCTCCGGCGGCCTTCAGGCGGCGCGTGCGGCTGCTCCGTCGCGTCGGCCCATCATCGGACTCAGCTCAGCGATAGCTTTCCGATGACACCAGCGATGTCGAAAACGGACACCGTTTCCGGTGGTCGGTTACTGTACACATTCGGGTAGAGAGAGAGAGAGAAGGAAGAGAGAGAGTTTATGTGAACAAATGAGAAAATTCCACTTTTTTCGCTCTTTATATACTTTTTCGCCCAAAATTTCAACATGGGCTATCCTGACAAATTTGAGCGTCCTGAATCCAAATATATCAGTTTAATTTTCATCTGAGGTCATTTCAACCAGTTTCCGATACTGCGAATTTTCGATCAAAAATTACCCTTGTGCTCAATTATCAAATTTGAGTGTGCTGATAGGCTATCCTGACTAATTTGGGTGTGCTGAACCCAAATTTATCAGTTTTATGTCAAGATAATATCATCTTGACCTACTTCTTGATACTGTGAGTGGCACACACGTGCTCACACCTAAAATCACTATTACTCATTTTTCATTCTTTAACATTATTAGAACATTTTATTTAGTTCTAAACAATATTAAATCACTTAATTTCACATTTTAACGCTTAAATTTAATGTGTATTTATTTTTCGAGAAGTATGGATTTTTCCGGTTGTTACATATTGTTACAGTCACATAGATACACATATATATATATATACACACACTAAGTTTTATTTATCTTTTTTTTTTTTTCCTACTTTTTTTTTTATCCGGGAAGGGGAGGACACTGCCGATGATAATTAAACTGAAGAGAGCTTATAATCAGTGATGAAGAAAATTCCGGCAAACAAAAATGTCCGTATTCTTAGCTCAATTATTAACTTTATGAATAGCTCAAGTTGAAGTTGTTCAATGGTGGGTGTTTTATATTCTTTTTTGTTTTTATTTTTTGTTTTTTGGTGGAAGATATTTATGTCAATAATTGAACTGTTGAATAGTCTTCTCCCAGGTTGCACACGTTACTCTCCTGGTCTATTTAGTTTCGGAGGGTGATTTTGAGAAAATGGAGGGCATTAGAGAATTGGGAAGTTAAATAATGATGGATTTTAAAACTTTGATAATTTTCCTTTTTTTTTTTTAGTTTTATTTTATTTGTCTGCTTTAACATATGTTATTTCTTTAATTTTAGTGCATGTTTGAGTCAACAATTGCGGATGGAATTTTACAAAAGTTTTTGTCTATTTTTTAAGAAAATCAATTTCACTATTTGTTTTTCAATAATTTCTTTAGTGACTAAGCTTTGCCGCATAGTTCCAAATATATACACGTGCGTGTGTGTATATATATATCCATGTAACAAGTTTAATTTCTTCCCTCTCCCCTTTTTTTTATTTTCAGCTTTTCTATCCGGTAAAGGGGACAAAAACACTCCCGGTGATAATTACTAATTGAAGACCGAGCCTATAATCAGTGATAAACAAAAGTCTAGCTAACAAAAATTTCCATGTCCTTACTTTATGAATGGTTCAAGTTGAGAATATACAACGGTGGTATGTTCTTTTCTGTTTTTGTTTTTGTTTTTTCCTTCTTTTTTTTTTGTTTTTTTGGTTTTTGGGTGGAGGATATTTGTGTCGATACTTGAACAGCTGAATAGTCTTCTCTCAAGTTGCACACGCTACTCTCCTAGTCTCACTAGTATTATTGAATAGTCTCTCCAGTTTGAGAGGGTGCATTTGAGAAATTGGAGGCTCCTAGAGCATTCGAAAGTTTAAAACCTTTGATAATTTTCGCATCCTTTTAGTTCATTGGTTTGTGTTGAAATTTTTTAGTTCAGCTTAAAATGAGTTGAGTTGATGATTTGAGTTGCGTATTTGATGTTCAAGTTGGAAATTTAAAAATTTATCTTGAGTTAACTGTGAAAATACTGCACAAGACTTGAAATGAAAATTGTAAATGAGTAGTTCAACCAAATGCTCGGTTGACAATTGTGAACGAACTTTTTTGTATTGAAACCAGTCATCCAAATAAATGCTTCATTTTTTCATATTTGTTTATTTGTCTGCTTTAACATATGTTATGTTTTTAATTTTAGGGCCTATTTGGTGTAATAACTTCAAAGGGAGTTTTTTATAATGTTTTTTTGTCTTTTTCTCTAAAAAACACTAATATCGGTATTAACTTGTTCAAGTCTCGATTTTTCATTCAAAATAAACTCAAATTTTAAAAATTCATAATTTTATTATTTTAAGTTGAAACAAAAATCCCTTTTTTATTAAAGAAAAAAGAAATTAAAGATTCTCACAGGTTTGATCTTGTTGTTTATTGGTCTATATTTTAATTAATTCGTGCCTTTATGAGTATAAATTAAATTTTTCATAACATTTTTTTTCAATATAAGGCGCATGATCCCTATTTAATAAAGAAAAATGACAACATTCTCAGTTTTTAAATTTGCACAATATTGTAATAGCTATTGGGTAATGAGGGAAACTCAACAACCGTAATCAAGGCAAAACAACAAAAATGTCCTAGTAGACAGTAGCTGCAGGTTGGACTTTAATGTGACATTACGTTATTCACAAAACAAAAAATAAAAATTTTATAGTAAAACGTTTGTCGGTGGATGACTTAACAAAATTACACTTGTATTGTGGTCCCGGCATCCAATGGCCAGAATGCCCATGTGAAGCACGTAGAATGCGGCTTAACATCTTTTAAATGGTCTTCTTGTCTAATATCGTACAACGCGTTGAAAAGGAAAAAAGCAGAGCAGTGGATGAACAATTTTTTCACAAAGTTTTTTTATCGTTTTCTCTCCATTTGTATTTTTATTTTTCCTCGTCATTTCTCATATTTTCATGAGTTTTCTAGCCAGCAGTATGATTTTCTAGCATGCTGATCTTCTTTTCTAGCATGCTGATCTTCTCAAGTCTCCTGAATCTCTGGTTCGATTCGAGTCATCGGTTTTCATAAAATATTGAAAAGGTAATTAGTTCTCAACAGAGTTTCTGTTTTAATAATATTTATGAAATAAACTAATTGATTACGAGTGTTACTTTTTTGAATTACACCAGGATACAGTGAGTTTTTTTTTCGTTTCTTTTCCTTTTTTTTTTTTTGGTGAGTGTTAATTACATCTTTGCTCTCCTAATGAAGAGTTATAATTATGGAAAATTGTACATGTTACAGTAGAGATTTCGCTTCATCGCATCATTTGTTTTCATGAGAGAAGGATCGAAAATTGGCATACTCGACGCAGATCTCAAATTTGAATCTTTTCAAGATCAGAAAGGGAATTCGTAAGTGATACAAACTGCTCTCTGTTCACAATCTTTACATCTCGGGTTTTCGACTTCAAAAACTTCTGTTTTTACCTAATATTGTGATGGTTTCAAAATTGAAAAATTCAAACAAATACCGACGAATCAAGGGCACATTATGTTGTCTGTGTTGTCTTGTTTTTGTTATCTCTTTTGTTACCTAGGAAGAGAGCTAAAAGCACTATTTCTGAAAGTAGAGGAATTTAAAACAAAGTATTTGTTCATCAGTGTTTTCATTTTTATCTCTTTGTGAAGAGCTCGGAATTACAAAAAAATTTATTTTTTTCTTGCAGTAAATAAATAATTTCGGACTCTTTCTTTTATGAGAGATATGAATCAATAGAGAATAAAATGTGGTCATTGATAATCATAATATTTAGCCTTAAAAAAAATATTGTAACGATCACGTGACCTAATTGTGGTCATTAATAAACTTCATAAACATAATTACTTCTTTTGATCTTAAACTTTATCACCAAATTTCAAACAAATCTTTTATAAACTTAAATAAATCATAACTTACATGAAGTGTACGATCATTCTAATTTTTGTATATTCAAAACAAAAATATATTTTTCAAAAGATTTTAACCTTAGAAACATTTTTTTATCAAGGTTTCGTTTGTTTTTATTATTATAATCGCATTGTATTCAAATGTAATACAATTTTTATCCAAATGCAAAAGTATTATATTTCAATACCAATCATATCATATTTTAAATCCAATATAATCACTATTTATTATTTTACTTTTTTTTATTATTTTTATTAATCACATCACGTACTCTTTTTCTTTCTCCCTTTTTTCTCTTTATTTTTACTCATCACATTACATATTTATTATTTAAATACAATTCAAATACTTTTTATCCAAACACACATTGCATTCAAATGCAATACACATACTTTTCCTCAAAACAAAAATTACATTCAATACATTGCATTCAAATGTAATGGAAATGCAATACGTTTACCAAACGGAGCCTAAGGCAATGTCAAAACTTGATAATTTAGGATAAATCAAATGGTATAGCATATTTTTATTATTCAATTAAAGGATTTATTTATTTTCAATTTAACCCATTTTCTGTCACCTTTCCCTTTCTCTCTCCTTGCCCTTTTTGTCTCTTAGTCCTTTCTCTCTTCCCTTATCTCTATCTCTCTCTCTCACAAAATGAAATTGCCACATTTTATGATTATACCATGTTTTATGATTTTGCCATATTCTATGAATATGGGACACTTTGAGTTTATGCTATTATCATGTCATTTGATCATGTACATCCATAATGATTGATAATATCATAATATACAATTTAGTCTTGTAGATAAGACTTGTAGGTAGAAGTATTGTATATTACATATTCACTTAGGTAACAAAATTAAATCAAGATAAGTTAAGAGTGTTGTACCAACATTTAAATCAAAGAAGGATTATTTTTATAATTATGTTATGTTTTGAATGAATTCCAAATTAATCTCAGTGTTGTTAGGAACCTTATATACCTTAAATTTCCGTTGATCATAAGCACCTGAGACATACACTAAGGGCCTATATGTTAAACAAAATTATAAGACCATAATAAAGCATAATAGATCCATAATTGAGAATAATATGAGAATTCATTATCATCCTCATAATGAATCATAAATGGATCATGCATTTTGTTTGATGATTGCATTGTTTTGCATGATTATGTTTGTGACGTCCCGTACGTTACCATACCAACCAGCCGAGCTCTAACGCCGACCGTGATGGTTGGCAACCTCGTGGGTTGTCGTCCTCTTACTTAATGTACTTAACTTTCCATTCTTAACGTTCTTATTTTAAAGCGGAAGCAATTTCTATAGCAAATTTTTTTTAAACTTACATATTATATCTATATCTCTATCATACTCTTATAATATATAATTCATAAATTTCTTTCTTTCAACTTCCTTTTTGAACGCTCAGCGAAATACTCATGGTAGTACCATACCCTCGTCCAGTCGCTTGGCACATGCAGATCTGTTCGTTGTCCATCATATTACTTTAAACTAACAGGTTACTTACCTACAACATATAAACAACTAATGAGCTAGATGCTCAGTAAGTTCAAACATACATTCATTAACTTATAATTACTAGTAATATATATTATTACTAAAATATATGGCATCACGTATATGCACATCATACACATCGTCTATACCTATCCTCAAAACATAACATAATATGTTAGCTTCTTCATGCTTATTTATCTCTTTGCTCATTGTTCTCATCATTCTATTAATAATCTCTTATCATTCTATTATAATCTCTTCATTTCCTTTCTTTTCATTCTTATCGTTTCTTAACTTTCTGTTCTAAATCTTTATAACTTTTCTATCGTTTTGTACTCATCTCTTATCGTTTCGTATCTTATAAGCTAGTAACATATACACTAGTATAACATCACGTAAAAATGTGTCATTCACATCATACACATAACATCGAATACCTCACATCACATATATTAATTCTATTATGTTCTTTTAAGTTTAGTTTTATTATTTATCTATTTTTCATCGATTTCATTATGTCATTCTTTCATATCGTTCGTTTCTTTTCTTATCGTTCTTTACTTTTCATTTCTTTTCACTTTCTTTTCACTTTCTTTTCCTTTCTTTTCTTTTCACTCTCCTTTCCTTTCTTTTCTGTTCACTCTCCTTTCCTTTCTTTTCTTTTCACGCACTCTCCTTTCCTTTCGTTTCTTTTCACGCACTCTCTTTTCGTTTCTTTTCTTTTCACTTTCCTTTGGTGGGCTCGTTATTGAACGTACTATTTACGTGCGGACAGTGGGAGGAGAGGGAGCGACCCACCAACCTACCTCACAGTCATATTAATTACCGCACCTTCGGGGTTGGTCCAACCTATAAACTACCGCACTTTCAGGGAAGCACCACATCTGCATGAAGGATATAGACCTGAAGTCTCGACTGTGTAGGGAAGTCAGTACGCCAACAACTTAAGTTTTCAGTATTATTATCTTGTATGCTTTTATTTTTCTTATATTGATTTTTCGTTGTACATTTTTTTCATGACATTCATAATCTTTCCTTTCTCATTTTTCATAGAACATTTCATGAGACATTTGTTCTTTCGTTGTTCTATCTTTCTTTCGTAATTCTTTCTTATTGACATCTTATTCTTTTGTTCTCATTTCGTAAGACATATATATCGTTGTTTCATTTTGTTGTTTTTCTTTTCTTAATTCTTTACTTTACTCGTGTGAATTATGTCAGTCACACTTTAGCATATATAGCACATATTACTTATATATCATAACATCACATCATATCACTTTTCATAAAACATCTATACTTTCGTTCTCATAAAACACACCATTTCTTAATTCATTTCATTACTGATCATCGTTGCTCTATCAATCATAACTTAACTTCCTTAAAACTTTTCATAAACATCTATTCTTTCTGTAACAACCGGGAAAATTCATATTTTTCGGAAAGTAATTACACAATGAATTTAAGCGTTAAAATGTGAAATTAAGTGATTTAATATTGTTTAGAACTAAAATAAAATGTTCTAACAATGTTAAAGGATGAAAAATGAGTAATAGTGATATTATGTGTGTGCACGTGTGTGCCACTCACAGTATCAAGAAGTAGGTCAAGATGATATTATCTTGACATAAAACTGATAAATTTGCGTTCAGCACACCCAAATTAGTCAGGATAGCCTATCAGCACGCTCAAATTTGATAATTGAGCACAAGGGTAATTTTTGACTGAAAATTTGCAGTATCGGAAACTGATTGAAATGACCTCAGATGAAAATAAAACTGATATATTTGGATTCAGGACGCCCAAATTAGTCAGGATAGCCCATGTTGAAATTTTGGGTGAAAAAGTATATAAAGAGCGGGAAAAAGTGGAATTTCCTCATTTGCCCATGTATACTCTCTCTCCTCATTTCTCTTTCTCTCTCTACCCGAAAGTGTACAGTACCGACCACCAGAAACGGTGTTCGTTTTCGACACCGTCGGCCCGTTGGAAAGCTCTCGTCGAGCTAAGTTCAACGGTGTGCCGAATCGACGAAACCGACGCTGGAGGAGAGCGCACGCGCCGCCCGAAGTCGCCGGCCACCGAAAAATTCGCGACGCCGTATCTCCGCCGTCTGACGTCCGATCAAGCAGAAACTGGTCCCAAAAGACTCGTGGTGAAGAGTAGAACAAAACCCAAGTGGAGTTTCAGCCCAACGGTCGCCGGATCGCACCGCCGAACTCCGCCCGTCACCGTCGCCGTCACCGTCGTGAAACCCATCATTTCCGGCAATGTTGAGCTGCACCACCGGTACAGAAATGTTCGCCGTGAAGAGGGGAGCAAAAGCCTTTAATCAATTTCGGGGAAAAAGTCCGGCACGGCGGAGTTCCAAAGCTGCCGCCGTGACCGAGTTTTCAAGGGGCGATTTCCGGCGATAGAGGTGTCAAATGGTGAAATTGAAGCCACCAATAGATTCCTCTCGTTGAGATCTTCAAGATGGGCTACCCACTTGCCACCGTCGCCACCGTCAACCGCCGATCAACGACCGGTCAACGCCGGTCAACGGCGACTGTTGACCAAATTTTGAAGTTTGGCTCGTTGGCCTATTTTCGACGTTCCGGACGCATCTGCGAAGTCGGAATTTCAAGACGGGACCTCAAATATGAAGAACGAGGAATTAGGGTTTATGTCGTCGAGACTGGACTGCAATTCGGTATAAATCCTGACCTTTTTATGTTCCGCAATTTAATTGTTTGGGACTGTTATATGATTTTATGATTATTGGTATGAAAAATGTGGAAAAGAATGTATGTAAAAGGAAGAAAATGACTGTAATGGAGAAAAAAAATATATGATAATGTAACGATTTTACGTAAACAGTATGAGTTTTACGTAAAATCTAGGCCTCTGGTATAGTACGTGATAGAATTAGATTAAGATAGATGGTTTTCAGGCGTTTCCTAAACGCTGGAACCTCAAAAATTAAGGGGAAACTCTGCCGAAATTTCTAAAAATGACACAAGGGGTAATATGGGAAAACGAGGGGTAAAATATGATCGGGAAGGTAACCCGAGCCCCCTCGAGGAATTAGGGCATGGAAAAAGGAATGGGCAAGTTACGATTAGTAAACCGACCCTTCAAAACCCTAGAACGCAAGAAAAACATGAAACCGATTCTTAGGTTCGAATAGTACTTCCCGATGGCCGGGAATGTGAAAATTGGTAAAATGATAAGAATTGATCCGAAAAAGGTCCGATAAGATTTAGAAAGTTAATTAAATGATTTTGGGTTTAGAAAATCCAGCCTAAGTATGAAAATGAAAATGTTATGATTAAACGACCCATTAGGGGTAAAATGGTCATTTTGCCCAAAGATTCTCAAATTATGGGAAAAGAGCCCCAATGACCCTGGAATAGGGTAATGAAGTTTGTAAGAGCCAAAATTGAGGTTTAAGTCATGAAAAATCATGTCAAGGGTAAAATTGTAATTTTGTCAAAAGTTAGGAGTAAAATCGTAATTTTTCAAAAAGTTAGGAAAAAATTCAAAAATGGCCATTAAGGTTTAGAAAGCTGTCATAAGGCTATAATTAAGGGTTATAAGATCAGAATCAAGCTTTTTAATAAAATAAAAACTATAAATGAAAATGTGATTAACGGACAAAGTTTGTCTGTAGGAACCCGATCCAGACTCGACAAAGGACGTCGATGGATCCCAAGAAGAGGATAAGCATGCTATGAGTAAGTTCAGACATTTACCCGTCTGCAACTATGAACAAGTTTATCGTGTTTATATGTTTTGTATGCAAATGTCATGATTTGATTTATGATGATGCTATAGTAAATACTATAGCAATGCTATGATGATGTTAAAAAAAAATATGTTTTAATAAATAATTATAAAAAATATATATATGTATGTATATATTGAATTATAAAGGAAAGGTATTATAAAAGCTCTATGAGAGTAACGATGTGATAAAGAGGGATAGAAGAATGGAAAGAATAAGAACGAGAATGTTATGATAGGATGCATAAGAAAGAGATGAGATAGGAAAGGAAAGAATAGATGTTTTATGAAAAGTTTTATGAAAGTTAGGTTATGATTGATAGAGTAACGATGATCGGTGATGAAAGGAATTAAGAAAAGGCATGTTTTATGATAATGAAAGGATAGGTGTTTTATGAAAAATGATACGAAAGCAAAGAGTTAGACAAGAAAGAAAAACAATGATAGGTTATGATGAAACGTATGATGAAAGGATTAGAACATAACGATAAGATGTGATTGATAGAATAGAACGATAGACTATGATCGATAGAAACATGATGATAAGATACAATAGATAGAATAATGCAAATAATAACAGAGAATAGTTATCTGCATTTAACTAAATGTGTTTTTAATGGTTATGATGTAATGTGATGTGATGTTATATAAGTAATATGTGCTATATGTGCTATGCTAAAGTGTGATTAACATAATTCACACAAATAAAGTAAAGAATTAAGAAAAGAAAAACAACGAAAGAACAAATGTTCCATGAAATGTTTTATGAAAAATGAGAAAGGAAAGATGATGAATGTCATGAAAAAGATGTACAACGAAAAATCAATATAAGAAAAGCTAAAAGAATGCAAGATAATAAAACTGAAAAGTTAATGGTTGGCGTACCGGTCTCCCTATATGGTTGAGACTTCCGGTCTATATCCTCCACGCAGATGTGGTGCTACCCCGAAGGTGTGGTAGATTATAGGATGGACCAACCCCGAAGGTAAGGTTTTATGTGACTGTGAGGTAGGTTGGTGGGTAGATCCCCCTCCTCCCACTGTCAGCGCGTACTAGGTACATTCAACAACGGGGCCCACCAGTGAAAGATAAGAAAAGAAAAGAAAGTGAAAAATAAGAAAAGAAAAGAAAATGATACGAAAAGAAAAGAAAAGTAAAGAACGATAAGAAAAGAAACGAATGATATGAAGGAATGACATAATGAAATCGATGAAAAATAAATAAATAACAAAACGAAGTTTATAAGAACATAATAAAATTATATATGTGATGTAATGTGAATGACATGTTTTTACGTGATGTTATGCTAGTGTGTATGTTACTAGCTTTTAAGATATGAAATGTTAAAAGAGGATGACAAAGCGATAGAGAAATTATAAAGGTTTAGAACAGAAAGTTAAGGAATGATAGGAATGAAAAGAAAAGAATTGAAGTGTGACGACCCCCAACGTGCGTTACCATACCAACCAGTCGAGCTCTGACGCCGACCGCGATGGCTGGCAACCTCGTGGGTCGTCATCCTCTTACTTAACTTAACTTTCCATTCTTAACGTTCTCATTTTATAGCGGAAGCAATTTCTATAGCAAATTTTTTTTTTTTTTTTTAACTTACATACTATACCTATCTTTATCATACTCTTATAACACATATTTCATAACTTTCTTTCTTTCTTTCATCTTCCTTTTTTGAACGCTCAGCGAAAGACTCATGGTAGTACCATACCCTCGCCCAGTCCCTTGGCACGTGCAGATCCGTCCGTCGTCCATCATATTACTTTAAATAAACACGTTGCTTACCTGCAACATATAAACAACTAATGAGCTAGATGCTCAGTAAGTTCAAACATACATTCATTAACTTATAAATACTAGTAATATATATTATTACTAGAATATGTGACATCACGTATATACACATCATATACATCATTTATACATATCCTCAAAACATAACATAAAATATGAGCTTCATCATGCTCGTTTATCTCTTCGTTCATCGTTCTTATCATTCTATCGATCATCTCTTATCATTCTAATCTAATCTCTTCATTTCTTTGCTTTTCCATTTCTATCATTTCTTAACTTTCTATTCTAAACCTTTATAACTTTCTATAGCTTTATCATCGTCTCTTAACATTCCATATCCTAAAAGCTAGTAACATACACACTAGCATAACATCACGTAAAAACGTGTCATTCACATCACATCACATATATAATTCTATTATGTTTCATATCGTTTGTTTCTTTTTTTTTTTTTTTTTCTATGTCGTTCTTTACTTTTCTTTTCTTTTCTTTTCATATCATTTCTTTTCTTTTCTTTATCACTTTCTTTTCTTTTCTTATCTTTCATTTTCTTTTCTTTTCTTATCTTTCACTGGTGGGCCCCGTTGTCGAACGTACCTAGTGCGCGCTGACAGTGGGAGGAGGGGGAGCTACCCACCAACCTACCTCACAGTCAATCTTTATCTTTTAGCCATTAACCTCACACCTTCGGGAGGTAGCGTTCCACTATAAGCCATTAACCTCGCCTACGGGAGGTAGCATTCAATTTTAGTGGAATTCATAACATAAAACCTCACCTACGGGAGGCCGGTACGCCAACAACTTAAGTTTTCAGTCTTATTATCTTGTAAGCTTTTATTTTTCTTATATTGATTTTTCGTTGTACATCTTTTTCATGACATTCATCATCTTTCATTTCTCATTTTTCATAAAACATTTCATGAAACATTTATTCTTTCGTTATTTTTCTTTTCTTAATTCTTATGTATTATCACATCACATCACATCATGTCAAACAAAAACATGTTTTGTTACGTGTAGACAATTATTCTTTGTTCGTCTTATCATTTGCATCATTCCATCAATCATAGCCTATCGATCATAGCCTATCGATCATAGCCTATCGTTCTATTCCATCAATCACATCTTATCGTTATACTCTAATCCTTTCATCATACCTTTTATCATAACCTATCATTATTTTTCTTTCTTGTCTAACTCTTTGCTTTCATATCATTTTTCATAAAACATTCATCATACCTTTTATCATAACCTATCATTGTTTTTCTTTCTTGTCTAACTCCTTGCTCTTATATCATTTTTCATAAAACACCTATCCTTTCGTTATCATAAAACATACCATTTTCTTAATTCCTTTCATCACCGATCATCGTTGCTCTATCAATCATAACCTAACTTTCATAAAACTTTTCATAAAACATCTATCCTTTCATCCTCATAAAATACCCCCTTTTTTTTTTTCATCACTGATCATCATTACTCTATCAATCATAACTTAACTTCTATAAAACTTTTCATAAAACACCTATTCTTTCCTTTCATATCCCATCTCTTTCTTATGCATTCTATCATAATATTCTCATTCTTACTCTTTCCATTCCTCTATCCCTCTTTATCACATCATTACTCTCATAAAGCTTTTATGATACCTTTCCTTCGTAAATTCAATATATACATATATTTATATATATGTATTTTTTATAAATTAATTATTAAAACATATCTTTTAACATCATCATAGTATTGCTATAGCATTTACTATAGCATCATCATAAATCACATCATGGCATATACATACAAAACATATAATACTATAAGCTTGTTCATAGTTGCAGACGGGTAAATGTCTGAACTTACTCATAGCGTGCTTATCCTCTTCTTAAAATCCATTGACGTCCTTTGTCGCGTCGGGATTGGGTTCCTACAAATAAATTTTGTCCGTTAATCACATTTTCATTTACAGCTTTTATTTTATTAAAAAGCTTAATTCTGATATTATAATTCTTAATTATAGCCTTAGGACAGCTTTCTAAACCTTAATGGCCCTTTTCGAATTTTTCTCCAACTTTTTGAAAAATTACGATTTTACCCCTAACTTTTGATAAAATTACAATTTTACCCTTGACGTAATTTTTCATAACTTAAACCTCAATCTTGACTTTTACAAACCTCATTCACCTATTCCGGGGTCATTGGGGTTCTTTTCTCATAATTTGAGAATCTTTGGGCAAAATGACCATTTTGCCCCTGATGGGTCGTTTAATCATAACATTTTCATTTTCATGCTTAGACTGGATTTTCTAAACCCAAAATCATTTAATTAACTTTCTAAATCTTATCAGACCTTTCCCGGATCAATTCTTATCATTTTACCAATTTTCACATTCCCGGCCCTCGGGAAGTACTATTCCGACCTAAGAGTCGGTTTCATATTTTCTTTGCGTTCTAGGGTTTCGAAGGGTCGGTTTACTAATTGTAACTTGCTCTTTCCTTTTTCCATGCCCTAATTCCTCGAGGGGGCTCGGGTTCCCTTCCCGATCATATTTTTACCCCTCATTTCCCATATTACCCCTGGTGCCATTTTTAGAAATTTCGGCAGAGTTTCCCCTTAATTTTTGAGGTTCCAGCGTTTAGGAAACGCCTGAAAACCATCTATCATAATCTAATTCTATCACGTACTATACCAGAGGCCTAGATTTTACGTAAAACTCATACCGTTTACGTAAAATCGTTACATTATCACATATTTTTCTTTTTCTCCGTTACAGTCATTTTCTTCTTTTTACATACATTCTTTTCCATAATTTTCATACCAATAATCATAAAATCATATAACAATCCCAAATAATTTAATTGCGGAACGTAAAGAAGTCAGGATTTATACCGAATTGCAGTCCGGTCTCAACGGCATAAACCCTAATTTCTCGTTCTTCATATTTGAGGTCTCGTCTTGCAATTCCGACTCCGCGGATGCGTCCGGAACGTCGAAAATAGGCTAACGGGCCAAACTTGCATTTTCGGTCAACGGTCGCCGTTGACCGGCGTTGACCGGCGACGGCGGCGGCGACGGTGGCAAGTGGGTAGTCCATCTTGAAGATCTCGACGATAGGAATCCATTGGTGGCTTCAATTTCACCATTCGACACCTCTATCGCCGGAAATCGACCCCCGAAAACTCGGTCACGGCGGCGACGGTGGAGCTCTGCCGTGCCGGACTTTTTCTCCGAAATTGATTGAGGGCTTTTGCTCCCCTCTTCACGGCGACCATTTCTGTACCGACGGCGTGCTTCAACTCCGTCGGAATCGGCGGTTTCGACGGCGGCGTTTCGCCGGATTTTTCCGAAGCTCGGGCGGCGCGATTCCACCGTTGTTGAGGCGATCCACCACCTAGGTTTTGTAGTACTCTTCACCACGAATCTTTTGGGACCGGTTTCGTGGCAAATGGTGGCCGGACGGCGGAGAAATCTCGCCGGGAAGATTTCGGCTCCGGCGACCTTCAGGCGGCGCGTGCGGCTTGCTCCGGCGGCTGCTCCGTCGCGTCGACCCACCATCGGACTCAGCTCGGCGAGAGCTTTCCGATGACACCGGCGGTGTCGAAAACGGACACCGTTTCCGATGGTCGGTTACTGTACACATTCGGCTAGAGAGAGAAAGAGGAGGAGGAGAGAGAGTGTGTGTGTAGATAAATGAGAAAATTCCACTTTTTACCGCTCTTTATATACTTTCTCACCCAAAATTTCAATATGGGCTATCCTGATTAATTTGGGCGTCCTGAATCCAAATATATCAGTTTTATTTTCATCTGAGGTCATTTTGACCAATTTCCAATACTGTGAATTTTTGGTCAAAAATTACCCTTGTGCTCAATTATCAAATTTGAGCGTGCTGCTAGGCTATCCTTACTAATTTGGGTTTGCTGAACCCAAATTTATCAGTTTTATGTCAAGATAATATCATCTTGACCTACTTCCTGATACTGTGAGTGGCACACACGTGCACACACATAATATCACTATTACTCATTTTTCATTCTTTAACATTGTTAGAACATTTTATTTTAGTTCTAAACAATATTAAATCACTTAATTTCACAATTTAATGCTTAAATTCATTGTGTAATTATTTTTCGAAAAAATGTGAATTTTCCCGGTTGTTACATGAAGGGATTAGAATAGAATGATAAGAGATTATCAATAGAATGATAGGAATGATTAGCGAAGAGATAAATGAGCATGAGGAAGCTCACATAATATGTTATGTTTTGAGGATATGTATAGACGATGTGTATGATATATATATATGTGATGCCATATATTCTAGTAATAACATATATTACTAGTAATTATAAGTTAATGAATGTATGTTTGAACTTACTGAGCATCTAGCTCATTAGTTGTTTATATGTTGCAGATAAGCAACCTGTTAGTTTAAAGTAGTATGATGGACAACGGACGGATCTGCACGTGCCAAGGGACTGGGCGAGTGTATGGTACTACCATGAGTCTTTCGCTGAGCGTTCAAAAAGGAAGATGAAAGAAAGAAAATTATGAAATGTGTGTTATAAGAGTATGATAGAGATAGGTATAATATGTAAGTTAAAAGAAAAAAAAATTTTTGCTATAGAAATTGCTTCCGCTTTAAATGAGAACGTTAAGAAGGGAAAGTTAAGTATGTTAAATAAGAGGATGACGACCCACGAGGTTGCCAGCCATCGCGGAGGTTGCCAGCCATCGCGGAGGTTGCCAGCCATCGCGGTCGGCGTCAGAGCTCGACTGGTTGGTATGGTAACGTACGTGGAGTTTGGGACGTCACACTTTCCTTTCATATCTCATCTCTTTTTTATGCATTCTATCATAACATTCTCATTCTTACTCTTTCCATTCTTCTATCTTTCTTTCTCACATCTTTACTCTCATAAAGCTTTTATAATACATTTCCTTCGTAACTCAATATATATAAATATATATATTTTTATAAATTATTTATTAAAACCTATTTTTTAACATCATTATAGTATTGCTATAGCGTTACTATAACATTATCATAAATCGCATCATGACATTTACATACAAAACATATAAATACAATAAGCTTGTTCATAGTTGCAGACGGGTAAATGTCTAAACTTACTCATAGCGTGCTTATCCTCTTCTTGGAATCTATCAACGTTCTTTGTCGCGTCTGGATCAAGTTCCTACAGACAAACTTTGTCCGTTAATCACATTTTCATTTATAGCTTTTATTTTATTAAAAAGCTTGATTCTGATCTTATAACCCTTAATTATAGCCTTAGGATAGCTTTTTAAACCTTAATGGCCATTTTTGTTCTCCAACTTTTTGAATAATTACGATTTTATCTCTAACTTTTGACAAAATTACAATTTTACCCTTGACGTGATTTTTCATAACTTAAACCTTAATTTTGGCTTTTACAAACTTCATTACCCTATTCCGGGGTCATTGGGGCTCTTTTCCTATAATTTGGGAATCTTTGGACAAAATAACCATTTTGCCCCTGATGGGTTGTTTAACCATAACATTTTCATTTTCATGCTTAGGCTGGATTTTTTAAACCCAAAAACATCTAATTAACTTTTTAAATCTTATCGGACCCTTTTTCTGGATCAATTCTTATCATTTTACTAATTTTCACATTCCCGGCCCTCGGGAAGTACTATTCTAACCTAAGAGTCGATTTCATGTTTTTCTTGCGTTCTAGGGTTTCGAAGGGTCGGTTTACTAATTATAACTTGCCTCTTCCTTTTTCCATGCCCTAATTCCTCGAGGGGCTCGGGTTCCCTTCCTGATCATATTTTTACCCCTCGTTTCCTAAAATACCTTTATGTGGTTACCGAAATTTCGACAGCATTTCTGCTTAATTTTTGAGGTTCCAGCATTTAGGAAATGCCTGAAACCAATCTATCCTGATCTAATTCTATCATGTACTATACTAGAGGCCTAGATTTTATGTAAAACTTATACTGTTTACGTAAAATCGTTACATTATCACATATTTTTCTTTTCCTCCATTACAGTCATTTTCTTCTTTTTACATACATTCTTTTCCATAATTTTCATACCAATAATCATAAAATCATTCTATAGTCCCAAACAGTTAAATTGCTGAACGTAAAGAGGTCGGGATTTATACCGAATTGCAGTTCGGTCTAGACAGTATAAACCCTAATTCTTCGTTCTTCATATCTGAGGTCTCGTCTTGCAGATTCGACTCCTCGGATGCGTCCGGAACGTCAAAAATAGGCCAACGGGCTAAACTTCCAAAATTGGTCAACGGTCGCCATTGACCGTCTGTTGACCGCTATTGACCGGCGGTGACGGTAGAAGGTGGGTAGTCCATCTTGAAGATCTCGACGAGAGGAATCCATTAGTGGTCTCAATTTTATGTTTGGAGGCCCCTATCGCCGGAAAATCCCCCTCGAAAGATCGGCGACGGCGGCAGCGACGGCTTTGGAACTCCACCGTGCCATGGTGGTTTTCCAAAATTACCTTGGGGCTTTTCTTCGCCATGCTGAGGCGTCCCTTTCTGCACCAGTGGCACACCTCAACATTGCCAGAAACAGTGAGTCTCACGGTAGCGATACGACGGTGATGGCGCGAGCTACGGCGCAATCCAGCCGTCGTTGGGCTGAAAGAAGGCTTGAGTTTTGTTGTAACACCCCCCGCCTCGTGCGAGGAACGTCACCTAAAAACTCTGCTTTACTTTAATTCTTCTCTTTCAAAACATAACATAATGGGTTGCGGAAATTTTTTTTTTTTAAAACCATCGATATACATAGTAGTACAACTCTCCAAAACTGAATTATTATAGTTGGAAACTATTTTGTATTACTTGCATATAATACTGTCATACTGTATTAAAAATAGTTAAAGTTAAACATAACAGTGTACTTTATACGATATCATACAATTGTATTTTTCTCTATCCTTTTCTTTCTTCTTGCGGAATTAGCCTGGCAGGTCCATAACCTTTATCATGACACTGGCACTTCGTTCCTGCAGTCCAATCCATACACTGTGGCTCAGGTTACGGGTTGTTTACCTCAATTACCTGAACAAGAACAAACTGGTGAGCTACATGCCCAGTAAGTTCAGACATAACATTTAAAATAATAAAACACTACAATGCAACTCTACACAATACATGAGTTCATTATGCTCAATTTGCACTTTGCATTGTTCATTTACTATGTCTATGGGCCGGGTTTGGTCGTAACGTGTACGCGCTGTAAGAGGGGCCTGGGAGCGACCCTGACTCTCCCTCATCTATGGTATGTCTTTTGCTTCGACATAAGGTAACCTCCTCTCGCGAGAGGCCGGTACGCCAAGCATTAAATTTTTTTCATTACCCTGTTGTTTACTGTGCGATGTTACTTTCTATGATGTCTTAATTGTGTCAGTGTACATATTCATAATTAATGTACTCAATATTATGCCTATTCAGTCCAGAAATACTGTTTAAAAATCATCATCCACGCACTTAAACATTGGGGTGTGACTGGAACTGAAAATGAGGCACAAAACTTTAATTATACATTTTTGGAACAGTTGGAGCGCTTGGCACTCATCCCCGAGCGCCTGGCCCTTCATTTTATTTTTCTGTAAGCTTAGGACAGAAACTTCAGCGCTTCGGCGCTCTCTTTACAGCGCTTGGCGCTTTTGAAATCTGGTGCAAGCGCCTGGCGCTCATACCCTAGTGCCTGGCACTTCAGACAGCTCATACCCTAGCGCCTGGCGCTCATGCTAATTTTTATACTAGTGCCTGGCACTCATACCCTAGAGCCTCACACTCTTACTGCAAGCGCCTGGCGCTCATACCCTAGTGCCTGGCACTTCAGACAGCTTTACACTAGGGCCTGGCGCTCATACCCTAGTGCCTGGCGCTCATGCTAATTTTTATACTAGTGCCTGGTACTCATACCCTAGAGCCTCGCACTCCTACTGGATATTTACCCTAGCGTCTGGCGCTCATACCCTAGGGCCTGGAGCTTCCACTAAATTTTACACTAGCGCCTGGTGCTTATACCCTAGCGCCTGGCGCTTTAGCCAATTTTTACGCTAGAGCCTGGCGCTCATACCCTAGCACCTGGCGCTCCTACTGAATTTTAAACACCAAATTTTGGCCGAGAGCTCAGCGCCGGGGCGCTCTTTGACTAGTGCTTAGTGCTTGGCTCCGGTAAAAATAGGTTTTTAAACACATTTTGACACCAAAGCCATTTCTCATGCATACATTCAACCCTAAAACATGTTTAAAGCATTCTAGGGTCAAAATCCATAAAACACAATCATATACACGTAATACATCACTGCACACTCGTATACTCGCCAATCTAGGCGTTTTAACGAGTTCACAACAACATATAACATTTCTAGCCAAAGAATTTAGGCTATTCATAAATTGACTTTCAAAAATAACACAGTGTTCCAGTTGTTCATGTTCAGACATTTAAATGCCAGAATTTACCAGAAATCTGCTACTGTTTCCTTTCCTTAGTTTTCAGTCGTTGCCCTATAATGAAAACAGTTCAACGTTTAGTGAAATGTTTACAGGTCAACACTAGAACATTTAAACACTTCCTCTATACATTGTCATCATTAAACCCTTAGCCTTGGTTATAAGTCTGAAAATTTCGGCATTATAATGGCTTAAATTCTTATTTTCCCACTGTACCAAAACCGCTTAAATCGCGTTATTGAACACAGTTTTCATTATAAACCTACTCAAAATCCCAATACATAACAATAATTCATTGTCTTTCTTCCTCATACATAACAACCTCCTAAATTTTCCTCTTTGTCTTTCTTCCATTCAACACTCAAATACCACATCAAATTCTTTTCCACTTCATCATACATAATTATCTCCAATCCATAAGGGTTTTCACCCTCTTTTTCACGTCAATTTTCCCCTCCCCCATGAAACACTTTTGTTTTCAAAACTAACCCCACAAACACTTCAAAAACAAGTTCAAAACATGTTTTTCCACATGATTTTCATAAAACACTCAAAAATACTCTAACTCCATTTTGTTCCACTATTCACATAAACACAAAAACACTTAAAAACAAGCATTAAAACAGAATTTTGAAGAACTTACTTGAGCTTTGAGGTGAATACCCCTCAACTTGAAGTTTTCTCACACTTTTTCTTCAAAATTTACAAGTTTTGAAACTTTGGAAATTTTTGTGAGTAAGGGAACGTGAGAGAAGAAGAAGAACAGAGAAAAATGGTATTTTCTGCTGTGGAGAACGTGAAAATCAGAGGAAAAAGTTTATACAAATCCTTAGGGGTATTTTTGTAATTTTTGAAAATTTTGGGGTCAAAATAAAAATTTCTTGGGGGCATTTTTGCAAAATTTTTGGAACTTTTTCAGCTGAAATACAGCTGTTTCTCCCCCTTTCTTCCATGTGCATGAGCAGCTCAACATTGCATTTAATGCAATTTTTCTTTCTCAATTTGATTTTTAAAGGAAATTCCAAAATTTCCTTAATTTTGATAGCCTTTGGATCAAAAATGATGATTTGATCTCATCCATTGATTCTTATATTAATAAGAAAATATTATTTATTTATACAGTATAGGTTTTTTCTTTAATTACAGTATAATTTTCATCTGTCGAAATTTTGACCGAAAAGCTATACTGACCAAATTTCACAGTTTACCTCTCGAAATGCTATTAGAGCCTTTCGATGCATTTATATCATTTAAAACATTCCATAAACCCTAGATATTTCATTATTTTTCATCTGGGGTCTATGTTTGTCACATTTTAAATCTCAATAGAATTCTGTTTTTCGATACCGAAAATGTACTATTTGAGGCATTTTGATTCGAAAATCGTTACATCTATAGTCAATAAAGCATTTATCAACTCTAATAAATATATTTATCAACTCTAATGATGATTTATTAGAGTGAAATTTATATATTTTCGTCACACTAATATATATAAATTTTCACTATACAATGGTCCCGAGAACGATCAAAAATCTCGATTGTTACATTTGTAGTACTCTTCACCATGAATCTTTTAGGACCGGAATCGTGGCAATCGGAGCTCGGACGATGGAGAAATCTCACCGGAAAGATTTCGGCTCCGGCGGCCTTCAGGCGGCGCGTGCGACGACATGCGGCGGCCGTTCAGTCGCGTCGACCCCCGTTAGACTCGACTTGGCGAGAGCTTTCCAACGGTGTCGTGAACGGAGGCCGTACGTAAAAGTTGGTTACTGTTTATATTTGAGAGAATTTTGGGGTGAAAATCTGATTTTTTTTTTTAAATTATGGGGAATTTCTGAATTTAACCCCCAAGATTTTCTATTTATACTCCCTTCCTCAAAATTTTTAACTTGAGCTATCGTGACTAATTTGGACGTGCTGAATCCAAATTTATCAGTTTTATCTTAATCCGAGGTTATCTCGACCAGTTTCTGATACTGCGTATTTTTCACATTCCCGGTCAAAATTTCTGTTTTGTACTCAATTGATTAATTTAAGCGTCCTGATCTCAAATATATCAGTTTCGGGCTGAAAAAATGTCGTTTTGAACCTTTTCCCGATACTGTATATTTCCCGGTCAAAATTCCCTTTTTGTGTTCCATAGCCTAATTCGAGCATACTGATTCCAAATATATCAGTTTTATATCAAGATAATATCATCTTGACATATTTCTTGATACTGTGAGTGGCACACACGTGTATACACATAATATCACTATCAATTATTTTTCATCCTTTAACATTGTTAGAACATTTTATTTAGTTCTAAACAATGTTAAATCACTTAATTTCACATTTTAACACTTAAATTCATTGTGTATTTATTTTCCGAGAAATATAAATTTTTCCGGTTATCACAAATAATCACCCCTTCCTTTTGGTATCCAACGCCCTTGTTGGTCATACTTTCAATCGAGTATAAGCTCTAATACCATTTGGAATGAACTCATGCCTTTCTTACGCATGATATATATTATCCACTATGGACCTCATATTATTAGGAGGTGATCTTTTTATTTATATTTGATGCTATCATATATATTTATTTTGAAACAATGTGAGACTGTACAACTTGATGACTGTCAAAGCATGTGCGTGGTTGAAATTGAGGTAGAGAGAGAGAGAATATTTGGCCTTATGACCACTTGTTCTCGTGTTTTTTTTTTTTTTTTTCCTTCCTCTTTTCTTTTTTCTTTCTTTCTTTCTTTTTTTTTGGCCGCTTAAATTTGTTCATGCAATTTTTTAAGTCTTTTTACAACGGACTATACATGTAATTTTTCTTATATATATATATATACACACATATATAAGTTATTATACATATAATAATTATGTAGAAGCTTTTTTAAATGATAAAAATGCTATATGATTCCTAACTAATAATTCTCGCACTATCGTTTAAATTGTTCTTATCATAAACTCGATTGAAATTTTACCCTTATTATTAATTTTATGTCGGGAGTATAATCTATTTCTCTTGTGCAACTAATTCACATGACAGCTGTAACACTTTTCTTAATCAATTTTACGGTTTAGAATTTTTTTCTATCACCTATAAATTGTCTCAGAAATACTTATAATTTTTTTATTTAAATTGTCATTCTTAAAATTAAATCATGGAATTGACATGTTCATTGAAATTGTGAAATCACGTTTTATGTGATCACATGTTTTGAGACTTTTTCCAATTTTTTGCATTAATAGCATAACATAAAATCTATTCGAACACTCGAACAAATATACCGTAATATGACATTTACCTTTGATGATATCATTATCATGAATAATTAATATTTACAGCTTAAATCCTGTTTAATTTAGAAATTCGTGCCCTGGACATGATTATCTAGAATTCTAAATCATATTAAAAATGTGCTCATAATATAATAAATTCACAACCTTATTCCTAACTAAATTTAAGAATATCCATCAATGTGATGTTTTTCGGACATTACATATATACACGCATACATGACGTTCACGTGCATACACACGCCTAATAGGAAATCCCATAACTATTTATGTTCGTATTATGGCAGACTGCAAATCTGGCAAAAAGAAGTAAAAGTGTCAACTTGCTGTAAGAACAAAGCAAAAGGTTAGATCAAATGGCAGAGACTGCAGTGGGCTTGGTTATAGATAAGTTGGTCCCGTTGCTAACTGAAGAAGCGCGCTTGTTGAGAGGCATTCACAATGAAGTCGAGGATATTAAATGTGATCTCGAATTTCTTTTGGCTTTCCTTAAGGATGCAGATACAGAAGCAGAAAGAGACACAAACAAGAGCCACGGTGTTAAAGTGTGGGTGGAGAAACTTAGACAAGAGGCATTTGAATTTGAAGATGTTATTGACGAATATACACATCTCATGGCACAACAGCAACGTCCCCACAAGAATAGATTTATCAGCTTCCTTCGCAGAAGTGCCTGCTTGGTTATAAAACTAAAACCACGTCACGACATAACGTCAAAAATACAACAGATCAAACGAAGGGTTCGAGATATAAATGACAAGAGTGCAACATACGGCTTCAATTCCATTCAAGCAAGATCCGCAACTTCTGAAGATAAGACGTGGTATGATCCTCGAATTGATTCTTGCTTCCTTCAGGAGAATGAAGTCGTCGGTATTCAATTGAGTAGAGACAAATTAATTGCATTGGTGGAAGATGAATCTCCTCAACGCAGTGTCATTTCAGTAGTGGGGATGGGGGGGCTTGGCAAAACGACTCTTGCTCATCAAGTTTACATTCGTGTGAAAAGGCGCTTTGATTGTCATGCCTGGATTGAGGTGTCTCAATCATACGATAAGGGGGAGCTTCTGAGGAACTTACTGAGGAAATTCTGCCAAGCAAGAGAGGAGCCTATTCCTGAGGGAATTGATATCATGGATCAAAGCACGTTGACAACAAAAATAAGAGATTACTTGCAAGGAAAAAGCTACTGTGTTGTTTTTGACGATGTTTGGAACTCAACTTTTTGGGCTGACATAAAAAATGCTTTACCTGACCAAAATGAAAAATTGGGAAGGGCGATAATCACAACACGAGATGTTAATGTTGCTAGTTTTTGCATGGAATCAGCAATTGTTCATATCCATCAACTGCAACCCCTCCCTCCAGACACAGCCTGGGAACTCTTTTGCAAGAGGGCCTTCAAAAATGAATTTCAAGGGCGATGTCCACCCAACTTAGAAAAGTTGTCTCACGAGATCCTTGAAAGATGTGATGGATTACCACTCGCTATTGTTGTCATAGCTGGTCTTCTATCAACTAAAGACAAGAATGCAAATGAATGGGGAAAATTGCTCACTACTCTAAGGTCAGAGATGGAGAGTAATAAACGTTTGGCGAGTATAGAAAAAATCTTGTCTCTTAGTTATAATGAGCTGCCTTACTACCTCAAGTCTTGTTTCTTGTATTTTGGCTGTTTTCCAGACGACTATTCTATTAGACGCCGAAGATTGATTCGTCAATGGATTGCTGAAGGCTTTGTGACACCAAAGAAGGATAAAACAGTGGAAGTTGTTGCAGAAGAATACTTGGCAGATCTAATAAATAGAAGTATGGTTCAAGTGTCAGAATTTGATTTTGACGGAAAACCTAACAGGTGTAAGCTACATGATCTTCTTCGTGAGATTGTCTTGAAAAAGGTGGAGGATTTACATTTTTCCAAAGTTTTGTCAAACGGCGATTCAACTTTCGGAGGATTGGCTCGTCGTTTGTCAGTTTTTCATAGTTCTGATGTTGCTTTTGAGAGCAGCTCCACATATTATGTTCAATCTCTTTATATGCTCGTTAAAGACGAAATTCCCACCAGTTTTGTAAGTGTAATTTCCAAAAATTTCAAGCTCTTGAAAGTTCTTGATTTTGAAGATACTCCAAGTTTAGATCACCTTCCCAAAGATATTGGGATCTTGTTTCACTTAAGATATTTAAGCATCCGAGGCACGAAAGTGAAAGTTTTGCCAACTTCAATTGGAAAATTGGAGAATCTTGAGACATTGGATCTAAAGCAGTCAATGGTACATGAGCTCCCAGTTCAAATAAAAAGGCTTCATAAACTACGGCATCTTCGGGCTTACAATTGGGATGAAAAGGTGGATGCTGGTATAAATAGACTCAGGGGATTAAAAGTAAAGAAGGGAATTGGGCGGTTAAAAGCATTGCAGAAGTTGTATTTTCTTGAAGCCAACACCGTTGGAGTTGATGTACTTGAAGAGCTGAGTGGATTGACAGAGTTGCGGAAGTTAGGCATCAAAAAATTGAGAAGCGAAAATGTGCAGATTCTGTGTGGCTCTATTCAGAAAATGCAGCACCTACAGTCCCTTGATATATCTTCAATAAGTGAAAATGATACACTTGATTTGGAGTCTTTATCCCCGCCTAAATTTCTTCAACGTCTCTACTTAAAGGGCCATCTAAGGAAGTTTCCAAAGTGGATCACCGAACTTCAAAATCTAATCCGAATACGTATTTTTTGGTCAAAATTGGAAGATGATCCGCTGAAAGCCCTTCAAAATCTGCCCAACCTTTTGGAGCTCGGGATCTTTAATGATGCATATTACAGTGAGAGGCTGCACTTTGAACAACAAGGGTTTCGAAAACTAAAGAAGCTCGACCTTTATGATTTGAGTAAACTGAGTTCTATAATGATAGAGGAAGGAGCATTACGTAATCTTGAAGAGTATTACATTTGGCATTGCCCGCAACTGAAGGAGGTGCCATCTGGGTTCCAGCATTTAAGAAACCTTAAACTTCTTCGATTTTATAAAATGCCAGAACACTTCGTGATGTTCCAGAATTTTCAGAGCTTGCAAACCATACCACAAGTTCAATTCTTTAATATTCAGTCTGAACAATGGTACTTAATGGCTTTGAACGATGTTCTCAAGGTCCAATCATATATCCAAGGTTAGTCCAAAGCAAGTGATTTTACATTATCGAGCACATTTCTATATATGTATATATTTAATAATGTTTTAATGAATGGTAATTAGTTTTCTACACAATGCTATAAAGGGAAAAAATATAAAATAAAAAGGAGATGTTAGGAATCTGTTGGATTACTGATGTGGTTGAATGTGATTTCTTTCAACAGAGCATAACGAAGTTGACTGGAACTCGTTGCCTTTTGAAGAAGTCTTGAGTAAGTTCCATTATAATGGATTATTGTAATTTATATAACTCTGTTCTTTATAATTGGGGATTTAATGTAATTATGGTATGTTTTTTTTATTAAGAATTTGAAAGCATAGTCTCTTTTATATGCTGTTAATCAGTCAATCGCTTGCCACTCTCTTACTTTGATGTTATATTCTATTCACAGTGAAAGTCTTTCGGATGCGCTGAAAACTCTTCGTCACAGGACTATGAGAAAGTCGGAACTGTATCCCTTCCGATGCTATCTATCTCAACATGTCTCAAAATAGTAAGTAAATTGGTGGACTTGTATGTGTCTAGTTAAATTAGAACTCTTAATAAGTTGGTGTGAATAACTCTGCAGATTGTTCTCTACGTAACTGCTTACTAGACCAACATGTGTGATGGTTGTGCTTATTTCTCTTTTATTTGTGGGGCTTGTATGATCTTAAATTCATCATGTGTGAACAACTACATGGAATCTTATATCGATTGCGTGATCGTTTTTTATACGACGTGCTTTCAATCTTTCGATTGTGAGAAGATGATCAAAATCTGGTTTTGATTCATCATAAACACTAATAAAAAAAATATTATTAACAACACAGAGCAATTGCTTAAATATGTGTACAAAAATCCATAATCTTAATTCTTGATTAATGATTCTTGAAATCAATCAAGAAATTTTTTAATGCCATCTTAATTTTGTGTTTATTGTGCGATGAATGATGAATCCATATCAGTGCTATGATTTATCCATGTTTACCTTGATTGGAAATTTCAACTAAGAAATTTGTTGGAAATTAAAGAAAAATTCCATAAGACCCTTAATCACATAATAGAGTAAAAATTTAAATGTCTTAAATTTATGATGCCAATTCCATAAAATATTGATACAAGTATCGATTGAATCCATAAATTAATCCATTATAATTGTCTTTAAGACAATCTATTGACACTTAGAATTTAAATTGAACCCATGGTGTGACCAAGGAAAATTTTAAGAATTTTTTCAATTGATTAGGACCCATATGATAAATTACCATTTCAAAAGATTTATGAAATCCCATCCATAAGGTTGAAAAGTGTACCACGTCCATTTAATTTATATTGACTATTAGATAGCCAATTTAACTACAAATTTTCGCAACAAAGTGCACGGTGGCTCGCCGTTAGCATTCAAGTTTTGTGAGCTCGCAAATCTTTGAGGATCGAGTCTAAACTCTGTTCCTTTCCGACGCCTTTACCATTCTCAACATGTCTGTTATTATAATTAAAAAAAAATTTAAACTCTCAATAATAAGTTGGTGTGGATTCTTTACGGACTGCTTATCCGTTCTATGGACTTGTACTCATTAGTTCACCATGATGTGATCTACTACATGTTTTAATTATCCTCTTGACTGTGTTGTAGGTGAATATAATTTTGAATTTAGTTGTTTCAGCTACGTTTTGGAACTAAATAATTCTAAAATTTTTGCTTTGAACTATTAATCTATATTACAGAGTTTCTGTTATCACTTCACTTTAACTAATATCTTTTATCCCTCTACTTCGTATATTAAAGTAACTGTTATTTTTCTTTTTTTTTTACTCCTGTGTATTTCTTTTTTTTTTACTCCTGTGTATTTCTTTTTTTTTTCTTTTTCTTTTTTGTTGTATTTTCTTCATCATCAATGATTCAAATCTTAAACATGTATTTGGTATTTCTATGATTTTTTTTTTTTTGGCAAATGGTGTGATCTGAAAGAGAAACGACCTGAAAGGTGCTGTACTCGTTCAAGTGACATGTCGTTCTCTGCGTGATGTTCAAAAACAGCAAGTCGTTTATTATTCTAACCGCTTAAAATGACATGTCGTTTAAAGGATCTTCCATTAATCATTTAAAGTACTATTTTCCAACAAAACAACATGTTTCCAAAAATTCCGTCACTACCATTTTCCATTTGGCAGGGTCTGGCCAGCGGTCATGATTGGATCTGGTTTGTGACGGAAGCTGCATTTTTGTTTTTTTTTTTTTTTTTTGGCAGAGGAGAATGCGATGGCCTGAGAAGAGAGGGGACAGTGGGGATATTTTAAGAATTTTCAAAATTGAAGAATCTAATTTTTCTCTGCCTTTCCTTTTCATAAATGAAAATATGCTATTCTTTTTTAATCTTCCTTACAAATGTGCTATTTAGCATATTGTCGCTTTTAAAATCGTTTCTACACTTTTATTTTTCATTATTCTGGGCTATTTTGGCACAAGAGAGGATATATGCAGAAACGACAATACCTTCTTAGACCTTACATGCCAAATGTTCTATTTGTTTTAGACATCTATTTCTTCGTTAAAAAAAGGCTCTACTTTTAAATATGTGAAGATGTTCTAATTTTTTCCGACCCCTGATTACACAATTATATTGGCAGAGCCAAAATATTTTATCACTGGGGACACTATTAAAAACTGAGATAATTTTTTTATTAGATAAGAGCATAATTGAAAATTATTCAATGAATACTAATATTATGAAAGAATAACCGAAAACTTTCCAAAAAGAATTATAGAAACTTAAGTTTCACATCATATAAACACAACAATAATTACAGTTTTATACTAGAATATTGGACCATTCCACTTAATAGGTTAACCTTTTAAATTAGAAGTCTAATCTCTTAACGTTCTCAAACTCTACTTCTTATCTCTAATCTTTACATCTCAGAGCCAAACAAGTGGCTCAATCCATTCAATACAAGAGTGATGTCTCCAAACAGAGCACCATCTTGCGGGGATGCGTTAAGGGCCACTCCACTTGACATATTGACCTTTTAAGTTGAAAGTTTAATCTCTTAATATTCTCAAACTCTACTTTTCCTCTCTAATCCTCACATAAATAACCAAAAATCAAAGTCAAGTAACCAAAAGCAGGCCCCTATCACGTTTTATCTATAATAATCACAATTGTAATAATTTAAACATCGTTAAGGTCATTAACAAGGACTATTACTTGTGTCACTGATTTAGAAATTGATTTAAAAATAGTTCTAAAACATATAAAAGTAATGAAATGTGAACAACTTAAAAAAAAAATGTTAATGCAACTGACAATAAATCATAAAAAATCAAGTTAACTGAAAAGTATTGTAAAGAACGTTAAATTCAATAAACAAAAACAATAATATAAAAATAATATATTTATCAACGACCTAAATTTTTGCCAAACTCTTGTTGCGCAACTTCTTATTTAGAACTGCATACAGCTGTGTAACTGTCTGCAGTTTAAATCTGTAGACAGTCGTATAACTGTTTGCATATAGCAATTAAAAAAACATATATTTATCTCATTTATGTTTCTTTAACTTTAATGGCATTCTCGGTACTTAAATTTTGCCGAACTCTTTTTGCGCAACTTCTTATTTAGAACTGTATACAGCTATGCAACTGTCTGCAGTTCAAATATGCAGACAGTCGTATAACTGTTTGCATATAGCAATTAAAAATATATATATATTTATCTCCTTTATGTTTCTTGAACTTTAATGGCACTCTCATGGAGCCTTTGAAATTTTGAAAACTCTCCTTTTATACTTCTTAACATTGAATTTAACCATTCTTTACTTTTTCTATCGAAATTTTAGTTAAAAGCAAATAGAAAAAAGTGAATTACGTGCTTTTTTCCTTTGTTTTTTTTTTTTGGTGGCAAAAATCCTAATAGAATGAGCTTAATAAGATTAAATTTCTTATTTCTCTGTTAATTTTAAACTGAAATTATGATAGAAAAAGTAAATTGGCGTTAAATTCAAAATTCTGAAAACAAAGTAAAAGTGATTATAAAACTCAAGGGGCATAAAATAAAATAAAATAATCCAAAGCTGTAGAGAAAGAAATCCTTTTATTGTTGATATAATTGACAATATTAAATACTTGATATATATATATATATGTGTATATATATATATCCTGAGGGTATTCGATATATATATATGAGAGAATACAAAAATAGAAATTGATTTTGCTCAAACAAACGTATGTTTTATTTGATGATCACCATATATGAAACACACATCCCTTACGTAGTACAGACTACTTATTTGACATATATAACCACATTTTTTTCCTTCCTATTTTTCCTCCCACCCCTTCCTCAGCAACACAATACAAATTACCACAAAATAGATGAAACATAAAACACGGTCAAATCGAATATCAGATATCAGAGAAGCAACAAAAAGTTACATATACATATATATCTTGATATTCGGGGACTTTACTTTAATAGCACATACCAATTCCTGGACCATAAACCTGGCATAACGTTCCCGGGCAAGGAGCACATGCAGGATCGTAAATATCATCTTTGTCGCAATAAATAAGTCCAGGACATTCGTCTTGGAGGATTCTTCTTCCCTGAAACATGGCAATCCCATTGCCCTCATCATCCGAAACCGACATCGAATATGCAGAAGAACAACTGCAGGCTACAATCACCAATATTACAAGGATTACCTTCTTACTACTCTCCATCTCCTCTCTCTCTCTCTCTCTCTCTCTCTAATTAAAACCAAATTTTCTGAATATTGATGATCTACTTTGTGTGTGCCTCTCCTTGAATATGTTCCCTTTTTATGGCAAGCTCTTCATAATTTTACATGTTTGAGAGAGAGAGAGAGAGAATAAAATTATGAGAAACTTAGACACCTTGATCAATACTCTTTCTCTTTCTTTCTCTAACCTTTTTTTAATTGTTTAACAATGATGGTGCCCTGTTTATAAAGAAATATTAGTGCAGCGGAATTACAAAAGCGAAGGTCCAAAAGTATCCTTAATATCCTTAATGAAACAACTATCAATATTGTTAAAATCCAAATAGTATCTCTATGTGGGGGTGTTTCTGCGTAGGATACATAAAAAATAAAATAAAATTTACTATAATGAAACAGATGCAAGAGACAAATTGCACGCAAAACAAAAGTAGAAAAGAGGTACACAAGAAAATAGAGAGAATTCATGTGTGTTATTTATCATCTCATTTTTATATGTGTATAAAAACTTACAAGTGTTATATATTAGAGCCAAAAATCGAAATGGGAAAAAACAAATATCATGTGTTACAATAATAACCTATCACTTATGAAGTTCTAATTATGAAAGTTATGAAATACCAGTCACTAAGAATAATCAAGTGTGCACATAATGTGACCCCTAAATCAGTTTATTCGCACAAAAAAAAAACTATAATATTTTGTTTGTTGGCCTAGAAAAAATATACGTGTAATTGCGTATGACTTGCTGGCTTCTTGTTTATTATATGTATCAATAATATAGCAATAGACCAAAAAATATATATAAAATGATATTTTCTCTTCTTAATTATTTATGTATCAATAATGTAGCAATAGACCAAAAAATATATATATAATGATATTTTCTCTTCTTGATTATTCCTTGAGGGTACGTATAAACATAATTGAAATTTTCCCAAAAAAAAAACGCATATAGATATGAACATTGAAATTCTTAAAGTTTAAAAGACCATACTCAAATTTGAGCAGCTTCAGTTTTATTTTTCTAATTAGAGAATAAGAAATTCAAACTCTATAATTTTTAATATAGAATTAAAAATGAAATTATTAATAGTGCTATTGATTAACGTAGTTTATTATATATTATGTAGTTTCTAGATTACATATTTAATAATATTTGATTATAACCACACCGCCCCATCTTAATTATCCTATGAAGTGGAGTCAAAAACATTAAAGAAAATGATTTCTTTTTCCTATATATGACAAGCTGTCTCTCCAAATTGAAACACCTTATTTAAATGCAAAGTCTGGTCACTCTTGTTAATTTAAGCCCATGTTGCAGTTTTTTTTTTTTTTTTTTTTCTTAACCTTAATCAACGTTGTGGAAAAAATATGTAAACAAAAAGTAGTTAAAGGTGTGTATATGATTTCTAGCCGAATTAAATAATAATATATTATTGTCGTTAATTAATTATTGAATTGGCTTAATTAATTCTGGGACAAGCTAATTACACTATTGAAGACTCTAAATAAATACTAGTAATGTCAAGTCTATTAAGAAGATTGACTTGGAAACTAATTTAATAAGGAAATGATGTAAAGAAGTTGACATAATCATTTTCTTCAAAAATTGCGAGAGGAGCACAGTCAAGTATATTAAATGAATCTCAAAACTAGACTTGAGAATCAACCTCAAACAATTTTCATTTATTTGTTCTTACTTTGGGGAGTCATTTTACTAGTCAATACAGTAGATGATGCACGTAATAGATGAGTTTAAACACTTCTTTGAGACCCAAACAACGTCTATCCATCCCCATTCTCAAGTAATTAGTTCCTACATCACGAATAAACACTAATTTTCAATCCTGAAGAGGTTTTACATATAGATCCTTGTCCACAACTGAAGGTGGTGCCTTTGATTTCACACTCAACATACCTTAATTAAGGACGCTACATTTGGTTAGATTTAATTTGCTCTTTTAAGCTTTTTTTTTTTTTTTTTTTTTTGATAAAAATTTTAACAAAAGGAGTTAAAGAGTACTAGTTCAAAATTTAGGAGGTAAAGTGGTAAGTTTAGAACTTATAAAATAAAATGAGAATACATACATTTGAGAATAATTAGTTATTTTCTCCATTTTGATGAAAAGATGGCAAAAGTGACATTCGACGAAATTAGACACCCCAAATTATTTTGGCACCTATTACAAACATCATTACCCTCTTACTTGTCTAAGCCTTACACACCGAGCTCAGCTCTTTCCAGCTAAGTTGAATCATCCCTTTATTGTTCCTTTTCATTTATCTGCTTTTAGTGAAAGCTCTAATTTCTAATAAATGTCAAATTAATTGAAATATGCTATTATTTTAACGTCAAATTCCCTCTCCCATTATTATTTAAAAAAATCCGAAGAAAAAACAAACAGAAGATGGATCTTCACGCCTTATGCATTATGGAGTTGCTAAAACTTGTCCAAATGGAAGTTGGCAACCTGCTTTTTTTAAAAAAAAAAAAGATATTATTTATGTCTAATTAGTTAATTTAGTTCTATAACATTTTTGTTATTAATTTCGTGACTTTTATAAGTAAAGCATGTCATACTATAAAAAATTTTTATGTTTCTTGCACAATAAGTGTCACTCCTTTCAATTAATGTGTTCAAGTGCTACTTATTTTTTGTGTCTCTAATTAGTTATCGCACAACTTTGCAATAAAAAAAAATGGACTTGCAATTAATAAGACTCTTTAACACGCTTCTAATTGTGTTCATTATATCGTTGAACAATTTTCTACTCCAACATGAATCTGTGTAACAATATTCTCCTTCGCAAACAGATTAATTTAAAAAATAAATAAATAAATAAATAAAGTAGTTTATTATTCTTCTTCTTCTTCTTCCTTTTGCGTTTTTTCAAAAATTGTTAAAATTAGTAGTAGACGCCAAAATTTTTAAACTTGGTGTTATGATTAATATTAGTGCTAGAAATATTATTTTTAATGTCAAATTTAACGTAATAAGTTTATCATTGAATATAACTAATATTATATATTAGCCTACATCTATATATCTGAGACTGTGAACTTTATTCCTTCCAGATACTACCTTGTTCATGTGTCGTGATAACGACATAGAATGATAAATCAAGCTCTTGATTAATTGGTAATAGCTCTATGTTTTATTTAATTTTTTATTCAACAAATATTTGTAGTCTATTTATTTAGTAACCAAATAATGTGAATGAGGAAAAATTACATGTCCTACGGACTCTAGATTTAGAAAACGATAAGAAAAAAAAAAAAAAAACTTTTTATTCCAGTTTTCCTAAGCTACATGTCGTTTTCTTGTCAAATCTAGCATGTACTTGCCCCCGGGGGGGTGGGTGTGGGGGTGGGGTGGGGGTGTTGTTGGGGTGGGGGCTGGGTGGGGTGCGGGGTGGGGAAGGGAAACCATGGCGTACACAGTTTGAAAACGCCACTCCAAAACGACAAGTGGTTTATATTTTCTGGAAACCTTTTAAATGCACTATTTTAGATTTTAGGCGCGCTGATGTTTAAGAATATGATCATTTGCATATTAGATACGATCACTTGAAAACTTTGAATATCAGAAATAGAAAATGAAATATTAAACATCGTGAACCTTAAACTATAAATGGTTATAGGTAAAAAAAAATATACGATTGCAGACTTGATACGACTACTTGTAAATTGACACCATCTTGGGACCTCACCACAGAAATGTCATAGGGTTTGTGAATTTCCATTCGAATAATGTTTTTGAAATTCAAAAAGAACACGAAAGGTTAGTCTCCAACATTAATGTTATTTTAGTGTCTATTTAGATCACTATTTCCAATAGCTATTATTTCTAAACACATATTAATTTGAATACACAATTTAATTTCTACATCTGAATGCAAACATTTGGTTTCGATTAAGTCCTAATATCTCCTTCATACTTCAACTTTTTATTTTCCCTCATTTTGTCTTGAAATTTATGCAAAACAAGATTAATTTTACATTACGACTTCCTTTTCTTCGTTTTAGACTTGTAATTAATCTAGGCTATGGACTTAATTAATTATGAGCCTACACGTGAATATTGTGTTGTGATAAAGATATAGCTGGACTTGTTCATATAAAGATAAATTAAGCTATTTATTTAACTGTTTGGTGTAGTTCTCTGTAATATTTAATTTTATTTAATAAATATTTGTTATTTGTTTATTAATTTAGAAACCTAATGATAAAAAAAGCGCATTTGTATATTGTCTCACGTAGAAAATAGAGGAGAATGTGAAATGATTTATATATATGGAAGAACTTAAGACGGAAAGGGTTAACTTTTTGGATCAAGTTAGATTCTTACAGTGTGTTGGACTAGTTTCACATATAGTTTTTCTCTGGTAAGTGATATCAGAGCCGATTATTCGTATTAACCAAGTGATTGCACTCAATTATCAAGTTCTCACGTTGTCTCCCATGGAGAGTTGGTGTTGCTCGCAGTTAGTGCCATTATAGGTGTGGATATTGGAGTATTTAGTGAACTCACATAATTTTGACCCTTTTCCATACCCGAGTTGACTCCCATTTTGAGGGCAATACTTAGATATGCCAGTTACAAGAAACTTTAGTTTAAGTAAAAACTCAATAAACGTACATATGAGGGGAATATTGTAGAGAAAAGTGTATACATGTGTTATCTCACATAGAAAGTGGATAGAGATGTAAAATGATTTTAATATATGAAAGGACTTAAGACCAAAAGAATTAACCTTTTTACATGTAGTTTCTCCTTAATATCTAATAGTGTGAATGAGAAAAGATTATACATTTCCTACCTAATTTAGAAAGATTATAGTCTAGTTTTCCAAGGCTACAGGTCGTTTTCATGTCAGTGCTAGGCTGCCAGATGTCATTACAAGGGAGAGATATTTTTGAAAACGACAAGTCGCTTATAATTCCAACAGTTTGCTGGAAACCTTTAGAAAATATAGTCGAAAAAATTATTCATGGTGGTATATATAAGATTATTTTATGGTGGTGAGAGGCTGAGCAAGAAGTCATTGTTTAATGGTTGATTGGTTGGCTTTTGTACTGCCCAATAAGTCACACGTGTCTGTCTTTTTTCTATAATAGTTGGTATTAGCTTCGGTCTTTCTACTTAAAGAATTCATACTAATTCATATTTACAATATTCATATTGAGATACATGTTAAAAAATAATAATTACACATGACAGTTTTGATATAGTTTTTTTTTTTTTTTTTTCAAATCCTGCATAAAAATCTTTTTCTAGCTAATTATAAATATTTATTTATTTTTGTCATATTTGTGATTATTGGATCTAATTAAAATATCAATAATATAAAATATATATACAGGATAAACTTACAGCTGAAAAACAGACCATAATAGTATATTTTTTCAAGTTTCTAATTTAAAATTACTTACCCAATTTTTGTCCCTACGCATGCGTCCACAAATATTGATCGAATATTTTGCTATTTGTCTACCAATTAATAATTATTTATGCTTTTGTCCCCACACACACTCTCTCTCAGAACCAAATTATACTGGTCGTAGAAACTACTCAAATATTCTTCTTCTTTCCATAGCAGCCAACCTCTTTGTGTGTCATCTTTCTGCCTTGATCATCAGCTATGTATATGTATATCTATCCATTTTTCAAGGTATGTTCTCTAATTATTGTTCTTTTAAAAGCTGATTAAATATTTTCTTCTCATAGATAAGCAACTTATAGTACCTTGTGATTTTTTAATTTTGATAATAGCGCCTAAGTAAGTCTTTTAATTGGACTATAAATGTAGTTTATGCTAAGAAAAGATCTAGCTGTTCTAATTTTTACTACTAAAATTGTTGGCACAGCACAAGCAAGTTTGAATCCGATCATGGCGGAAACTGCAGTAAGGTTACTTATAGATAAGCTGATCCCATTGCTTGAGGAAGAAGCAAGCTTGTTGAGAGGCGTGCGCAAAGAAGTTGAGGCGATTCAGCGAGAACTAGAGTGCATTCTTGCTTTCTTGGAGGATGCAGATGGAACAGCCAAATGCTGAAGGAGACAACGTCGGCCACGGCGTTAAATGGTGGGTGAAAGAACTACGGGAAGCAGCACTTCAGATTGAAAATGTTGTTGATGAATGCACGCATCTCATGGCGCAACAAAATCATCCCCGTAGGCGTAGATTTATTGGTTTTCTCCGTAAAACTGCGTGCTTGATCGTGCAACTAAAATCCCGCCACGGCATTGCCTCAAAAATACAAGACCTCAAACAAGTGGTTCGAGATATAAATGGAAGAAGCGCAGCGTATGGCTATAACTCCACACACGAAGGACTAATTACATCTACAGCTCAAAATAATCCATGTTATGATCCTCGAAACGATTCTGTTTTTCTTAAGGAAACTGAAGTTGTGGGCATTGAATCTACTAGAGACGAATTAGTTGAAAGGTTGAAAGAGGAGTCTCCCGCTCGTGCCGTGATCGCATATTGGTGGGAATGGCGGGACACGGCAAAACCGCCCTTGCCCATCAAATTTTTGACCCCGTAAAACGTCACTTCGATTGCCATGCTTGGATTCAAGTGTCTCAAACATACAACAAGGTGGACCTTCTACGGAACTTAACCATAAAAATTCTGCGAAGCAAAATCCAAGTCTGCTCCCGAAGGAATTGATACAATGGATGAAAGCACGGTGACGAGAAAATTAAGTACCTGCACAGAAAGAGGTACGTTGTTGTTTTTGATGATGTTTGGGACATAAACTTTTGGGCTGTAGTAAAACATGCTCTGCCAGAGGAAAATGAAAACATTGGAAAGATAATAATCACAACACGAGATTTCGAAGTTGCAAATTTTTGTAAAACATCATCCTTTGTTCATATCCATCAATTGCAACCCCTTCCTCCACCGGCAGCCTGGGACCTATTTTGCATGAAGGCTTTTCATTCCGAACCAAATAGGGTTTGCCCGACACACTTAGAAAAGTTGCCTTGGGAGATTCTTGAAAGATGCAAGGCTTACCAATTGCAATTGTAGTTATAGCTAGTCTTCTATCAACTAAAAACAAGACTACCGATGAATGGAGCAAATTCCTTACCTACATGAGTTCGGAGTTGGAAAGTAATAAACATTTGAAGAGTATAACAAAAATCTTGTCCCTCAATTATAATGATCTGCCTTGTTACCTCAAATCCTGTTTCTTGTACTTTGGCATTTTTCCTGAGGACTATTCTATTAGACACGGAAGACTAATTCGACAATGGATTGCTGAAGGCTTTGTGAAACCAAAGAAGGATAAAGCGGTGGAGGTAGTTGCAGAAGAATACTTGGCAGAGTTAATAAACAGAAGTCTGTAAGGAACTCTAAATGATTTAAATAATTAAATCAACCATAATGCGGAGGAATGGATCAAATTTTATTACCTCCGGCCATTGTTTTGATTTGCTTTTGGAGTACGATTTCATAAGAATTTGATCTTCTAAACCTTCAACTCTCACTCACTAGATGGTGTTTGAGAAGAATAATTTCGAGAGTTAGGCTTAGGGACCAATTCGGATGGACGGTTCCGTTTTATACAATTTCTTTCCATCAAAGAAACTGCTTCGTATGTGCGAACCGGGGCCAACAATCTCAACCGTTTTCTGAACGTTGAGGATGTGTTTTAAGAGTTGCACATGTGGATCATTTCACGGTTGGTTAACTACCGAAGTTCAGGAGCATAACAACATTCTCCCACTTGATCCACATGTACCACTATTCACTACAGCAAGAAACAAAACACATAAATCATGGCAATAGGTCCTCTAAATGCGAGTTTTATCTTCCATGTATTACAGTGTATCGTGTTTCTCAATAATAGCCCATACAACTTTATGAATAAACCCTATGTTTATTCTTGGTCCAAAACTTAATGATTTTTTTCATCAAATACGAAAAATATATAAATATATGTACACAACCATATATGAGAAAACATCACAATTAGAGTTTCTTTAATAACATCGTTCTTACAACGAAAATTATATCAAGGAACCAAGTCCCATTCTATCTACGTGATCCTTAAATTTCAATGGTGGCATGCCTTTAGTCAAAGAATCAGCGATCATTAAATCAGTGCTAATAGGCTCAATGATGTCTGATTTATCCTTAACATGCTCTCTTATGGCCAGATACTTGATGTCGACGTGCTTACTTCGACTACCACTCTTATTGTTCTTAGCCATAAAGACAGCGACTGAATTAGCGCAATATATCTTTAGCGGCCTAGAAATAGAATCCATGATTCTAAGCCTAGAAATGAAACTTTTAATCCATACACCATGCGAAATAGCCTCAAAACAAAATACGAACTCGGCTTCCATAGTGGAAATAGCAGTCAATGATTGTTTCGCACTTCTCCACGATACAGCTCCACCAGGTAGCATGAAAACATATCCTAAAGTTAATTTTCGTGAATCAATGCAGCCAGCGTAGTCTGAATCAGAGAAGCAAATGACTTCCAAATTATCAGTCCATCTATACATAAGCATGTAGTCTTTAGTCCCTTGAAGGTATCTCATTACCTTCTTCGTAGCTCTCCAATGTTCCATACCTGGATTACTCTGATATCTACCCAATATTCCAACAGCAAATGCAATGTCAGGTCTAGTACAAACCTGAGCATACATTAAGCTTCCAATAGCTAAAGCATAAGGAATGTTTTTCATTTGTTCCTGTTCAAGATCATTTTTCGGGCACTGGTCCAAATTGAATTTATCACCCTTCACAATGGGAGCTACACTTGGTGAACAATCTTTCATCCGGAACCTCTCTAAAATCTTGTTGATATAGGTCTCTTGAGACATACCTAGAATACCACGTATTCTATCTCGATGTATCTTAATTCCAATGACATAAGATGCATCACTCATATCCTTTGTATCAAAGTTATTAAAGAGAAATTGTTTCACATCATATAGCATACCCTTATCATTGATTGCAAGCAAAATATCATTCACATATAGAATAAGGAAACAAATTTTGCTCCCACTGACCTTCTGGTATATGCATTGATCCACAATGTTCTCTACAAATCCAAATGAAGAGATGACATCATGGAATTTTAAATACCACTGACGTGAGGCTTGTTTCAATCCATATATAGATTTCTTGAGCTTGCAAACTAAATGCTCACGTCCACTAAAGGAAAATCCTTCTGGTTGTTTCATGTAAACCTCTTCCTCTAGTTCTCCATTGAGAAATGCTGTTTTCACATCCATTTGTTGCAACTCAAATTCAAAATGCATAACTAATGCCATAATAATACGAAGAGAATCTTTCTTAGATACAGGAGAAAAGGTCTCCTTGTAATCGATCACTTCATTCTGCGTGAATCCCTTTACAACGAGTCTAGCCTTGTATCTCTTAATGTTGCCCAATGAGTCTTTCTTTGTCTTAAAGACCCACTTGCATATAATGGCTTTTACACGATCAAGCAACTCAACAAGGTCCCAAACCCCGTTTGACGACATAGAATTCATCTCATCCTTCATAGCATCGTACCATAAGTTTGATTGATTAGAACTCATGGCCTGTGAAAACGTCTCAGGATCATTTTCGGCTCCAACATTAAAGTCTGATTCCTATAGATACACAATGTAATCACTAGGTATCACTGATCTTCTTATCCTAGTAGATCTTCTTAATGTTGTATCAACGTTCTCTTGAAGATCGTGTTGATCAACTGGTTGTTCATCCATTTGTGGCACTTCATGAGCAGTTCGTTGTTCAGCCACTTCTGGAACTTCTTGAACAACTTGATCTACTGGATCATTATCAGTAGTTTGTGGAATCTCAACAACTGGTTGTTGAACACCCGTTGGAACTTGAGGGGCATTAATAATGACAATCATTTTATTACTTGATGTGGAAGGCTGAGCATTAATATGATTTCTTTCAGGAACAATGTCTTGAAATTGATCTCTCCCACTAATCATGTTATTCTCAAGAAACTTCGCATTTCTAGATTTCACAATCCTAGTGCTGTGAGATGGACAATAAAATCTATATCTTTTAGACTTTTCAGCATATCTAATGAAATACCCATTAATAGTCCTTGGATCCAGCTTCTTTTCTTATGGATTGTAAACTGTAACTTCAGACGAACATCCCAAATGCGTATATGACGCAAACTCGGTTTCCAATCTTTCCATAACTCAAATGGTGTTTTAAGGGCAGTCTTAGTTGGAACTCGGTTTAATATATACGCTGCTGTTTTAAGAGTTTCGATCCACAATGACACAAGGAGTTTGGCATTACTACGCATACTCCTTACCATCTCCATCAAGGTCCGGTTTCTTCTTTCAGCCACGCCATTCTTACTAGGAGATCCGGGATTGGTGTATTGAGTAACTATCCCTTGCTCTTGAAGAAACTTAACAAATGGACCAGGAGCTTGTCCATTCTCAGTGTATCTACCATAATACTCTCCTCCTCTATCAGTTCTCACAATCTTAATTTGCTTTCCACATTGTTTCTCTACTTCAGCCTTGGAAACCTTAAAGGCCTCTGCTGCTTCATTTTTATTCTGAAGCAAGTAGATATACATGTAACGTGAGAAGTCATCAATAAATGAGATAAAGTATTTCAGACCACTTTGTATATCCATATCTGGACAACAGATATCTGAATGGATGATTTCAAGTAATTCGGAACTTCTGTGCGCACCCTTCTTTGATATTTTGGTCTGCTTCCTCTTAATGCAGTCCACACAGATCTTGAAATCAATAAAATCCAAAGTACTTAATACTCCATTATTTACCAATCTCTTAATTCTATCTTTGGAGATATGTCCCAATCTCCAGTGCCACAACATAGAAGAATCCTCATTTATAACACATCGTTTTAAACCAACGTGAACATGCATAGCATTATTAGTGGCATCATTTTGTAAATTAATAGAGAAAAGACAATTCGACATAATACCATTTCCAACAACATCAGATTTATAAGATAAAATAAAAGATGTCTTTGAAAAGTTAAAGGAAAAACCCAATGGTACAAGTCTTGAAACAGAAATCAAGTTTCTAGAAAAACTTAGAACATAAACGGTATTTTCTAAATTCAAAATAAAGCCACTACTTAAAATTAAACTGCATGTCCCAATGGCCTCCACATACGAGCCCATCTTATTTCCTGAAAAGATGCATTGCTCACTTCCCACTGGTTTCCGCAGATTTTGCATACCCTGCAAGGTATTTGAAACATAGATTGTAGACCCAGAATATTTGAAACATGGATTGTAGCCCCAGAATCAATCCACCATATGTTATGACTAGGGGTGTTCGTCGGGTGGGTTGGGTGGATTTTTGGCATTTTTCAACCCACCCAATGAAGATTGGGTGGGTTGAAATTTTTTTTCACCCACCCAATTAACCCAATATACAAAATCGACCCACCCAATTAAAGTTTGGGTGGGTTTTGCGGGTTTTTCAGGTTCGTCGGGTTCGGCAATTTATAAAAACAAAATAATAAAACATGACTTAAAAATTTAATTACAAATTAAAATACAAGCTCAAATATTCAAATAAAGAAGTCGTATAAAGACAATAAAAACTAATTAAAACATGCTTTTAATGAATACTAAGAAACATCAACCACATACAATCAAATCTGTTTCACAAGAATAATCTCTAACTCCAATGTGTGTAGTAACAAGAACTAAAGTCAGGCAAATTGAAATAAACTTGAAATTTTGTTCCTAAATCCTAACAGAAGGGAGGATCAGGGGAGGCTAGTGACAAGTGGCGCTTGGGTTGGGCAAGGGCAAGGCACGAGATGAACACGGGCTTGGGGAGACAAAAATGAATACGTCGAGGGGTGACGGCCGATGGTCGAAGAAAAGGACGATTGGAGGAGGCTGGTGGGACATCGGGTTTGGTAAGGGCAAGGCACGAACTTTGGCTTGAGGGAGGCATAAATGGGAAATGACAATCGGATCAACAAAATTGACTTAAGTTAATCATTATATTTTTTCTAAATATAAAAAAAAAAAAAAACACATTCATTGGGTGGGTTGGGTTTTGATCAGGTTTTAGAATTCCAACCCGAACCCACCCAATTTGACATTGGGTTGGGTGGGTCAACCCAACTTTTTTTTGGGTCTGACGTGGACCCAATCCATCGGGTTTTCCTTGGGTGGGTTGGGTGGGTTATTTGGGTTTTCGGATTTTTTGTTCACCCCTAGTTATGACCAACATCAACCATATTAGATTCATAACAAACAAATGAGATTAGTTTACCTTTCTTCTCAAGCCATTTCTGGAATTTAGTGCAATCCTTCTTCATGTGTCCCTTTTTTTACAGAAGAAACACTTGGATTCTTTCTTGATTCTACCTTACAGAGGTATTTTACCTTTCCCTTTCTTCTTGGCTTGCCTGTCATCCTTCTTGTCTGTTGCCATCATGACACTCTCACCTTGTTCCATTGTCAGCCTGCCCTCTTCCTGAACACACATGGTCATGAGTTCATTAATTGACCACTTTTCTTTATATGTGTTGTAGGAAATTTTAAAGGGCCTATACTGCTGTGGAAGAGTGTTCAATATGTAATGGACAAGAAAGGTTTCAGACATTGTAACCTCAAGTGTTTTCAATTGAGTCGCAATATCTCTCATCTTCATGATGTGCTCCCGCACACCTTTTATTGTAGTGAGCCTCATCGATGAAAACTTCATTATTAAGGTATCAGAAAGCGCCTTATCAGAAGTTTCAAACTGTTCATGTGACACCCCCCGCCTCGCCCAGGAGATGTCACTGAAACTTTGCTACTTTACTTCTTCTTTTTCAAAACATAACATAATAGATTGCGGAATTTTTTTTTTTTTAAAACCATCGATATACCTAGTACTATAATTTCTCCAAAACTAAATTATCATAGTTGGAAACTATTTCATATTACTTGCATATAATAATATCATACTGTATTAGAAATAGTTAAATCAAATATAGCAGTGTACTTTATATAATATCATACAATTGTACTTTTCTTTTTCCTTTTCTTTTTCTTTGCGGAATTAGCCTGGCAGGTTCATAATCTTTTTATCATGACACCAGCACTTCATCTCCGCAGTCCAATCCATACATTGTGGCTCAGGTTACAGGTTACTTACCTGGTGAGCTATATGCCCAGCAAGTTCAGACATAACATTTAAAACAATAAACATCACAATACAACTCAACAAATATGCATGGATGTGACGTCCCCCACGTACGTTACCATACCAACCAGCCGAGCTCTGATGCCGACCGCGATGGCTGGCAACCTCGTGGGTCGTCATCCTCTTACTTAACATACTTAACTTTCCATTCTTAACGTTCTCATTTTAAAGCGAAAGTAATTTCTATAGCAAATTTTTTTTTCTTTTAACTTACATACTATGCCTATAACTCTATCATACTCTTATAACATATAATTTATAAATTTCTTTCTTTCATCTTCCTTTTTGAACGCTCAGCAAAAGACTCATGGTAGTTTCATACCCTCGCCCAGTCCCTTGGCACGTGCAAATCCTTCCGTTGTCCATCATATTACTTTAAACTAACAGGTTACTTACCTGCAATATATGAACAACTAATGAGCTAGATGCTCAGTAAGTTCAAACATACATTCATTAACTTATAAATACTAGTAATATATATTATTACTAGAATATATGATATCACATATATACACATTATACACATCATCTATACATATCCTCGAAACATAACATATTATGTTAGCCTCTTCATGCTCATTTATCTCTTCGTTCATCGTTCTTATCATTCTATCGATCATCTCTTATCATTCTAATCCAATCTCTTCATTTCTTTACTTTTCATTCCTATCATTTCTTAATTTTCTGTTCTAAACCTTTATAACTTTTCTATCGTTTTATCCTCATCTTTTATCTTTTCGTATCTTATAAGCTAGTAACATATACACTAGTATAACATCACGTAAAAACGTGTTATTCACATCATACACATAACATCATATACATCGCATCACATATATTAATTCTATTATGTTCTTTTAACTTCATTTTATTATTTATTTATTTTTCATCGATTTCATTATGTCATTCTTTCATATCATTCGTTTCTTTTCTTATCGTTCTTTACTTTTCTTTTCTTTTCATATCATTTCTTTTCTTTTCTCTTCACTCTCCTTTCCTTTCTTTTCTTTTCACGCTCTTTTCCTTTCCTTTCTTTTCACTTTCTTTTCTTTTCTTATCTTTCACTTGTGGGCCCCATCGTTGAACGTACCTAGTTGCACGCTGACAGTGGGAGGAGGGGGAGCGACCCACCAACCTACCTCATAGTCACATAATACCTCACCTTCGGGGTTGGTCCATCCTATAATCTACCACACCTTCGAGGTAGCACCACATCTATGCGGAGGATATAGACCTGAAGTCTCAATCATATAGGGAGACCGGTACGCCAACCATTAATTTTTTAGTTTTATTATCTTGCATTCTTTTAGCTTTTCTTATATTGATTTTTCGTTGTACATCTTTTTCATGACATTCATTATCTTTCCTTTCTCATTTTTTCATGGAACATTTCATAGGACATTTGTTCTTTCGTTGTTCTATCTTTCTTTCGTAATTCTTTCTCATTGTCATTTCATTCTTTCATTCTCATTTCATAAGATTTATATATATCGTTGTTTCGTTTTGTTGTTTTTCTTTTCTTAATTCTTTACTTTACTTGTGTGAATTATGTTAATCATACTTTAGCATATATAGCACGTATTACTTATATATCATCACATCACATCACATCATAACAAACAAAACACGTTTGGTTATGTGCAGACAATTATTCTCTGTTTATCCTATCATTTGCATCCTCCTATTTACCGTATCTTATCATTATACTCCTATCGATCATAGCCTATCGTTCTATTCTATCAATCACATCTTATCGTTATGTTCTAATCCTTTCGTCATACCTTTCACCATAACCTATCATTATTTCTCTTTCTTGTCTAACTCTTTGCTTTCATATCATTTTTCATAAAACATCTATCTTTTCGTTCTCATAAAACATACCCTTTCTTAATTCCTTTCATCACCGATCATCGTTGCTCTATCAATCATAACTTAACTTCCATAAAACTTTCATAAAACATCTATTCTTTCCTTTCATACCTCATCTCTTTCTTATGTATTCTATAATAACATTCTCGTTCTTATTCTTTCCATTCTTTTATCTCTCTTACTCACATCTTTATCCTCATAAAACTTTTATAATATCTTTCCTTCGTAATTAAATATATACATATATATATATTTATAAATTATTTATTAAAACATATCTTTTAACATCATCATAGTATTGCTATAGTGTTACTATAACATAATCATAAATCACATCATGACATTTACATATAAAACATATAAATACTATAAGTTTGTTCATAGTTGCAGACGGGTAAATGTCCAAACTTACTCATAGCGTGCTCATCCTCTTTTTGGAATCCATCGACGTCTTTTGTTGCTTCTAGATTAGACTCCTACAGACAAACTTTGTTCGTAAATCACATTTTCATTTATAACTTTTATTTTATTAAAAAGCTTGATTCTAATCTTATAACCCTTAATTATAGCCTTAGGACAGCTTTTTAAACATTAATGACCATTTTCGAATTTTTCTTCAATTTTTTGAAAAATTACGATTTTACCACTAATTTTTGACAAAATTACAATTTTACCCTTGACGTGATTTTTCATAACTTAAACCTCAATTTTGGCTTTTACAACCTTCATTACCCTATTCCGGGGTCATTGGGGCTCTTTTCCCATAATTTGGGAGTCTTTGGGCAAAATGACCATTTTGCCCCTGATGGGTCGTTTAACCATAACATTTTCATTTTCATACTTAAGCTGGATTTTCTAAACCTAAAATCATCTAATTAACTTTTTAAATCTTATCGGACCTTTTTCGGATCAATTCTTATCATTTTGCCAATTTTCACATTCCCAGCACTCGGGAAGTACTATTCCGACCTAAGAGTCGGTTTCATGTTTTTCTTGCGTTCTAGGGTTTCAAAGGGTCGGTTTACTAATTATAACTTTCCCCTTCCTTTTTCCATGCCCTAATTCCTCGAGGGGGCTCGGGTTCCCTTCCCGATCATATTTTACCCCTCGTTTTCCCATATTACCCCTGGTGTCGTTTTTAGAAATTTCGACAGAGTTTTCCCTAAATTTTTGAGGTTCCAGCGTTTAGGAAACGCCTGAAAACCATCTATCCTAATCTAATTCTATCACGTACTATACCAGAGGCCTAGATTTTACGTAAAACTCATATTGTTTATGTAAAATTGTTACATTATCACATATTTTTCTTTTTCTCCATTTCAGCCGTTTTCTTCTTTTTACATACATTCTTTTCCATAATTTTCATACCAATAATTATAAAATCATACAATAGTCCCAAACAATTAAATTGTGAAACGTAAAAAGGTCGGGATTTATACCGAATTGCAGTCCGGTCTCGACGGCATAAACCCTAATTCTTCGTTCTTCATATCTGAGGTCCCGTCTTGCAAATCTGACTCCGCGGATGCATCCGAAACGTTGAAAATAGGCCAACGGGCCAAACTTCAATTTTCGATCACCGGTCGCCGTTGACCGACGTTGACCGGCGTTGACTCGTCGTTGACCGGTGGTTGACGACGGCGACGGTGGCATGTGGGTAGTCCATCTGGAAGATCTCGATGAGAGGAATCTATTGGTGGTCTCAATTTCACCATCCGACACCTCTATCGCCGGAAAATCTCCTCGAAAGTCACGGCCACGGCGGCGACGGTGGAGCTCTGCCGTGCCAGACTTTTTTCCCGAAATTGGTTGATGGCTTTTGCTCCCCTCAACCCTGCGGTCATTTCTGCACCAACGGCATACTTCAACTCGGCCGGAATCGACGATTTCGACGGCGGCTCCACGGCGGCGTTTCGCCGGATTTGTCAAAGCTCGGGCGGCGCGATTCCGCCGGTGTTGAGGCGATCCACCACATGGGTTTTGTAGTACTCTTCACCATGAACATTTTGGGACCAGTTTCGTGGCAAATGGTGGCCGGACGGCAAAGATATCGGCGATCGAAATTCTCGGCTCCGGCGACATTCGAGCGGCGTGTGCGGCGGCATGCGACGGCCGTTCCGTCGCGTAGATCCACCATTGAACTCAGCTCGGCGAGAGCTTTATAACGGTGCCGGCGGTGTCGTGAACGGAGGCTGTACGTGAAAGTTGGTTACTGTATACATTCCGATAGAAAGAGAAAGAGAAGTGAGGAGAGAGAGTGTGTATATGGACAAATGAGGAAATTTCATTTTTTTCGCTCTTTATATACTTTTTTGCCCAAAATTTCAACATGGGCTATCTTGACTAATTTGAGCGTCCTGAATCTAAATATATCAGTTTTATTTTCATCTGAGGTCATTTCGACCAGTTTCCGATACTGCGAATTCTCGGTCAAAATTACCCTTGTGCTCAATTATCAAATTTGAGCGTGCTGATAGACTATCATAACTAATTTGGGAGTGCTGAACCCAAATTTATCAGTTTTATATCAAGATAATATCATCTTGACCTACTTCTTGATACTGTAAGTGGCACATACGTATACACACATAATATAACTATCAATCATTTTTCATTCTTTAACATTGTTAGAACATTTTATTTAGTTCTAAACAATATTAAATCACTTAATTTCACATTTTAACATTTAAATTCATTGTGTATTTATTTTTCGAGAAATATGAATTTTCTCGATTATTACAATGGAGTTCATTATGCTCAATTTACATTTACATTGTTCATTTACTACGTCTATGGACCCGTTTTAGTCGTACCTTGTGTGCACTGTAAGAGAGGCCTGGGAGCGACCCTGACTCTCCCTCATCTATGGTATGTCTTCTGCTTCGACATAAGGTAACCTCCCCTTATGAGAGGCCGGTACGCCAAAACATTAGGTTTTCATTACCCTGTTGTTTACTGTGCAATACTACTTACTATGACATCTTAACTGTTCCAGCGTACATATTTATAATTAATGTACTTGATGTTATACCCATTTAGTCCAAAAATCCTGTTTAAAACTCATCATCCACGCACTTAAACATTGGGGCGTGATTGGGACTGGAAATGAGGCACAAAACTTTAAATATACATTTTTGGAATAGTTAGAGCGCCTGGCACTCATCCCCGAGTGCCTGGCCCTTCATCTTATTTTTTTACAAAATTTTGGACAGAAACCTCAGCGCTTTGGCGCTTCCCTTGTAGTGCTTGGCGCTTTTAAAAATCCGGTGCAAGCGCCTGGTGCTCCTATTGGATTTTTGACACCAAATTTCGATCGAGAACTCAGCGCCGAGGCGCTCTTTGAGCAGAGCCTGGCGCTTGGCTCCGACTAAAATGGGTTTTTAAACACATTTTGACACCAAAGCCATTTCATATACTTACAAATAACCCTAAGATATGTTTAATGCATTCTAGGGTCAAAATCCATAAAACATCATCATGTACACATAACACATCAATGCACACTTGTATACTCGCCAATTTAGGCATTTTAATGAGTTCACAACAACATATAACTTTTCTAGCCAAAGAAATTAGGCTATACATGAATTGAAGTTTCAAAAACAACATATGATTCTAGTTGTTCATGTCCAGACATTTAAATGCCAGAACTTACCAGAAATCTGCTAATGTTTCCTTAGATTGATCTCTTGGTTTCCTTTCCTTGGTTTCCAGTCGTTGCCCTATAATGAAACAGTTCGACTTTCAGTGAAATGTTTATAGGTCAATACTAGAGCATTTAAACATTTCTTATATACAGTATCATCCTTAACTCTTAGCCTTAGTTATAAGTCTGAAAATTTCGGTATCATAACGGCTTAAATCCTTATTTTCCCACTATGCCAAAACGACTTAAATTGCGTTATTGGACACAGTTTTCATTATAAACCTGCTCAAAATCCCAGTACACAATAACAATCCATTTCCATGTATTCTATATAACATAACCTTCACATCTTTTTCAAACTTAGGGTTTTTGTTCACAATCCTAAATTTTCTTTGTCTTTCTTTCTTTCAACACTATATACAACACCATTTCATTTCCTAATTCACAATACCAATCCATTATCATTTCATAAGGGTTTTCAACCCTCTTTTTCATGTCAAATCCCCCCCCCCCTATACAACACATTTGTTTTCAAAAACTAACCCCACTAACACTTCAAAAACAAGCTTAAAACATGTTTTTCCACATGAATTTCATCAAAACACTCAAAACCATTCTAACCCTATTTTGTTCCACTATTCCCATAAGCATAAAAACACTTAAAAACAAGTATTAAAACAGGATTTTGAAAGACTTACTTGAACTTTAGGGTGAAGACTCCTTAAGATGAAGTTTCCTCACACTTTTCCTACAAAATTTGTAACTTTTGAAATTTTGGAATTTTTGGTGGCTTTCGGAACGTGGAGAAGGTGAAGAGCAGGGGAAAATGGTGGTTTTCTGCTGTAGGGGACGTGGGAAATCAGAGAAAAAGTTTATAAAAATCCTTAGGGACCATTTTGTAATTTTTTGAAAATTTTAGGGTCAAAAAGAAAATTTCTTGGGGGTATTTTTGCAAATATTTTGAGACTTTTTCAGCTGAAATATAGCTGCTTCTCCCCCCCCACCCCCCCCCCCCCCCCTCTTCCACGTGCAATGGCAGCTAAGGCTCCCATTAATGCACATTTCTTTCTTCAAATGGAATTTTGAGAAAAATACTAAAAATTCATTATTTTTGGTAACCCTTGGATCAAAAGGTATCTTTGATCTCATCCATTGATTCTTATATTAATAAGAAAATATTATTTGTTTATACAGTATAGGTTTTTTTTTAATTACAGTACAATTTTCATTTGTCGAAAATTTGACCGTAAAGCTATACTGGCCAAATTTCGCAGTTTACCTCCCGAAATGCTATTAGAGTCTTTCGATGCATTTATATCATTTAAAACACTCCATAAACCTTAGATATTTCATTATTTTCTATCTGGGGTCTATGGTTGCCACATTTTAAATCTCAGAAAAATTCTGTTTTTTGATACCGAAAATGCACTATTTGAGACGTTTCGATTCAAAAATCGTTACATTTATAGCTATAAAACATTTATCAACTCTAATAAATCATCATTAGAGTAAAATTTATATATATTTACATCACACTAATATATATAAATATCTACTATACAGTGATCTCGAGAACAGTTAGAAAATCTCGGCTGTCACAGTTCATCTATGGCCTTCAGCAGATCTCGGACCTTTTCATAGCCTTTGACAGAACCACGAATACCAGCAGAGATATTAGTCTTTATGAATATAATACTTAAGCGATTAGATCGCTCCCATTTTTCATAAAGAATAACATCAGCTTGAGTGCTGGTTTCAGTTATAGCAGGTGGTTCGTCTTTTCTAATGGTATAGCCATTGTCCATCTAGCCCAAATGAAGAAGAATTCTCTCCTTCCAGATCTTGTAATTATCACCCCTTAATTCGGGAATGTCATACTTAAAATCAAAATAGTTCACAGGTTGTATAGCTGCACAAATTAAATATACATGCTTAATTCACAATTTTTAAGATTAAAACTTAAATTATGCTTTACCAATGCAAAACATAAATATGAATCTAGTGACATAAAACTTACTTGTGGGTTAAAGTTTCACTCAATTAGATTCATCTCAATTGAACAATAAAACTATCAAAATTATGTTCCTTTTCTTAATTCTTGTGGGTAGATTAAGAATTATAATTTTGATATTTTATTCTAATTAATCATACAAAATACAATAAAATTTCCTGTGGGATAAATTTCATCACATCAAGTATAATTAATTACAACTAATGTTATAATGTGATCTTGACTCTTAAATTATAATTTTAAATAATTAAGGATGCTGTGGCCATTTCCTAATCAAATAAAATCATACAAATCACTTAATATTAACAAGCCATATTATTGCATAAAATCATAAGCAATATCAACAAAATTAATGTACTCCATTAATTATCTTAATGTTGCATGTATAATAAAATAACAAATTTATACACACAATCTCAAATAAATTAATTAAGCACATTAAATAAATTAAAAAAAATTTGTAAGAAAAACGACAAAAATAGAATAAAACGACAACAAAAATTACTTGAAATAAAAACGACAAAAAATGGAAGAAACGACAATGTGACGCCCCCCCCCCTCCCACGAACGTTACCATACCAACCAGCCGAACTCTGACGCCGACCGTGGCTGGCAACCTCGTTGGTTGTCATCCTCTTACTTAACATATTTAACTTTCCATTCTTAACGTTCTCATTTTAAAGCGGAAGCAATTTCTATAGCAAATTTTTTTTTCTTACATATTATATCTATAACTTGATCATACTCTTATAACATATAAGTCATAAATTTCTTTCTTTCATCTTCCTTTTTGAACGCTCAGTGAAAGACTCATGGTAGTACCATACCCTCGCCCAGTCCCTTGGCATGTGCAGATCCTTCCGTTGTCCATCATATTACTTTAAACTAACAGGTTGCTTACCTGCAACATATGAACAACTAATGAGCTAGATGCTCAGTAAGTTCAAACATACATTCATTAACTTATAAATACTAGTAATATATATTATTACTAGAATATATGATATTACGTATACACACATCATACACATCATCTATACATATCCTCGAAACATAACATATTATGTTAGCCTCTTCATGTTCATTTATCTCTTCGTTCATCGTTCTTATCATTCTATCAATTATCTTTTATCATTCTAATCTAATCTCTTCATTTCTTTACTTTTCAGTCCTATCTTTTCTTAACTTTCTGTTCTAAACCTTTATAACTTTTCTATCGTTTTATCATCATATCTTAACCTTTCATATCTTAAAAGCTAGTAACATGTATACTAGCATAACATTACGGAAAAACGTGTCATTCACATCATACACATAACATCAAATACATCACATCACATATATTAATTCTATTATGTTTTTTTAATTTCGTTTTATTATTTATTTATTTTTCATCGATTTCATTATGTCATTCTTTCATATCGTTCGTTTCTTTTCTTATCGTTCTTTACTTTTCTTTTCTTTTCGTATCATTTCTTTTCTTTTCTCTTCTTTTCACTCTCTTTTCCTTTCTTTTCTTTTCACGCTCTTTTCTTTACTTTTCTTTTCTCGCTCTTTTCCTTTCTTTTTTTTTTTTTCACTCTCCTTTTTTTTTTTTTTCTGCTCACGCTCTTTTCCTTTCTTTTCTTTTCACGCTCTTTTCCTTTCTTTTCTTTTCTTTTATTTTCTTTTCACTTTCTTTTCTTTTCTTATCTTTCAATGGTGGGCCCTGTCGTTGAACGTACCTAGTTGCGCGCTGACAGTGAGAGGAGGGGGAGCTACCCACCAACCTACCTCACAGTCACATAAAACTACACCTTCGGGGTTGGTCCATCCTATAATCTACCACACCTTCGGGGTAGCACCACATCTGCGTGGAGGATATAGACCGGAAGTCTCAACCATATAGGGAGACCGGTACGCCAACCATTAACTTTTCAGTTTTATTATCTTGCATTCTTTTAGCTTTTCTTATATTAATTTTTCGTTATACGTCTTTTTCATGACATTCATCATCTTTCATTTCTCATTTTTCATAAAGCATTTCATGAGATATTTGTTCTTTCATTATTTTTCTTTTCTTAATTCTTTATTTTATTTGTGTGAATTATGTTAAGCACACTTTAGCATATATATATGTCACGGCCCAAAATTTAGACACGTGACACGGCAGCCAAATCATAATATCAACCCGAGATTTAAGGAAAAACATTTATCACGAAAAGCGGGTCAACATTATAATTTAGCTAAGCCTAATTATTTATAACGTAGCATCATAACCACAAAATAAAATAAAATAGAAAATAAATACTTTTAATACGGAAATCAAACACAAAATCGGTCTTCAAAAGAGATTACCAACCATAAAATATTCCCAAGCATGAAATTTAAATAACGTGAAATAAAGTCCAAACTTAATATCTCATTACATCAAAACGAGAAGCAGAATGAAGAAGATGGAGAAAATGGATAGTATCATCTTCGGTAGAAACGGATAGCTCAACGATTTTCGAAACTGCTACCTCCCACACCTGAAAGTAGTCATTTTGAAATCACAAAGAAAAGGGACGTGAGCGCTGGCTCAGTAGGACAGAAACAAAGGTGGGTTAAACAGATAACATTTAAAAGTATGACATAATATCAAAGAAAAATACATGGCATAATAATCATAAAAAAAAATAATCAACAATTTCGGGAAAACATTTTTAATACAAGTTTTATTCTGCTGAGAACTTAGCGTAGCTGCAATATACGTGCCCCAATATTAAAAATAATAAATCATTAAAATAAAGCATCATATTTTGAGTGAGGACTTGTCATAGCTATAATATACGTGCCTCGAATTGAATTATCCTAGATCATCTCGTTACGGTCTAAATAGGCCGAACGACCCTGCGCAGGTTTAGGGACCTTCCCCCATGGCGCCAATTTTGGGACGCACGCATCATTTACAATGATCGTGAACTAGAGTTCAATTATGTTCACCGGATTATTTAAAAGATGGTATTTACTAAGTTATATTATGCCATAAATCAAAACACGTTTTAAAATACACATTTAATTACCAAATACGTTGCATGCGTTTATTTCATCAAAAACAATATAATAATTTCATAAACTTAAAACAGCATGCCATCGATAAAACAGGGAAATTTAAAACACTTGACTACTCCCAGAAAAGGCTAGAACGTCCTACCTCGATTATCGCACAAGCGTTACGATAACGTGATCCACAAATCCAACAAGAACGTCAAATAAATCCTATAATCACAACATATGATCAGTCTAGGTCTAGACATAATCATCCAATCATTTTAGTGTGCCACAAAAAGATTTTAAAATGTTTAATAACATTTGGGATTTAAAATTTGTGAAAAACAAACTCTAAGTTAGGATATTACTGGACATGGGCAGACTGACCTAGGCTGACTGTAAAATCAATATCAATTCATTTTTAATCCCAAAAAATCTAAATTTTTAGTATGTTAAACTAGACATCCCTAGCTTTAATTCAAATAATTTTTATAATTTTTAGACATCGTTTGTTTATTCAATTAGGCCAAAAACCGAGGGTTTGTTTTCAGGCATAAAATCTGGGTTTCAGTTTCAGTTCAAAAACTGGCAGTTCTGTCCGCCTATCTTAGAAAAATATTTTGACTAGGTAAACGGATGAGTTTGGTTCTGAAATTTTGCAAGCATTTAGGGGACATCTTGAATTTAATTTTAGGCTCAAGAATCACTCGAAACTCGTTTTTAAAACTCAAGTTATGGCTGACAAAATTTTACTGTTCATATGGTAATTTTCCAGATTTCCGTTTTTCTGTGTCCGAATTTCAATTAGCCTCAAATCAACTCAATTTTCATCCAATGATCATGAAATTTTGTGGAGGACCTTATTTATATGTGGTTAATACAACCAGAGAATCAACTTGACAAAATCATAAAATTTTACACATGTGATAATAGGGTTTTTGAAAGGGAAACAAAAAGGCAAAATTTTTAGGGTTTGAGAGAGAGATTCACACCTTGTTTGTACTGCACTATTTTTGATGTTTGGTCTCCTTTTTGGCTGAATTTATGTGAGTGTTGGAGTCTTCAAAACAGTAGGGACAATAGCGGAGCAAACCATATAAATTTCGGATTTAAAAATCAAAAGGAGAAGGAAGGAAAAAGTTGATTTCTCACCTTGTTTTTGTTTCAAAATTTGTTAAATCCTTGAGCTGCCTTTAGGTAGGTTTTTGTTTGCTGTTTTGGGGTTGTTTTGGGAGAGAAAATTCAGAGAGGAAACAAAGGGAGGCTAGCCGAATTTTTGAGAGTGAAAAGAAGGGTGAATGAGAGTTAAAAGAGGGTTTTTATACTAGGTTTTTCTTTCCCTTTCTCTTCCTTGTTTGGCCGAAAATTTTAAGGGGGCAAAAGGGAAAGTCTTTGTACTATTTTGAGGCTAGGATTTTCTCTCTTATTTCCTCTTAAGTGGCCGAAAATTATCCATTAGTTTTTAGGAAAAAAAAATAATTTAAATTTTGATTGAGTTTTGACCTAGCTTTTAATTCAAATAAAATCTCCTTTATTTCCTACACTTTATGGCCGAAATTCTTCTTCATAATTAAGGGATGAAATTTAAGTTTGAATCCTCCTTGGATTCGTGGGATTTAAATTTTAATTAAAAATCCCAAGTGATGGCCGAATATTTTAGAGTTTTTTTTTTTTTTTTGAAGTTAAAATTGTTGACTTTTTGAACGGAATTTGAATAGGAAACCAACCTAGGGTTTCCAAAAGATTTTTAATTACTTTTTGGCACACTAATTTTATTTAAATTATATATTGACCCTTAAATAAAATTTAAGACATCACAATATATAGCACATATTACTTATATATCATCACATCACATCACAACAAACAAAACACGTTTAATTAAATGCAGACAATTATTCTCCGTTTATTATTTGTATCCTCCTATTTACAGTATCTTATCATCATACTCCTATCGATCATAGCCTATCGTTCTATTCCATCAATCACATCTTACCGTTATGTTCTAATCCTTTCATCATAACCTATCATTGTTTCTCTTTCTTATCTAACTCTTTGCTTTCATATCATTTTTCATAAAACACCTATCCTTTCGTTATCATAAAACATACCTTTTCTCAATTCCTTTCATCACCGATCATCGTTGCTCTATCAATCATAACTTAACTTCCATAAAACTTTTCATAAAACATCTATCCTTTCCTTTCATATCTCATCTCTTTCTTATGCATTCTATCATAACATTCTCATTCTTACCTTTTCCATTCTTCTGTCACTCTTTATCACATCTTTACTCTCATAAAACTTTTATAATACCTTTCCTTCATAGTTCAATATATACATATGTATATATATTTTTATAAATTATTTATTAAAACCTATATTTTAACATTATCATAGCATTGCTATAGCGTTACTATAGCATCATCATAAGTCACATCATGACATTTGTATACAAAACACATAAACACGATAAGCTTGTTCATAGTTGCAGACGGGTAAATGTCTGAACTTACTCATAGCGTGCTTATCCTCTTATTAGAATCCATCGACGTCCTTTGTCGCGTCTGGATCGGGTTCCTACAGACAAATTTTGTCCGTTAATCACATTTTCATTTATAGCTTTTATTTTATTAAAAAGCTTGATTCTAATCTTATAACCCTTAATTATAGCCTTAGGACAGCTTTTTAAACCTTAATGGCCATTTTTGAATTTTTTTCAACTTTTTGAAAAATTACGATTTTACCCTTAACTTTTGACAAAATTACAATTTTACCCTTGACTTGATTTTTTCATAACTTAAACCTCAATCTTGGCTTTTACAACTTCATTAACCTATTCCGAGGTCATTGGGGCTCTTTTCCTATAATTTGAGAATCTTTGGGCAAAATGACCATTTTTCCCCTAATGGATCATTTAATCATAACATTTTCATTTTCATACTTAGGCTGGATTTTCTAAACTCAAAATCATTTAATTAACTTTTTAAATCTTATCGGACCTTTTCCGGATCAATTCTTATCATTTTACTAATTTTTCACATTCCCAGCCCTCGGGAAGTACTATTCCGACCTAAGAATCGATTTCATGTTTTCCTTATGTTCTAGGGTTTCGAAGGGTTGGTTTACCAATCGTAACTTACCCATTCTTTTTTCCATGCCCTAATTCCTCGAGGGGGCTTGAGTTCCCTTCCTGATCATATTTTTACCCCTCGTTTCCCATATTACTCCTGGTGCCGTTTTTAGAAATTTCGGCAGAGTTTCCCCTTAATTTTTGAGGTCCCAGCGTTTAGGAAACACCTAAAAACCATCTATCCTAATCTAATTCTATCACGTACTATACCAGAGGCCTAGATTTTATGTAAAACTCATACTATTTACATAAAATCATTACATTATCACATATTTTTCTTTTTCTCCATTACAGCCATTTTCTTCTTTTTACATACATTATTTTCCATAATTTTCATACCAATAATCATAAAATCATATAATAGTCCCAAACAATTAAATTGCGGAACATAAAGAGGTCGGGATTTATACCGAATTACAGTCCGGTCTCGACGGCATAAACCATAATTCTTCGTTCTTCATATCTGAGGTCTCGTCTTGCAATTCCGACTTCGCGGATGCGTCCGGAACGTCGAAAATAGGCTAATGGGCCAAACTTCCAAAATTGGTCAACGGTCGCCGTTGACCAGCGTTGACCGCCGTTGACCGGCGTTGACTCACCGTTGACCGGTGGTTGACGGCGGTGATGGTGGCAAATGAGTAACCCATCTTGAAGATCTCAACGTGAGAAGCTCATTGGTGGTGTCAATTTCACCATTCAACGCCTCTATCGCTGGAAATCACCCCTCGAAAAACCGACGGCGGCGGCAAGCTTTAATCTCTGTTTTCCGACGATTGTTGCCTAAAATTGATTTAGGGCTTTTGATCCACATATTGTTCTGAGCATTTTGATACCAACCTTGCAACTCAACTCCACCGGAAACGGCAGGTTTCACGGCGGCGACGGCGACGGTGACGGGCGGAGTTGGTCGGTGCGATCCAGCGGCCGTTGGGCTGAAACTCCACCTGGGTTTTGTTCTACTCTTCACCACGAGTCTTTTGGGACTAGAATCAGCTTGATCGGATGTCGGACGGTGGAGGTACGGCGTTGCGAAGTTTCCGATGGCCGGCGGCTTCGGGCGGCGGCGTGCGGCGGTCGTTCCGTTGCGTCGACCCACCGTTGAACTCAGCTCGGCGAGAGCTTTCCAACGGTGCCGGCGGTGTCGTGAATGGAGGCCGTACATGAAAGTTGGTCACGTACATATTCGGGTAGAGAGAGAAAGAGAAGGAGGAGAGAGTGTGTGTATGTGGACAATGAGGAAATTTCACTTTTTTTCGCTCCTTATATACTTTTTCACCCAAAATTTCAACATGGGCTATCCTGACTAATTTGGGAATCCTAAATCCAAATATATCAGTTTTATTTTCATCTGAGGTCATTTCAACCAGTTTCCGATACTGCGAATTCTCCGTCAAAAATTACCCTTGTACTCAATTATCAAATTTGAGTGTGCTGATAGGCTATCCTAACTAATTTGGGAGTGCTGAATCCAAATTTATCAGTTTTATGTCAAGATAATATCATCTTGACCTACTTCTTGATACTGTGAGTGACACACACGTGTATACACATAATATCAATATCAATCATTTTTCATCCTTTAACATTGTTAGAACATTTTATTTAGTTCTAAACAATATTAAATCACTTAATTTCACATTTTATCACTTAAATTCATTGTGTATTTATTTTTCAAGAAATATGGATTTTCCCGGTTGTTACAGACAACAATTTTGGGCTTCTGGAAACGACATGTCATTTTTCTATGTGAGTGCATTTTCCAGCCGTCAAAAAGACGTGTCGTTTTTCTTCAATACAAACGACGTGTCGTTTTTCTTCAATAAAAACGACGTGTCGTTTTTCCTAGATGACAGCAGCCATTCACCTCATAAAACGACATGTCGTTTTTCTCAGCCAACAAAACGACTTGTCATTTTTCTGGTCGTCTTCAACCTCTAGCCAGGTCTGTTGACCCGTTTTCGAAGCGGTTTCGACCCAAAATGAAACCTGACGGTTTCTCAGCCTCCCGGATGTGACACCCCGCCTCGCGCGGGCCTGTCACTTGACATCTATTCTTACTTCTATTATTTGTTCTTTTCATATTGATATAAAAAGGTACGGAATTTTTTTTTAATTTTTTTTTTATACATACTTACACTTACTCTCTTTCTCTCTTTCTATCTGACGGATTAAGCATAGCGGGTCCATAACCTTTGACATGACATTCGCAACCCATTCCACCAATCCCGTATCTCAATAAACTCAAATGGCAGGTTGTTTAACTTTGTGGCCTGCACACGAACAAACTGGTGAGCTAAACGCCCAGTAAGTTCAAACATAAAAACATAAATCATAAAACAGTATATTATACTGTTATTTTCTATCATATATACATATATACTATCTGTAGTATATAACTACTAAAAACATATCGTGCATTAATACGAATAATCACATAATTTGTGATAACTAGTAATATTCTATAAAATTAGAATAACTATAAATATACCAACTGTAATAACAGTGGTATACTCTGATATAACTCATGTCATCTCTTTAAACTTTACTCTGATGTAATGACAAATAATCACATAAATTGTGATAACTATTAGTATTCTATAAAATAAGAATAACTATAAATATACCAACTGTAATAACAGTGATATCCTCTGATGTCACCCATGACATCTCTTTAAACTTTACTCTGATATAATGACAAATAATCACATAAATTGTGATCACATATAAGTTTAGCACAAACATCACATCATGTGGTAGTGCTCATATTATACCCAATTATTCTTTTCTTCATATTTCTCATTCTTTCTTTCATTACATCATTCATTGCTTTTAGTTTATGGGCCTTGTGCCCTGGGCCTCGCGCCCGTCACACTATATGGGCCTCGCGCCCTATATATCATGGGTCTCGCGCTCGTCAAACTGTATGGGCCTCGTGCCCGTTAAACTGTATGGGCCTCGTGCCCGTAGTGCTATATCTTTAATAATTAGCACATGTAATTTATAAACATATATATACAAATGCACATAACATATAAGTTAGCGCAAAACATTGCAATCAAACACAACAATTATGTCTTTAGTGTTTTATGCTCAGTTTTTTTTTTTCGATTTATTCTGTTTATTTATTATCTTATATGTACTTTATCTCTGTATGGGCCCGTTTTGGTCGTACTGAAAAGCGCGCTGTAGAGGGGCCCGGGAGCTACCTTGGCTCTCCCTTATCTGTGCTATGTCTTCTGCTTTAACAATGAAATAACCTCCCCTCGCGAGAGGCCGATACGCCAAAACATTAGGTTTTCATTACCCTGTTGTTTAATGTTCAAGTGTACATATGATAACATCTTTATTGTGCAGTCATAAAGACTGTAAACATCACATATTAATACTGTGATTAATCAAACATTAATACTGCACTACGATCATAACGTAGTAACTGGAATCATAAAAATGGAACCCAGTAAGTTTGGAACCTCTCGTCCAAACCTGTCACATATACAGAACAGTACATAAATTATACTTAATTTATTTATTCTTATTATTTTCATCGTTTCTTTAAAACGATACATCACACTCTTGAGAGGTTGCCTCATTAATTATAAGGCATGCAAATACTCAATACAATCATGACAGCTTGAAACGATACCTCACACTCTTGGGAGGTTGCCTCATTAAATATAAGGCATACAAATACTCAATGCAGTCATAACAATATAAAGTATCAGATTCCTGTGAATCTGAAACAATTGTAACAATAGTATAAATTACATAGTCATACCATAAACTATACAGTCTAATACACAACTATACCAATAGTTGTGCACCCGTCATTAATCACAAATCAAACAATTATATAGTTTAGGGGAAAATATATTTTTCCACCTAAACATAACCATATCAATTTGTTCGTGCACAGACAATTAAATGTCTGAACTTACCTCAATGCTGCTAACGTCAGCTTTCTGTGGTTCCTCGACAGTCCATCATCACTGTCCCGTTGAACTCCTATAACCGAAAAATTAACGGTTATTTAAAATCTTTATTTCATATATAAAACTTTATAAAACGTAAAAATACTACGTTTTATTTCTTAATAAAGAACTTAGGAGCTTAACGTTTCACTTTTAACTTTTCTGTAAACTTTTGACAAAATTACCATTTTGTCCTAATCGGAACTTTTCTTATTTTTCATGCTAACTCTTAACTTTGGCCTTTAAAACTTTAATTAAAGCCTTAGGATTATGTTCTAGGCTTTAACGACTCTTTTTCTAACTTTCTGATATTTTTGGTCCAAATGACCGTTTTGCCCCGTGACGGTTCTTTAAATCTTAACCTTCTCGTTTTAATGCTTAGATTGAATTTTCTAAGCTCATAAATTATCCATTTGACTTTTAAAAACTTACCGGACCTTTCCCAGGTTAATTTCTATATTTTTCATAATTTTTACTATTCCCGGCCCTTGGGAAGTTCTATTCCGACATAAAAGTCGGTTTCTTGCTTTTCTTACATTTCAGGCCTCAAAGGTCGTTTTACAATTTCATAAAACATCCATTTCCCATTTCTTATTTTAAATTCATAAGGGTCTCGGGTTTACTTGCCCGATCACATTTTTAAATCCTTATTTCCAGAAATGCCCTTTACGCCATTTAAAAATTTCGGCAGCATTTCCTCTTAATTTTTAGGCTCCCGGCGTTTAGGAAACGCCTCAAAACCATCTAACCTCGTCTAATTTATTCACGTACTATACCAGAGGCCTAATTTTACGTAAAAGTTACACACTTTTTACGTAAAATTTACACATTTTCATACTTTTTCATATCTGCTGTTTCATCCATTTTTCTTTCTTTCTTTTACAATTTCTCATATCAATACATCACATTAACATACATTCATCTCAATTAACAAATTGAGGAACAAGGGTGGTCAAGATTATACCGAAAATGCCGTTCGGTCTCGATCGCACAAACTTTATTCTTTCATTCTTTGCATCTGGAGTTCCGTTTTGTAAATCCGACTCCGCGGATGCGTCCGGAACATCGAAAATAGGCCAATGGGCCAATCTTCAAAATTTGGTCAACGGTCGCCGTTGACCGGCGTTGACCGGCGTTGACTCGCCGTTGACCGGCGGTTGACGGCGGCGACGATGGCAAGTGAGTAGCCCATCTTGAAGAGCTCGATGAAAGGAATCCATTGGTGACCTCAATTTCATGTTTGGAGGCCCCTATCGTCGGAAAATCCCCCCGAAAGCCACGGTCACGGCGGCGACGGTGGAACTCCACCGTGCCAGACTTTTTCCCCGAAATTGGTTGAGGGCTTTTGCTCCCCACAACCCCACGACCATTTCTGCACCGGTGGCTCTCCTCAATTTGGCCGGAATAGGCGAAAATCGACGGTGGATCCCACGGCGGCGACGGCGGATTTATCGAAGCTCGGTCGGCATGATACGGCGGTTGTTGCCGTGAACCACCACATGGGTTTTGTAGTACTCTTCACCACGAACCTTTTGAGACCAGTTTCGTGGCAAACGGTGACCGGACGGTGGAGATACGGCCGTTTGAATTTCACGGCTCCGGCGAGCTTCGGGCGGCGCGTGCGGCTTGCTCCGGCGGCTGCTCCGTCGCGTCGACCCACCATTGGACTCAGCTCGGCGAGAGCTTTCCAACGGTGCCGGCGGTGTCGTGAACGGATGTCGTATGTGAAAGTTAGTCACTGTTCACATTTGAGAGAATTTGGGGGTAGAATTTCGGATTTTTGGAATTTATGAGGAATTTCTGAATTTAACCCCCAAGATTTCCTATTTATACTCTTCTCCCCAAAATTTTTAACTTGAGCTATCCTGACTAATTTGGACATGCTGAATCCAAATTTATCAGTTTTATCTTAATCCGAGGTCATCTCGACCAGTTTTCGATACTGCGTATTTTTCGCATTCCCAGTCGAAATTTCTGTTTTGTACTCAATTGACTAATTTGAGCATCCTGATTCCAAATATATCAGTTTCAGGTCGAGAAAATGTCGTCTTGACCCTTTTCGCGATACTGTACATACGATATACACATTTCCCAAAAACAGTAAAATTTTTTCGGCTGTTACACCGGACACGAAATTAAGCGTTTCAAAAGCCTAAATTGATTAAAATTCAATTTCCTAATGATCCATAATATTTTTTTTTTAAGTTTGAACGTCAAAATTGGATTATCCAAACTAAAAAACCATGAACGACGGTTATGGAAGAAAAAATCAGAAAAATTCGAAAAAAACAATCATACTATCAAGGCAAAGGTATTCAGCGCTCTGATACCAAATGTAAGGAACTCTAAATGATTTAAACAATTAAATCAACCATAATGCGGAAGAATAGATCAAATTTTATTACCTCCGGCCATTATTTCGGTTTGCTTTCGGACTACGATTTCAAAAGAATTTGATCTTCTAAACCTTCAACTCTCACTCACTAGATGGTGTTTGAGAAGAATAATTTCGAGAGTTAGGCTTAAGGACCAATTCGGATGCACAGTTCCGTTTTATACAATTTCTTTCCATCAAAGAAACCGCTTCGTATATGCGAACCGGGGCCAACAATCTCAACCGTTTTCTGAACGTTGAGGATGTGTTTTAAGAGTTGCACATGTGGATCATTTCACGGTTGGTTAACTACCGAAGTTTAGGAGCATAACAACAAAGTCTAGTTCAAGTGTCTGCGGTAGGCTTGGATGGAAAAGCTAAAAGTTGTCGCATTCATGATCTTCTTCGTGAGATGATTCTCAACAAGATGGAGGACTTAAAGTTTTTGCAGAGATTTTTCAGAAAGCAACGCGAATTTCAGGGTAGTAACTTGACGCCTTTCGATTCCCCATTGCTCTCGTGATACCTTTGAGAGCTTCTGCCAACTCTCTTACTTTCGATCTATTTTTGTCTTTGATAAGGAAGAGATGCCTGGTTCTCTTGTAAGCACAATTGCCACAAATTTCAAGCTCCTAAAAGTTCTTGATTTTGAGGATGCTCCATGTCTAAATCATATGCCCCGAAGGTATTAAGAACTTGGTTCACTTAAGTTATCTTAGCGTTCAAGGGACAAAGGTGGAGTTTCTTCCAAAATCGATTGGACAATTGGAAAATCTGGAGACTTTGAATCTGAAGCAATCATTTTATATCTGAACAACCAACTGGGATTAATCGACTTCTTAAGTTGCGACATCTTTTGGCGTACCGGTCTGATTAAGACATAGCTTTACAAGTAACTAGGCAAAGAGGAGTAAGTATAAAGAAGAAAATTGGGTGGTTAAAAGCATTGCAGAAGTTCTGTTTCATCGGAGCCAACGTTCATGGATTTGACTTGTTTAAAGAGCTGAGTGAGTTGACGGAATTGAGGAAGTTAGGCATCAAGAAATTGACTAGTAAAGACGGAAGGACTCTGTGCGGCTGTATTCAAAAAATGGAAAATCTCGAGTACCTCAACATATAGCTTCAACAAGTGAAGATGAGATACTCGATATGGAATCATTGTCATTGCCCCTTAAATTTCTTCGGTGTTTCTTGTTACAGAGGCATTTGCCGAAGTTTTCAGAATGGATTACGAGTCTTCAATGTCTAGTCAATTTTGTAATTTCGTTGTCGAAGTTGGAACATGATCCGCTCAAAGCCTTTCATACTCTGCCAAATCTATTGGAACTAGTGATTAAAAATGATGCTTATTATATATGGTGAGAAACTGCATTTTCTGGAAGGAGTATTTCCGAAACTTAAGGTACTTGTCCTAGATCATTTAAGTAGATTGAATTCGTTAGTCATAGAGGAAGGAGTGCTGCGCAATCTTGAATCGTTTCTCATTGTGTCTACCGCAATTGACGGAGATACCCTCTGGGTTCTAGCATTTAAGAAACCTTAAACGCCTGGGATTATTGGAAATGCCTGTAGACTTCTTAATCTCCATAGATTTTCCGAGTCTTCAAACTCAAGACATTCTGTTCTGCCGCTATATTGATGGAAAAATAATAATCTACACTTTGCAGTTATTTTTTAAGCACCAAAAGTATGTACAAGGTTAGTCGCTTTGACAGTACTGTTTTACCTTCTCTTCTTTGCCATCTTCTTAGGCTATTTAACCTTTTTTTTTTTTTTTTTTTTAGTTTTAGTTTCTTATTGAAGATGACAATTCATGTGGTTTGGTGTACTAAAGTGACGGGACAAAGTAATTTCTTTGACAGAGCATAAAGAAGCAGACTGGAACTCGTTGCCTGTTATCGAAATCTTGAGTAAGTTTTCTTCATAATCGACTTCTCAGCCGTTCTATATAAGCTTCTTTGAGGAACATAATGCGTTCTTAATTTGTAATTAAAATTTATGGTTTCCATACTCAATGTCGCGGTCGATGTTATGTTTTTTGCTTATATTTACAGGATCCAAAGCATTGAGTAGGCTGTAGCTCGATCGGTCGACGGAGTCGGAATTCTGTTCGTTGTCAATACTACCTTGTTGTGTGCCCTATCCCTGTGCCTCCCATAGTAAATGAAGAAATGACTTTATTTATGAACATGGTGTGTGTGGAAATATTGTTTATCCCCTTGAACGCGTTACATTTCGAATTTTTCACTTTTGCTGGGCTTTGGATGATCAGTAGAATAAAGCTATTCTAGTGATTTTTCCCGTCTGTGTGCGATTTTTATTTTTGCTAGCATGTGGATTTTTTCTGTTCGTTTTTTCTTGTCTTGAGTTTTGCCTCTTCATCGTGTTAGAACTTTTGTTATTTTATCTCTCTTTTAATGGAGGTTTATTGTGTGACAGTTTCTTGGCAGGTGTTATCTTAATTAGGATGTGTTATGTTAAATAATGTCAGTTGATTGATTTCTTTAGTTTATTTTTACCCAAAAAAAAAAAACCCACAGTTGTTATGTCTTATTTAGGGTATTTTTGGAAGGAAAAAAAAGAAGAGTGAGTCCTAGATCAGTTAGGTGAGAGAAATGGTAAATAAAGTTTGGTATCTAATCTCTTTAACAATTTCTCTAACTTAGAATATATCAAAATTAAGGTACTTTGAAGAATTTTGAGTCTCCCTCCCAATTTAATTCTCTCTTTTCTTTCCAATCACACAATTTTGAATATAAAATCCTTTTATTAAATCCTTGACTCTCCCTTTCTGTGAAGACTTGAAGCTCTAGTAGTCCCGAACCATCACTTAAAACTTCTCTTAACTAAGCTTACTTGAAACATATTTAACTTGCTTTAAAACTACTATTCCTTAATACCGTAAAATTGGGGATTTTTTTTCTTTTTAAATAGTATGTTTATATTTACATAAATATATATAGTTACAAACATATGAAAATCTGAATGCAACTGGAGTCAACATATGTACATACTTAAACTATTAAACTACTCAAAAGATAAGATTGATTTTTTGATATAGTGCGGAAGTTAACACTGGTGGTGGTATCCACAATCTCAACCCTCACACCTGCCTCTGCCACTGTCATCGTCCATCAGTGTTTAGCTTGCAAGTCTCTTACCTACAGCATAAACACATACTGTGAGCTTTACGCTTAGTAAGTATAACATGTCATCCATAAAACATATTTAAACTATAAGCTATACTAACAGGCATACTTAAAAATTGTCAATCATATCACACATTCACACTAAACATGAAAACATATCATGTAGCATAACTCAGAATGTATATCATGTGAACATATCCTATCATGTAACTGAGAAGCATGCTATAACTGTATCTAGGGCATAACGTAAACAATGTATGAATCGATTATGCTCATTTTATGCTTTATTATTCATTATCTTTTCTTCTCTAAAGGACCCTAGTGTCGGTACCAAACTGCGCGTGGATCATCAGGTACGCCCGTGATCATAGTGAGCCTCAGCTTGGACTCGTTATATATTATTAGCCTCAGCTTGAGCTTATTATATAATATGAGCCTTGGCTTGGGCTCGTTATATATTGTGGGCCTTGCGCCTATTATACCAACACCTTAATTTTATTATTCAATTCTGGAATCATGTTTGTTATGCCATGAGCTCTACTAGGCTATCCCCTAATCTTACACGATTGGGATGTAATGGCATCTAATTTATATTGTTCATTAATCTAATGCAATTAAGAAACATGCTGTGTTATACAACCATCATACACAATTTACATACTTAATATAGAGTAAAAACAACAATTTTAAACTCATTTTATTTATGCTGTAAGCGGAGTTGTACTTACCTGTCAGTAGACAGTTTGTACTCTTGCCTTTGTTACAATACATGTATCTTCCTATAATCATAACGCATTTCCATTAAATTCTGTTCTTAGGTCACTATAGTCGTTAGTGACTAATAAATCTATCGTTGTGTGGTACCAATACTCATCGGTACTAAACTACTCTCCTTTGAGAATTTGGTATCTAACTTCTAATCGTGATTAATAAATTTATCTACTTGACGAATTTATCAACGTCTCTCTCTCGTCCACCGTTTTTGACTAGTTAACCAACTAGTCAACTAACCAGTTACCTCCGTACGGACTATATATCTAATTGGGCTAATTATCTACTTAATTATCTCGTATAATAACTATGTAGCCTACCAGGCTACCTCTACCGATTTAAAACTTAATACTGAAAAACATCCTTGGTTTTTGTGAAATTCGTTTCTTTAGGTTTCAAACATGGTTTCCCTTGCACCCCATTGGAAGATGAGGGTGTTTTTCTTAAAATCATTTTCTTGTTTAAAAAAAACACATTTTGGTGTTCATTTGATAAGGGGGTTTTTGAACCCTTTTTTCTGAAAACTGTTTATAACTTGTCCGAAATGATCGAATTAATAAACTTGGCAAACATGATATTTTTAGTCCTCAACAAGATGAACAACTTCCGTGTTCACCTCGGAGCTCGATTCAAACTCTAACAGGTCCTAAACCTTGAAAACCCGTGACTAGATCTGTGCTCGTTTTTAGAATACACTTTCAGAAATACTACTCTGTTTGGGGTCCTAAACGGCCGAATTTTCAAAACTCCTCTATGTTGCTCATTTTTATAAAACCCCGAGACTCTTCCCTTTTCCCAGATTTCAGTCCCAGTTTTTGAACTCCAGTTATAAGCTGCTCCGAAAACCTATTTTATTGTCATTTTTAGCTAAAGTCTATTTGACGTAAAAACGACCGTAACAAAATTTCCTAAAACTTTTGTGTTTTATCAATTCTCAAAATAGGCCTGTAACATACTCAAAAATCTAAAAAACCATGACTAAAATCTGGGATAAGTTTGGTTCCCAGCCAAACTCTAAAACGTCCACTCATCCAATCCATCCATAAAAACTTAAATCACAACCACATAAACTTAAGAATAAAATGGTAAGAGCTCAAAATAAAATTATTACAACCCATTGCTCAAAATACACAATAAATCTCTTTGATCTTAAAACTTAAAAAGAACTAAACTACAAAAAGGAGGGTTTTCAGTTTTATCTTAGTGTGCTTTGAACCAAGCACAACCGAACCAAAGGTGGGTGACCAAAAATCCTGTAGCACAAGGTGAAAGGGGTCGGCTTTGGACTAAGAAAGAACACAAAAATCTTCTTGGTTAACCAAGACAAAAGACCAACTAAAATCACAAAGAAAAAGTCCTAACAACTTACCTCAAGATGGTCTTAAAATCACTAGTGTGTTGTCCATCAACTTTGGCATTTTTTATTCAAAAGCTTACAAGTCTATTCCTTAATTCAAGGGAACTTTTTCAGCTAGCTTTTTTGATTTTTCTGGCTACAGCACATGGTTTATGATGGGAGAAAATTCATCTGTGCTATCTTCTCTTCACAGTCTAATTTTCCTCTTTCGATACCGGCTCTTTTTCGACGGTGTTCTAGATTTTGACCGAAATTGGATTTTCTTGATCTGATTTTTATACCATTCATTCCTACTTGGGTTGTAGTGCCTATGAGCCCATTCTGTGTCTATTTACTTTTTATTTATGGTACTGTGGTTATGTCTACACTGTACTGACACTGCGTATGTATAACGAGACTTTTTCATGCGAAATTTCAAACATAATTTATTCTGACTAATTTGGACGTGCTGATTTCAAATTTATCATTTTTTACGTCTATCTGAGGTCATCTAGACCAGTTTTCAGGTACTGTATGTTCCCATCTCGAAAAACGTGTTTTGTACTCAATTGACTAATTTGAACGTACTGAGTCTAAATATATCAATTTCGGGCTGAGAAAAGGTCGTCTTGACCCCTTTTCCAATACTGCGTATCTCTCAAACAGAATTTTACGTTTTGTGCTCAATTAACTAAATTGAGTCTGTTGACTATAAATATATCAGTTTTGTGTCAAATTAAGGTCATTTTTGACCATTAACTTGACACTGCATATCTATTATTTACAATTTACTGTTCTATGCTTAACTAACTAGTCTGAGTGTTCTGACTCCGATTTTGTCAGTTTCTTGGTGAGAAGAAGTCATCTTGACCACTTTTCATGATACTGTATACTTATCAAGCAAAATTTCACTTTGTACTCAGATAACTAGTCTGAGCATACTGATGACTAGCTTATCAGTTCTATGTCAAGATATGGTCGTCTGGATCGATTTCTTGATGCTGCGTGTCTCACACGCACACTCACATGTACAAAGGTAAACCGATCTCACTCTCGATTGCTTCTTTCATTAGATGAATGGTAATTAAACGTTTCTGCACCCGTTTAATTCATTCAAACTGGAAAATTATACTGTATTCATAAACTTAATTACTTATTATATAGTAATTAGTTTCCATGAACATGGAAGTCATTACACTCTCTTTCAACTTTACTATCCTACCAAACACACATTTTAGTTTATCCGAAAAAAGGAAAAAAAAAAACACACACACACACACTCTTTTTAGTTTCCTTTACTAGTGCTGCCCTCTAAATTGTGCTACTGGTAGAACAAGTTTGTCATGAAAGTTACATAACAAAGCAGAATAATGTCTGCATCATAGTGCCACCACCACCACCACCCCTCCTTTGATTATAGGGTTGGAGAGGACGAAGAATGGAGAAAAATTGAGAGATAGGGATAATGAATGATGGTCAAGATTATAAGAATTCTTCACATTAATTGAATTGATAGATGATAATTATATGTCTAATTACTGTGCTATTCATTTACAAAATTTGTTTATAAATTTTTTGAGGGTAAATTGGTCTTTTTAAATTAAATATGATTGGAAGCTTACATCATTTCATTGATAGAATGATGCAATTTAATAGTCTAGGAGGAAACTCTCTCCCTTCATCTCTTTGTTCTATCTTCTCTTTCTTCCAACTAAATAATAGATTGACAATCTTCTTTTATCTCTATTTTCCTTTAAATCAAACACAAACAAATTGAAATTGAATGAGAACAATAGATCTAGACTCTTCTAACTAATACACAGAAATCAAGTTGAAACAACTTATAAACTGATCATAAATAGAAAAGGAAACATGATTAACTGAATGAAGTTGTCGAGTTTAAAGATCTACTCTTCCATCTTTTAACTTCCCAGTCCACTACTCCATAGTACTAACTTCAATGAAGAAACGCAGAGCAACATGTGATACACCAAACTAAGAACAACAAAAAAATTCAGGTAGTTTTCATAAATCATGTAGTTCAATAAATTAGTTGGTTGTTTCCTTTTGGCTCACATTAGAAAATCATACACTTGTTAGGTGGCTAGTACCTTCCCCTCCAAAGTCGCGAAGGTAGGTGGTGGGGGACTATTTGTTGCCACCAACATTTATTTTGTGAAACAATAAATTCTTGCTTGTCAAAGGCTTTTGACGATCAGATACATTTCGCCACTCTCTCTCTCTCTCTCTCTCTCTCTCTCTCTAGTGACAAAGAGTTGAAACGACACACGCAACCCCGTCAAGTGTCAAGAAAAAATAATATATATATATATATTGTAAAGCTTAAAAGAGTGCCACTTGCTATGAATAGTCACCCATCGATCTATTGACATGATGCAAGTTGAGATGGGCAGCCCATGACCCAAATTGTTTTCTGTCCATGGTTTTCTACGGAAAGCCCCTTTCGATTCCTATCTTTTGATGTTGACCCCTCCACACTTTTATTTTTATATATAAATATATATACATATTACCAACAGTACTAGGTATATATAAAAAAGATTACTAAAACATTTTTGGGACCCCTTGTAGATATTTATTTCCATATACGCATATTATGGGTTCAATGACAAATTATAGGTCAATAGCTTACTATAATAAAATACCACAATAAGGATGGGAAGTCTGATTATTCAACTTGACAAACGTTGAATTCAAATCAGTTATACCGTATTAATCAGGAAATATGGATAATTCATTTTGAAATGGAAAAAAAGGGATCAATAGACAATATAAAAATATACACCATCTCTTACAATTATCTTGATACACACCATTTCCCTAAAATGCTTTTACGTTAGAAAATAAAAATACAACAAATTTCGTTCATTAGGCAAATTGGCATCAGTTTCTTTAATGCTTAAGAACATATACACAGTAAAGCAGAGTACATATGGTGTTTTAACAAGCAAAAAATTAATTATGATTAGATTAAAAAAAAAAGTAGAGCGCATATAACACAAGCTTGTGTTACTTCACTAGATAATAATAGAGTAACAAGATTGTACACTCCTTAATAATATAAAGTTTTTAAGTTTAAATCAGTATTATTATGAATAAAAAGATATATCAACAATTCATTTGATTTGAATTATGAGTATTATGCTTGCTCTTTTTATCATATCTTCTTATTAGGTTAAAAAAAAAGATAAAATAATTGAGAGTTGTTTTATAATCATCAAACTTATGAATGTTTTCAATCTTTAAATAGTTTGTTTACCCTTCAATAAGGTTTGGAATTCAAATTAATACCTCAAATAAAAGAATAAATCTAACAATCGTTTTGGTTTGAATTATGTAAGTATTCTGCCCGCTACTTTTATCATATCTTCTTATTAAGTGGGAAAAAAAAAAAAAAGACAATTAGAATCTTACTTACGAACGTACTTGATGCTTTATGATGGCGAATAATGCACGGCAAATCTGAAGAACCTCAAATTCTTAATGTGAAGTTCAAATCCAAATTTGATAATGAGTTTGCCTCACCAAACATTCAACACAAAAACAATTAAATAATCAAATCCAAATAAATCCCAATTGAGTAATAAGCAATTAGCCCCAAGTGTATGGCTTGGATGGCTTCACTTGTAAGGGCCCCCCAAGGTGCCGTCATGGTGTCACTGCTAGTAAAAAGATACATAATGAGATTACTTGCAATGTTGGGAATCTTGGAAGTATTCCACCTCCATTCGAGTATGTCCCACTCAAAGAGATACCTTTCTTGTCCAATTATATTTTCCTCCTAACCAAGAATTTTGCTAGTTCTTTTCTTCCCCTAATCCAAGGGAAGCAAAAAAAGAACCCCACAGTTATTCCTTCCAAATCTTTTTTATATCTTTGTAAGTGTTCATTCCAAGTCTATGTGCCTTGCATGATTTATCTTTGATGAATTAAATCATTTTCTATTTTTTATCCAATAATATGAGCCTTACTCCTCTGAATTTAGATCTATTTTTTTATTTTTCTGTCTTATTAGATATTTCATTAATCCAAAAGGATGCAAAAAGAACTCTTCAATTATTCCATCCAAATCTTTTTTATTTTTTTAGGAGTGTTCCTTCCAAATTTATATGCCTTGCATGATTAATCTCTGATTAATTAAATCATTTTCTATTTTTTGTTGGATAATTTGAGTCTTACTCCTCTAATTTAGATGTATTGTCTTATTTTTCTATTTTATTAGATATTTCTCTAATTATATTGACATCTTAATTAAAATAAATACAAAGCAATTTAGTTTCTATTTACGTAATCAAATTTATGTAATCAAGTTGTTGAATTTAGATGGCATGAAAATTAAATAAAAATAAGATCATTTAATAAAACAGAAATATTGGCAATAAATCTCTACTCCAGTTCCTTAGTCACACTTGATATTCACTAGTGGATAAGAGGATATGAACCATGTCATTTTTCTTTTTGGGGTTTTTTTTTTTTCGAAACTTTTTATAAGAATATGAAATATTTATAGTATATATTTTTAAGACTTATTTATATAGATATCCTTTGAATTTTTTAAATTTGATAATTTATTTATTAAACTTTTTTTCTTGATAATTAACCCCTTAAATTTATAATTTTAGATAATTTAGTCTTTTTTGCTTAAATTTGTTAAAATTTAGACGATTCTTTATACGTAACTTGTATATTATAGTCCGCAAAAAGCATTTTTTTTTTTTATCATTGTTGCTTACTTCCAATACAATTATTTTTAAAATCTTTAACTTAATTAAATTATACTTAAATTTAAACATAAACTTTAAAAAGAAATTTGTATTCAAACTAAGTAAAAATAATTAACAATGTTCCTCTTGGACTATAATATGTAAATTTTATGATAAAAACTGTTTTAATTTTAATTGATTTAAGCACAAAAGACCGAATTGACAAAAATTATAAGTTCAGGAGGTTAATTACCAAGAAAAAAAGTTTAATCAATAAATTGTCAAATTCAAAAAGTGCGGAGAGCACCTATACAAATAATTTTAATTGATTTAAATAAAAAGGATCGAATTAACAAAAATTATAAATTCAGAAGATTGATTACCAAGAAAAAAAAGTTTAAAAATTAAATTGTCAAATTCAAAAAGTTCAAAGAGCACCTATACATATAATTTTAATTGATTTAAAAAAAAGTACCGAATTAATAAAAATTATAAATTCAAGAAATTGATTACTAAGAAAAAAAAATTTAATGATTGAATTGTAAAATTCAAAAAGTTTAGTGAATACTCATATAAATGAATCCATTTTTAAACATAGATCTAATCAAAATCGAATTAAACTATTTACATAAAAGTTGATAAATTCTAAATTTTAATGTGAGTCTTGTGCATAATTTAAAATAAAATCTTATGGAGCGTGTGGATAAGGCATTATATTTACATTGTATTTAAATGTAATGTGTATTTGAATGAAAAGTATTTAAATTTTATCGTATGTAATGTGATGGATAAAAATAGAGAGAAAAAGAGAAGGAGAGAAAGAGAGTGTATGGGTAACGCATTACATTTACATTACATTTGAATGCAATGTGTGTTTGGATGAAAAATATTTAAATTGTATCATATGTAATGTGATGGATAAAAATAAAGAGAAAAAGAGAAGGAGAAAAAGAGAGTGTGTAATTTGATTAATAAAAATAATAAATAATAAATAGATTGAATTTAAAATATAATATTTTTATATTTAGAAAAAAATTATATTAAATTTAAAAAATATAATGAAATAAACATTAAGCTCACGTTTGGGCAACACATTTTTTTGACATTGCATTTAAATACAATGCAATTTTCTTCCAAATATAAAAACATTTCATTCAAATACTAATCACATCACATTTTAAATCCAACACAATCACTATTTATCATTTCACTTTTTTATTATTTTTCTTAATTATATCATATTTTCTCTCTCTCTCTTTTTTTTCTCTACTTTTACCCATCACATCACATATTCATTATTAAAATACAATTCAAATACTTTTCACTCAAATACATATTACATTCAAATGCAATGCTGATGTTTTTCCTCCAAATATAAATTATATTCAATATATTATATTCAAACGCAATACAAATACAATGCGTTCATCAAACAAGACCTAATACTAGATATTTTTAATCCTACGGTTACAAATTTTATTTTTAATTTGAAAAGGACAAATGATGATGTACCATGATGTCACCTGCTTGGTGACTACACTTGCACTAGAGTCTTTTTTATATTTTTATTTTTATAATCACGCATTGTGGTCTTTTACTAGGCGGAAATTACGCTATTGTTAGTTCGGACGTCTTTTTCAATTTAAAGACACATTTTATATACTGTCATTGCTGGTCATAATCTTCCGCACAGGCCTATTTACTCCTTCCATGTCCAAACCAAAGCGGGGCTTCACGGTATAATTGTATACAATATAATTTTTATTTAAAATTATATTATAATTTAAATTTAATATAATTAATATTTATTATTTTATTATTTTTATTATTTACATTATATATTTTTTTCTTTTTTTTAATTTTTATTAATCATATTATATACTTAATATTTAAATATAGTTTAAATACTTTTTATCTAAATACTATATTTAATATATTACATTTAAATACAATATAAACATAATGTGATATCTAAACGCTATCTAAGTCATTCATTAAAAATATCATTCAAACACAATACCATAAGTATGATATATATTTAGATATTTTATATTTATATTATAATCAAATTCAACATATGTTTGAGAGGTTAGTAAATAAGAATATATAATATAATTAATATAAATATATAAAATAATAATAATTAATAATAATTATATTTAATTTAAAATTTAAAATATTTATATTTAAATAAAACACTTAATGTGTTAAATAAATATTTAATTATATTTTAATATAATATAAATACAATGTTGTATCTAAATATTTTTTGTATTATCAATAAAAAGAAGGCAAATATTTTTTTTTATTGAGAAAATATTTGTTGGAATTAACCCTTTTGGAATTATTTTCCTTTCCTTTTCTATTTTATCTTTTTCTAAATATGTAGATAACACGACATCCCAGAAGACGGCTGGCTCTATACATTTAACCTGGCTGAACAAGTGGCTCACTCCCATTAAAAAGGACAAATACTAAAAAGCTATTCAACAATCACTCACACAAAATAAATAAATAACAAAAATAAAAAATAAAAATCTCATATATCAAAGAATAGGTTCTTTACTTCAAAGCAGAAAAAAATAATAGAGAAAAAAAAAATAATTGACTCTAAATTCTTTTCCTTCCAATCATGCCAATGAACGTACCTAAGCCCCATAACACAATTAATAAGAAATCATCCAATAAATAATCCATCACAAACCCAAAGAACCTCTCTTGAAGTGCAGTGTAAGCCAACAAACAAAACAACCGTCCTTATTCCTTTACCAAAGAAAAACCTTCCACTTTAATGGCGTAAAAGCAACACCAAGCACCTTTTGCGTGCCAGAAACCGGCGAAAAGACATCAATCCAAGAAAGAATTAGAGCGAAAGATTATGGCCCACATAAGAATGTTGTATCCTTTATAGGAATTCTGTCAAACACTGGCATACTTGCTCTGCATATAGAAACAGAGGGAAAACAGAGTGAAAAAAGAGAGGAGAAACAGAGTGTTTCCCCCTACATGCTTATGAAGAGTGGGAATCGTGGGATCTATCAACCTGGGAAAGCCCGGAGAGTTCTTCTTGGAAGGTATCTTTGACTGCATCCATGAAATTATCGCCACGTTGTCTTTGTTTTCCGATAGGATGAACGACTCGGCTTACAGAGTCGACACCACACCGCGACTAGCACAATGGAGGATCGAGAATTTGACCGCGTGCACATACCGAAAATCCGACGCTTTCAAGATGGGAAAGTGGAATTGGTAAGCACAGAAAATTGAAAATATCTCTCAATCAATTTTCTTTTTTTTTTTAATGCTATCTTATCTGTGTTTGATAGTGAATGGACACTCAAAACAGGACAAAATAATCTGACCCCCTAAGTATGAGGATATGAGAAATTAGAGGACAGGAAAAGAGAATCAAGATATTTTCTATTCTAACATCTTTCATATTTCTAGGCTCCAGAAAACTTAAAACTATTTTTGTGTTCTTTGAATTGAAGGCATTTATCTGTGGAGAAGAATAAGGTGTTGTTGGTTAAACTTTATCCAGAAGTATCAAATTTAACGAGGGAAAATCCACCGATCGCCTCTTTCATCATTCGAGTCATCTCTTCCGCCGGTGATCGGAAGGCTTTAATCCATCCAGGTAACCAAAAGACTCAAATTTTTCCTTGATAAATATTTGTAATAATGATAAAAAATGGTAGGGGGATTCAAATTTATTTTAAGGGCACCAATTTTAGTCCCTCCAAAATTTACGCTATTCTTCACTTGAATTAAGTACCTTCCGACCAAACAAGGCCTTAATAGTGCCTCGCTATTCTTTTCCTTGTCACAATTTTATGGACCATTGCTTTTCCTTTCTACCATGTAGAAGTCACAGACAAACAGCTCAAGAACAACGACGATTTCGTTTGGGCAATCGACGTCCCGTTCACCGGAAAATTCATTATTGACGTTGAATTTCTTGATTTAAAAACTGCCTCTCCTTGTGTAAGTATCTACATCTCTGGCTTTTAATCTCACGAGTCTGTATCATCAACGTTAACGATGAGAATTTTGTGACCAAATACTTTAGGGAGGCGAACCTTGCTCCATTTGGACCGATGGATTCATGAAAAAACAATCAAATGCGACGGCTCTAGCATCACTCGGACGAATGTTAACCGAAAGCATCCACACGGACATCATAATCCACGCTTCCAACGGGAGCATTGGCGCGCATCGCGCTGTTCTAGCGGCGAGATCTCCAGTTTTTTGCAGCATGTTCTCGCATGACCTCAAAGAGAAAGAAATGTCGGTCATAAACATATGTGACATGTCAATAGAGTCGTGTCAAGCCTTTCTCAACTACATCTATGGAAACATCCAACATGAAGAATTCTTGTCCCACAGGCTAGCCCTTCTCAGTGCCGCAGATAAGTATGACATCTCAGACCTAAAAGAGGCGTGCCACGATAGCCTTCTAGAAGACATTGATGCAAAGAATGTGCTTGATAGGCTCCAAAATGCATCTCTTTATGATTTGCCAAAACTAAAGACTAGTTGCATGAGTTACCTGGTGAAATTCGGTAAGATATTCGATATCCGCGATGAATTCGGCGCCTTCTTGCTATCCGCGGATAGGGAGCTGATAGCCGAAATCTTCCATGAAGTGTTGAGCGCATGGAAAGGTTTCTAAACCTGATCTTTGCTTGCAAGAGAAGGAAAGTACAAAAACTTGTGAAAAAGTTTGTGGTGTTGTTATATCAAGTCCATGAAGATGGATTCTCATAAGAATTTTAGCATGAAGAATTAGATGATTCTTTTGTGCATATGGGATTGATTTTTAGGTGATTGTCATGTTATTGGTAAATATATTGGTTTGTATGGCATAGATATTGCATCTTTGTCACAAAAACACACATTCTTAAATGAAGATTGGATATTATTTATTTCATGTTATTAGTATAAATATTATTTTTTATTTGAAATAATTTTGTGTTTTTGTCCTTGAATGACACTTCTAGTCTAACCAATGAAGCCTTCCCATTTATTCACGTAAAGTGACTATTAATGGCTTTTCTTTTCATCTGCAAAACCTAAGTCAAAGTGCACTTTAAGTTATGCATATGAATGAGGAATCAAAATACCATAAGTTAGTTCCGCCAATATTTAGTTGGCCCTTTTGCAGAGGTAAATAGCTGGAACAATATAATAGTAGAAACTATAATTTAAAAATAAAAAATAAAAAACACTAACTACTTTGGAAACATATATGTTTCATATAATTTTAGCCAATCCTTTTGTCTTACAGCATATTATATTTCATTCAATAAAGAAACTTTAACCATTCATTATTCAGGTCTAAAACCAATTTTCTATATTCATCAATATTAACATACATCTGAATATTGTTGTTGACTTAGCCTAGAGGTGAATCCATGCTCATGGCATTAGGACCAGAGCTCAAATCATTCCACTTCAAGTTCAAAAAAAAAAAAAAACCAAAAACATGAGAATTGACAGACTACGGCTGAAAATTTTACTAGAACATCAAAGAGTCTTGAAGTTTTCCTTCCTCCTTGTATAAAAGCACATATCAAGATCAATATTATGCAACATATATAAGTATATATATATATATATGCATTTACCAAAATGTATATATATATATGCACATATATATGGTTGAGAAAGAACTATACAGAAACTTTTTCTAGTAACAAAAACACAACTAACTCACCTTACTTATAAGCAACCAACTGGATTCTATTTTTACCTTTTTTGCATATTGGACATGAATTCTGAGTCAAATTCCAAAAGGGGCTATACTAACCATAATTTAGGCACATCAAAATGTATAAAAAAGCTTCAACTATTAAGACAGAAAACTTCTTGGGACTACCAATATTATATAGACAAGGGAAGAGTGGGAGAGAGACACACTCAAAATTAAGGAATATGAAGGGAATATTATTAGGATCTTCTTAACTTTTATTTTTCCCTCTCGTTTCTTGTTTATAATACAGTCCAGGGCTTGGAATTCTTAGCCCAAAATACATCTTTCCAAATCCCAAATAATGAAAGGCATTTAAAAGAGTTCATTTCAGAAATGAAGGCCCAATATAATTTGAAGGTCTTCATCCACTTCAAAATATATTTTGAGAGGTATTAGGAGACGTTTGGTAAACGCATTGCATTTTGATTGTATTTGAATGAAATTTGTTTTTTGAATGTTGTATTTGGTTGAAAAGTATTTGTTTTATATTTGAATGAAATGTGTGTTTGGATGAAAAGTATTTTAGAATTGAAAAGTTGATGTGATTGGTAAAAGTAGAGATAAATAGTGAAATTAAAAAGTTGATGTGATTGTTTTAAAAATGTTTTGAATAGTAATTACTTTCGTAATACTGTTGTAAAATTTATGTTTGGTGTAAAATTGTATTGTATTTGAGTAAAATTAAAATTGAATATTTTCACCAAATGCCAATCCCCAATAAAAGAATTATAAATGTCCTTTTCCTTTTATTTTTGCTTTGTCCTATCTTGCTTCTAAAAAAAACTTACAAAATCAAGGCTTGGAAATCAGTCTATTTCCAAACTAAAACATTTTCGGTTGCTCTATATATATACATATATGTGTATGTATATATATATATATATGAATATATATATGTGTGTATATATGTGGTCAAGACACTGCAGTTAACCCATGTCAAGCTAATCTAATCCCTCATGGTTAATGTACTCAACATGGTCTTTATTACCAATAAAGATTGTTGTTCACCGAATAAGTTTCTTTACACTATTTATTTATGTCTCAATTATTTGAATTTAAAGATGGAAGAATTTGAACTTACGTCTAAACGTTTACTATGAGAGTGGAATTAACTATTTAAAACTTATCAATTTTAAAATTTTATCGTCCCAAACGATTCAATGAATGAGTTATTAATTTTTATTTTTTAAATAATTTTTATAAATAAATTTTCCAATAAAAAATTAACATTCACTTGACACACACTTAGTACACAAGGACTTGGGAATCCTATTACTATATAATCATTGTAGGGGATTCAAATCTTTAACCTCAAAAGAAAAAATAGGCTGTGATATATAATATTACGCTAAACCCGCAACCACTTAAAACATCTTTTATATTCACTAATTATCAAACCAACATATATATTATACTTCCTTAAAAGGAAAAAAAAAAAGCAACAACTAATAGAAACATGGCTATAACTTGGTGAATAATGGATAATATTGTCACATTACTTGGTGGGGGAAAAAAAACTAGAAATACATGACTTCAAGAAAATAATTTTTTTAGATTAAAAGGATTCACAAAGTATTCCATCAAAAAGTTGGTGGAGGAACTTGTTTCAAGTGAACAAGTTTGTTGTCATACATAAGAGTAATTCTTGCTAAGCCATGGGAACTTAACTACAATGACGCTTAACATAAGGAACATTTTCACCCAAATCATGCCCAACACTTTCCTTATGGGTGTCCTTTCTTTTTTTTTTTTTTAATTTTTTTTTCCTTTTTTGTTGGAAATAATTGAGATTGGTTGTTGGGGTAACATTATCCTGTCATTTAGAACCCCATTTTGTGTCCTTGTGCTTTTTTAAGGAGAAAATGATTTAATTTTTGTATTTACTATTTCCTTGATTTTGTGGTTGATTGTTGAGATTACCGTATTATTATTTTCCATGAAGTTTATTTCTCTTAATTCTCCTGTTGAATGTTGAGATAACAATATCCTATAAATTCCTATTTCCATTGGGACGTACAAGGAAAGTTGAAATATAAAATAATTATTTTCTAAATTCTAATATATGTCATGCTCTAATTGCTTATAGTTTACTCAAAAGGAAAACATACAAAATCCCTATTTCAATGGCTAGACCACAGCTTTTGCTTGAAAAATAAGTATAGGAGGGCTAAAATTAGGATTTTGTTAAAATGTTCTTGTAAAAACAAAATAAATTTATAAATTCATAATAACACTGCCATAAGCAAATTGGACGCTTAAGCTAAATTTATTTATTTGATTATTGTTTACCATATATGTTGTGATGCAATTTGGTTGTAATTAAGTAAATAGTTGATCAAAAATATTTATGATGATTAATGCGATATTTATTTATTTTTAAAATTTGGGTAGTAAAACAATGTAACCACTGAAATTGCATCTATAAACATGTGTATACAGTTCAGAGTTTAAAAATTTTGAATTTGAGGAAATTAATTTGATGTTTACAGAAATACACATGATACTTTTTCCTATTTATCCGTAAGATTTAAAAAAAAAAAAAAGTAATGTAGGACCTTTTATGTCAATATTTGAAGTCTTTAAACCAAAAATAAAAAGTTAATGGGGTGGAAAAAGAAAGGCATTATTTGTCTGCAAAGGTTTAGTGGTTGAAGCGTTCAGCAAACAAAGACTTCTACAGAAAGGTCAGATTTAAGGGAAAGTTGGAAAAACCATACATTTAAACCATAATTTTTATAATTCTGGAAAAATAAAAAAGCATAGTGTGTATACATTATAATTTAATATAAGTAACATGAAATTTGAGAATGAAAGAAAAAAAAAATCATTTTTTAGAGAAGAGATTAAGATCTTGTAGTCAGAGGGTACGCGGTACATTCATATAAAAAAGTAAAAAACATTCGATAAATATCAACTCGATATTAATAATTAAAGAGTTTGTTTGGTTTAATATCTAACTTATAAAGTTAAGCTAAATTGATTAAATTAATTATAATTTAATTTAGTTTGGTAAAATCTATTTTTACTATTTCTTATCTCTACTTTCACTATTTCAGCATAATTTCTAATACAAGTTACCCTTACTTTTATAATTTCCAATACAAGTGGAATGAAATAGCCTACTTATCTTAATATACAAGCTAAATTAAGCTAAAATGTTGAACTAAACGCAGGCTAAATAAGGAGAAACTTATTACAAAAGATAATGATAATTTAAGGGGGCGTTTGCATTACATTTAAATATAATGTATTGAATGTAATATGTATTTGAATGAAAAGTATTTGCATTACGTTCAAATATAATGTTTGTTTAGATGAAAAATATTTAAATTGTATTATATGTGATTTGATTGATAAAAGAAGTGAGAAAAAAGGGAGAGAGTATGTGATGTAATTGGTAAAAGAAGTAAAAAAATTGAAATAGTAAATAGTGATTGTATTGAATTTAAATTGTGATGTAATTGATATTTAAATGTAATATTTTTATATTTGGATGAAAATTATATTACTTTTGAATACAATATAAATACAATGTGATAAATAAACACATCATAAAAATTTATTATATAGTTACTATTTTTTCAAGGAATGTAACTGCCAGTCAATAAATTACTTGAAATATTAATTGTTTGTTAAACGGTGCGTTATATAAACACGATGAATGATCGAGTATTTCCTGCTCAGTCAGAGTATCAGACCACCGATATCAGCCAGCTTATTGCCAAATTCGATCAGTATAATTGAAAATTGTAGTATATATAATGAATTCCCCCTCAACGACCATGAAAAATTGCTACTCTCTTTCCTAAAATTATTCTTAAAAAATAAAAGAAAAATCTCTGACTTTATTTCTATCCCATCTTAACTCCCCTATTTGAAGCCAATGATTTTGTGAACAAAATAGGATTAAGAGGATAATTAATAGTTTCACGCCATGATATCTTTCATGCGTACACTGTATAAAATACATATGTAGTTGACTTGTTGAATTTCAAATTTGGCACTTCCAAAAAAATAAAAAATAAAAAATGAAAACCACCCTATAATTCATAAAAATGACTTCCATTTTAGAAAAGAACAAAAGAAAAATAAAAGACAATAAAAAAAAATAAAATAAAAAACATTTTCATTTTCCGTTACTAAAACTTAAGGAAAGAAAGCAAAGAAATTATGCTTCTTAGAATAGTAAAAAAAAAAAAAAAGCCCTATAAAAGCAGGGGAAATCTATCGCTCCTCTGTGCTCTCTTTCGTTTCAGAGGAAAACAGAGAAGTTGATGAAAAAGGCCATGGGAAACTGTGTCATTCCTTCTCTTCTTCTCTCAATTCTTGCTCTTTGCTCTCTGTTTCAGACGCCAACCGAGGCCTCCAAAAAGGTAAGCGTAACCTCTCTTTGTCGATTTCTTCTCCCTTTCTAATACAATTCTCAAAATCTTGACACAATTCTTCTTCTTCTTTTGTTGTTGCAGCCTTATATTGTGTACTTAGGAACACATTCGCACGGTCTAAACCCTACGTCGATCGAGCTCGAGACGGTTACGACGTCTCATTACAGTTTACTTGGAGCCTTCTTGGGAAGGTACTCGAATACCTCTAACAAAATCAAGTAAACCGACTCTGTTTCATTTTGCTTATTTTCTAACTCTGTTTTTCTCATTCTAATTCTCTTCCGCAGTGAAGAGAAGGCACGAGACGCCATCTTTTACTCCTACACTAGACACATTAACGGTTTCGCTGCAATTCTCGATGACTCCGAGGCCGAAGAAATTGCAAGTAAGCAGTTCATTATGTCATGAAGCGATCTTTACCAACATTCTGTTTTCCCCTGTTACTTCCTCTGTTTTCCTCTGTTTTCCTCTGTTTTGTCTCTGTTTATTCTCTGTTTTTAACATGTCGGAAAATGGGATTTGTTTATTTTCTATAGAACATCCGAATGTTGTTTCGGTTTTCTTAAACAAAGGGAGGCAATTACACACAACACGTTCATGGGATTTCCTCAGATTAGAGAGAAATGGAGTTGTTCCTTCCAATTCCATTTGGAAAATGGCTCGCTTCGGTGAAGATACCATAATCGGAAACTTGGATACAGGTATTTTTTCATATCCTTTTTGCAAGTTTATTAGGAAAAAAATACGTATGTGAAAGCAAAACATTTAATACAATTAATATTTCACTCCAAAAAAATGCATGAAACCAATTGATATTTACGTTTGTCTAATTTTGATTTGATTGTTTCACGTTTTTGGGGACTTGCCAAATTCTTTGAATTAATCCCTAGATGTTGACTTTGTAAGTTTGGCGCGCCCCCCCCCCCCTTTAATGCATGTAAGACTTGATTGTTTCAATGTTTTTCATGTAAAGAAGGTTAAACCTTAGTGAACCACATTTATTACTGATTTGCTGACAACCCAATATTTTTTTTTTTTTGACCAACCGACTCCCATGTTTTACAGATAAATTGTAGTAAATGTTTGACCTTGTAAAAGCACATACATGGTATGTAACTTTAAACGGTAGTTTCTCTTGTCAGAGCCTGCCCTCCTATGAATCCTAATTCTACGCAAATTGACGGAGAAAAGTGAAATATATATATATTTATAAAGAAAAAAGAGAAAAAAAAAAAACTATTAAAGCTGTCTCATGTTTCCACATGAATAAAAAGGTTCTCACGTCATGTAACTTCTGCTTAAACCATGTGCTTCCATTTCTTTTTTTTTTTTTCCCCCGCTCATAGGCACAGTTTTTTGGCCTACTGTAGTAAACCTGTCAATAGTAGGCACACCAAATGAATAGATATTGACTATACAAATATACTTTTTATGCCTATGCAGAATTTATTTTTGTTAGGGTACGGAAAAATGTCACTTCCTTGCTACGCGGTTTTGAAATGATTGATTTTCAGTTTTGCATACTATCATGCTCGTAAATTAGTTTGGTATGATCTTACCTTAGAAACGTATAGCAATAGTAGGGATATCCCATGAGAAACATATATATATATATTTTTTTTCTATCCTAAGCAAAGTTGTTAAAAAGTGCGCACACCAATTATTATTTTTGTTTTTTTAATCTTGACTATATGCATATTTGCTTTTGATTCTTGTCTGGATTTCTTTGGTGGGGCATAAAATATTATCCTGTAAATACTATATAATTTTAATACGTCAGATTTTCATCAGAATTTTAACATGAGTTTCCATAAAAAAAAAAAATGTAGTACCGATTACAGTACCCTACCATAGACGGACCGGTGTTCATTATCTATGTTATATGAATATTTGGCCCGTTGTTGCGTTGTCAACTGCTACATTGTATTTTTGACACTGCTTTGACAGTTTGGAAATGATTTTAATCATGCTTGTCTCTTAGGTGTTTGGCCTGAATCAAAGAGCTTTAGCGATGAAGGGTTGGGACCCGTCCCATCGAAATGGAGCGGAACTTGTCAGCGCGACACAAATGATGGAGTACATTGCAACAGGTTTATCTTCTGCCATGCATGCTTCACAAACGTTACCTGATAAATTCATAACATTTAATTCTAAAGTAGTTTGCCTTCAGATTGATTTCCTTTTGTTGCGTTTACTTATGAGGATTTTTTTTCCTTTGGCATTGGACAGATTTTGATAGATGAACATTTTCCATTTAACAAATTATATAACACTTTTGAAAGCAATAGATATCAAACTTTTTGATAAAGTTTGAAAAAAAAAAAAAAAAAGGAGTGGCCCAAATTATAAGCTTTCATAAAGTTGTCACACATATTATTTGCGTTATTTTAGATATTTTTAATTTTTAGTGTAAAGTTCAGGTATTTGGACACATTGGGAAGCAAATTTGTTCTCCTGGTTAATGCAAATAAAATGCACAAACATGTATGACAGGGGGGAAAAAGGACATTTTTGCATTATCCGAATCAGAATTACTTTTTCTAGATCATTTATCATTTATGCTAGAGTTGACCAAACATCGCTTAATGTCTCTTTTTTTTTTATAAAGTAATTCCAATGATTATTTATGTTGACATTTTCATTTCTGGCAGCAACATTTATGTCTCACCTTTTATTTATTTAGTACTGAAATAATATAAACAATGATTTATTGATTTCATGTACCACATGAAATGATACTATAATACTTTTACGGGGTGTTGCATGCATCATGAAGAAAATCAAGTTCATGTGTTTGCAAATTTGACCTCTGTAATATTTTTTATTAAAAAGAACCAAAAAAGAAACTTGTTTTCATTCTGTTTACTTAAGTTTTGAATCTAGTTCATGAATTTGCCTTATTGTAACACCCTTGTAATATCAATTATTAAAAATGAAACCAAAACAAAAAAAAAAAAAGAAACTTGTTTTGATTCTAAAGAAAGTTTGTTGCTTTCTTGACTGTCGTTAATGATACAATTTTTTGTTTCTTTTGGTATTATGTTAAGAGCATTCTTGCATAAAAAGATTTAAAATTACATCCAAATGAAGATTAAAACTTGTCAATATAATGTCATTTAAGAGCACTACAAAATTTGGAAACAAGAAATTGACAAACAACAAATTTATTTGGGATTGCTGTTGTTTTTTTGTAAATTCTTACATCTTTGTAAAGAATAAAATGTTAAAACTGTTGTATGTCCCTAATTTCTTTCTTCATTTGGTCATGATTTAGGAAGTTGATTGGAGCAAGGTACTTCAACAAAGGATATGCTGCATATCTATTGACTAACAACATAACAATTACCCCTACACAGAACTCCACCTTATTCTCCGTAAGGGATCATGAGGGTCATGGCACTCATACCCTCTCCACAGCCGGCGGAAGCTTTGTGACCGACGCAACTGTTTTTGGCAATGGCAATGGCACTGCAAAGGGTGGTTCGCCTAGAGCCCGTGCGGCTGCATACAAGGTTTGCTGGCCGCCAGTCGATGGCAACGAGTGCTTTGATGCAGACATCATTGCTGCCTTTGAGACCGCTATAAGCGATGGTGTTGATGTGCTCTCGGTGTCTCTTGGTGGCGAGCCCTCGGAGTTTTTTGGGGACGGGATCTCAATTGGGGCCTTCCACGCCGTTAAGAGTGGCATTGTTGTGGTCTCTTCAGCTGGTAATTCGGGGCCGATGCCAGGGACTGTTTCCAATGTGTCACCGTGGATGGTGACCGTCGGTGCTAGCACAATTGACCGCGAATTTTCTAGTTATGTTGCTCTTGGAAACAAAAAGCACCTCAAGGTACGGATATTTATACTTTTCAGTTTTAAGTGGTTCTAGCAATGTGAAGATTTAATGCGATGAAGAGAAGGATATTTTTCATCTTATATTAAATTTAATATGACTAGCTTTGTTTCCTAGTTTATTTGGTTTGTCTATTAATAGGGTATCTTGTAATTGAATTACGAGTTTTGTTGATGAATGAATATTGAACTTTTGGATTTCTCTCCTTTCGAGTTCTTGCTCTGTCTCTCTTGTTTTCTGTTGATTCTATTTCTCTATCACGAGTATATCTTTTTCTCTCATTGTTTTACATCACTATGGAACTATTTTCAATGATCCTTTGCTCTAACTTTCACTTTCTTTGAAATATTAGGGAGCAAGTCTTTCCTCCAAGGCCTTGCCATATGAAAAGTTCTATCCATTGATTAGCGGAGCAGATGCTAGGGCCACTAAAATTCCAAGTTCGGAGGCGTGAGTAAAATCAATCCATTGATAGTACAATGCCCTTTTCGATCTAGATATAGAGTTGATAGATCTCGTTTTGTGTAACACAATGCTCATAATTTATGCAGTTTGCTATGTAAGAATGGAACCCTCGACCCCAAGAAGCTGAAGGGGAAGATAGTTGTCTGCCTTCGTGGCGATATATCAAGGACTGAAAAGGGCCAGCACGCCTATCTTGCAGGTGCAGTTGGAATGATTCTGGTTAATGATCTCAAGAGCGGGAGCGAGATTATTGCGGATGCTCATTTGCTCCCTGCTTCTCACGTCAATTTCACGGACGGAAATTTTGTGTTTCATTACCTCAATTCCACCAAGTACTAACCTTCATTTTTAGTTATTAATTTATTTAGATAGTCTTGTATTCTAGCATAAATTTTTGAGCTTTCTGTTTAACCAAATATTGAATCTCCTTTTCAGGACTCCTATGGCTTACATGACTAGGGTAAAGACAGAAGTGGGAGTCAAACCAGCTCCATTTATGGCTTCATTCTCATCAAGAGGTCCTAACACTATTGAGGAGGCCATCCTCAAGGTTCATCTACTAGCTCGTTCTTTTCTTCTTCTTTTTTTAAAATCCGTTTTGAGTTGTTCTTTATGAATTTTTTTGCTCTCTTTTTCTTTTTCTTTTCAGCCGGATATCACAGCACCAGGAGTGAACATCATCGCCGCTTACACCCAAGCTGCCGGACCAACCGATCAAGACTTTGATAAGCGCCGGGTTCTATTTAACACAGAATCTGGGACTTCAATGTCATGCCCTCATGTTTCTGGGATCGTTGGTCTCCTGAAAACTCTTCACCCGGACTGGAGTCCTGCCGCTATTAAATCCGCTATCATGACATCAGGTACAAAAAATAAGGAGCAAACAATGTTCCATGATGAATAATTTATCATTTTTTTTTTTGTATCAAGTAAAAACAGTCACCAAGTTGATATACTTGGCACAATTTGCTTCATAAACCGCATTTGCACTTGTAGCATTTCTAGTTTTCCATTAACGATTCCATTTGCAGTAAGAACCCGAGATGACAGCAGAAAGCCATTGCTAGACTCATCCATGAAAGAAGCGACTCCTTTTGCATACGGTGCAGGGCACATCCAACCGAACCGTGCCATGGACCCGGGGCTTGTCTATGACTTGACCACCTATGACTACTTGAACTTCTTATGTGCCCGTGGCTACAACGCTACACTGCTAAAAATATTCTCGGACAAGCCACACAAGTGTCCCAAGTCATTCACTCTAGCCGACTTCAACTACCCCTCCATCGTGGTTCCTAATCTTGGTTCGAAATCTGTCATCGTTTCTCGAAAAGTAAAGAATGTTGGCACACCAGGCACCTACACCGCATCTGTGAAGGCACCAGCGGGTGTTTCGGTTAGTGTCTACCCGAAAAGCTTGAAGTTCAGCAAAATCGGTGAGGAGAAGAAGTTCAACATTGTCTTTAAGCCAAAGGGTGTTGGAAAATCCACAAAAGGGTATGGCTTTGGACAGCTGAAATGGTCAGATGGCAAGCATTATGTGAGAAGTCCAATTGTAGTTAAGTTCAACTAGGGGTTTGTTGGGTGTGGTATTTTAGTATTAGGAAGAAACGCAATTACATTGATTCTTCTCATTTCTTTCAGAAAAGTTGTTACATGTCCTTTCTATCCTCTTGGAGAACAAATTATTTGTTTTATGTAACAAAAACTTCATAAAAACCAAAAAAAACAAAAAAGTGATTATTTTCGTTAGTTGTTGGTATATTTCTCTTCACGATATTTAAATAATGATTTTTTTTTAATCTCTCACATAGAAACTAAATTTTCATTACTGACAATATACCGTTCAAATCTGTTCAGTAAGTGATTACAAACATAGACCAACAGTAAAGATCTCGAATCATCCCACCCCAATTAAAAAAAAAAAACCAGACCCATCAACAAAATATCATAAGATTAAAAAGGAAAAAAAAAAAAAGCAAGATCTGGGAAAAAAAATTGACACAAACTGCAAACAGAATCTACCTTGCAAAACATACAAGCAGCTAAAGATAGATATACATGTTAACACAAATCCAACTGTAGATCAGCAGCCAAAGTGGAATAAAAAAAGAATAGAACTTGAAAAAAAAAAAAGGGAAGAAGATATACATATACATAAATACATACATATATGCGTGTGTATATATACACACACACAAAGAGAGATACAAGTCATCTATATACATATAGAGAGATATAGCTGCCTTCAGGGAGGAACATAAATCCTTAGCTTGAGGCATGGGTGGAGTAGGAAAGATGGCTTTTTTACTCTGATTTTCTCAACAGAAAATTCTCAAAAGAATTATTTCAAAGTAAAAACTCTATCTTTCCTATTCACCCACACCACAAGCCTTCGGATCTTCCAAAAACTCTCCATATTTTCTCTCTCCACTCCTCTCCTCTCCTATCCTCTCCTGCAGATTTACAAAAGCGGCTCAAAACCCTTTGTTAGCTGTCTCAATCCTTTATCTCCACCATAGCTTATCTTTAAATAGGCGTGACCAACCATTTTACTGGCCGTTGATTTGAGACATGGTTTAGGGTTTCTGCTAGAGAAAGATCTGACCGTTCTTTTCTTCACATCCACTATATATATAATAATATATTATATATATATATGTCTGAGTTGGGTCCACACGGTGGCTTCAGAGAGATGAGGCCGTTCATCAAAGTCGTAGCACGCAAGTTGATTTTAATAGTCATCCTTAACACGAATGTCAACGTAAGTTTCGTATTGAAATTTGGCCAAAAAAAAAAAAAAGGTTAAGAGTTACATATATGAAAATATTCTATAACATGCTTTAACGCGCAGTGTTATTTCAAATTTTATATAACAATCAGGAAAATTCACTTTTTTCAGAGAATAAATATACAATAAATTTAAGTATTAAAATATGAAATTTAGTGATTTAATATTATTTAGAACTAAATAAAATGTACTAACAATATTAAAGGATGAAAAATGAGTAATAGTGATATTATGTGTGTGCACGTGTGTGCCACTCACAGTATCAAGAAGTAGGTCAAGATGATATTATCTTGACATAAAACTGATAAATTTGGGTTCAGCACTCCCAAATTAGTAAGGATAGCCTATCAGCACGCTCAAATTTGATAATTGAGCACAAGGGTAATTTTTGATCGAAAATTCACAGTATCAGAAATTGGTCAAAATGACCTCAGATGAAAATAAAACTGATATATTTGGATTCAGGACGCCCAAATTAGTCAGGATAGCCCATGTTGAAATTTTGGACGAAAAAGTATATAAAGAGCAGAAAAAAAGTGGAATTTCCTAATTTGTCCACAAATTCTCTCTCTCCTCATTTCTCTCTCTCTCCTCATTTCTCTCTCTCTCTTCCCGAAAGTGTATAGTAACCGACCATCGGAAACAGTGTCCGTTTTCGACACCGCCGGCACCGTTGGAAAGCTCTCGCCGAGCTGAGTTCAACGGTGGGCCGAGTCGACGGAACCGACGCCGGAGGAGCCCGCACGTGCTGCCTGAAGCCGTTGGCCACCGGAAATTTCGCGACGTCGTATCTCCGCCGTTCGATCAAGGTGATTCCGGTCCCAAAAGACTCGTGGTGAAGAGTAGAACAAAACCCAGGTGGTGTTTCAGCCCAACGGCCGCCGGATCACGCCGCCCGAAGCCGCGACGTCGCCGTAGTGAAGCTGCCGTGGAACTCGCCGTTTCCGGCGATGTTGAGCTGCACCACCGGTACAGAAATGTTCGCCGTGAAGAGGGGAGCAAAAACCCTCAATCAATTTCAGGGAAAAAGTCCGGCACGGCAGAGTTCCAAAGCCGCCGCCGTGACCGAGCTTTCGAAGGGCGATTTCCGATGATAGAGATGTCGAATGGTGAAATTGAAGCCACCAATGGATTCCTCTCGTCGAGATCTTCAAGATGGACTACCCACTTGCCACCGTCGCCGCCAGTCAACGCCGGTCAACGGCTACCGGTGACCGAAAATGGAAGTTTGGCCCGTTAGCCTATTTTCGACGTTCCGGACGCATCCGCGGAGTCGGAATTGCAAGACGGGACCTCAAATATGAAGAACGAGGAATTAGGGTTTTTGCCGTCGAGACCGGACTGCAATTCGGTATAAATCCCGACCTTTTTACGTTCCGCAATTTAATTGTTTGGGACTATTGTATGATTTTATAATTATTGGTATGAAAATTATAGAAAAGAATGTATGTAAAAAGAAGAAAATGGCTGTAATAGAGAAAAAGAAAAATATGTGATAATGTAATCATTTTACGTAAACAGTATGAGTTCTACATAAAATCTAGGCCTCTGGTATAGTATGTGATAGAATTAGATCAGGATAGATGGTTTTCAGGCGTTTCCTAAACGCTGGAACCTCAAAAATTAAGCGGAAATGCTGCCGAAATTTCTAAAAATGGCACCAGGGGTAATATGGGAAACGAGGGGTAAAAATATGATCGGGAAGGGAACCCGAGCCCCCATGAGGAATTAGGACAAGGAAAAAAGAATGGGTAAGGTACGATTAGTAAACCGACCCTTCGAAACCCTAGAACGCAAGAAAATATGAAACCGATTCTTAGGTTTGAATAGTACTTCCCGAGGGCCGGGAATGTGAAAATTGGTAAAATGATAAGAATTGATCCGGAAAAGGTCCGATAAGATTTAGAAAGTTAATTAAATGATTTTGGGTTTAGAAAATCCAGCCTAAGTATGAAAATGAAAATGTTATGATTAAACGACCCATCAGGGGCAAAATGGTCATTTTGTTCAAAGATTCTCAAATTATGGGAAAAGAACCCCAATGACCGCGGAATAGGTGAATGAAGTTTGTAAAAACCAAAATCGAGGTTTAAGTTATGAAAAATCACGTCAAGGGTAAAATTGTAATTTTATCAAAAGTTAGGGGTAAAATCGTAATTTTTCAAAAAGTTGGAGAAAAATTCGAAAATGGCCATTAAGGTTTAGAAGCTGTCCTAAGGCTATAATTAAGGATTATAAGATCAAAATTTAGCTTTTTAATAAAATAAAGGCTATAAATGAAAATGTAATTAACGGACAAAGTTTGTTTGTAGGAACCCAATTCAGAAGCGACAAAGGACGTCTATGGATTCCAAGAAAATGATAAGCACGCTATGAGTAAGTTCAGACATTTACCCGTCTGTAACTATGAACAAGTTTATCATGTTTATATGTTTTGTATGCAAATGTCATGATGTGATTTATGATGATGCTATAGTAAATACTATAGCAATGCTATGCTGATGTAAAAAAAATATGTTTTAATAAATAATTATAAAAATATATATATATAAAAATATATGTATATATTGAATTATAAAGGAAATGTATTATAAAACTTTATGAGAGTAACGATGTTATAAAGAGGGATAGATGAATGGAAAGAATAAGAACGAGAATGTTATGATAGGATGCATAAGAAAGAGATGAGATAGAAAAGGAAAGAATAGATGTTTTATGAAAGGTTTTATGGAAGTTAAGTTATGATGGATAGAGCAACGATGATAGGTAATGAAATGAATTACTCTAAAGAAAGGGTATGTTTTATGAGAACGAAATGATAGGGGTTTTATGAAAAATAATATGAAAGCAAAGAGTTAGTAAAAAAAAAAGAGAAACAATGATAGGTTATGATGAAAAGTATGATGAAAGGATTAGAACATAACGATAAGATGTGATTGATAGAATAGAATGATAGGCTATGATCAATAGGAATATGATGATACGATACGATAGATAGAAGGATGTAAATGATAAGATAAACAGAGAATAATTGTCTGCACATAAATAAATGTGTTTTTGGTTGTTATGATGTGATGCGGTGTGATAATATATAAGTAATATGTGCTATATATGCTATGCTAAAGTGTGATTAACGTAATTCACACAAGTAAAGTAAAGAATTAAGAAAAGAAAAACAACGAAAGAACAAATGTTTCATGAAATGTTTATGAAAAATGAGAAAGGAAAGATTATGAATGTCATGAAAAAGATGTATAACGAAAAATCAATATAAGAAAAATAAAAGTCTACAAGATAATAAGACTGAAAACTTAAGTTGTTGGCGTACCAGTCTCCCTACAAGGTCGAGACTTCCGGTCTATATCCTCCGCGTAGATGTGGTGCTACCCCGAAGGTGGTAGATTATATGTTGGACCAGCTCCGAAGGTGAGGTTTTATGTGACTGTGAGGTAAGTTGGTGGGTAGCTCCCCCTCCTCCCACTGTCCGCGCGCAACTAGGTACGTCCAACAACGGGCCCAACCAAAGGAAAGTGGAAAGAAAGCAAACGAAAGGAGAGTGAAAAGAAAAGAAAGGAAAAAAAAAAGGAAAAAAAAAAAGAAAGGAAAAGAAAAGGAAAGAAAAGAAAAGAAAGGAAAGGAGAGAGAAAAGAAAAGAAAAGAAATGATACGAAAAGAAAAGAAAAGTAAAGAACGATAAGAAGAGAAACGAACGATATGAAAGAACGAGATAATGAAATTGATGAAAAATATATAAATAATAAAACGAAGCTAAAGGAACATAATAGAATTAATATATGTGATGTGATGTAATTGATGTTATATGTATGGAATGACACGTTTTTACGTGGTGTTATGCTAGTTTATATGTGTTACTAGCTTTTAAGATATGAAAGGTTAAGAGATGATGATAAAGCGATAGAAAAGTTATAAAGATTTAGAACAGAAAGTTAAGAAATCATAGGAATGAAAAGTAAAGAAACGAAGAGATTAGATTAGAATGAGAAGAGTTGATCGATAGAATGATAAGAACGATGAACGAAGAGATAAACGAGCATGATAAAGCTCATATTCTATGTTATGTTTTGAGGATATGTATAAACGATGTATATGATGTGTATATACGTGATGTCATATATTCTAGTAATAACATATATTACTAGTATTTATATGTTAATGAATGTATGTTTGAACTTACTGAGCATCCAGCTCATTAGTTGTTTATATGTTGCAGGTAAGCAACCTGTTAATTTAAAGTAATATGATGGACAACGGACGGATCTGCACGTGCCAAGGGACTGGGTGAGGGTATGGTACTATCATGAGTCTTTCGCTGAGCGTTCAAAAAAGAAAGTTGAAAGAAAGAAATTTATGAATTATATGTTATAAGAGTACGATAGAGATATAGGTATAATATGTAAGTAAAAAAAAAAAATTTGCTATAGAAATTGCTTCTGCTTTAAGATGAGAACGTTAAGAATGGAAAGTTAAGTATGTTAAGTAAGAGGATGACGACCCACGAGGTTGCCAACCATCACGGTCGGCGTCAGAGCTCGGCTGGTTGGTATGGTAACGTACGTGGGGGGCGTCACATTTTATGTCTAATTTTTTTCATAAATGTTATTCGAACTCTTCAGTTATAATACAATCATATATTAAATTTTCGTTAGGATATATCTATAATCATCATAATTTAAAACTTATACATTAAATTAAATCATAAATTTAAAATAATTTGAAAAATGATAATGTAGCAGGTAAATGCCAAAAACGTATAGCATATGCCAAACTTCTTTTATAAAAACAAGTATAGCATATGCCAAATTCTAACATTAGTATTTGTAGCAATTTTGGACTAGCTATTATATAGAAAGAGACGACACTCATAAACAATAAACCAACCTAGGCTTGACTCGTAACCCGTTAGATGTCTTTCTCAACTCAACTCAAGAACCATGAAGAGGTTTAAAGCCACATGCAACCCACCATGCATGTCCTCTAGTGTTGTATGGCCTACCCACTTTATTAGGAGGAAAAGGAATTTGTGGCCCAAAGTAAGACTTTTATAAAACTTAGAAGGAACACCCAAACTAGGGTGACATGTTGGGTTCCACCTTTAGAAATGGTATACTTATAACGTGTTTGGTACACACTTTTTTTTGCATTGTATTTAAATGTAATGTAATTTTTTCTCAAATATAAAAGCATTTCATTCAAATATCAATCACATTACATTTTAAATCCAATACAATTACTATTTATTATTTCACTTTTTCTATTACTTTTATTAATTACATCATATATTCTCTCTCCCTCTCCTTTTTTTCTCTCTACTTTTACCCATCACATCATATATTTATTATTAAAATATAATTCAAATACTTTTCACCCAATCATATATTGTATTCAAATGAAATGCTAATACTTTTCCTCCAAATACAAATTACATTCAATGCATTATATTCAAATACAATGCAAATGTAATATGTTTACCAAACGGAGCATTAGGCCTTATGTTTTACAAATCATGTTCAAGCCTTCTCAAAGAGAAGTTTCTGGTAAGGTTTTTAATGTGATTTCTGCAGGAGGTTCTTAACACGATTTGTAAATTGTAGAAGACAATTTTAAGTGATACATGTAGAGCTATAAATAAAGATCAGTCTGTTTATGAGCCTGGCCAGTAGGTTGGTGGTTACAGCCAACCCAGCCAAACATTTGGAGTGGATTGGGCCTAGGTTTCTTGCAGTCATTTGGGGAAGATAGTGAGATAACTAATTAGGGAGAGGATTAAGGGGTGTTTTTTAAGAAATAACCTAAAAAGAATATATCGTTAAAATATTATTTCATTTATAATAGTTTCTGGATTTTTTTTCCTTGTAACAGTTATTAGTCTCTATAAAGAAAAAGTAAACTTTGTAGTCTCATATTATTTGAAAATGAATATATATGATGGTTCATAATTAAAGAGATATTCTCCTAATGGAAACTTCAGGGATATTTCACAAAATCATGCATTGGATTAATTTTTGTCATATAAAAAAATCTCTTGCAAAATATGCTACACATGACAAAATAAATGTTTAATTTTTTTTGTTTATTTTAAAATATTATAATTCTTATTTTTAAATTTTTTTTTTCTCCTTTCTTCTCCCTGACACCAGTTACCTAAGGAGATCGCAGCGGATCCAGCGGAGAATGGAGATCAAGGATGGTGGCATTGAGATCAATGGTTCAAAACTATGTTAGAGACTGCATGTCCAATCACGTGCTACCGTCGTTCTAGTTGTCATTTTTGTCGTAATGAATCTCTTCCAGGCTAGTAGGATCATGCCTTGGAGCTAAATTGCCAACAAACACCTCCATTTTGGGGAGATGGCAAACCTCTCATGGTGATTCTCTAACCGACGAGCTCTCAGAGTTCAACAATAATGGGAGGGTTTTTGGCATTGATGTGAAGCTTTTTTTTTTAGCAGATTTTGGTTTCTTCTGGTGATAAGAGCAAGAAAGGAAGCATAGGAAAGTGTGAGATAATATGCAATTTGAAGGTTCGTAGTTCCAATGTAAAAAATGCTAATCCTTCTCAGCCCACCAAGTGCCATTACAATTAGGGTTTTAGCACTAATTACTATTTAATTTGCATATGTTGTAAAAGTTAAAATTGCTTTAATCTCCACATTATTTATATTAAACATAGTATGGTACTGTTTTATGCCTAATATGGGCATTTTGATAACAAATTTGCCTGTACTTATTAATAAAAGAAGGATTAATTATACGAATTCTTTTCAACTATATATGTATCTTATTTTACTTTGTTTTTCAGAATTGCAAAACCATTCATTGTGTTTCCCTTATCTACATAATACTGTTCAAAATGCCCCATCTATACACTTAAGGCAAAGTGAAATAGGATATATAATTCAGAGGGAATCCACATAATAAATCTTTAATTAAATATATTTTAATAAATCATTAAGACACATTAATAAAAAAATCAAATAAAACAAAAAAAAAATCATATAAACGCTATTAAAAAAAAAAAACTTTTGGAGTCCTTGAAGAATTTCCATATAAACACTAAAATTTAATTAACTAAAATAAGTAGACGCCTGAGGAAGGACTTTTCGAGTAAAAGTCCAGGACCTCAAACGGTTATGTTTGCCTATTACATAGATGGCAAAAATCTCTGAACAAATTTGTAGAGACAAGAGGGGAAAAAAAAAAATAGAGGAACTTTTGGAGCCCTGATTATAAAGTACGTATTTTACAAGATCTTTATATTGGCGCCAAAGTTAGGTTAACTCAGATTACTAGAGAGTAGAGACCAAATGACCTGGAATAAAAAAATAGGACTTCCAATTGGTTATACTCACCCATTACATGAACGGAGAAAATCTCTTAAGATAAACATGTAGACACAAATAGATTCTAGATGTTCTTTTTTAGAAGGCTGCAAAAATGTAGGAAATATCATATTTTTGAAGTAAATCTTTAGATTTTCAGGAAAATCATTGGATTTTCTAGCAAATAACGAATATATAGTTAATTTTAAACCACAAATTTAGGTGTATAATTTCATGTTAGAAAGAAAAGGAGTGAGAGAGAGATGAGGAAGTGGGTTTTTTTTTTGTGGGTTATCTTTTAAATTTGATTATGCTATTTATTAATTATGATGTTTAAAATTATATGATATATTTTACTATTATTCTCATAAAAAAAATACTTCTTTGCTATTTCTCTCATGATAATGCAGTAAAGTGTCTTAATCCAAATATCAACAGTCCATTTTAGACAATCAAAACTCCAATGAACATTTCAAGTCAAAATTAAGTCTAAATAGGCTATATATATATATATTTAAAATCGGGGTTGAAGGATTTAAACTATTTACTTTTTAAGCAAATTAATGTAAAATTATTATTAAACTATACTTATAATTATTAAATAGTTTATATTTGCCCATTACATAAATAATTAAAATCTCTGACCAACAATATCTAGACTCAAATACTATTATGAGTCCATTATACAGACAAGAAGAGTCTCTAAACTAAAATGTGTACGTATTAAAAGAATTTTTGGTGTTTCCTCAAAAAAGAAAAAAAAAAGAATTTTTGATGGAAAACTAGGACGACAAAGTGTTGTATTCGCTTATTATATAAGACGGCACAAGTCTTTTAACATATATATGTGAATTAAATGGATGCAATAGCTCTCTTAACAAAAATATCTACTCTAAAAGAATTTTTAAATTAAAATACATTGCTATTGCGATCGGTTAATTGCCAAATTTTTGAACGGTAGCAAATTGAGTATTTAAATTAAGTATTTAATTTATTGAACAAAACTACAAAACGGTACATATATTATTCATGTATCAATTCACCCGATATCAGAAGTTCCAAAGTACATATAATTCAGTAGTATTTATTCAGTAAGACAAACTTCATAATATTCATGACAAAGATTTGGTTGAACTCATATAAAATTGAATCAATATTTTTCAAGCAAGTTGGACTTCGGAGTCATAAGCAGCCCCAACCTTCCAATCTTCAGGAATGGTATAGAGCGGTTGCACCCAATAAGTGTTTCCTGTGCTGTCTGTGACTTGGAACCTCAAGCTGATAGGGCCTTTTGGTGGGTTAGACATGTCCCAAACTGCCCCAAAGGCTCTTCGCATGGAGACCCATTTGAAATTTTCAGGCTGATTCAACATTGATTAACACACACAAAATAAATAAATAAATAAATAAATGAAAACCCATCTGTCAATTTGGTCCGATAATATGATTACCTTGCAAGAGAAAAAATATATTTATTAAATAAGGAGACTACTCAAATTTTATAAAATTTTAGTCCAAAAAAAAAAAAAAAAACAACAACAACATTTTCAAGATTTTTTTTTTTGGTAGCTTGTGTCCTAACTTGCTTGGTTGTAACTCTAAAGTCATATCTCAATAATTTATTTATATTGAAATTATATCACGTGAGATCGTACATGATAAATTAATATCATCGATTGAAATGAATTTTTACATCATCTTAAAAAAAAAAAAGAAAAAAACCACATGACTATATTGTTCACTTTTTTTTTCCTTCCATCTTTAACTAAAATTTTACTAGAAGGGGTTAATCAAGGATAAAATTAAAAAACCATGAGACAAAATAAGAGTCTGTAAAATTCAAAGTAAGAATGATTCTAAAGTTTAGTGGACATGAATAAGAAGATTCTATCAGACAAAAGGACTTTGTGAAGGAATATTAATATTTTCAGTATTGGCTCGAAGTTCCTTTGCCTATATACTCTAGAATTAGACTTGCTAACTTAAATGGTATGTTTTAATTTTTTGCTTGCAAAGGTTATCACCTGTTTATTAATTAATATATACATATAATATATATATATATAGTATAATTTCACTACATACCTGCCACAACTCAACACTTGTGATGTCATTCTGGCCACCGACATATAGAAGGATTAACGCCAAGTAGTCCGGGTATCTGCTGTATTCATGGACCTTATACGTGACATTGTGACCATAGTAATGGCAAGGGACCCTCCAAAAATTCACATCAACCACTCCATAAGAAAACAACTGCTTGGCTGTTTCACCATTAAGTGCCATGTTTGCAAAGGCTCGTCCACTATGAATGAAGTCTGTGCGGTCTCCTTCGCCACGGTCAGTCACCACTATTTGCACCCCATCGTACTTGCAAAGTTTTGGGCTTGTGCACCTAACCTGAATCATTAGCAATGTGAATATATATATATATATTTACTGAGAAATTGGCATATTTAGTAAAAGACTTGTGTCTTTTTTATTGTCAAGGCGAGTAATATGATTGTTGTACTCAATCGATCTCTAAATAATATAATTTATGCATGTTCGGGTGACATTTTTAATGGGTACTAATTATGCAGGGATGTAGTTGAGTGTTCCAATTTTTTGTCTCTTTGTTTTGTTTGAAGGGAAAAAAATAAATAAAGATTAGTATGACTAATGTTGTATTAACCAAAATCTTATAATGATTCGCATCAATTTGTATTAATATTGAGGTGGCTCATTTTTTTTTAAGAGAAAAAAAAACTAAAGTAGAAAAAATGATTAAAGAATATATGGTGATTATTAATTTAAATACATAATTATAAATACCTGATAACATGCGCCACAACCAGTTCCATTTTTATAGAGATTGGAGGAGACTGCAGACACAACACCATTGTTAAGTGTTCTCCCGAATTCGCCAAATCCACAAGCTCCACCTGATAAATTGACATCATAACGACAATTACTACAAAAAAAAAAAAAAAAAACTACCTGTGGTTTAATCTTATGCTTTCCTCTGTGAAAGATGAGCGAGATAAACACTTAATTTATCCAAAAATACAAACGATGAATTAGAACTATATTTTAATAGATAAGAATATAACACGTACTTGATGTCCCATAACCGCTAGGGCTTCCATAATAAGATGATCTAGAGCGTGATTTAGAGGCACTGCAAAAGGCTGGGAAGAGCAACATGAGACCAATCAACAAAATATAGATATTTTTTCCAACTGCAGACCCCATTTTTATATGAACTAATTAAGGAAATTAAGCTATAAGAAATGTGAAGAAAAGAGGCAAATGTAATAAAAGAAACTAGATAACATGTATTTATAGTGGAGGTTTGGTAGGAATTGAGTACAAGTGTAGGATATAATTATTCCTAGAAAGACTTTTGGGCTTTTACAACTTTCGTACTTCAATTGGTTTGTGGATTTCCAATGGATCGCAGAACTTTTCTTTCTTTGAAATTGTTGGTTTTTTTTTTATTCTATGGTACCTTTTATATTTTTTTAATGGAAGGCAGATTCTAAACTTGGAACCTTGGCCAACGGTAATATCTCTTTCCTGTCTCATAAAGTTGAGGATCTGAGTTCTAATATTGTAACAATCGGGAAAATTTATATTTCTCGAAAAATAAATACACATTGAATTTAAGCGTTAAAATGTAAAATTTAGTGATTTAATATTATTTAGAACTAAAATAAAATATTCTAACAATATTAAAGGATGAAAAATGAGTAATAGTAATACTATGTGTGTGCACGTATGTGCCACTCACAGTATCAAGAAGTAGGTCAAAATAATATTATCTTGACATAAAACTGATAAATTTGGGTTCAGCACTCCCAAATTAGTTAGGATAGCCTATCAACACGCTCAAATTTGATAATTAAGTACAAGAGTAATTTTTGATCGAAAATTCGCAGTATCGGGAACTGGTCGAAACGACCTCAGATGAAAATAAAACTGATATATTTGGATTCAGGATGCCCAAATTAGTCAGGAAAGCCCATGTTGAAATTTTGGACGAAAAAGTATATAAAGAGTGAAAAAAGTGAAATTTCCTCATTTATCTATACACACTCTCTCTCCTCCTTCTCTTTCTCTCTCTACCCCCATTGATGAATAGTAACCGACCACCGGAAATGGTGTCCGTTTTCGACACCACCGGCACCGTTGGAAAGCTCTCGCCGAGCTGAGTTCAACGGTGTGCCGAGTCGACGGAACCGACGCCGGAGAAGCCCGCATGCCCCACCTGAAGCTGTCGGCCACCGGAAAATTCGCGACGCCGTATCTCCGCCGTCCGACGTCCTATCAAGCTGAAACCGGTCCCAAAAGACTCGTGGTGAAGAGTAGAACAAAACCCAGGTGGAGTTTCAGCCCGACGACCGCCGGATCGCGCCGCCCAACTCCGCCCGTCGCCGTCGCCGTCACCGCCGTGGAATCCGTCGTTTCCGGCGGAGTTGAGTTGCAAGGTTGGTATCAAAATGCTTAGAACAACACATAGATCAAAAGCCCCAAATCAATTTTGGGCAACAATCGCCGGAAAATGGAGATTCAAGCTCGTTGCCGTCGTCAGTTTTTCGAGGGGCGATTTCCGGCGATAGAGGTGTCGAATGGTGAAATTGAAGCCACCAATGAGTTCCTCACGTCGAGATCTTTAAGATGGACTACCCACTTGCCACCGTCGCCGTCGTCGCCGCCGGTCAACGGCGACCGTTGATCGAAAATGGAAGTTTGGCCCGTTAGCCTATTTTCGACGTTCCGGACGCATCCGCGGAGTCGGATTTGCAGGACGGGACCTCAAATATGAAGAACGAAGAATTAGGGTTTATGCCGTCGAGACCGGACTGCAATTCGGTATAAATCCTGACCCCTTTACGTTCTGCAATTTAATTGTTTGGGACTATTGTATGATTTTATGATTATTGGTATGAAAAATGTGGAAAAGAATGTATGTAAAAAGAAGAAAATGACTGTAATGGAGAAAAAGAAAAATATATGATAATGTAATGATTTTACGTAAACAGTATGAGTTTTACGTAAAATCTAGGCCTCTGGTATAGTACGTGATAGAATTAGATCAGGATAGATAGTTTTCAGGCGTTTCCTAAACGCTGGAACCTCAAAAATTAAGGGGAAACTCTGCCGAAATTTCTAAAAACGGCACTAAGGGTATTTTGGGAAACGAGGGGTAAAAATATGATCGGGAAGGGAACCCGAGCCCCCTCGAGGAATTAGGGCATGGAAAAAGGAATGGGCAAGTTATAATTAGTAAACCGACCCTTCGAAACCCTAGAACAGAAGAAAAACATGAAACCGATTCTTAGGTCGGAATAGTACTTCTCGAGGGCCGGGGATGTGAAAATTGGTAAAATGATAAGAATTAATCCGGAAAAGATCCGATAAGATTTAAAAAGTTAATTATATGATTTTGGGTTTAGAAAATCCAGCCTAAGCATGAAAATGAGAATGTTATGGTTAAACGACCCATTAGGGGCAAAATGGTCATTTTGCCCAAAGATTCTCAAATTATGGGAAAAGAGCCCCAATGACCCGGAATAGGTGAATGAAGTTTGTAGAAGCCAAAATTGAGGTTTAAGTTATGAAAAAATCATGTCAAGGGCAAAATTGTAATTTTGTCAAAAGTTAAGGGTAAAATCGTAATTTTTCAAAAGTTGGAGAAAAATTCGAAAATGGCCATTAAGGTTTAAAAAACTATCCTAAGGCTATAATTAAGGGTTATAAGATCAGAATTTAGCTTTTTAATAAAATAAAAGTTATGAATGAAAATGTGATTAACGGATAAAGTTTGTCTGTAGGAACCCAATTCAGAAACGACAAAGGACGTCTATGGATTTCAAGAAGAGGATAAGCACGCTATGAGTAAGTTCAGACATTTATCCGTCTGCAACTGTGAACAAGCTTATCGTGATTATATGTTTTGTATGCAAATGTCATGATGTGATTATCGATGATGCTATAGTAATGCTATAGCAATGCTATGATGATGTTAAAAGATATGTTTTAAATAAATAATTATAAAAAATATATATATATAAATATATGTATATATTGAATTATGAAGGAAAGGTATTATAAAAGTTTTATGAGAGTAACGATGTGATAAAGAGGGATAGAAGAATGGAAAGAATAAGAACGAGAATGTTATGATAGGATGCATAAGAAAGGGATGAGATAGGAAAGGAAAGAATAGATGTTTTATGAAAAGTTTTATGAAAGTTAGGTTATGATTGATAGAGCAATGATGATCGGTGATGAAAGGAATTAAGAAAAGGCATGTTTTATGATAACGACAGGATAGGTGTTTTATGAAAAATGATACGAAAGCAAAGAGTTAGACAAGAAAGAAAAACAATGATAGGTTATGACGAAAGGTATGATGAAAGGTATGATGAAAGGATTAGAATATAACGATAAGATGTGATTGATAGAATAGAACGATAGGCTATGATCGATAGAAATATGATGATAAGATACAATAGATAGAATGATGCAAATAATAACAGAGAATAGTTATCTGCATTTAACTAAATGTGTTTTTAATGGTTATGATGTAATGTGATGTGATGTTATATAAGTAATATGTACTATATATGCTATGCTGAAGTGTGATTAACATAATTCACACAAGTAAAGTAAAGAACTAAGAAAAGAAAAACAACGAAAGAACAAATGTTCCATGAAAGGTTTTATGAAAAATGAGAAAGAAAAGATTATGAATGTCATGAAAAAGATGTACAACAAAAAATCAATATAAGAAAAGCTAAAAGAATGCAAGATAATAAAACTGAAAAGTTAATGGTTGGCGTACCGGTCTCCCTATATGGTTGAGACTTCCAGTCTATATCCTCCGCGCAGATGTGGTGCTACCCCGAAGGTGTGGTAGATTATAGGATGGACCAACCCCGCAGGTGAGGTTTTATCTGACTGTGAGGTAGGTTGGTGGGTAGCTCCCCCTCCTCCCACTGTCAGCGCGCAACTAGGTACGTTCAACAACGGGGCCCACCAGTGAAAGATAAGAAAAGAAAAGAAAGTGAAAAAGAAAGGAAAAGAGCGAGAAAAGAAAAGAAAAGAAAAGAAAAGAGCGTGAAAAGAAAAGAAAGGAAAAGAAAGTGAAAAGAAAAGAAAAGCTACGAAAAGAAAAAAAAAGTAAAGAACGACATAAAAAGAAACAAACGATATGAAAAAATATATACACAATGAAATCGATGAAAAATAAATAAATAATAAAACGAAGTTTAAAAGAACATAATAGAATTAATATATGTGATGCGATGTATTTGATATTATATGTATAGAATGACACGTTTTCACGTGATGTTATGCTAGTGTATAAGTTCTTAGCTTTTAAGATATGAAAGATAAAGAGATGATGATACAGCGATAGAAAAGTTATAAAGGATTAGAGCAGAAAGTTAAGAATTGATAGGAATGAAAAGCAAAGAAATGAAAAGATTGGATTAGAATGATAAGAGATGATCGATAAAATGATAAGAACGATGAACGAAGAAATAAATGAGCATGAAGAAGCTAACATAATATGTTATGTTTCGAGGATATGTATAAACGATGTATGTGATGGGTATATACGTGATGCCATATATTCTAGTAATAACATATATTACTAGTATTTATAAGTTAATGAATGTATGTTTGAACTTACTGAGCATCTAGCTCATTAGTTGTTTATATGTTGCAGGTAAGCAACCTGTTAGTTTAAAGTAATATGATGGACAACGGACGGATCTGCACGTGCCAAGGGACTGGGCGAGGGTATGGTACTACCATGAGTCTTTTGCTGAGCGTTCAAAAAGGAAGATGAAAGAAAGAAAGTTATGAAATATGTGTTATAAGAGTATGATAGAGATAGGTATAATATGTAAGTTAAAAGGAAAAAAAAATTTTTTTGCTATAGAAATTGCTTCCGCTTCAAAATGAGAACGTTAAGAATGGAAAGTTAAGTAAGTTAAGTAAGAGGATGACGACACGCGAGGTTGCCAGCCATCGCGGTCGGCATCAGAGTTCGGCTGGTTGGTATGGTAACGTACGTGGGGGCGTCACAATATCTACTTTAATTTTAAATAAAAAATATATATTTCGTTATTATAGATAATTTAACAATAATTTTATATTTAATTTAATTATAAAATGTAAAATTCTCTAACTAAAAAAAATATGTATATATATATTTTCATTTGGTGTCTTTTAATATGTAGTTTTAATTGATCTCGTTTAAGATTGTTAAAAAACCATTTTCAATATGTCAGGTAGAAAACCGTTTTATTTTATACCTACCACCACATGTATATTTTAAACAATAATATCATAAAAATTCCTTTAATAAATTGACAATATTATGATTAAACAGGTTCGTAATACTAACTTTGATCAATTCAGAAAATACATCAGTTAATAAAGGATCAATTTACGATAATAGAAAACTCATTTTAATTTCCAATGAGTAGATTTTGGTAGTTGGATTGCATGTTTTTCATAATCATAAATCAATTTCCCTTCGGTCTGTTTGACACCTTCAAATTTGGAAAATGAAAATTTTCATTTCAAGAAAAATGAACCTTCCTAAATTTCTGTATCTGAACATCCAACATTTTTCAAAAATGAAAAATAAAAAAAGAGCTTTCTAGAAACAAAAAGTTTTCACCCACTCAAACAACTTTTCACTTTTAAAAAAAATTCCAAACAATTTTTTATTTTTCATATCTAAAAATTTTCCATTTTTCAAAATCAACCACCCCATCCAAACGGACCCTTCATTTCTCCAATAGTGTAAGTTTTTTATTTTTATTTTTTTTATGAAGAACTTAAAAAATAGTCTGTAAAGTGATTGGAGGCACAACCTAATGATAATTCTCACCTAACTCTATAGTTCAAATCCCGAATCCCTTGCTCCAAATTAAAAAAAAATGTAAATATCTTATTTCTCACTAATAAAAACATTTTAGAATTCTTATCCCAATAACCATTAGGTCCTATAAAGATATGTTTGATGTTAGAAAATATGGAGTATTAAAAAAAAAAAGTTCAATATAATCAAATGAAGTATTGCAAAGAGATGAAAAAAAAAAAAAAAACAAAACAATAACGGGAATTCAACCTTACCCCGAATTAGAAGAAGTTTATTGATGTCGAGGAACGTGAACCTCAAGCTTTCCTTAAAACAAATTTGTTCTCACTAGTAAGTGCTCGAAAATTCAACCGGAATTGTAAATAGATGAAAAAAAAACAAAACAAAACAAAACAATAACCGGAATTCAACCTTACCCCGAATTAGAAGAAGTTGATTGACGTCAAGGAACGTGAAGCTCAAACGTTCCTTAAAATAGATTTGTTCTCTCTAGTAAGTGCTCGAGAATTCAACGAACGTCTGTCTCCCAATATACAATGACAACAATAATACTTTAAGTATGATCAAATACTACTTTTGATGAACTTAAAACCAAGTCTTCTCTTTATCATCAAAACACCTAGAAAAGCACTCAAGAAAATGCCTAGAACACAATGAAAACAAGAAGAATGAAATTCTAAATTAGTGTCTGTGTAAACATGAGGTGAAAGCCTTCTTATATAGACTATTGATAAGGGGTGTTACAAATCTAAAATAATGAGGCTTAAACTGGGTTTAATAAGAATTATTTTCTTAGTGTTACAACCATTCATATTTAGGTTGAACAAACCCAATATATTGTCCAAATGCATGCATTAAAGATAAACAAAAACCATTCATCTTCATAATTAGCCACCCATTAATGCCCAACAATACTAATAGCATAATCTATTATTATTCTTAACATAACACAAAAAAATTAATTCAGACTTTAAGTTGGAAAATGCAAATACAAAATTTGCCAAACGTAGCTAGCACAAGGACAAGCCTGATGGACTAACATTCACATAGCCCATGTTATGCGGGCATATATATTAGGCCCCTAACCCATTGGTTCATGATTTGTACCCTCTTTGCGCATGAGTGAGCCTTTTAGATATATCATCTTTCTTAAGTCGATTTAAAAATGCAATCACTTATAAACTCCATATTACCAAGATGCCTAACCAATGTGAGACTTCACATTTTAGCAATTTTCCAACAAAATCCAATTTTAAATGGGCAAACTTTGAGCATCAATTTCTCAATCAGTCAATTGCCATTTTGAACGTATAAATATATGATTTCGATCTCCTCGCAATGGAAAATGCAAATCTGTCAAGATCTGTCACTTTTATAAAGTAGATCCCACTCAAATTTGAGTCTCAAAATGGCTCCTTAAAATGGTTTACAAACCATTTTTTCAACAATCCCCCGTATGAATGAAATTAGTCGACGACAAGGGAAAACAAAAGACACTATACTATGATAGAGTTTTTTAGTCAATACCCACATAGGATAGATAGGCGTTAACTCTTGAACTTTCCCTTATAAAAGTATGTTTACTTTACTAGTTGACCAGTAGATGCAATGTCTTCGAATTGTTCTGCCATTTGTACAAACGATAACATACCTCGCATAGATATTTCCCTAACATAGTTTTAGTTCTCATGATTATGTTCATTTTGGCTATAAACATCTTCTTGATTCTGTGAGAATTTCTAAAGAATCGTGCCCTAGCAATTATCTTTTGAAGCAACGTTACTTCTTTCTCACATTGGTGATTTCTTACTTGAGAGTAACTTACATTATTCCACTTAGATTCCTAACATATCCGATGCATAAGAATCATTAAAAGCAAATCGCTTTACCTTTCCTTAAGGGTATCACTATTATCATCATAGGAATAGTCTAGGGTAACCCTCACAACGATCCTACTCAGTCTATTTAGTTTAGTTGTCCTGTTGAAATTAGATCTTGAGATCTCTAGTTAACTAGATTAGGTTTCCATTGTTTAAACCTATTCTTTCATAGGCTTAAGACTGATTCCCCTTAATATTTCCTTCACTTGATCTTTATTTAAACCTTTAGTTAACATATCCACAATATTTTCTTTTAACCTTACATAGTCAATTGTCATTACTCTAATTGAGATTAGTTGTCTAACGGTATTACGTCGACGATGTATGTGCCTTCACTTACCAACGTACATCACATTCAGTACCTTACTAATAATAAATTGGTTATCAAATTGTCATGGTCATTCCGTTTCTTCGCCACTTTTATCCAAGGCTACAAATTCAGATTCCATCATAAATCTAGTTATTATTGTTTGTTTAGAAATATTCCAGGAAATTGCTATACCTCTCAAAGTAAATACATATTCACTAGTAGCTTTAGAATCCTATATGTTAGATATCCAACTAGCATTAAAATATCCTTTAAGAATAGAAGGAATCAAGTATAATGTAGCTCATAGTCATAAGTACACCGTAAGTACCTAAGTATTCTAATAATCGCTTTTCAGTGTTCATCTCTTGGATTACTTGTGAACTTGTTCATGTTAGGAGTACCCTAAACAAGGAAAGACATTTAATGTGTTTCATTATTTTGAACCGGGTAATAAAATTATATTAAGAGGTTATTCATTATATTGTTATATGTCCTTATTCTATTTACATATTAAAATAAATGTAAGCAAATATAGCTTACTAATTGCTTAAGTTAAATTGTTCGAATGTTACATACAATGAACTTTTGTATGCAAGAAGACAACATTCTAAAATAAGTTGTCTAAACTATGATTTATAGTCTATAGGGTTAGATCGAGTATCTAACTTATGTTAAGACTATTATGTAGTCTAAAGCCATTTGGGGGACGGTTTGTCTTGACTGTTTAGAGTTTTGACTCCTAAGTAAAGACATAAATATGTTACTTGGTGGTGATATATTGGATCAGGACTAAGGTGTAATTGATCTGCGTAGTCTGCTTAAGTGGATCATGTCACTTTTAACATTCATTATGCAATGTCCTTAATTCTGAATAGATGAATCACTTCATATATATGACTTGTGTACTTTGATGTTCCAATGGCTAAAGCATCTCAAAGGTAATAAGCTTATAAACCGATTTGTTGGATACATGACTTGTATACAATAGAAGGTTTGTTTATAAACATTAAAATCATAGCTCTAATAATGAGTAAAGGGTATTCTCTTAAAGGTATTATACTAGATGTGAAAATGAACAAGGTCTTAGGTTGTTTATTAGGCAGATGACTTCTTATTCATATATGGTGAATAATCATTTTCTTAGTTGGTAGTATAATGAAATTTTAAGATAGCTTGATCAGTAGGTTGAATGGACTTTGACCTAAGGCTGATCATAGATATCATATGAGGGTTTTGCATATATGACAAGGTCATTGAACAATGGCTTATCACTAGCTTGCTTAATACGGTGTATAATTAGGAGTTTAGTTTTAGGTTTATAGTAGTGTGACATATATGACAAGGTCATTAGACAATGGCTTATTACTGGCTTGCGTAATACAGTATATAATTGAGAGTTTAGTTTTAGATTTATAGTAGTGTGACTCTAAAATTAGTGATCATGTGATTGAGTTGTTTGGTTTAAACAATGATCAAGATTCTGAAATATATGATAATGTCATTGGACAATGACTTATCACTGGCTTGCGTAATTGGGAGTTTAGTTTTAGATTTATAGTAGTGTGACTCTAAAATTAGTGATCATGTGATTGAGTTATTTAGTTTAGAATAATGATAACATGGATTCACAGGAGTTCAATTATATATGTCCAATTGGTCCATTTATTAGCTCCACACAATTCCTTATCGGATGGCAATTGGTCAGGATATACTTATTGGCTTGTTGTCTTGTATTTAGTAAAGAGAAAAATCTAGATCACCCTCCATAGGGTATAGGCGTATTTCTTAGTGTGCTAGAGGGGGCAATATAGTAATTTTGTATTATTCAATAAATGGGGTAAATATTTATTAATATTTATTTTTGGATGATAGGATTTGAAATTTAAATTAGTTGTATTTGGATTTCAAATTTGAAATTCAAATATGTGATTGATTTGAATTTTGAAAATCTTATCTTGAAATAAATATTTGAAATTTAAATCCTATTTAATTTAAATTAAAAAAATCTTGTAGATAAGGGTGGAATACAAGATTCTTTTCTATTTGAATAAGAATTTTGTTTTGGATAAGAGATTACACAATTATTTGAATTTAAAATAAAGTTGCCATGATATTATTTGAATTTGAATTGGAGTTGCGAAAAATTATCTATGTGGATAAAATTTAAAATTCAAAATTCAAATATTTGTAGAATTTGAAATTTAAATTTGAAATTCAAATTTGAAATTTAAATTTGAAATTGAATTTGAAATTTGAATTCAAATTTTGAATCACAATCCTTATGATGGCTTAATTCCTTTTGGGATAAACCTAAGGTAGGAATCGGTTTTTCTAGTCGATACAGGAGAGGAAATCTTATTTGAATCCTTCCTTGCACAAAAGTGTTTGAATTCTTTAGGCTTATCCCCTAGGAGAGAATCAATTTTTGTGTAGATAAAGAAGAGAGAAAATTCAAGTTTTAATTCTATTTGAATTTTAAATCCTCCTTCCCTTGGTGTAGCCGAATTTAGCCCTAGAATTGGCCTAAAGGGGAATCGGTTTTTGGCCTTATAAAGGAGACAAAATTTATAATTAAATTCTATTTGAATTTTGAATCCTTCTAGCACCAAGAGTGGCCGAATTATTTAGGGAGGATTATCCTTAGGTGAATTCAGATTTTATGAGGGATTTTGGTGAGAAAAAAATATTTTATTAATCCAATCCAAAATTTAAAAGGTCACTTCATGAAAGATTACAAATAGGGGATCCTTCTACTCTAGTTTTTTTTAGACCATAGACTCTCAAGTAAATAAGCTTATTGTTACATAAATCACCGTAGTAATAAGTTCTTAAAGAGATTTGGGTAGTTGGAAGAAGACAAGCCGTGTTAGTATATCGATTGAAGATTCAGGTGCCCACATACTCTGTCATCAGGGAATTAGAGAATAATAGAAAATGTTAGTTGGTTAAAGCCCTTTGGTCACTTCCTCGAGCATCCTAGGTGTTTTCTCTGAAGGTATATTGATTGTTGTTAATTTATTATATATAGCATTACGAGTTATTTAACGATCTTGAAAAATTTTTGTAATTTCGCTATGCAATTTTTACTGATTTTTCTACAGTTTAAAGAACTTATAGCATAAGCAATTTCTGGCCTTAAACAACTCATTAAATAAATTAAACTGCCTATCACTCTAGCATATTCCACTCAAGATATGCTTTCTAATCTATTCTTGGATATATGTTAACTTAAATCAATCAGAGTTCTAGACACACTAGAATCATTTTTGTTAAATTTGTCAAGTATCTTGTCCACATAATCTGACTGACTTAATGTGAGACCATCAAATGACCTTTTGATTTTGATTCCCAAAATTACATCAGCCAGCCCCATGTCTTTCATGTCAAATCTTGAGTTCAACGTGTATTTGGTAAAGTTAATCATCCGATCACTACTACCCACGATTAATATGTCATCTACATATAGCCAGAGGATGACATAGCTATCTTTTGTATTCTTGACATAAACACACTTGTCACACTCATTTAATCCAAAATCATTTGCCATCATAACTCTATCAAATTTCTTGTGTTATTGTTTTGGAGCTTGTTTAAGTCCATACAAGAACTTTATCAGTTTGTAGAATTTCTTTTCTTGTCTTAGAGTAATACAACCTTTAGGTTATTCCATTTAGATTTCTTCCTCAAGATCTCCATTAAGAAAAGCTATATTCATATCCATCTAATAGACTTTAAGATTCTGCAATGGGACAATCACCAAAACCATTCTTATAGAAGTTATTCTTGTTACAGGAGAATAAGTGTCAAAGTAATCATGGCATTTTCGTTGCTTATACCCTTCTATTACAAGTTTAGCCTTATACTTATCAATTATTCCATAAGTTTTTATTTTTTGTTTAAAAATCCACTTAGAACCTAATGGTTTACTTCCTTGATAAAGGTCCACTAATTCCCAAATATGATTCTGCATAATAGAATCAATCTCACTTTTTATGGCTTTTTTCCATAAAGGACTCTTAAAAGAGCTTATAGCTTAATTATAAGTTTGTAGTTTAGCCTTTAGCATGTGGGTCAAAAAATTAGGTCCAAATGATTTTTCTGTCCTTGCACTTTTGCTTCGTCAGGCTCTTCCACTACTTTTTCACTTTCATTGTCTTGTTGTTAGTCTTGACTATTCTCTTTAATAGTGTCAAATGTTCGTTTAGATGAACATGGACCATCACCCTTGAATTTACAAGGAAATACATGTTCAAAGAATGATGCATTCCTAGATTCAATTATTGTGTTCTTGTGAATAATAGGGTTTTTAGACTCACACATAAGGAACCGATATGCACTACTATTGTGGACATAGCCAATGAAGATGCAATTAACTGTTTTAGGTCCTATTCTCATCTTTTTTGATGTGGATGCCATAATTTTGGCAAGACAACCCCCATACTCTCAAGTATTTGTAGGAAGACTTCATTTTTTTTCCACAATTCATAAGGGGTTTTGTCTTTTTTCTTTAGGGGAACCTTATTCAAAAGATAATTAGCTAACAAAATGGCTTTCCCCAATATGTTTAGTGACAACCCAGAACTTATCAACATCATATTTATAATATCTTTTAACGTATAATTTTTGCGTTCAGCCACACCATTTAACTGAGGTGAATAAGTTGGCATGACTTTGTGAATTATACCATATTGTGCACAAAATTCACTAAATGTTTCACATATTTACCACCACAGTCACTTTTTACCATCTTAATCTTTTTCTTAAGTTGGTTTTTAACTTCTTGCTTGTAAAAAGAAAATTTCTCTATAACTTCATCTTTATTTTTAAGCAAATACACATCGCAATATTTTGTGCTATTATCAATTAATGTAACAAAATACTTGTTACCAAGTTTGAATAAACTTTAAATCACAAACATCACTATGAATTAAATTAAGTAGTTCAGTGTTCCTTTGAATCATTTGGAATGATGATCTTGTTAGTTTTGCCTTTACACAAGTTTCAAACGTATGTTTAGGATTAATATTAAACGTAGGCATAAGATCAAAGTTAATTAATTTGCACAATGTATTGCAATTAACATGTCCTAATCTACTATGCCATAAGTTAGAAGACTCAAGCACATAAGCAGAAGATTTTTTATTCTTATTGAAGGAATTAGGCTTTATAGTAATTACATTCATTTTCCACATCCCCTATTTTACAAACCTTTTCCAACATACATTCTATATTTAGACAAAACAATTTCCTAGACCTCAAAAACCATCTTGAAGCCATACATGCTCATCATCATTCCAGAGATAATATTCTTCTAGATACAGGCACGTACAGCATATTGTAAAGCTTTACTTCCTTGCCAGATGTCATCTTCAGGAATACCATCCTTTGACCCTTGATCTCAGATGTTGCAATGTTGCTCATATACAATTTTTCTCTAGTTTCCAAAGGTATGAGATTGGCAAAAGTAGCTCTATCACAATAGACATGGCGTGTGGCCCTAGTGTCTAGCCACCACTTCTTCGGGGTTGGAGTCCTTTATGTTAACTTTAGAAACTACAGTAGAAAGACTGATGTCAAAAACCTCTTATATGATGGCGTATACAACATTGGTTTTTTTTTTCTTGTTCTTTTTTGACAACCTACAATCTGACGACTTGTGACCTACCTTGTCACAGTTAAAATATCCTTGGAATTTTTGTTTCTTAGAAACTCCACCTTAGGTCCCAGCTTAGACCTCGACTTGTGGTTCTTCTTATTCTTAGAGGTTTTGTCATGTTCCGCCACATTAGCCTTAGCAAAATTGGCAACAAAATTGTTGAATAGCTTTTTCTTCAAGCTTTATTGTCTTCTTCGATATGAAGTCTAACAATGAGGTCTTCAACACTTATTTCCCTTCTCTTGTACTGCCGATAGTACTTGAAGTCTTTCCACATAGGAGGTAGCTTCTCTATAATCACATTTACTAGAAAAGACTTACTAATAATCATTCCTTTAGGACATGAATTTCGTGAATTATTATTTGAAGTTCTTGAACTTGATTGATCTCAGTTTTGGAATCCACCAAGAACTTTATAGCACCAACATCTTCTGACTTGTACTTGTGGTCCAAGGACTCCCACAGTTCCTTAGCTGATTTCTTCATGTTACACACATTATACAATGTATCAATTAGGCCATATAGAACATATTTTTGGTATAGGAAGTCAATATGCTTCCAAGCTTCATCAGCATGCAATGTTTGAGCATTTGTTTCATCTTCTCCAATAGTAGGTGGATTCTCTTTTAAGAATCTCACAAAATTTAGTGTTGTCAAATTGAAAAGCATATTCTGCTATCAAGTCTTAAAATTCAACCCACTAAATTTTTTTGGTTTTTTATTATGGTTTACAAGAATCGAAACCAACCAAGTTTATGTTAAGGTCGAGGCTTGAACCTGAGGTGACGGCCTGATGTCAGAGAATTGCTCTCAATTAGAACATTCACAGTTAGAACAACATTCATGTTTTCAATCAGATCTGAAAAATCAAACCAAGAATTAGATAAATTTTTAGTTAAACAAAATGAAACAAGACGTTTCTTATCAAAAGACTATAAACTTAACGTTATCCAGGTTAATATATATATATATATATATTATATAACCTGTAAACAAAGGTAATCAAAACCGTAAATTATATATATATATTAATATATACTACTAATCCAATAAGAACAAAAAATTATTATTATTTTGTTAGAACTGGAAGAACACTTTCACAAGAATATAGCATACAACTAACGTATAATATTATGAAACAAACAACAAAAATTAGCAAATCTCTCTTTGAGAGAATCCATGCACCTGTTCGTCTTCTATGTACGAGTTTGTTTTAAGATTATTAGTTCGTCTTCTATGTACGAGTTTGTTTTAAGATTATTAGAAAATATGAAGTATAGAAAATAAATAAGTTCAATATAATTAACTGAAGTATTACAAAGAGATTAAAAAAATAAAAAACTAACAATCGGAATTCAACCTTAATTCAAATTGGAAGAAGTTGATAGATATTGAGACACGTGAAGCTCATGCTTTCTTTAAAATAGATTCGTCCCCTTCGTGAAATATTCAAGGATTCAATGAACATATGTCTCCCGAAATACAATGACAATAACAGTACTCTAAACACGATTGAATACCGCTTCCGGTGAACTTGAAATCGAGCCTTCTTTCTGTCATCAAAACAACTAGAAAAACACTCTAAAAAACGCCTAGAACACAATGACAATAAGAAAAAAGAAATTCTAAATTAGTATGTGTAAACATGAGGTGAAAGCCTCTTTATATAGGCTACTAATAGAGAGTGTTACAAGTTTAAAATAATAAAGCTTAAATTAGGTTTAATGAGAATTATTTCCTTAGTGTTATAACTATTCATATTCAAGTTGAACATATGCAATATATTGTCCAAATACGTGCATAAAAGATGAATAAAAACTATTCATCTTCATCATTTACCATCCACTAATGCTCAATAATATCAACAGATTTTGTTGATATTTTGAACATAATACAAAAATTTAATTCAGATTTTAAGTTGGAAAATGCAAAAAAACAATGTTCAAAATATAGCCTGCACAAAGACAAGCACGATGGACTGACATTTGCCTCGCTCATGTTGTGCGAGCACACATATTGGGCTTCTAACTGACTAAGTCCGGACTGACATTTGCCTTGCTCACGTTGTGCGAGCACACATATTGGGCTTCTAACCTACCAAGTTCATGATTTGCATACCTTTTGCACATGAGAGAGCTTCTTATGTACATCATCTTACTCAAGTCTAAAAGTGTAATCACTTATAAACTACATATTGTTAAGATGCCTAACCAATGTGGGAGTTCACATTTTAGTAATTTTCCAACAAAATCTAATTTCCAATAGACAAACTTTAAGCATCAATTTCTCATTCATCTGATTACCATTTTGAGCATATAAATATATGATTTTGATCTCCTTATGACGAAAAACACAAATTCATTAAGACTCATCACTTTTACAGAGTGAGTTTCACTCAAATTTGACTCCTCAAAATGGTTTACAAACCATTTTTTTCAACATTTGATATGCTGAACTCGATTGGATTAAAGAGTTTGGATTGGATTGAATTGGATTGTACTGAATTAGAATATGGTTTGTCATATCCTGCACTTGATTAGCTACCGATTTTGATGGTCAAGTAAACAATATAATATTTGATAGATTATCAAATTTGACTAAAATAAATATAACATAAAAATTATATTGATTAAATTAAGTTGATATATTATTTTGTCCCAATAATAACATTTATAACAAGATTAAAACTTAATTCCAATTAAAAAATTAAAACTCAATTTAAATTTAAAAATAACATCAATTAGTAAGAAAGTTTTTTTTAACATATTTTTTACTTTCTTAATATTAAGAAAGTATTTAATTGCATAAAATTCCTTAATTATGATAAAAAATTAAAAATTTCCCCTCAAAAAAATAAAATTATTATCTCTCAGAAAAATTAAAAGTATTAATACTCTTTTAATTTTTTTTTTGTTTACCAAAATGTCTCCATCTCGTTTGTTGTTTCTTTGTCTCTCCTCTGCACATACTATCTCGTGATGATGATCATAGGGGAATGAGCTTGCAGCAGCAAGGAATCTTAGTGGAGGCGGCACTAGAGTTTCACGGGGTAGGACACTAGGCGTTTGGGTTTCACAGGGGAGGGGATGCGGTGAGCAGGAGCGTGAGGTTGATCGGGAGAGATGGAGATCGGCCAGCGACGAAGATCTGGTGATGCTAAAGTTCAGAGGCGACAAAGAATGGGGGCTAAGATGGACATGTTTGATTTAGAGGTGAAGGCTGCATAGGATATGGGCGGTTGCTGACGTGACGAAGAGCTCTGACGAGCTCCGATGGTGGACTTGGCACCCTTCAACACTGGTTGTAGGGAGCTCTGGTGGACCTCCTTTCAGGATGTGGGTGGGCTTGGATGAATGGATGTTGAGTTTTGTAATATTTTATTCTAATCCAATTCATGAAATTAATAAACCTATAGTTTTTTGAGAGATTGTTAATCCCGTAGAAATGAGATTAAGGGTTGTTTGGATACACTGCTTGGAGACTTTTTTTTAAATCGGAAAAAAGTTATATTAGAAAATATATTTAAGAAAAAAAATTATTTGAAGTGAAAAATAAAAAATTTTAAAAATTAAAAAAAATATATCAATATAGATATTATTTTATTTATTTTAAAATTTATATAATTCAAAAAAAATCATTTCATTTAAATTTATATACGTAAAGTTATTTACTTTTAAAACTTTGAATTTATTATAATGTTTTGAAGATATAAATAGTAAAAAGTTATGATGTGTTGGAAAAAAAGTATTTTAAAGAAACTAAAATGTGTCCTCACGGGCCTAATTTTGTACTTTTGGATAACTTATCCAATGTAATATTGTCACTAAACATGAGATTAGGATAAATAATCCTAGTCATAGTCTTAATCCCAAGTAACAAACACACCTAAGAGTCCTATTTTGAAGCCTGTTTCCGCTTTGTAAACGGTGTGCAGTTGGACTTTTGGTAGAGGAAATAAAATTCAGATTATTTTTGGAAATTCTTTGTATTCTTTTAATGGACCCTAAACTAGGTTGTTTCAATTCTATCAATGGGCCATGGATTTTTTTTTTTTTGCTATAAATGAAGAAATAGTGACAAGATTAGGAAAAAAATAATAACAAAAAAAATCTATACAGTCATGATTACGTGTACATTCTTATGTTGACCGTTTCCTTATCAATTTTAGGGCGTTTAAAGTTGGAGTTTCGTTAATATTTTTATTAAAAATGATTGAATATTTAGATATGTATGGTGGGTTTAGTTATAAGTGTAAAAACTTAAACAGTTATTTTTTTATTTCATCTTAAAAACTTAAATTATTAAAAAGTCAGTCAATAATAGTTTTGGTCAAACACACAATGATAATAAAGAGGTTAAATAGTAAAATTATTGGTGTTCAAACTTAAGACCTCTTATTTTGGTATTATATTAGTTTATCGATTCATTCTAAAAACTTGAACTATTACGAGGTGTACCAGTAATAGTTTTATATTTCAATATGAAATTTGTTTACAAAAAAAAGATCTTGTTTTATTACTTTATCATTCTATGCTTTTTATTAAAAAAATTATTTTATTTAACTTGAAATAAGAAAATTATGAAATTTTAAAATTTAAATTTTTGTTTAAAAATGAAAAAAGAGATTTTGATATATAAATAATGAAATTAATTTATTTTTAAAGAAAACGACAAACAAATATTTGAAAAACTCCAACGAGAATGGAGTTTTCATACAGAATCTTGATATGTAAAATGGGCATCGTAATGTTTTGTTTTGTTTTTGTTTTTTTTTAAAAATCAAATTAGACACGAATAATTAGTATAGTTGGCGCACTTAGAAATGCAGTCTCTACACAATTATTCTATACATTTTCTGCCGAACTTTTTGATTTTATTACTCCATTATAGATGATAAGACAAACCGCTAGGATGAAATTCTTCCTTAAAAAAAAAAATTCATGGAAAAGTTATGTAGACGAGGGTAATAACGAGAGAGAAAGAGATAGAATAAATGGAGAAACAGTAAATTTTAGGGAGATAAGGCAGATGAGGATTAGCAAAGGTAATTATATGGAGGGAGAAAGGCAAATATAGCAGTACTCAATATAATATTAATTGTGATGAGGGTAATAATAATGTACTTGCAACATAATAATAATAATAATCCTTACTCATAGTTGCTTTTTTTTTTTTTATCTTGATCTTGTAATTTTCTTTTCTATTCAATAAACTGAGTAAGGTTTCGCTTAATTTATTAATTATCTAATATTATAATATTTTTCACTCTTTTTAAAAAACAAAAAAATTAAAAAATATATGGATAAGTGATATTATTTGTATATTAATTTCTTAGTACTACTAAAAAAAAAAAAATTTTAACTCATAGTTTTGTGTATTTCTTGAACCAAGATATGTATTGGAAGTGGTTCTCCGCCCCTATGTTGCGACCATTGTCTGCATGTCTTTGACTTAGTTTTGGAAGCTTACAAAACTGTAGAAAATCATCCATAATAGATAAAGGTGTTAGATTTTTGAACGGAAACTAACATGTAACTTGCATAAGTAGTTAAGAACATTGCCCCCTTTAAAAAAAAAAAAAAAATCAATGAACAAAAAAATCAATTATTAAAGTTTCTTCACGAGTACTGTGGGGGTTCCAACTTTCAACCAATTCTAATGGACAAATTAATTAAAAAAAAAAATTGGGAACTTCTATGTTAAGGTATGGGTACTTTTTCCAATAGGCCTAACAACCAATTACTTATGAAGTGTTCTAATTGAAACTTATAATGGTGATGCACGCTAGATTATAGCCCAAATTATAAAAATAACCTACATATTTTAACAAAAAAATTCTTACCCCATATTTCAATTATATATGATATGTTATATATATATAATTGAACATGTTACGTTTGAAGTGATACACATACATATATATTTTCTTTTTTGGGAATGATTCTTGCGCTTTTTTTTGTTTGTTTAGGAATAATATTTCTTTCAATTTATGACTATGATTTAAATTCTAATAACAAAGAATTTTTTTTTTTGTAAAATTTAAAACACACATGATATATTTATAAGAATAATATAGGATTATCATTATGATAGTACTTGCATTATCAATTAATGTACGTAAATTAAGCTACAAATTATGAATAATAATAAAAAAAAAATCTAAAACCCATTTTAGAACCATAATTATAATATCAACAAAAATTACCTTAACTTAACAAATATCAGTCTCCAATACACAAACTAATATCTAATTTCTAGAATAAACCTTAGTATTTGAAACTAAATCAAACTAATAGGCAGGCAAGGAGGGAATTAAGGACTAGGGCCCCCCTCAACTTTTCTTTTTTTAAAATATATCCTATGATTTTCAATACAATTTCAAAATAGCCCCTAAAAATGAAAACTTGCTTCTAATTAATATCTTTTAATTACCCGTACTACATTTATTAGCCCCCAACCAAAATGCCTGGCTCCGTCCCTGCTAACAGGGAGTAAGGTCTGCGTCAGGAAGCGTGATGGGCATCAAGGTGCCAACGATTGGTGGGGCATGGTAGAGCTACATTGTCAGGCTTTACGACAGTTGATGGGTGAAATAAATTATGTGGAACTCCATTAGCTTCTTCTGATGTTAGGGTTTAGAGATTTTTTAAGAACCAAGGTTTAAGATCAACATCTCAATTTTATTAATAATGATTTTATTTGGGTATATAAAGACAAATTTTGTAAAATGTAAAGATATATTTAAAATTATTAAACTTAAAACAAAGAGTGTGATCAAAGTACTTGTCTTTATCACATTAGATTCTATGTACACCACCATCACGAACCATTAATTTTTCCATCCAATGGTCATGCTTTTCACCCAATTGGGGAAAACGCTATATCGTAAAGATATAGATTATATATTAGACTTTTTGCAATAAAATTTAGTGATGAAAAGAATAACTTAATAATAATAATACACTTAATTTTATTAAAAAGTGTAAATTTTAAATTTCTCATCCCAAATTCAATATATATATATATATAACACGCTAATTGATATTTCTAATAGATAGTACTAGACCTTATTATCATGACCGCATTTCTTTTATTAAACAAAACAACAAAAGAGTACATGTTTTATTCACTTAGCATTTCACCAGATCACAGTCCGGCCAAAGTACATATTCCAGTACTATTTATTTAGCAAGACAAACTGCATATTATTCATAACAAAGATTTGGTAGAAACTTATTATAATTAAGATAGAGCAGTTAATCAACATTTCAAGGAAGCTGAACTTTGGAGTCGTAAGCAGCACCAGCCTTCCAATCCTTAGGAATGGCTTTGATCGACTTCACCCAATAAGTTTTCCCTGAGATGTCTGTGACTTGGAACCTTAAGGTGATAGGGCCTTCTGGTGGGTTAGGCATGTCCCAAACCGCCCCATAGACTCTTCTCATGGGAACCCATTTTTTGAATTTCTCCTGGTTCAACATTAATCGACACAAAAATGTATAAAAATTTCAAATAAATAGGGATGTAATTGGTATATATTCGTATGCTTTTTAATTTTTGTATGAAATTCAATGGGCAAGTATTGTGTATATTTAATAGAAAATCTCAGATTTAAAAAATATTATTAATAATATAAAAGTTTCCTCAATTAGGGATGTACTTGGTATTTATTATGGTGTGATCATAGTATGTATGCATGCATGGATTTCTCTTTATGACAATTTTTATTATTTTCTTCTTTTTTGATTGGAATTCCATGAACACTTTTTTCTCAAATTCTGAACCTAAAACCTAAGACCGTGAGCTTTTTCATCTTTACTCGTTAAATCAGTCTCAAACAGATTATATATATATATATAGTACGTAGAATATTGGTATACGTACCTGCCACAACTCAACGCCTGTAATGTCGTTTTGGCCACCAACGTAGATAAGGATTAAAGCCAAGTAATCAGGGTTTCTACTGTGTTCATGGACCTTATACATGAGATTGAAAGCAGAGTATTTGCAAGGGACCCTCTTATATTCCACATCAACCACTCCATAGGCCAACAATTTCTTGGTTGCATTATAATTTCCACCAACTGCCATCTTTGAATAGGCACGTGCACTGAGGATGAAGTCTGTGCGGTCTCCTTCACCATAGTCACTCACCACTATTTGCACCCCTTTCTTGTTGCAAAGATTTGGGATTTTGCACCTAACCTGAATTACAATATGTCATTAACAATAGATAAATACATTATATATATTAAGCATAGCTTAATTGACATATTTTACGTGATTACAAACATAATTTAAGAGTTTTTATATCAGATTATATCAAAAGGTGTAGAGTTTATATTCTCGTACCTAAATCAAAAATAAGGTATATTTTATGACTTGTATCAATTTTCTTTTCAAGGTAACGTAATCATTGTCCTTGATCAATAGATCTCTAGATGTTTAGTACATAAGTATGTTTCGACTGTTGGTGGGTGCCAACTTTATTGAAATACACTAATTAATTATTTTCTGATTTTCTGTTTCTTTGTTTTACCTAAAATAAAGATTAGGTTTACTTGTGTGAAACCGAAATTATATATCAAGGCTCCTTTTGTGGAGCAATGCATTGCATTACTTATTAAAAATTTTTTTGTAGAATTTACAATGACATTGTTTCAAACAATGTATTTTATATCACTACTATTAATTTAACAATATATATATATATATATTATATATACCTGATAGCATGCACCACAACCAGCTCCATCCCTATAAAGCTTGGAGGAGACAGCCGAGACATCACCACCGTTGAAAGTGCTTCCGAATTTTCCAAATCCACAAGCTCCGCCTGACAAATCAACACCACAATGATAATTAATACATATAACTAACTGTTATTAAATTTATGTTTCCTCTGTAAAAGGTGATCTAGATTAAACTTAATTCGTCCAAAACTAAATACGATAAATTAGTACCGCCCCAATTTTTTTTTTTTTAATAAACCGTAAGAGAGAATAATGTTATCAGATACTACTAATATGTCGATAAGAGTAAGTTACTACTGATATGTAAGACAGACATACTTGATGTCCCATAGCCCTGAGGGCTACCATAAAAGGATGCCCTGGAGGGTGTAAACTGAGTGGCACTGCAGAAGGCTGGGAAGAGCACAATGAGACCAACGAGCAAAATACATACATTTTTTCCAATCGCGAACCCCATTTTTATATGAACTAATTAAGGAAACTCAGCTACTAGATATTTGAAGTAAAGGCTGTTATGATGCCAAAGAAACGAGATAACATGTATTTATAGTGGAAAGCCTTCTCTTCTTTTTAAACTTTTACAAAGATTACTATTGAATCTCCAACGGTTATTTGTTTCCAATGGATTCGAAGACTTTATTTTCCTTCTAAGTTATGGATTTGTCTAATTCAATGGTGCGTTTAAAAAAAAAAAAATTAAGAGGAGATAAATTCTATGGTCAATTATGTATGGCTTTATTATCTTATGGTAGGATACTAGGTAAGTAGTGGTTTTTTTTTTTGTTTTTGGTTTTTTGTTTATAACTTATAGTGGGGATTTGAATTTTGTAGATTTTGATTAAGTTAAGAATGAAATTACCACTAATCTATATTTGCAACAATAATTGTAGAAATTATTATTCTCATATTTTAGTTCTAAAAGAAGAACTTCCAAAATATCTTGTAAGATTTTATTTTCCCTATTAATTTAAATATTCTCATCCCAACGGTCATTATACTTGATATAAAGGGCCCCTAGGTTCAATACATGTCAATGTTCTATTTTAGAGTCTAAATCTGATCAATCGACTTAATATATGACATTGAACATGTAATGATAGGAGTTTGAATGAACTCGAATTGATTCAGATCATTTAGGTTATCGTAAATGACCATATAAATAATTCTCCAACAAAAAAAGGCAAGATATGGGAGAAAAAACAACGAAACAATACAAACAATACTACATTTCATTTTTATATTAACCGTGTCATCATCTAATATAAAAGGGGTGTATTATAATTTGCCCATCTTTAATCAAATTAGGCGCACACTAATTGGAACAGTTGGCGCACTTAGAAAAGCCTAGACAATTTTATAAACATTTTCTGCAGTTTTCGAACCCTTTCTAAATCTATTTCATAAAAATCCGTCTTGTTGATAATTAGACAAACCAGTAAAATAAAATTATAGAAAAAAAATACGTGGAGGAGTTACGTAGAGGGGGAATGAGAGATAGATTTATAAGGAGAGAGATTGTATAAAAGGAGAAAATAGTAAATTGAAGTATATTTATACAGTAATATAAGGGGGACAAGGAGATGGAAAGAGAATTACACGGAGAGATAAAAATATATTTATAATTTAATAAAAAAAATACTAATAAAATAAAATAAAAATCATCACTCAAAGTTGCTTTTTTCATACTCTTTTTTTTTTTTTCCCCTTTTGTATTAAATGAATTGAGTCAGTCGTGGCATAAGAGCTCCATAAAGCTCTTTGATATCAGCTTTAACATTTTTATAAAGAGGAAATTAAAATATAGAGAAATGATATCGTTTGTAGATCAAATCTACAATTTTACAGTAACTTTTATGTAATGCAATACTACGTAAAAAAATATACAAGGATTACTTACGTAAAATTAGATAAATAACTAATATTAAATAAAAAGAAATCATAATATCAAATAAAATTAATATAATGATTAAACTACAAAACCTAATGTGATGGTATAGAATTAGAGTCTTTAAAATTTTTTCAAAAAATTTGTACTTTATAACTTATCTATAGGTAATAATTCAATATTGTTTCACGTAATAAATTTTTAATATAAACAATCATATATTAAATCAAAAGGTTAATTGAATTACAAAAACATTAATATCCATTGATTAGAAAACCATTTTCTATAGTATGATTTTTCTTATTTTTAAAAATCAAACCCTTGGCTCTTAAAGATGCAACAGCCACCGGTTTCTGACATGTAAATCTGTTAATCAATAATCATGTTGTGCAAGTTTTAGCGTATTTCGGTTTGAATTCTAACTGTTTGAATGTATGTGAATATATAAGGCGCCTGATTTTGTCTCAAACTTTGTGTTAATTGATTATCTGATAATAATTATAATAAACAGATCAAGTTGCTTGAACACCTCCCTAGTTTTAGTTACTATATCCTAGAAGTAGATTAAAATGGTCTCTTGGCAGTGGGCCACCGCCGTTGTATTGTGACTAAGATTGTCCAGCTTTGTCTTTGACAAAGTTTTTGTTGTCCTCTTTAAAGCTTCACCTCGTCATGTTCTACAAATCACAATGTTTGGTCAAAGCACTCATTACTCTACGTAAAAGCATATAGCTTCTTTCATACTTTACATTAAATATTGGGAAAGTACAATTATTCATAATGTCCATGAGATTAGTTTTGGTGGTATCTTAATTACGTGCATTGGATTGCTATTGTAATTTGGTCAAACTAATAGCTATTTATGTTAAACTTGACAGTGATAATATATTCAATTCCGTAAGTTGAGACGAAAATTACTTTTAATTAAACATGTGTGGTCTGAAGATTTAAGATAGCTTCATGCACTAATTGATTCATGTCCCTATTGTTTATTTGGAAATAATAAGATGTTCTAATTTTTTATGTTATTTCGTAGTATATTAATTATATAGAATTTATTTTGGTAGGATATGTATTCATGTTTATGACATATCCAAATTATGAAAAGAGCGTGGATTCTTTAATCTGATAAATTATTGATTGACATATCACCTAGTCAACAACAGAAAATGAAACAAAATAAAACAGAAGGGGAGACCTTTTTTTTTTTGGTTAAGGTTTAATTTATATGCAAAATAAAGAGACAGAAGCCCTGTCCCTACATATTTTGTTAAAAATATAATGGAAAAAAAAAAAAAGAGTGACAAAAGGAACGAAACAAAATCCATATTGATATTTTCTTCCTGAATAAATTTTAAGTTTTTACGCATTTTTTCTATCACAGCCTCCTTTTTCCGAACCAAACCACATTTTCAAATATTTACTCATTTCCAATCAAAACATTCTCAAAGCTCGAATTTCAGTTGGATTACCAAATGCCCCTTAGAATGAGAAGTTTCCACCATTGAAAGGCCCTAATATCTGAAACGATCTATTGCAGTCCTTGAAACTGAGAACTCTCTCAATGTGAAGATGTTTAAGCCCATTTCCCGATCATTCGTCCGCAAAAACTGTAGTGAAACCACAAAATGATAGCTAACACTCACACATTCCCTTCCCTAAGTGTTGTCCGATTTATTGTATCGGTTAAAAGGCTTTCCATCCACGACTTTCTAAGCTATAAGCTGCTGGTCACCATTAATTAAACTATCAACAAAGAGCATGCAATATTGAACTTTGGTTGGCCGATCATCAAGGTTCAAGTTGTTCATGAACCGTGCAACTATCCTTAAAGCATTGAGGTTTGATTATCCACCGGATCGATCAATGTTCTGCTTATCCATCTGTTCAACAAGAACACCTTGCCTCCAAAATTAATTTTTTTCAAGTTCTTTAATTCCTCAAGCTGGCATTGCAAATTCGATATCTCCTTGAGCTGATGTGGTAATGAAGTAGAAAGATTGCTTGACAAATTGGGATAGACCACAAATAGTTCACGAACCTTCATCAAATGTGACATTATTAAAATCTCCAACTGATTATATGTTTCCAATGGATCCGAAGACTATACTTTTTTTCTTTCAATTAATGGTTTTTTTTTTTAATTCTATGGTACCTTTTTCCTACCGAGAGAAGATAAATTCTATGGTCTATTACATATGGATTTATTTATATTTATGATTGGAACCTTGTTTGGTAATGGTATTTTTATTTTTAACTTTTTTTTACCTTGTTTGTTAAATTTCCTACGGTTTAAATAATAGGATTTTTTAAAAATTAATAAAAAAAAATTGGAACAAAATGGGCATAATAGGCCTAGCTTTGAGGCCAGGTGCCTGAGCTAGAAAGAGAGAGAGAGAGAGAGAGAGAGAGAGGAGAAAGAGAGAGAATTAAAGTGAAGAAGTATTTAAAAAAAGTATAATAAATGATAAATAAGAAAAAATGAAATGAAATGAACATTTTAAGACATTAAACTAATGATTTGATTTAAGGTGGCTTTTGGTATTATTTTTAAAATATTTTTTATTTTTAAAAAAATTAAAAATGAGAATATTTTGAAAATTGTGTTGAGACCATTTTTGAAACTGTATTTGATTATATTTTTTGAGTGTATATTTTGAAAAACATAAAAACAACTTTGTTTGTTTATATTTTTGAAAACCCATTTCATAAGTGTGTATTTTATGAAAATACATTTATATTTAATTTAAAAAAATAACAAAAAATAATTTATTTGTCATAATTAAAAAAAAAACTTTAATGGTGGGTTTTGCAATGAGGGGTGGAGGTAAAATACATTAGTGGTCTAAATCCTAATGGTGGTGATGGTGAGATTTGGATCACGAGTTGATAGTCATCGTCACAAGTCGGTGGTCGTCGTAATGAGGGGGCTCTCGTTGTCATGGCCAATTCGTGGTTGTCACCTTTTATCGGAGATGGAAGCCATTGTTAGACAAGGTCATCGTCACCAAAACTGCACAGGTAGAAAGAGAGAGAGAACGAGGAGAAGGAGAGATAAAATGAAATCAAAAAATTAAAAACAATTTTTTTTCGTTTTCAAAAAAACCAAACAAATTAATATAATTGAAAACGGAATTTTCAAATTGGTTTTGAAAACGTTGAATAAACAAACGTTATTTTGAGACTGTTTTCATTTTTTATGTTCTTGAAAATAGAAAATCACTCTCAAAAATAAAAACGAACACTCCCTAAGTTGTTTTAAATCCAATTTCCTTAAGTTAGATGTGATAACCAAGAATTTCTATTCTTCTCGGAATCTTTTTTTTTGTAAATAATGTAATGATATTTTTATATATATATAAATATATGAATGATTTAATACTGTTTAGAATAAAATGAAAATATTCTAACAGTGTTAAAAAATTAAGATTTTCATGTTAGAAAAGTTTATTATTATAGAATGGGCGAGATATTACTAAATAGGTGTCAATGAGGTAAACCAACCATATGGATGATCCTAAAAACCCACTCAAGTGATTAGTATATTTTTTTCGGTTAGACTTTCCAGTCAAAGGTCGATCAGATAATGTGAATGGTGAAAATATGATATGTATTAAGAGAAAAAAAATACTTTCAAGTTACAATATTTTAATGGAATTATTGAAAAGTAAATCCTATAATTTAGTTTGGTTATAACCAAAAAATTGGAGAATTATGATTAAGCCCAAGTAAATGAATTTTTGAGTTTAAAAAAAAAAAAAAGGAAAGGAATAGTGATGATGAAGGTTGTCGTTTTATTTTTGGCGCTAGAACAAGAAGGGAATTAATTCCCTTGGCTTGTCGTCGTTCATTAGGTGCAGGAAGCAAGGAAATCAATTAATTTGATTTCCCTTAAGCAGAGGCATCGTTTACTATGCGTGGGAATGAGAGAAAATAATTCATTTTCTTGAGTTAAAAAGGACGTCGTTCATTTGTAACAAAATGAGGAATTAGTTCAATCCATCTAGTCGTATGGGATAGTCGGCAAAAGTTGCTAGAAGGTTAGCATTTAATGCACCTCTTATCTGATAAGCCTCCTTGTGCCATCCGTTAGAGAGAGAAAAGCCAAGAAAATTTTACAAAGCCTTCTTCTTCTTCCCCTGCGAAACTGTGAACCCACCTCCACAAAAATCAAAACTTTCTTCACATTTCTTCTCCAAATTTCAACTGCAGCTCATTTAGGGCAAGGATTTCACGTGGAAGTAAGGTGATTTCTTTTTGCTTGATTTTCCTTGAGCTTGGTTGTCTGAAACCGTAGGCGTGAATATTTAGGAATGGATGAAATGATGAAATATGTAGATTTTGTTTAAAAAAAAAAAAGCTTAGATATTGGATGAAGATAAGTTGAGAAAGTGTTATTGTGAATTAGAGAGTGTATGTGCATGAGTTTGAGAATGAAACCCTAGGGGAAGTAATAGATCTGTTACGGTTTGAAAATTTGATGATTTTTCATGATAAATTTGTGACTCTTTTCGGTGAAATGATTGAAGTTTATGATTGTTAACTTGATGATTTAAGTGAAAAAAATGGTTATAAGGGTTATATTTGACAATAGACACATTTGGTTTCAATTTTGAATAAATATTGGTTAAGTCCCTTAAGAAGAATTGTGAGGATTTTTAAGATGGGATTTTGAAATCTTCAAGCTAGTTTTGTTAAGCTTAGGGCTAAGAAAAGAGATTGAAAATGGTTATGTAATTGTTTGGAAAGGATTAGTTAAGTTGAAAGTTAAGTTTGAAGCTTTGATTGTTGAAATTTGAATGTTTTATGTTGTTCATAATTTTGAAATGAATGAATTGATATGAAACATATAAAAAGGAATTGAATGAGGAAATAAAGTGGTGAATGGCATGTTGGAAATGGATAATGAAAAATGAAAGTGATGGTTGATTTTATGGATATGATTTTGAATGTGTTAATGAGTAATGTATGTGATTGATAAGCATTTTTCATAGAACGTTTTGAATGTTCTATGAAAAATTAGGCCTCTAGTATAGTATTTGGCAGGTACCTAAGTTTTGAGGTGTTACTTAAACGCCGGAACCCTAGTTTTTAAGCGGAAATGCTGCCGAAATTTTGGTAACGTTAATGAGGTGAGTTAGTGGTAAGAAACTAAGAGTGTGGACATTATGAAGATTAGAATGTTAAGTAAGTTTTGAATGCTAAGGAAAAGTGTGAAAACACAAGACTAAAGATAGTAACAACATTTTAAGAGTTGATTTGGAATGAAAAAGAGGAATAAGGAAAATATAGAAATTTAATATAATTTTTGCTATGTTTTAAATAAGAGGTGAATATGAGAAATAATCCATGATTATTTCTATTATAGGAAACACAAGAAGTGAAGGGGGAAGCAGTACCAAGGATTCAAAAGAAATCACACTTGCACAGATTTTGTAAGTACAAGCATTTACTTGTCTACCCACGAATTGACTAACTTTGTGATGTGTTTCTATGACATGAGTTAGATGAGAAATCATGTTAGAGATGTCTTAGGAATGGTATGTATGCATGATAGGCTATGATCTAAATGCTAAAAGAATGCAAGATAATAAAACTGAAAACTTAATTGTTGGTGTACCGGTCTCCCTATACGGTCGAGACTTCAGGTCTATATCCTCCACGCAGATGTGGTGCTACCCCGAAGGTGCGGTAGTTTATAGGTTGGACCCTACCCCGAAGGTGCGGTAGCTAATGTTTTACCCCTAAAATGAGGAAAACATATGTGACTGTGAGGTAGGTTGGTGAGTCGCTCCCCCTTCTCCCACTGTCTGCGCGCAAATAGGTACGTTCAACAACGGGCCCACCAATGAAAGTGAAAAGAAAAGAAAAGAAAAAAAAAGAAAAGAAAAGAAAAAGAAAAGTGATGATAAGAAAGAAAGGAAGATATGAAATGAAAAGATTAGAATGTTGTGATAAACTATGATAAAAGAATCCCGAACACTAACCTATGAGGAATAGAATTGCATTATGTGATTAACCTTAGAGGTTATGCATATAAGTTAATTGTTTATATGTTTGTGCTTACTGAGCCTAGCTCATAAGTCTGTTTGTGGTGTAGGTGATAAGGGTAAGCAACCCAGGATATGATAGATGAATAGGGAGACTGGCAGACAGATTCCAGAAGTGTCATGGACAAGAGGACGGACTCGTTATGTTTTCAGCTGCCAAAGCATTTTTTTTGTATAAGTATATGTTCAAATATATATATATGCAGACAATATGTAAATGAAATGGAACAAAAAAAAAATGAGAAAAAAATGTGTATATAAGTTGGCATGTTTTGATGAAAACGGAAGTTTATGTAAATATGTTTAAAAAAAAAAAATGTTCCCACAATTTTCACCTAATTTTGAAAGTAAAGTTTTTCAATTACACTTCCGCAAAAGAAAAGGAAAGTTTATGTATGCAAAGTTAATAAGAAAAGAAATGGTGAGCGTCGGTTCGGGTGAACTGAGTCGGTGGTCGCCACATTAGAAGTTATGATTTAAAATTTTTAATATACCATAATCTCAAAACCATAATATATAAAATAAATCTTAATTTTTTAGGAGAAATTAAGAAGAAACTTCATCCAATAGTACAAAATTAATACTCAATTTGGATGCATACTTCAGGAAGAAAAAGTAGTCTGTGGTTTAAGAAGAAAGAGATTTTGCTGTAAGCCAAGTAAGTATAAACCTTACCCATAATATAAAAATAATATTATTTTCAAATTATATATTAGGCACATGCCATGTTAGGTATGTTTTATGTGTGTATGTGATGTGATTACTATATCATGTTATGCTACAATCACGTATATACTACAATTATGCATATAGTATGTCATATATGACATTTTATCATGTTTTATGATTTTTGTCATTTCATGTCATGCTAATTATATCATGGCTAAAATAATCATAGTTAAAGAACTCAATTTGTAGTTTAGTCTTTGAATAAGATGTTTATATTTGAGTGTTAAATATACTCAGATTCAGTTAAATAAAGATTAAGATAAATTTAAGACAAGTAAAATATCGTACTGACCTCTCTTTAGATAGTGGAGGATTATGTTATATTATGTTTTGGACAAATTCAGTGTATGATCTCGGTGTTGTTAGAACCTTGTGAACCCTAACCAGCACGTATAAATAAGGGTCTACAAACAAACAAGTTAAGTAAATAGATAAAAATTCATAATGGAAAATAATATATTCATAATTAAATCGCGTTTTAATTTCATAATGAAATATAATCGGATTATGCATCTATGTATGTTGTTTATGTGTATATATACTGTGAGATATATGTTTGTATTTGTTGAGCAAAAGCTCATTAGGTATATTCATACTTTAGGAAATCAACCTATAGCATAACGCTTGAAGGGCAATTTCAGACAGAGATATGAGCAAGTGATTGCGGTGTGGGATACTACTACAATTATTTTGCAAAACTATCTCAAAGTATGATTATCATATTTTAAGATTAATTATGTGTGTGTGTGTAGCTTCTAAGATAAAAATAAGACAAACAAATTCTTAAGTATGTTTGCAAAAATTTATGGCAAAAATGGTAATGTATGATAAAGTTTTTAAGTTAGTACCTAAGTATAAATACTTACAAGTTATTTAAGATTAAGAATTAGCGTATGTTTGGCTCAACGTTTTAACTTGATTTGACTTGTAAGTTAAACTAAATTAGTCATTTCGTTTTAATATAGTTTAGTTTGATTTGTATTAGAATTTATAAAAGTAGAGTTAATTTATAAATATTATATTTTAATTAAACACGTTTGATTTGGAGATTTAAGATATTTTCATGTGCCTACTGTTTCATGTCTCCACTTATTTAAGAAGTAAAAGATGTTTCGATTGTTTATGTTATTTTATAGTATCATTATGCTGTAAAGAATTTCTTTCGGTGGGATATGTACTCATGTTTTTGACATATTCAAATTATGAAATGAACGTGGATTTTTTGTCTGACAAAATATATATTGATTAACTACATCGTCATCAAAATGTTACATTAATTCTTCGTCTGTTGCACTAACTTTATGTACACATTGCAACAGCAGTGCTCTTCTTTTACTACCTGAATCCGGCTTTAATGGATCGGGAAGTAGGTGATACATCCTCCTCATGCTTTTATTACGATATTTTTAAGCAACATAAACCAAGAACTTCTAACGAATAATAATAATAATAATAATAATAATAATAATCAGGTATATAAGCATAAAGCACGATCCAAAACATACTTAGTCATCACTAATTAAACAAATTTATATGCATACCAAACTTCTTAACAATTATAATTTAAAAATCAAAACAAAACTAACTAGCCATTATAAATAGATTAAGTATATATACAAACTTATTAACCAAAATAAGAATTCGCAATTCAAAAGAAATGTACAAATGAGGAACTCTATCTTGCCAAAAAATATGTATCATCATTACAGCCAAATCACCATTTCTAAAAAATTAAAAAAGAAAATATATTCAAAATCCCATATTAATTAAATTGATCACGAGGAATAAACACAATCTGTTCTTTCCCAAAGTCTACCTTAACTTGCCTAAAAGAGCATATAAAGAAAATCTCTAATCAATTAATTAAATTTCTTCTCCCCTATTTTATACGACTTAATAATATTTTGAAATTTTCCTTTATATGACATGATATGATCTCCAATATTAAGGTCATCTCAATGTTGTACTGTAACAATCGGGAAAATTCACATTTTTCGGAGAATAATTACACAATGAATTTAAGCGTTAAAATGTGAAATAAAGTGATTTAATATTGTTTAAAATTAAATAAAATGTTCTAACAATATTAAAGGATGAAAAAATGAGTAATAGTGATATTATGTGTGTGCACGTGTATGCCACTCACAGTATCAAAAAGTAGGTCAAGATGATATTATCTTGACATAAAACTGATAAATTTGGGTTCAGCACACCCAAATTAGTCAGGATAGCCTATCAGCACGCTCAAATTTGATAATTGAGCACAAGGGTAATTTTTGATCGAAAAATTCACAGTATCGGAAATTGGTCAAAATGACCTCAGATGAAAATAAAACTGATATATTTGGATTCAGGACGCCCAAATTAATCAGTATAGCTCATATTGAAATTTTGAGCGAAAAAGTATATAAAGAGAGGGAAAAAGTGGAATTTTCTCATTTATCTACACACACTCTCTCTCCTCCTTCTCTTTCTCTCTCTAGCCGAATATGTACAGTAACCGACCATCGGAAACGGTGTCCGTTTTCGACACCGCCGGTGTCATCGGAAAGCTCTCGCCGAGCTGAGTCCGATGGTGGGTCGACGCGACGGAGCAGCCGCCGGAGCAAGCCGCACGCGCCGCCTGAAGGTCACCGGAGCCGAAATCTTCCCGGTGAGATTTCTCCGCCGTCCGGCCACCATTTGCCACGAAACCGGTCCCGAAAGATTTGTGGTGAAGAGTACTACAAAACCCATGTGATGGATCGCCTCAACACCGGCGGAATCGCGCCGCCCGAAGTCGCGACGTCGCCGTCGCCGTCGCCGCCGTGAAACTCGCCGTTTCCGGCGATGTTGAGCTGCACCACTTGTACAGAAACGGTCGCCGTGAAGAGGGGAGCAAAAGCCCTCAATCAATTTCGGAGAAAAAGTCCGGCACGGCGGAGTTCCACCGCCGCCGCCGTGGCCGTGACTTTCGGGGTGATTTTCCGGCGATTGGGGCCTCCAAATGTGAAATTGAAGCCACCAATGGATTCCTCTCGTCGAGATCTTCAAGATGGACTACCTACTTGCCACCGTCGCCGCCAGTCAACGCCGGTCAACGCCGGTCAACGCCGGTCAACATCGACCGTTGACCGAAAATGCAAGTTTGGCCCGTTGGCCTATTTTCGACGTTCCGGACGCATCCGCGGAGTCGGATTTGCAAGACGGGACCTCAAATATGAAAAACGGAGAATTAGGGTTTATGCCGTCGAGACCGGACTGCAATTCGGTATAAATTCTGACCCCTTTACGTTCCGCAATTTAATTGTTTGGGACTATTATATGATTTTATGGTTATTGTTATGAAAAATGTGGAAAAGAATGTATGTAAAAAGAAGAAAATGGCTGTAATGAAGAAAAAGAAAAATATGTGATAATGTAACGATTTTACGTAAACAGTATGAGTTTTACGTAAAATCTAGGCCTCTGGTATAGTACGTGATAAAATTAGATTAGGATAGATGGTTTCCAGGCGTTTCCTAAATGCTGGAACCTCAAAAATTAAGGGGAAACTCTGCCGAAATTTCTAAAAAATGACACCAGGGGTAATATGGGAAACGAGGGGTAAAAATATGATCGGGAAGGGACCCGAGCCCCGTCGAGGAATTAGGACATGGAAAAAGGAAGGGGCAAGTTATAATTAGTAAACCGACCCTTCGAAACCCTAGAATGCAAGAAAAACATGAAACCGACTCTTAGGTCGGAATAGTACTTCCCGAGGGCCGGGAATGTGAAAATTGGTCAGATGATAAGAATTTATCCGGAAAAAGGTCCGATAAGATTTAAAAAGTTAATTAGATGATTTTGGGTTTAGAAAATCCAGTCTAAGTATGAAAATGAAAATGTTATGGTTAAACGACCCATCAGGGGTAAAATGGTCATTTTGCTCAAAGATACTCAAATTATGGGAAAAGAGCCCCAATGACCCTGGAATAAGTTAATGGAGTTTGTAAAAGCCAAAATTGAGGTTTAAGTTATGAAAAAAATCATGTTAAGGGTAAAATTGTAATTTTGTCAAAAGTTAGGGGTAAAATTGTAATTTTTCAAAAAGTTGGAGAAAAATTCAAAAATGGCCATTAAGGTTTAGAAAGCTGTCCTAAGGCTATAATTAAGGATTATAAGATCAGAATTAAGCTTTTTAATAAAATAAAAGCTGTAAATGAAAATGTGATTAACGGACAAAATTTATTTGTAGGAATCCAATCCCGACGCGACAAAGGACGTCAATGGATTTTAAGAAGAGGATAAGCACGCTATGAGTAAGTTCAGACATTTACCCGTCTGCAACTATGAACAAGCTTATAGTATTATATGTTTTGTATGTATATGTCATGATGTGATTTATGATGATGCTATAGTAAATGCTATAGCAATGCTATGATGATGTTAAAAGATATGTTTTAATAATTAATTTATAAAAATATATATATATATAAATATATGTATATATTGAATTTACGAAGGAAAGGTATCATAAAAACTTTATGAGAGTAACGATGTGATAAAGAGGGATAAAGGAATGGAAAGAGTAAGAATGAGAATATTATGATAGAATGCATAGGAAAGAGATGAGATATGAAAGGAAAGAATAGGTGTTTATGAAAAGTTTTATGGAAATTAAGTTATGATTGATAGAGCAATTATGATCGGTGAGGAAAAGAATTTAGAAATGGATGTTTTATGAGGACGAAAGAATAGATGTTTTATGAAAAATGATATGAAAGCAAAGAGTTAGGCAAGAAAGAAAAACAATGATAGGTTATGATAAAAGGTATGATGAATGTTTTATGAAAAATGATATGAAAGCAAAGAGTTAGACAAGAAAGAAAAACAATGATAGGTTATGATGAAAGGTATGATGAAAGGTATGACGAAAGGATTAGAACATAACGATAAGATGTGATTGATGGAATAGAATGATAGGCTATGATCGATAGGCTATGATTGATGGGATGATGCAAATGATAAGACGAACAAAGAATAATTGTCTACACGTAACAAAACATGTTTTTGTTTGTTATGATGTGATGTGATGTGATGTTATATAAGTAATATGTGCTATATGTGCTATGTTTTTGAAAGAAAAAGATGTTCAACGAAAAATCAATATAAGAAAAATAAAAGCTTACAAGATAATAAGACTGAAAACTTAAGTTGTTGGCGTACCGGTCTCCCTACAAGGTCGAGACTTCCGGTCTATATCCTCCACGTAGATGTGACGCTACCCCGAAGGTGCGGTAGATTATAAGATGGACCAACCCCGAAGGTGCGGTTTTTATGTGACTGTGAGGTAGGTTGGTGGGTCGCTCCCCCTCCTCCCACTGTCCGCGCGCAACTAGGTACGTCCAACAACGGGCCCAACCAAAGGAAAGTGGAAAGAAAACAAACGAAAGAAGAGTGAAAAGAAAAGAAAAGAAAAGAAAAGAAAAGAAAGGAAAGGAAAAGAGAAGAAAAGAAAAGAAAGGAAAAGAGCGTGAAAAGAAAAGAAAAGAGAGTGCGTGAAAAGAAAAGAAAAGAAAGAGCGTGAAAAGAAAAGAAAAGAGAGTGCGTGAGGCAAAAAAGGAAAAAGAGAGTGGAAAGAAAAGAAAAAAAAAATGATACGAAAAGAAAAGAAAAGAAACGAACGATATGAAAGAACAACACAATGAAATCAATGAAAAATAATAAAACGAAGTTAAAAGAACATGATAGAATTATATATGTGATGTGATGTGTTTGATGTTACATGTATGGAATGACACGTTTTTACGTGATGTTGTGTTAGTGTATATGTTACTAGCTTTAAGATATGAAATGTTAAGAGATGATGATGAAGCGATAGAAAAGTTATAAAGATTTAGAACAGAAAGTTAAGAAATGATAGGAATGAAAAGCAAAGAAATGAAAAGATTGGATTAGCATGATAAGAGATGATCGATAGAACGATAAGAACGATGAACGAAGAGATAAACGAGCATGATGAAGCTCATATTCTATTTTATGTTTTGAGGATATGTATAAATGATGTATATGATGTGTATATACGTGATGTCACCTATTCTAGTAATATATGTTACTAGTATTTATAAGTTAATGAATGTATGTTTGAACTTACTGAGCATCTAGCTCATTAGTTGTTTATATGTTGCAGGTAAGCAACGTGTTTATTTAAAGTAATATGATGGACAACGGACGGATCTGCACGTGCCAAGGGACTGGGCGAGGGTATGGTACTACCATGAGTCTTTCGCTGAGCGTTCAAAAAGGAAGATGAAAGAAAGAAAGAAAGTTATGAAATATGTGTTATAAGAGTATGATAAAGATAGGTATAGTATGTAAGTTAAAAAAAAAAAAAATTTGCTATAGAAATTGCTTCCGCTATAAGATGAGAACGTTAAGAATGGAAATTTAAGTTAAGTAAGAGGATGACGACCCACGAGGTTGCCAGCCATCGCGGTCGGCGTCAGAGCTCGACTGGTTGGTATGGTAACGTACGTGGGGGGGGTCGCCACATGTACATCAAACGCGCATCGGAGATTAAATTTCAACATCTTAATGGAGAATGAAAGTCTCGTTTCCACACACAACCCGCCATCGTTTTGCCATGAAAAGAGCTTGCATATGCTGTTCTATATTGTATGTGTGCATGGGACATCTGCCCATCCTCGCCGTGTCCCGAGGTGCAAAGCATCGTCAACTCACGAAAGGTTTACTAAAACGCCTTCCCGTTCATCAATCCGGAAGGTAATTTCCCATTTGTTCCTTCTAATTCCTTTCCAAATACCAATTGGAATAGAGGAAAAAAATCCATCTGTATATTTTGTTTCACTAATCCTTGGGATAATTTCGATATAGTTGAACGGATGTGTTGAAAATTGTAATTGGGACGTAATTAGTTTTTCAATCTACAAGAGATGGAGGGGACAAGAAATGCAAAAATCTATACATAATGGAGGATGTTCAATCGGAGAAATATGAGGACGGCCACGTAACAAAGCTAATAAGAGCCCTGGACCGACACACATTGAACCATGGTTCGTAACGGCAGATTGGATCGTGTTCTCATCGAATCATGACAAGCCTAAAGATGCATCAGAAAACAAAAATGGTCTCGCGATACTTTACGGAGTTTCTAGAGAAGGCGAACGACCTGTCTATGGTGACTAGAGTGATGGGAAGTGCAAGAGATCTTGTAGGGTATGCGAACCATCCGTCCAGAAGGAAAGAGCATCGTTGTGACCACGGATCTTGCTGTAGTGTCTGTTTGGTCCCATCCCTTTGCCTCTCTTCGTGCACTTTGTGAGGCCTGATGGAGATATCTTCATTGTCAACATCGATCCGAATGGCACTAATAAGAACAAGAATGTGAAGAAGTTCAGTCGCAGCACGCATAGCAAATACGAGAATTCCACTGCGAGTTGGACCAGGTTCTCAACTCAAGACCGCAATGCGGCATGGAACCTACTTTTAAACAACAAAGTCTACCCTCTGGTGTGCTGTTTTGCATACCAAGATAGGCGGAAGTTGGCATATGACTGGCCACCTTTGCATCCCAAAAAGATGCTGTTAATTGTGTTTACATCCCTATCTACAAATTGCCGTTTCATTCCGTATGCTTTCGTTTGATGTTCCAATAAAATAGAGAGACAGAGCAAAAAATAGAGGATGTTATGAAGAGTGAATAGATGAAAATTTTCCCTCAAATCTATGGCTATTAAGATCGTGACACTGTCGAATACTACAAAAAAATCCACACTTTAATTGAACTACCGAAGAAAATTAGAATGAGAAATCTATACTGGAAATTATTTTAATTCAATCACCCAAGATAGAAATATTAATGCTGCGTCAAGAGTATAGAAGACAACATGATCATTCATGAGGTTCATTGTGGCGCCCCCCACGTACGCTACCATACCAACCAGTCGAGTTCTGACGCTGACCGCGATGGCTGGCAACCTCGTGGGTCGTCATCCTCTTACTTAACATACTTAACCTTCCATTCTTAATATTCTCATTTAAAGCGGAAGCAATTTCTATAGCAAAATTTTTTTTTTCTTAACTTACTTATTATACCTATATCTATCATACTCTTATAACACATATTTCATAACTTTCTTTCTTTCATCTTCCTTTTTTTTTTGAACGCTCAACGAAAGACTCATGGTAGTACCATACCTTCGCCCAGTCCCTTGACACGTGCAGATCCGTCCATTGTCCATCATATTACTTTAAACTAACAGGTTGCTTACCTGCAACATATAAACAACTAATGAGCTAGATGCTCAGTAAGTTCAAACATACATTCATTAACTTATAAATACTAGTAATATATATATTATTACTAGAATATGTGACATCATGTATATACACATCATATACATCATTTATACATATCCTCAAAACATAACATAGAATATGAGCTTCATCATGCTCGTTTATCTCTTCGTTCATCGTTCTTATCATTCTATCGATCAGTTCTTATCATTCTAATCTAATCTTTTCATTTCTTTTCTTCTCATTCCTATCATTTCTTAACTTTCTGTTTTAAACCTTTATAACTTCTCTATCGCTTTGTCATCATCTCTTAACATTTCATATCTTAAAAGTTAGTAACATACACACTAGCATAACATCACGTAAAAACGTGTCATTCACATCACATCACGTATATAATTCTATTATGTTCTTATAAACTTCGTTTTGTTATTTATTTATTTTTCATCGATTTCATTATATCATTCTTTCATATCATTTTTTTCTTTTCTTATCGTTCTTTACTTTTCTTTTCGTATCATTTCTTTTCTTTTCACGCTCTTTTCATCTCTTTTCTTTTCATGCTCTTTTCCTTTCTTTTCTTTTCTTATTTTTCACTTTCTTTTCTTTTCTTATCTTTCACTGGTGGGCCCCGTTGTTGAACATACCTAGTGCGCGCTGACAGTGGGAGGAGGGGGAGCTACCCACCAACCTACCTCACAGTCACATAAAACCTCACCTTCGGGGTTGGTCCATCCTATAATCTACCACACCTTCGGGGTAGCACCACATCTGTGCGGAGGATATAGACCGGAAGTCTCAACCATATAGGGAGACCGGTACGCCAACCATTAACTTTTCAGTTTTATTATCTTGCATTCTTTTAGCTTTTCTTATATTGATTTTTTTCATTGTACATCTTTTTCATGACATTCATCATCTTTCATTTCTCATTTTTCATAAAACATTTCATGGAACATTTGTTCTTTCGTTGTTTTTCTTTTCTTAATTTTTTACTTTATTTGTGTGAATTATATTAATCACACCTTAGCATAGCATATATAGCACATATTACTTATATAACATCACATCACATCACATCACATCATAACAAACAAAAACATGTTTTGTTACGTGTAGACAATTATTCTCTGTTCGTCTTATCATTTGCATCCTCCTATCTACCGTATCTTATTATCATCCTCCTATCGATCATAGCCTATTGTTCTATTCAATCAATCACATCTTATCATTATGTTCTAATCCTTTCATCATACCTTTTATCATAACCTATCATTGTTTCTCTTTCTTATCTAACTCTTTGCTTTCATATCATTTTTCATAAAACATTTATTCTTTCGTCCTCATAAAACATACCTTTTCTTAATTCCTTTCATCACTGATCATCATTGCTCTATCAGTCATAACTTAACTTCTATAAAACTTTTCATAAAACACCTATTCTTTCCTTTCATATCTCATCTCTTTCTTATGCATTCTATCATAATATTCTCATTCTTACTCTTTCCATTCTTCTACCTCTCTTTCTCACATCTTTATTCTCATAAAACTTTTATAATACATTTCCTTCGTAATTCAATATATACATATATTTATATATATATATTTTTAATTATTTATTAAAACATATATATTTTTCTTTTTTAACATCATCATAGCATTGCTATACTATTTACTATAGCATCATCATAAATCACATCATGACGTTTGCATACAAAACATATAAACACGATAAACTTGTTCATAGTTGCAGACGGGTAAATGTCTGAACTTACTCATAGCGTGCTTATCCTTTTCTTGGAATCCATCGACGTCCTTTGTCGCGTTTGGATCGGGTTCCTACAGATAAACTTTGTCCGTTAATCACATTTTCATTTATAGCTTTTATTTTATTAAAAAGCTTGATTCTGATCGTATAACCCTTAATTATAGCCTTAGGAGAGCTTTCTAAACCTTAATGGACATTTTCAAATTTTTCTCCAACTTTTTGAAAAATTACGATTTTACCCCTAACTTTTGATAAAATTACAATTTTGCCCTTGACGTGATTTTTCATAACTTAAACCTCAATTTTGGCTTTTACAAACTTCATTAACCTATTCCAGGGTCATTGGGGCTCTTTTCCCATAATTTGAGAATCTTTGGGCAAAATGACCATTTTGCCCCTAATGGGTCGTTTAACCATAACATTTTCATTTTCATACTTAGGCTGGATTTTCTAAACCCAAAATCATTTAATTAACTTTCTAAATCTTATCGGACCTTTTTCGGATCAATTCTTATCATTTTACCAATTTTCACATTCCTGGCCCTCGGGAAGTACTATTCCGACCTAAGAGTCGGTTTCATGTTTTCCTTACGTTTTAGGGTTTCGAAGGGTCAGTTTACTAATTATAACTTGTCCCTTCCTTTTTCCATGCCCTAATTCCTCGAGGGGGCTCGGGTTCCCTTCCCGATCATATTTTTACCCCTCGTTTCCCATATTACCCCTGGTGCCATTTTTAGAAATTTCGGCAGCATTTCCGCTTAATTTTTGAGGTTCCAGCGTTTAGGAAACGCCTGAAAACCATCTATCCTAATCTAATTCTATCACGTACTATATCAGAGGCCTAGATTTTACGTAAAACTCACACTGTTTACATAAAATCGTTACATTATCACATATTTTTCTTTTTCTCCATTACAGCCATTTTCTTCTTTTTTTTTTTTTTTATACATTCTTTTCCACATTTTTCATACAAAAAATCATAAAATCATATAACAGTCTCAAACAATTAAATTGCGGAACGTAAAGGGGTCGGGATTTATACCGAATTGCAGTCCGGTCTCAAAGGCATAAACCCTAATTCTTCGTTCATCATCTTTGAGGTCCCGTCTTGCAAATTCGACTCCGCGGATGCGTCCGGAACGTCGAAAATAGGCTAACGGGCCAAACTTCTATTTTCGGTCAACAGTCGCCGTTGACCGGCGTTGACCGGCCGTTGACCGGCGGTGACGGTGGAAAATGAGTAGCCCATCTTGAAGATTTTGACGTGAGGAACTCATTGGTGGTGTCAATTTCACCATTTGAAGCTCCTATGGCCGGAAATCGACCCCCGAAAACTCGGTCACGGCGGCGACGGTGGAGCTCCGCCGTGCCGGACTTTTTCCCAGAAATTGATTGAGGGCTTTTGCTCCCCTCTTCACGGCGACCATTTCTGTACCGGTGGTGCAGCTCAACATCGCCGGAAACGACGGGTTTCACGGCGGCAACGGCGACGGGCGGAGTTGGGCAGCACGATCCGGCGGCCGTTGGGCTGAAACTCCACCTGAGTTTTATTCTACTCTTCACCACGAGTCTTTTGGGACCGGTTTCAGCTTGATCGGACGTCGGATGGTGAAGATACGGCGTCGCGAATTTTCCGGTGACCGGCGGCTTCGGGCGGCGCGTGCGCTCTCCTCCGGCGTCGGTTCCGTCGACTCGGCACACCGTTGAACTCAGCTCGGCGAGAGCTTTCCAACGGTGCCGGCGGTGTCGAAAACGGACACCGTTTCCGATGGTCGGTTACTATTCATCAATTGGGGTAGAGAGAGAAAGAGAAGTGATGAGAGAGAGAGCATGTGGACAATTGAGGACATTTCACTTTTTTCGTTCTTTATATACTTTTTCGCCTAAAATTTCAATATGGGCTATCCTGATTAATTTGGGCGTCCTGAATCCAAATATATCAGTTTTATTTTCATCTGAAGTCGTTTCGACCAATTTCTGATACTGCGAATTTTCGGTCAAAAATTACCCTTGTGCTCAATTATCAAATTTGAGCGTGCTGATAGGCTATCATTACTAATTTCGGAGTGCTGAACCCAAATTTATCAGTTTTATGTCAAGATAATATCATCTTGACCTACTTCTTGATACTGTGAGTGGCACACACGTGCACACACATAATATCACTATTACTCATTTTTCATCCTTTAACATTGTTAGAACTGTAACAGCCGGAAAAATTTTACTGTTTTCGGGAAATGTGTACATCATATGTACAGTATCGAGAAAAGGGTCAAGACGACATTTTCTCGACCTGAAACTGATATATTTGGAATCAGGATGCTCAAATTAGTCAATTGAGCACAAAATAGAAATTTCGACTGGGAATGCGAAAAATACACAGTACCGGAAACTGATCGAGATGACCTCAGATGAAGATAAAACTGATAAATTTGGATTCAGCACGTCCAAATTAGTCAGGATAGCCCAAGTTAAAAATTTTGGGGAAAAGAGTATAAATAGGAAATCTTGGGGGTTAAATTCACAAATTCCTCATAAATCCCAAAAATCCGAAATTCAACCCCAAAATTCTCTCAAATGTGAACAGTGACCAACTTTCACAAACGACCTCCGTTCACGACACCGCCGGCACCATTGGAAAGCTCTCGCCGAGCTGAGTCCAACGGTGGGTCGACGCGACGGAGCAGCCGCCGGAGCAAGCCGCACGCGCCGCCCGAAGCTCGCCAGAGCCGTGAAATTCAAATGGCCGTATCTCCGCCGTCCGGCCACCGTTTGCCACGAAACCGGTCCCAAAAGGTTCGTGGTGAAGAGTACTACAAAACCCATGTGGTGGTTCATGGCAACAACCGCCGTATCGCGCCGACCGAGCTTCGAGAAATCCACCGTCGCCGCCGTGGGATCCACCGTCGATTTTCGCCGATTCCGGCCAAATTGAGGAGAGCCACCGGTGCAGAAATGGTCATGGGGTTGTGGGGAGCAAAAGCCCTCAACCAATTTCGGGGAAAAAGTCCGGCACGGCGGAGTTCCACCGTCGTCGCCGTGGCCGTAGCTTTCGGGGGGATTTTCCGGTGATAGGTGCCTCCAAACATGAAATTGAGGCTACCAATGGATTCCTCTCGTCGAGCTCTTCAAGATGGGCTACTCACTTGCCACCGTCGCCGCCATTAACCGCCGGTCAACGGTGAGTCAACGCCGGTCAACGGCGGTCAACGCCGGTCAATGGCGACCGTTGACCAAATTTTGAAAATTGGCCCATTGGCCTATTTTCGACGTTCCGGACGCATCCGCAGAGTCGGATTTGCAAAACGGAACTCCAGATGCAAAGAATGAAAGAATAAAGTTTGTGCGATCGAGACCGAACTGCATTTTCGGTATAATCTCGACCACTCTTGTTCCTCAATTTATTAATTGAGATGAATGTATGTTAATGTGATGTATTGATATGAGAAATTGTAAAAGACAGAAAGAAAAATGAATGAAATAGCAGATATGAAAAAGTATGAAAATGTGTAAATTTTACGTAAAAAGTGTGTGACTTTTACATAAAATTAGGCCTCTGGTATAGTACGTGATAGATTAGACGAGGTTAGATGGTTTTGAGGCGTTTCCTAAACGCCGGGAGCCTAAAAAATTAAGAGGAAATGCTGCCAAAATTTTTAAAATGGCGTAAAGGGCATTTCTGGAAATAAAGGTTTAAAAATGTGATCGGGCAGGTAAACCCGAGCCCCTTATGAATTTAAGATAAGAAATGGAAAATAGATGTTTTAAGAATTGTAAAACGACCTTCGAGGCTTGAAATGTAAGAAAAGCAAGAAACCGACTTTTATGTCGGAATAGAACTTCCCGATGGCCGGGAATAGTAAAAATTGTGAAAAATATAGAAATTAACCTGGAAAAGGTCCGGTAAGTTTTTAAAAGTCAAATGGATAATTTTTGAGCTTAGAAAATTCAGTCTAAGTATTAAAACGAGAAGGTTAAGATTCAAAGACCCGCCAGGGGCAAAATGGTCATTTTGACCAGAAATTTCAGAAAGTTAGAAAAAGAGTCGTTAAAGTCTAGAACATAATCCTAAGGCTTTAATTAAAGTTTTAAAGGCCAAAGTTAAGAGTTAAGCATGGAAACAATGAGAAAAGTTCCGATTGGGGTAAAATGGTAATTTTGCCAAAAGTTTACAGAAAAGTTAAAAATGAAACGTTAAGCTCCTAAGTTCTTTATTAAGAAATAAAACGTAGTATTTTTACGTTTTATAAAGTTTTATATATGAAATAAAGATTTTAAATAACCGTTAATTTTTCGGTTATAGGAGTTCAACGGGACAGTGATGATGGACTGTCGAGGAACCACAGAAAGCTGATGTTAGCAGAATTGAGGTAAGTTCAGACATTTAATTGTCTGTGCACGAACAAATTGATATGATTATGTTTAGGTGAAAAAATATATTTTCCCCTAAACTATATAATTGTTTGATTTGTGATTAATGACGGGTGCACAACTATTGGTATAGTTGTGTATTAGACTGTATGGTTTATGGTATGACTGTGTAATTTATACTATTGTTACAATTGTTTCAGATTCACGGGAATCTGATTCTTTATATTGTCATGACTGCATTGAGTATTTGCATGCCTTATAATTAATGAGGCAACCTCCCAAGAATGTGAGGTATCGTTTTAATGAAACGATGAAAATAATGAGAATAAATAAATTAAGTATAATTTATATACTATTCTGTTTATGTTACAGGTTTGGACGAGAGGTTCCAAACTTACTGGATTCCATTTTTATGATTCCAGTTACTACATTATGATCGTATAGCAGTATTAGTGTTTGATTAATCACAGTATTAATAAGTGATGTTTACAGTCTTTATGACTACATAGTAAAGATGTTATCATATGTACACTTGAACATTAAACAACAGGGTAATGAAAACCTAATGTTTTGGCGTACCGGCCTCTCGCGAGGGGAGGTTATTTCATTGTTAAAGCAGAAGACATAGCACAGATAAGGGTGAGCCAGGGTAGCTCCCGGGCCCCTCTACAGCGCGCTTTTCGGTACGATCAAAACGGGCCCATATAGAGATAAAGTACAAATAAGATAATAAATGAACAGAATAAATCGAAAAACTGAGCATAAAACACTTAAGACATAATTGTTGTGTTTGACTGCAATGTGTTGCGCTAACTTATATGTTATGCGCATTTGTATATATATATGTTTATACATTACATGTTGTGCTAATTATTAAAGATATAGCATTACGGCACGAGGCCCATACAGTTTAACGGGCGCGAGGCCCATGATATATAGGGCATGAGGCCCATACAGTTTAACGGGCACGAGGCCCATACAGTTTAACGGGCGCGAGACCCATGATATATAGGGCGCGAGGCCTATATAGTGTGACGGGCGCGAGCCCAGGGCGCAAGGTCCATAAACTAAAAGTAATGAATGATGTAATGAAAGAAATAATGAGAAATATGAAGAAAAGAATAATTGGGTATAATATGAGCACTACCACATGATGTGATGTTTGTGCTAACCCTATATGTGATGTTATGTTAAGACATCATGGTAAAGTTTTAAGAGATGTCATGGGTGACATCAAAGGATACCACTGTTATTACAGTTGGTATGTTTATAGTTATTCTTATTTTATAGAATACTAATAGTTATCACAATTTATGTGATTATTTGTCATTACATCAGAGTAAAGTTTAAAGAGATGGCATGAGTTACATCAGAGTATACCACTGTTATTACAGTTGGTATAATTATAGTTGTTCTAATTTTATAGAATACTACTAGTTATCACAAATTATGTGATTATTTGTATTAATGCACGATATGTTTTTAGTAGTTATATACTACAGATAGTATATATGTTTATATGACAGAATATAACAGTATGATATACTGTTTTATGATTTATGTTTTTATGTTTGAACTTACTGAGCGTTTAGCTCACCAGTTTGTTCGTGTGCAGGTAACAAAGTTGAACAACCTGCCATTTGAGTTTATTGAAATACGGGATTGGTGGAATGGGTTGCGAATGTCATGTCAAAGGTTATGGACCCGCTATGCTTAATCCGTCAGATAGAAAGAGAGAAAGTGAGTAAGTGTAAGTATGTATATATAAAAAAAAAAAAAAATTCCGCACCTTTTTATATCAATATGAAAAGAACAAATAGTAGAAATGAGAAAAGATGTCAAGTGACAGGCCCGCGCGAGGCGGGGTGTTACAAGAATATTTTATTTTAGTTCTAAACAATATTAAATCACTTAATTTCACATTTTAACGCTTAAATTCAATGTGTAATTACTTTCCGAGAAATATGAATTTTCCCGGTTGTTACATTCATAATTTAAGTTACAACTTCAACAAGCTAAACATGATGGATAAACAATCCTCCAAAGAAACCCAAGTAAATAAATAACATCACACTTTATACTCGAATACAAACCAAAAGCAAATAATGTTCTGCTTGAATACATAGGAAATCAGATTTGAGAACTTTAGACACACACAATTAATTAATTACCTGCAAACATAAAGTGAAATATAAGAAGAATGTTAGTCTCCCAAACAAAAAATAGAATAACTATTATGCACTAGTTACTTTAGCCAAAAAAAAAAAGTATGTAACTAGTTTAAAGAAATTAAAATTTGTACAAAATTATTGTTTATCGAAGTATACAAACAACATACTCATGATCTTCGGCTTTCTTAATTAACAGAAAAGGCGAAAGGAAGAATAGGTACTTGTGTGTGTGTGTGCGGGCAAAAAAACACACACATAAATACGTATATAATAACACACACCTCAAGAACAGTAATTTAAACTAGAAATTATCACTATACGGCACATTCTAATCAAATACTTACTGTTCTTCATCTTGGCCGGCAGTAGTTGCAGAAGTAGTAGCACTCTCTGTTGCTCTTAATATGCGGAAAAAATGAAAGGAGTCATTGGAATGTTTTTATATATTTGACAAATATAAATACAGCCTTTTGACGAAATATATAAGTATACATGCTGGCATGTAAGCAACTTACTTGCGATCTTCCCTTGCAGTACTAGTACTAGTTCCAGAAGTAGTAACTTCCTCTACTTCTCTCAACCTAAATTTGAATGATAAATTTAATTAACTACAATTGAAAAATACTATTCAAATAGTATTTTAATGTAACATATGTATGCTAGTCTGATAATAGAAGAAAGATGTAAGTAGGATAATGCCATTTATAAAATATTCAATAATATATAAGCAACTTACTCTTCGTCTGTAATATTCCCGGAAGTACTAGCTTCCTTTTTCTTTTTCTTGATATCTGTTTACATGATTAAATATATAGAAAGCATAACACGATAAGATAAATATAATTATGTTCAACTTTCCACTGCAGTGGAGAGCCAACAAAGAAGCCAAATATAGTAGACTACGTTAATAAACGAGGTACTGCAAAAATACATTTTGCTTCAAAATAAATTGTTGAAGCCATCGGAAGATGTAAACTGAACGGAAGTCACCATAATCAACAAGTACAGTCATAGGACTTGCCTCCCATCATGAGGAGATTTGCAAAAGTAGTACTCTCTGTTGCTCTTAATATGCAGAAAAAGTGAAAGGAGTCATGAGAATGTTTAAATATATTTGACAAATATAAATATAGCATTTTGACGAATATATAAGTATATATGCAGGCATGTATGCAACTTGCTCATGATCTTCGCCTGTAGTAATAGTACTAGTTACAGAAGTAGAAACTTCCTCTACCTCTCTCAACCTAAATTTGAAATATAAATTTTTATAAATACACTTGAAAATAGTTTTTAAATAATATTGCAATTTAACATATTTGTATGTTATTAGGATCATAAAAGAATTATTAATAAAATATTCAATTATATGTAAACAACTTACTCTTTGTCTGTAGTACTTCGGGAAGTACGATCAAATTTCTGTAGCATTTTCTTGATCCCTGTTTAAATATGTAGTAGGATAAGATAAGTATATAAAGATTCATAAGGAATCAATATAATTATATTTAAATCCCCAATACAGTGGAAAGCCAAAAAATAAAAAAAAAACATATATAGTAGACTACATTAATAAACTAGAGGTACTGCAAAATTACATTTTGTTTCAAAATAAATTGTTGAAGCCATTGGGAGATACAAACTGAATTGAAAGTCACTAAAATCAGTAAGTGCAGTAACAGGACTTACCTCTCAGGACGAGGAGATTTGACAGTGAGATGACCTTTCTTTGTCCTTCACGATTTTCAAAATCGAATAAGACTCGTTGCACATGATTAACAGTTTGAAAATCTTGAGACATTCTGAACTCCTTTGGCATTGAGTGAAAAAGAAGGAATTTAAGATTTTGTAGATACTGTAGTCCTGACGGCACCTCGTTCATTTGAGGACAAGGCCCGATAACTAGTTCTTCAAGCATAGGCAATGCGGTTTCCTCCACTATCAACGAAACCAGTTTTCTCATGTCCCAGAGGTGGAGCTTCTTTAGGTTTGGAAACATTCGTTTCTTGAAGCAAAGTTGCTCACCAACATATGCATCCCAAGACAAGTGAAGCTCCAAAAGATTGTGCATTTTCTGAAGGACTTGAAGGGGATCATCTTCTAACATTGAATACCTAAGCCTTAGTTTGACTAGAGTACTTTGAAGTTGTGTGAACCATTCTGGTAGCTTCTTTAGATGCCCTTTTATGTTAATATTCCGAAGAAACTGAGGGGGTGATATCATGCAATGTAAATCAACAACCTCATTTTCACTTGTTGAGCCTACAATTAGAGATTCAAGCAGCTTCATCTTCTCAACACTGCTACACAGAGACCTCCAGTCTTCACTTCTCACCCTCAAAATTCCCAACGTCCTCAACTGTGTCAAGTTGCCCAATTCTTTGAACAGATCACTAGCTCCTTTATCGTCAACCTCGATATAAAGTAACTTTTGCAAAGCTTTTAAGAACCCAATTCCTCCCACCACTTTTATTCCTCGCCGTCCCGACATAACAGCTTCCGTACCCGTGTGTTCCACATTGAGAGCATAAATATTTCTCAACTTACAAAGCCTTTTGATCATGTCAGCTGGTAGCTCGCACACAAATGAACTCCTTACATCCAACGTCTCTAAGTTTTCTAACTTCGCAATGGACCAGGGTAGCATCTTCACTTTTGTCCCCCTTACACTCAAATATCTTAAGTCAAATAAGCTTCCAATCTCTTTAGGGAGGTGATGCAGATGTTGAGCACCTTCAAAATCAAGTACTTTTAAGAACTTGAAATTCATCGTGAATTTGGGTACGATAGAATTGAGTATGTCATCTTCACGAAAAACAATAACAGAGTGGACATGAGAAAAAGAGTTGCCCAGCAAATCACTATTTGAGCTGTTGAGCATGATTGATAGACGTCGTGTGATTCCTGTCAATTCTGACTGATCAATATTTCCTGAAAAAACTTGACAAAAACTTACTTCCTTTGTCTTCTTGAGAATAATCTCATGTATAAGATCATGAATACGACATTTTTTAGCCTTTCCAGTCACGTCAAGTTCTGCAGCTTCAACCAAGCTTCTGTCTATTAGCTGATTCATATAATCTTGTGCAACTTCTTCTAATGTCTTGCCCTCCACTGCTTTAATAAAGCCCTCAGCTATCCATTGTCTAATTAACCTTCCATTCCTTATAGAATGACGACGAGGAAACATCCCAAAGTACAAAAGGCAAGATTTAAGGTAGTAAGGCAACTCGCAGTAACTGAGGGACAAGATTTTTATGATACAATTTAATTGAACATCATTCTCCAACTCTGAACTGAGGCTAGCATGGAATTTTCGCCACTCGGTAATGGTCTTCTGTTTTGTTGACAGAAGACCAGCTATAACTACAATTGCAAGAGGTAGACCTTTGCATCTTTCAACAATCTTACAAGAAATCTCCTCTAATCCCTTAGGACAGCGACCTTCAGCTCCGAAAGTCCTCTTACGGAACAGTTCCCAAGCCATCTTCATTGGCAAAAGCTGCATCTTATGGTTATCGACAGAGAATCCATGAACAGTTGACAAACGTTGGCAAGAATCGGCCACTTGCATCTTCCGAGTAGTGATCATTATTCTTCCAACAGCCTCGTCAACGATTAAAGCATGTACCACACTGCCCCAGAAATCTTCTTCCCAAACATCATCAAAAATGACAAGATACTTCTTCCCTGCCAAGTACTTTTTCAACATGTCCTTGAGTTCTTTCTCAGCCATTGTATCAATTTCTTTAGGAATAGGCGCTTTAGTCGACGTATAAAGCTCCTTAATCAAGGTTCTTAGTATCTCTTCTCTCTTGAAAGGGTGAGGCACTTCAACCCAGGCATGACATTGAAAGCTTACTTGCACCTTCTCGTAAACTTTTTGGGCAAGAGTGGTCTTCCCCGATCCTCCCATGCCGACCACTGGGACAACGGTGCATTGTGATGACTCATCTGACAAAACATCAACCAGTTTCTTTTCTGCAGATTCAATGCCCACGAGCTTATCTTCTTGAGTAGTTTGGAAAGGTTCTAGATGGTCTTCAGAAGAAACCACAGGAGTAGTGGTGTGTGTAGACCCTTCCTTGGATTTAACAAAACCGTCCTTTATACCTCGTTCATGGATTTTATTAAACCTCCCTTTTATACGCCGTATCTGCACAGCCAAGACATGTCGTTGTATCATTTTTGAGCAGCAAAAATACACGAAGGAAGCAATTTGTCTGACACATTCTTGAAACCCCCCTTCATTGCAGTCAGGTGGTTGTTCTGCCACATGATGTGTGTACTCTGTAACAAGATCCTCAATTTGAAATGCAACTTCCCGTAGTTCCTGCACCCATGACTTAACGCCATTGCTGTTGTTGTCCCGTTCATTTTCTGCCATCTTATCAACATCCTTTAGGAGAGAGTGGATGTTCTCCAACTGTTTGGAAATTTCACGAACTTCTGTGTGGACTTCTGTCAACAACCTTGCTTCTGCTGCCAATAATGAGGCCAGCTGGTTTACAAGACTGCCTATTGCAACCTCAGCCATTTGCTGTAGCTTTCAGCACATCATAACTTGTTATGTTTTTGGGTAATCAACGAGCCTTTCCCAGCTCTTCCAGTTCCTCTATCTTGATCAACTGGAGAAAAAGTCAACATAGAGTTTTTCATTAGCCTTCTTGTTGGTATGACTATTTCATTTAGTGCACATATATGCCGTAGGAAGGTAAATAGTAGGAGAATTAACCAAATCCATGAATTCACTTAATCTGTTCAATCCAATCCAGTTGTTGGATTGGGGTAATCCTATTTACTACGCCAAATGTTAAGAAATTGGATTGAGGATTTCCAAGTTCTCATAAGTCTATGAATCTGAACCACCCATATATAAACATATAAGATTGATACAAAGTAAAAGTAATATTAATGAGTGATAAATACCTTATTTTGAGTTTATAATTATTATTTGTTTTTAAAAATACCGTTTGACTTGGTTTAAACTTATCATGTTATTAGGGTTCTGTATTTTAAATGGAGTAAATATTAACGAATTCTATTTGGATGCTTATGTCTTGTTTTGCTTGCTTAAATTTGATTTCTTTTTTTTATTTTTTCCAAAGAAATTATAACAAATAAAACATTGTCAAATCCTCCTAAGTAGGATTCTCAATTTTTTTAATCATTGTTTTATTTATTTATTTATTTTTTTGAACTTAGAGATAGGAAATTCAAACTCTATACCGTTAAGTGAAGTTAGATATGACGTGAATTCTTTTGACAGATTCAGCCTAATTAATCTTTGTAATGTCACTTATAAGGTAATATAAAAGATTATAATGTCTCAATTTTGGCAATTCCTAGATAGACTAATTTCCCCCTTCTTGTCTGCTTTTATTCCTGGAAGATGGATCGTAGAAAATACTGTGTTGACTGGGAGATTCAACGTGTGCTGAAGAGGAAAAAAAAAAGGGAGGGGAGGCTTCTTGGGGATTAAGATTGCTACGAATAAAGCTTATGATAGGATGAAGTGGTTCTTTCTAAGAAAGGTGTTGGCAGCGTTTGGGTTTGGGGAGGAGTTCATTTAATTAGTCTTTCAATGTTTTTCTTCAGTTCAGTTCCAAATATTGTTGAATGGAATCCCATTGAAAACTTTTAATCCTCGTAGGGGATTAAGACAGGGAAATCCTCTATCTCTCTATTTGTTTATTCTAGGCGCAGAGGTACTATCTAGACTACCGATGAGGAATGAAGATAAGGGGCTGATACACGGGGTTCGGATTGGAAGGAGGACGCCAGCAAATTCCCCATTTGATGTTCACAAAGGACATGATTTTATTTTTGTAGAGTAGCTACCTTGGAGGTGAATGCATTTTGAAATGCATTCACAAATACAAGACTTGGTCAGGGTAGCGAATTAGCCTAGCAAACTCGGTCCTCATATTCTCCAAAAACACAGCTGGTTATCTACGTTGAGAGATTGCAGCGATTACCCAAATGAGTGAAGTGGATATTGGGATCAAGTATTTAAGGAACCCACTTTATTTACACCCTAAGAGAGGTGAGGATTTTTACTACTTGACAGAGCGGGCGTATGCTTCGATGGAAGGTTGGATGTCAAAAGACTTTATCTCGGACAGGTCGCTTAACCCTTATTAAGTCGGTGGTTCAAGCAATTCTAGCCTATGTGATGTCTTCTTACAAAGAGCCTGTAATGTACATAATTATTTTGTAATAAGTAATTAAGTTTATGAATACTATTTAATTACTAATTTGAATGGATTAAACGAAATAAAAAAACGTTTAATTTCTATTCATACAATAAAAAGGACAATCGAAAATAAATCAGTTCACCTTATTTACTTTTGAGCAATATATATATTGAGTAATATATTATTACATGTATATGCATGTGTAACATGTGATTTCAAAAAATTAGTCAAGATGACTTTTTCTTGATACAAAACTGATATAATTAGAATCAATATGCTCAAATTAATCAATTGAGCACAAAAAATGAATTATGAACGAAAAATACACAATATCAAAAAAATGGTCAAGATGACATTTTCTTCATATAAAACTGATATATTTATAATTAATATGTTTAAATTAGTCAATTAAGTACAAAAAGTGAATTATGAACAGAAAATATGTAGTGTCGGTAAATTGATCGGGATGACCTTTACCTAACATAAAACTGATATATTTAAAATCAGTATGCTCAAACTAGTCATTTAAGCATAAAAAACTTTTACAGATAAAATTTACACTGCAAAAGCTTGCTTAGGTAAGCAAAGAGACATGAAGTGATGGCAATCCCTTGATTTAAGGAGGGTAGATTAGCTTTTTGTTAAAAAATTAGGATTTTGGAGACAAAGAGTACCATGCATTAAGGTGTACATTTATTGCTAAAATTTTGGCCATTCCTTGTAGCCACCAATCGGATTTCTTCATGGGAAGAGTAGCTAAGATTTGTGTCCCATCAAACTTGTTTAGTTAGGCTTATAAACTCATTTAAGCTTAGCCTATAAATAGGCCACCAAACCATTTAGAGTCACTTTTTCTTTCTTGCATTCTTAAGGCCACCAAAAGGAACATAAGTCCCTCTTTTTCTCTAGCCATTGGCCAAACCTATCTCTACCCAAAGACAGAAAAAAAATTTGCCTCTCACTTGCTTGGATTGAAGCCCATTTCTCAAGCCACACTAAGGTAATACACCACACCCTTCCTTAGTAATACTTCCTTTAATTAAGTTTTGATCTCAAGAGATTTATGGTGTATTTATGTTCATGGGTCATAATAAGTTTTATTTTGAGCCTTAGATGCCTTATTATGTTGATCATGTGGTTGTGAGGTTGTGTTTATGATTGTATGGTTTGTGATGTGTATAGATCATTAGGGTTTACACTAAAACCAAATATGTCATTTTTTTAGCCATGGTTTTCATTATTTTCAAGCATGATGATGGTAAAATCAAGAAAAGTGCAAAACATAAAAGTTTTAGAAAATCTTGTTTGGACATTTTTGTGTCTAATGAGCCTTGGCTAAAAATGACGTTAAGACAGGCAAATGGGCCATTTTTTGGCTAGAGGTCAAAACTAAAACAGTAAACCTAGAAACAAGGGTAGTTTTAGGTTTTTACTATTTTCAAGCATGATAATGGTAAAATATAGAAGAGTACAAAACATAAAAGTTTTAGAAAAATTTGTTCTGGATATTTTTGTGTCTAATAAGCCTTGACTAAAAATGACATTAAGATAGGCTAATGGGTTATTTTCTGACCGGAGGTCAAAACTGGAATAGTAAACCTGGAAACAAGGACAGTTTTAGGTTTTTGCAAAAACGAGCAAGCTCGGGTCCGAATCTGGTTTCAAGCACAACACGAAAAATGTAGACCACGTCGAAATGTTAAAAATGGGTCACGTTAACATCAAAAATTCTACCAGTTTGGAACCAAAACAGAATGTTTTTAATTAGCCTTAAAAACTGGAAAATTTTCTAATAAGGTGCAAAGATAGCCACGGGTTTTAGATGTTTAGGACTGGTAGAATCCGAACTGAGCTCCGTGCTAAACATGAAAGTTGTCTGTCTCGTCGAGATCTTGAAGTTTCGCGTTTGTCGATTCTGCAAATTATGTATCTACGAACAAGTAGGAAACAGATTTTCAAAAAAGGCTCAAAAATCACGTTTTTAAATTAACACCAACAATTTTATTTTAAAATGATATAAAGAGTTTAAATGAATACTCCACCTTCCAACGAGGTGTTAAGAGGTTTATTTTTAAAATCATAAGGAAACATATTTCTCACAAATGAAGAAATTTCTTTTGAACCACTTTTAAAATCAATAAGATTTTTAAAGAGATACATCGGTTAGCTAATTAGCCAATTAGCCAACGTTACCAAGAAAAAGAGAGATGTTAATTAATTTATTAAGGAAATAAATTAATTAACTATGATTAGAAAGTAATTAATCGAACTTTCAAAAAGAGAGTTATCTAGTACCGAAAAGAATCAGTAATAAATGCCAACCATCGTTTTAGTCACTAACGATGTTAGTAGCTTAAAAACAAGTATCAATGAGATGCGTAATGATTATAAGTAGACACCTGTATCACAACAAGGGCGCAATATAAATCTGTCTATAAAATAGGTAAGTATAACTCTGCCTACAACATGGATGAAAATGTTTTCATACAATTTTTTTTACGATAAGCATGTTACTATTCCTTAATCATGTATGATTAATGAATAACATGATAAAGACCACGACATGATAAAATTAGTTTATGATCTTTATAATTGGTTAATTATGAATAAGTTAAGGCATGTTAAGTGTGTCGTACCAGCTTGCCGACCTAAGGGGAGGATTCATGTACAAGCTCCAAGCCAAGAAAAATTCGATCTCGGTAAAGTTGGGCCTTGCAAACCTTAACTTCCTGATGATCACGCGCTTTTGGCACAGACACATGGACGCTTAGACAAGTTATGACCAATGATTATGATTAAGAATAATATGATGAATTCATAATGAAGCATAATCAGTTCATGCATGACTCATGATATGCTTTTAAGGTTATAATTTTGCAAAATAGCATTGTACTTACTGAGTGTAAAGCTTATTATGTGTGTTCATGCTGTAGGTAAAAAACCTATGAGTTAATCTCCAATGGACGATAAAGGCGGCAGGTGAATGTGAAGGTTGGGTCATGGATAATATCATAAGATTTGCTTCCACAATATTTTAAGTAATTTTTATGAAAACCAGAATAATATTTTGATTAAGTAGTTTATATTAAAAAAAAAATAGTTTAGTACTCTCTGTTACATATATGTTTATGTATAGAATTAAGGTATGACAACTATTTATGTATTTTGAAAAAGTATGATAAAACATATAAGATAGTTAAAAAAAATCCCGAGAAATTACGATATTATGTTTAAGTATGATTAAGTGACAGCCACGTTATGGCGGGTCATCATAGTTAGTATCAGAGTAATATCTTGCCATCCTACTTCACATCGCCGCATGCCCGCTTCATCCATCCAAGTAAGTCAGTTTATATTTCGTATTGTTAGTATATAAATTAATATTTAAATTATAATATATATAGCCATGGCCGCACCAATAGACCCCCATCAGAGAGAAGATGATCGTGATGTAAGTTTTGCTTTTACCAACGTAGATCCCGATCAGTTCGATGGCCGCCGCCGACCTTACGAGCTCACAGATTAAATCCATCGTATGGAGGTTGTATTTCATACCTACCATGTCCCACCTCATTTATAGGTGGAATTAGTGAGTAATAGGTTAGATGAACCTGTGCTAGCTTAGTGGTTAGAATGACGTAAGGAAGGAGCACCTATGGTGAACTGGGCTAATTTCTGCCGAGAACTCTGCATTACTTTTGCACCACCTCCCTTTGATGAGGCCCTCAAGCCAGAAAGGAAAGTGGATATTTGGAAAGATATGCATGAGAAGCGTTATGATGTCCTTTTAGGTATTTGGGATGCTTATGAGTGGGAGACTATGACTCACTATTACCAGAGATTTTAGGATGCCATACTACCCCACATTCCCTTAGATATACCTTTTAGCGAGATAGCAGGACTCTTATGGAAGGGAGTCCCAAGGGATGTGAAGGAGCACTTTTTTCTACCCTCTACACCATGAGGATTTAAGGCGTTTCATACGAGAAATAGTGGATGCAGAAGTTGACGTGAGGAATTATAAGCAAGCTCGCGTTATTATGGTCATTGCCAACATTAAGGATGAGCCAGCTCTACTACACCAACATGACGCTAATGACGGTGACCCAGTAGCTCCAGCTTATCAATACACAGAAGAGGCTCCTATCCCAATTATACCATTAGCTGAGTATCACCCTAATGATGATGAGGCCATGGGAGACCCCGTACCAGCCCCACCATCTCCAAAGCATCATCCTGAGGCAGGTGACGATGATGACGATGACATCCCTAACTTCTTTAGTGAGGATGAGGAGACAGATGAAGATGAACCTGATCCTCAAGTCATTGTGGCTAGTAACGATGAGATAAGCTTCGATGAAGAAGAGAAGGACCCAGAGGAGTTTTTCTTTGATAAGGATGAGGAGGAGATCATGTCCGATGCAGAGTCAAGACTTACTTCAGAGTAGCCGAGTCTCACCTCCCTTGTAGTCTTTTTGTTTAAGTCATGTATATAGGTATTATAGGAAGTAGTAGCCTACTCCCACTAGGCTTAGCCATGTATATCTCGGAAAGTGCCTATTACTCCCGACGGACTAGACTAACATATTTTTGTTTATACGAGTGTTTATACAAGAGGCAGTATGGAAAGTAATACACTATTCTTAAATGATATTTGTACGTTTGATGACTAGCACATGACATATGGTGCATTAGAAAGTGTAGAGTAACTTCTGGTACCATAATGATGTTTTGATGACATGATATGATATGATATGGCATGATGATATTGAATATCATGATATGTAAGACATGATTAAAAGAAAAGATGTAACATATATGATAGTAAAGTAATTAAACCAAGCGATATGCAACTATACTTTCTAAGTATGAAAGCAAAAGATTCTCAAACTTTTCCTATTATAGAATAGGACTTCGAAAGTTAATATAGTTCGACCCCGCTTACAAGTAGCCTGAGCACCACGGGATGAGGATTTAGTGGCCTAACTTGCAGCTATGAGGGAAATGTTGGAAAATCAACAATGTGACATGAACCAAATAAAAGATCAACTAAGCTAGCGAAACCAAGCTCCATCGGTAGCAGGGGTGCCAGCTCAAGAGGTTTCACAGGCCCAGGGGATTTTGCAGGAGCAAGTAAATCCCCCAGTCTAGGAAATTCCACAAGGATAGGAATTTCCTGAACTGCCACCAGCACCTCCAGTAATGGCTATTCCTATGGTAGCAAATGTTCCTTAGTTGGTCTTCAAGGAGGGCGAGTTATATGAGAGGTTTTGACATAGAAAGTGCCAGAATTTGAAGGATCTACCAACCCTCTAGAGGCTGATGACTGGCTAACAGATATCCAAGTAATCCTAGACTTTATGAGACTAACAGACTAAGAGAAAGTTATGTGCGCATCATTTACCCTTGAAGGGAGGCACATCAGTAGTAGAAAATAGTGGCACTCAAAAGAAATGTCAATGAAATGAGATGGACTGAGTTCATTGAAGAATTTAAGGAAATGTACTTCAATGAAAAGGCACTAGTTGTACAACAAGACGAATTCATTAACTTGCATCAAGGAAATATGATTGTGATAGAGGCAGTCAAGAAGTTCAAACAATTGGCTCGACTTTGTCCTAACCCGGTGCCTACAGAGAGGGAAAGAGTCAGGCGGATGCTAAAAATGTTTAGGATGGATATTATAATTTAGGTTTGTAGTGGTAGTCAAGGATTGACAACTGTTCCAGAATGCATAAGTAGGGTCATCTGAGTTGAATATTGGTTAGGTCAGGATAGGGAACGAAAGGCTCAAATCTTCAAGGCTGAGAAGAAGGAAAAGGCTCAGGCCAGCTGGCTCAAAGGAAGCAGAATCAAGCATCTCAACATAGAGGACAAAATACTGGCACTGGTCAGAATAGCAAGCAACCTGGTAACAACCATAAGGAAGGGAAATCTAAGCAACCAAGGTTAATAAAAGAACTTTCAGCAGAAGAAGAACAACTGAGGGAGAAATGGCAACCAATATCCAACGTGTCCAAAATATGGAAGGGGGCATCCAGGAGAATGCAGATTAGGCACAAATAATTGCTTTATTTGTGGCAAGGAAGGTCACTATACCAAAAACTATTTTTCTAACCCACAGAACCAACAGAATCAGGCTCGTGTGATAAGCAATCAGCTCTATGCCTCTTAGGCCAGAATTGAGGGCCCTTCAATCTCGCAAGGCAGGTTGGAAGCTCCGGACAACCAAGGGAAAATATATGCTTAAACACGGAATGATGTCAAAGCTGGAACTTCTATTGTGGTGACAAGTCAGCTTTCCATTGCCAACTCAAAAGCATTGATGTTATGTGATTCTAGAGCTACTCATTCTTTTGCATCATCTAAGTTTGTTAGAAAAATAGATAGGGACTTTGATAGGATTAACTAGACTTTTAGAACAGCTCTCATCATTGACATGTACGATTGCAATGTGATTTTAGGGATGGACTTCCTTATGAAGTATAATGCTATTATTGACTGCCAGAAGCAGAAAGTTGCTTTTAAACCTATCAGATGTGAGAAGTTTGTCTATTCGAGTATGTCACTGAAGCAACTAAAGGCGATGATTTCAACAATGAAGGCTCATAAGATGTTAGCCAGTGGTTGCATGGGATTTCTAGCACACATAATAGATAAGACCCAAGAGACAAAATTAGGACCTGGAGATGTGCAGATAGTCAAGGAATTTGTGGAGGTATTTCCAGAAGATATTCTAGAACTTTCACTAGAGCGTGAGATCTCATTCGAGAGAAAGCTTTTACCAAGGTCAGCACCTATCTCTAAGGCCCCATGCCAAATGGCCCCTACAAAGCTCACGGAACTCCAAGCCCAACTAAAGGACTTGATGGACAAGGGATTTATTCGTCAAAGTTTTTCACCATGGGAAGCACCTGTGCTATTTGTAAGAAAAAAAAAATGGAACACTGAGGATATGCATAGACTATAGATAGCTAAACAAGATCATGATTAAGAATAAGTATCCATTACCACAAATTGACGACTTGTTTGATCAACTTAAAGGTGCTGCAATATTTTCAAAAATCGATCTGCACTCGGAGTACCACTAACTACGAATTAAGGACGAGGACATGCCCAAGACAACTTTCCGAACACGATATGGGCATTATGAGTTTCTTGTTGTGTCGTTTGAGCTAACTAATGTCCCAACGGCCTTCATGGATTTAATAAATCACGTATTTAAAGACTATCTGGATAAGTTTGTCATTGTATTCATCGATGACATACTTATATACTCCAAGATATGGGAAAAGCATGAAGAGCATTTGAGAATTATCCTATGTGTATCAAAGGATCACTAGCTATATGCCAAATTTTTTAAGTGCGAGTTTTGGTTAGAGAAGGTTTATTTCCTAGGTCACGTAATCTCTAAGGATGGAGTATCCATAGACCCCGTGAAGATTGATGCAGTTAGTGCATGACTAGCCTCGAAGAATGTGACAGAAATACGTAATTTTCTTGGTTTATTAGAATATTACCAGTGGTTTATCGAAGGTTTTTCAAAGTTAGCCGCACCACTTACAGCACTCACCAAAAAGGGAAAAAAGTTCGAGTGGATAGAAAAATGTGAAGAAAGTTTTCAAGAGCTGAAACGGTGACTCACAGGCCCTCCAATGTTGACCATTCCAGATGCTAGCCAAGGAAACTTCATAATTTATAGCGATGCATCTAAGATTGGATTAGGAGCCGTCTTAATGCAGAATGACAAAGTAGTTACATATGCCTCGCGATAGCTTAAGGATCATGAGAAATACTACTTAATGTATGATCTGGAACTCGCAGTTGTAATTTTTGCACTAAAGATTTGGAGACACTACCTTTATGAAGTCAAGTATGAGATCTACACCAATCACCAAAGCCTCAAGTACATCTTCATGTAGAAGGAGCTCAACATAAGACAACGAAGATGGCTAGAATTGATCAAGGATTATGCTTATGAAATCCTTTATCATCCAGGAAATGCCAACAAAGTGGCCGATGAATTGAGTCGAAAGTCCTCCACATCACTTATGGTTATTAGTGCTCTGCCTAAAGCTCCCCAAATGGATTTATGCAACCACGAGATTGAGATTTTGATGGGAAGATTATCTGACATGACTCTCCAACTGACACTTTTGGATGAGATCAAAATTGGCCAAGGACTCAATTTGTCCTTGATTAAATCAAGAAGGGAAGCTATGGAAGAAAAAGGTTCAGAATTTAGTGTCTCTAAAGACAACATGCTCTACTACAAGGATAAATTATGTGTTCCAAATGATGAAGATCTCAAGAAATGAATCCTTTCAGAAGCTCATGAGACGCCATACTCTATACATCCGGGAGCAACCAAGATGTATAAAGCTCATGGATGAAAATGTTTTCATACAATTTTTTTTTACAAGTATGTTACTATTCCTTAATCGTGTATGATTAACGAATAATATGATAAAGACCTCCACATGATGAAATTAATTTGTGATCTTCATAATTGGTTAATTATGAACAAGTTAAGGCATGTTAGGTATGTCATATCAGCCTCCCGATCTAAAGGGATGATTCATGTACAAGCTCCAAGTTAAGGAAAATTTGATCTTGGTAAAGTTGGGCCTTATAAACCTTAACTTTCCAATGATAGCGTGCTTTTGGTATAGACACATGGGCTTTTAGACAAGTTATGACCAATGATTATGATTAAGAATAATAAAATGAATTCATAATGATGCATAATCGGTTCATGTATGACTCATAATATGTTTTTAAGCTTATGGTTTTGCGGAATAGCGTTGTACTTGCTGAGCGTAAAGCTCATTATGTGTGTTTATGCTGTAGGTAAGAAACTTATGGGTTAATATCCTATGGACGATAAAGGCGGCAGGTGAATGTGAAGGTTGGGTCATGGATACCATCACAAGATATGCTTTTGCAATATTTTGAGTAATCTTTATGAAAACTAAAATAATATTTTGATTAAATAGCTTATATGTAAAAAAAATGGTTTTGTAGTCTCTGTTACATATATATTTATGTATGGTGTTAAGATATAACAACTATTTATGTTTTTTGAAAAAGTATGATAAAACATATAAGGTAGTTAAAAAAAATCCCTAGAAATTACAATATTATGTTTAAGTATGATTAAGTGATGGTCATGTTATGGTGGGTCGTCACAATTAGGAGGTAATTAATCGAACTCTCAAGAGGAGAGTGTGATAACCGAGAAATCTACATTCTCGAAAATATTTGTACAAATATGTAAATAAATGTACATTTACAGTGACACAGTTCACAGAATAAAGAGCAGAGGAAAATTTTGATTAATCAAGTTTTTAATCAAAATTTGAAAATGAATTAATGAATATAGTTTAAAAGCTAAGCATTAATTTAATTATGATGTTTTAAAAATTTATAGAAAAGTATGTGAAAAATACATACTAAGAGATCAATGGCACACAAGTGAGCCACATTAATCAATGGCCAAAAGAGTAGCCAAACAAGGCCTTACAAAAAAAAAAAAAAAAAAGAGAAAGCAAGGGAGAGAGTGTGAGTGGCACGTGAGCAAAAGAGAGAAAGGGAATTAATTCCCTTAGCTGCACAACAGCCGGCAGAAAGAGAAAAGAAAGAAAGAAGAAAAGAAAGAAAGGAAAGAAAGAGAGGAAGTGGCCGAGAAAGAGAGAGAAAAGAAAAGGAGAAATCCAAGCAAAGTTCGGATTTTCTAGTGCAAGCAACAGATCAATCAAGATTCGATCAAGGACTAGTAGCAAGGAAAGCTCACGATTAAAGTAAGGTAAACCCTAGTTCTCACGTTTTTCGTTTGGAGAAAATCTGGGGTTTTGAGAGAAAACAGAGAATGTGAGTGAATCACATTTAGGTTTTCGGTTAAAAATCGAAATGTGATTCGAGTCTAGACGTTTTCAAACACGAATCCATGAACAGATGGTTTAGAAAACCGAGTTTAGCGAAATTTCTTCACAAAAACACAGATTTTTCAAAAGTTAAGTCAAGAGAGATTCATAAGCAAAATGTGGAATTTTTGCTTATGAAATCATGGATTTGTGATAGTAGGAATGTAGTAGACACCTTGAAATGATCTTATGAAGATCGATTTCAAGTGTAAGAAGCAGAACAAAGGCCATAAAAGCCTTAGCAAAGCAGAGCAGAGCAGTTCGGACCCAGAATCTTGATTCTGGTATAAACACGGGCGTGTACAAGGGCGTGTTCAGAACACGGCCCCGAACATGCCCATACGCATGACCGTGTTGCAAGAAAAAAATCAGACCCGAGAGGTACACGGTCAAGAACACGGCCGTGTATCAGACCGTGTCAAGGGGCACACGGTCAAAGAGAGGCGTGTAAGTAACCGTGTAAGAGGACAGAGGAGTACACGGCCAGTAACACGGCCGTATACCCACCCGTGTAAGCATACACTGGCATGTTCCAGAAATTACACGGCCAGGCTTAAAAGTTCAGAGGGGTACGCGGGCACGGACACGGCCGTGTAGGAGGGCGTGTTCGAGGCCAGAGAGTAAAAAAAAAAAAAAGAGTCTGGAAAGGAAAATTTTCATGTTTTGCCATATTTCCAGTATAAGATAAATATGGTAAATAATCAGTGATTTTGCCATTTATAGGAGTCCAAGCCAGAGACCCCAAATCAGCAGTCTCAGAGCAGCAGCAGCTTACACTAGAAGATTTTCTGTAAGTTCAAGCATTGTCCTGACTGCAACATGGACAAGCTTGCTTTATTACAATGTTGTGTATATTGTATGAGGTGTTGTTAGACATTGATTGTCTGCATCACGATGTTATGTCAGTTTATGTCAGTCACAGCACAGGTCAATTCATATCAGTGCATGTCATGCATATAGAGTTGCATGTCCCAGTACACAGACCAGACAGTACCAGAACGAGAAAACAGTTAGGTGCACAAGGCACTTTAGTGTGTTGATTAATTCACACCCCAGTAAATTGATTAACAGGTTCCGACTGTGGGGGCAATCAGTATGCTACCCAGTTGGAACACCAGAAAGATGGTAATTAACCAGTTATTGGCGTATCGGCCTCTCAACCCACGGGGAGGTTACCATGTTTAGCATCAGTTAAGACTGAGGAGGTCAGCACTAAAGTACCGCTCCCGGTTGCGCTAACATGTCGGTACGTCCAATCAGGGGCCCAAAACCAGAACTAAAATAACAGATTAATGTTCTAAGACTAAACCTTTAGTCAGTACAGCATGTTTACAGAGTCCAGTCAGCATGAGCACAGCAGTACAACATGAGTACAGCAGTCAGCATGAGTACAGCAGTCAGCATAAGTACAGCAGTACAGCATGAGTACAGCAGTACAGCATGAGCACAGCAGTATAGCATGTTAGTTACATGTTTTTATGTTTGAACTTACTGAGCCCATAGCTCATTAGTTTGTTCTCATGTTGCAGGTAAGAGACCTGTTCACCAGTAGTATTGGTGGACGACGAACAGGGTAGACGCATACTGGGCAGGATTGGGCGAGGGATATTGGTCACATTTAATCTTCCGCTGTATATATATTTTGAATGTAATTTTTCAAGAGACAAGTTTTCAAGTCAAAAGCATGTGATAGGGGAATCATGATCATTTTGTTAACATGATTTCCTTGTCACATTCTCAAACAGTTTATGAGTTTAAAAAAAAAAAAATTTATTCCGCAAAATTAGCAGTCAGTTTACAGTCCAGCATGATTGCCGGCGACCCTAGAGGCCTGCAGACTATTGCGGTTGACTACAGAGTTGACTGTAATAGCACTGTAGAGCCTCTACAGTAGGGCGGGCCATCACAGAGAGTTCTCCAATACCAAAAAGAAGTTATAATAAACGACGACCATCGTTTTAGTCATTAACAGTATTAGTGACTTAAAAACAAGTATTAATGAGATATGTGATGATTACAGGTAGACACCTGTGTCACAATAAGGACACAGCATAAAATTTTTCTACAGAATAGGAAAGTATAACTCCGTTTATGGCATGAATAAAATTATTTTCATACAACTAGTTTTATGATAAGCATGATACTTATTCCTTAATTATGTACGATTAACAAATAAAATGATAAAGATCACAATATGACGAAATTGATTTATGTTCTTCATAATTGGTTAATAATGAACAAATTAAGGCATGTTAGGTGTGTCGTACCAACCTCCCGACCTAAGAGGAGGATTCATGTTTAAGCTCCAAGTCAAGAAAGATTTGATCTCGGCATTGTTGAGGCCTTGCAAACCCTAACTTCCTGATGATTGCACGCGTTTCCCTTAGATAAGTTATAACTGATAATTATGAATAAGAGCAGTATAATGAATTCATAATGAAGTATAATTAGTTTATGCATGATGCATTATATTTTTTTTTAAGTTTACAGTTTTGTAAAATAGCGTTGTACTTACTAAGTATAAAACTCATTACGTGCGTTCATGTTGTAAGTAAGAAATCTATAGGTTCAACCTACATGGACGATGATAGCAGCGAGTGAATGTGGAGGATTGGTCATGGATAACATCATGAGATTAAATTCCATAATATTTTAAGTAGTATTTTTGAAAACCAGATTAATATTTTGATTAAGTAGTTTATATAAAAACCAGTTTAGTATTTTCTGATATATATATGTTTATGTATTGTATTAAGATATGACAAACTGTTTATATATTTTAGAAAGTAAGATAAAGCATATAAGATAAATAAAAAAATCTCGAGAAAATTATAATGTTATGTTTAAGTATGATTAAGTAACGGCCACATCATAACAGGTCGTCACACAAAGATCATTACTTAACTTCTAACACTTAATCTTAATTAATAATAACTTATAAATACTTATGCTTGAGAACTAAAATTATAGAATAATTTTTTTAACTTAAAAACTTTATCATAAATTACCATTTTTGTCATAAATTTTTACAAACATAATTAGGATAATTTTTTTAACTTATATCTATCTTAAAGGACATATACATATACACACATATATATAGCCTTAATATATGATAAACATACTTTGAAACAGTTTTGCAGAATAATTGCATAATGGTACCCCACACCACCATCACTTGTTCTCATCTCCATCTGAAATTGCCCTTTAAGCATTATTCTATAGGCTACTTTCTTACAGTATATGAATATAACTAATGAGCTTTCGCTCAGGAAGTACAACCATATATCTCACAGTGCACATACAACATATATAGATGCAAGATTTTATAAAATTAAGACGTGCTCTAATTATACTCAATTATGGATGTCTTATTTTCTATTATGAACTTATTTCTTTACTTAACTTACTTGTCTATGGACCCTTATGTGTACGTATTAGGTGCCTCGATCAATGGGAGGTTAGGGTTTGCAAGGTCCCTAACAACATTAATATCATAATCTAGACTTGCTACCAAAAATAACATAAAATAATCCTCCACTACTTGAAGGGAGGTTGGTACGACACCTTACTTATCTTGAATTAGTTTTATCCTTTACTTAATTGAATTTGATTATGTCTAATATGATATTTTAACGTAATGCCTCATTCGATGACTAAGTCTAAGTTTGAAGTTCTTTAAATTATGAACCTTTCAGTCATATGCATATATAATGACATGACATTTAGATCCCTGACATAAACCGAAACTATATGTATAAAGTATAGTACACTTATAAATCATGTAATTTTATAAAACATGCTTCTTCATAAAACATGTATCTTCACAAAACATGTATTTTGGCATGTATTCAAATCATGGCACATCATATGAATATACTTTATTCAAAAACATGTAATATTTCCATACTATGGGCAAGGTTTATACTTATTTTATGCATAACTTTTCCTTTTGCTAAACTAGTATGCAATCTAAATCTTTCTACTTGAAAATATATTCGTAATAAGTATTAAATTAATACTCCTATTGGATATAATTCTATCTAAATTCCTTTCTATAAAAAGTAAATAAAAATTTAATTTAAATTTATTCCTTAATAAATATGATTATAAGGTTATGGTGTATTTAAATCTTTAACTATGTAAGAGAATTTAATCTCATTTAACTTTGTATCAAAATTATAATTTTAATACTCTTTAAAATCCATATTTTTTTTCAAAAATATAAACTATTCATTTTAAAACTACTTAATATAATACTCCTTAGATGAAGTTTTATCTGAATTCCTTTAAATAAAAAGGAAATCAAGATCTAATCTTCATAAAGTTTAGTCATAAAGCTGTAATACATTTTTTAAAAATAATTTTTATTTAAATCAAATGAAAATTAGATCTAAAAATTTTAATCTATTTTTCTTAAACTTACAGAATATTTCCCTTTAAAATTCGAGTTAGAAAATCTAACTTCATTTTTCGAATTATGTGTTAATTTCTATTTTGATATTTTATAATATGAAATTATATATCTTTTAAATATATAATACTTCTAAAAATCATCTAACTTAAAAATAGAAACTTCCCATTTTCTAGTCATATTCAATACTCATTAAAAGCAAAACATTTAAAATCTTAAAAAAAATTTTCTTTTCTTTCTCTTTTTTTCTTTTTCTTTTATTTTGTGGGTAGCCAAGCGCTAAAGCGCCCTGCCTCAGCCTGGGTAGGCGTTGTGGTGTTTGTGCTAGACGTTACAGTAGCCAGCACGCCTGGGCCGAAGAGCAACTGGCCCTATTTTGCCTTGACTTTGAAAAATTGTAACTTTTAATCCATTGAGAATTTGACAAAGTTTTCTCAGGAAAAAAATGTTCATCTACATGCTGTTTGAATTTTTCTGTTTATGGAAAAGTCTCATTTTGCTCATAAAAACTTTTTTTTAATTCATAATTTATCAATTTCCAACCATTTTTATTTAAATGATTGATAACAATTTTCCAAATCGTGATTTCTTATCCATAAAATCTTATAGCATATAAATACACCATAACTTATAATCCATAAACTTTTTTTGTAAATTTTCTTAATGGTTTTTTAACTTATAAAAACTTGTTTTGAATTTCTAAAAATTTTACTATTCTAATCATAAACTTTCTAAACATATTTATATCATTGTCAAATCATCATTCATAAATTTAGAACGTTGTTTTCTCGCATACAAAAGACCATTGCATGTAACAATCTAATAGTTTAACATCAAGTAGTCAATAAGTCATATTTGCTTACATTTATTTTAACATGTGAATAAAATGATGATATATAACAATGAATCATATTTACTTATATTTACTTTAACCTGTGAATAAGACAAGGACATATAGTAATGATGTAATAAATAACTTTTAATATATTATTAATCAGTTTAAACATAAATAAAATACATTAAAATATCTTTCTCTCTTAAGATATTCCTAACAAAAGCAGTCAATGAACTTCACCATAAGACAACAATCCACCTTATTTAAACTAGTGTCATATCAAGTGAACAAAATATAATAGGTCGAATGTTTTAAAGTTTAAGACATGTATCATTTTTCAAATTTCAGGAATAAAATTACAAATATACTAAAATTTAGGAGCTAAAAATAAAGACTTCTTAAGTCTTAAGTGACCAAATTGACAAAAGGGGTGCTTTGCTAACTATTTAAAATTCATAAGGCATTTTTGCTAATAATTTAAAATTTGAGTGGGCAAACACACCAATTTTCAAGGTTTGGAAGGCAAAAGTTGTAAGGATATACTAAAGCTTGAGAGCAAAAGCAAAATTTACCTGCCAAAGATTTTGTAGTTCAAAACTTTTCAAAGGATTGAAGCTCCGAAGTGGATGTTGAACTCAATTGTCATTTCAGATCTATCAAAAAAATAATAATGGGGTTGGATACTTTGAGGAAAAAATGAACTAGAAACCTGGCGCTGGAGAAAAAAAAACCGTTAAAAACTTGGAGCTTATAAGATTATGCCTTTTAAATTGAAAAAAATCTTAAATATTTCTCATCGCTTATTTTTCTTTTTCTTGTTTGATTTAGTTGCAATTATAGTTTAGTTTATGATCTATTTTTTTAACTAGACTGAACCCCCCTGTGTTCGCGAAACTTACATCAACCCAGCACTCAATATTTATAAAATAAAAAAGAACGCAAGTAGATTCAAATCCATTTAGAGGGCCAAACAAAACAAGGAAATAAGGGGGAGAAAATAAAAAAAGCAATCATGCAAAAATAAGCATAGAATGAAAAGGATTTGATCTCTTAATTATAAAACCTAAGAGATACCTCGTTAAAACCCTATACCAGAAAAACTAAGTTGGGAAAACCTAAAAAAGGGAAAAATAATTTTTTTAAGGAGATGGGAAAAATTTAAATTAAAAAAAAAAAAAACAATACCTGCAACATATGTAAAATAAGGATTCAAATTTTATATCAAAAAATTGATATCTCAAATGATATCTAACCAATAGTATATGCCATACATCATTTTAAAAAGTTTAAAATATTACTTTATAACTAATTTTCAATTTTAAAAATCTAATTTCTTTTAATGATATATCATAATACAATTGATTACATATGATTTAGGATATTAAAATTAAATAGAAGATTTCAGTTTATAAACTAAAGAAGATTGTGTTTAGTTACTATAAGGGATATTTTCATGTATATATGTCTCCTTATTTCGCCTTCTAAATTTTAAACTACTCCCACTTAACCCCTTTCATAAAATTTCGGTTAAAAACACATAGAGAAAAATGAGGTCAGTGCAATAATGTGATTTTTTCCGTTTATTTTTAACAAAAATGAATTTAGCAAGACTAATCACCTCCTAACGAGCCTAAAGTTGAAGAACATTTGATAAGAATGATCCTTCTTCAAATTACCTCTCTGCAAGCTTCTCTGTAAAGTGTGAAAGGCCTACTGAAGCTTCTGTCATTTATTCTGTGGCTTTTTTAGTTCACTGAGGGAAACCAAAGATTTGACAAATTGTTAATATAAAATATCACGACAAAGAAAATCACTATAATTCAAGTAAAACATACGAAAAATGGGTACATATACAAGCATCAACACATATAATTAAAAACTCTCACTCAGACACACACATATATTCATACAACTACATATATCTAGGAAAGCTAATTTTAGAGTGTATATAAACTCAAACACACACACACACACACACATAATATACATACAACTATGTATTTATATATATAACGATTTGATCTAATTACCTTTGTGCATGTATTTCATTCAGCAGCACAATCTTTGATGGTAAGAGCGTGTATATATATGCGGGACTAACTGAAGAAGTCTATATAAATTATGAAGATCATGAATTTGCTGTAAGGAGGAGAGAAATTAAATGAATTAAGAAGTTACGGATTAGCTGCCAGTAACCATTTGTTTTTGGAGAGGACAAAAAAGGAAGTCAATTAGAGAAACTTGACCAAAACTTACTATTATTTTATTTGTATAGCATATTATGGACAATACAAAACAGCTGGAAACTTTTTGACGTATACGCCTAAAAGCAAAGTCAAAAAACGTTAACTTATATTTTGAGATATTATTTTTTACAAGATTTTATATTGTATGAATTATTATTTTTGATAGCATATTATTGACAATGCAAAACAGCTGGCAACTATAAGCCTAAAAGTAGAGTTAAAGAATGTTAGTTAACTTAAGTTCTGAGGAATTATTTTTTATAACATGCAAAAAAAAACAAAAAAAAAAGGGACTTCTATAATAGAGTAAAGAATATTACCTTCTTGATAAAGTAAAAATTTTGCAACCGTTAGATTTAAATTCAATGGTTAATAAAGCTTAACGACCACCACATTCAAATGGAACCTGGCACATATTATAAAATTTCCTTCACAAAATGAAAAAAAGAAAAAGAAAATGGTGAGGATTGAACGGATTTGCTAAGAACTTCGACGAGAATGGATTCGTTGAGAACTCTTGTGGGTGGGGGGTTCGAGTGGCAATGAGGGTGTGATAACCAAGAAATCTATCGTTCTCGGAAAATTTTGTACAAGATATGTAAATAAATGTACATTCATGATGAGACATATTACAGAATACATAGCAGGTGAAAATTTTGATTAACTGAGCTGTAATCAAAATTTTACAATGAATTAATAAATATAGTTTAAAAGCTAAACATTAATTCAATTTATGATGTTTTAAAATTTAATAGAAAAGTATGTGGAAAATACATATTAAGAGATCAATGGCTCACATACAAGCCACTTTGATCAATGGCCAAAATTATCCAAGACAATTGCCAATTTCTTTAAAAGAAATTAAAAGAAAGTGAGAGAGAGGGTGGAGAGGCACGTGAGGGAGAGGCCTCCGACAGCCCAAAGTGAATTAATTCACTTATGTTGGCTGCAAATAAGCAGCCGAGAGAGAGAAAGAAAGAAAGAGAAAGAAAGAGAAACAAAAAGAGAAAGAGAAAGAGAAAGAGAAAGAGAAAAAGAAAGAGAGAGAAACCGAGAAAGAGAGAGAGCAGAAGAGTAAATCCATTCAAGTTTGGATTTTTCTCTTCCAACCAGGAAATCGTTCAAGTTTCAGCCAAGAATCCACAGCAAAAGTTCTCAAGCTTCAAGCAAGGTAAACCCTCGTTTTTCTCACATTTTCGGGTGGAAAAAATGTGATAACCGAGAAATCTATATTCTCGGAAAATATTTGTACAAAATATGTAAATAAATGTACAATTATAGTGAGACATGTTACAGAATAAAGAGTAGAGGAAAATTTTAATTAATTGAGTTTTAATCAAAATTTGACAATGAATTAATGAATATAGTTTAAAAGCTAAGCATTAATTCAATTTATGATGTTTTAAAATTAATAGAAAAGTATGTGGAAAATACATACTAAGAGATCAATGGCCTACAAGTGAGCCACCTTAATCAATGGCCAAGAAGTAGCCAAACAAGCCCTTGCATTTTAAAAAAATAAATAAAAGTAAGGGAGAGAGTGAGAGGCACGTGAGCTAAAGGGGGCAAATTAATCCCCTTAGCTGCAAAGCAGCCGGCAGAAAGAAAGAAAGAAAGAGAAAAGAAAGAAAGAGAAAAAGAAAGAGAAAGAGGAAGAGAAAGGGAGAAACCGAGAGAAAGAAAGAGGGAAGAAAGGGAAATCCAAAGAAAGTTCAGATTTTCTTGTTCCAGCAACAGATCGATCGAGTTTCGGTCACGAATCAGCAGCAAGAAAAGCTCAAGATTTAAGTAAGGTAAACCCTAGTTTCTCACTTTTTTCTTGGGGAAAAATCTGGGGTTTTGAGAGGAAAAGAAGAGAATGTGAGTGAATCGTGTTGAGATTTTCGGTTAAAATCGAAACATGGTTCGAGTCTAGATGTTTTCAAACACGAATCCATGAGTTGATGGTTTAGAAAACCAAGTTTAGTGAAATTTCTTCACGAAAATGCAGATTTTTCAAAAGTTGAGTCAAGAGTTGTAAATGAGCAAAATGTGGAATTTTTGCTAATGAAATCATGGATTTGTGATAGTAGAAATGTAGTAGATACCTTGAAACGATCTTATGAAGATCGATTTCAAGTGTAAGAAGTAGAACAAAGGCCATAAAAGCCTTAGAAAATCAGAACAGAGCAGTTTGGACCCAAAATCTTGATTCTGGTATGAACACGGGCATGTACAAGGGCGTGTACAGTACACGGCCCCGAACATGCCCATATGCACGATCATGTTGCAAGAAAAAAATCAGACCCGAGAGGTACACGGCCAAGAACACAGCCGTATATCGGGCCGTGTCAAGGGGCACACGGTCAATGGAAAGGCGTGTAGCAAACCATGTTAGACAGCAGGAAAATACGGCCAGAAACACGGCCGTGTAAGTAATCGTGTAAGAGTACAGAGGAGTACACGGCCAGTAACACGGCCTTGTATCCACTCGTGTAAGTATACAAGGCCATGTTCCATGAATTACACGGCCAGGCATGTAAGTCTAGAGAGGTACACGGCCAGAGACATGCCCATGTAGGAGGGCGTGTTCGAAGCCAGAGAGTAAAAAAAAAAAAAAGAGTCTGGAAATGAAAATTTTCATGTTTTGCCATATTTTCAGTATAAGATGAATAATTGGAAATAATCAGTGATTATTCCTTTTATAGGAGTTCGAGTCAGAGATCTCGATACAGCAGTCCCAGAGCAGCAGAGGCTCACGCTAGCAGATTTTCTGTAAGTTCAAGCATTGTCCTGACTGCAACGTGGACAAGCTTGTTAAATTATGATGTTATGTATATTGTATGAGGTGTTTGTTAGACATTGATTGTCTACATCACGATATTCATGTCAGCACAGGTCAGTTTATGTCATGCATGTCGAGTTGCATGTTCCAGTACACATGTCAGTCAGGTAACCAAAACACGAAAACAGGTCGGTGCACAAGGCACCCTAGTGTGTTAATAAAATTTACACCCTAATAATTCATGTAACAGGTTCCGACTGTGGGGGCAATCAATATGCTACCCAGTTGGAATACTAGCAAGATGGTAATTAAACCAGTTATTGGCGTATCGGCCTCTCGACCCACGGGGATGTTTTTATGTTTAGCATCAGTTAAGACTGAGGAGGTCAGCACTAAAGTACCGCTCCCAGTTGCGCTAACATGTCGGTACGACCAATCAGGGGCCCAAAACTAGAACTAAAATATCAGATAATGTCTTAAGACTAACCTCTCAGCCAAGAGCATGTTTACAGAGTCCAATTTCATGCATGAGCACAGTAGTACAGCATGTCATGTTTATGTTTTTATGTTTGAACTTACTGAGCCTATAGCTCATCAGGTTGTTCACATGTTGCAGGTAAGAGACCTGTTCACCAGTAATATACGGTGGACGACGAACAGGGAAGATGCATGCCGGGGAGGATTGGGCGAGGGATTGTGGTCACCTTTAATTCTTCCGCTGAATAGTTTTGAAATGTAATTTCAAAAAGAACAAGTTTCAATTTAAGATTATGTGATAGGGGAATCATGATTCATGTGCATGTTATTCAGTTAACATGATTTCCTTATCACATTCTCGAACAGTTTATGATTTAAAGAAAAAAAATTTTATTCCGCAAAATTAGTAAGCAAGTTACAGTTCAGCATGATTGTCGGTGACCCTAGAGGCCTGCAGATTATTACGGTTAACTACAGAGTTGACTGTAATAGTATTGTAGAGCCTCTACAGCAGGGCGGGCCGCCACAAAAAATCTGGGGTTTTGAGTGGAAAAAGAGAAAGTGAGTTAATCATGTTGAGATTTTTGGTTAAATCGAAACATGGTTCAAGTCTAGTAGTTTTCAAATAAGAATCCATGAGTTAATGGTTTAGAAAACCAAGTTTAGTGAGTTTTCTTCAAGAAAGTTCAGATTTTTCAAAATGATGAGTCAAGAGATGTGAATAAGCAAAATGTGACATTTTGCTTATGAAACCATGGATTTGTGATAGTAGAAATGTAGTCTATACCTTGAAACGATCTTATTGAGATCGATTTTGAGTGTAAGAAGTAGAACAAAGGCCATAAAAGCCTTAGAAAAACAGAGCGAAGATTTTCAGACCCAGAATCTTGATTCTGGTATGAACACGGGCGTGTACAAGGGTGCGTTCAGAACACGGCCCTAAACATGCTTACATGCATGACCATGTTGCAAGAAAATTTAGATCCGAGAGGTACACGGCCAAGAACACGGCACGATACAAGGGGCACACGGTCATGGGAAGGGCGTGTAGCAGACCATGTTCGACAGCAGGAAAACACGGCCAGAAACACGGCCGTGTAAGTAACCGTGTAAGCATGCACGTATAGTCCAGAGGAGTACACGGCCAGAAACACGGCCGTGTATCCACTCGTGTAAGCACGTATGAATTACACGGCCATGTTGTATGAATCATACGGCGATGCACGAAAAGTCCAGAGGAGTACACGGCTGGGAACACACCTGTGTGGGAGGGCGTGTTCGAAGTTAAAGTAAAAAAAAAAAAACGAGTCTGGAAATAGGAATTTGATGTTTTGCCATGTTTCAAGTATAAGATGAATATTGGAAATAATCAGCGATTATTTTTTTTATAGGAGTTCAAGCTAGAGACCCTGAGACAGCAGTTTCAGACCAACAGAGGCTCATGCTAGCCGATTTTTTGTAAATTCAAGCATTGTCCTGACTGCAATGTGGATAATCTTGTTATGTTTATGATGTTATGTATATTGTTTGACGTGTATTTTAGACATTGATTGTCTACATCACGATACTCATGTCAGTTTCATGTCAATTCATGTCATGCATATAGAATTTCATGTTTCAAGTACACATGTCAGACAGGTATCAGGTACACGAAAACATGTAGCTGTACAAGGCACCTTAGTGTGTTTTATAAAACTCACACCCCAAGTAAAACATATAACAGGTTCCTACTGTGGGGGCAATCAGCATACTACCTAGTTGGAACTCCAGCAAAGATGGTAATTAAACCAGTTATTGGCGTCCCGGTCTCTCAACCCATAGGGAGGTTTTTATGTTCAGCTTCAGTTAAGACTGAGGAGGTCAGCACTAAAGTACCGCTCCCAGTTATGCTAACATGTCGGTACGACTAATCAGGGGCCCAAAACCAGAACTAAATTTTTGATAATGTCTTAAGACTTAACCTTCAGCCATGAACATGTTTACAGAGTCAAGTTTCATGCATAAGCACAGTACAACATGTTATGATCATGTTTTTATGTTTGAACTTACTGAGCCCATAGCTCACCAGTTTGTTCACATGTTGCAGATAAGAGACCTGTTCACCAGTAGTATACAGTGGACGACGGACAGGGTATGTACATGCCAGGGAGATTGGGCGAGGGATTGTGGTCACCATTTATCTTCCACTGTACAATTTTGAAAAGTTTAAACATGTAATTTCAAGAACACATTTTCAGGTCAAGATTATGTGATAGGGGAATCATGAATTCATGTGCATATTATTTTGTTAACATGATTTCCTTATCACATTCTCGAACAAGTTTATGATTTAAAAAAAAAATTATTCCGCAAAATTTACAAGCAGTTTACAAGTTAAACATGATTGTCGGCGAGTCTAGAGGCCTGCATACTATTGCGGTTAACTACAGAGTTGACTGTAATAGCACTGTAGAGCCTCCACAGCAGGGCGGATGCCACAGTTGGTATCAGAGCCCATGTTTAAAATGGGTCTAGTTTAGAGTACCAACCGTTGTCACAGTTGGTATCAAAAAAGTTAGTAGACTACATCCCGCCTGACTCCGTGCATGTCCTGTTCACCGATCAAAGTAAGTTCAGTTTATGTTAAGATCAGTAGCTAGTTATACATGAAAGTAAAGGTCTGTAGAGACCTATATTTTGTGGTAAGTATGTATGATATGTTAATGCAAGAAATGATGTGGATCCTCTTATAAAGGATCTAATACAAGTTCATCGTGTGATTATAGGATACAAAGTAGCACGATGGAGAATCAGGGCCAAGGCCAGAGACGGAGAAGGGGACGCCCATCTCTGACTCAGAGATTAGAAGAGATGCAAGCTCTTCCAGAAATTTAGATGTGAGAAAATACAGAATTGAGACAGAGATTAGAACAGCTTGAACAGGGGCAGGGATAAGTAGGGACTCCTGCACAACCAGCAGCTGAGGCAGAACAAGTAGTGCCACCAGCTGCACCAGAAGTGGTTCAGGAACCACCGGTTAGGGGGAACCCAGAGCTACTATACGAGAGATTTTGGAAGATGAGGCCTCCAAAATTTGAGGGTTCAACAAATCCCCTGGAAGCAGAAGATTGGCTTTCTTTGATCCAAATGGTTATGGACTTCATGAGACTAATAGAGGAAGAGAAAGTCTTATGTGCATCCTTTGTTTTAAGAAAGGACGTAAGATTTTTCGTAGGAAACAGTCCGTATGAGAAGGGACGTGACCACGATGTCATGAGCGAAGTTTTTAGAGGAATTCAACCAAAAAAACTATGATCAAGCATCACTCTGACCCCAACAGAAACAGTTTTCAGAGTTATAGCAGGGTGACATGTCAGTCAATGAGGTATGTAAAAGATTTGATCAACTCTCTCGCCTGTGTCCATATGTGGTGCTAACAGAAAGGGAGAAGATACAGAAGATGATAGGCATGTTCAGGTCTGAGATTTCCGTTGTGGTTGACAGTGGCCCATTCTGCCAGTCTCAGTAGCCGGCTGCGTTAGTCATGCTTTGAGGGCAGAGTACCATCTAACCCGATAGAAAGAAGAGAGGGAAAAGGTCTGGGAAGCTAGGAAGAAAGAAAAGATCTTAGCTAAGGTCTCTCAACCTGGACAACATGGTAAGGGCAGTCAGAGTATAAGACCAGAACAGTCTGGTCATCCAGGCCCTCAGTCCCAGCAGAAGAGAAAGGGTAATTTTTAGGGAACCCAAAGTCAAGATAATAGAAGCCAGTCACGAAGGACTAACACCACTACAGTTCCAAGTAACCCCACCTGTCCTAATTGTGGGAAGAAACATGTGGGTCAGTGAAAAGCTGGCACGACTGCCTGTTTTCAGTACGGAAAAGAAGGCCATTTCATCAAGAATTGCCCTATAAACCGCCAGTTTGTATTAGGAGCAAACTCTTCACGTCTACAGTAGTCATAAGTTCATGCACTCAGATTGAGTTATGAAAGCCCATCAAAAGTGCCTCCAGCAGTGCAAGAAAGATAAGAAAGAGCTTCACAGGCAGACGCTAGGGTGATGGCCTACACTAGAGAAGAAGCAGGGGCAGGGACATCCAACGTGGTGATAGGTCAGATTTCTGTCGCTAACCACTTGGCATCTGTTCTTTTTGACTCTGGGGCCACCCATTTTTTCATATCATGTGCATTTGTTGATAAGTTAGAGTACCCTAGAGATTACATGGGAAAAACTTTTAGAACTGCTCTCCCATCAGGAGAAATCATGTTGTCTGAGTACTGGTTACCTCATGTACCAGTAATCATGGCAAATAGAGAGCTGTATGCAGAATTGATCATGATGAAGATAGCAGACTATGATGTAATCTTAGGAATGAATTTCTTGGGAAAATATCAAGCCACGATTGACTGCAGAAACAGAAGAGCTGCAGAAACAGAAGAATAGTATTCAAGCCAAAAGAGGAAGATAGTTTTGAATATGTTGATTCCTTAAGAAGATCAAACAAGATGATGATCAATTCATTGAAAGCCAAGAAGCTGATAGCCAGTGGTTGTACTGGCTATTTAGCTTATGTGACAGATATAACAGAAGAGAATAAGTTACAACCAGAAGAAGTTCCTGTTGTCAAAGAATTTCTATAAGTCTTTCCCAAGGAACTACCAGGAATACCTCCGGAACAGGAAATCTCATTTGAGATAGAGCTTCTACCAGGAACAGCACCGATCTCCAAGGTGCCATATCGCATGGCACCATTGGAGTTAAAAGAGTTACAAGTACAGCTGAAAGATATGCTTGACAAGGGATTCATTGGACCAAGCTATGCCCCATGGGGTGCTCCCGTACTGTTTATCAAGAAGAAAGACGGGACGTTCTGCATGTATATAGATTACTGAGAATTGAATAAGGTCACAGTCAAGAATAGGTACCCATTACCTAGGATTGATGACCTGTTCGATCAACTCAAGGGTGTAGCAGTGTTCTCAAAGATTGATTTGAGATTAGGATACCATCAGTTGAGAATCAAGGAAGATGATTGCTTTCAGAACCCGTTATAGGCATTATGAATTCCTAGTAATGCCGTTTGGGTTAACGAACGCTCCAGTCACTTTCATAGACTTGATGAATAGAGTCTTCAAGGAGTATCTTAACAAGTTTGTCATTGTGTTCATTGATGACATCCTTGTATATTCAAAGACTCACGCAGAGCATGAAGCATAGTTGAGAATTGTTTTTTAGAAGCTGAGAGAGCATTGACTCTATGCCAAATTCTCAAAATGTGAGTTCTGATTAGACAGAATATATTTCCTCAGACATGTAGTGTCCAACGAGAGAATTGCAGTGGATCCAATTAAGGTGGAAGCAATAAACAAATGGCCTACACCTAAAAGCGTAACAAAGATACACAGTTTCTTAGGGTTAGCTGGCTATTACAGGAGATTTGTGGAGGGATTTGCACGATTGGCAGCACCTCTCACAACCCTCACACGTAAGGAAAGGAAGTATATATGGACAGATGAGTGTGAAAGAAGCTTCCAAGAGCTGAAGAGACGGCTGACAAGCCTGTCGATCCTCACACTCCCTACTGAAGGGGAGAAGTATGAAATCTACAGTGATGCTTCAAGAGTGGGTTTGGGAGCAGTATTGATGCAAGAAGGAAGAGTGATTGCCTATGCTTCACGCCAATTGAAAGAGCACGAGAAGAATTATCCCACCCACGATCTAGAACTTGCTACAGTAGTGTTTGCTTTCAAAATTTGGCCACACTATCTGTATGGAGCACAGTGCCAGATTTACACGGATCATCAGAGTCTAAGATACTTCTTCACAGAGAAGGAGTTAAACATGAGGCAAAGAAGATGGTTGGAGTTGGTGAAGGATTATGACTGTGAGATCCTTTATCATCCAGGAAAAGCCAACAGAATAGCAGACGCATTGAGCAGAAAAGCTACAGTTCCGCAGCAGTTACCCATTGATAGACTATCAAGACCATTGCAGCAAGAAATTCACTTGCTCGAGCTACAGCTGATATCAGGAAAATTGTCAGCACTGCAGCTGAAGTCATCATTGTTTGATGATATCAAAGAAGCTCAGAAGCAAGATTCAAGTCTGACAGACTCCCAGGAAGAGATGTCCAAAGATGGATTAATCATGTATCAGGGGAGAATTCGCATTCTAGTAGATAAAGAACTTCGAAGGCGAATGAAACGCCATATTTAGTCCATCTTGAAGCCACCAAGATGTACCAAGACTTAAAGCTGCAGTTTTGGTGGAAAGGGATGAAAGGAGATATTGTAAGATTCATGAGTAAGTGCCTTATTTGTCAGAAAGTCAAGGTTGAGCATCAGCATCCTGGAGGGAAGTTAGAAGATTCCAGAATGAAAATGGGAACATGTTACCATGGATTTTGTGGTAAGGCTACCAAAAACAAGAGAAAGACATGATGCTATTTGGGTAATCGTGGACAGGTTGACGAAGACAGCCAGGTTCATAGTAATGAAGATCACTTACTCATTGGAGAAGCTGGCACACCTTTATGTAGTTCATGTTGTCAGGTTACATGGAGTTCCAAAGTCCATAGTATTTGACAAAGACACACGATTCACTTTAAACTTTTGGAAGTGTGTGCAAAGAGCCATGGGCACAGAACTGAAGTTCAGTACAGCCTTCCATCCTCAGACAGACAGACAATCAGAACGGACTATCCAGACTTTAGAGTATATGCTCCGAGCATGTGTAATGGACTTCCTAGGAGCTTGGAATGAGAAGCTGCCACTAGTTGAATTCTCATATAACAACAGTTACCAAGCTTCCATCAAGATGGCACCGTATGAGGCTCTGTATGGACAAAAGTGTAGATCACCCATCCACTAATATGATCTAAAGGAAAAACAACTGCATAAAACAGATTTCATGTAGGAAACTTGCGATGCAGTTGTCAAGATCCAGCAAAGGATGAAGAGTGCTCAGAACAGACAGAAGAGCTATGCAGATAGAAGACAGAGATCCCTAGAATTCAAGGAAGGGGACTTTGTGTTTCTGAATGTGTCGCCTATAAAGGGGATTATGCGTTTTGGTAAGAAGGGAAAACTGAGTCTAAGGTATATTGGACCTTATGAGATTATCAAACGCGTTAGGAAGGTTGCCTATAAGTTGGCATTACCTCCTGTGCTGTCAGCTGTACACAATGTATTTCATGTCTCAATGCTCAGAAAGTACATGTCAGATCCATCTCATGTACTACAGCATGAACCAGTCCAAGTCCAAGAGGATTTGACCTAGGAAGAACATCCTATTCAGATACTGGCTAGAGAAGAAAAGGTACTGAGAAATAAGACCATCCCACTAGTCAAGGTATTATGGAGAAATCACAACATTGAAGAAGCTACGTGGGAAAGAGAAGATAAGATGAGACTTTCATACCCTCACTTGTTCTAAATTTTCGAGGATGAAAATCTAATAAGGAGGAGTGAATGTGATAACCGAGAAATCTATCGTTCTCGAAAAATTTTATACAAGATATGTAAATAAATGTACATCATGATGAGACATGTTATAGAATACAGAGCAAATAAAAATTTTGATTAACTAAGCTATAATCAAAATTTTATAATGAATTAATGAATATAGTTTAAAAGCTAAACATTAATTCAATTTATGATGTTTTAAAATTTAATAGAAAAGTATGTGGAAAATGCATATTAAGATATCAATGGCTCACATACAAGCCACTTTGATCAATGGCCAAGATTAGCCAAGACAATTGCCAATTCCTTTACAAGAAATTAAAAGAAAGTGAGAGAGAGGGTGGAAAGGCACGTGAGGGAGAGGCCTCCAACAGCCCAAAGTGAATTAATTCACTTATGTTGGCTGCAAATAAGCGGCCGAGAGAGAGAAAGAAAGAAAGAGAAAGAGAAAGAGAGAGAAACCGAGAAAGAGAAAGAGCAGAAGAGTAAATCCATTCAAGTTAGGATTTTCTCTTCCAACCAAGAAATCGTTCAAGTTTCAACCAAGAATCCACAGTAAAAAGTTCTCAAGCTTAAAGCAAGGTAAACCCTCGTTTTTCTCACATTTTCAGGTGGAAAAAATCTGGGGTTGTGAGTGAAAAAAGAGAATGTGAGTTAATCATGCTGAGATTTTCGGTTAAATCAAAACATGGTTCAAGTCTAGTTATTTTCAAACATGAATCCATGAGTTAATGGTTTAGAAAACCAAGTTTAGTGAGTTTTCTTCAAGAAAGTTCAGATTTTTCAAAATGATGAGTCAAAAGATGTAAATAAGCAAAATGTGAAATTTTGCTTATGAAACCATGGATTTATAAAAGTAGAAATATAGTCTATACCTTGAAACGATCTTATTGAGATCGATTTTGAGTGTAAGAAGTAGAACAAAGGCCATGAAAGCCTTAGAAAAACAAAGCGAAGATTTTCGGACCCAGAATCTTGATTCTGGTATGAACACGCCCTTGTACACGGCCATGAAAGCCTTAGAAAAACAGAGCGAAGATTTTCGGACCCAGAATCTTGATTCTGGTATGAACACGGGGGTGTACACGGGCGTGTACAAGGGCGTGTTCAGAACATGACCCCGAACATGCCCACATGCACGACCGTGTTGCAAGAAAATTTAGACTCGAGAGGTACACAGCCAAGAACATGGCCGTGTATCAGGCCGTGTCAAGGGGCACACGGTCATAGGAAGAGCGTGTAGCAGACCATGTTCGACAGCAGGAAAACATGGCCAGAAACACAGTCGTGTATCCACCCGTGCAAGTACGCATGAATTACACGACCATGTTGTATGAATCACACGACCATGCACGAAAAGTCCAGAGGAGTACATAGCTGGGAACACGTCCGTGTAGGAGGGCGTGTTCAAAGTTAAAGTAAAAAAAAATAGTTTGGAAACAGGAATTTCATGTTTTGCCATGTTTCAAGTATAAGATGAATATTTGAAATAATCAGCAATTATTTCTTTTATAAGAGTTCAAGCCAGAGACCCTGAGGCAGCAGTTATAGACCAACAAAGGCTCATGCTAGTCGATTTTCTGTAAGTTCAAGCATTGTCCTGACTGCAACGTGGACAATTTTGTTATGTTTATGATCTTATGTATATTGTTTGACGTGTATGTTAGACATTGATTGTCTACATCATGATACTCATGTCAGTTTATGTCATGCATATAGAATTTCATGTTTTAAGTATACATGTCAGACAGGTATCAGGTACACGAAAACATGTAGGTGCACAAGGCACCTTAGTGTGTTTAATAAAACTCACACCCCAAGTAAAACATGTAACATGTTCCTATTGTGGGGGCAATTAGTATGCTACCTAGTTGGAACTCCAGTAAAGATGGTAATTAAACCAGTTATTGGCGTACCGGCCTCTCGACCCACGGGGAGGTTTTCATGTCAGCTTTAGTTAAGACTAAGGAGGTCAGCACTAAAGTATCACTCTCAGTTATGCTAACATGTCGGTACGACCAATCAGGGACCCAAAACCAGAACTAAATTTTAGATAATGTCCTAAGACTTAACCTTCAGTCATGAACACGTTAACAGAGTCAAGTTTCATGCATAAGCACAATACAGTATGTTATGATCATGTTTTTATGTTTGAACTTACTGAGCCCAAAGCTCACCAGTTTGTTCACATGTTGCAGGTAAGAGACCTGTTCACCAATAGCATACAGTGGACGACGGACAGGGTATGTACATGCCAGGAAGATTGGGCGAGGGATTGTGGTCACCATTAGTCTTCCGCTGTATAGTTTTGAAAAGTTTAAACATGTAATTTCAAGAACACGTTTTTAGGTCAAGATTATGTGATAGAGGAATCATGAACTCATGTGCATGTTATTTTGTTAACATGATTTCCTTATCACATTCTTGAACAAGTTTATGATTTAAAAAAAATTATTCGGCAAAAATTTACAAGCAGTTTACAAGTTAAGCATGATTACCAGCGAACCTAGAGGCCTGCATACTATTGCGGTTAACTACAGAGTTGACTGTAATAATACTGTAGAGCCTTCACAGTAAGGTGGGCCACCACAGAGGGATTGATGGCTTGGATGGATAGCAACAGATGATGGAGATCTAGATTTCCAACACTGATCCAGACAATAGAGATTGGATTGCAACCTGAGCTAGGGCTTTTTGATTTTGGTAGTGGGCGGCTTACACAGGAGAGCAACAACTTTAGGTGGGGGAACAACATTCCTTGGTGATGTGAACCCAACCTCTTCTCCACCCAAGGACCGTCGAGATTCCTAGTCAAACCCCATTTTCTAGAGATCTCACAATCATGGCGGGTTGGGTTTCAATCTACTGAAAGGGGAGACAAGGAAGAGGAAGAGGTCGAGGACAAAGGGTGGGTCAATGGTAGCAGTTGTGTCATTGGTGGAGGTCACACCGTAATTTGGGTTTTTCGAGATATGAGAATTTGAGTTTTTTTATTTTTATTTTTATAATTTTTTGAAATGTGATTAAGTGCAATAAAATATATGATAAACCTTCCTTAAATTAAACGTAGATAATTAGATTTTACTCTATAAATAAATAGAGTAGTTGTCCGTTGATGGAGTAAAAATCCTTATTCCACGTACCCTTTCTCCAAAAAAAAAAAAAAAAAAAACACCAAATTGCGATAAATAATATAATATGATTACTAGTTAATTTTCTATTTTGTTACCATGACAGGATGGACGGTGCAGTAGTTGGACAATACAACTAGCACTAATTTATTAAAAGAAGAAAACAACTGCCCAGTAGTTTCCTACAGTCCAAAATATTTTAAAAAAAGACTCAACTGATCACCTATTAATTTACCAGTAACTTCATTTCACGCACGAACGGACAAAAAAAAAAAGGTTTCTTTTTCCTCTTGAAAAAAAAAGTGTGATAATTGGTGTAATGAGCTAAGACATCTCAAAAATATTAAACACAAGCTTGCTGTCGTCACACACTAATCCATTTGGATTATAGATTAGATTTGAATACTTATTCAAACTTTATGTTTGTATTCAAATAAAAAACTTGAATTGTTTATTTAATTAAATATATATTTGGATAGATTTTGCTAAAGATAACATTTGAATAAAGAGTAAAGTTAAAAAAAATTGAGTGATATGAATTTTTAAAAAGTGTAAATTTAAATTTGAATATAATTTAACATTAGCAATTGGCCAACCAGAGTGATATTACATTGGAGTTCAATAACAACTTTTAAAGTTGTTCATTTAAACACTCTGTTAATGTTATTAATTTAACCAAAAAAAAAAAAGAGAAAAAAAAGAGTGCAGAGTCCTAACCGAAAGGGTGACAAAAAAAGAATTGCGACTTTGCAAGAAAAATTAAAACTCAAGAAGCAAACTAGACCTTTGTAAAACACTTGAAAGAATTGTTTTTCTACCAAGAAAAATAAAAACACAGAAACTAAATAAAGAAAACTCTTTTAAATTAAGAGAGAACTCATTTAAACTCACGTCCAATAAAACCCTTGAAGGGAACACCTTAAAAGTCGAGTAGAGGACTTCAGAGTTAAATTACATACCATTTATGAGAGGACCGAGGTGTTTAGAAGATTGGTAATTAGCATTCTAAAAAATAAAAAATTAGGGGATATTTGGGGGAGATGTTTGGATACCTTTTTTTTGTTGGAAAAAAAATTGTTTTGAAAAATATGTTTGGAAAAAAAACTGTTTGGAGTGAAAAAATATAAAATTTTAAAAATTTTTTTAGAAAAAAATATCAATATGGATATCATTTTATTCCTATCAAAATTCTATACAATTTATAAAAAAAAAATCATCTTATTTGAACTTGTTTACATAAAATTATAGACTTTTAAAATTTAGAGTTTACTGTATCGTTTTAAAAATATGAATAGTAAAAAGTGATAAAGTGTTGAAAAAAAGGTGTTTTGGAAAAAGCAAATTTCTTGTCCCAAACGACCTCTAAAGTTGGTAATTAGCATATTCGGTGGCCATTATATTTTACGTATACAGATTTTTTTTAACAAGCAAAATAATATTACATATAAAATTAAAAAGAAAAAGTCTTGCAAGCCCATAAAACAAAAAACTAGAAAAACGAAAAGGAAAAAAAAAAAAAACAACAACAACAACAAACAATGAGCTATCATTAAAGTTTGCTCAATTTAAAAACATATATGGCTTAAAGTGAGTAATCAATTTTTATAGGACTCATGATTAAGCATTTACCTTTATTAATGACCTTACTTTTCTTTAAAATATTGCAAGTGAGATTATTATAAATCACAGGTCCTTGTGGTTAGAGAACACACAACAACCAACCAATTTGTCATTTCTCAAAGACATTTTTCACATATATGTTCTTCCAACCACCCAAACACTTTTTCTTAATCTATTTTAATTTTCGTTGTAGTTTTTTAATTGCTGTTGTTTTCCACGTTCTTGTTATTTCCTCAAGTCAATCTATTCTATACATATATTGTTGTTGCCTTTACGGGACTTTTTTCTGGTTTTTAGAGCTCATCTAGAACACCAATTGGATTTGAAGTTTTGAGGTTTCTTTTTATTAAAAATGAGTGAATATTAGAAAATATGTTTTTGATTGAAGTGTGAATTTGTGGCGACCCGCCCTACGTAGGGTTAAACAGCACTATTACAGTCGGTTACTGTTGCCAACTGCAATAGACTGTAACCACTTGGGTCATTAGCAACTTACTTTTAACTTGCTTTTAACTTATTCTGATACCAGCTAAATTTTTTTTTTTTTTAACTTGACGTGGAAATTCTATTTTCGTAAAAATATTTACTATAGTAAACATTTTCTTTCTTTATCATAACTTGATATACATCATTTTAATACTCTTTTAAACAGCTCAGCGGAAGACTCATAGCAGTACCATAACCCTCACCCAGTCCCTTGGCACATGCAAATCTCATCCGTCATCCAACACTTGTCTTATCTTTGTGCAGAATGCTTACCTGCAACATAAACAAACTTATGAGCGACAGGCTCAGTAAGTTCAAACATACCTTCATGACGTGTAATAATCCACACTACATAGCGTAGGATAAATCTGCTACCTGCTGTAACTTCTAAACATTTCATAACGTATATCGTATATTGCTTAACACTATGAACATACTTCACATCACAATCACAAACATACTATACTGCTGTGCTCTGAACTCTGTAAGCATACTGTACTGCTGTGCTCTGGACTCTGTAAACATACTGTACTGCTGTACTCATACTGTACTGCTGTACTTATGCTGTACTGCTGTGCTCTAGACTCTGTGAACATACTGTACTGCTGTACTCTAGACTCTGTAAACATACTGTACTGCTGTACTGATGCTGTACTGCTGTACTCACGCTGTACTGCTGTACTCATGCTATACTGCTGTGCTCTAGACTCTGTAAACATACTGTATTGTTGTACTCTGGACACTATAAACATACTGTACTGCTGTACTCTAGACTCTGTAAACATGCTGTACTGCTGTACTCAAGCTGTACTGCTGTGCTCATGCTGACTGCTGTGCTCTAGACTCTGTAAACATGCTGTACTGCTGTACTCATGTTGTACTGCTGTGCTCTGGACTCTGTAAACTTACTGTACTGCTGTGCTCTGGACTCTGTAAACATGCTGTACTGCTGTACTCATGTTGTACTGCTGTGCTCTGGACTCTGTAAACTTACTGTACTGCTGTGCTCATGCTGACTGGACTCTGTAAACATGCTGTACTGCTGTGCTCTAGACTCTGTAAACATGCTGTACTGCTGTACTCATGTTGTACTGCTGTGCTCTGGACTCTGTAAACTTACTGTACTGCTGTGCTCTGGACTCTGTAAACATGCTGTACTGCTGTACTCATGTTGTACTGCTGTGCTCTGGACTCTGTAAACTTACTGTACAGCTGTGCTCTGGACTCTGTAAACTTACTGTACTGACTAAAGGTTTAGTCTTAGAACATTAATCTGTTATTTTAGTTCTGGTTTTGGGCCCCTGATTGGACGTACCGACATGTTAGCGCAACCGAGAGCGGTACTTTAGTGCTGACCTCCTCAGTCTTAACTGATGCTAAACATGATAACCTCCCCGTGGGTCGAGAGGCCGATACGCCAATATCTGGTTAATTACCATCTTGCTGGTGTTCCAACTGGGTAGCATACTGATTGCCCCCACAGTCGGAACCTTTTAATCAAATTACTGGGGTGTGAATTAATTAACACACTAGGGTGCCTTGTGCACCTATCTGTTTTCTGGTTCTGATACTGTCTGGTCTGTATACTGGGACATGCAACTCTATATGCATGATATGAACTGATATAAACTGACCTGTGCTGTGACTGACATGCACTAATGTGATACCCGAGAAATCTACATTCTCGGGAATATTTTGTACAAATTTTGTAAATAAATGTACATTTACAGTGACATAGTTTACAGAATAAAAGCAAAGGAAAATTTTGATTAATCAAGTTTTAATCAAAATTTGAAAATGAATTAATGAAAATAGTCAACAGCTGAGCATTAATTCAATTATGATGTTTTAAAAAAATTATAGAAAAGTATGTGGAAAATACATACTAACAGATAAATGGCACACAAGTGAGCCACATTGATCAAGGGCTAAGAGAATAGCCAAACAAGACCTTACAACAAAAAAAAAAAATAAAAGAAAGTAAGGGATAGTGAGGCACGTGAGCATGAAAGAGAGAAAGAGAATTAATCCCTTTAGCTGCAAAGCAGCCGGAAGAAAGAAAGAGAAAAGAAAGAAAGAGAAAAGAAAGAAAGGAAAGAAAGAGAGAAGAGAAACCGAGAAAGAAAGGAAGAGAAAAGATATCCAAGCAAAGTTCAGATTTCTAGTCCCAGTAGTAGATCGATCGAGTTTCGATTGCTAATCAGCAGCAAGAAAAGCTCAAGTTCAAGCAAGGTAAAACCCCGTTTTTCTCTTGATTTTTTCGGATGAAATCTAGGGTTTGAGTGAGAAAAAGAGAATGTGAGTGAATCACATTTAGATTTTCGGTTAAAATCGAAATGTGGTTCGAGTCTAGACGTTTTCAAATACGAATCCATGAACAGATGGTTTTGAAAACCGAGTTTAGTGAGATTTCTTCACTAAAACACAGATTTTTCAAAAGTTAAGTCGAGAGAGATTCATAAGCAAAATGTGGAATTTTTGCTTATGAAATCATGGATTTGTGATAGTAGAAGTGTAGTAGATACCTTGAATTGATCTTATGAAGATCGATTTCAAGTGTAAGACACAGAACAAAGGCCATAAAAGCCTTAGGAAATCAGAGCAGAGCAGTTCGGACCCAGAATCTTGATTCTGGTATGAACACGGGCGTGTACAAGGGCGTGTACAGAACACGGCCCCGAACATGCCCATACGCACGACCGTGTTGCAAGGAAAAATCAGACCCGAGAGGTACACGGTCAGGAACACGGCCGTGTATCAGACCGTGTCAAGAGGCACACGGTCAAAGAGAGGCGTGTAAGTAGCCGTGTAAGAGCACAAAGGAGTACACGGCAAGTAACACGGCCGTGTACCCACCCGTGTAAGCATACACGGGCATGTTCCAGAGAGTACATGGCCAGACTTAAAATCCAGAGGGGTACACGGGCACGAACACGGCCGTGTAGGAGGGCGTGTTCGAGGCCAGAGAGTAAAAAAAAAAAAAAGTCTGGAAAGGAAAAATTTCATGTTTTGCCATATTTCCAGTATAAGCTAAATATGGTAAATAATCAGTGATTTTTCCTTTTATAGGAGTCCAAGCCAGAGACCCCAAATCAGTAGTCCTAGAGCAGCAGCAGCTTACGCTAGAGGATTTTCTGTAAGTTCAAGCATTGTCCTGACTGCAACGTGGACAAGCTTGCTTTATTACAGTATTATGTATGTTGTATGACGTGTTGTTAGACGTTGATTGTCTGCATCACGATGTTAAGTCAGTTTATGTCAATCACAGCAGAGGTCAGTTCATGTCAGTGCATGTCATGCATATAGAGTTGCATGTCCCAGTACACAGACCAGACAGTACCAGAGCAAGAAAACAGTTAGGTGCACAAGGCACCCTAGTGTGTTGATTAATTCACACTCCAGTAAATAGATTAACAGGTTCCGACTGTGGGGGCAAGCAGTATGCTACCCAGTTGGAACACCAGCAAGATGGTAATTAACCAGTTATTGGCGTATCGGCCTCTCGAACCACGGGGAGGTTATCATGTTTAGCATCAGTTAAGACTGAGGAGGTCAGCACTAAAGTACCGCTCCCGGTTGCGCTAACATGTCGGTACGTCCAATCAGGGGCCCAAAACCAGAGCTAAAGTAAAAGATTGAAGTCGTAAGACTAAACAATCAGCCAGTACAGCATGTTTACAGAGTCCAGTCAGCATGAGTACAGCAGTACAGTATAAGTACAGCAGTCAGCATGAGTACAGCAGTACAGTATAAGTACAGCAGTCAGCATGAGTACCGCAGTACAGTATGAGTACAGCAGTATAACATTAGCACAGTAGTACAGCATGAGCACAGCAGTATAGTATGTTAGTTACATGTTTTTATGTTTGAACTTACTGAGCTCATAGCTCATCAGTTTGTTCACATGTTGCAGGTAAGAGACCTGTTCACCAGTAGTATATTGGTGGACGACGAACAGGATAGACGCATGCTGGAGAGGATCGGGCGAGGGATATGGGTCACCAGTTAAATCTTCCGCTGTACAGTTTTGAATGTAATTTTTCAAAGAGACAGTTTTCAAGACAGGAGTATGTGATAGGGGAATCATGATCAGTTGTTAACATGATTTCTTTATCACATTCTCAACAGTTTATGTATTTAAAGAAAAAGAAAAAAAAATTTATTCCGCAAAATTAGCAGTCAGTTTACAGTCCAGCATGATTATCGGTGACCCTAGAGGCCTGCAGACTATTGCGGTTGACTACAGAGTTGGCCGTAGTAGCACTGTAGAGCCCCTATAGCAGGGCGGGGCGCCACAGGTGGTATCAGAGCAGGGCTTACGATAGGTCTAGTTTAGGATACCAACCGTAGCCACAGTTGGTATCAGAGCCCACGTTTTAAAATGGGTCTAGTTTAGAATACTTACTGTAGCATAGTGGATATTACCAGAAAAGTTGGTTGACCATATCTCGCCTGACTCCGTGCATGTCCTGTTCGCCGATCCAAGTAAGTTAAAGTTATGTTAATACAAGAAGCTAGTTATGCATGAAAGTAAAGGTCTGAAGAGACCTATACCTTGTAGCAAGTACATAGTAATATGTAAATGTCAGAAATCATGTGGATCCTTTTTATACAGGATCTAACACAAGTTCATCGTGTGATTATAGTAGATACAGTAGCACGATGGATAATCAGGGCCAAGGTCAAGGTCAGAGAAGGAGAAGGGGACGCCCATCTCTGACTCAGAGATTAGAAGAGATGCAAGCTCTTCTAGAAAATCAAATGAAAGAGAATGCAGAGTTGAGACAGAGATTAGAACAGTTAGAACAGGGGCAGGGATCAGTAGGGACTCCTGCACAGCCAGCAGCAGAGGCAGAACGGGTAGTGCCACCAGTGGCACCAGAAGTGGTTCAGCAACCACCGGCCAGGGTGAATCTAGAGCCATTATATGAGAGATTCCGGAAGATGAGGCCTCCGGAATTTGAGGGTTCAATAAATCCTCTAGAAGCAGAAGATTGGCTCTCCTCAATACAAATGATAATGGAGTTCATGAGACTCACAGATGAGGAGAAAGTCATGTGTGCGTCCTTTGTTTTAAGAAAGGATGCAAGATTTTGGTGGGACACAGTCCGCATGAGAAGGGACGTGACCACAATGACATGGGCAGAATTTCTGGAGGAATTCAACCAGAAATATTATGATCCTGCATCACTCCAACCCCAACAGAAAGAATTTGCAGAGCTACAGCAAGGGGATATGTCAGTCAGTGAGGTTTGCAGGAAATTTGATCAGCTCTCCCGCTTATGTCCGTATATGGTACCTACGGAGAGGGAGAAGATACAGAAGATGATGGGTATGTTCAGGCCTGAGATCTCTACGTTGATTGACGTTGGCCCATTCCCACCAGTTTCAGTAGCCGACTGCGTTAGTCGTGCTTTGAGGGTAGAGTTCCATCTAGCCCGACAGAAAGAAGCAAGAGAAAAGGTCTGGGAAGCCAGGAAGCAAGAAAAGATCCTGGCTAAGGCCTCTCAACCTGGACAGCACAGTAAGGGCAGTCAGAGCACAAGACCAGAGCAGTCCAGTCATCCAGGTCCTCAGCCCCAACAGAAAAGAAAGGGGAATTTCCAAGGAGCTCAAAGTCAGGGTAACAGAAGTCAGTCAAGGAGGACTAACACCACTACAGTTCCACCCACTTGTCCAAATTGTGGGAGGAAGCATGTGGGTCAGTGCAGAGCTGGTACGACTGCTTGTTTTCAGTGTGGAAGAGAGGGCCACTTCATCAAGAATTGCCCTATGAACCGCCAGTCAGTATCAGCATCAGGGGCAAACTCATTACGTCCACAGCAGTCCCAAGTACATGCACTCAGGTTGAGTTATGAAAGCCCAACAGAAGTGCCTCCAGCAGTTCAGGACAGAGCTCCTCAGGCAGATGCTAGGGTGATGGCCTACACCAGAGAAGAAGCAGAAGCAGGGACGTCCAACGCGGTGACAGGTCAGATTTCTGTCGCTAACCACTTGGCATCTGTATTATTTGACTCTGGGGCCACACATTTTTTCATATCATGTGCATTTGCTGATAAGTTAGAGTACCCTAGAGATCACATGGGAAGGACTTTTAGAACTGCCCTCCCATCAGGAGAAGTCATGTTGTCAGAGTACTGGTTACCTTATGCACCAGTAATCGTGGCAAATAGAGAGCTGTATGCAGAGTTGATCTTGATGAGAATCGTAGACTATGATGTGATCTTGGGAATGGATTTCCTAGGAAAATATCAAGCTACGATAGATTGCAGAAACAGAAGAATAGTGTTCAAGCCAGAAGGTGAAGAAAGTTTCGACTATGTCGATTCTTCAAGAAGATCAAGCAAGATGATGATCAGCTCAATGAAGGCCAAGAAACTAATAGCCAGTGGTTGTACTGGATATTTAGCTTATGTGACAGATACAGCAGAAGAGAAGAAGTTACAGCCAAAAGAGGTTCCAGTTGTCAGAGAATTTCTCGAGGTCTTTCCTGAGGAACTACCAGGACTACCTCCAGAACGGGAGATCTCATTTGAGATAGAGCTCCTACCTGGAACAGCACCGATCTCCAAGGCGCCGTACCGCATGGCACCAGTGGAGTTGAAAGAGTTGCAAGTGCAGCTAAAGGATCTGCTTGATAAGGGATTCATCAGACCAAGCTATGCCCCATGGGGAGCTCCCGTACTGTTTGTCAAGAAGAAGGACGGGACGTTCCGCATGTGCATAGACTACAGAGAATTGAACAAGGTTACAGTCAAGAATAGGTACCCATTACCTAGGATTGACAACCTGTTCGATTAGCTCAAGGGTGCAGCAGTATTCTCAAAGATTGATTTGAGATCAGGATACCATCAGCTGAGAATCAAGGAAGATGACGTTCCTAAGACAGCTTTCAGAACCCGTTATGGGCATTATGAGTTCCTAGTAATGCCGTTTGGGTTAACAAACGCGCCAGCCGCTTTCATGGACCTGATGAACAGAGTCTTCAAGGAGTATCTTGACAAGTTTGTCATTGTGTTCATCGATGACATCCTTGTATATTCAAAGACTCATGCAGAGCACGAAGTCCAGTTGAAAGTTGTTTTCCAGAAGCTGAGAGAGCATCAACTCTATGCCAAATTCTCAAAATGTAAGTTCTGGCTAGACAGAGTGCATTTCCTCAGTCATGTAGTGTCCAAAGAGGGAATTGCAGTAGATCCAGTCAAGGTGGAAGCAATCAACCAATGGCCTGCACCTAAGAGCGTGACAGAGATACGCAGTTTCTTAGGGTTAGCTGGCTATTACAGGAGGTTTGTGGAGGGATTTGCAAGATTAGCAGCACCTCTCACCATCCTTACACGCAAGGAAAAGAAGTACATATGGACAGATGAGTGTGAAAGAAGCTTCCAAGAGCTGAAGAGACGGCTGACAAGCGCGCCGATCCTCACACTCCCTATTGAGGGGGAGAAGTACGAGATCTACAGTGATGCTTCCAAAGTGGGTTTGGGAGCAGTATTGATGCAAGAAGGCAGAGTGATTGCCTATGCTTCGCGTCAACTGAAAGAGCATGAGAAGAATTATCCCACCCACGACCTAGAACTTGCTGCAGTAGTGTTCGCACTCAAGATCTGGCGACACTATCTGTATGGAGCGCAGTGCCAGATCTACACAGATCATCAGAGCCTAAAATACTTCTTCACCCAGAAGGAGTTAAACATGAGGCAAAGAAGATGGTTGGAGTTGGTGAAGGATTATGACTGTGAGATCCTTTATCACCCAGGAAAAGCCAACCGAGTAGCAGATGGCTTAAGCAGAAAAGCTACAGTTCCACAGCAGCTGCCAATTAACAGGTTGTCAAGACCATTGCAGCAAGAGATCCATTCACTCGAGCTAGAGCTGATATCAGGAAAATTGTCAGCACTGCAGTTGAAGTCATCATTGTTTGATGATATCAAGGAAGCACAGAAGCAAGATTCAAGTCTGACAGACTCCCACGAAGAGATATCCACAGATGGATTAATCAGGCATCAGGGGAGAATTCATGTGCCAGCAGATGAAGAGCTACGAAGGCGAATCATGTCAGAAGCTCATGAGACGCCATACTCAGTCCATCCTGGAGCCACCAAGATGTACCAAGACTTGAAGTTACAGTTTTGGTGGAAAGGGATGAAAGGAGACATTGCAAGATTTGTCAGTAAGTGCCTTACTTGTCAGAAAGTCAAGGCTGAGCATCAGCATCCTGGAGGAAAGTTAGAACCTCTAGAGATTCCAGAGTGGAAATGGGAGAACGTTACCATGGATTTTGTGGTAGGGTTACCTAAAATAAGAGGAGGACACGATGCCATCTGGGTAATCGTGGATAGATTGACAAAGACAGCCAGATTCATACCAATCAGGATTACTTACTCATTGGAGAAGCTGGCACAGCTGTACGTAGATCAGGTTGTCAGGTTACATGGAGTTCCAAAGTCCATAGTATCTGACAGAGATGCACGTTTCACTTCAAATTTTTGGGAGTGTGTGCAAAGAGCCATGGGCACAGAACTAAGATTCAGTACAGCCTTCCATCCTCAGACAGATGGACAGTCAGAGCGGACTATCCAGACCTTGGAAGATATGCTCCGAGCATGTGTCATGGATTTTCCAGGAGCTTGGAATGAGAAGTTACCACTAGTGGAATTCTCATACAACAACAGTTACCAAGCTTCCATCATGATGGCACCTTATGAGGCCCTGTATGGAAGAAAGTGCAGATCACCCATTCACTGGTATGATCTAAAGGAAAAGTAACTGCATAAGACAGATTTCATGCAGGAAACTTGCGATGCAGTTACCAAGATCCAGCAAAGAATGAAGAGTGCTCAGAGTAGACAGAAGAGCTATGCAGACAGAAGGCGGAGATCCCTAGAATTCAAGGAAGGGGACTTCGTTTTTCTGAAAGTATCGCCCATGAAGGGGATCATGCGTTTTGGTAAGAAAGGAAAGCTAAGTCCAAGATACATTGGACCTTATGAGATTATCAAACACATTGGGAAGGTTGCCTACAAGTTGGCATTACCTCCTGAGCTGTCAGCAGTACACAATGTATTTCATGTCTCCATGCTCAGAAAGTACATGTCAGATCCGTCTCATGTGCTACAGCATGAACCAGTACAGGTCCAAGAGGATCTGACCTATGAAGAGCAGCCAGTTCAGATACTAGCTAGAGAAGAAAAGGAGCTGAGAAACAAGACCATCCTACTAGTCAAGGTATTGTGGAGAAATCACAACGTTGAAGAGGCTACGTGGGAGAGAGAAAATGAGATGAGACGTTCATACCCTCACTTGTTCTAAATTTTCGAGGACGAAAATCTTATAAAGAGGGGTGAATGTGATACCCGAGAAATCTACATTCTCGAGAATATTTTGTACAAATTTTGTAAATAAATGTACATTTACAGTGACATAATTTACAGAATAAAAAGCAGAGGAAAATTTTGATTAATCAAGTTTTAATCAAAATTTGAAAATGAATTAATGAAAATAGTCAACAGCTGAGCATTAATTCAATTATGATGTTTTAAAAAAATTATAGAAAAGTATGTGGAAAATACATACTAACAAATCAATGGCACACAAGTGAGCCACATTGATCAAGGGCTAAGAGAATAGCCAAACAAGCCCTTACAACAAAAAAAAAATAAAAATAAAAGAAAGTAAGGGAGAGTGAGGCACGTGAGCATGAAAGAGAGAAAGGGAATTAATCCCTTTAGCTGCAAAGCAGCCGGAAGAAAGAAAGAGAAAAGAAAGAAAGAGAAAAGAAAGAAAGGAAAGAAAGAGAGAAGAGAAACCGAGAAAGAAAGGAAGAGAAAAGAAATCCAAGCAAAGTTCGAATTTCTAGTCCCAGCAGTAGATCGATCGAGTTTCGATCGCTAATCAGCAGCAAGAAAAGCTCAAGTTCAAGCAAGGTAAAACCCCGTTTTTCTCTTGATTTTTTCGGATGAAATCTAGGGTTTGAGTGAGAAAAAGAGAATGTGAGTGAATCACATTTAGATTTTCGGTTAAAATCGAAATGTGGTTCGAGTCTAGACGTTTTCAAATACGAATCCATGAACAGATGGTTTTGAAAACCGAGTTTAGTGAGATTTCTTCACTAAAACACAGATTTTTCAAAAGTTAAGTCGAGAGAGATTCATAAGCAAAATGTGAAATTTTTGCTTATGAAATCATGGATTTGTGATAGTAGAAGTGTAGTAGATACCTTGAAATGATCTTATGAAGATCGATTTCAAGTGTAAGACACAGAACAAAGGCCATAAAAGCCTTAGGAAATCAGAGCAGAGCAGTTCGGACCCAGAATCTTGATTCTGGTATGAACACGGGCGTGTACAGAACACGGCCCCGAACATGCCCATACGCACGACCGTGTTGCAAGGAAAAATCAGACCCGAGAGGTACACGGTCAGGAACACGGCCGCGTATCAGACCGTGTCAAGAGGCACACGGTCAAAGAGAGGCGTGTAAGTAGCCGTGTAAGAGCACAAAGGAGTACACGGCCAGTAACACGGCCGTGTACCCACCCGTGTAAGCATACACGGGCATGTTCCAGAGAGTACACGGCCAGACTTAAAATCCAGAGGGGTACACGGGCACGAACACGGCCGTGTAGGAGGGCGTGTTTGAGGCCAGAGAGTAAAAAAAAAAAAAAAAAAAAAAGAGTCTGGAAAGGAAAATTTTCATGTTTTGCCATATTTTCAGTATAAGCTAAATATGGTAAATAATCAGTGATTTTTCCTTTTATAAGAGTCCAAGCCAGAGACCCCAAATCAGCAGTCCCAGAGCAGCAGCAGCTTACGCTAGAGGATTTTCTGTAAGTTCAAGCATTGTCCTGACTGCAACGTGGACAAGCTTGATTTATTACAGTATTATGTATGTTGTATGACGTGTTGTTAGACGTTGATTGTCTGCATCACGATGTTAAGTCAGTTTATGTCAGTCACAGCAGAGGTCAGTTCATGTCAGTGCATGTCATGCATACAGAGTTGCATGTCCCAGTACACAGACCAGACAGTACCAGAGCAAGAAAATAGTTAGGTGCACAAGGCACCCTAGTGTGTTGATTAATTCACACCCCAGTAAATAGATTAACAGGTTCCGACTGTGGGGGCAAGCAGTATGCTACCCAGTTGGAACACCAGCAAGATGGTAATTAACCAGTTATTGGCGTATCGGCCTCTCGAACCACGGGGAGGTTATCATGTTTAGCATCAGTTAAGACTGAGGAGGTCAGCACTAAAGTACCGCTCCCGGTTGCACTAACATGTCGGTACGTCCAATCAGGGGCCCAAACCAGAACTAAAGTAAAAGATTGAAGTCCTAAGACTAAACAATCAGCCAGTACAGCATGTTTACAGAGTCCAGTCAGCATGAGTACAGCAGTACAGTATAAGTACAGCAGTCAGCATGAGTACAGTAGTACAGTATAAGTACAGCAGTCAGCATGAGTACCGCAGTACAGTATGAGTACAGCAGTACAACATTAGCACAGTAGTACAGCATGAGCACAGTAGTATAGCATGTTAGTTACATGTTTTTATGTTTGAACTTACTGAGCTCATAGCTCATCGGTTTGTTCACATGTTGCAGGTAAGAGACCTGTTCACCAGTAGTATATTAGTGGACGACGAACAGGATAGACGCATGCCGGAGAGGATCGGGCGAGGGATATGGGTCACCAGTTAAATCTTCCGCTGTACAGTTTTGAATGTAATTTTTCAAAGAGACAGTTTTCAAGACAGGAGTATGTGATAGGGGAATCATGATCAGTTGTTAACATGATTTCTTTATCACATTCTCAACAGTTTATGTATTTAAAGAAAAAGAAAAAAAATTTATTCCGTAAAATTAGCAGTCAGTTTACAGTACAGCATGATTGCCGGTGACCCTAGAGGCCTGCAGACTATTGCGGTTGACTACAGAGTTGGCCGTAGTAGCACTGTAGAGCCCCTACAGCAGGGCGGGGCGCCACAACTAACATGTGCTGTGACTGACATGCACTGACATGTGCTATGACTGACATGCACTGACATAGACATCGTGATGCAGACAATTAATGTCTAGCATACACGTCATGCAACAAAACATACATCACAATCATAAACGTATCAAGTCAATTTACATTTGACTTGAACATAATACATAGTTCATAACATGGCTTTCGTGACATTCATATCATAGTGTCTTGACATTAAAACTGCACATAGAACACATAAACATAGACCTAACATGTCAGTTTATGTTGCAGACAAATAAATGCTTGAACTTACTGTTACTTTGCTAGTATCTCCTTTCTTGCTTTCTGGATCCGCAACCGTTCCTTCGTTGCGTCTGGATCGGTTCCTATAACCGAAAGAATCATGGTTATTCTTTCCGCACTTATCTCATACATAAAACTTAATAAAACGTAAAAATTCTACGCTTCATTCCCTGATATAAACTTAGGGACCTAATATCCCATTTATAGCATTTTTGCTAAACTTTGACAAAATTACCATTTTGTCAATATCATGATTTTTTTGTAACCTTACTTTTACAACATTAATTGCTGAAATTCTCGGTTTACTTATCCTTGGAACATCTGTCGTCCTTTTCTGAGCCTAACTCATGTATTAATCCTTAAAATCGTTCGAGGGGGCTCGGGTTTCCATCCCGACCACATTTTGTCCCTCGTTTCCTAAAATACCCTTTTTGTGCCGTTTTAGAAATTTCGGCAGCATTTCCGCTTAATTTTTAGGTTCCCGGCGTTTAGGAAACGCCTCAAAACCATCTAACCTATTTCTATCTTGTCACATACCATACCAGAGGCCTATATTTTTACGTAAAGCTCAACTTTTATGTAAAAATATTTACATTTCTGCATACTTTCTTTTTCATCATTTTCATCCATTTTTCTTACAATTTAACATGCCAAATTACATAATTAACATATATCTTTCCAAAATAAAAATTAAAGAACAAAGGGACAGAAGTCACTACCGAAGTCGTCCCATCGGTGATCGAATGCACCGTTCGATCTCGCGTGCACAAACTTTGATTCGCCATTCTTCACATTTAAAATTTCATCTTGAAATTCCGACGCCGCGGATGTGTTCGGAACGTCGAAAATAGGCCAACGGGCCACTCTTAAATTTTTAGGGTCCGGCCGCCGTTGACCGGCGTTGAGCGGCCGTTGACCGGCGGCGACGGCGACGGCGGCGGTGGAATGTGGATAGTCCATCTTGAAGATCTCGACGAGAGGAATCCATTGGTGGCTTCAATTTCACCATTCGACACCTCTATCGCCGGAAATCACCCCTCGAAAGACCTGCGGCGGCGGCGGTGTTGGATCTCCGTTTTCCGGCGATCGTTGCCCAAAATTGATTTGGGGCTTTTGATCTACGTGTTGTTCTGAGCATTTTGATACCAACCTTGCAACTCAACTCCGCCGGAATCGTCTGATTCCACGGCGGCGACGGCGACGGGCGGTGTTGGGCGGCGCGATCCGGCGGCCGTTGGGCTGAAACACCACCTGGGTTTTGTTCTACTCTTCACCACGAGTCTTTTGAGACCAGAATCACCTTGATCGGAGGTCGGACGGCGGAGAAATCGGCGTTTGAAATTTCCGGCCACCGTGACCTTCGGGCGGCGCGTGCGGGCTGCTCCGGCGTCCAATCCGTCGACTTGACCCGCCGTTGGATTCAGCTCGGCGAGAGCTTCCCAACGGTACCGGCGGTGTCGAAAACGGACACCGTTTCCGGCGGTTAGCTACTGTTCATTTATGCTGGTGTGTGGGGGGAAAAAAGGAGAAGAAAAGAAAGTTTGTGGGCCTTTCTTCAATTTCTGATTTCTCACTCCTTATATACTTTTTCGCCCAAAATTTCAACATAGGCTATCCTGACTAATTTGGACGTCTTGAATCCAAATATATCAGTTTTATTTTCATCTGAGGTCATTTCGACCAATTTCTGATACTGTAAATTCCCGGTCAAAAATTACCCTTGTGCTCAATTATCAAATTTGAACATGCTGATAGGCTATCCTGACTAATTTGGACATGCTGAATCCAAATTTATCAGTTTTAACTTCATTCAAGGTCGTCTAGACCAGTTTTCTGATACTGCCTGTTTCTCGGTCAAAATTTACATTTTGTGCTCAATTGACTAAATTGAATATACTGATTCTACATATATCCGTTTTATATCAAGAAAAGACCATCTTGACCAATTTCTTGATACTGTGTTACCCACACATACATAAAATCACTACAATATACATTTTAAACATGGAATACATTATGTATATTTCCTGTACCGATTCTTCGAGAATGATGAGGTTCTCCGGTTATCACAGAATTAGAAGTAAATTATCATGTAAAGAACAATGTAAAAATTCGAAATGTAATCAGAAAAAATATACAATATATTCTTATTTTATCATTCTTATTGTTATAATATTTTGACATAAAAATTATCTTATACTGTCCTAAAATAAGAAAATCATTTACTTTTAATTTTTAAATATATTTTTTAAATGGAAGAGAAAAAAATAAATTTAAAATAAAATGGTGAATCAGACAACTTTAAGGGGGAAAAAAATTTCCAACTTCAATTGCTATTATAATCTGCCACTTAAACGTTAGAATCTAGCAGACCGCCGGATCAGATAACACCTCAAAATTGTGTAGTCACAGATATTTTAGTTGTAAAATAAATTTTTTTTCTATTTTGTTAATTTTATATTTTCTGTAGCAAGGGGGCCCAAACGATTAGTTGTTAATATTCTATTTCGTTATTATGATAGGATGGACAGTGCACTTGTTGGACAATACAACCACCCACTAATTTAAATAAAAAAAAAAAACCCTACCCACTAGTTTGCTACAATCCAAAAAAAATTTTAAAAAAAGACTCAACTAATCACGTATTAATTTACCAGGAACTTCTTTTCATGCACAAAAAAAAAAAGGCTTCTTTTGCCTCAACAAAAAAAAAAAAAAAGAGATAATTGGTGTAATGAGCTAAAACATCTCGAAAACGTTAAGCACAAACTTGCACTCATCACACACCAACCATTTGGATTATAGATTGGATTTGAATATTTGTTCAAACTTTATGTTTGTATTCAAGTATAAAACTTAAATTATTTAATTAAATTAAATATATGTTTGGATAAATTTTATTAAAAATAATATTTGCATATAGCGTAAAGTTTTTTTTTTTAAAGAGTGATATGAATTTTTAAAAAGTAAAAATTTGAATTTGAATCTAATTTCATATTAATAGTTGGCCAACTGAACAAATATTAAATTGGAATTCAATCATAACTATTAGAGTTGTTCATTTAAACACTCCGTTAATATTATTACTTTAACAAAAAAAAAAAAAGAAGAGAGAGAGAGAAAAAAAAGTGCGGAGTTCTGACCGAGAGGGTGTCCAAAGAAAATTGCAACTTTGCAAGAACAATTAAACCTCAAGAAGCAAACTAGACCTTTGCAAAACACTTGAAAGAATTGTTTTTCTACCAAGAAAAAGAAAAACACAGAAACTAAATAAAGAAAACTCTTTATAAATTAAGAGAGAAGTCATTAAAATTCTTGAAGGGAACACCTTGGAAAAATCTAGTAGAAGAATTCAAAGTTAAAGTTAAATTACATACCATTTATAAGAGGACCGAGGTGTTTAGAAGTTTGGTAATCAGCATTTTAAAAAATAAAAAAAATTAAATGTTGGTAATTAGCATATTAAGTGGCCGTTATTTTTTTATGTATACAGATTTTTTTAATGAGCAAAATAATATTACAAATAAAATCAAAAAAAAAAAGTCTTGTAAGCCTATAAAAACAAAACTGGAAAAACAAACAGAAAAAAAAAATCAAATTAAACAACAAACAATGAGCTATCATTAAGGTTTGCTCAATTTGAAAACATATACGGCTTAAAGTGAGTAATAATTTTTTATAGTACTCATGATTAAGCGTTTATCTTTATTAATGACCTTAACTTTCTTTAAAATATTGCAACTGATATTATTATAAGTTACAGGTCTTTTGTGATTAGAGAACACGCAACAGCCTACCAATTTGTCATTTTTTAAAGACAATTATCACATCGGGTTCTTCAAATCACGGAACCACTTTTTTTGTTTTTAATTTTTGTTTTAGTTTTTTAATTGTTGTTGTTTTCCACGTTCTTGTTTTTTCCTCAACTCAATCTATTTTATACGTATATTGCTGTTGCCTTTACAGGACTGTCTTCTGGTTTTTAGAGCCCATCTAGGACACCAGCTGGACTTGAAGTTTTGGGGTTTATTTTTATTAAAAACGAGTGAATATTTGAATATTTGTTTTTGATGAAAGTGTGAATTAGAAGTGAATTGTCCTATCAAGAATAATGTAAAATTTGAGACGTGATAAAAAATATATATATAATATAGATTTTATTTCAACCCTCTTATTATTATTATGATTATTTTAATATAAAAATCATCTTTAAAATAAAAATATATATATGCTTTTTATGTTTGAATATGTTTTTTTTCATTTGAAAAGAGTAAAAATATAAATTTAAAATAAGATGGTAAAATTGATGACTTTTGAAAAAAAAAAATTTCTAACTCCAATGGCTATTCCAAAGGCCACTTAAACGTTAAAATCTAGTAGACGGCTAAATCAGATAAAACCACACAATTTTGTAGTCATAGATAATTTAGAGCACGTTTGGGTTTTGGTGATATTTTGTTTTGTGGGAGAAAAATAAGTTTTAAAAAATATATTTATAAAAAAATTATTTAAAGTGAAAAAATTATAAAATATTAAAATTTTGTTTAAAAAAATTATCAATATAAATCATATTTTATTATTTTTAAAATTTTATATAATTTTTTAAAAAAATCATTTTATTTGAATTTATATATATAAAGTTATAAATTTTTAAAATTTAAAATTTATTATTGAGTTTTAAAGGTATAAATAATAAAAATAATTATAAAATTGAGAAAAAAAATCTTAAACTGATTATAAAACTCTCCCGTAAACTAGGGGTGAACAAAAAACCCAACAACCCGAAGAACTCGATAAACCCACCCAACCCAACCCATTATAACCCGAATCTGACTAACTCCATCAAGAGATCAACTCAACCTCCCCAACCCGACCATTAATTGGGTGGGTTTGGGTTGAGTTTTTTTAAACCCAACTTAACCCGAACCTACCCAATCTATTAATATATAAAAATAAATATATTTCATACCTCATAATATATAGTATTTGTCTTATATTTTACATTAATTATTTGACAACTAGTTATATTTTATATTGCATGAAATTTTATTATTATTTATTTGTTAGTTTACAACTTTTATATTCAAACTTGTTTTTCATATATTTTATTTTTATATCGATTTATAATTTACGAGATAATTTTGGAGTTTTATAACACTAATATTATGCTGAAAGTTATATAGCAGCCTGTCCTGCTGTAAAGGCTCTATAGTAATATTACAGTTAACTCTGTAGTTAACCGCAATAGTCTGCAGGCCTCTAGGGTCGCCGGCAATCATGCTGAACTGTAAACTACTTGCTAATTTTGTGGAACAAATTTTTTTTCTTTAAAAACATAAATTGTTTGAGAATGTGATAAGGAAATCATGTTAACAAAATAACATGCGCCTGATCATGATTCCCCTATCACATACTCTTGACTTGAAAACTTGTCTCTTTGAAATTACATTCAAAATCTACACAGCAGAAGATTAAATGGTGAACAACATCCCTCGCCCAATCCTGCCCGGCATGCAACTTCCATGTTCGTCGTCCACCATATACTACTGGTGAACAGGTCTCTTACCTGCAATATGTGAACAAACTGATGAGCTATAAGCTCAGTAAGTTCAAACATAAAAACATGAAACTAACATGCTATACTGCTGTGCTCATGCATGAAACTGGACTCTATAAATATGCTTATGGCTGAAGGTTTAGTCTTAGGATATTATCTGTTATTAAGTTCTGGTTTTAGGCCCTTGATTGGTCGTACCGACATGTTAGCGCAACCGGGAGCGGTACTTTAGTGCTGACCTCCTCAGTCTTAACTGATGCTAAACATGATAACCTCCCCGTGGGTCGAGAGGCCGATACGCCAATAACTGGTTAATTACCATCTTGCTGGTGTTCCAACTGGGTAGCATACTGATTGCCCCCACAGTCGGAACCTGTTAATCAAATTACTGGGGTGTGAATTATATTAACACACTAGGGTGCCTTGTGTACCTACTTGTTTTCTTGTTCTGGTACTGTCTGGTCTGTATACTGAAACATGCAACTCTATATGCATGACATGAACTGACCTGTGCTGACATGAGACTGACATGCACTGACATAAACTGACCTGTGCTGACATGAGACTGACATGCACTGACATAAACATCGTGATGCAGACAATCAATGTCTGACATACACGTCATACAACATACATAACATCATAACTAACAAGCTTGTCCACGTTGCAGTCAGGGCAATACTTGAACTTACAAGAAATCCGCTAGCGTGAGCCTCTGCTGCTCTGAGATTGCTGATTCGGGGTCTCTGGCTTGAACTCCTATAAAAGGAATAACTGGCCAATAACTGGTTAATTACTGGTTAATAACTGGCCAATAACTGGTTAATAACTGGCCAGTCTGGCCAATAACTGGTTAATTACCATCTTGCTGGTGTTCCAACTGGATAGCATACTGATTGCCCCCACAGTCGGAACCTGTTAATCAAATTACTGGGGTGTAAATTATATTAACACACTAGGGTGCCTTGTGCACCTACCTGTTTTCTTGTTCTGGTACTGTCTGGTCTGTGTACTGAAACATGCAACTCTATATGCATGACATGAACTGACCTGTGCTGACATGAGACTGACATGCACTGACATAAACATCGTGATGCAGACAATCAATGTCTGACATACACGTCATACAACATACATAACATCATAACTAACAAGCTTGTCCACGTTGCAGTCAGGGCAATGCTTGAACTTACAAGAAATCCGCTAGCGTGAGCCTCTGCTGCTCTGGGATTGCTGATTTGGGGTCTCTGGCTTGAACTCCTATAAAAGGAATAATCACTGATTATTTACCATATTTATCTTATACTGGAAATATGGCAAAGCATGAAAATTTTCATTTCCAGGCTTTTTTTTTTTACTCTCTGGCTTCGAACACGCCCTCCTACACGGGCGTGTCTCTGCCCGTGTACCTTTCTGGACTTTTAAGCCTGGCCGTGTAATTCGTGGAACATGGCCGTGTATGCTTACACGGGTGGATACACGGCCATGTTACTGGTCGTGTACTCCTCTGTACTCTTACCCGGTTACTTACACGGCCGTGTTTCTGGCCTTGTTCTCCTACTGTCTAACATGGTCTGCTACACGCCTATCCCTTGACCGTGTGGGCCTTGACACGGCCCGATACACGGCCGTGTTCTTGGCCGTGTACCTCTCGGGTCTGATTTTTCTTGCAACACGGTCGTGCGTATGGGCATGTTCGGGGCCGTGTACTGAACACGCCCTTGTACACGCCCGTGTTCATACCAGAACCAAGATTCTGGGTCCGAACTGCTCTGCTCTGATTTTCTAAGGCTTTTATGGCCTTTGTTCTACTTCTTACACTTGAAATCGATCTTCATAAGATCGTTTCAAGGTATCTACTGCATTTCTACTATCACAAATCCATGATTTCATAAGCAAAAATTCCACATTTTGCTTATGAACATCTCTTGACTTAACTTTTGAAAAATCTACATTTTCGTGAAGAATATTCACTAAACTTGGCTTTCTAAACCATCTGTTCATGGATTCGTATTTGAAAAAATCTAGACTCGAACCACGTTTTGATTTTAACCGAAAACCTAAACGTGATTCACTCACATTCCCTTTTTCTTCTCAAAACCCCAGATTTTCCCCCGAAAGAAAAACGTGAGAAACTAGGGTTTACCTTGCTTTAATCGTGAGCTTTTCTTGCTGCTAATCCTTGATCGAATCTCGATTGATCTGCTGCTTGAACAAGAAAATCCGAACTTGCCTTGGATTTCCTTTTCTTCTCTCTCTTTTCTCGGTTTCCCTTTCTCTCGTTCCCTTTCTTTCTTTCTTTTTCTCTTTCTTTCTTTCTTTCTTTCTTTCTTTCTGCCGGTTGCTGTGCAGCTAAGTGAATTAATTCCCTCCCGTTTAGCTCACGTGCCTTACTCCCTTACTCTCACTTTCTTTCTCTTCTTTTTCTTTTTTTTTTTTTTTGAAAATGCAAAGGCTTGTTTGGCTTGTCTTTCGTCCATTGATCAATGTGGCTCACTTGTGTGCCATTGATCTCTTAGTATGTATTTTCCACATACTTTTCTATTAATTTTAAAACATCATAAATTGAATTAATGTTTAGCTTTTAAACTATATTCATTAATTCATCATAAAATTTTGATTAAAACTCAATTAATCAAAATTTTCCTCTGCTCTTTATTCTGTAATATTTCTCACTATAAATGTACATTTATTTACATATTTGTACAAATATTTCCGAGAACGTAGATTTTTCAATTATCACAAGTTATCTTTCTTTTCCTTTATTTCTTATTTTAGGTTGAATGATTAGTCATATTTATGTTTTTATTTTTTATTATATTCAACCCGATTACCCCACCCAATCCACCCAAAATTTAATTTGGTGGATTGATTTTAAATTTTGTGTTAATTAAGTGGGCTAAATTTGAAATTAACTCACTCAAACTTGATTGGATTGGTTGAAAATTTTTAAAAACCCACCCAATTAACCCAATGTTCACCCCTACCGTAAACGAATCCTTAACATGCTAAAAAAAATTTTTTTTTAATCCACTTATTGCAGAACCGACATCAAATAATATGAGGAACAGTGGTGGGTTTTGCTAGGCCTCTTCCAGCCGCTACAATAAATGTTGTCACTGTGAACAAATGTTTATCTCCATCGGATGTCTGGTTTTGAAACAAAGATACTGAAAAATCTAAGGACAAATATATTGTTTCTTCCATAATTTTAATGTTTTTATAATTTTATCCCATAAATTTTACAAATTAAGAAAAATATTTATTAAATTATGAAATATTATTATATTTACTTTATCTTTTAATTAGAAGAATAAAATATTTCTTTAAATTTAATATTCTTGTAACTTACCCTTTAAATTTTAAAAATTAATATTTATACTCCTACAAATTTTAAACTGATAGCAAAAATACCTTTCAAATTTTAAAACGTTATAAAAAACACAAATTTTTTTCCTTTTTTTGTCATAAAAAAACTTTATTATTACTCTCTAATCTTTAATACATTTAAAATTTAACTCTTGAAACTTAAAAATAATTAATACATAGCACAAAATTTGTTTTTAAATTTGAAGTCATTATAAGTGTGGCGGCCCGCCCTGCTGTCGAGGCTCTACAATGTTATTACAGTCAACTCTGTAGTTAACCGCAATAGTATGTAGGCATTTAGGGTCGTCAACAATCATGTTAAACTTAAAAACTGCTTGCTAATTTTGCGGAATAAAATTTTTTTTCTTAATTTTTTTTTCTTAATATCATAAACTGTTCGAGAATGTGATAAGGAAATCACGTTAACAAAATAACATGTGCATGAATTCATGATTCCCTATCACATAATCTTGACTTAAAAATGTGTTCTTAAAATTACATGTTTAATCTTTTCAAAACTGTACAGCGGAAGACTAAAGGTGATCACAATCCCTCGCCCAATCCCCCTGGTATGTATCTACATTGTCTGTCGTCCACCGTATACTATTGGTGAACAGGTTTCTTACCTGTAATATGTGAACAAACTGATGAGCTATGGGCTCAGTAAGTTCAAATATAAAAACATGAATCATCACATGCTGTATTGTGTTTATGCATGAAACTTGACTCTGAAAACATGCTCTTGACTGAAAGCTTAGTCTTAGGACATTATCTGATATTTAGTTCTGGTTTTGGGCCCCTGATTGGTCGTACCGACATGTTAGCATAATTGGGAACGATACTTTAGTGCTGACCTCTTCAGTCTTAACTGAAGCTAAACATGAAAACCTTCCCGTGGGTCGAGAAGCCGGTACACCAATAACTGGTTTAATTACCATCTTGTTGGAGTTCTAACTGGGTAGCATACTGATTACTCCTACAGTAGGAACCTGTTATGTGATTTACTTAGGGTGTGAGTTTTATTAACACACTAAGGTGCCTTGTGCACCTACCTGTTTCGTGTATCTGTTACCTGTCTGACATGTGTACTTGAAACATGAAATTCTAGATGCATGACATGAAACTGACATGTGTATAGTGATGCAGACAGTCAACGTCTGACATACACATCAAACAACATACATAACATCATAAACATAACAAGATTGTCCATGTTGCAGTCAGGATAATGCTTGAACTTACAGAAAATCTGCGAGCGTGAGCCTCTGCTGCTCTGGGACTGCTGTATCAGGGTCTCTGGCTTGAACTCCTATAAAAGAAATAATTGCTGATTATTTCCAATATTCATCTTATACTGGAAACATGGCAAAATATGTAAATTCACATTTCCAGACTCTTTTTTTTTTTTTTTTTACTTTGACTTCAAACACGCCTTCCTACATGGGCATGTTCATGGCCGTATACTCCTCTGGACTTTACATACATGGCCGTGTAAGTCATACAACATGGCCGTGTAATTCATACTGGCTTACACGGGTGTCTACACGGCCGTGTTTCTGGCCGTGTACTCCTCTAGACTTATGTGCATGGCCGTGTAATTCGTACATGTTTACACGGTCACCTACACGGCCGTGTTTCTGACCGTGTTTTCCTGCTGTCGAACATGGTCTGCTACACACCCTTCCCATGACCGTGTGCCCCTGGACACGGCCCGATACACGACTGCGTTCTTGGCCGTGTACCTCTTGGGTCTAAATTTTCTTGCAACACGGTCGTGCATGTGGGCATGTCCGGGGTCGTGTTCTGAACACATTCTTGTACACGCCCGTGTTCATACCAGAATCAGGATTCTGGATCCGAAATACTCTGCTCTGATTTTCTAAGGCTTTTATGGCCTTTGTTCTACTTCTTACACTCAAAATCGATCTCAATAAGATCGTTTCAAGGTATCAACTACATTTTTACTATCACAAATCCATGGTTTCATAAGCAAAATTTCATATTTTGCTTATTCACATCTCTTGACTCAACTTTTGAAAAATCTGAACTTTCCTGAAGAAAACTCACTAAACTTGGTTTTCTAAACCATCAACTCATGGATTTGTGTTTAAAAACAACTAGACTCGAACCATGTTTCGATTTAACCAAAAATCTGAACATGATTAACTCACATTCTCTTTTTCCTCTCAAAATCCCAAATTTTTCCACCCGAAAAATGTGAGAAAACTAGAGTTTACCTTGCTTGAAGCTTGAGAGTTTCTTGCTGTGGATTCTTGGCTGAAAAACTCGATCGATCTTCTGCTTGAAGAGAAAAATCCAAACTTGAATGGATTTACCCTTCTGCTCTCTCTCTTTCTCGGTCTCTCTCTTTCTCTTTCTCTTTCTCTTTCTTTCTGTTTCTTTCTTTCTCATTCTTTCTTTTCTCTTTCTTTTGGCCGCCTCTTTGCAGCTTACTAAGTGAATTAATTCACTTGGCTACTGTGTAGCAGCTGCCTCTCCACTCTCTCTGTCACTTCCTTAAATTTTCTTTTAAAGAAAATGGGCTTTGTTTGGCTAATCTTGGCCATTGATCAATGTGGCTTGCATGTGAGCCATTGATCTCTTAATATGCATTTTTCACATATTTTTCTATTAAATTTTAAAACATCATAATTTGAATTAATGTTTAGCTTTTAACTATATTCATTAATTCATTGTCAAATTTTGATTAAAACTCAGTTAATCAAAATTTTCATCTGCTCTGTATTCTGTAACATGTCTCACTATAAATGTACATTTATTTACATATCTTGTACATAATTTTCTGAGAGTGATGGATTTCCAGGTTATCACATTCACCCCTCCTTATAAGATTTTTGTCCTCGAAAATTAAAACAAGTGAGGGTGTGACAGACTCATCTCATCTTCTCTTCCCACGTAGCTTCTTCAATATTGTGATGATGGTCTTGTTTCTCAGCACCTTGTCTGCTCTAGCCAGTATCTGAACAGGCTGTTCTTCATAGGTCAAATCCTCTTGGACTTGGACTGTTTTATGTTGTAGCACATGAGATGGATCTGACATGTACTTTCTGAGCATTCAGACATGAAACACGTTGTGTACTGCTGACAGCTCAGGAGGTAATGCCAACTTATAGGCAACCTTCCCAACGCGTTTGATAATCTCATAGGGTCCAATATACCTTGGACTCAGTTTTCCCTTCTTACCAAAACACATAATCCCCTTTATGGGTGACACTTTCAGAAATACAAAGTCCCCTTCCTTGAATTCTAGGGATCTCCGTCTTCTGTCTGCATAACTCTTCTGTTTGCTTTAAGCACTCTTCATCCTTTGCTGGATCTTGACAACTGCATCACAAGTTTCCTACATGAAATCTGTTTTATGCAGTTGTTTTTCCTTCAGATCATACTAGTGGATGGGTGATCTGCACTTTCGTCCGTACAGAGCCTCATAAGGTGCCATCTTGATGGAGGCTTGATAACTGTTGTTATATGAGAATTCCACTAGTGGTAACTTCTCATTCCAAGCTCCTGAAAAATCCTTTACACGTGCTAGGAGCATATCCTCTAAAGTTTGGATAGTCCGTTCTGATTGTCCGTCTGTTTGAGGATGGAAGGCTGTACTAAACCTCAGTTCTATGCCCATGGCTCTTTGCATACACTCCCAAAAGTTTGAAGTGAATCATGCATCTTTGTCAGATACTATGGACTTTGGAACTCCATGTAACCTGACAACATAAGCTACATAAAGGTATGCCAGCTTATCCAATGGGTAAGTGATCTTCATTGCTATGAACCTGGCTATCTTGGTTAACCTGTCCACAATTACCCAGATAGCATCATGTTCTTCTCTTGTTTTGGGTAGCCCTACCATAAAATCCATGGTAACATACTCCCATTTCCATTCTGGAATCTCCAGAGGTTCTAACTTTCCTCCAGGATGTTGATGCTCAGCCTTGACTTTTTGACAAGTAAGGCACTTACTCACGAACCTTGCAATATCTCCTTTCATCCCTTTCCACCAAAACTGCAGTTTTAAGTCTTGGTACATCTTGGTGGCTCCAGGATGAACTGAATATGGTGTTTCATGAGCTTCTGACATGATTTGCCTTCGAAGTTCCTCATCTGCTGGAACATGAATTCTCCCTTGATACATGATTTATCCATCTTTGGAAACCTCTTCCTGGGAGTCTGTTAGACTTGAATCTTGGTTCTGAGCTTCCTTGATATCATCAAATAATGACGACTTCAGCTGCAGTGCTGAAAATTTTCCTAATATCAGCTCCAGCTCGAGCGAGTGAATTTCTTGCTGCAATGGTCTTGATAGTCTGTCAATGGGTAACTGCTGCGAAACTGTAGCTTTTATGCTCAATACGTTGCTACTCGGTTGGCTTTTCTTGGATGATAAAGGATCTCACAGTCATAATCCTTCACCAGCTCCAACCATCTTCTTTGCCTTATGTTTAACTCTTTCTGTGTGAAGAAGTATTTTAGACTCTGATGATCCGTATAAATCTGGCACTGTGCTCCATACAGATAGTGTCGCCAAATTTTGAGTGCGAACACTACTGTAGCAAGTCCTAGATCGTGGGTGGGATAATTCTTCTCATACTCTTTCAATTGGCGTGAAGCATAGGCAATCACTCTGCCTTCTTGCATCAATACTGCTCCCAAAACCCACTCCTGAAGCATCACTATAGATTTCATACTTCTCCCCCTCAGTAGGGAGTGTGAGGATCAACGCGTTTGTCAGCTGTCTCTTCAGCTCTTGGAAGCTTCTTTCGCATTCTTCTGTCCACACATACTTCATTTCCTTGCGTGTGAGGGTTGTGAGAGGTGCTGCTAATCGTGCAAACCCTTCCACAAATCTCCTGTAATATCCAGCTAACCCTAAGAAACTGCGTATCTCTGTCACACTCTTAGGTGCAGGCCATTTGTTGATTGCATCCACTTTGATTGGATCCACTGCAATTCCCTCCTTGGACACTACATGACCGAGGAAATGTATCCTGTCTAGCTAAAACTCACATTTTGAGAATTTGGCATAGAGTTAATGCTCTCTCAGTTTCTGAAAAACAATTCTCAACTGTACTTCATGCTCTGCGTGAGTCTTTGAATATACAAGAATATCATCGATGAACACAATGACAAACTTGTCTAGATACTCCTTGAAGACTCTGTTCATTAGGTCCATGAAAGTGGCTAGAGCGTTCGTTAACCTAAACGGCATTACTAGGAATTCATAATGCTCATAACGGGTTCTAAAAGCTGTCTTGGAAACATCATCTTCCTTAATTCTCAGCTGATGGTATCTTGATCTCAAATTAATCTTTGAGAACACTGCTTCACCCTTAAGTTGGTCGAACAGATCATCAATCCTAGGTAATGGGTACCTATTCTTGACTGTGACCTTATTCAATTCTCGGTAATCTATGTACATAAGGAACGTCCCGTCTTTCTTCTTGACAAACAGTACGGGAGCACCCCATGGGGTATAGCTTGGTCTGATGAATCCCTTATCAAGCAGATCCTTCCACTGCACTTGTAACTCTTTCAACTCCACTGGTGCCATGCGGTACGGCGCCTTAGAGATCGGTGCTGTTCCAGGTAGGAGCTCTATCTCAAATGAGATTTCCCACTCTGGAGGAATTCCTGGTAATTCCTCGGGAAAGACTTGGAGAAATTCTCTAACAACAGGAACATCTTCCGGTTGTAACATCTTCTTTTCTGCTGTATCTGTCACATAAGCTAAATATCCAGTACAACCACTGACTATTAGCTTCTTGGCTTTCAATGAACTGATCATCCTCTTGCTTGATCTTCTTGAAGAATCGACATATTCAAAGCATTCTTCATCTTCTGGCTTGAACACTATTCTTCTGTTTCTGCAGTCGATTGTGGCTTGATATTTTCCTAGGAAATCCATTCTCAAGATTACATCATAGTCTACTATCTTTATCATGATCAATTCTGCATATAATTTTCTATTTGCCACGATTACTAGTACATGGGTAACCAGTACTCAGACAACATAATTTCTCCTGATGGAAGAGCAGTTCTAAAAGTTCTTCCCATGTGATCTCTAGGGTATTCTAACTTATCAGCAAATGCATATGATATGAAAGAATGGGTGGCCCCAGAGTCAAAAAGAACAGATGCCAAGTGGTAAGCGATAGAAATCTGACCTGTCACCACGTTGGACGTCCCTGCCTCTGCCTCTTCTCTGGTGTAGGCCATCACCCTAGCATCTGCTTGAGGAGCTCTTTCCTGCACTGCTGGAGGCACTTCTGATGGGCTCTCATAACTCAATCTGAGTGCATAAACTTGTGACTACTGTGGACATAAAGAGTTTGCTCTTGATACTGACTGGCAGTTCATAGGGTAATTCTTGATGAAATGGCCTTCTATTCCGCATTGAAAACATGTAGTTGTGCCGGCTCTACACTGACCCACATGTTTCCTCCCATAATTTGGATAGGTGGGGTTACTTGGAACTGTAGTGGTGTTAGTCCTCCGTGACTGGCTTCTATTATCTTGACTTCGGTTTCCTTGGAAATTGCCCTTTCTCTTCCGTTGAAACTGAGGACCTGGATTACTGGACTGTTCTGGTCTTATACCCTGACTGCCTTTACTGTGTTGTCTAGGTTGAGAGGCCTTAGCCAAGATCTTTTCTTTCTTCCTGGCTTCTCAGACCTTTTCCCTTTCTTCTTTCTGTCGGGCTAGATGGTACTTTGCCCTCAAAGCATGACTAACGCAGTCGGCTACTGAGATTGACGGGATTGGGTCAATGTCAATCAAAGTAGAAATCTCAGGCCTTAACATGCCTATCATCTTCTATATCTTCTCCCTTTTCGTTGGCACTACATACGGACACAGCCGGGAGAGCTGATCAAATCTCCTGCAAACCTCACTGACTGATATGTCACCTTGCTGTAACTTTGAAAACTCTTTCTGCTAGGATTGGAATGATGCAGGATCATAGTATTTCTGGTTGAACTCCTCCAAGAACTCCACTCATGACATTGTGGTCACGTCCCTCCTCATACGGACTCTGTCCTACCAAAATCTTGCGTCCTTCCTTAGAACAAAGGATGCACACAAGACTTTCTCTTCATCTGTGAGTCTCATAAACTCCATAATCATCTGGATCGAAGAAAGCCAATCTTCTGCTTCCAGAGGATTGGTTGAACCCTCAAATTCCAGAGGCCTCATCTTCTGAAATCTCTTGTATAGTGGCTCTGGGTTTACCCTTACCGGTGGTTCCTGAACCACTTCTGGTGTCGCTGGTGGCACTACTTGTTCTGCTTCAGCTACTGGTTGTGCAGAAGTCCCTACTAATCCCTGACCCTGTTCTAGCTGTTCTAATCTCTGTCTTAATTTTGCATTTTCTCTCATCTGGTTTTCTAGAAGAGCTTGCATCTCTTTTAATCTCTGAGTCAGAGATGGGCGTCCCCTTCTCCTTCTTTGGCCTTGGCCCTGATTTTCCATCGTGTAACCTTATATCCTATAATCACACGATGAACTTATATTAGATCCTGTATAAAAGGATCCACATCATTTCTTGCATTAACATATCATCACATACTTACTACAAAATATAGGTCTCTACAGACCTTTACTTTCATGCATAACTAGCTGCTTATCTTAACATAAACTTAACTTACTTGGATCGGTGAACAAGATATGCACGGAGTCAGGTGGGATGTAGTCTACCAACTTTTCTGATAATACCAACTGTGACTATGTTTGCTATTTTAAACTGAACTCATTTAAAAACCGCTCTGATACCAACTGTGGCAACGGTTGGTATTCTAAACTGAACCCGTTTTAAAACTTGGGCTCTGATACCAAATAAGCCGTCTCGCCTTGCTGTCGAGGCTCTACAGTGCTATTACAGTCAACTCTGTAGTTAACCGCAATAGTATGTAGGCCTCCAGGGCCGCCGGTAATCATGCTGAACTTGAAAACTGCTTGTTAATTTTACGGAATAAATTTTTTTTCTTAATATCATAAACTGTTCGAGAATGTGATAAGGAAATCATGTTAACAAAATAACATGTACATGAATTCATGATTCTCCTTTCACAAAATCTTGACTTGAAAAAATGTTCTTGAAATTACATGTTTAATCTTTTCAAAACTGTACAGTGGAAGACTAAAAGTGACCACAATCCCTCGCCCAATCCCCCTGGCATGCATCTACCCTATCCGTCGTCCACCGTATACTATTGGTGAACAGGTCTCTTACCTGCAACATGTGAACAAATTGACGAGCTATGGGCTCAGTAAGTTCAAACATAAAAACATCAATCATAACATGCTTTACTGTGCTTATGCATGAAACTTGACTCTAAAAACATGCTCTTGGCTGAAAGCTTAGTCTTAAGACATTATCTAATATTTAGTTCTGGTTTTGGGCCCCTGATTGGTCGTACCGACATGTTAGCATAACTGGGAGCGGTACTTTAGTGCTAACCTCCTCAGTCTTAACTGAAGCTAAACATGAAAACCTTCCCGTAGGTCGAGAGGCCAGTACGCCAATAACTGTTTTAATTACCATCTTGCTGGAGTTCCAACTGGGTAGCATACTGATTGCCCCTACAGTAGGAACCTGTTACGTGATTTATTTGGGGTGTGAGTTTTATTAACACACTAAGGTGCCTTGTGCACCTACCTGTTTTCATATACTTGTTACCTGTCTGACATGTGTACTTAAAACATGAAATTCTACATGCATGACATGAAACTGACATGTGTATAGTGATGAAGACGGTCAACGTCTGACATACACATCAAACAACATACATAATATCATAAACATAACAAGATTGTCCACATTACAGTCAGGACAATGCTTGAACTTACAGAAAATCTGCAAGCGTGAGCCTCTGCTACTCTGGGACTGCTGTATCGGGGTCTCTGACTTAAACTCCTATAAAAGAAATAATCGCTGATTATTTCCAATATTCATCTTATACTGGAAACATGGCAAAAATATGTAAATTCACATTTCCAGACTCTTTTTTTTTTTTACTTTGACTTCGAACACGCCCTCCTACACGGGCGTGCTCATGGCCGTGTACTCCTCTGGACTTTACGTGCATGGCCGTGTAATTCATACAATATGGTCGTGTAATTCATACTGGCTTACACGGGTGTCTACACGGCCATGTTTCTGACCATGTACTCCTCTGGACTTATGTGCATGGCCGTGTAATTCGTACATGTTTACACGGTCACCTACACGGCTGTGTTTTTGGCCGTGTTTTTCTGCTGTCGAACATGGTCTGCAACACGCCCTTCCCATGACCGTGTGCCCCTTGACACAGCCCGATACACGGCCGTGTATCTCTCAGGTCTAAATTTTCTTACAACACGGTCGTGCATGTGGGCATGTCCAGGGTCGTATTCTGAATACGCCCTTATACACGCCCATGTACACGCCCGTATTCATATTAGAATCAGGATTCTGAGTCTGAAATAATCTGCTCTGATTTTCTAAGGCTTTTATGGTCTTTGTTCTACTTCTTACACTCAAAATCGATCTCAATAAGATCGTTTCAAAGTATCAACTACATTTCTACTATCACAAATCCATGGTTTCATAAGCAAAATTTCACATTTTGCTTATTCACATCTCTTGACTCAACTTTTGAAAAATTTGAACTTTCTTAAAAAAAACTCACTAAACTTAGTTTTCTAAACCATCAACTCATGGATTTGTGTTTAAAAACAACTAGACTCGAACCATTTTTCGATTTAACCGAAAATCTGAACATGATTAACTTACATTCTCTTTTTCCTCTCAAAACCCCAGATTTTTCCACTCGAAAAATGTGAGAAAACGAGGGTTTACCTTGCTTGAAGCTTGAGAGCTTCATACTGTGGATTCTTGGCTGAAAAACTCGATCGATCTGCTGCTTGAAGAGAAAAATCCGAACTTGAATGGATTTACCCTTCTGCTCTCTCTCTTTCTCTTTCTCTTTCTCTTTCTTTCTGTTTCTTTCTTTCTCTTTCTTTCTTTTCTCTTTCTTTCTGCCGCCTCTTTGCAACTCACTAAGTGAATTAATTCACTTGGCTACTGTGTAGCAGCTGCCCCTCACGTGCCTCTCCACTCTCTCTGCCACTTTCTTAAATTTTCTTTTAAAGAAAACGGGCTTTGTTTGGCTAATCTTGGCCATTGATAAATGTGGCTTGCATGTGAGCCATTGATCTCTTAATATGCATTTTCCACATATTTTTCTATTAAATTTTAAAACATCATAATTTGAATTAATGTTTAGCTTTTAACTATATTCATTAATTCATTGTCAAATTTTGATTAAAACTCAGTTAATCAAAATTTTCATCTGCTCTGTATTCTGTAACATGTCTCACTATAAATATACATTTATTTACATATCTTGTTCAAAATTTTCCGAGAGTGATGGATTTCCCGCTTATCACAATAAGAAAATTAAAAAATAAAAAGAATCTGTGCATTTAGATCCTTTAATAATTTTTTAAGGTTATTTTTGTAATTATAAATATTTTAATTTAAATTAACTTTTTATAATACTAATACTATATCTATTTTTAGTTGATAAAATATATATAATTTTACTAACAGTTTAAATTTCAAAAAATATAAATACTATATTTTTTTGTTTGGAGATAAAATTATAGATGTATTAAAATTTAAATGATTAATATAAAGTTTTTTTCAAGTCTTATACGTGTAAAATATCAAATAAGAGATATTTTTTACTAACACTTTGAATTTTATGGGATCTAACTATACAAATTCTTTTTTTTTTCCCTCATAATGACCAATTTTAAAAGCGAATCTTATTATTCTTATTATTATTTAAAGTTTAAGGGTGTACAAACATTTGTTTTCAAGATTTGGGAGAGGGGGGCAAAATTACAAAAATATTAAAGTTTAGAGATAAAAATAAAAGTATTTTATCAACTATGATAACATTTCAAAAGAGCAAATATGATAATATTTCGTAATTCAATGAGCCTTTCTATTAGATTTCAAAGTTCATGAGCAAAATTATAAGAGCCAAAATGTTCAAGTAAAAATGAAATTTGTCTAAAATCTAGTAAAATCCCTAAAACGAAGTAGAACATAATGGGAAAAACCGGAATAAGGAGAAAAAGAATACATGAACTAGTGCAATTATTTAAACTGGAAAGACACCATTCCGGGCAAGATGAGGTCGTACAAATTCTGGCATAGACAGAAGCTTATTTATCCGCGACTTGATCATCTACTTAGTAAATATGAGAAGGGTGCCCGATCAAACGTAACTGCCAAGGAACATCAGACAAGACACAACTGAGAAGATAACAAACGGAGACTCTGTTTCGAACCAAATAAAATCCCAGCTAAAATTTAGCAATTATCCGAATTGCTTCAATGATTGCACAAGACAAACTCAAAATCTAATTGTTATTTCCTCAAAAAAATAAAAATAAAAATAAAAAAAAGTAATGCATTCGTACATATTTCCGGGAAATTAATATTTCGAGATGGAAGAAAGTTTTTCCATAGCATACAAAAGTATACAAGCAAATTACTCATGATCTTGGCCTTAATCAACAGAAAAATTGGAAGGAAAAACAATTAAAGTTCTTAAATTCCTACCTATATAAAGTTTTAAACATGCACAAGTTTGCAAAAATTCTAAGAAAAAGATTTATATCTCGAGAATAGTATTCTAAAGTAAACAAAACTATGCAGGCATGTTGTAAGCAACTTACCAATCTTGATGTTCACCTATGGTACTCCCAACGTACTAGCTCGCTCTCGCTCTTCCTTGATCTCCGTTTACACAATTGCGTTGAAGACTTTTGGTAGATATGGTAAGTTATTATTTTGAAAAAGAAAAGTTTACTATTTTTTTCCTTCCAACCCGAGGATTTGTCTTCTACTTTCATGGCATTGTATCACTACACACGAACATGATTAAAACGATACTTCCTGGTTTGATTAAGCCAGCATAGTTCGCTTAATCATGGCACAATAAGAAGGCAACAGTCTTAGATGTGAAATGTAGTGACGAAAAAGTATGTTGTTTTAGCAAAAACTGCTAAATTCGTAGGAGATGTAAACATATTTGTGGGAAGGAAAAAGAACACAACACAGCACAACTGATACAGAGAAATTAAGAGGCCATACCATACTAGTAGTCAATGCAATAAAATCATCGAGTAATGGCTCGGTACCTTACCTTGCATAAAATAATATTTGGGGTGTCGGCAGAATGATGAACACGTCTAGTCCTTGATCATCTATGTAACAAAATATGATTCGTGGTACATGAAGAACAATATGAAAATCTTGTGACGTCATGAATTCTATTGGCATTTTGTTGAAAAAAATGTCTTTGAGATTCTTCAAATGCTGTAATCCAGGCGACACCTTTTTCATTTGAGGACAAGGCCCTATATATAGGTCCTCAAGCACGGGCAATGCTGTTTCCTCTATTATCAACAAGCGCAGTCTGCTCAAATCTGAAAGAAAGAGCTGCTTTAGTCTTGGAAATACTCCTTTCTTAACACTGATGATCACATGAAAATGGTTTCTATTGGAAGGGCTGGATCGCGCAACAATCTACCAATTTGTCATAGCATGAAGACTTCTCCATACAGTTTCTACAAATTACCTAACCCCTCTTTTTTTAATATCTTTTTTTTTTTTTTAATTTTGTTGTCGTTTTTCAATTGTTGTTGCTTTCCATGTTTTTGTCCTCTCAATCTACTTCCTGGTCCCATCTTCTTTCTCCCAACTCTGATTTTCATGCATAGTCTGTACTTTTTATCTATACTAGTTAAAAGGGATCACCGTTTTAATTATTTAAAAAGTTTCATAGTGTTTTTTTTTTTCCACAAAAAATTGAATTTATTTTTCAAGTTTACTTTTCAAATCTATAATTCAAAGGGGAGCTTAGACTCTACCATGATTGAAAATACCCACAATATTTCTAAATCGTCTTTGAAAGGTTCCTAAATATCTTTTAAGTGTAATATTTTTTTATGCAAAAACATTGAGAAATATCGATTAAAATATCAATTTTGAAAAAATATAGTATAATTTGTGCAAAATATCATGAAATTTTGGGGAAATTAATTTGAAATTTCATTAGAAATTTCAGCTGGAAAATTCCATATATTTTTGTTATTTTCTATCTTTTTTAAGCATGCTAGGATTTGCTTTATAAACAAAATAAATAAATTTTTTTACTAAATATAAAGATATATCAATAAAGTTTAAAGGTAGAAATATTGGTTGGAATTTTGAATTTCATCTTTTATTGATAATTTTGAACATACTAAATTTTCTAATAAAATACAATGAGAAAATATCAACAAACATATACAAGACATGTTCACAATTATATTCAATACTATTCAAATTACATATCATTATTATTTGAATCAAGATGGCTTCTCAACCTTACTTAAATTTCATAGGACTTCCATTTGATATGAGATATGAAGATATAATAAGTTTCACATGTAAAACTTGTATATTTATATATGTATTTCTTAATATTTATGTTATTCTAAAATCTTAGATTTTTTTTTTATGCAAACTTTGCATTTCCGTATTTTTTTTTTCAAAATTTCCATCGATATCGATGATATCTCAAAAATTTCCATAAAAATAGAACATTGATATTTTCATTGATACCAATATTTTCATCCTTAAACTCTACTATATAGTAACACGCATTATAAAGATAAATTACTATAAATTTGTGTGTTCTTTATTTTTATTTATTTTCCTACACTTTTCTTTCTCATTCGTATATTAGATCGATTCAAGGCAATCAAGTATTTGAGAAGTATTTAAGACGACACCCGATTTGATCATTGACCCTTAATACAAATTGATTGTAGACTTCAGCTTATATAGTGCTCAAGCCATTATCAGATGAAAAAGACTATCCAATATGCATAATAGCAGAGAAAGGCAATTTACCACTAGCTCCGTGAAATAAACGTTCATCTGAATGGTGTTTTTCAAGAGCACAAATCCCAGATAAAAATATTGTATAATTTAATATTATTTTGGTTCTTGGCGAATCTGAATATCACTGGTTTATTTTATGAGACATACTGGTCCGTTGTTGAGAAAACTATAAACTCGTCATGGCTATTAATTTTTTTTGATTCGTTTTCCTAACGCTTGCTGCTTTCCAGTTGTCACTGCAAACTCACATACTACAAGTTCTTTCTTCTCTTTTTTAACGTTCTCTTTTGAATCTGCAGCTACTAAGTTCATCGCCCTCGGATCTTTTGAATCTTTTTTTATTTTTTTGGAGTATCTATATTAATCAAAACAAATTGTTGCTCAAGAAAAATAGAGCTGAACTGTTTAGTGAAAATTATTTTTATTCAAAGACACGGAATATCAAATGCTAGAACTACCAACATTGCATGATCATGCATAAATAATATTGTTTTTTAAAGAATTACTGGTTTTTATGTGCTTCTAAGGAACAAATTTTATTTTATTTTTTTTCATCAAACGTAATAATATGTTGAGAAACTATTATCAGGGATTTCATGGCAGTGGTCAAGGGATAACAATTAATGATTAATCTTCCCAAGAACTTGGCTTCGGAATTTATTAAAGCCCCTTGATCAGCCGCAAATTTTTATGTTATGATTGCGAGCAATTTGCTCGGATTAGATTCATGTTGTCGCAAGGAGAAGGGAATCAGACAATTGTACTAACAAATTCGATGGTGAAATTCCGACTTGAAGCTTAAAGGGAAATACTATAAAGAAGAAGAGTCCACTTTTTTTTTTAGGTGAAACATGTTGAAAACAAAGCCAAACATGGTGGAGAAAGATGGAAACAGAGAGAAACAGAGGATGAGAGGAAGAGTGGTAACATTAGAATATTTTACGAAAGAGAGAACGATAATTTTTTATTGAATGACAATAGATTAACTGATATTGATAACAAGCTGTCCAAACATTGTATTTCGAAAGGCTCACATACTCTGACCAATGTTGTTTACAAACTTGGTTTCTCATTCAATTCTTTGATTTTGGAACTTAAACGTCGGGAACAAAAATAAAAATATTAAGCTTTCTATGGTCACAAATTTGTATAAAAAGCTTGGTTTCCATACCTGTCAGTAGTTCCGGTAAACAGAGTTTAGAAAGATCAAAGTGGAGAAAAACAGAGCGAAGATGGATGTGGACGCGCACACCCGGCTCGCTCAGGTTGTCGTCCACTTTCTTTCCTTTTTACCGTTATATATCATACTTTCATTTTCTAAAGTGCGGAAACATGTTTAAAGGTTTACATTTTTAATTTAATAACCTGTTTAGTAAAGACTGACGATTTTTTTTTATAAGCATATCATTTCAAAATAATTCATTTGTCCTTGATCTATAAAATACTTTATACATACATTTACATTCATACTGTTCTATTTTTTTTACAAAACATATACTCTTTAAACAGCTGGAAACGTAATGGGTCCACTTTCCTATCCATGACATCTTGGGAATCTGCCCGCCAGTCTATCATGTATCTTCACTTCATTTTGACTGCTGCTTACCCTTATTACCCACACCACAAACAAACTTATGAGCTAGAGCTCAGTAAGTACAAACATACATACAAAATCACTTAGGTATGAGGTAACTAGGGTTAGTTCCATCATGATACTTAAACTCACCTTAATTATTCTTTAGATCATATCCTTTTTTGTCATTCTATGTCCTTCATTTCTTTTCTTCCTTGTTTGCATCTTTGTTTTTCTCTTCTTTTTACTTTCACTGGTAGGCCCTATGTTGGACATACCGTCTTACGCGTGAACCAGTGGGAGGAAGGGGGAGCGACCCACCAACCTACCACATGGCATGTAACAACCAAGAATTTTCATCTTCTCAGAATCATTTTTTTTTATTTAATGTAATGATATTTTTATACATATGTATATACATATGAATGATTTAATACTGCTAGAATGAAATAAAAATATTCTAACAGTGTTAAAAAAAAAAAAGGACGATAATAAAAATGATTTTGAAAACTAGGGGCTAAGGACAAATTTAAAGAGTATAGGGACTAAAAAAAAAAAAGGTGGGGGGCATTGTTTTTTTCAGCTGAAAGAAAAAAAGGGGGAGGAGTTAATTTACTCCTTCAGAGTCCCTCCCCCCCCCCCCCCCCCCCTTATTATTTCCTCACCACGCGAAAACAGAGAGCGTGAGAGAGGGAGAGCGAGCGACAGGGGGAGAACCGGCGGGCGAGAGAGGGAGATCCGGCGGCGAAAAAGAGAGCTCCGGCGAGAGGGAAAGAAGTCCAGCGAGAGAGAGAGGGAGAAGATCTTCTTCTTCTTCTTCTTTTCTTCTTCTTCTCCGGTCGGCGCTGGCGTGGGATTTCCGACGGTGAGCCGAAACTTCGGCGGTGAAAAACAGGAGAGAGGGAGCGCGAGAAAAAGATAAAACGCTGAAAGAGAAGGGCGAAAACGTGAGCTCTTCTTCTTCTTCCACCTTCCACGCGAAACGGCACTGTGCAGCCGTGAGGGAGCCGCGACTTCCGGCGCCTCCAAGCTCGGTTTTTCTTCGAGTTTCCTTCCAAAAACCACAACTTTAGTTCCTCTAGAGGCAAAGGAACGTTTTTGAGTAAAGGTAACATTTTTCCCTTTTCATTTTGGTGATTTTCGGATTTTATAGTGGGTAGTGTGAAAAATTGTTCAAATGGAAATATTAGGGTCCGAAAATGGTTAGAAATGATTGAGGATGGGTTAGGAAAGAATATATGTGAGTTTGGGAACTTAAATGCTAAAGTTTGAATAGGTTTTCTTGAGGAAACCGAAAATGTACAAAGTTAGGGTTTGAAAATTGAATGATTTTTCATGATGAATTTGTGGTTCTTTTTGGTGAAATAATTGAACTTTATAATTGTTAGCTTGATGATTTAAGTGAAAAAAATGGTTATAAGGGTTATATTAACCATAAATGTGTTTGGGTTCAATTTTGAATAAGTGATGGTTAAGTTTCTTGAAATGAGATTTTGGAAATGTTAAAGTTGGTTTTATTGAGTTTAGAGTTAAGAAAAGAGATTGAAAATGGTTATGTAATTGTTTGGGAGAGATTAGTTAAGTTGAAAGTTGAGTTGGAAGTTTGGTTATTAAAATTGAATGTTTTTATGTTGTTGGTGATTTTGAATGAATGAATGAATATGGAAAATGAAAAAAATGGAAAAAATGATGAAAGTGATGGTTGATTTATGGATATGATTTGGAATATGTTAATGAGTAATGTGTGGGATTGATAAGCATTTTTCATAGAACGTTTTGAATGTTCTATGAAAAATTAGGCATCTGGTATAGTAATTGGCAGGTACCTAAGTTTTGAGGCGTTACTTAAACGCCGGGACCCCAGTTTTTAAGCAGAAATGCTGTCGAAATTTCGGTAGCGATGATGAGGTGAATTAGTTGTAAGAAACTGAGATTTAGGACATTATGGAGATTAGAATGTTAAGGAAAAAAAAAATTTTGGAGTGTTAAGGAAAGGGTGAAAACAAAATACCAAAGATAGTAACAATATTTTAAGAGTTGAATTGGAGAAAAAGAGAGGAATAAGGAAAATGTAGAAATTAATATAAATCTTATTATAGAAAAAAAAAACAAATGAATATGAGAAATAATCCATGATTATTTCTATTATAGGAAACCCAAGAAGTGAATGGGAAGGCAATAGCAAGGATCCAAAAGGAATCACTCTTGCCCAGATATTGTAAGTACAAACATTTACTTGTCTACCCACAAACTGACTAACTTTGATGTGTTCTGTGACATGAGTTAGATGAAAAATCATGTTAGAGATGTCTTAGGAATGGTATGTATGCATAATAAGTTATGATAAAAAAGCTAAAAGAATGCAAGATAATAAGACTGAAAACTTAAGTTGTTGGCGTACCGGTCTCCCTACAAGGTCGAGACTTCCGGTCTATATCCTTCGCGTAGATGTGGCGCTACCCCGAAGGTGCGGTAGATTATAGGATGGACCAACCCCGAAGGTGCGGTTTTTATAAGACTTTGAGGTAGGTTGGTGGGTCGCTCCCCCTCCTCCCATTGTCAGCGCGCAAATAGGTACGTCCAACAACGGGCCCACCAATGAAAGTGAAAAGAAAAGAAAAGAAAAGAAAAGAAAGAAAAAGAAAGAAAAGGAAAGGAAAAGAAAAGAAAAGAAAAGCAAAGAGAAAGAAAGGAAGACATGAAATGAAATTTTGAGGATGTTACAATAAGTTATGATAAAGAACCTCAAATACTAACCTATGAGGAATTAGAATTGCATTATGTGACTAACCTTAGAGGTTATGCATGTTAGTTCTTTGTTTGTATGTTTGTGCTTACTGAGTCTAGCTCACAAGTCTGTTTGTGGTGTAGGTGATAAAGGTAAGCAACATAGGACAGGATAGAAACATGATGGGACTGGCAGACAGATTCAAGAGGTGTCATGGATAAGGGGACGGACCTGCTATGCTTTCAGCTGCCTGAATATTTTTGTATAAGCGCATGTTCAGATATATATATATATTTATATATGCAGACCATATGTGAATGAAATGGAACAAAAAATGAAAAGAAAAGAAAAAAATATATATATGTTAGTATGTTTTGAGAAAAACAGAAAGTGGTGTAAATGTGTTTCAAAAAAAAAAAAATTCCCAAAATTTCTACTCTATTTTGAAAGTAAAGATTTTAAATTACACTTCCGCAAATGAAAAGAAACGTTTATGTATACAAAGTTAATGAAGAAAGAGATGGCGACCGTCGACTCGGGCGAGCTGGGTCGGCTGGCGCCACAGTTGGTATCAGAGCCCGGCGGTTGTCCATTGACCCTCCATGACATTTCAAGCATCTGCTTCTGTACAGTCCAAGTAAGATTGTTTTTAAATTAAGAATTATTGTTGTTATGTAAGTACTAAACTATGTTATTGTTTACAATAGGTAGTGTACGACAATATGGTTAGACCCCGATCCAAAGCATCAAGAGTAGACCGAGATACTGAGATAACCAACCTCTTAGCCAACATACAAGCACGATTGGAAACTCAAGAACAGGAAAACCAAAGGCTAAGAGAGTTGTTAGCTGAAAGAAATGCAGAGCAAACTGATATGGGTGGACCTTCCCAACCCCAAATGACCCAACCCCAAATGACCCCATCCCAAACATCCATACCAGAGCCTCAACCGACTCCAAGGTCAACCACTCCAACAATACCAATTCAATCAGAAGGGGGTATGGGTACTCCTACTCAAATGGTAATCAACCAGGAGTTCTTATATGAGCGGTTTAGAAAAATGAAACCGCCAGGGTTTAAGGGGTCTACTGATCCACTTGAGGCTGAAGAATGGTTGGCCTCCATACAGATGATTTTCGAGTTCATGAATCTCACAGATCAAGAACGAATTCTCTGTGCCTCCTACTTACTGAAGAAGGATGCCAGATATTGGTGGGAGATGGTAAAGATGAGAAGAGATGTAAAAAGCATGACATGGGATGACTTCTTGGAAGAATTCAACCGGAAAATTTTCAATTTAGACGCCTTGCGAGCTCAACAGCGAGAATTTGATGGATTAAAGCAAGGGGAAATGTCGGTGACTGAAGCTTGCCGTAAGTTTGATCGGCTAGCTCGACTATGTCCGCAGATGGTACCAACCGAAGGGGAACGGGTCCGGCGAATGATTGACATGTTTAGGCCCGATATTGCCACATTAGTAGAGAGTGGTGAGACTCCACCCACCACCGTCGCAGACTGCATTAGTAGAGCAATGAGAGCTGAGCACAGGTTGGCCCGAGCAAAAGAAGAGAAGGCTAAGGCTTGGGAGGACAAGAAGAGAGAAAGGGATTTGGCAAGACTGACACAGAAAAGCAATCAACCAAGCCAAAGTAACAAGCCTTTCTCAGGTCCGAGGCTAGTCAGAGCGGCAACCAAAGTCAATCGAGCACGAACAAGCGGAAGACAAATACTAGTGATTCCGGAGGTCAGAATGTAAGAAATGTTCAGAAAAGGCCGAATCAGACCACCGGCCAGACTAGACTCCCATGTCAACAATGTGGGAAAATGCATCCAGGGGAATGTAAAATGGGGACATATGCATGTTATTTATGTGGTAAGGAAGGCCATTTTGCCAGGAATTGCCCTACCAATCCCCAATACCAGCCAAGATCCTTCCAGCCGCGACCAACTGCTAGCCAAGCACACACCATGCAGACAAGGTCCCAAGGGGCTCAGACTCACATGAACCGACCAGAAGACGCACCTCGAGCTGATGCACATATCCTGGCCTACTCCAAGGAAGATGTTGAGGCGGGAGCCTCGAATGTGGTGACAGGTCAGCTTCCTGTAGCCCAAAGTATTGCCTATGTATTATTTGACTCAGGTGCATCACATTCATTTGCTTCACATACTTTTGCTGCAAAAATTAAACATGTTAAGGAGAGGTTGGTCAAGTGTTCAAGACCACCCTACCATCTGGTGAGGTAATGTTGTCGGATCACTGGTTACGTAATGTTCCAGTGATTATTGCTGACTGAGAATTATACATCAATTTAGTCATACTAGAGATAGTTGACTATGATGTTATTTTCGGAATGAATTTCCTTAGCAAGTATTGAGCGACAATTGATTGCCAGCAGCGGAAAGTAGTGTTTCAATTAGGAGGAGATGACCAGTTCGAATATGTGGGTCATACTCCAAGATCGTCTGGTATGCTGATAAGTTCAATGAGGGCACAGAAACTGATAAAGAGTGGGTGCACTGGCTACTTAGCCTACATTACAGATACAAGCATTGAAACGAAACTCCAACCAAGTGAAGTACCGGTGATTAGGGACTTTTTGGAAGTATTTCCAGAAGAATTGCCAGGACTCCCTCCAGATCGAGATATCACCTTTGAGATTGAGTTGTTGCCAGGCACAACCCCTATTTCAAAAGCACCTTATAGAATGGCCCCTGCAGAACTGAAGGAATTACAGGTGCAGTTGAAAGAATTGTTAGAAAAAGGATTCATCCACCCCAGCTGTTCGCCATGGGGAGCACCAGTTTTGTTTGTGAAGAAGAAAGACGGAAGCTTGAGAATGTGCATTGATTACCGTGAACTCAACAAGGCTACAATCAAGAACAGGTATCCACTACCGAGGATCGATGATTTGTTTGATCAACTCAAGGGAGTTGCAATGTTTTCCAAGATTGATCTTTGATCTGGTTATTATCAGTTGAAGATCAAGGAAGGAGACGTTCCTAAGACTGCCTTTCGCACGAGATATGGGCATTTTGAATTTCTTGTTATGCCCTTTGGATTGACAAATGCTCCAGCTGCCTTCATGGATCTTATGAATCGAGTATTTAAGGAATACTTGGACAAATTTGTCATCGTATTCATTGACGATATCCTCATCTACTCGAAAAATCAAGAAAAGCATGAGGAACATCTTCGGACCGCACTGCAGACACTAAGAGAGCATCGGTTGTACGCCAAGTTCTCAAAATGCGAATTTTGGTTAGACCAGGTCCATTTCCTCGGACACGTCGTCTCGAAAGACGGGATTGCAGTCGATCCTGCAAAAGTTGAAGCGGTTAGCAAATGGGTACCTCCAAAGAACGTCACCGAGATACGGAGTTTCCTAGGATTGGCAGGTTACTACCGTAGATTTGTGGAGGGATTTGCAAAGTTAGCTGCCCCTCTCATAGCTCTCACTCGCAAGGAGAAGAAATTTGAATGGACGAACAAATGCGAGGAAAGCTTTCAGGAATTAAAGAGACGGTTGACGAGTGCCCCAGTGCTCACGTTGCCTAAGGATGAAGGAGAATTTGACATCTACAGCGACGCATCCAAGATGGGATTAGGAGCTGTATTGATGCAAGATGGAAAGGTGATAGCCTATGCTTCCAGACAGCTGAAAGAACATGAGAAGAACTACCCGACTCATGATTTAGAATTGGCTGCTGTAGTATTTGCCCTTAAGATATGGCGGCATTATCTATATGGAGTTCGGTGTAGGATCTTTACCGACCACCAGAGCTTGAAGTATTTTTTTACCCAGAAGGAACTCAATATGAGACAAAGAAGATGGCTCGAATTGGTTAAAGATTATGACTGCGAGATCTTGTATCATCCCGGCAAGGCGAATAAGGTAGCGGATGCATTGAGCCGTAAGTCGACGATGCCGGAACGAATAGCCATCGATAAGCTGCCCAAGCCATTACAACAAGAAATTTCTACGCTAAGAATGGAGTTAATTGCAGGAAGGTTGGCGGCAATGCAAATCCAGCCGACACTTTTTGAGGAGATTAAAGAAGCTCAAGAGGTTGATGCTGTTCTGAGAGAATTGAAGGAAAAAGTTTCTAAGGGTGAAAGGACAGAGTTCCACATTACTGATGATGGGGTATTACTTTTTCAAGGGAGGATTTGTGTGCCTGACAAAGAAGAATTGAGGAAGAGAATCTTAACGGAAGCCCACGACACCCCTTACTCAGTACATCTAGGTAGTACAAAGATGTATCAAGACCTAAAGCAACAATTTTGGTGGAGAAACATGAAAAATGACATAGTCCAACACGTCAGTCGCTGTTTAACATGCCAAAGGGTCAAGGCGGAACATCAAAGGCCAGCAGGTGAACTGCAACCACTGGACATCCCAGAATGGAAATGGGAAAAAGTAACTATGGATTTTGTTGTGGGACTACCAAGGACGATTGAAGGATTTGATGCCATATGGGTAGTGGTAGATCGGTTAACCAAGTCTGCTCACTTTATACCCGTGAAGATGACGTATACATTGGAAAAGTTGGCAGAGCTGTACATCTCAAACATAGTGAGACTGCATGGAATACCAACAGAGATAGTGTCTGATCGCGACAGACGGTTTACATCGAACTTTTGGAAGAGCGTTCAAGCTACAATGGGCTCAGAACTGAGATTTAGTACAGCATTTCACCCCCAGACAGATGGGCAATCTGAGCGCACAATCCAGACACTGGAGGATATGCTTCGCGCATGTACACTAGACTTCAAAGGAGCGTGGAATAAGAAGCTACCACTGATCGAGTTTGCATACAACAACAGCTTCCAGGCTTCTATTGGAATGGCACCATATGAAGTATTGTATGGGCGGAAATGTAGATCACCAATTCATTGGTATGACTTAAGAGAAAAGGAGCTACACAAGACTGAATTTATCCAAGAGACAGTTGATGCGGTCAAGAAAATCCAACAGAGGATGAAGACTGCATAGAGTCGTCAAAAGAGCTACACAGACCAGAGACGAAGGCCCTTAGAATTCGAAGAGGGAGATTTCGTATTTTTGAAGGTTGCACCAATGAAGGGTGTAATGCGATTTGGGAAGAAAGGGAAGCTGAGTCCCAGATACATAGGACCTTTTCCAATTATCAGTCGAGTGGGAAAAGTGGCCTATAAGTTAGCGCTGCCATCCGAATTGTCTACCGTGCATAATGTCTTCCACGTGTCGATGTTGAGGAAGTACATTTCAGACCCTTCACATGTTATTGAGTACGAACCAATCCAAGTCCAAGAAGACTTGTCGTATGAGGAGCAACCGGTTCAAATACTTGCTCGAGAAGAGAAGACGTTAAGAAACAAAAGCATCCCGCTAGTCAAAGTGTTGTGGAGAAATCACGATGTAGAAGAAGCTACGTGGGAGCGTGAAGAAGAGATGAGAGAAAAATACCCCCACTTGTTCTGAATTTTCGAGGACGAAAATTTTATAAGGAGGGGTGAATGTAACAACCAAGAATTTTCATCTTCTCAGAATCATTTTTTTTATTTAATGTAATGATATTTTTATACATATGTATATACATATGAATGATTTAATACTGCTAGAATGAAATAAAAATATTCTAACAGTGTTAAAAAAAAAAAAGGATGATAATAAAAATGATTTTGAAAACTAGGGGCTAAGGACAAATTTAAAGAGTATAGGGACTAAAAAAAAAAAAGGTGGGGGGCATTGTTTTTTTTGGCTGAAAGAAAAAAAGGGGGAGGAGTTAATTTACTCCTTCACAGTCACTCCCCCCCCCCTTATTATTTCCTCACCACGCGAAAACAGAGAGCGCGAGAGAGGGAGAGCGAGCGAGAGGGGGAGAACCGGCGGGCGAGAGAGGGAGATCCGGCGGCGAAAAAGAGAGCTCCGACGAGAGGGAAAGAAGTCCGGTGAGAGAGAGAGGGAGAAGACCTTCTTCTTCTTCTTCTTTTCTTCTTCTTCTCCGGTCGGCGCTGGCGTGGGATTTCCGACGGTGAGCCGAAACTTCGGCGGTGAAAAACAGGAGAGAGAGAGCGCGAGAAAAAGATAAAACGCCGAAAGAGAAGGGCGAAAACGTGAGCTCTTCTTCTTCTTCCACCTTCCACGCGAAACGGCACTGTGCAGCCGTGAGGGAGCCCCGACTTCCGGCGCCTCCAAGCTCGGTTTTTCTTCGAGTTTCCTTCCAAAAACCGCAACTTTAGTTCCTCTAGAGGCAAAGGAACGTTTTTGAGCAAAGGTAACATTTTTCCCTTTTCATTCTGGTGATTTTCGGATTTTATAGTGGGTAGTGTGAAAAATTGTTCAAATGGAAATATTAGGGTCCGAAAATGGTTAGAAATGATTGAGGATGGGTTAGGAAAGAATATATGTGAGTTTGGGAACTTAAATGCTAAAGTTTGAATAGGTTTTCTTGAGGAAACCGAAAATGTACAAAGTTAGGGTTTGAAAATTGAATGATTTTTCATGATGAATTTGTGGTTCTTTTTGGTGAAATAATTGAACTTTATAATTGTTAGCTTGATGATTTAAGTGAAAAAAATGGTTATAAGGGTTATATTAACCATAAATGTGTTTGGGTTCAATTTTGAATAAGTGATGGTTAAGTTTCTTGAAATGGGATTTTGGAAATGTTAAAGTTGGTTTTATTGAGTTTAGAGTTAAGAAAAGAGATTGAAAATGGTTATGTAATTGTTTGGGAGAGATTAGTTAAGTTGAAAGTTGAGTTGGAAGTTTGGTTATTAAAATTGAATGTTTTTATGTTGTTGGTGATTTTGAATGAATGAATGAATATGGAAAATGAAAAAAATGGAAAAAATGATGAAAGTGATGGTTGATTTATGGATATGATTTGGAATATGTTAATGAGTAATGTGTGGGATTGATAAGCATTTTTCATAGAACGTTTTGAATGTTCTATGAAAAATTAGGCCTCTGATATAGTAATTGGCAGGTACCTAAGTTTTGAGGCGTTACTTAAACGCCGGGACCCCAGTTTTTAAGCAGAAATGCTGCCGAAATTTCGGTAGCGATGATGAGGTGAATTAGTTGTAAGAAACTGAGATTTAGGACATTATGGAGATTAGAATGTTAAGGAAAAAAAAAATTTTGAAGTGTTAAGGAAAGGGTGAAAACAAAATACCAAAGATAGTAACAATATTTTAAGAGTTGAATTGGAGAAAAAGAGAGGAATAAGGAAAATGTAGAAATTAATATAAATCTTATTATCGAAAAAAAAACAAATGAATATGAGAAATAATCCATGATTATTTCTATTATAGGAAACCCAAGAAGTGAATGGGAAGGCAATAGCAAGGATCCAAAAGGAATCACTCTTGCCCAGATATTGTAAGTACAAACATTTACTTGTCTACCCACAAACTGACTAACTTTGATGTGTTCTGTGACATGAGTTAGATGAAAAATCATGTTAGAGATGTCTTAGGAATGGTATGTATGCATAATAAGTTATGATAAAAAAGCTAAAAGAATGCAAGATAATAAGACTGAAAACTTAAGTTGTTGGCGTACCGGTCTCCCTACAAGGTCGAGACTTCCGGTCTATATCCTTCGCGTAGATGTGGCGCTACCCCGAAGGTGCGGTAGATTATAGGATGGACCAACCCCGAAGGTGCGGTTTTTATAAGACTTTGAGGTAGGTTGGTGGGTCGCTCCCCCTCCTCCCATTGTCAGCGCGCAAATAGGTACGTCCAACAACGGGCCCACCAATGAAAGTGAAAAGAAAAGAAAAGAAAAGAAAGAAAAAGAAAAAGAAAGAAAAGGAAAGGAAAAGAAAAGAAAAGAAAAGCAAAGAGAAAGAAAGGAAGACATGAAATGAAATTTTGAGGATGTTACAATAAGTTATGAAAAAGAACCTCAAATACTAACCTATGAGGAATTAGAATTGCATTATGTGACTAACCTTAGAGGTTATGCATGTTAGTTCTTTGTTTGTATGTTTGTGCTTACTGAGTCTAGCTCACAAGTCTGTTTGTGGTGTAGGTGATAAAGGTAAGCAACACAGGACAGGATAGAAACATGATGGGATTGGTAGACAGATTCAAGAGGTGTCATGGATAAGGGGACGGACCTGCTATGCTTTCAGCTGCCTGAATATTTTTGTATAAGCGCATGTTCAGATATATATATATATTTATATATGCAGACCATATGTGAATGAAATGGAAAAAAAAATGAAAAGAAAAGAAATATATATATATATATATGTTAGTATGTTTTGAGAAAAACAGAAAGTGGTGTAAATGTGTTTCAAAAAAAAAAAAAATTTCCCAAAATTTCTACTCTATTTTGAAAGTAAAGATTTTAAATTACACTTCCGCAAATAAAAAGAAACGTTTATGTATACAAAGTTAATGAAGAAAGAGATGGCGAACGTCGACTCGGACGAGCTGGGTCGGCGGGTGCCACATGGCAAATCTTTAACTTTTAGCCATTAACCCCACACTTTTGGGAGGTAGCGTTCCACTGCAAGCCATTAACCTCACGCTTTTGGAAGGTAGCATTTAATTGTAGTGGAATTATTAACTTTAAACCTCACTTATGGGAGGCTGATACGCCAAACACTTAAATTTTCAATTTTATTATCTTTTTTTCTTTTATTATTTATCCCACTAACTCACCTTATATTCATATTTATTTCCTCAAGTAATTTTCTAAGGATTTATCAAAAATATTATCACAACAAGTTAGTTAAACAAGAAGTCAGTTTGTGGGTAGACAATTAAATATCAGTAATTACAAAACTTGCTCTGATGTGGTCGTCCTTAGGTCGTTTGCAATACGTCCTTACCTTTCGTCATGTTCCCTACAAACAATAACATTATCGATTAATTTTTTTCCTTAAGTTACCTTTATCTTGCTTAGCAATCTAAATTTTGGCTTTCGAGATTTTAATCGAAGTCTTACAGTGGTGTCTAAAACTTTCACAGTTCTATATAGACCTTTCTTGAAAAACTCTTTTTTTTTTTTTACACGGCCGTGTCCATGACCGTGTACCTCTCTGTCTACAAAGCTTCCTCCTTACATGACCTTGTCACATGGTCTTGTGAATTGTACATTATATGTACACGGTTTGGTACACGGTCGTGTTTCTGACCGTGTACCTCTCTGTGATTTAATTCTTCTTAACATGGTCGTGTGATCTACCCATGTAACCTGCACCATGCATGTACACGGCCTAATACATGACCGTGTGATCCTCTGGAGTTTTTCTTATAACTACACGACCGTACAGTTTGTACGTGTAGACTGGACATCGCATGTACACGGCCTGATACACGGGCGTGTCTCTGGCCGTGTATCTCTCTGGAATATATTTTTTTTCTTATTACACACTTGTGTACACAGGGTACACGCCCGTGTACTGTACAAAACTTGATTTCTAGTTTTAAAAACCTAAGTTTTGACTCTTAAAAACTTATTTAAACTTTTCCATAACCTTCCTAGCCCCCTTTTTTGTTCTTTTTCCTCAACTTAGAGTACTAAGGGCTCGGTTTTAACGTCAACCTCTTTGTCTCTTAAGACTTTTCTAAAATACTCTTTGGTATAATCCTTAAAACTTTCGGCAGCATTTTCGCTAATTTTCTAGGTTCCCGGCATTTAGAAAAATGCCTCAAAATCATCTTTCCTAAAAATTTCACATGCCAAAAACTCTTTTTCTTAAATTAATATTAACAACAATATAACTCAATAGTTTCCACAATCCATACACTACACTATACATATTTCCACAATCAACCTTCTACTACTTATCAACTAAAATTTCCAATTTCCTTCCAATATTTCATCATCTAGCATTTACTTAGGAATCATAACATTTCAATTCAAAACTCACAATAAATAATAGATTTCACATTACCTTATCACCAAAGAAATCTTCTTACTCCTAGAAGGTTATGGTTGAAGCTTGGTGTGAGAATTTTGAAGAAAAATCTTGGCTACAAACCTCTTTCTCTCTCTCTCTCTCTCTCTCTCTCTCTCTCTCTCTCTTTATCTTCTTCTTTTCTCTCTCTTCTTTCTTCTCTTTTCCGGTTTTTATCACACCAAAAACCGATGCTCCCCTTTTAATTAATCAAGCCAATTAATTAAATTTCCCTTCCACAAGATGTTGACACCTAGCACACTATTTCTTTCCCAAATTTCCAAAATACCATTAAAACAAAATTTGGTTTAATCCTAGTCTTTGATTTTAGATAAAAATTGAATCTTAACCTTTGGATCTTGTGACGCCTTAAATTTTATTTAAGGTTCAATATATAATTTAAATAAAATTAGTGTGCAAAAAAAAATTAATTGAAAATCTTTTGGAAACCCTAGGTTGGTTTCCTAGTCAAATTCCACTCAAAAAGTCAACAATTTTAACTTCGAAAACCCTAAAATATTTGGCCATTACTTGGGATTTTAATTAAAATTTAAATCCCACAAATCTAAGGAGAATTCAAATTCAAATTTCATCCCTTAAATATAAAGAAGAAATTCGGCCATAAAGTGTAGGAAATAAAGGAGATTTTATTTAAATTAAAAGCTAGGTCAAAACTCAATCAAAATTCAAATTATTTTTCTCTAAAAAACTAATGGATAATTTCGGCCACTTAAGGGGAAATAAGAGAGAAAAACCCTAGCCTCAAAACAGCACAAAAAACTTACCCTTTTGCCCTCAAAAGATTCAGCCAAGCAAGGAAGAGAAAGGGAAAGAAAAACCTAGTATAAAAACCCTCTTTTAACTCTTATTCATCTTCCCTTCCACTCTCAAAATTCAGTCAGCCTCCCCTTCTTTCCTCTCTGAATTTTTCCCTCCCAAAACACACCCAAAACAGCGAACTAAAGGCAGCTTCAACAAATTTTGAGACAAAAACAAGGCGAGAAATCAACTTTTTCCTTCCTTCTCCTTTTGATTTTAAATCCGAAATTTATATGGTTTTCTCCACTGTTTTCCCTACTGTTTTGAAGACTCCAACACTCACACAAATTCAGCCAAAAAGGAGACCAAGCATCAAAAATAGTGCAGCACAAACAAGGTGTGATTTCTCTCTCTAAAACCCTAAAAATTCTGCCTCATTGATCCTCTTTCAAATACCCTATTATCACATGTGTAAATTTTATGATTTTTGCCAATTTGATTCTTGGGTTGTGTTAATGACATATAAATAAGATTCTCCACAAACTTTCGTGGTCATTGGATGAAAATTGAATTGATTTGAGGCTAATTGAAATTCGGACAGAGAAAAACAGAAATCTGGAAAATTACCATATGAACAGTAAACTTGTGTCAGCCATAACTTGAGATTTAAAAATGATTTTTGAGTGAATCTTGAGCCTAAAATTAAATTCAAGATGTTCCCTAAATGCATGCAAAAGTTCAGAACCAAACTCATCCGTTTGCCTAGTCAAAATATTTTTCTAATATAGGCGGATAGAACTGCCAGTTTTTGAACTGAAACTGAAACCCTAATTTTATGCCTGAAAACAACCCCTCGGTTTTTGACCTAATTGAATAACCAAATGATGTCTAAAAATTATAAATTTATATGAAATTAAAGCTACGGATGTCTAGTTTAACATATTAAAAATTTAGAATTTTTAGGATTAAAAATGAATTAATATTGATTTTATAATCAGTCTAGGTCAGTCTGTCCATGTCCTGTAATATCCTAACTTAAAGTTTTTCACAAATTTTAAATCCCAAATGTTTATTAAACATTTTAAAATCTTTTGTGACACACTAAAATGATTGGATGATTATGTCTAGACCTAGACTGATCATATGTTGTGATTATAGGATTTATTTGACGTTCTTGCTGGATTTGTGGATCACGTTATCGTAACGCTTGTGCGATAATCGAGATAGGACATTCTAGCCTTTTCTGGGAGTAGTCAAGTGTTTTAAATTTCCCTGTTCTATCGATGGTATGCTGTTTTCAGTTTATGAAATTATTATACTGTTTTTTTGATGAAATAAACGCATGCAAAGTATTTTGTAATAAATGTGTATTTTAAAGCGTGTTTTGTTTAATGGCATAATATAACTTGGTAAGTACCATCTTTTGAATAATCCGGTGAACATAATTGAGCTCTAGTTCATGATCATTGTAAATGATGCGTGCGTCCCAAAGTTGACGCCATGGGGGAAGGTCCCTAAACCTGCGTTGGGCCGTTCGGCCTATTTAGACCGTAACGAGATGATCTAGGATAATTCAATTCGAGGCACGTATATTATAGCTACGACAAGATCTCACTCAAAATATGATGGTTTATTTTAATGATTTATTATTTTAATATTGGGGCACGTATATTGCAGCTACGCTAAGTCCTCAGCAGAATAAAACGTGTATTAAAAATGTTTTTCACGAAATTGTAAATTATTTTTTTTTGTTGAAATGATTATTATGCCATGTATTCTTAAATTGTTGATTATCTTTGGAAACGAATATTATGTCATACTTTTAAATGTTACTTGTTTAACCCACCTTTGTTTCTGTCCTACTGAGCCAGCGCTCACGTCCCTTTTCTTTGTGATTTCGAAATGGCTACTTCCAGGTGCGAGAGCTAGCAGTTCCGAAAATCGTTGAGCTATCCGTTTCTACCGAAGATGATGCTATCCGTTTTCTCCATCTTCTTCTTTCTGTTTCTCATTCTGATGTAATGAGACATTAAGTTTGGACTTTATTTCACGTTATTTAAATTTTATGCTTGGGAATATTTTATGGTTGGTAATTTCTTTTGGAAACCGATTTTGTGTTTGATTTCCGCATTAAAAAGTATTTATTTTCTCCTTTATTTTATTATGTGGTTATGATGCTATTTTATAAATAATTAGGCTTAGCTAAATTATAATGTTGACCTGCTTTTTGTAATAAATGTTTTTCCTTAAATCTCGGGTTGATATTATGATTTGGCTGCCGTGTCACGTGTCTAAATTTTGGGCCATGACAAATAATGGTATTAGAGCTCAGGTTTTCAAAAGGGTTTTTCATCAAAACGTTTTCAAAATACCCAAGCATAGTTTTCTTACTCTTAGAAGCTTATAGGATTTCCTCTTCCTTCAATCTCATACAGCAAAATGGCTCGTCCCGGCACGCGTAGTCAGAGGCAGCAGAGAGGCAATGACGAAGAGAACCCCGGGAACACGCAGCCTCAAGGGAGACAGAATGCAGCGGTTCCTACACCGAATGATCAGCTAACGGTAATGCAGAATCTCACGGAGGCGATACAGGCTCTCCTCACCGTCTTACCTTTTGGAACACCTAGCCCAACTCCTGTAGCCAATGTTATTCCTAATGAGACCCCAAGAGCCGGGAGTTCTTCTCAGACTCCTCAGCAAACGCCTACCACCGAAAACCCTACCTTTGGAGCAGTACCTGCCCAGCCTATGATACATCCTAAATAGGTAGCCCTAACTCTTTTCTTTAAGTCTCACGTACCCACTTTCGACGGCACGGGCACAGAGATGGATGTCGACTACTGGTTTGATGTCATTCGCAAGCAGCTAAAGTTGACTGCCACACCCACAGAGTTCTGGGTTGAGTTTGCTTCTAACAAGCTGGTAGGTCTAGCCTCTACCTGGTGGGCTAGTATCGAGGATGGTTTGACAGAGGAGTAGAGGTCTTCTTGGATAATTTTCGAGGAGCGTTTTCATGAGCGTTTCTTTTCAGCTCAGTTTCACGACAGAAAAGCTAGGGAGTTCGTCTGTTTGAAGTAAGGGTCTATGTCAGTGCGGGAATATGAAACCAAGTTCACCGAGTTGGCCCAGTATGCGAAGAATCAGGTTTTGGATAAAACTACTAAGTGTCTCCGCTTTGAGGAAGGGCTTAGCCTCTATGTGAAGAGGGGTGTACAACCGTTCCAGATCAGGGATAGCTACCAGCAGATAGTTGCTAAGGCATTGACAGTGGAAGAGGGCGACAAGGAGTTCCTTGAAGCTCGTAACAAAAACAAGTCTGGACTAATCCGCAACAAGCCTCAGCACAAGTCGCAGACTCCTTACCAGAAGAACTAGCAGTCTCAGGGATCGAGTTCTCATCAGTTTTCTGGACAGCGACAGGGTCGGGTGAATGTGATTACCTACTTCGAGTGTGGTGATGAAGGCCACAAAAGAAATGTCTGCCCTAAGAGACAGTCAAGAGACAATGCTCATAGACATCATCATCAGTGGAATCAGAATGGTCTTCCACAGAGGCAACAGTTTACTTCCCAGTCTTCGCAGTCACAGCGCCCTCAGCTTCCGGCTCCCTATCAGCCTCAGCGCACGAGCCAGTACACTGCGCCTTATGCTCCACATGCTACACCGCTACAGCAGTTCCCAGTGCCGAGTTATCAGAGACCGCCACCACAGGGTCAGAGTACGGGCTATCAGCGAGGGAATACAGCTCAAAATCGTGGTAAGGCACCACAGGTACACGCTCTTGGAGCTGACAGCATGGAAATAGATCATACACCGACTGCATTAGATGGTATAATTCCTATCTTTGGTACATATGCACATGTTTTGTTTGACACCGGGTTACACACTCTTTTATAGCCCAACATTATGCTCGTTTACTTGGTTTAAAACTGTAAAATCTTGACTCTCCCTTATGTGTGAAATCCCCGTTGGGCACGACTACCGTTAGTGATGGGTGTCAAGCCTATGTTTATATTGGGGATGTTTGTTTGGAGGCATCACTTGTGGTAATGCCTATGTTTGCTTATGATGTTGTTCTAGGATATGACTAGCTTTCCCGATATGGGATTATGCTTGATTGTCGTAATCGTCGCGTTATCTTTACAACTGATTTTGGACATGTAGTGTCCTATCAGTTAAGCTTAGTTTCAGATGTTGATAGAGCTGCTCTGAGGTTAGTGTCGAAGAGTAGATAGGGTATTCTTTGCTTCTTATCCTTGTGTGCAGTGGAAAGATCCAGTTCTGAAAAGAGTACTCAACCTATACCTGTTGTCGATAGTTTTCCAGATGTTTTTCCAAAAGCTCTTCCAGGTTTACCGCCTCATCGAGAAATAGAGTTTCGTATCGACTTGGTTCCCGGAACAGCTCCTTTTACTTCTGCTCCGTATCGTATGGCACCTCTAGAGATGAAAGAGTTGAGCAAGCAGCTGGATGAGTTGAAATCGCTGGGCTTTATCCGAGATAGTAACTCACCTTAGGGTTCGTCAGTCCTTTTTGTGAAGAAAGCCGACGGTTCACTACGTCTCTATGTGGACTACAGAAAGCTCAACAGTGTGACCATAAAAAATAAGTATCCGTTACCACGTATAGATGACTTGTTCGATCAGTTGGGTGGAGCTTGTTTCTTCTCCAAGGTTGATTTGAGATCCGGTTATCATCAGCTTCGTGTTAGAGAGGAGGATATCCTGAAGATAGCGTTCCGAACAAGGTATGGCAGTTATGAGTTCTTAGTAATGCCTTTCGGTTTGACAAACGCGCTAGCAGCCTTCATGGATATGATGAATAGAGTCTTCCGACCTTTTCTTGATAAGTTCGTCATCGTATTCAGCGACGACATCCTCATCTACTCACGAACTCGTGAAGATCATGCACAGCATCTCAATATAGTTTTACAGACTCTTCGTGAACATCAGTTATACGCCAAGAAAGAAAAATATGAGTTTTGGATGACAGAGGTTAAGTTTCTCGGGCATATCATCTCAGGAGACGGTATATCAGTTGATCCATCCACAGTTGAAGTGATTCTTAAGTGGGAATGACCGAAGAATGTTCCAGAGATCCGAAGCTTCTTGGGCTTAGCGAGATATTATCGACGTTTTGTATAGGACTTCAGCAAGCTTGCCACTCCCCTCACCAATCTGACAAAGAAGGATGTACCTTTCGTTTGGGACAACAGCTGTGAGTCAGTTTTCTAGGAGTTAAAGAGTCGTTTGACGTCTGCACCTATCCTTATTATTCCGGATCAGGATCAAGTATATGACGTCTACACCGATGCTTCTCATCAAGGTCTTGGAGCAGTTTTGATGCAACAGAATCGAGTTGTCGCTTATGCCTCACGACAGCTGAAACAACATGAACGAAACTACCCTACACACGATCTAGAGTTAGCTATAGTAGTGTTCGCGCTTAAGATTTGGCATTGTTATCTATATGGTGCCAGTTTTATACTGTTTTCAGATCACAAGAGTTTGAAATACCTAGCTACATAGAAAGATTTAAACCTGCGTAGAGAAGATGGGTAGAATACATGCAAAACTACGACTTCCAAGTCGAGTACCATTCAGGTAAAGCAAACGTGGTCGCAGATGCACTAAGTAGGAAAAGAGAGGCAGTTCCCAATCCTGATCATGACGCTTCTATAATGGCTATGCAGATAGATGAGTGGGAAAAGGACAGAGTTCTTACAGCTTATCAGGTTCGTTTTGACGAAGTTCAGGGTCACCCAGTGTTGTATAACTTAGTGATGGAACCAGACTACGTGCAGAGGATCAAGGAGAATCAGTTGGCAGATACACGTTTCGTTGACATCCGAGATACATTGTTAAAGGGCAAGCATGTTGCAGAGTGGTCGATGGACGCCAGTGGAATTCTTTACAACGAGGGTCGCTTAGCATTGCCACACATCCCAGAGCTTATACAGGAGATCTTGTTAGAGTTTCATCAGTCGAGGTTCGCCATGCACCCAGGTGGAAACAAGATGTATCAAAACCTAAGACGACAGCTTTGGTGGAGAGGTATGAAGTTAGATGTGAAGAACTTCGTGGCCAACTGTTTGACGTGTCAGAAGGTAAAGGCAGTACGAGAGAGACTTGCAGGTCTGCTCCAACCACTTCCAATACCTCGGTGGAAGTGGGATAGTATAGGAATGGACTTCTTAATCGGCTTATCAAGAGCACAGGATGGATCTGATGCAGTCTGGGTAGTTGTAGATCGTCTCACAAAGACCGCGCACTTCATCCCGTTCAAGACGACTTGCAACAGGAACCAGCTAGCTGAGCTTTACATGAGGAACATAGTCAGATTGCATGGAGTCCCTTCAGTGATCGTTTCTGATCGTGATACGTGCTTCAACGCTCGCTTTTGGCAAAGTATACAGGAAGCTCTAGGCACAGAACTGAACTTCAGCACCGTTTTTCATCCACAGACAGATGGTCAGTCGGAGTGTCTCATACAGATTCTCGAGGATATGCTACGTGCCTGCGTTCTTGATCTTGGAGATGGATGGAGCAAACACCTCTACATGGCAAAGTTCGCATACAACAATAGTTATCAATCGAGTATCGGAATGGCACCCTTTGAAGCGTTGTACGGAAAGCCTTGTCGATCACCCATTTATTGGGTTGACAACCAGGAAGCACCAGTGGGTGGACCCGATATGATCCTAGACTAGTACAAAAAGATTGCCATCATCAAACAATGACTTCTAACAGCACAGAGTCGACAGAAGAGCTATGCAGATCAACGCAGAAAGCCGTTAGAGTTCGAGGTCGGAGAGTTTATGTTGCTAAAGGTTTCACTGAAGAAAGGTATCTCTCGTTTCGGAGTTAAAGGGAAGCTAGCACCGCGTTACATTGGACCTTTCGAGATTGTACGCAGAGTTGGTAAGGTTGCATATGAGCTGAAGTTACCCGACACCTTGGGAGTGCATAATGTTTTCCATGTATCGATGCTGAGGAAGAGTGCACGAACAGAGTCCGAAGTCATTTCAACAGATGATGTAGAAATCCAACTAGATGTCTCTTACGTCGAGGTTCCGGTGAAGATTTTGGATCGTAAGGTCAAACAGCTGAGAACGAAAACAATACCTATGGTGAAGGTTCTTTGGAGTAACCATGGTGAAGAAGAAGCCACATGGGAAACCGAGAAAGATATGCGCGAGAACCATACTGAATGGTTCGCTAAGCAGTAGAGTACATGTAATGTAGTCGACCTAAGTTTATTTTGTAATCCTACTCTGTTCATAGTGGTAGATATACCACTATATGTTTTGAAATGTGCATTTAGATTGCTTAATGAAATGAGAAGTTATTCGTATTCTTATTCTCTTCTTTAATGTAGAGTAATTCTTAAAGTTTCGAGGACGAAACTATTTTTAGTGGTAGATATTTGTGACGCCTTAAATTTTATTTAAGGGTCAATATATAATTTAAATAAAATTAGTGTGCTAAAAAAAATTTAATTGAAAATCTTTTGGAAACCCTAGGTTGGTTTCCTAGTCAAATTCCACTCAAAAAGTCAACAATTTTAACTTTGAAAACCCTAAAATATTCGGCCATTACTTGGGATTTTAATTAAAATTTAAATTCTACAAATCCAAGGAGGATTCAAATTCAAATTTCATCCCTTAAATATAAAGAAGAAATTCGGCCATAAAGTGTAGGAAATAAAGGAGATTTTATTTGAATTAAAAGCTAGGTCAAAACTCAATCAAAATTCAAATTATTTTTCCCTAAAAAACTAATGGATAATTTCGGCCACTTAAGGGGAAATAAGAGAGAAAAACCCTAGCCTCAAAACAGCACAAAAAACTTTCCCTTTTGCCCTCAAAAGATTCGGCCAAGCAAGGAAGAGAAAGGGAAAGAAAAACCTAGTATAAAAACCCTCTTTTAATTCTCATTCACCTTCCCTTCCACTCTCAAAATTCGGCCAGCCTCCCCTTCTTTCCTCTCTGAATTTTTTCTCCCAAAATACACCCAAAACAGCAAACAAAACCTACCTAAAGGCAGCTCAAGGATTCAACAAATTTTGAGACAAAAACAAGGTGAGAAATCAACTTTTTCCTTCCTTCTCCTTTTGATTTTAAATTCGAAATTTATATGGTTTTCTCCACTGTTTTCCCTACTGTTTTGAAGACTCCAACACTCACACAAATTCAGCTAAAAAGGAGACCAAGCATCAAAAATAGTGCAGCACAAACAAGGTGTGATTTCTCTCTCTAAAACCCTAAAAATTCTGCCTCATTGATCTTCTTTCAAAAACCCTATTATCACATGTGTAAGTTTTATGATTTTTGCCAATTTGATTCTTGGGTTGTGTTAACGACATATAAATAAGGTTCTCCACAAAATTTCGTGATCATTGGATGAAAATTGAATTGATTTGAGGCTAATTGAAATTTGGACAGAGAAAAACGGAAATCTGGAAAATTATCATATGAACAGTAAACTTGTGTTAGCCATAAATTGAGTTTCAAAAACGATATTTGAGTAAATATTGAGCCTAAAATTAAATTCAAGATGTCCCTAAATGCCTGCAAAATTTCAGAACTAAACTCATCCGTTTGCCTAGTCAAAATATTTTTCTAAGATAGGCGGACAGAACTGCCAGTTTTTGAACTGAAACTGAAACCCTAATTTTATGCCTGAAAACAACCCCTCGGTTTTTGGACTAATTGAATAATCAAACGATGTCTAAAAATTATAAAATTTACATGGAATTAAAGCTACTGATGTCTAGTTTAACATATTAAAAATTTAGAATTTTTAGGATTAAAAATGAATTAATATTGATTTTATAATCAGCCTAGGTCAGTCTGTCCATGTCCAGTAATATCCTAACTTAGAGTTTTTTCACAAATTTTAAATCCCAAATGTTTATTAAACGCTTTAAAATCTTTTGTGGCACACTAAAATGATTGGATGATTATGTCTAGACCTAGACTGATCATATGTTGTGATTATAGGATTTATTTGACGTTCTTGCTGGATTTGTGGATCACGTTATCGTAACGCTTGTGCGATAATCGAGGTAGGACATTCTAGCCTTTTCTGGGAGTAGTCAAGTGTTTTAAATTTTCCTGTTTTATCGATGGCATGCTTTTTTCAGTTTATGAAATTATTATACTGTTTTTTTGATGAAATAAATGCATGCAAAGTATTTTGTAATAAATGTGTATTTTAAAGCGTGTTTTGATTAATGGCATAATATAACTTGGTAAATACCATCTTTTGAATAATCCGGTGAACGTAATTGAGCTCTAGTTCACGATCATTGTAAATTATGCGTGTGTCCCAAAGTTGACGCCATGGGGGAAGGTCCCTAAACCTGCGCAGGGCCGTTCGGCCTATTTAGACTTTAACGAGATGATCTAGGATAATTCAATTCGAGGCACATATATTATAGCTATGACAAGTCCTCACTCAAAATATGATAGTTTATTTTAATGATTTATTATTTTAATATTGAGGCACGTATATTGCAGCTACGCTAAGTCTTCAGCAGAATAAAGCGTGTATTAAAAATGTTTTTCATGAAATTGTTAATTTTTTTTTTGTTGAAATGATTATTATGCCATGTATTCTTAAATTGTTGATTATCTTTAGAAACGAATATTATGTCATACTTTTAAATGTTACCTGTTTAACCCACCTTTGTTTCTGTCCTACTGAGCCAGCGCTCACGTCCCTTTTCTTTGTGATTTCGAAATGACTACTTCCAGGTGCGGGAGGTAGCAGTTTCGAAAATCTTTGAGCTATCCGTTTCTACCGAAGATGATGCTATCCGTTTTCTCCATCTTCTTCTTTCTGTTTCTCATTCTGATGTAATGAGACATTAAGTTTGGACTTTATTTCACGTTATTTAAATTTTATGCTTGGGAATATTTTATGGTTGGTAATTTCTTTTGGAAACCGATTTTGTGTTTGATTTCCGCATTAAAAAGTATTTATTTTCTCCTTTATTTTTTTATGTGGTTATGATGCTACTTTATAAATAATTAGGCTTAGCTAAATTATAATGTTGACCCGCTTTTCATAATAAATGTTTTTCCTTAAATCTCGGGTTGATATTATGATTTGGCTGCCGTGTCACGTGTCTAAATTTTGGGCCGTGACAGATCTCTTAATACTTTCCTTCACCTTTTTGAAAAATCTAATTATGATGTCATAATTTTTTAACATAATATAACTTAATCATATATTATAATTGTTTATTCACTATTCATATTAATTAAATCTTCATTTTGACTAAAAAGTCAAACCGAAGTAACATCACTAGAATCGCCCGGCGGATTCCTGGGACCTCCGGTGCAGTCGGTTTGCCTTATTTTTCTTTTGTTTGGCCAAAAATCTCTGTGATAACCGAGAAACTTATCACTCTTGGAAAAATTTTGTACAAGATATGTAAATAAATGTAAATTTATGATGAGACATGCTCTAGAATATAAAACAGATGAAAATTTTGATTAACTGAATTTTTAATCAAAATTAACAATGAATTAATGAATATAGTTTAAAAACTAAACATTAATTCAAGTTATGATGTTTTAAATTATTAGACAAATATGTGGAAAATACATATTAAAGGATCAATGGCTCACATGCAAGCCACATTGATCAATGACCAAGATAAGCCAAGAAAATAGCCTATTTTCTTTAAAGAAGATTAAAGAAAGTGAGAGAGAGAAAGGGAGCATGTGAGGGGCTGCTACACAGTAGCCCAAGTGAATTAATTCACTTGAGTTGGCTACAAATAAGCAGTCGAGAGAGAGAAGGAAAGAAAGAAAGAGAAAGAAAGAGAAAAAGAAAGAGAAAGAGAAAGAGGAAGAGAGAGAGAGACGGAGCAAGAGAGAGAGAAGAAGAGGAAACCCTTAAACAGCTCGGATTTCTCTCTTCAAGCAGCAGATCATTCAAGTTTTCAGCCAAGAATTCATAGTAAGAAGTTCACAAACTTCAAGCAAGATAAACCCTCGTTTTCTCACGTTTTCTTGGGTAAAAATCTGGGGTTTTGAGTAAAAAAAGAGAATGTGAGTTAATCATGTTGAGATTTTCGGTTAAATCGAAACATGGTTCATGTCTAGTTGTTTTTAAACACGAATCTATGAGTAGATGGTTTAGAAAACCAAGTTTAGCGAGTTTTCTTCAAGAAAGTTTAGATTTTTCAAAATGTTGAGTTAATAAATATGTAAAAGCAAAATGTGAGATTTTGCTTATGAAACCATGGATTGATGATGGTAGAAATGTAGTTGGTATTTTGAAACGATCTTATTGAGATCAATTTTGAGTGCAAGAAGTAGAACAAAGGTCATAAAAGCCTTAGAAAATCAGAGCAGAGAGTTTCAGACCTAGAATCCTGATTCTGGTATGAACACGGGCGTGTACAAGGGCGTGTTCAGAACACGGCCTCGAACATTGTGATAACTGGGAAATTTCATTATTCTCAGAAAATCGGTACATGAAATGTACACAATGAATTTCATATTTAAGATGTAAATTGTAGCGATTTTATATGTGTATGTGTGTGTGTAACACACAGTATCAAGAAATTAGTTAAGATGACATTTTCTTGAAATAAAACTGATATATGTAGAATCAGTATGCTCAATTTAGTCAATTGAGCACAAAATGTGAATTTTGATTGAGAAACAGGCAGTATCAAAAAACTAGTCTTGATAATCTTAAATGAAGTTAAGACTGATAAATTTGGGCTCAGCACACCCAAATTAGTCAGGATAGCCTATCAGCATGCTCAAATTAGATAATTGAGTACAAAGGTAATTTTTGACCGGGAATTCGTAGTATCGGAAACTGGTCGAAATGACCTCAGATAAAAATAAAACTGATATATTTGGATTCAGGACGCCCAAATTAGTCAGGATAGCCCATGTTGAAATTTTGGGCGAAAAAGTATATAAAGGGCGAAAATTGAATAATTTTGAAAAAACTGCAAAAACAGCCTAGAGAAATTCTCTCTCCTCTCTCACAACCCCCATGGATGAACAGTAGCCAACTTCCGATTCCGGCTTCCGTTTTTGACACCGTCAGTGTCATCGAAAAGCTCTCGCCGAGCTGAGTCTAACAGTGGGTCGAGTCGACGGATTGGACGCCGGAGCAGCCCGCACGGGCCTCCCAAAGCTACCGTGGCCGAAATTTTTGAATGCCGATTTCTCCGCTGTCCGACGTCCAAATGCCACAATTCCAGTCCCAATGGATTCATGGTGAAGAGTAGAACAAAACCCGGGTGTTGGTTCAGCTCAACGGCCACCGGATCGCGCCGCCCAACTCCGCCCGTCGCTGTCACTGTCGCCGCCGTGAAACTCACCGTTTCCAGCGGAGTTGAGTGATGTGATAGGTATCAAAATGCTCAGAATTTCATGGGAACAAAAGCCCCAAGCTAATTTCAAGAAAAAAAGTCTGGAAAACAGAGATTTAAGCTCGCCGCCGCCGTCGATTTTTCAGGGGTTAGTTTCCGGCCATAGGAGCTTCAATTGGTAAAATTGAGACCACCAATGGGTTCCTCACATTGAGATCTACGAGATGGTGGCTTCCTTTCTCCATGCCGTCGCCGGTCAACGGCTGGTCAACAGTGGTCAACACCGGTCAACGGCGATCGGACCCCAAAAATTTAAGAATGGCCCGTTGGCCTATTTTCGATGTTCCGGACACGTCCATAGCGTCGGAATTTCAAGATGGAATTTCAAATGTGAAGAACGGTGAATCAAAGTTTGTGCACGCGAGACCGAACAGTGCATTCGATCGCCGATGGGATGATTTCGATAGTGATTTCTGTCCCTTCATTCCTTAATTTTTATTTTGGAATGATTATGTGTTAATTATGTAATTTGGCATGTAAAATTGTAAGAAAAATGGATGAAAATGATGAAAAAGGAAATGTGTAGAAATGTGAATATTTTTACGTAAAAGTTGAGTTTTACATAAAAATATAGGCCTCTGGTATAGTACGTGATACTATAGAAATAGGTTAGATGATTTCGAGGCGTTTCCTAAACGCCGGAAACCTAAAAATTAAGCGGAAATGCTGTCGAAATTTCTAAAACGACACAAAAAGGGTATTTTAGGAAATGAGGGGTAAAAATATGGTCAGGATGGAAACTCGAGCCCCCTCAAATGATTTTAAGGATTAATGAATGAGTTAGGCTCAGAAAAGGATGACAGATGTTCAAAGGATGAGTAAACCGAGAATTTCAGCAATTAATGCTGTAAAAGCTCAGTAAAGCCTAAGAAAAATTATTTTATGATTGTTGGGCTTAGAAAATCTAGTATAAGCATTAAAATGAAAATGATACGACCTAAAGACCCGTCAGGGGCAAAACGGACATTTTGACCGAAAATCCCAAGAATGATAGAAAAAGGCCCTAATGGATTTAAAATGACTTAATTAAGATTCTAAGGGCCAGAACTAAGTTGTAAATCAAGGAAAAGTAAGGTTACGATGAAAAAAAATCACGTTAGGGGAGAAACGGTAATTTTGTCAAAGTTTAGCAAAAATGTTATAAATAGGATATTAGGCCCCTAAGTTTATATCGGGGAATGAAACGTAGAATTTTTATGTTTATTAAGTTTTATGTATGAGATGAGTATAGAAAGAATAACCATGATTCTTTCGGTTCTAGGAACCCGATCCAGACTCAACGAAGGAACGTTTACGGATCCAGAAAGCAAGAAAGGAGATACTAGCAAAGTAACAGTAAGTTCAAGCATTTATTTGTCTGCAACATAAACTGACATGTTAGGTTTATGTTTGTGTGTTATGTGTTCTATATGCAGCATGTAAGTTTAAATATTTCCATGTCTGCAATATAAATGGACTGGTTATGTTTATGTGTTTTATGTGCAGTTTTAGTGTCAAGATACTATAATATGAATGTCACGAAAGTCATGTTATGAACTATATATTATGTTTAAGTCAAATGTAAATTGACTTGATATGTTTATATTTATGTGTTATATTCTGTAGGTTTAGACATTTCAAATGTCTATAACATGAAATTACGTAATATGTTTATAAGATATGTATGACATGTAAAGTATGTACCAAAGTGCTATATGCACACTAACATGTGAAATACAATGCACACAAGTAAATAAAGAAATGTAATAAGTGTTCCAGACTAAGGAGGCAATGATAATGCCACCGGTTAGGAATCGTATGAAAGATGGTAATAAAACCACTTTAGCGTACCAGCTTCCATACCGATGGTGGTACGTCCCGGGTATGGAAGTTTCTCATGATTAGTTATGATATGACTCCTAAACCGATGGTGGTACGTCCCGGGTTTGGAAGTCTCATGTTCAAGTAGACTATAGAGGATTGGCCTGTGGGTCGCTCCCTAGAGTCCCTTTCAGTCATGCGCGCAAAAGAATGATACGACCAATCATGAGGCCCAAAACCAGAACATAATGAAAGATAAAGACCTAATATTGAAAATGCAGCCTATAACGAGCATAAGATATACTAACACTATGAGTATCATCGCGGTCAAAGTTACTGTTGCGGTCAATGGTACTGTTCATAGTCAACAGTATTATTCATGTTTATGGCCTCTAATCCGACGGTGGTATGTCCCGGGTGCGGAAGTTTAACATGTGATATGTTTATGATATAAAGTATGTTCATGATGTTAAGTATGTGTAAAGTGCAGTTAGTATGTTTATGATTATGATGTAAAGTATATTCATGATGTTAAGTATGTGTAAAGTGCAGTTAGTATGTTTATGATTATGATGTAAAGTATGTTCATGATGTTAAGCATGTATAAAGTGCAGTTAGTATGATTATGATTATGATGTAAAGTATATTCAGATATGTGCATGTATGTTTACAAAATTATGTGTGATAAGTATGAATGTTAAGCAATGTACGATATACGTTATGCAATGTTCAGAGGTTACAGCAGGTATCAGATTCACCCTATCTTATATAGTGTGAATTATTACACGTCATGAATATATGTTTGAACTTACTAAGCTTATCGCTCATAAGTTTGTTTATGTTGCAGGTAAGCATCCTGCACGAAGATAAGACAAGTGATGGATGACGAATACGATTTGCATGTGCCAAGAGACTGGGTGAGGGTTATGGTACTGCTATGAGTCTTCCGCTAAGCTGTTTAAAAGAGTATTGAAATGATGTATATCAAGTTATGATAAGGAAAAATGTTTACTATAGTAAATGTTTTACGAAAATAAAATTTCCACGTCAAGTTTAAAAAGAAAACAAAATTTTAGCTGGTATCAGAATAAGTTAAAAGCAAGTTAAAAGTAAGTTGCCGACGACTCAAGTGATTACAGTCTATTGCAGTTGACAACAGTAGCTGACTGTAATAGTGCTGTTTAACCCTACGTAGGGCAGGGTGTCACAAACATGCCCACATGCGCGACCGTGTTGCAAGAAAATTTAGACCCGAGAGGTACACGACCAAGAACACAGCCGTGTATCGGACCGTGTCAAAGGGCACACGGTCATGGGAAGGGCGTGTAGCAGACCATGTTCGACGGCAGGAAAACACGGTCAGAAACACGGCCGTGTAGCCAACCGTGTAAGCATGCATGAGTACACGGCCATGTTGCATGAATTACATGGCCATGCATGTAAAGTCCAGAGGAGTACACGGTCAGGAACACGCTCGTGTAGGAGGGCGTGTTCGAAGTTTAAAAAAAAAAAAGAGTCTGGAAATGTGATTTACATATTTTGTCATGTTTCAAGTATAAGATGAATATTGGAAATAATCAATGATTATTTCTTTTATAGGAGTTCAAGTCAGAGACCCCGAGACAGCGATCCCAGATTAGCAGAGGCTCACACTAGCTGACTTTCTGTAAGTTCAAGCATTGTCCTGACTGCAACGTAGACAATCATGTTATGTTTATGATGCTATGTTTTGTTGTATGATGTGTATGTTAGACATTGATTGTCTACATCATGATATTCATGTCAGTTTCATATCATGCATGTAGAATTTCATATTTCAAGTACACATGTCAGACAAGTACCAGGTACATGAAAATATGTAGGTGCACAAGGCACCTTAGTGTGTTTAATAAAACTCACACCCCAAGTAAAACATATAACAAGTTCCTACTGTGGGGGCAATCAGTATGCTACCTAATTGAAACTCTAGCAAAGATGGTAATTAAACCAATTATTGGCGTACCGGCCTCTCGACCCACGGGGAGGTTTTCATGTTCAGCTTCAGTTAAGACTAAGGAGGTCAGCACTAAAGTACCACTCCCAGTCACGCTAACATGTCGGTACGACCAATCAGGGGTCCAAAACCAGAACTAAAATTTAGATAATGTCCTAAGACTAAACTTTCAGTCAAGAGCATGTTTGCAGAGTCAAGTTTCATGCATGAGCATAGTATTACATGTTATGATTCATGTTTTATGTTTGAACTTACTGAGCCCATAGCTCACCAGTTTGTTCACATGTTATAGATAAGAGACCTGCTCACCAGTAGTATACGGTGGACGACGAACAGGGTAGATACATGCCAGAGGGATTGGGCGAGGGATTGTGGTCACCATGAGTCTTCCGCTGTATATTTTTGAAACCCAAGCATGTAAATTTGAAGACACGATTTCAAGTCAAGATTATGTGATAGGGGAATCATGATCGATGTACATGTTATTTTGTTAATATGATTTCCTTATCACATTCTCGAACAAGTTTTTATATCAAGAAGAAAAAAAAAATTTTATTCCGCAAAATTTAGCAAGCAGTTTTCAAGTTGAGCATGAGCCGGCGACCCTAGAGGCCTACATATTATTGCGATTAACTACAGAGTTGACTGTAATAGCACTGTAGAGCCTCGACAGCAGGGCGGGCCGCCACAATCTCGGTCAAACGTTTTCATCTTTTAGTGCAATTTCTTGCACTTCCTAGGGTTTTCAACGCCGATTTGCCACTGTTCCTCACGTTTTTGGTTTGGTAATAAATTCTATTCCCAGTTTCCTAACTTTTAACACCGTTAGAACATTTTCCTATATTCATAACAGTATTAAATCATTCATTTTATGTTTTTAAATATAAAAATTATTGTATTAAACATAATATACATATTTCCGAGTATAGTGGATTTTCTCGGTTATTACAATGGAGGATGTTATGAAGAGTGATTAGATGAAAGTTTTCTTTTGAATATCTGGCTAATAAGATCATGACACTGTTGAATACTATCTGGCTAATAAGATCATGACACTGTTGAATACTACCCAAAAAAAAAAATCCATGTTTAAATCTAACTATTGAAGAAAAATAGAGTCGGAAAATCCATACTGGAAATTACTTAAATTTAATCACCCGGGATAGAAATATTAATACCGCCTCAAGGGTACTCAAAACATTATGATCATTCAGGAGGGTCATAATTGATGTTACAAGTTCAACAAGCAATTCATGGTGGATAAATAATCCTTCAAGGAATCTGAAAGTCGCGAAAGTAAATAAATAACATCACACTTATACTTTAAAACAAACCAAGAGCAAATAATGTTCTGCTTGAATACAGAGGAAATCAGATTTGAGTACTTTAAACACACTCAATTATTTGGTTTCCTGCAAATATAAAGTGAAATATAAGAAGCATGTTATCTTCTCAAACAGAAAACAGAATAACTATAAGTATATAATTTGAAGAATTAAAATTTGTACAAGATTATTATTTATCAAGGTATACAAATCACTTCCTCATGATCTTCGGCTTTCTTAATTAACAGAAAAGGTGAAAGCATGAATTGTTTAAGTACTTACATGTGTAACAAATATGTATATAAACACACACACACACACATACACACACCTAAAGAATAGTAATTCAAAGTAGATATAAGCCATATTATAAGCAAGTACTTACTGTTCTTCATCTTGGCCGGTAGTAGTGGCTGAAGTAGTAGCACTCTCTGTTGCTCTTAATACACAGAAAAAAGAAAAAAAGAAAAGAGTCATGAGAATGTATACATATATCTGACAAATATAAATAAAACATTTTTGATGAAAATATAAGTATATATGCAAGCATGTAAGCAACTTACTTGCGATCTTCCCTTGTAGTACTAGTACTAGTTCCAGAAGTAGTAACTTCCTCTACTTCTCTCAACCTAAATTTGAAAGATAAATTTATATAACTACATTTGAAAAAATACTTTTCAAATGGTATTGTGATGTAACATATGAATGTTAGTAGGATAATAAAAGAAAAACGTCAGTAGGACAATAATATTGATAAATTGTTCAATTATGTAAGCAACTTACTCTTTATCTGTGATATACACCGAAGTACTAGCTCCCTTTTGCTTTTTCTGGATATCTGTTTACATGATATATATATATATAAATATAAAGATTCGTAAGGAATCAATATAATTATGTTTAAATTCCCAGCACAGTGGAAAGCCCAAAAAAAAAAAAACCGTACATAATTTACTACGTTAATAAACTAGAGGTACTGCAAAGTTTACATTTTATTTCAAAATAAATTGTTGAAGCCATTGGGCGATACAAACTGAATTGAAAGTCACTAAAACAAATAAGTACCGTCACAGGACTTACCTCTCGGAATGAGAAGATTTGGCAGGGAGATGACCTCCTTTTGTCCTTTACGGATTTCGTAATTGAATAAGACTTGTTGCACATGATTAACAGTTTGAAAATCTTGAGACATCCTGAACTGCGCTGGCCTAAAGTTAAAACCGAGGAATTTAAGATTTTGTAGATACTGTAGTCCGGACGGCACCTCGATCATTTGAGGACAAGGCCCGATGATCAGTACTTCAAGCATAGGTAATGCGGTTTCCTCCACTATCAACGAATCCAGTCTTGTCATGTAACGGAGGCGGAGCTTCTTTAGTTTTGGAAACATTCGTTTCTTGAAGCAAAGTTGCTCACCAACATATGCATCCCTAAACAAGTGAAGCTCCAAAAGATTGTGCATATTCTGAAGGACTTGAAGGGGATCATCTTCTAACATTGAATAGCCAAGCCTTAGTTTGACTAGAGTACTTTGAATTTGTGTAAACCATTCTGGTAACTTGTTTAGACGCCCTTTTATTGTAATATTCCGAAGCAACTGAGGGGGTGATGTCACGTATTGTAAATCAACAACCTCATTTTCACTTGCTGAGCCTACAATTAGAGATTCAAGCGGTTCCATCTTCTCAACACTGCTACACAGAGACCTCCAGTCTTCACTTCTCACACAATAAATTCCCAACGTTCTCAACTGTGTCAAGTTGCTCAAGTCTTTGAACAGGTCACCAACTCCTTCATGGTCAACCTTGATATAAAGCAACTTTTGCAAAGCTTTTAAGAACCCAATTCCTCCCACCACTTTTACTCCTTGCTCGTCCCACATTGTAGCTTCCGTATCCATGTGTTCAACATTGAAAGCATAAATATTTCTCAACTTACAAAGCCCTTTGATCATGTCAGCAGGTAGCTCGCACACAAATGATCTCGTTACATCCAACGTCTCTAAGTTTTCTAACTTCGCAATGGACCTTGGAAGCACCTTCACTTTCGTCCCCCGTACACTCAAATATCTCAAGTCAAATAAGCTTCCGATCCCTTCAGGGAGGTGATGTAGATGTGAAGCATCTTCAAAATCAAGTACTTTTAAGAACTTGAAATTCGTTGCAAAGAAGCGCAGAATCTGCTTGGGTATCTCATCATCATGAAAAACAATAACAGAGTGGGCATGAGCAAATGAATTGAACAGCATTTCATTATTCAAGCCAATGTTCATGATTGAGAGACGCCTTATGATTCCTGTAAATTCTGGCTGATTAGTGCTTTTTGGCAAAACTTGACAAAAACTTACTTCCTTTGTCTTCTTGAGAATAATCCCATATATAAGATCATGGACACGGCATCGTTTAGGTTTTCCAGTCACGTCAAGTATTGAAGCTTCAACCAAGCTTCTATTTATCAGCTCATTCATATATTCTTGTGCAACTTCTTCTAATGTCTTACCCTCCACTGCTTTGACAAAGCCCTCAGCGATCCATTCTCTAATTAACCTTCCGTTCCTTATAGATCGGCGACGGGGAAACATCCCGAAGTACAAAAGGCAAGATTTAAGGTAGTCAGGCAACTCATAGTAACCGAGGGACAGAATTGTTTTGATGATCTTTAGTTGAGGATTACTCTCCAACTCTGAACTGAGTCTAACATTGAATTTCCGCCACTTGTTAATGTCATTCTGAAATGTTGATAGAAGACCACCAATAACTGAAATTGCAAGCGGTAGACCTTGGCATTTTCCAACAATCTCAAGAGAAATACCCGCAAAATCCTTGGGACAACGACCATTGGGTCTAAAAGCCCTCTTAAAAAAGAGCTCCAGGGCCTTCTCTTGGGGCAAACGTTGCATCTCATGGATATGGACAGAGGACAAACTTCTGCAAAACTCTGCCACTTCCATTTTTCTTGTCGTGATCAATATTCTACTACAAACTTCATCACCGGCTAACGCATGTTCTATATCACCCCAAAAGTCTTCTTTCCAAACATCATCGAAGATGACAAAACACTCCTTTCCTTGCAAAAACTCCCTCAACGTCCTAATGAGTTTTTTAAAACACATTGTATGAATTTCACCAGGAACGGATGCTTCAGTCGACTCATAAAGCTCGCTAATCAAGGTCCTTAGTATCTCTTCTCTCCCGTATTGTCGAGGCACTTCAACCAACGCATGACAATGAAAGTTTCCTTTCGCATGATCGTAAACTTTTTGGGCAAGAGTGGTCTTGCCCAATCCTCCCATGCCTACGACCGTGATTACTTTGCATGGGGATGACTTATCTAATAAAACACGAACCAATTCATCTCTTGTAGATTCAATACCCACAAGCTCATCTTCCAAAAGGTAGCGAGAGCGTTGTCTAGGGTCGTATGGGGGAGCAACATTTTGAGTAGCAATAATTGCAGACCCTTGCTCACCGGAATTTAAAAATCCACTCGTCATACCTTGTTCGTGGATTTTTTTAAACCTCGCTTTGATACTACTTATCCGCTTTCCCAGTGTACAGCGTTTTTTTAGTTTCGACCAGCAGAAAGACAAAAAGGATCCAATTTGCCATATACATTCACAACACCCCAACCATTCCCAGTCAGGTGGTTGTTCTGCCCCGTGATGTGTGTACTCCGTAACAAGATCTTCAATCTGAAATGCAACTTCCCGTAGTTCTTGCACCAATGCTTTAACGCCACCGCGAATGTTGTCACCTTGTTCTTCTGCTTTTTTATCGGCATCCTCTAGGAGAAAGTGAATTTCTTCCAAATGTTTCGAAATTTCACTAACTCCTTTATCCACATCTTTCCAAAACGTCACTATTGCTTCTATTGCTTCCATTAACCGGAGCAGCACGTTTGTAGGACATCCTCTCTGAACCTCGGCCATATGCTAACTTGTAGATATCACTACTTTCAGTTCATCATAATTTGCTTCTGTATCAAGTAATCAATGTGCCTTTCCCAGCTCTTCCAATCACTTTCTCACTGTCAAATGTCGATAGACAAGAAGAAGAAGAAGAAGTTAATATAGTAGCTTAATTCCCATTAGCCTTTCTTGTTAATGTGACTCTTTAAATGTAGACAAATGCATAATATAAGGACAGTTAACTATGTGGAAGTTATGCTTCAAAAAGCATATGTTTTAATTAGTAAATAGACAATTTATTACAATTTTTCTATGATCAATTTACGTACACAAACTTTAAAAATTTAACAGAAAATAACACGTAAATCACATGTGATTAACTAATTAAGAATACTTAAAAATTTGCTTGCACGATTCAACTAATTACATATGCCATACACATGATTTGTTCTATCCAATTTAAATCTTTAAATGTTAGTGTCCTACTTACATTTAAATCTGGTTATTCATTTTTATTCATTTTTATACATATACCTGTATTTTGAGATTAAAATATTTCATCTTATATTTTGATTTGTATCACATTTGTATTATCAGATTTCAAATCTATACTAATTCTCACGTAAAAGACCTAAGCTCCTTCAAAGAAATAAAGAAAACAGCAAGAAAAAAAAAATCCCAAATGGGAAGGGTACGTTTAGGTATTTTTCATAATCAAAATCAACCTTTGAATAAAAAAAAAAAAAGAAATTTAAAACAATCCAAAGCTAAAGTTTTTTTTTTTTTAATGACCTCAAAAGTGCAGGTTGTGTTAGTGAAAAAATAAAAAACTATGTACATACGAGTATATAATCCATGCAACATATGAGAAATAAATACGGTTGGGTTTCGAAGCATATATATACATATGTGTGTGTGTGTGTGTGTGTGTGTGTGTGTGTATGGGGTTGTGTTTGGCTACTTTTTTTTTTTTTTTTTTTTTTACCTTCTTTCAGAAGTGCTAAAAGGTCCACTGCAGCAGAAGATTTCACAAAGCAATTGCTTGAATCCGTGAAGCTGATATGTTGGAAGAGTAGAGTTCAAACATACATATGTATTAGAAGAGGACAAAAATAAAGTTGAGTTTTTTCAACTTGAACGCCAAAAACATACTAAAATCTCCACTCAATACATGCATATATAAAGACACAAACATATGTAATGTGGAGTGAGCCCATATTTAACTATACATACATATATATGTAAAGCATACACACAACAATATATATCTAACAAAGCTAATAGGAGAGTGCAATCTATGCAAACGGCTATCTATTACTGTTACCTCTATGCATGTGTTTCAGTCAGCAGCACACGGTCTTGATAATTTGAGAATATGATCAATTGCATCACCAACTGAAAGAGGAGATTAAGAAGATATGAATGCTTAAAAGTGGAGAGAAATTTAAATGGAGGATAATTAATAAGTTGTTACTAAAACTCTTCGTTATTGACAACTTGCATAAGTAAGAGCTGGAAATTTTTGGATGTCCACGTCTCAAAGTAAGTTGACCAATGAAGGGAAACAACATTTTCATATTACCAGTGGTACTTGAGAGAATATTTTTTTAATTGTTGGCTTAATCTTGTAGGTTTATGTAATATAATATATAATTATAAGTGCAATCTCAGTTTTATATTAATGTGACTCTGAAACTAGTAATTGTATAATTGATTTATCTGGTATAGAATAATTAATTATATATATTTGTGACGTCCCGTACGTTACCATACCAACCAGCCGAGCTCTGATACTGACCGTGATGGCTGGAAACCTCATGATTCATCGTCCTCTTACTTAACATACTTAACTTTCCATTTTTAACGTTCTCATATTAAAGCGGAAGCAATTTCTATAGCAAATTTTTTTTTCACTTACATATTATACCTATATCTCTATCATACTCTTATAACATATAATTCATAAATTTCTTTCTTTCAACTTCCTTTTTGAACGCTCAGCGAAAGACTCATAGTAATACCATACCCTCGCCCAGTCCCTTGGCACGTGCAGATCTATCCGTTGTCCATCATATTACTTTAGACTAACAGGTTACTTACCTGCAACATATGAACAACTAATGAGCTAGATGCTCAGTAAGTTCAAACATACATTCATTTACTTATAACTATTAGTAATATATATTATTACTAGAATATATGACATCACGTATAGACACATCATACACATCGTCTATACATATCATCTAAACATAACATAACATGTTAGCTTCTTCATGCTCATTTATCTCTTTGCTCATTGTTCTCATCATTCTATCGATCATCTCTTATCATTCTATTCTAATCTCTTCATTTCTTTTCTTTTCATTCCTATCATTTCTTAACTTTCGTTCTAAACTTTCTCATCTTTTTTATCGTTTTATCATCATTTCTTAACCTTTCGTATCTTAAAAGCCAGTAACATCACGTAAAAACGTGTCATTCACATCATACACATAACATCAAATACCTCACATCACATATATTAATTCCATTATGTTCTTATAAACTTCGTTTTATTATTTATTTATTTTTCATCGATTTCATTATGTCATTCTTTCATATCGTTCGTTTCTTTTCTTATCGTTTTTTACTTTTCTTTTCTTTTCGTATCATTTCTTTTCTTTTCCTTTCACTCTCCTTTCCTTTCTTTCCTTTTCACTCTCCTTTCCTTTCTTTTCTTGTCACTCTCCTTTCCTTTCTTTTCTTTTCTTTTCTTTTCTTTTCACTCTCCTTTCCTTTCTTTTCTTGTCACTCTCCTTTCCTTTCTTTCCTTTCTTTTCTTTTCACTTTCCTTTGATGGGCCCATTGTTGAATGTACCTAATTGCGCGCAGACAGTGGGAGGGGGAGCGACCCACCAACCTACCTCACAGTCACATATGTTTACCTCATTTTAGGGGTGAAACATTAGCTACCGCACCTTTGGGGCAACGCCACATCTGCGTGGAGGATATAGACCTGAAGTCTCGACTGTATAGGGAGATCGGTACGCCAACAACTTAAGTTTTTAGTCTTATTATCTTGTATGTTTTTATTTTTCTTATATTGATTTTTCGTTGTACATCTTTTTCATGACATTCATAATCTTTCCTTTCTCATTTTTCATAGAACATTTCATGGGACATTTGTTCTTTCATAATCTTTCCTTTCTCATTTTTCATAGAACATTTCATAGGACATTTGTTCTTTCGTTGTTCTATCTTTCTTTCGTAATTCTTTCTCATTGACATCTCATTCTTTCATTCTCATTTCGTAAGACATATATCGTTGTTTCACGTTGTTGTTTTTCTTTTCTTAATTCTTTACTTCACTTGTATGAATTATGTCAGTCACACTTTAGCATATATAGCACATATTACTTATATATCATCACATCACATCATAACAAATAAAAATACGTTTAGTTATGTGCAGACAATTATTCTTTGTTTATCATTTGCATCATTCTATCTATCGTATCTTATCATCATATTCCTATCGATCATAGCCTATCGTTCTATTCTATCAATCACATCTTATCGTTATGTTCTAATCCTTTCATCATACGTTTCATTATAACCTATCATTGCTTCTCTTTCTTGTCTAACTCTTTGCTTTCATATCATTTTTCATAAAACACCTATCATTTCGTTTTCATAAAACATACCCTTTCTTAATTCCTTTCATTACCGATCATCGTTGCTCTATTAATCATAACTTAACTTCCATAAAACTTTTCATAAAACATTTATTCTTTGCTTTCATATCTCATCTCTTTTTTTAGGCATTCTATCATAACATTCTCGTTCTTACTCTTTCTATTCTTCTATCTCTCTTTCTCACATCTTTACTCTTATAAAGCTTTTATAATACATTTCCTTCATAATTCAATATATATTCATATATATATATTTCTAAATTATTTATTAAAACCTATCTTTTAACATCATCATAGTATTGCTATAGCGTTACTATAGCATCATCATAAATCACATCATGACATTTGCATACAAAACATATAAATACAATAAGCTTGTTTATAGTTACAGACGGATAAATGTCTGAACTTACTCATAGCGTGCTTATCCTCTTCTTGGAATCAATCGACGTCCTTTGTCGCATTTGCATCGGGTTCCTACAGACAAACTTTGTCTGTTAATCATATTTTCATTTATAACTTTTATTTTATTAAAAAGCTTGATTCTGATCTTATAACCCTTAATTATAGCCTTAGGACAGCTTTTTAAACCTTAATAGCCATTTTCAAATTTTTCTCCAACTTTTTGAAAAATTACGATTTTACCCCTAACTTTTGACAAAATTATAATTTTGCCCTTGACGTGATTTTTCATAACTTAAACCTCAATTTTGGCTTTTACAAACTTCATTACCCTATTCCGGGGTCATTGGGGCTCTTTTCCCATAATTTGATAATCTTTGGGCAAAATGACCATTTTTCCCCTGATGGGTCGTTTAACCATAACATTTTCATTTTCATACTTAGGCTGGATTTTCTAAACCCAAAATCATCTAATTAACTTTTTAAATCTTATCGGACATTTTCCGGATCAATTATTATCATTTTACCAATTTTTCACATTTCCGACCCTCGGGAAGTATTATTCCGACCTAAGAGTCAGTTTACTAATCATAACTTACCCATTCCTTTTTCCATGCCCTAATTCCTCAAGGGGGCTCGGGTTCCCTTCCTGATCATATTTTTACCCCTCGTTTCCCAAAATACCCTTAGTGCCGTTTTTAGAAATTTCGGCAGTATTTCCGCTTTTTGAGGTTCTAGCGTTTAGGAAACGCCTGAAAACCATCTATCCTGATCTAATTCTATCACATACTATACCAGAGGCCTAGATTTTACGTAAAACTCATACTGTTTATATAAAATCGTTACATTATCACATATTTTTCTTTTCCTCCATTACAGCCATTTTCTTCTTTTTTACATACATTCTTTTCATAATTTTCATACCAATAATCATAAAATCATACAATAGTCCCAAACAATTAAATTGCGGAACGTAAAGAGGTCAGGATTTATACCGAATTGCAGTCTGGTCTCGACGGCATAAACTATAATTCTTCATTCTTCATATCTGAGGTCCCGTCTTGCAAATCCGACTTCGCGGATGCGTCCGGAACGTCGAAAATAGGCCAACGGACCAAACTTCCAAAATTAGTCAACGGTCACCGTTGACCGGCGGCAACGGTGGAAGGTGGGTAGTCCATCTTGAAGATCTCGACGTAAGGAACTCATTGGTGGTGTCAATTTCACCAATTGAAACTCCTATCACCGGAATCGAGCCCCCGAAAACCAACGGCGGTGGCGAGCTTCGATTCACCATCTTGCTGGCTTCTTTCCTTGAAATTGGTTTAGGGCTTTTGTTCCCCATGAAATTCTGAGCATTTTGGTACCAACCTTGCAACTCAACTTTGCCAGAATCGTCGGATTCCATGACGACGATGGCGATGGCGACGGGCGGAGTTACGCGTCACGATCCGGCGGCCGTTGAGGTGAAATAAGCTATGGGTTTTGTTCTCCTCTTCATCATGAGTCTTTTGGGACCAGTATCACCTTGATCGGACGTCAGATGGCGGAGATACGGCGTCATAAAATTTCCGGTGGCCGGCGGCTTCAAGCGGCGCATGTGGGCTCCTCTGGCGTCGGTTCCATCGACTCGGCACACCGTTAGACTCAGCTCGGTGAGAGCTTTCTGATGACACTGGCGGTGTCGAAAACGGACACCGTTTCTGATAGTTGGTTACTGTACACGTGCAGGTAGAGAGAGAAAGAGAAGGGAGGAGAGAGAGTGTACGTGGAAAAATGAGGAAATTTCACTTTTTTTTTCACCATTTATATACTTTTTCGCCCAAAATTTCAACATGGGCTATCCTGACTAATTTGGACGTCCTGAATCCAAATATACCAGTTTCATTTTGATCTGAGGTCATCTTGACTAGTTTCTGATACTATGAATTTTCGGTCAAAAATTACCCTTGTGCTCAATTATCAAATCTGAGCGTGCTGATAGGCTATCCTAACTAATTTGGGAGTGCTGAACTCAAATTTATCAGTTTTATGTCAAGATAATATCATCTTGACCTACTTTTTGATACTGTGAATGGCACACACGTGTACACACGTAATATCACTATCAATCATTTTTCATCCTTTAACATTGTTAGAATATTTTATTTAGTCCTAAACAATGTTAAATCACTTAATTTCACATTTTAACACTTAAATTCATTGTGTATTTATTCTCCGAGAAATATGAATTTTCCCGGTTATCACAATATTATTGGAGCCTACATTATATATGGCTTGTTGGTTCTTATAATAGCTCAATATAATTCCTTAACGGACGGTAATTAATAGGGGTATTCATTGTGACTTTAATTCTTGAACTTAGTGAAGAGAAAAATCCGGATCACCTCCTCAAAGGTGTACACGTTTTACACTGAGGATAGAATGAGAATTTTGTTTCGTTTAGTTAATTAGATAAATATTTAATTTGTATAAATATTTATTTGTTAGATAATATTTGAAATTTAAATTAATTTTATTTATATTCTGTGATAAATATGAGATTAATTTAAATTAAGAGATATGAATAAATTGATTAATTGAATAATTAATTTAAATATCTAGATAATCTTATTTAAATAAATGTTTTAAATTAAATGTGGTAATTATCCTATTTGAATTTGAGTTGGAACAAAATCTTTTCCTTATCTACACATGGTATGCATTTTCCATTAAGACAAGGTAAGGAAAAAGATTTTCTCTTTATTGATTTTATTTGGATAATTATTACATAGTTGTTTAATTCAAATAAACTTGTTAGGATTTTATTTTGAATTTAAATTGGATTTATTAAACATTTTCCATGCAAGTAAAATCACATAATAAATAGAAATTGAAATTTGAATCAAATTTTGAATCTCCTGCACCTTATGTGGGCAAATTTTTGGTGCTCTCCCAAGGAAGAAATACACCAACTTTGAGTGGAAGGAGGGAGAAAAATCTTTTCAAATGTGATGTTCTAATTTGAAATTTACTCAGTCTATTCACTATAAATAGGACTCTAAAGGATTTTATTTTATTCAGACCACAGACTCTAAAATGAGTAAGTTTATTATTATTCTCCTATTATAATAATAATAAGCTACAAGAGTTTTGAGTGGTTAGAAGGAGAAAGTTGCGCACGAATATCAATTAAGAGACCGGGTACCCACACACTCTATCGTACTGGAATTGGAGAATAGTAAAGAAAGTTAGTTGGTTGAAACTTTCCCGGTCACCTTTTTCGACATTCCTCTTATTCTCTTCAAGGTATATAGATTGTTAAATAATTTGTTATATACCACAATACCAGTTAGTACGATCCAAGAAAATTTTTTAAAATTGCGCAGGATAAAATACCCTATTTTGTTTACACTATCATTATTATTTTATACAATTTAGTTATTAATGACATGAGTTTATATTTATAAATTTAAGTGTGCATTTTGGCATTTTATTCGAGCAACCAGGTGCAGCCAACTAATATAGGTTGATGCTTAGTGTCAATCACACGTGTCTTAATTAGCCACCATGTAAATACAACCGTTGAAGTATTTTGATCAGATTGGAGTGCATCAGACTTTTATCATCAATAGCTTGGACGCCCCATTTCTTGATTGATTACACTCAAGTTTCAATTTCTTTAGTACACTTTCTTAAACAGAATCCATCAACCAAGTTTAGGTCTCACTTAGGCATTACGCGAGTCGATCTTGTAATTTGGCAGAAGTTCATGATTGCAAGGTACATAGCGGCTTCCTAATCAGCAAAAATAAGTTTTGCTAAATTGGAGTGTTTGACTTATATATATATATATGTTTCGTATATATTAAGAAGTACATATTGTTGATTGTAGTTAGACTTAATGCTATTAAGATTATAGGACTGAGTAAATGTAAATAGATAGTTTTTATTATTGCTGATGATAAATGCCCATTGTGGACGTTGCAATCTTGCTAGTCTCTATTTAGTACTAGTGAACAGCATTAAGTTGATTATATATGTGATATTGACTTTTAGAATGGAAAAGTTTGAAGTTTGGCAATTTATTGTAGGTGATCATAGCGTTAGTTATATTGAGAGTTCTTACTTCTTAGAGTTAGAGTTTCCACAAATATTACATAAGGCTAGTTTAATAAACTTTACAGCTAGTGGTTTTATTTGTTTTACAGATAAGCATGAATCTCTTCCTAACTACCACGTTGTTAGTTTAGACTTGAAACTTTACTTTAGTAGATTATTACTTTTAAACATAAGTTGTTTTTTCTAGTTAGTTTATTCAGTGGTTTCAAGTCTATTTTTATAATATTGATATTGGAAGCTATTATTTTCTCTGAACGGGTTGGTATATTAAGCTTCAAGCATAGTAATAATTTTATGGTTTATCTTAAAGGTTTACAGCTAACGAGTTATTTGCTATCTATATATTATTGCTATATTTATTGTGAGGCAAGTTAAATAGATTCTTTAACTGTATCACATGAATAATAATAAAATGATCTGTGTTTATGTGACTTGTTTTATATTTCTATTTGATCTTATGGGTTTATTTACTGAAGCTATCAATAATGATGTGGAGTTGGATTACAACACTCAAATTGAAATAGTGTTTAAAACTCTTTCGAAGGATTTTATAGGCTTTAAAGCTGCATATAATCTTGAAAGTAAAGAGTTAGGACTCATCGAGCTCACGAGGCAATTGTAAGCCTATGAGCTTATGATCAATAATGGAGAATTGGTCCAAGTAAAGGAAGAGACTAACTTGGTTATGGCTAAATCTTCTGATCTCTTTGGGAACAAGAAGAGAAAGCCAAAGCGTATGAAGCAAAGGGCCTCTAGTTCTTCTAATTCTCTAGTTTTGGATGGGAAGAAAAAGAAGAAGAATAACAAGCCTAATGACATTGTGGCAAGGTTGGCCACTTTAACAAGACTTGCAAGGAATTCCAAACTGCTAAGGACAAGGAAGATAAGGATCTTCTTTATATAGAAGTTTTTTTGGTGGAAGAGTCAAAAGACACTTGGGTCATTGATTCGGGAGCCACTAATTATATTTGCGTTTCTCTACAAGGGTTCAAGAAAACGAGAAGTTTATATGATAGCAACCTCTCGTCAAGAACCAGCAATGAAAGCTTGGTGTTAGTGGAAGCAGTGGGAGACATGCATATTTATTTTGATAAATTTATGTTTATTTTATTGAAAGATTATCTTATGTACCTAATTTTAAGAGGAACGTTATTTCGGTTACCTGTTTAACTAAATATTCCTGTTCAATTTTGTTTAAGAAAACAATATTTATTCATAAAAATAAGTCTTTTATCTGTTCTAGTTGGATAAATAGTAATCCTTATTTTATCAAACCTAAGATGCACTCACCTTTGATGCTGAATTAATTGATAACTCTAAAAGGTTAAAAACTTATCACTCTAAAAAGGCGTGTCTTTGGCATTTAAGATTTAGTCATATTAATCAAGAAAGGATTCAAAGATTGGTTAAAGATAGTCCTTTGGATACTCTAGATGAGGTATGTCTTCCACAATGTGAATCTTGCTTTAAGAATAAAATGACTAAGAGGTCTTTTAAAAGTAAGGGTACTAGGGTCAATGATCTCCTAGAGATATTACACACCGACGTATGTGACCCTATGAATGTCAAGGCATATGGAGGGTTCGAGTACTATGTCACCTTTATAGATAACTACTTGAGATATGAATATGTATACCTAATGTACCATAAGAGCGAATCCTTTGACAAGTTCAAAGAGTATAGTGCAGAAGTCGAGAAGCAATTGAGTAAATTTATAAAGAGACTTTAATCAGATCAAGGTGATACCTCTTTAATGAATTTCTAGGACATCTTATAAAGAATGTGATTTTGTCCCAATTGACTGCACTGGGAACTCCACAACATAATGGTGTAGGTGAGAGAAGAAATAGAACCTTATTGGATATAGTACAATATCCATGCTAAGTTTCTCATTGTCTTTGTTTTCTTTTTGGGAATATTGTGACAGCCGATACTTTTACGGTTCTCAGACTGATGTAAAATATTAATACAAAATATACTTATATGAAAAAAAATGTGTTAATTATATTTCTAATATTTAGATAGAATTTATGAATGCTTTACAACAATTTTGAAGTGAGAATATGGTTACGGTAATAAATTTTGAATCTAAATGCTTTAAATAGTGCATTTTCGATACCAAAAAAAATTATTAAAACTAGAGATGTACTGACCGTAAACCTTGGATAGAAAAAGATGAATTACCTAAGGTTTATAGAGTGATTTGAAAATTTTCGATGACTCGGAAGACCTCAACGGCATTCCGGGAAGCCAATTGCAAAATTTGACCTGTTTGAATTTTCAATCAAATTTTCGACAGATAAAACTTAGACTATAATTGACTCAAACTCATATAGTATTAATAAATATTATTTAGTTTGATATCATCCAAATTCAATGGATGAGATATAATCTCACTTTAATCCAATAGATGAGAATTTTTGGATTTTTTTTTACAATTTTGACCAAAGTCAAATTGGAAAGAAATAAAGTAATAAATTGATTCCTTAGGTGGCCATGCACGTGGATTAAAGTTTGGAAAGCAGCTGGAAACCAGCTGAAAAATCCCAAAAAATTTTGCAAAAAGGTCCCTCAAAAATTACATTTTGACCCCTTAACTTATAGAAATTACACTTTTACCCCAAAGCACTTTTTGGATCAGATTATAAATGTCCATGGCAGTAAGAAAAAGGCAGAAAAACTACCCTACTCCTCCATACATGTTTTTGAGCTTCCAAATTTCAAAAATTCACCAAAATTAGTGAGAAAAGTGCTTAAAACTTCAAAATCGGGGGAGTTTCATACAAGCCACCAAGTAAGCCCCTTAAACCATGTTTTTATTTTGATTTTCATATGTTTTTATGAATATGGTTATTGTGGAACAAAAATAGATTTGGGTAGATTTTGATTGTTTTAACTAAAATCAAGTGAAAAATCAAATTTCAGCTTGATTTTAGAGTGGTTGGTGATGCTAGAATTCAAACATAGTTTTTGGTTATTTTGTTCTTCATTTTTACGTGAGATTAAGATTACAAAACCTTAAGAGAAAATTTTGATAGGGTGATGTTGGCTTGTTTTGAATGTTTATGTTAAAATAATAAATGATTTTAGATAAGTTTTAAAAGTGTAAGGTAATTTTTAGTGGTTTGAATTCAAATTTTGTTATTGCGTGAAAATGAATAAAAATGAGATTGTGTATTTGTATTGGGATTTTGGACAAATATATAATGAAAACTATGCCAAATGATGCATTTTATGCTATTTTGGCACAGTGAGAAAGTGAATTTTTAAGTCGTTATAATGCCGAAATTTTCATATTAAAATTAGGCTTAAACGTTTTAAAATTGATTTTGAGGTCTTAAATGAGAAGGAAAAAAAAAACAGAGAGTAAGGTTAGGGAAAGAAAAATATTGTAATGTTCTAGAATTAATCTAAGAATATTTAGATTAATATTGAACTGTTTTATCATATGACGACATTTGGGAAAGGAAGACAAGGATTGAGGGAATTCCAAGGAATTGACCTTAGCCTAATTTATGTAAGTTCAGACATTTAAATTATCTGTACATGAACAAATTTATATTGTTTTTTTTTTTAATTCTTTTGGAATGTATATTTTGATGTGTTTTTTTTAATTAAAAAAACATATTTTTCATGAAACGACGATGTAATTTCTACTGATGAATATTTATGTACGTTTTTAAGAGCATGACATTTCTAATGTCATTATGCCCGGAAGTAAGCAAAACGTTAATATAAATATGTAATGTTAGCGTACTAACCTCCCGAAGGTGTGAGGTTATTTTATGATAAACTGATGAGGATAAGGCAAGGTCATTCCCTGCTTCCTCTCAATTGCATGCATGGTACGATCAAAAAGGGCCCATAAAGATAAAAGACAAATAGGGCTAGAAATAAATAGTAAGAACAAATAATCAATCATAATAAATGCGTGATGTGATAATATTTTTATAAAGTATTATTTTAAAATTTTAGTATTATGTTTAAACTTACTGGGCATTAACTCATCAGTTTGTTCATGTTTAGGTAATCGAGGTAAACAACCTGTAACTTAGGCATCGATGAAGATGCTGGACCGGTGGAGCGTGATGCTGGTGTCATAGAAACGGTTATGGTCTCATCACAACTCGTCCGCCGCACCAAAAAAAAAAGTTTTCTTTTGTTGACTGAATTTTTTTCATTTGACTATAAATATAAATAAAACAATATTTTGTGATGATATATAAGTAAATATGAAATGGTTTCGATACTACAGTATAATAATTTTAAAGTTTTATTTGTATTTAAATGGTTTTAGTTAAAAATAAAAATTTTCGTGAATTATGGCTAGTTTTATGACTATTAAAGGCATAAGAAAAAGATATTGGAAGGATGAATTGACATATTAGCCTCTGCTCTAGGCGAGGCGCCACAGTTGGTATCAGAGTCAGAGGTTCACCATAACTTATCATAACATTGCATGCATCCTCTTCCGCGCAGTCCAAGTAGGTTAGTATTTTTATTATTCTAATTTTGATTAAATAACACATGGATATTAGTATTGGAGTATGGATCGTCGACCAAGAAGACATATTTATCATCCATATGCACGCACGATTTGGACGCGACCGGTCATTCATCCACGGATGGCCCGACTTCTGATGCCACCACCATCCATACCAGTAGTACCTACACCATCACCAGCAGCTATTCTGAGTTTTAGGGTACTCCGAGAATTTGTCTTGAGAGCTGAGAGGTTTAAGATGCAACCACTAGACACCGTGATGTCTTATGCTACTCGTTTCATGGATGAGATTTTATTAAGTAGTCCATTACCACAACTCTTGGATGAAGAGTTATGCACGATGTTTTGGAGGGGATTGACGGATGAGCTTAGACTCCACACTTCCCAGTATACAACAACTCATTGCAGCAGTACATTGCCTCGGTGAAGGAATTGGAATGAGTAATGTTGATAGAAAAGTATGAGCGAACAATGTGGGATCGTGATCGGCAAGGTGAAGCACTCACACACTCACGAGACTTTTTCAACCTCGTCCAAATGATGAATGATAACAAGGCAGGGTCATCGAGAGGATCTCGAGCTATAATCTCTAGACATCTACCCCGTGATCAGATTCCCAAGGGTGACGATGGCACAGAAAATTCGGAGGATGGGAATGATAGTGATGAGGACCCAGAGGAGTTTCCTCTAGAAGATGATAAGAATGAAAATGCCGACTAATATACTTATTAGTATAAAGTATATTTATATATGTATATATGCATATAGTATGTATTGAAAGGAATGAAAGGCCTTGTTTTGAGAATGATGAAAAGATATATAGATGATGTATGTAAATGATGCGTATATGAATGAAAGACGATGTTTTTTGAAAAAAAAAAAAAAGTTTACGATGTGACAGAAGTTCATAATTAAAATGATTATGTGATATAATGTATAAAAAAAAGGAAGAAATAAGAGAAATAAGAGAAAGAATCAATGAAATTTTAACCGTATCTATACTAAACCATCTTGCTCTATGATGTTAGGTCTAGAAGAGCAATATGGCACGAAGACAGGTATAACCTATTAGGCATGATCGACCCCCTACCTTAACTGAACGAGTAATCGAACTAAAAGCTTTACTAGCTAATCAAATAAGAGAGAACCAAGAACTGGGAAACTAGTTGAACCAAAGGAATTAAGAACTTGCTGAAGAAGAAGCTCCAACCCTACATCAAGCACTAAAACAGCCAATTATGCCAATACTTAAGCCACCGATACCAGCTCCAATTAAGATACCAAATCCTCCACTAGCACCTATCAACCAAGGAAGAATTCAGGAAACACGGGCTATTATTCAAAAAGAACCACTTTGTGAAAGGTTTCGACGAATGAGGCCACCAGAGTTTGATGGTTCAACTGACCTATTAGAAGCTGAGGAATGGTTATCTTCTTTCCAATGTATCATCAACTTCATGAATCTGACTGATCAGGAAAAGGTTCTTTGTGCGTCTTACATGCTGAACAAAGATGCCTACTACTGGTGAGAGACCGCCTGCATCAGAAGAGATAAGACGCAGATGACCTAGAATGACTTTTTAGAGGAGTTCAATCAGAAATATTATGATCCTACTGCATTGGGACCGCAATAAAAAAAGTTTAAAAACTTGAAGCAGGGAAACATGACAGTGGCTGAAGTATGTTGCAAGTTCAACCGATTGTCGAGATTATGCCTATATTTGGTTCCTATTGAAAGGAATTGAATTAGGAAGATGATTGGGATGTTTCAACCTGAGATTTCAACTTTGGTTGATAGTGAATCATCCCCACCGATCTCAGTAGCCGACTGTGTCACTAGAGCGATAAAAGCTGAGTTTCATTTAGCGAAAGCGAGAGAAGAACGGGCTCAAATGTGGATAGCTAAGAAAAAAGAAAGACAGTAGTCTAGGCAAACTCAAGAAGGGAATCAGGCCCCACAGGGAAATCGATTTACCCAGCCTATGAGACCTGGACAAGGAGGTGGATTAGGACAGCAGAACCTCAACAAAAGAAAGGGCAATTTCTTGGGGAACCGGAACCAAGGCAACAGAAATCAACAACCAAAACAGTCTGTCAATGTTGGTCCAAGTACCCTTGGTACTGTAAGCACTCCAAATTGTCTAACCCACAGGAAATGGTATTTGGGTGAATGCAGACTTGGCACCAATCTGCTACCTCTGCCGAAAAGAAGGACACTATGCATGAAATTGCCCAAATAGTCAAAAAGTCAAACCAGCATAGTTCATCAGTGTCCACAGAATTCTCAAGTCCATGCGATCCAGGTAAAGATGGAAGCATTACCGATACAATAAGAGCGTTTTGATAGTATGCCCCAAACAAATGCACAGGCGATAGCGTATACTAAAGAGGATGCTGAAGTAGGCACATCGACTATTGTTACAAGTCAACTCTCTATCGCCCAACATTTAGCATATGCATTGTTTGATTCTAATGCATCACACTGTTTTGCATCACAAGAATTTAGTGCAAAGTTAGAATATGTTAAGGATAGAATTGGAATAACATTTAGGATTGTGTTACCCTCTAGTGAGTACTATTGTCCAATTACTGGTTACAACATGTACCAGTAAATGTGGTAGATAGGGAGTTATTCGTTGATCTAATAGTGCTAAAGATAGCCAATTATGATGTAATCCTAGGAATGAATTTCTTAGGAAAATATCAAGTAATAATTGATTGTCGACACTGGAAGGTAATCTTTCAGCCGGATGGACAAAAGAGTTTTGAATATACTGCGTTGTCTAGAAAGCCATAAAAAATGATGATTAGTTCAATGAAGGCTCGTAAGCTAATGTCCAGTGGGTACGTTGGATATTTAGCTTTTGTGACTGATGTGAAGAAAGACGAAAAGCTATGACCGAATGAAATCCCCATAGTTAACAAGTTTATTGATGTGTTTCCAGATGAATTACTAGGATTTCCACTAGAGTGAGGGATTTCTTTTAAGATTGAGTTGATACCAGGAGCTGCACCAATATCCAAAGTACCTTATCGTATGGCTCTAGCTGAACTGAAGGAGTTACAAATTTAACTGAGAGAATTGCTTGATAAAGGATTTATTCGACTGAGTTATTCACCTTGGGGAGCTCCAGTTTTATTCATGAAAAAGAAAGATGGAACGTTACGGATATGCATCGACTATAGAGAGTCAAATAAGGTTACTATCAAGAACAAATATCCACTACCTAGGATCGTTGATCTTTTTGGTCAACTAAATAGAGCTTCAATATTCTCGAAAATAGATTTACACTCTAGGAATCATCAATTGAGGATCAAGGATAGTGACGTGACAAAAACAGCATTGAGAACTCAGTACAGACATTACGAGTTTCTAGTGATGTCATTTGGATTAACGAATGCCCCAGCTATGTTTATGGACCTAATGAACCGTGTCTTCAAGGAGTTTTTGGATAAGTTTGTTATTGTATTTATTGATGATATTCTTATTTATTCTTAGACCCAAAAAGAGCATAAAGAGCATCTACAGATCATTCTGCATACACTAAAGGGATCACCAGTTATATGCGAAATTCTTAAAATGTAATTTTTGGCTCGATCAAGCCTATTTTCTAGGACATGTGGTCTTTAGAGATGGAATCTCCATAGATCCTGCCAAGATTGAAGTTGTCAGTAAATGGCCAGTACCAAAGAACGTAACTGAGATCCAAAGTTTTCTGGGTTTAGCTGGATACTATAAATGATTTGTTGAGAGATTCACTAGACTCACTGCACCCCTTACTGCATTAACAAGGAAAGAAAAGAAGTATGAGTGGACGAGCATGTGTGAAGAAAGCTTCCAAGAACTGAAGAAAAGATTGACAAGCACACCTATCCTCACTATCCCTATTGAAGGGGAAAAGTTCGACATCTATAGTGATGCGTCGAAGGTGGGACTAGGAGTAATATTAATGCAAAATGGCAAAGTTATAGCTTATGGATCACGACAATTAAAGAATCATGAGAAAAAAATACCCAACTCATGATCTGGAATTATCTGTGGTCATGTTTACACTCAAGATCTAGACACACTATTTGTATGGAGCTCAATGTCAATTTTTCACTGATCATAAAAGTCTAAAATACTTCTTTACTCAGAAGGAGCTAAACATGCGATAGAGACGATGGTTGGAATTAGTAAAGGATTACAATTATGAAATTCTTTACCATCCAGGAATAGCGAACTGAGTTGCTGATGCATTAAGTCGAAAGCCAACATTGTCGTAACAATTACCCATTGATAGATTGCCAAAACCACTACAATGGGAAATTAATTCACTGGAACTGGAATTGATTTTCGGGAACTTGGCTATGTTGCAATTGAAGTTGACACTTTATGATGAGATTAAGGAACCTCAAAGACTAGACCCGTACCTGGAAAAGCTCAGAGAAAGAGTTGCTAAAGGTAAAGGAACTGAGTTAAGCATCACTGAGGATGGACTGTTGTTGTGTCAAGAAAGAATCTATGTTCCTACTGACGAGGAACTTAGGAAGCGGATTATGTCAGAAGCTCACAAGACTCCATATTTTGTACACACGGGAGCCACCAAAATGTATCAAGATTTGAAGTTACAATTTTGGTGGAGAGGAATAAAGAATGACATCCCAGAATTTATTAGTCGATGTTTAACCTACTAGAAAGTCAAGGCTGAGCACAAGTATCAGAGAGAAAAACTGGAACCATTAGAGATTCTAGAGTAGAAATAGGAGCACATCACCATGGATTTCATGGTAAGGCTACCTAAGACACATGAGGGACACGATGCCATATGGGTTATAGTGGATAGACTGACGAAGACATCTCGATTCATGACGGTGAAAACAACATTCACATTGGAGAAACTAGCAAACTTATATGTCACTAATGTAATTAGACTACATGGTATTCCAAAGTCCATTGTATCTGATCAAGATAGCCATTTTACTTCCAAATTTTGGAAGTGTGTGCAAGAAGAAATAGGCACAGAATTAAAGTTTAGCACTGCATTCTATCCCCAGACTGATGGTCAATCAGAACAAACCATCCAGACGTTGTACCATGGATTTTAAAGGAGTATGGAATGAGAAACTGTCATTGATAGAATTCGCCTACAACAACAATTACCAAGCCTTGATTGGAATGGCACCTTATGAAGTACTTTACGGAAGGAAGTGTAGATCCCCAATCCACTGGTATGATTTATGGGAGAAACAACTGCATAAAACTGATTACATTCAAGAAACATCGGAAGCAATTGAAAAGGTTCAGAGACGAATGAAAATTGCACAAAGTCAACAGTAAAGCTGCGCAGATAAGCAATGAAGATTCCTTGAATTCAAGGTAGGTGACTTTGTATTCATCAAGGTTGCACCTATGAAAGGCGTTATGCATTTTGGGAAGAAAGGCAAACTTAGTCCAAGGTACATTGGACCATTTAAGGTGATCGAGCGAATTGGCAAGGTAGCCTATAGATTGGCATTACCACCTGATCTATCCGTAGTACATGACGTTTTCCACGTCTCCATATTGAGGAAATATGTAGCCGACCCTTCTCATATTCTAGAATATGAACCGATATAAGTTCAAAATAATTTATCTTACGAGGAGAAATATATTCAAATACTAGCATGAGAAGATAAGGTGCTTAGAAACAAAACGATCTCACTAATCAAAGTATTGTGGCATAATCACGAAGTAGATGAGGCTACGTGAGAAAAAGAAGATGAAATAAAATCTTTGCACCCACACTTATTTTAAATTCTCGAGAAGGAGAATTCTTTAACGAGGGGTGACTGTGACAACCGAGACTTTTATGATTCTCGGACTGATGTAAAGTATTAATTATTAATACTTCTGTGAAAAAAAATGTGTTAATTATATTTCTAATATTTAGATAGAATTTATGAATGCTTTACAATAATTTTGAAGTGAGAATATGGTTACGGTAATGAATTTTGGATCGAAATGCTTTAAACAGTGCATTTTCGATATAAAAAAAATGCTAAAACTAGAGATGTACTAATCGTAAACTCTGGATAGAAAAAGATGAATTATCTAGGGTTTATAGAGTGATTTGAATAGTTTCAATGACTCAGAAGGCCTCAACAGAACTCTGGGAAACCAATTACAAAATTTGATCGGTTTGACTTTTCGATCAAATTTTCGATAGATAAATTTTAGGCTGTATTTGAATCAAACTCATATAGTATTAATAAATATTATTCAGCTTGATATCATCCAAATTCAATGGATGAGATTTAATCTCACTTTAATCTAATGGATGAGAATTTTTGGATTTTTTTTTTTACAATTTTGACCAAAAGTCAAATTGGAAAGAAATTAAGTAATAAATTGATTCCTTAGATGGCAATGCACGTGGATTAAAGTCTGGGAAGCAGCTGGAAACCAGCTGAAATTATCCCCAAAAATTTTGCCAAAAGGTCCCTCAAAATTGCATTTTGACCCCTTAACTTATGGAAATTACACTTTTACCCCAAAGCACTTTTTGGATCAGATTATAAACGTCCATGGCAGTAAGAAAATAGCAGAAAAGCTGCCCTACTCCTCCATACACGTTTTTGACCTTCCAAATTTCAAAAATTCACTAAAATTAGTGAGAAAAGTGCTTAATACTTCAAAATTGGGGGAGTTTCACACAAGCCACCAAGTAAGCCCCTTAAACCATGTTTTTATTTTGATTTTCATGTGTTTTCATGAATATGGTTATTGTGGAATAAAAATAGATTTGGGTAGATTTTGATTGTTTTGGCTAAAATCAAGTGGAAAGTCAAGTTTTAGCTTGATTTTAGAGCGGTTGGTGATGCTAGAATTCAAACATAGTTTTTGGTTGTTTTGTTCTTCATTTTTATGTGAGATTAAGATTACAAAACCTTAAGAGAAAATTTTGATAGGGTGATGTTGGCTTGTTTTGAATGTTTATGTTAAAATAATAAATGATTTTAGATAAGTTTTAAAAGTGTAAGGTAATTTTTAGTGGTTTGAATTCAAATTTTGTTATTACATAAAAATGAATAAAAATGAGATTGTGTATTTGTACTGGGATTTTGGACAAGTATATAATGAAAACTATGCCAAACAATGCATTTTATGTAATTCTGGCACAGTGAAAAAGTGAATTTTTAAGCCGTTATAATGCCAAAATTTTGAATTAAAATTTGGGTTAAACGTTTTAAAAATGATTTTAAGGTCTTAAATGAGAAGGAAAAAAAAGAGAGAGAGTAAGTTTAGGGAAAAAAATGTTGTAATGTTCTAGAATTAATCTAGGAATATTTAGATTAATATTGAACTGTTTTATTATAGGATGACATTTGGGATTGACGGAATTCCAAGGAATTAAACTAAGCCTAATTTCTGTAAGTTTAGACATTTAAATTGTCTGTACATGAACAAATTTATATTGTTTTTTTTTTTTTTTAGATTCTTTTGGAATGTATATTTTGATGTTTTTTTTTAATTAAAAAAAACATATTTTTCATGAAACGATAATGTAATTTTAACTGATGAATATTTATGTATGTTTTTAAGAGCATGACATTTCTAATGTCAATATGCCTAGAAGTAAGCAAGACGGTAACATAAATATGTAATTTTGGCGTACTAACCTCCCGACGGTGTGAGGTTATTTTATGATAAACTGATGAGGATAAGCTTGGGTCACTCCCCAGTTCCTCTCAATTGCGTGCATGGTATGATAAAAAAGGACCCATAAAGATAAAAGACAAATAGGGCTAGAAATAAATAGTAAGAACAAATAATCAATCATAACAAATGCGTGATGTGATAATATTTTTATAAAGTATTATTTTAAGACTTGAGTGTTATGTTTGAACTTACTAGGCATTAGCTCACCAGTTTGTTCGTGTTCAGGTAATCGAGGTAAACAACCTGTAACTTGAGCATCGATAAAGATGCTAGACCAGTAGAACGGGATGCTGGTGTCATAGAAACGGTTATAGTCTTGTTACAACTCGTCCGCCGCACCAAAAAAAAAAAGTTTTCTTTTGTTGATTGAATTTTTTTCATTTGACTATAAATATAAGTAAAACAATATTTTGTGATGATATATAAGTAAGTATGAAATGGTTTCGATACTACAGTATAATAGTTTTAAAGTTTTATTAGTATTTAAATGGTTTTAGTTAAAAAAAAATTATGTGGATTATGGCTAGTTTTATGACTATTAAAGGCATAAGAAAAAGATATTGGAAGGATGAACTGATGTATTGGCCCCTGCTCTAGGCGGGGCGCCACAGATATGCACTATAAATGGCTTGCTACATTTTAAACCAAATTCCAACTAAATCAACTCTTAAGATTCCATACGAATTGTGGCATGGTAAGAAGCCCTCCCTTGATTATATGAGAATATGGGGTTACCCAACACGTATTGGATAGGGATGTGAAAAAGTTGGAACTGCATTTAAAATTATACATGTTTGTAGGTTATCCGATGGGAACTAAAAGAGGACTGTTTTATAACTTGAAGGAACAAAAAATTCATTATTTCAACCCATGCAACTTTCCTAGAGGAAAGTTAAATGAATAATTTTAGCCTTAAAGTAAAGTGATACTAGAGGAATTATCAGGTGATAAGATTGCTTCACAAGTTTCGGTCTTGGACCCTAGTCCAAGTTCTAGTCCAAGATTCCAAATGAGGTTTTATCCTTTTACTCTTCTCCGACAGTTAGTTGCAGTCACAAGGAGCTTCGTAGGATTTGTCCTCTTGTTGGCATTGTAGGTCGTAACAGAGTTTTCCGTCCCCGTTGGTGATTTCACGAGATTTCATTGGTGTTTGCTTGCTAGCACTACTGTTGCCATCGCGAGGCTTGGCCTCGCGAAGCCTTGCGAATTCGGCTGTTGCTCGTGCTCAGGACATCAACGATTGAGAAGGTAATGGCAATCCCTCACTACTGCTGGAAAACAACGCACTTGAAGAAGGATGGCAGAGTTGAGGAGGGAGAAAGTTTACTGATTTCCAGATTAAGCAATAAAAAGGATGAAAATGAAAAATCACCAATTTATTTTAAACGGGAAAATAAATACATGCTATTAATTACAATCAATCAAAAATTATGTTATTTATTTCCATACCACTTATAAATTATGCTTTTTAGTGAATTTTCACACAAAATTATCTGTCAAATAATTTATGATCTGTATTCCTCGCGAGTGATGGATCTACCTCTCTTTTTTTTTTTTTTTTTTTTGTATTCTTAACTTGAACAATTTTATTAGGGTTGCTGTAATTTTCCCAAAGTAACTTGGAAATCAACTTTATAAATCTTCTGTTTTTAAGTTTAATTTGAATTCATTTTTCTTTAAAAATAAACAATCTTAGCAGAGAGAGAGAGAGTGAGAGTGTTAGATGCTTCAAAAGCTTACCACTTTTTGCACTCTTCGAGTGTTTTGAAAACTTGGTTGCATTGAAAGAGCTCAGTTCAAAATCACCGATGCAGAAGATTGAATTTATAACTGAAGAGAAAAACACCTCATTAGCAAAGAGAGAGGGGGCAAAAAAAGATTTCGTTATTTCCCAAAAAGAAAATAGTACTAATAGAGAATTAATAAGAATCTGGTGAGAAAGAAAACCTTCAAAAGTTGTCTGTCTGTAATGCTCCTTTTCTTCCTAGTTTGGAACTCCAATTAGCGGTTTGATTTCTATATGCGTTTGTAGTTTTCAGAAATATAAAGAAGTTGTTTTTTTTTTTTTTTGGGTCTTTTGTCGCTATCTATAATTCAAGAATTTATACGATGAAAGGAGAATAACAAATTTCCAGACACATGATATGTATATTATCTATATTTATATATATATATTTAAAATAAGCGTAGATTGTGTTTTAAAAAAAATGGTGTTACAATCCTAGATGACGGATCCTGCAATAGGTGCCTCTACATGAGCTTCAGGTAACCAAATATGAACTGGTACCATGGGTACTTTGACAGCAAAAGAGGTGAAAGAAGCAATCCACAGAAAGATTTGACGCCGCTCACTAAATTCTGTGGTTAATGAAATTTGTAAATCGGTGGTTCCTGTTTGAAGAAGAATCAACAGAATAACTAATAGCATAAAAATAGATCCAACTTTCTTTAAAAAAAAAAAAAACTCAAAACCCGTTCATTGATATGGACCCATGGACGGCCAAAGGATCCCAATGACTATTCAACCAATGAATTTCTTAGATTTTTTAACCTCGTTGACAAATCAGGCTTGTCCGGCCAGCTCCTAATCCTATCAACCTACCTGTGTCGTACATAAATCACAACATGGAGGGTGGGTCCTACCATGGGATCACCTAAGCTAAGGTGTTGTTTGTTTTCAGTGTTACATTTGCATTACATTCAAATACAATGTAATTTTCATCTAAACACAAAAGTATTTCATTTAAATATCAATCATATCATAATTTAAATCCAATACAATAACTATTCATTATTTTACTTTTTCTATTATTTTTATTAATTACATCACATATTCTCTCTCTCTCTCTCTTTTTTCTTTATATTTTTACCTATCACATCACATATTCATTATTTAATATAATTCAAATATTTTTTATTCAAATACATATTGCATTCAAATGCAATACAAATATTTTTCCTCCAAATGCAAATTGCATTCAATGTATTGTATTCAAACGGAATACAAATTCAATGTGTTTACTAAATAGAGCCTAAGTATGACCCATCTTATGATTGATCCCTAAAGCATAAGTGCCTAAATTTAAACTACAAAAAAAAAAAAAAAAAACTGAGCAAATTTATTTTAAAAAAAAGACAGAAAATAAAAACAACTCAATAATAATTTTTTTCACTTAAAAATCCTTCTTACCAATGAATTCTAAAATAATTAATTTTCTTATCTATTCATTGGTCTTTCTTAAAAACACCTTTTTCTGTATAGTATTTATATGTAATTTCAAACATTTTAGTTGTGAATATTCTAAATAACGATTAATTGTCACGTATTAGTGTTATTTTTCTTTCAAAAGACAAAAGAAAGAGGTAAAAAATATGGAAACTGGAAATTGTCACGTACTGGTTCAAGGATTTAATGGAGAGTTCCTTTCTTTTAGTATCCAAAATTTTAATTCAATTATTTTTTTCATTTTGTGCTTTTTCTTTCTTCCTTTCTTTTTTAGTTTTTATTTTGCCATTTTTTCATTCATTTTTTTTTTACCATTTCTTACAACGATCTTTTAATTAGCAGAGTGCAATCTATTCATATGACTATATCTCGATTCAAATTACCTCTCCCCATGTTTTTTATAATTCAGCAATGCAAGCTCTGATGATACCAACAGGAGAAGGAGATTAAGAAGATGAATATGCAGAAAAGAGGAGAGAAATTTAATAAACGGTAATTACTAATTAGGTTCCAAAAATTAACTAATTATTTTTATTATTGACAATTAGCTCACATCTGTGGCGGCCCGCCCTACTGTCGAAACTCTACAGTCTTATTATAATCAACTCTGTAGTTAACTGCAATAGTATGTAGGCCTCTAAGGTCGCCGGCTCATGCTCAACATGAAAATTGCTTGCTAAATTTTACGGAATAAATTTTTTTTTTCTTCTTGATATAAAAACTTGTTCGAGAATATGATAAGGAAATCAGGTTAATAAAATAACATATACATGAAATTCATGATTCTCCTATCACATAATCTTGACTTGAAATCATATCTTTAAATTTACATGCTTAGGTTTTCAAAACTATACAGCGGAAGACTCATGGTGACCACAATCCCTCACCCAATCCTCCTGGCATGTATGTACCATGTCCATCGTCCATCGTATACTACTGGCGAACAGGTCTCTTACCTGCAACATGTGAACAAACTAGTGAGCTATGAGTTCAATAAGTTCAAACATAAAAACATGATCATCACATGCTATACTGTGCTTATGCATGAAACCTGACTCTAAAAAACATGCTCATGGCTGAAAGATTCAATCTTAAGACATTATCTGAAATTAAGTTCTGGTTTTGGGCCCCTGATTGGTCGTACCGACATGTTAGCATAACTGAGAATGGTACTTTAGTGCTGACCTCCTCAGTCTTCACTGAAGCTGAACATGAAAACCTCCCTGTGGGTCGAGAGGTCGGTACGCCAATAACTGGTTTAATTACCATCTTTGCTGGAGTTCCAATTGGGTAGCATACTGATTACCCCCATAGTAGGAACCTGTTACACGTTTTACTTAGGGTGTGAATTTTATTAAACACATTAAGGTGCCTTGTGCACCTACATGTTTTCGTGTACCTGATACCTGTCTGACATGTGTACTTGAAACATGAAATTCTACATGCATGACATGAAACTGACATGAGTATCGTGATGTAGGCAATCAAAGTCTAACATACACGCTATACAATAAGACATGACATCATAAACATAACAAGATTATCTACTTTACAGTCAGGACAATGCTTGAACTTACTGAAAATCAACTAGTGTGAGCCTCTGCTGGTTTGGAACTGCTGCCTCAGGGTGTCTGGCTTGAACTCCTATAAAAGAAATAATCATTGATTATTTCCAACATTCATCTTATCTTGGAAACATGGCAAAATATGTAAATCCTATTTCCAGACTCTTTTTTTTTTCTTCGAACACGCCCTCTTACACGGGCGTGTTCCTGGCCGTGTATTCCTCTGGACTTTACGTGCATGGCCGTGTACTTTGTGGAACATGACCGTGTAATTTGTGCATGCTTACACGAGTGGATACACGTTCGTATTTCTGGCTGTGTACTCCTCTGAACTTACGTGTATGGCCATGTAATTCGTGGAACATGGCCGTGTAATTCGTGCATGTTTACACGGTTACCTACACAGTCGTGTTTCTGGCCGTGTGTTCCTGCTGTCATACATGATCAGCTACACGCCCTTCCCATGACTGTGTGCCCCTTGACACGGCCCGATACACGCCGTGTTCTTGGCTGTGTACCTCTCGGGTTTCAATTTTCTTGAAACACGGTCATGCATGTGGGCATGTTGGGGGCCGTGTTCTGAACACGCCCGTGTACACACCCGTGTTCATACTAGAATCAGGATTCTAGGTCCAAAAATCTCTGCTTTGTTTTTCTAAGGCTTTTATAGCCTTTGTTCTACTTCTTGCTCTCAAAATCGATCTCAACAAGATCGTTTCAAGGTATAGACTGCATTTCTACTATCATGAATCCGTGGTTTCATAAGTAAAATTTCACATTTTCCTTATTCACATCTCTTGACTTAACATTTAGAAAAATCTGAACTTTCTTGAAGAAAACTAATTAAACTTGGTTTTCTAAACCATCAACTCATGGATTCATGTTTAAAAACAACTAGACTCGAACCATGTTTCAATTTAACCGAAAATCTCAACATGATCAACTCACATTCTCTTTTTTCCACTCAAAACCCTAGATTTTTCACCCGAAAATGTGAGAAAAACGAGGGTTTACCTTGCTTGAAGCTTGAGAACTTCTTGCTGTGGATTCTTGGCTGAAAACTTGGACGATCTACTGCTTGAAGAGAGAAATCCGAGCTGTTTAAGGGTTTTCCCCTTCTGGTTTCTCTCTCTCTCTCTTTCTGTTTCTTTCTTTCTCTTTTTCTTTCTTTCTTTCTCTCTCTCGGCCGCTTATTTGCAGCCAACATAAGTGAATTAATTCACTTTGGGCTATTGGAGGCCTTTTCCTCACGTGCCTCTCCTCCTCTCTCTTCATTTCCTTTAATTTTTTTTTAAAGAAAATTACAATGACTTGTCTAATCTTAGCCATTGATCAATGTGGCTTGCATGTAAGCCATTGATCTCTTAATATGCATTTTCCACATACTTTTCTATTAAATTTTAAAACATCATAATTTAAATTAATGTTTAGCTTTTACACTATGTTCATTAATTCATTGTCAAATTTTGATTAAAATTCAGTTAATCAAAATTTTCATTTGCTCTGTATTCTGTAACATGTCTGATCATGAATGTACATTTATTTACATATCTTGTACAAAATTTTCCGAGAGTGATAAGTTTCCCGGTTATCACATTCACCCCTCCTTATAAGATTTTCGTCCTAGAAAATTAAAATAAGTGAGGGTATGAAAGTCTCATCTCATCTTCTCTTTCCCACGTAGCTTCTTCAATGTTATGATTTCTCCACAATAACTTGACTAGTGGGATGGTCTTGTTTCTCAGCACCTTTTCTGTTCTAGCCAGTATTTGAACAGACTGTTCTTCATAAGTTAAATACTCTTGGACTTGAACTGGTTCATGTTGTAGCACATGAGATGGATCTGACATGTACTTTCTGAGCATGGAGACATGGAATACGTTGTGTACTGCTGACAGCTTAGGAGGTAATGCCAACTTGTAGGCAACCTTCCCAATGCGTTTGACAATCTCATAAGGTCCAATATACCTTGGACTCAGTTTTCCCTTCTTATCAAAACGCATAATCCCTTTCATGGGTGACACTTTCAGAAATACGAAGTCCCCTTTCTTGAATTCTAGGGATCTCCGTATTCTATCTGCATAGCTCTTTTGTCTACTCTGAGCGCTCTTCATCCTTTGCTGGATCTTGGCAACTGCATCGCAAGTTTCCTGCATAAAATCTGATTTATGCAGTTGTTTTTCCTTCAGATCATACCAGTAGATGGGAGATCTGCACTTTCGTCTATACAGGACCTCATATGGTGCCATTTTGATGGAAGCTTGATAACTGTTGTTATATGAGAATTCCACTTGTGGTAGCTTCTCATTCCAAGCTCTTGGAAAATTCATAACCCATGCTCGGAGTATATCCTCTAAAGTCTGGATAGTCCGTTCTGATTGTCCATCTGTCTAAGGATGGAAGGCTATACTAAACTTCAATTCTGTGCCCATGGCTCTTTGCACACACTCCCAAAAGTTTGAAGTGAATTGTGCATCTCTGTTAGATACTATGGACTTTAGCACTCCATGTAACCTGATAACATGAGCTACATAAAGGTGTGCCAGCTTCTCCAATGAGTAAGTGATCTTCATTGGCATGAATCTGGCTGTCTTTGTTCACCAGTCCATGATTACCCAGATAGCATCGTGTCCTTCTCTTGTTTTGGGTAGCCCTACCACAAAATCCATGGTAACATGCTCCTATTTCCATTCTGGAATCTCCAGAGGTTCTAACTTTCCTCCAGGATGCTAATGTTCAGCCTTGACTTTCTGACAAGTAAGGCACTTACTCACGAATCTTGCAATGTCTCCTTTCATTCCTTTTCACCAAAACTGCAGTTTTAAGTCTGGATACATCTTGGTGGCTCCAGGATGAACTGAATATGGCATTTCATAAGCTTCTGACATGATTTACCGTCGAAGTTCTTCATCTGCTGGAACGTAAATTCTCCCCTGATACATGATTAATCCTTCTATGGAAATCTCTTCCTAAGAGTCTGTTAGACTTGAATTTTGCTTCTGAGCTTCCTTGTTATCATCAAACAATGATGACTTCAGCTGCAGTGTTGATAATTTTCCTGATACCAGCTCCAGCTCGAGCGAATGAATCTCTTACTGCAATGGTCTAGATAACCTATCAATAGGCAACTGCTGCGGAACTGTAGCTTTTCTACTTAAAGCATCTGCTACTCGGTTGGCTTTTCCTAAATGATAAAAGATTTCACAATCATAATCCTTCACCAACTCCAACCATCTTCTTTGCCTTATGTTTAACTCCTTCTGTGTGAAGAAGTATTTTAAACTCTGATGATCCATGTAAATCTGGCACTGTGCTCCATACAGATAGTATCACCAAATTTTGAGTGCGAACACTACTGCAGCAAGTTCTAGATCACGAGTGGGATAGTTCTTCTTGTGCTCTTTTAGTTGACACGAAGCATAGGCAATCACTCTGTCATCTTGCATCAATACAGCTACCAAACCCACTCTTGAAGCATCACTGTAGATTTTATACTTCTCCCCCTCAGTAGGGAGTGTGAGGATCGACGTGCTTGTCAGCCATGTCTTTAGCTCTTGGAAGCTTCTCTCGCATTCTTCTGTTCATATATACTTTTTTTCCTTACGTGTGAGGGTTGTGAGAGGTGCTGCCAATCGTGCAAACTCCTCCATAAATCTCCTATAATAGCCAGCTAACCCTAAGAAACTGTATATCTCTGTCATGCTCTTAGATGCAGGCCATTTGTTTATCGCTTCTACCTTGACTGGATCCACTGCAATTCCCTCATTAGTCACTACATGTCCGAGAAAGTGTACCCTATCTAGCCAAAACTCATATTTTGAGAATTTGACATAGAGTTGATGCTCTCTCAGCTTTTGAAAAATAATTCTTAACTGTGATTCATGCTCTGCATGGGTCTTTGAATATACAAGAATGTCATCGATGAACACAATGACAAACTTGTCAAGATACTCCTTGAAGACTCTGTTCATCAGGTCCATGAAAGCAGCTGGGGCGTTCGTTAACCCAAACGGCATTATTAGGAATTCATAATGCCCATAACGAGTTCTGAAAGCTGTCTTGGAAACATCATCTTCCTTGATTTTCAGCTGATGGTATCCTGATCTCAAATCAATTTTTGAGAACACTGATGCACCCTTGAGTTGATCGAACAGGTCATCAATCCTAGGTAATGGATACTTATTCTTAACTGTGATCTTATTCAATTCTCGGTAATCTATACACATGCGGAACGTCACGTCTTTCTTCTTGACAAACAGTACAGGAGCACCCCATGGGGCATAGCTTGGTCTGATGAATCCCTTATCGAGTAGATCTTTTAACTGCACTTATAACTCTTTTAACTCCACTGGTGCCATGCGGTATGGCGCCTTAGAGATTTGTGCTATTCCAGGTAGGAGCTCTATCTCAAATGAGATTTCCCGTTCTGGAGGTATTCCTAGTAGTTCATCGGGAAAGACTTCAAGAAATTCTCTGACAACAGGAACATCTTCCAGTTATAACTTCTTCTCTTCTGCTGTATCTGTCACATAAACTAAGTATCCAGTACAACCACTGGCTATTAGCTTCTTGGCTTTCATTGAACTGATTATCATCTTGTTTGACCTTCTTGAATAATCGACATATTCAAAACTTTCTTCATCTTCTGGCTTGAACACTATTCTTCTGTTTCTGTAATCTATCGTAGCTTGATATTTTCCTAAGAAGTCCATTCCCAAGATTACATCATAGTCTACTATCTTCATCATTCTGTATACAGCTCCTTATTTGCCATGATTACTGATACGTGAGGTAACCAGTACTCGAACAACATGATTTCTCCTGATGGGAGAACAGTTCTAAAAAGTTCTTCCCATGTGATCTCTAAGGTATTCTAACTTGTCAGTAAATGTATATGATATAAAAGAATGGGTGGCCCCAGAGTCAAAAAAAAATAGATGCCAAGTGGTTAGAGACAGAAATATGAACTGTCACGATGTTGGACGTCCCTGCCTCTGCTTCCTCTCTAGTGTAGGCCATCACCCTAGCATCTATCTAAGAAGCTCTTCCCTGTCTTTCTTGCACTATTGGAGGCACATCTGATAGGCTTTCATAACTTAATCTGAGTATATGAACTTGTGACTGCTGTGGATGTGAAGAGTTTGGTCCTGATACAGACTTGCGATTCATAGGGCAATTCTTGATGAAATGGCCTTCTTTTCCATACTGAAAATAGGCAGTCGTGCCAACTTTGCACTAACCCACATGTTTCTTCCCACAATTTGGATAGGTGGGGTTACTTAGAACTGTAGTGGTGTTAGTTCTCCATGACTGGCTTCTATTGTCTTGACTCTGAGTTCCCTGGAAATTGCCCTTTCTTTCTAAGGGCCTGGATTACTAGACTGTTCTGGTCTTGTACTCTAACTGCCCTTACCATGTTGTCCAGGTTGAGAGACCTTAGCCAAGATCTTTTCTTTCTTCCTGACTTCCCAGACCTTTTCCCTCTCTTCTTTCTGTCGGGCTAGATGGTACTCTGCCCTCAAAGCACGACTAACACAGTCGGTTACTGAGACTAGCAGGAATTGGCCACTGTCAACTACAATAGAAATCTCGAGCCTGAACATGCCTATCATCTTCTATATCTTCTCCCTTTCTGTTGGCACCACATATGGACACAGGCGGGAGAGCTGATCAAATCTCTTGCAAACTTTGCTGACGGACATGTCACCCTACTGTAACTCTGAAAACTCTTTCTGTTGGGGTCGGAGTGATGTAGGATCATAGTATTTCTGGTTAAACTCCTCCAAGAACTCTGCCCAGGACATCGTGGTCACGTCCCTCCTCATACGGACTGTGTCCCACCAAAATCTTGCGTCCTTCCTTAGAACAAAGGATGCACACAAGACTTTCTCTTCCTCTGTTAATCTCATGAAGTCCATAATCATCTGAATCGAAGAAAGCCAATCTTCTGCTTCCAGAGGATTGGTTGAACCTTTAAATTCCGAAGGCCTCATCTTCCGAAATCTCTCGTATAGTGGCTCTGGGTTCACCCTAACCGGTGGTTCCTAAACCACTTCTGGTGCCGCTAGTGGCACTACTTGTTCTACCTCAACTGCTGGTTGTGTAGGAGTCCCTACTGATCCCTGCCCCTGTTCTAGCTGTTCTAATCTCTGTCTTAGTTCTGCGTTTTCTTTCATCTGATTTTCTAGAAGAGCTTGCATTTCTTCTAATCTCTGAGTCAGAGATGGGCATCCCCTTCTCCGTCTTTGGCCTTGGCCCTGGTTCTCCATCGTGCTACCTTATACCCTATAATCGCACGGTGAACTTGTATTAGATTCTCTACAAGAGGACTCACATCAAATTTTGCATTATTACATCATCATATACTTACTACAAAGTATAGGTCTCTACAGACCTTTACTTTCATGCATAACTAGCTGCTTATCTTAAAATAAACTTAACTTACTTGGATCGGCGAACAGGACATACACGGAGTCAGACGGGATATGGTTTACCGACTTTTCTGATAATACCAACTGTGGCAACAGTAGGTATTCTAAACTAGACTCATAGTAAAACTACTCTGATATCAATGTGGCAGCCTGCCTTGCTGTTAAGGCTCTACAGTGCTATTATAGTCAACTCTGTAGTTAATCGCAATTGTATGTAGGCCTCTAGGGTCGCCGGCTTATGCTCAACATGAAAACTGCTTGCTAAATTTTACAGAATAAATTTTTTTTTTCTTCTTGATATAAAAACTTGTTCGAGAATGTGATAAGGAAATCAGGTTAACAAAATAACATGTACATGAATTCATGATTCCCTTATCACATAATCTTGACTTGAAATGATGTCTTTAAATTTACATGCTTGGGTTTCAAAACTATACAGCGGAAGACTCATGGTGACTATAATCCTTCGCCCAATCCTCCTGGCATGTATCTACCTTATCCGTCGTCCACCGTATACTATTGGTAAACAGGTCTCTTACCTGCGACATGTGAACAAACTAATGAGCTATGGGCTCAGTAAGTTCAAACATAAAAACATGATCATCACATGCTATATTGTGCTTATGCATGAAACTTGACTCTAAAAAACATGCTCATGGCTGAAAGATTCAGTTTTAGGACATTATCTGAAATTAAGTTCTGATTTTGGGCCCCTGATTGGTCATACCGACATGTTAGCATAACTGGGAGCGGTACTTTAGTGCTGACCTCCTCAGTCTTCATTGAAGCTGAACATGAAAACCTCCCCGTGGGTCGAGAGGCTGGTATGCCAATAACTGGTTTAATTACCATCTTTGCTGGAGTTCCAACTGGGTAGCATACTGATTGCCCCCACAATAAGAACCTGTTACACGTTTTACTTGGGGTGTGAATTTTATTAAACACATTAAGGTGCCTTATGTACCTACATGTTTTCGTGTACTTGATACCTGTCTGACATGTGTACTTGAAACATGAAATTCTACATGCATGACATGAAACTGACATGAGTATCGTGATGTAGGCAATCAAAGTCTAACATACATGCCATACAATAAGACATGACATCATAAACATAACAAGATTGTCCATGTTGCAGTTATGACAATGCTTGAACTTACAGAAAGTCGGCTAGTGTGAGCCTCTGCTGGTCTGGAACTGTTGCCTCAGGATGTCTGGCTTGAACTCCAATAAAAGAAATAATCATTGATTATTTCTAACATTCATCTTATACTAGAAACATGGTAAAATATGTAAATCCCATTTCCAGACTCTTTTTTTTTTCTTCGAACACACCCTCCTACATGGGCGTGTTCCTGGCCGTGTACTTCATGGAACATGGCCATGTAATTCGTGCATGCTTACACGGGTGGATACATGGCCGTGTTTCTGGCCATGTACTCCTCTGGACTTACGTGCATGGCTGTGTAATTCATGGAATATGGCCGTGTAATTCGTGCATGTTTACATGGTTACCTATACGGCCGTGTTTCTGGCTGTGTATTCCTGTTGTCATACATGGTCTGCTACACGTCCTTCCCATGACCGTGTACCCCTTGACACGGCCCGATACATGGCTGTGTTCTTGGCTGTGTACCTCTCGGGTTTCAATTTTCTTGAAACATGGTCATGCATGTGGGCATGTTCGGGGCCGTGTTCTGAACACGCCCTTGTACACGCCAGTGTTCATACCAGAATCAGGATTTTGGGTCTGTTTTTCTAAGGCTTTTACAGCCTTTGTTCTACTTTTTGCTCTCAAAATCGATCTCAACAAGATCGTTTCAAGGTATAGACTGCATTTCGACTATCATGAATCCATGGTTTCATAAGCAAAATTTCACATTTTGTTTATTCACATCTCTTGACTCAATATTTAGAAAAATCTAAACTTTCTTGAAGAAAACTCACTAAACTTAGTTTTCTAAACCATCAACTCATGGATTTGTATTTAAAAACAACTAGACTCGAACCATGTTTCAATTTAACCGAAAATCTCAACATGATCAACTCACATTCTCTTTTTTCCACTCAAAACCCCAGATTTTTCACCCGAAAATGTGAGAAAAACGAGGGTTTACCTTACTTGAAGCTTGAAAACTTCTTGCTACAGATTCTTGGCTGAAAACTAGGATGATCTGCTGCTTGAAGAGAGAAATTCGAGCTGTTTAAGGGTTTTCCCCTTCTGGTTTTTCTCTCTCTCTCTTTCTCGTTCTTTCTTTCTCTTTCTCTTTCTTTCTTTCTCTCTTTCGGCCGCTTATTTGCAGCCAACATAAGTGAATTAATTCACTTTTGGCTGTTGGAGGCCTCTCCCTCATGTGCATCTCCTTCTCTCCTCCTCTCTCTTCATTTCCTTTAATTTTTCTTTAAAGAAAATTACAATGGCTTGTCTAATCTTAGCCATTGATCAATGTGGCTTGCATATGAGCTATTGATCTCTTAATATGCATTTTCCACATACTTTTCTATTAAATTTTAAAACATCATAATTTGAATTAATGTTTAGCTTTTACACTATGTTCATTAATTCATTGTCAAATTTTGATTAAAATTCAGTTAATTAAAATTTTCATCTACTCTATATTCTGTAACATGTCTGATCATGAATGTACATTTATTTACATATCCTGTACAAAATTTTCTGATAGTGATAATGTGACGCCCCCCACGTACGTTGCCATACCAACCAGCCCAGCTCGGACGCCGACCGCGATGGCTGGCAACCTCGTGGGTCGTCATCCTCTTACTTAACATACTTAACTTTCCATTCTTAACGTTCTCATTTTAAAGCGGAAGCAATTTCTATAGCAAATTTTTTTTTTAACTTACATATATATCTATATCTCTATCATACTCTTATAACATATAATTCATAAATTTCTTTCTTTCATCTTCCTTTTTGAACGCTCAGCGAAAAACTCATGGTAGTACCATACCCTCGCCCAGTCCCTTGGCACGTGCAGATCCTTCCGTTGTCTATCATATTACTTTAAACTAACAGGTTGCTTACTTGTAATATATGAACAACTAATGAGCTAGATGCTCAGTAAGTTCAAACGTACATTCATTAACTTATAAATACTAGTAATATATGTTATTACTAGAATATATGACATCACGTATATACACATCATGCACATCGGCTATACATATCCTCAAAACATAACATAGAATGTGAGCTTCATCATGCTCGTTTATCTCTTTGCTAATCATTCCCATCATTCTATTAATAATCTCTTATCATTCTATTCTAATCTCTTCATTTCCTTTCTTTTCATTCCTATCGTTTCTTAACTTTTTGTTCCAAACCTTTATAACTTTTCTATCGTTTTGTCCTCATCTCTTATCTTTTCGTATCTTATAAGCTAGTAACATATACACTAGCATAACATCACGTAAAAACGTGTCATTCACATCATACACATAACATTAAATACATCACATCACATATATTAATTCCATTATGTTCTTTTAACTTCGTTTTATTATTTATTTATTTTTCATCGATTTGATTATGTCATTTTTTTCATATCGTTCGTTTCTTTTTATGTCGTTCTTTATTTTTCTTTTCTTTTCGTATCATTTCTTTTCTTTTCTTTTCACTCTCCTTTCCTTTTTTTTCTTTTCACTCACTCTCTTTTCCTCTCTTTTCTTTTCACGCACTCTCTTTTTCTTTTCTTTTCTTTTCTTTTCACGCACTCTCTTTTTCTTTTCTTTTCTTTTCTTTTCATGCACTCTCCTTTACTTTCTTTTCTTTTCTTTTCTTTTCTTTTCATTTTCTTTTCCTTTCTTTTTTTTCCTTTTTTTTCCTTTCTTTTCTTTTCACTTTCATTTGTTTTCTTTCCACTTTCCTTTGGTGGGCCCGTTGTTGGACGTACCTATTTGTGCGCGGACAGTGGGAGGAGGGGGAGCGACCCACCAACCTATCTCACAGTCATATAAAAACTGCACCTTCGGGGTTGGTCCATCCTATAATCTACCACACATTTGGGGTAGCACCACATCTACGCGGAGGATATAGACCGGAAGTTTCGACCTTGTAGGGAGACCGGTACGCCAACAACTTAAGTTTTCAGTCTTATTATCTTGTATGCTTTTATTTTTCTTATATTGATTTTTTTCATTGTACATCTTTTTCATGACATTCATCATCTTTCATTTCTCATTTTTCATAAAACATTTCATGGGACATTTGTTTTTTCGTTGTTTTTCTTTTCTTAATTCTTTACTTTACTTGTGTGAATTATGTTAATCACACTTTAGCATGCGTAGCACATATTACTTATATATCATCACATCACATCACATTACATCATAACAAACAAAAACACATTTAATTAAGTGCAAATAATTATTCTTTGTTTACCTTATCATTTACATCCTTCTATCTATCGTATCTTATCATCATATTCCTATCGATCATAGCCTATTGTTCTATTCTATCAATCACATCTTATCGTTATGTTCTAATCCTTTCATCATACCTTTCATCATAACCTATCATTGTTTCTCTTTCTTGTCTAACTCTTTGCTTTCATATCATTTTTCATAAAACACCTATCCTTTCGTTCTCATAAACATACCATTTCTTAATTCCTTTCATCACCGATCATCGTTACTCTATCAATCATAACTTAACTTCCATAAAACTTTTCATAAACATCTATTCTTTCCTTTCATATCTCATCTCTTTCTCACATCTTTACTCTCATAAAGCTGTTATAATACATTTCCTTCCTAATTCAATATATATTGATATATATATTTTTATAAATTATTTATTAAAACCTATCTTTTAACATTATCATAGCATTGCTATAGCATTACTATAGCATCATCATAAATCACATCATGACATTTGCATACAAACATATAAATACTATAAGCTTGTTCATAGTTGCAGACGGGTAAATGTTTAAACTTACTCATAGCGTGCTTATCCTCTTCTTGGAATCCATCGACGTCCTTTGTTGCGTCTGAATCAGGTTCCTACAGACAAACTTTGTCCGTTAATCACATTTTCATTTATAGCTTTGACTTTATTAAAAAGCTTGATTCTGATCTTATAACCCTTAATTATAGCCTTAGGAAAACTTTTTAAACCTTAATGGCCATTTTCGAATTTTTCTCCAACTTTTCGAAAAATTATGATTTTACCCCTAACTTTTGACAAAATTACAATTTTACCCTTGACATGATTTTTCATAACTTAAACCTTAATTTTGGCTTTTACAAACTTCATTAACCTATTCCAGGGTCATTGGGGCTCTTTTCCCATAATTTGAGAATCTTTAGGCAAAATGACCATTTTGCCCCTGATGGGTCGTTTAATCATAACATTTTCATTTTCATGCTTAGGCTGGATTTTCTAAACCCAAAATCATCTAATTTACTTTTTAAATCTTATCGGACCTTTTCCAGATCAATTCTTGTCATTTTACCAATTTTCACATTCCCGGCCCTTGGGAAGTACTATTCCGACCTAAGAGTCGGTTTCATGTTTTCCTTGCGTTCTAGCGTTTCGAATGGTCGGTTTACTAATTATAACTTGCCCCTTCTTTTTTCCATGCCCTAATTCTTCGAGGGGGCTCGGGTTCCCTTCACGATCATATTTTACCCCTCGTTTCCCATATTACCCCTAGTGCCGTTTTTAAAAATTTCGGTAGAGTTTCCCCTTAATTTTTGAGGTTCCAGCGTTTAGGAAACGCCTGAAAACCATCTATCCTAATCCAATTCTATCACGTACTATACCAGAGGCCTAGATTTTACGTAAAATTCATACTGTTTATGTAAAATCATTACATTATCACATATTTTTCTTTCTCTCCATTACAGCCATTTTCTTCTTTTTACATACATTCTTTTCCATAATTTTCATACCAATAATTATAAAATCATACAATAGTTCCAAACAATTAAATTGTGGAACGTAAAGGGGTCGGGATTTATACTGAATTGCAGTCCAGTCTCGACGGCATTAACCCTAATTCTTCTTTCTTTATATCTGAGGTCCCGTCTTGCAAATCCAACTCCACGGATGTGTCCGGAACGTCGAAAATAGGCCAACGAGCCAAACTTCAATTTTTGGTCACCGGTCGCCGTTGACCGGCGTTGATCGGCCATTGATCGGCCGTTGATCGGCGTTGACCGGTGGCGACAACGACGACGGTGGAAAGTGGGTAGTCCATCTTGAAGATCTCAACGTGAGGAACTCATTGGTGGTCTCAATTTCACCATTTGAAGCTCCTATGGCCGGAAATCGACCCTCGAAAAATCGACGGTAGCGGCGAGCTTAAATCTCTGTTTTCTGGCAATTGTTGCCCAAAATTGATTTGGGGCTTTTGATCTACGTGTTGTTCTGAGCATTTTGATACCAACCTTGCAACTCAACTCCACCGAAATCGTCAAATTCCATGGCGGCAACGACGACGGGCGGAGTTGGGCGGCGTGATCTGGCGGCCGTTGGCCTGAAACACCACCTGGGTTTTGTTCTACTCTTCACCACGAGTCTTTTGGGACCGGAATCACCTTGATCGGACGTCGAACGGCGGAGATACGGTGTCGTGAAGTTTTCGGTGGCCGACGGCTTCGGGCGGCGCGTGCGGCGGCGTGCGGTGGCCGTTCCGTCGCGTTGACCCACCGTTAAACTCAGCTCGATGAGAGCTTTCCAACGGTGCCGGCGATGTCGTGAATGGAGGCTGTACGTGAAAGTTAGTTACTGTACACATTCGGGTAGAGAGAGAAAAAGAAGTGAGGAGAAAGTGTGTGTATGTGGACAAATGAGGACATTTCACTTCTTTCGCTCTTTATATACTTTTTCGTCCAAAATTTCAACACGGGCTATCCTGACTAATTTGGGCGTCTCGAATCCAAATATATCAATTTTATTTTCATCTGAGGTCATTTCGACCAGTTTCCGATACTGCGAATTTTTGGTCAAAAATTACCCTTGTGCTCAATTATCAAATTTGAGCGTGCTGACAGGCTATCCTAACTAATTTGGGAGTGCTGAACCCAAATTTATCAGTTTTATGTCAAGATAATATCATCTTGACCTACTTCTTGATACTGTGAGTGGCACACACATGTGTACACACATAACATCACTATCAATCATTTTTCATCCTTTGACATTGTTAGAACATTTTATTTAGTTCTAAATAATATTAAATCACTTAATTTCACATTTTAACACTTAAATTCATTGTGTATTTATTCTCCGAGGAATATGGATTTTTCCGGTTATTACAGATAAGTTTCTCGGTTATCACAACATCACCTAAGCCTTTTATTATTGACAACTTGCAAACTAGCTGAAATGAAAACTATGTCAGTCAACTACTTTAATAATTATTTTTTAGGAGGACAAATATTGTTTAATTTACCCCAAAGTCAGAAAATTATATAATATGATTGCGTGGTCTTCATGTTATTTTTTAATTAATCTTATCAATTGTTTATTATAGGATGAAAGGTTATTGGACGATAATGAAACAACCAACTAATTTCCTTTGTTTTCGGTCTATCCAAAAAATAAAAAATGAAATAAACAACCAGCCCAATAATTTATCATTATTCGAAGGCTTCTTTTGTGCCTAAAAACAAAAGACTTTTAAGTTTTTTTTCCTCTCTCCTAAATGAAGAAATGGGATAATAGTTATCAATCTAATGCAGCTTAAAAAATTGATACAAACCCAATAACTTAAAAGTCTACAAAAAAATAATATTAAAACCCAAAAATTGATACACCATATTATTATTATTTTTTTGATCTTAGTATGAGTAAATTTAAACTCTACATTTCTATGTGGAATCAAGTATGATATTGTGGTTAGATTATGTTTGCAACTACCTCCACACAATATTGATTAAAAAAGATTAAAAAAAATAAAAAATAAAGCCTCAAGAAGTAGAATAAACCTTAAAAAAAAAAACCTACTTTAACGAAACTGAATTAATAAAATAACACGCTAGAAAATAAACGGTTTACTCTCTAAAATAATAAATAAGGTCAAAGAAAGCCATGATTATAGGTATAACTTAACGGAATTACTGTATTTGATTCTACTTAAAGGGATAAAATTTGATGCCCTCCCTCCCCAAATTCCAAACAGAAAAAAAAAAAAACTAAAGAAAAAAAGCCTGATTAAAACTCACATCCAATAAAACTTTGATGGAAATACTTGGAAAAGTCCAATAAGTTATTAAATTACATATATACCATTTATCGGAGTTGGCCAAGGTGTTCATAGTCGACAATTAATTAGCATAATATCTGGACATTTTTGGACATTTGTACAGCTTAACCTGGAGTGATAAATGAAAGATTAATCTTATATATAATATTCTTGATTAAGTTTTTCTCTCTATTAACGACCCTAAACTTTGTTTAAAATATTACAATTGGAATTACTAAAATGTGACAATGACTTGTTACGGGTTATTTTAACATTGATGATCACATGAAAATTGTTTCTATTGGAAGGGCTGGATCACGCAACAGTCTACCAATTTGTCATAGCATGAATACTTCTTCATACGGTTTCTACAAATTACCTAACCCCTCCTTTATATATATATATATATATATATCTTTGGTTTTTTTTTTTTGTTATTATTTTTCAATTATTGTTGTTTTCCATGTTTTTATCCTCTCAATCTACTTTCTAGTCCCCTCTTCTTTCTTCCGGTTCTTATTTTCGTGCATATTCTGTACTTTTTATCCATACTAGTTTACAGTCTATTTGAATCACCGTTTTTTTAAATTTATTATTTAAAAAGTTTATAGTTTTTTTTTTTCCTACAAAAAATTGAATTTATTTTTCAATTTTACTTTTTAAATCTATAATCCAAATGGGAGTTTAGACTCTACCATGATTGAAAATATCCACAATATTTCTGAAATTTCCTTCTTTGAGGGGTTTTGAAATATCTTTTAAATGTAATATCTTTTCTATAAAAACATCAGAAAAATATTGGATAATATATCAATTTCAGAAAAACATAGTACGATTTGTACAAAATATCGAGAAATTTCGAAGAAATTAATTTGGAATTTTGATAGAAATTTCAATTGGAAATTCCATATATATATATATGTATATATTATTTGTTATTTCTTTAGCATGTTATGATTTGCTTTATAAACAAAAGAAATAAATTTTTTTTATTAAATATAAAGATATATCTGTAATGATCTCTCAAGGACATTACAATTGACTTATCTTTTTAACATTTATCTTTTATAAAATTTACGAAAAATAATAAGATTTGAGTAATATTTTTGACTTATAAAAAAATAGATAAATTTTGTTTAAAGTAGTTTTTTTTTATCTTATCAAAATAACCTTTATGTTTTTTATAAATAATAAAATCCATATAGTGAAATAAATTTAAGAAAAATCCAAACATTATCTTTCATTAAAAAAAAAAACCATAATTAACATGTGAAAACGTATTAAAAACTTAAACATAACCAGTATACAATCATTCCTCTCATTTTTCCATTATACATTGTTCTGCTTCTACTCCAAACTTCTCCACCATTGCATCTTACATTTTCCTTTATCTCTATCATGAATTAACTTATATAAACAAGGCTTGTATCTCACAAACTTAAATAATGAATATTTTATTTTATTTTCGTCACCATCACCATCCTCATCATCGTCATCATCATATATACATCATTATAAATATAAATATCTTTGAAAAATTTTAACTTTAAAATACTATCACTTTAGGCCCGACGTTGTATCATCATAGCACGCTAGTTACGGAACCAACTATAATGATAAGTCCGCTCATCGGACAAAAGACTGCTCACCAGTTACCGTCAACATCAAGGGTGTATAATGCCATTTTAAAATATAAAAATACATATACTTACTTTTCATCAAAACTTCATTATCAGAGAAGGGTTAAAACATTATATCATCATCAATATCAATAATATATGCATATTTCTCAATTAATAAATTAATGTTGCAGGTGAGAGTGTACTTACTTAAATGCCCTAGTTAACATCTTAAATTTTCCAACAATAACGCGACGATTGAAGCTATTGAGTGCTCACTTTTAGAACCATTTGCGCAATAAATTATAAATTTAATAAATTACTAAAAGTCATAATAATCCATCAACATATTCATCACATTAAAATAGCACCTAAAAAAAGCAGATTTCATCATTCAAAACGTTGAATCATAAAAATATAATAATTTCACAATGTACAAAAACTAACAATAGACCTTCATTTATTTAAAAATTCATATAAATTCGTACAAAATTTAAAATAACCTGAAACTAGTCTCAAAAGAAAGTAGATGTCTAGAGTTTTTTGAAAAATTTAATCCATTAAAAATGGAGTTCATTTGGATCTTTAAACCTACTTTTGATTTCTAATAATAAAACTTTATTAAAACTAACAGCTATGTCTCTGACACTTTGAAAATTCATAGCAAGAAATTAATCAAAAGAAATTGTTGCTCAAGAAAAATAGAGTTGAACTGTATATTGAAAATTATTTTTATTCAAAGACACGGAATAGCAAATATTAGAACTACCAACATTGCATGTTCATGCATAAATAGTATTGCTTTTAAAGAAATACTGGTCTTTATGTGCTTCTAAGGAACAAATTTTTTTTTTATTTTGTCGTCAAACATAATCATATTTTGAGAAACTATTATCAGGGAATTCATGGCAGTGATCAAGGGACAACAATCAATGATTAGTCTTCCCAAGAACTTGGTTTCGGAATTTCTTAAAGCCTCCTGATCAGCTGCAAATTTTTACGTTATGATTGTGAGCAATTCGCTCGGATTAGTTCATGTTGTCGTAAGGAGAAGGGAATCAAACTATTGGACTAACAAATTCGATGGTAAATTTCCGACTTGACGCTTAAGAGGAAATATTATGAAGAAGAAGAGTCCACCATTTTTTTTTTCTTGTGAAACAAGTCAAAAACAAAGCCAAACATGGTGAAGAAAGATTTAAACGAAGAGAGACAGAGGATGAGATGAAGAGTGGTAACATGAGAATATTGCACGAAAGAGAGAACAATAATTTTTTGTTTAATAACGATAGATAAACTGATATGCACGACAAGCTGTCCAAACATTATATTTCGGAAGGGTCGCGTACTGTGAACAGTGTTGATTACAAACTTGGTTTCTCATTCAATTCTTTGATTTTCGAACTTAAATTTTACGAAACAAAAATAAAAATATTAAGCTTTCTACGGTCACAATTCAATCACCCAGGATAGAAACATGAATACTGCCTCATGAGTATAGAAGACATCATGATCATTCATGAGGTTCATAATTGAAGTTACAAGTTCAACAAGCAATTCATGGTGGATAAATAATCCCTCAAAGAAACTGAAAGTCGTGAAAGTAAATAAATAACATCACACTCATACTTTGGAACAAACCAAGAGCAAATAATGTTCTGCTTGAATACATAGGAAATCAGATTTGAGTACTTTAAACATATTTAATTATTCAGTTTCGTGCTGTTGCAGAAAACCCGAATGTAAATAAGAGATAAAAGGAAGAAAAATCGAACATAAGAGAATTTATGTGGTTCGGTCAAAAACGACCTACGTCCACAGGTTGGGAGAGAATTTTATTATCTGAGAAAAACTAGTACAAAAGGCGGCGTTTATGAAACCCTAGATTACATATTTATAACCCCAAACCGGTTCGGGTCGAAACCGGGTCAAATTCCTTTTTGATTCATACTTCCAAAATATATCGAGTCGGGTCATAATTCAGATCGGGTCAATAAATAATTCAAGATACTCAATACCTGCAAATATAAAGTGGAATATAAGAAGCATGTTATCCTCTCAAACAGAAAATCGAATAACTAGTACGTATATAGTTTGGAGAAATTAAAATTTGTACAAGATTATTGTTTATTGGAGTATAAAAACAACTTACTCATGATCTTCAGCTTTCTTATTTAACAGAAAAGGTGAAAGCAAGAATAGTTTAAGTACTTACTTGTATGACAAATGTGTGTATAAGCACGCGCGCGTGCATACACACACATACACACACCTCAGGAATTGTAATTTAAAGTAGATATAAGGCTTGTTATAAGCAAGTACTTACTGTTCTTCATCTTGGCCGGTAGTAATGGCTGAAGTAGTAGCTCTCTCTGTTGCTCTTAATACACAGAAAAAAAAATTTGAAAAGAGTCATGAGAATGTATACATACATCTGACAATTATAAATATAGCATTTTTTATGGAAAAATAAGTATATATGCAAGCATGTAAGCAACTTACTCGCGAACTTCGCTTGTAGTACTAGTACTAGTTCCAGAAGAAGTAACTTCCTCTACTTCTCTCAACCTAAATTTGAAAGATAAGTTATATAACTACACTTGAAAAATACTTTTCAAATATTATTGTAATGTAAATTATGAATGTTAGTAGGATAATAAAAGGAAAATGTAAGTAGGACAATAATATTGATAAATTATTCAATTATATAAGCAACTTACTCTTTATCTGTAATATTCCCGGAAGTACTAGCTCCCTCTTGCTTTTTCTGGATGTCTGTTTACATGATATGTATATATATATATATATAAATATAAAGATTCGTAAGGAATCAATATAATAATGTTTAAATCCCCAGCATAGCGGAAAGCCCAAAAAATAAAAAAAAAGAAACCCATACATAGTTGACTACATTAATAAACTAGAGCTAATGCAAAATTACATTTTGTTTCAAAATAAATTGTTGAAGCCACTGGGAGATACAAAATGAATTGAAAGTCACTAAAACAAATAAGTACAGTCACAGGACTTACCTCTCAGGATGAGGAAATTTGGCAGAGAGATGATCTCTCTTTGTCCTTCACAATTTTCATAACCAAATAAGACTCGTTGCGCATGATTAACAGTTTGAAAATCTTGAGACATTCTGAACTCCATTGGCCTTAAGTGAAAAACAAGGAATTTAAGATTTTGTAGATACTCCAGTCCGGACGGCACCTCGTTCATTTGAGGACAAGGCCAGATGAACAGTTCTTCAAGCATAGGCAATGCGGTTTCCTCCAGTATCAATGAAACCAGTCTTCTCATGTAACGGAGGAAGAGCTTCTTTAGTTTTGGAGTTTGTTTATTGAAGCAAAGTTGCTCACGAACATATGCATCTGCATCCAAGTGAAGCTCCAAAACATTGTGCATTTTCTGAAGGACTTGAAGGGGATCATCTTCTAACATTGAATAGCTAAGCCTTAGTTTAACTAGAGTACTATGAAGTTGTGTAAACCATTCTGGCAACTTTTTTAGACGCCCTTGTATGTTAATATTCCAAGGAAACTGAGGGGTTGATATCATACATTGTAAATCAACAACCTCAATTGCACCTGCTGAGCCTACAATTAGAGAGTCAAGCAGTTCCATCTTCTCAACACTGCTACACAGAGACCTCCAGTCTTCATTTCTCACACAATAAATTCCCAACGTTCTCAATCGTGTCAAGTTGTTCAATTCTATGAACAGATCACCAACTCCTTCATGGTCAACCTTGATATAAAGTAACTTTTGCAAAGCTTTTAAGAACCCAATTCCTCCCACCACTTTTACTTCTCGCTCGTCCCACATTAGCTTCCGTATCCATGTGTTCAACATTGAAAGCATAAATATTTCTCAACTTACAAAGCCTTTTGATCATGTCAGCAGGTAGCTCGCACACAAATGATCTCGTAACATCCAACGTCTCTAAGTTTTCTAACTTCGCAATGGACCTTGGAAGCACCTTCACTTTTGTTCCCCGTACACTCAAATATCTCAAGTCAAATAAGCTTCCTATCCCTTCAGGGAGTTGATTTAGATGTGAAGCACCTTCAAAATCAAGTACTTTCAAGAACTTGAAATTCGTTGCAAATATGGGCAAAATAAAGTTGAGTATCTCATCATCATAAAAAACAATAACAGAGTGGACATGAGCAAATGAAGTGAACAGAAAATCATTGTTTGAGCCATTGTTCATGATTGATAGCCGCCTTCTGATTCCTGTAAATTCTGGCTGATTAGTTCTTTTTTGCAAAACTTGACAAAAACTTGCTTCCTTTGTCTTCTTGGGAATAATCCCATGTACAAGATCATGGACACGACATCGTTTAGGTTTTTCAGTCACGTCAAGTATTGAAGCTTCAACCAAGCTTCTATTATCAGCTCATTCATTTGTTCTTGCGCAACTTCTTCTAATGTCTTATCCTCCACTGCTTTGACAAAGCCCTCAGCGATCCATCGTCTAATTAACCTTCCGTTCCTTGTAGATCGGCGACGGGGAAACATCCCGAAGTACAAAAGGCAAGATTTAAGGTAGTAAGGCAGCTCATAGTAACTGAGGGACAGAATGGTTTTGATGCTATTTAGTTGAGGATTATTCTCCAACTTTGAACTGAGACTAACATTGAATTTCTGCCACTCGTTAAGGGCATTCTGCTTTGTTGATAGAAGACCAGCAATAACTGCAATTGCAAGCGGTAGACCTTGGCATCTTCCGACAATCTCACCAGAAATCTTCTCTAATTCCTTGGGACAAAAACTATTGGGTCTAAAAGCCCTCTTACAAAAGAGTTCCAGGGCCTTCTCTTGGGGCAAACGTTGCATCCCATGGATATGGACAGAGGACAAACTTCTGCAAAACTCTGCCACTTTCATGTTCCTTGTCGTGATCAATATTCTTCTACGAACTTTATCTTCGGCTAACGCATGTTCTATATCACCCCAAAAGTCTTCTTTCCAAACATCATCGAAGATGACAAAACACTCCTTTCCATTGAAAAACTCCCTCAACATACTAATGAGTTTTCCCAAAACCATTGTATGAATTTCACCAGAAACGGATGCTTTAGTCGACTCAAAAAGCTCGCTAATCAAGGTCCTCCGTATCTCTTCTCTCCCGTATTGTCGAGGCACTTCAACCTACGCATAACAATGAAAGCTTCCTTTCGCATGATCGTAAACTTGTTGGGCAAGAGTGGTCTCGCCCGATCCTCCCGTGCCTACCACCGTGATTTCTTTGCATTGGGATAACTTATCTAACAAAACACGATCAATTCATCTCTCGCAGATTCAACACCCACAAGCCCATCTTCCAAAAGGTAGCGAGAGGTTTGTCGAGGGTCGTATGGGGGAGCAACATTTTAAGTAGCAATAGTTGCAGACCCTTGCTCACCGGAATTTAAAAATCCACTCGTCATACTTTGTTCGTGGATTTCTTTAAACCTCGCTTTGATACGACGTATCTGCAGGGCCAGGACATGGCGTTGTTTTAGTCTCGAGCAGCAGAAAAACAAAAAGGATGCAATTTGTCGCACACATTCTCCAAACCCCCTCTCATCGCAGTTAGGTGGTTGTTCTGCCCCGTGATGTGTGTACTCCGTGACAAGATCTTCAATCTGAAATGCAACTTCCCGTGGTTCTCGCACCCATGCTTTAACGCGACCGCGAATGTAGTCTCCTTGTTCTTCTGCTCTTTTATCGGCACCCTTTAGGAGAAAGTGAATTTCCTCCAAATGTTTCAATATTTCCCTGATTTCTTTATCCACATCTTTCAACAACGTCACTTCTGCTTCTATTAACGGGAGCAGCTTGTTTACAAGACTTCCTATCTGAACCTCGGCCATATGCTAACTAGTAGATATCCCTACTTTCAGCTCATCATAATTTGCTTCTGTATCAAGTAATCCATGTGCCTTTCCCAGCTCTTCCAATCACTTTCTCACTGTCAAATGTCGATAGACAAGAAGAAGAAGAAGACAAGGAAGTTAACATAGTAGCTTAATTTCCATTAACCTGACTCTTTAAATGTAGACAAATGCATAATAGGACAGTTAAAGTGTGGAAGTTATGCTTCAAAAAGCATACGTTTGAATTAGTAAATAGACAATTTATTACATTTTTTCTATGAGAAATCTTTGTACACAAACTTTAAACATTTAAAGAAAATAGCACGTGAATCACAAATAATTAACTAATTAAGGATAGTTAAAGATTAACTTACACGATTCAACTAATTACATATGCTACACTCGTGATTTGTTCTATCCAATTTAAATCTTTAATTGTTAGTATCCTACTTACATTTAAATGTGACTATTCATTTTTATACATACACATGTATTTTGAGATTAAAAATATTCATCTTATATTTTGAGTTGTATCGCATTTGTATTATCAAATTTCGAGTCTTTATTAATTCTCACGTAAAAGACCTAAGCTCCTTCAAAGAAATAAAGAAAAGAGCGAGAAAAAAAAATCCCAAATGGAAAGGGTACGTTTAGGTATTTTTCATAATTAAATCAACCTCTGAATAAAAAAAAAGGGGGGGGGGGGGGGGGGGGGGGGGGGGGGTGTGGGGTGGGGTTGGTGTGGGTGGTAAGACTTTAACCTGAATTTAAAATATAAAAAGATAAATTTAAAGCAATCCAAAGCTAAACGTTTTTTTATTTTTTAAGTGACCTCAAAATGCAGGTTGTGTTAGCGAAAAAATAAAAAACCATATACATGCGAGTATATAATCCACGCAACATATGAGAAATAAATACGGTTGGGTTTCGAAGCATATTATATACATATGTGCGTGTGTGTGTGCATGTGTGTATGGGGTTGTGTTTAGTTACATTTTTTTTTTTTTTACCTTCTTTCAGAAGTGCAAAAAGGTCCACTGCAGCAGAAGATTTCACAAAGCAATTGCTTGAATCCGTGAAGCTGATATGTTGGAAGAGTAGAGTTCAAACATACATATTGATATATACAAATAATGAAATAGAGTTGACTTTTTACAGGAGGACAAAAACAAAGTTGAGTTTTTTCTACTTGAATGCCAAAAACACACAAAGACACAAACATCCGTACTGTGGAGCGAGCCCAAATGTAACAATGCATACATGTATATGTAAAGCATACACGCAACGATATATATGTAACAAAGCTAATAGGAGAGTGCAATCTATGCAAACGGCTATCTTTTACCTTTTCCTCTATGCATGTATTTCATTCAGCAGCACACGGTCTTGATAATATGAGAAAATGATCAATTGCATCACCAATTGAAAGAGGAGATTAAGAAGATATAAATGCTTAAAAGAGAAGGGAAATTTAAATGAAGGATAATTAATAAGTAAGAGCTGGAAATTTCTGGATGTCCACATCTCAAAGTTGACCAATGAATGGAAATAACATTCTCATATTACCAGTGGTACTTGAGAAAATATTTTTGTAATTATAGGCTTAATCTTGTAGGCTTATATAATATGGTATATAATTGAAAGTGCAGTTACAAGTTTATAGTAGTGTGATTTTGATACTAATAATTGTGTAATTGATTTATTTGATATAGAATAATTAATTATACAGATTATTGAAACCTACATTATATATGTCTAATTGGTCCCTTTACTAGCTTGATATAATTTGTCAACAAATGGTAATTTATTGGGGTTTTCATTCTGGTTTTAATTCTTCGACTTAGTGAAGAGAAAAGATCACCTTCCTACAAGTATAGGCATTTTTACTAAGGGTAGAATGAGAATTTTGTTTTATTTAATTAATTGGATAAATATTTAATTTGTATAAATATTTACTTGGAAGATAAAATTTGAAATTTAAATGAATTATACTTACTTTTTGTGATAAATTTGAGATTAATTTAAAGTAAGAGATATGTATAAATTAATTATTTAAATAATTAATTTAAATATCTAAATAATCTTATTTAAATAAATATTTTAAATTAAATGCAGTAATTATCCAATTTAAATTTGAATTGAAATAAAATCTTATCCTTGTCTACACATGGTAGGCATTTTCCACTAGGATAAGGCAAGAAAAAAGATTTTCTCTTTATTAATTTTACTTGGATAATTATTATATAATTGTTTAATTTAAATAAAATTGTCATGATTTTATTTTGAATTTAAATTGAATTTATGAAACATTATCCATGCGAATAAAATCATAAAATAAATAGAGATTGATATTTAAATCAAAATAGAGATTGTATCTCATGTGGGTAATTTGTTGGTGCTCTCCTAGGGAAGAAAAACACCAACTTTGAGTGGAAGGAGAGAGAAAAATCTTTTTCAAATGTCCTGTTTTAAATTTGAAATCCACTAAGTTCATTCAGATCACAAACTCTAAGGTTAGCGAGTTTATTATTATTCTTTCATTATAGTACTAACAAGCTACAATAGTTTTAAGTAGTTAGAAGGAGAAAGCTGTGTACAAGTACGAATTAAGAGACCAAGTATCCAGATATTCTACCGTGTAGAAATTAGAGAATAGTAAAGAAAGTTAGTTGGTTGAAGTTTTATGGGTCACCTTCTTTGGCATTCCTATCATTCTCTTCAAGGTATATAAATTGTTGAATAATTTATCATATATGACAATACGAGTTAGTACAATCCAAGAAAATTTTTTAAAATTTCACTGTATAAAATGCCTTATTTTTCCTACACTATCATTATTATTTTATGCAATTTTGTTTATTAATAATATGAGTCTATACTTATAAATATACGTGCGTATTGTGGCATTTTATTCGAACAACCAAGTGCAGCCAACCAATACAGGTTGATGCTTAGTGTCATTTTCACGTGTCCCTTAAATAGCCACCATGTAAGTACACCCGTTGAAGTATTTTGATCAGATTGGAGTGCATCGGACTTTTATCATTAATAGCTTGGACGCCCCATTTCTTGACGGATTATACTCAAGTTTCATCAATTTCTTTTGTACACTTTCTTAACAGATTCCATCAGCCAAGTTTAGGTCTCACTTAGGAATTAAGTGAGTCGATCTTGTAATTTGGCTGAAGTTCATGATTTCAAAGTACGTAGCGGCTTCCGAATCAGCAAAGATAAGTGTTGCTAAATTAGAGTGTTTGACTTATATATATATATATGTTTCGTATATATTAAGGAGTACATATTGTAGACTGTAGTTAGACTTAGTGCTATTTAGATTATAGTACTGAATGAATGTAGATAGATGGTTGTAATTATATCTGACGATAAATGCCCATTGTAGACGTTGTACTCTTGCTATCTCTATTTAGGACTAGTGAACAGCACTAAGTTGATTATATATGCGATATTGACGTTTAGAATGGAAAATTTTCAAGTTTGGGAATTTATTGTATGTTAGTTATATTGAGAGTTCTTACTTCTTAGATCTGGAGTTTCGAGAAATATTATATAAGGCTAGTTTAATAAACTTTACAGCTAGTGGTTTTATTTGCTTTACATATAAGCATGAATCTCTACCTAAGTACCATGTTGTTAGCTGAGACTTGAAACTTTACTTTAGAAGATTTTACTTGTAAACATGAGTTGTTTTGTTCTAGTTAGTTTATACAGTTGTTTCAAGTCTCTACTTTTATAATTTAAATATTGGAAGCTATTATTTTCTCTGTGAACGGGTCGGTATATTAAGCTTCATGCACAGTAATAATAATTTTATGGTTTATATTAAAGGTCCATGGCTAACGAGTTATTTACCGTGTATATATTATTGTTATATTTATTGCAAGGCAAGTTAAGTAGATTCTTTAACTATATCACATGATTAATGATAAAATGTTCCGTATTTATGTGACTATGTTTTGTATTTTTGTGACTATGTTTTATATTTCTATTTGATCTTATGGGGTTTTTTTGCTGAAGCTACAGAGAATGGTGTGGTATTAGATTATAACACCCAAATTGAGATGGTGTTTAAAACTCTTTCGAAGATTTTGTAGGCTTTAAAATTACATATAACCTTGGAAGTAAAGAATTAGGACTCATTAAGCTCATGAGATAATTGCAAACTTATGAGCTTATGATTAATGATAGAGTACTGGTTCAAGCAAAGGAAGAGGCTAACTTGGCTATGGCTATATCTTATAATCTCTTGGGGAATAAGAAGAAAAAGCCAAAGCCTAAGAAGCAAGGGTTTTCTAGTTCTTCTATTTCTCCTGTTTCGGATGGGAAGAAAAAGAAGAAGAACAAGAAACATAATGACCCTAAAAAGTTAAAGTACTTCCACTGTGGCAAGATTGGCCACTTTAACAAAACTTGTGAGAAATTCCTAGCCATCAAAGGCAAGGAAGATAAGGATTTTCTTTATTTAGAAGCTTATTTGGTGGAAGAGTTAAAAGACACTTAGATTATTGATTCGGGAGCTACTAATTATGTTTATAGTTTTCTACAAGGGTTCAAGAAAACGAAAAGTGTACATGATAGGAACCTCTCGTTAAGAACCGACAATGAAAGCTTGGTGTTAGTAAAAGCAGTGGGATGCATGCATCTTTATTTTGATGAATTTAGATTTATTTTATTGAAAAACTATTTTTACGCTCCTAATTTTAAAAGGAATTTTATTTTGGTTACTTGTTTAATTATATATTCTTATTTAATTTTATTTAATAAAAATAAAGTTGGATTTTCTAACCCGATTTTTTAAGGGAAATATTCTACAAGTTTTAGAAAAATGAATTAAAATTCTTAGATCTAATTTTCATTTAATTTAAATAAAAAATTATTTTTCAAAAATGTATTATAGCTTTATGACTAAAATTTGTGAAGATTCGATCTTGGTTTCCTTTCTATTAAAAGGAATTTAGATAAAACTTGATCCAATGAGTATTAATTAAGTAGTTTTAGAATGAATACTTTATATTTTTGAAAAACATGGATTTTAAAGAGTACTTTATGTGACAACCGAGAAATTTTGCTGTTCTAGGGAAATATGTATATTGTATGTACAATATCGAGAAAAGAGTCAAGACGACATTTTCTCAACCTGAAACTGATATATTTGGAATTAGGATGCTCAAATTAGTCAATTGAGCACAAAACAGAAATTTCAACCAGGAATGTGAAAAATAAGCAGTATCGAAAATTGGTCGAGATGACCTCGGATTAAAATAAAACTGATAAATTTGGATTCAGCATGTCCAAATTAGTCAGGATAGCCCAAGTTAAAAATTTTGAGGAGAAGAGTATAAATAGGAAATCTTGGGGGTTAAATTCAAAAATTCCCCATAAAATTCGAAAAATCCGAAATTCTACCCCCAAAATTCTCTCAAATGTGAACAGTGACCAACTTTCACATACGACCTTCATTCACGACAATGCTGGCATCGTTGGAAAGCTCTCGCCGAGCTGAGTCCAACGTTGGGTCGACGCGACGAAGCAGCCGCCGGAGCAAGCCGCATGCGCCACCCGAAGCCCGCCAGAGCCGTGAATTTTAAACGGCCGATTCTTCGCCGTCTGGCCATTGTTTGCCACGAAACCAGTCCCAAAAGGTTCGTGGTGAAGAGTACTACAAAACCCATGTGGTGGTTCATGACAACAACCGCCGTATCGTGCCGACCAAGCTTCAAGAAATCCGTGGGAGCTGCCATCGATTTTCATCGATTCCGACCAAATTGAAGAGAGCCACCGGTGCAGAAATGGTCGTGGGGTTATGGGGAGCAAAAGCCCTCAACCAATTTCGAGAAAAAAGTCTGGCACGGCGAAGTTCCACCGTCGCCGCCGTGGCCGTAGCTTTCGAGGGGGTTTTCCGACGATAGGGGCCTCCAAACATGAAATTGAGGCCACCAATGGATTCCTCTCGTCGAGCTCTTCAAGATGGGCTACTCACTTGCCACCGTCGCCGCCGTCAACCGCCAGTCAACGGCGAGTCAACGCCGGTCAACGACGGTCAACGTTGGTCAACAGCGACCGTTGACCAAATTTTGAAGATTGGCCCGTTGGCCTATTTTCGATGTTCCGGACCATCCGCAGAGTCAGATTTGCAAAACGGAACTCCAGATGCAACGAACCAAAGAATAAAGTTTATACGATCGAGACCGAACGGCATTTTTGGTATAATCTCGACCACTCTTGTTCCTTAATTTACTAATTGAGATGAATGTATGTTAATGTGATGTATTGATATGAGAAATTGTAAAAGAAAGAAAGAAAGAAAAATAAATGAAATAGCAGATATGAAAAAGTACGAAAATGTGTAAATTTTACGTAAAAAGTGTGTAACTTTTACGTAAAATTAGGCCTCCGGTATAGTATGTAATAGATTAGATCAGGTTAGATAGTTTTGAGGCGTTTCCTAAACTCCGGGAGCCTAAAAATTAAGAGGAAATGCTGCCGAAATTTTTAAATGGTGTAAATGGCATTTCTGGAAATAAGGGTTTAAAAATATGATCGAGCAAGTAAACCCGAGCCCCTTATGAATTAAAAATGAAAAATGGAAAAAAGGATGTTTTAAGAATTGTAAAATGACCTTTGAGGCCTAAAATGTAAGAAAAACAAAAAATCGACTTTTATGTCGGAATAGAACTTTCCGAGGGCCAGGAATAGTAAAAATTGTGAAAAATATAGAAATTTATCTGGAAAAGGTCCGGTAAGTTTTTAAAAGTCAAATTGATGATTTTTGAGCTTGAAAAATTCAGTCTAAGCATTAAAACAAGAAAGTTAAGATTCAAAGACCCGTCAAGGACAAAACGGTCATTTTGACCAAAAATTTCAGAAAGTTAGGAAAAGAGTCGTTAAAGCCTAGAATATAATCTTAAGGCTTTAATTAAAGTTTTAAAGGCCAAAGTCAAGAGTTAAGCATGAAAAATAAGAAAAGTTCCGATAGGGGCAAAATGGTAATTTTGCCAAAAGTTTACAGAAAAGTTAAAAATGAAACATTGAGCTCCTAAATTCCTTATTAATGAATAAAACGTAGTATTTTTACGTTCTATAAAGTTTTATATATGAAATAAAAATTTTAAATAACCGTTAATTTTTCGGTTATAGGAGTTCAATGGGACAGTGATGATGGACTGTCGCGGAACCATAGAAAGTTGATGTTAACAGCATTGAGGTAAGTTCAGACATTTAATTGTCTGTGCATGAACAAATTGATATGGTTATGTTTAGGTAGAAAAATATATTTTTTCCCTAAACTATATAATTGTTGATTTGTGATTGATGACGGGTGCACAACTATTGGTATAGTTGTGTACTAGACTGTATGGTTTATGGTATGACTGTGTAATTTATACTATTGTTACAATTGTTTCAAATTCACGGGAATCTGATTCTCTATACTGTCATGATTGCATTGAGTATTTGCATGCCTTATAATTAATGAGGTAACCTCCCAAGAGTGTGAGGTATTGTTTTAAAGAAACGATGAAAATAATGAGAATAAATAAATTAAGTATAATTTATATACTATTCTGTTTATGTTATAGGTTTAGATGAGAGGTTCCAAACTTACTGGATTCCATTTTTATGATTCCAGTTATCACGTTATGATCATAGAGCAGTATTAATGCTTGATTAGTTACAGCATTAAATATATGATGTTTACAGTCTTTAAGACTGCACAAATCTGAGTACAGCTACTATACTAGACTACGAAAAGTTAATATACTGCACAGTAAAGATGTTATTGTATGTACACTTAAACATTAAACAACAAGATAATGAAAACCTAATGTTTTGGCATACCAGCCTCTCGCGAGGGGAGGTTATTTCATGTTGAAGCAGAAAACATAGCACAGATAAGGGAGAACCAGGGTAGCTCCCAGGCCCCTCTACAGCGTGCTTTTCGGTACGATCAAAACGGGCCCATACAGAGATAAAGTACAGATAAGATAATAAATGAACAGAATAAATCGAAAAATTGAGCATAAAACACTTAAGACATAATTGTTGTGTTTGATTGCAATGTTTTGCACAAACTTATATGTTATGCGCATTTGTATATGTATATGTTTATAAATTACATGTTGTGCTAATTATTAAAGATATAGCACTACGGGCGCGAGGCCCATACAGTTTAACGGGCACGAGGCCCATACAGTTTAACGGGCGCGAGGCCCATGATATATAGGGCGCGAGGCCCATACAGTATGACGGGCGCGAGGCCCAGGGCGCAAGGCTCATAAATTAAAAGCAAAAAGTGATGTAATGAAAGAGAGAATGAGAAATATGAAGAAAAGAATAAATGAGTATAATATGAGCACTACCACATGATGTGATGTTTGTGCTAACCCTATATGTGATGTTATGTTACTATATCAGAGTAAAGTTTTAAGAGATGTCATGGGTGACATCAGAAGATACCACTGTTATTACAGTTGGTATATTTATAGTTATTCTAATTTTATAGAATACTAATAGTTATCACAATTTATGTGATTATTTGTCATTGCATCAGAGTAAAGTTTTAAGAGATGGCTTGAGTGACATCTGAGTATACCACTGTTATTACAGTTGGTATGTTTATAGTTATTCTAATTTTATAGAATACTACTAGTTATCACAAATTATGTGATTATTTGTATTAATGCACGATATATTTTTAGTAATTATATACTACAGATAGTATATATGTTTATATGACAGAATATAACAGTATAATATACTGTTTTATGATTTATGTTTTTATGTTTGAACTTATTGGGCGTTTAGCTCACCAGTTTGTTCGTGTGCAGGTAACAAAGTTAAACAACCTGCCATTTGAGTTTATTGAGATGCAAGACTGGTGGAATGGGTTGCGAATGTCATGTCAAAGGTTATGGACCCGCTATGCTTAATCCGTCAGATAGAAAGAGAGTAAGTGTAAGTATGTATATATAAAAAAAATTATGCACCTTTTTATATCAATATGAAAAGAACAAATAGTAGAAGTAAGAATAGATGTCAAATGACGGGCCCGCGCTAGGCGGGGTGTCACACTTTATACACTGTGAAAAATGAATGCTTTATACTTTATAATTTTGATACAAAGTTAAATGAGATTAAATTCCCTTATATATTTAAAGATTTGAATGCGTAATAATCTTATAATCATATTTAGTAAGGAATTACTTAGACTAAATTTTTATTCCATTTTTATTAAAAGGAAGTTAGATAGGATTATATCCAATAGGACTATAAATTTAATATCATTACGGATATATTTTTACATAGAAAAATTTAGACTGCCGACTAGTGAAAAAGTTATGCATAAGGTAAGTACAAACCTTACCTATAATATGGAAATGTTAAATATTTTCCAATAAAGTTTGTATGATATGCTATGTTATATGTTTGCCATGTTTTCAAGTGAGTCGCGTTTTCAAGCATGCCATGTTTTTAAGTAAGCCATGTTTGAAACATCACATGTTTCAAGTGAGCCATGTTTTCAAATATGTTAAGTTTTTAAGAAAGTTATATTTTAAAAATGACATATTATTAAAAACATGCAATATTTTTATGATAATGCCATGATTTCAATTATACTATAGTTTATGAAATTGTCATGTTTTATGATTTTGTCATGTTTATCATATTATGCCATATAATCATGTACATTCGTTATGATTAATACCATTATAACATAAAATTTAGTTTAATAAGTAAGACTTTTAAGTAGAAGTATTGCATATTACATACTCACATAAAATAACAAGATTAGGATAAGATAAGTGTGACATCCCCTGCCTCGTGCAGGGAATCCCACGCTTTTTTACATCATACTTCCGTTTTTTCTTTTTATATAACCATTTTGTAGTAAATTTGTGGAAATTTTTTTTTAAAACCCATAGTCGTCTACATATTTAGTTGTATAAAACTTTTGAAACCGTAATACTATAACTTGAAAACTATCTCTTACTATTTATACAACTTTAGCAAAATATTGTCTTGGAACTATTTACAGTTTAACATATAGGTCCAGTCTATACTATATCATACATATTCTTTATCTTTCCTTTTTTTTTCCTTGAGCAGCAGATAAGCTTGGCAAGTCCATAACCTTTCTCATAACACCGGCATTCCATCCTTCAGCCTAATCCGTTCAGTGATGCTCAGGTTATAGGCTGCTTACCTCAATTACCTGAACATGAACAAACGAGTAAGCTATAGCCCATTAAGTTCAGACATCACAGTTTAAATATATAAACATTACAGTCTAACTTAACAGTCATATCTTGAGTTCATTATGCTAAATTATTATCTTATCTGTCATCTGTCTTTATAGGCCCTTTTTGGTCGTACCATATTACGTGCAGTAAGAGGGACCGAGGAGCGACTCTGGCTCTCCCTCATCAGTAGTCTGTCTGTCATCTGTAATAAAATAACCTCCCCTGGCGAGAGGTCGGTATGCTAAAAAAATCTCATGTTCTTGTTACCATCTTGCTTACTATTTAGTCATAATACTATGAACATTATATACTTGATTATGTGCTTAATTAGTCATTAATATTGCTTTACAGTCATAATTCATACGATAAAATCAAACAGGCATGATTGGGACTAGAAATGAGGCACAAAGCTCAAGTTAGAAATTTTAGAATAGTAGAAGCGCCTGGCCCTTGAATGCTAATGTTGCGATATTTTTAAGTATGCAAAATCGTAAATGAACGGTGTTAAGTTTTAATAGTACAATGATGAGAAGGGTTGTCGAATTCACAGGGAAAAATATTTAAATCTTATTAAATACTATAATATGAAAGATATCAAATTTATTTAAAAACTGATTAAATTGAATTATAAAGTTAAATAAATAAATAAAAAGAAATAATTAACGAAATAAATAATAAATGACAATTTGCAAAAGAACCAATATGATTAAACACTAGAGATTTGATTTCACCTAACCTTCAACTATGTTTTTCATGCCAATCACCAAATTATTTTCCTAGTTTATAAACCAAGAATCCTAATATATTTAATTCCCTCTTCCGAGTGCTAAGTCAAATGTATTCCTAATTCTCAATTTCCACATTCCTACACCAAAACTAAGAAATAAAAATCCCTTAAGAACTTGATTCTCTTGAATGGTTTCCAAGGCAATTAACTGTTTCCCAACTAATTAATTAGCCTAAGTTATTCTATCCATGTTCCAATTCAATATCCCCCCCCCCCCCCCCGAGTGCTAAACCTCAAATTCAAAATCATCTAAAAGTTGATCAAAAATTTAGAAGCATTAAGAACAGAATAGAACAAATAAAATGAATAGAAAAATTAAATAAATAAAAATTGGCACTCAAAACATAGTATCTGGCTAGGCTACATCAAATCCCTAACTAAAAATTTAGCCAAGCATGTTCAATCTAAAAACAACCATTGTGTTCATCATATCAACAATAAAGAGAAAGAAAGGAATTAAGAGATGAAAACTCTTGAGAAGCCGTCTTCAATCTCCAAATCCACCTCCTCTAGACTTGAATGGCCTCCAAGCTCTCTCGGATTCGTTCCTCTGCCAAAAGTCCTCTCTTAGGTCGAAACTTGGCTATTTATATGAGAAGCACTGACCTAAAAAGTCTTAAAATGCACGACATAAAAATCGTAACTTGCCACGGTGGAAAAGGAACTTGTCGCGGCGAGTTTCGGGCTTCAAAATTCGTCGACATTTTACGTGAAACTCACTGCAGTAGAAAAGAATCTTGCTGCGGCGAGTTTGATTCTGCTCAAAACACTCATCGGGTGCTTTTCTCACTGCAACCAAACGGAACTTGCCACAACTTGATCTTTTAGCTTTAGAAACACTCCCAAATGCTTGAATCACCTACTTATTCAATTGTAAACCAAATACACCAAAATACCAAACATAAACTCAGAAAAACCAATAAATTACCGATGGGAAATATATGGTAAATGTGCCTTATCAGCTAGCGCCTGGCCCTTGAATCAGGATTACACATAAAATTTTGACAGAGAGCTCAGCACCTTGGTGCTCCATCTCTAGAGCCTGGCACTCCTTCACATCGGTGCAAGTGCCTAGCACTCTATCCCTCCTGGTGCTCCTTCAGCAATTTTGACATCCAAATATGGCCAAGAGTTCAGCGCCGGGGTGCTCCATGCCTAGCGCCTGGTGCTTGACTTCGGCTAGGTTAAATTTTTAACATCAAACTAGCATAAAACTTAGCTCATTCAATCTCAATTCACCTTAGAGTATAATTAAGACATTCTAGGACCAAAAACCTATACTTTTACTAATACATACTCACATCGTATCAGTACACACTCGTGTACTTGCCAAATTTTGGCGTTTCAGCATCACAATCACCTCAGAATACTCTTCTAGCAAGAGGTGGCTAAATAATTTAAATAACATACACATTTCTACACAACATATGCATCAAGTTGCTCGTGTTCAGTCGGTTAAATGTCAGAATTTACTAGAAATCTACTAAGGTTTCCTTGGTTTGATACCTTCGTTCTGCCCTCTCATCTCCAGTCGCTGTCCTATGACGAAACAATTCAACATTAAGTGGAATGTTCATAGGTTAATACTAGAACATTTTAATACTTTACTTATAAACTTTGTCATCCTTAAAACATTTAACTCTAGTTATAATCTGAAAATTATGGTATTATAACGGCTTAAATTTCTACTTTCCCACTATGCCAAAACTACACGAAATACATCATTTGGCATAGTTTTCCTTATGTACCCGCTCAAAATCCCAGTACATAACATGATTTCATCCTCCTATACAAAATGAGAACCCATAGTTACAAAACCTAGGTTTCTGATTCTAACTTTACCAACCTTAAAATCACCTCTTTTTCTTTCTCTTTTCAACATCTATACTCACAAACAATTCATATCCAACTTTCAGCATCATTTTACCAAAGTTCTATAAAGGTTCCCATCTCTCCATTCACGTCCACATAATGAACCCTAAGCAACCGAAATCATTTTCAAATTCTAACCTTACAAACATTTCAAAACCAAGCACAAAAACATAATTTTCACTTGATTTTCACCAAAGCAACTATAATAAACTCAACCCCATTTTTGTTCCTCAATTCCATAAACATTGAAACATTTGAAAAACAACATTAAAGCTTGATTTTGAACTACTTACTTGGCCCTTGGTGTGGAACTCCCTTAAATTTGAAGCTTGATTCACTTTTTCTCACAAATTTTGCAAGTTTTGAGATTTTTGAAAATTTTGAAAGCTTGGAACGTGGGGAAGATGAAATGTAGAGAAATTCTGTGTTTTTGGCTATAAATGGACATGAATAACAGATGGGAAATGTTATAAAAATATCTTGGGAGCCTTCTTGTAATTTTCTCAAATTTTAGGTTCAAAATGTAATTTTTATGGGGGCATTTTTGTAAAATTTTTGGAGCTTTCCTAGATGGTTTTCTAGGTATTCCTCTCCCCTTTCTCCATGTGCATGAGCAGCTAAAGCAACATTAATTGTTGCTTAATTCTTTCTAAGTCAAATTTTGTCAAAATTCACGAAAATTACTCTACCATTGGATCAAAGTAAAATTTGATCTCACCCCTTGAATTCTCATGATGATAAGCAAATATTATTTGTTTATATAGTATAAGCTTTGTTCTAATCACAGTCTAATTTTCATCTGTCGAAAATTTGACCGAAAAGTTAAACTGATCAAATTTTACAGTTTTCCTTCTGGAATGCTACCAAAGCTTTCCATTTCATTCATACCTTTTAAAACGCTCCATAAACCCTAGATATTTCATTATTTCCTATCTCGGATCTACGGTTAGAATATTTCCAATCTCAAAAAATTTCTATTTTTTGATACTGAAAATGCACTGTCTGAAGCATTTTGGTCCAACAATCGTTACAGTCACTGTCTTCTCACTTCAACGTTGTCATAAAACATTTATAAACTCTAATTAATTATTCGAATACTATTTATACATTTCTGTCATATTAGTACATATCTGTTTATATTATATATTAATTTCGAGAACAATAAAAGTCTCGGCTGTCACAATAAGTAAATAGTGTCATACCAACCTCCAAACTACGAGAGGATTATGTGCATATTATGTTATGTTTTAGATGAATTCCAGTTTGATCTTGGTGATGTTAGGGGCTTTGCAAACCCTAACTCCCCGTTGATCATGTGCACCTGATACATACACAAACGGCCCATATGTAAGGCAAGATAATATGATCATAATGAAGAATAAGAGAATCATAATTGAGAATAATGAGAACATACATTATCATTCCCATAATGAATTATAAATGAATCATGCTTAATATTCTATGCATGCGATGTTTTGTGAGATTATGTTTATACGTATTGAACGAAGACTTATCAATTATATTTATATTATAAATAAACAACATACAACATAGTCCTTGGAAGGCAACTGCGAACGAAGATGTTGAGCAAGCGAAGGCGGTGTAAGAGAACATTACGTAGATTTTTTGCAAAAGTTATTAATATGTTGTTAAACATATAATTATATATGTAGTAGTAAGTTTCTAGTCCATAAGATTTTACGTGAAATTACTCTCATATATATGAATAAATTATTTTTGTAAAAGTTTAACCCATGAAAAATTTTTATGTTAAGTTGTGATAAAAAAAATTAAAAAAATTATTATGAAATTTTAATAATAACTCCAAATATCTATTAGTAATTAAAAATTAAAGATTAAGTTTAAATAATTAAATAAATCACTACATTATAGGTAAGCACATAATTAATAAAAAAAAGAATGATTAGTCACTTTTTTTTTTCTATTTTCATTTAATGCAGGGTAAACATGTCCTTCTAACATCATTATTTCACACATTGAACACATAAAGTGCAAAGTTAATCCAAATATACAATAATTTCAATCCTTTCACCTTTTTTTTTTAATAATCTGACATCGAATATTTTTATTAGGTTTTTGTAATTTTCCAAACTAACATGGAAATCAACTTTCTACATCTTCTGTTCTTAATATCAGTTTAAATATATCACTGTCTTTTATAATAAATAATTGGCTCACGCCTTATCCGTGGTCTTGTTTTGTCCTATAAGTGAAAAAAAAAAAAAAAAAAGGCGTGGTGTGTATCTATGCCTCTCTATTTCACTTTAATTCATAAGTGAAAATATCAGTAAAAAATTTTAGTTAAAAGAAAAGAAAAGAAGGAAGAAAAAAAAAACCAGAGATAGATAGTGTTGGATGCATCAAAATCGTATCTCCTTTTTGCATTCTCTCAAAAGTTTTGAAAACTTTGTTCCAATGAAATACACAGGTCAACCTCACCGATGCAGAAGATTGAAAGTACAACTAAAACAGAAAATACCTCATTAATGAAGAGAGGAAAAAATGAGGATTTATTTTATCCCAACAATAAAATAAGCTTAAAAGAAATATTAACCCGAAGAAATTGGTGGAAAAAGAAAAAAAAAAAAAACTTCAAAGTATCCTCTCAGTGTTCCTCCTCCAGAGCCTTACTTAGCTTAGCCAAGTTTCATTAATCGGCGCAATCATTTTTTTTAAATATTGACTATATGCATTTGAATTTTCAATCACCTATATTTGATTGTTAATATATATATATATATATATATTGCAAACTTGACCTTTTTGGTCTTTGTCTCTGGCAATAATTCAAGCCAACCTATTGGGTCTAACTTTTGGCGGGAGAAGATATTTTCTTCGGCCTCACGTGGTATGACTTTGTACGAAGAATGGAGGATCACAATTTTGCTGAGACATTGTAAATTTACCAGATAAAGCATGTCAGACAAATTTGAAAAAAAAAATATAAATAGATTTTCATATTTTTCTTCGGCCTCACATGGTGATGGTATGCCTTTGTACGAAGAAAAGAGAATCACAATTTTGCTGAGACATTGTAAATTTACAAGACAAAGCATGTCAGGCAAATTTGGAAAAAAAAAAATAAAAATAGAAAAGAAACATAAAAATAGAAAAAAAAATCAACAAAAAGGATCTGCAAGAAAAAAAAAAAAAGAGGCGAAAAGAAAAACAAAAAAGATAAAAGGACTAAAATAAAAGAAATTTATCAATAAAAAAAAAGACTAAAATGAAAATGAAAAATTGATAAAAAAGAGGAGATCAAAAATTTAATAACAAAAATTTTCATCAATATGTAAACATATTACGTTTGCATTACATTTAAACACATTATATTAAATAGATTTTGTATTTAGATAAAAAAAATATTTGCTTTATATTTAATTACAATGTGTATTTAAATGAAAAATATTTGAATTGTATTTCAAAAATAAAAAGTTAATATAATTTAGTAAAAATAAATAGAAAAAATGAGATAAAAAGAGAATATGATGTGAATGAATTTTAAAAGATTTATTTTTAAAATATTTTAAAATAATAAATATATTTATAATACTATAAAAAAATATTATATTTGAACATAAAATTTTTATATTTAAGTAAAAATTATATTACATTTAAATATAATACGAACACAATATAAAAAATAAATACTTCAATAGTTTTGAACGAATATTTAAATGTACAGTAACACACTTTGACATTTTTATTATGTATAGATTACTCAATTGCAAAGGGCTAGTCAAAGCTTTTTGAAATAATAATAAGGCTGTTTTTAGGTTGAAGGGTAAAACAGTCCATTGAAAGTGATGATTCAGGATACAAAAAGTTGTTTTGGGCTTATCTACAGGGTTAATTCCCAATTACCAAAAATCTACCTTAAGGTCAAACTTTGAAAATATTTTCGCATTGGCTAGGTTGGAAAATAAGACTAATTTGTTTGGTAATGGAAATTTGTTGTCAGAAATGAATTGGTTTAAAGGCTTGTAATTAATAACAAGTCTTTATTTACCTCTTACCTGTTCTGATCTCTTGTTTACGTAGAAGGCATGGCACGTCCAATCTGAATTTGTTGGTTCAATGAGACCCTGGTTCATCAGTTCTTCACATTCTATCATGGCCATTTTCTGGTATTCTGGATTCATCCCTAGATGGCTTGCCTTGGTAGGATTAATGTCTTCATTCAGCTTGAATGGTAGGTTGATGAAGAATTCTTCATTTCTCCACAGGGGATGATCACATTTTGTCAAGAATTCGTCATGAGAATTTGCACAGGACTTTTGGATCAACCTGATTTTGTGTTGCCCAAATGAATCCTGCATTGCTTGGAACTGATTTGGGAGAAATTCTCAAGGTGCAAACTGATTTTTGAAAGCAAGGTCAGCTGGAAGGATTCTCAATCCTTTGCACTTCTGGTAAACATCAAACCCTATGATAAGATCTTTCCCCGAAAGACTCGATTCTATGACTTTGTGAATAACCGAGCATTTTGGAAAGAACCTAATCTTGATTGGTTTGCTGATTAGATTCGTGCTAAAAATATCTCTATTAGCAACATGAAAGAATTGTTTCTCCTTTTTCCATAATGTTGGTGGAAGTATCTTGGGATTCATCATGGAATAAGAGGCACCTGTATCGAAGAATGCTGTCACTTGAATAGGTTTGGAATATTTGCTGGGGAGTATCGTCACCTTTATTGTTGGCTGTACCAGAGTGGCTGAGTGGGCTGGAGGAGCATCTTTGTTTTTAATCAGGAGTTGTTGAATAGCACACAGCGTCTCAGACCCGACTTCATCATATGTTGATACAATAGATTCCAGATCATGATCTTGTAGATCAATCTTTGTGAGTTTTTCTGTGTGGGAAATGAGATGGGCAGACTTTTCTTTGGGATAATTTTTAGCAAAATGACCTTTTTCTCCGTAAATGAAGCATCTGTCCTTCTTTCTGTAAGAAGTTTTTCTCCTTAGGAACTTTGGAGGGCCTTTTCTTTGTTTTGTTGAGAATCGGAAAGTCTTGAATTTCCTATGCTTCCTGGTTAATCTTCTCTCTAGGCATTTGTATGAGGATTCTCCTTCTTTACACTTAATCGTTAAGTGTTTATGACTGCAAACCTTTGAAATTCTTTTGGATTGCTTGATATATTCCTGTAAAAACTTGTTCTGTGAGCACATTTTTTCTAAGGCCTTTAGAACAAGCTGGAATAATTCTCTAATGGTTACCGTCTTTAAATCTTTGGAGGTTGCTGCAAGGAGCCTTATAGTTTCTTCTCCCAGAGATTCTGGGATTGAGGACAAATATGCCTGTTTGAGATTTGGATCATTAATCCCACCAATTTGGTAGAATCGTTTGGTGATCCTTTTGTGATGTTTCTCAAGATCACTTCTGTCCATAGAACAGCATTTAAGTTTGAAGAACTTTGCTATTAATCTGTCAGTAATCTGATCATCCTGACCGCAGAACTCAATGTAGATTTGTTGTAGTGCTGCTTCTGCTGATTCTGCTTGGAAAAACTGGAGTTGCCTGTATTCTCCGAGGCTTATCCACCAATCTTAAAGAATACCAGTAAGTCTTGATGTAAATCCAAGGAGCACGCTTTTGGTGTCAGATCTTGGTTTTTTGTGATTCCAGCAAGATCCAGGCTTTGAATTCCTAGAACATTTCTCTGCATCTGGTTGGAGGAAGATCATCTATGGAGAAGACTAAAAACTTAGTCTTATCCCCATTTTTAGGCATTCTGTGATTGCTGGCATTTTAGGGTTGCTGTTTTTCATCAAGTACTTCGTCCTCATCATCAGGTGGTTCCTCATACACAGGAGTAGAGGTACTGGGTTGAGCCATGAGTTGAGGGGAATCATCTGGGTCAGTTGATTCAGATTCAAGCTCAGTTGAAGAGTTACTTATGATGTCTTTAATAGAACTCAATTGTTCTTCAGAACTTTCTGAATCTCCTTGTCCTTCTGAACTCCATGAGCCATCTGTTTGCAGCTCTTCTGATCTTTCAGGTGTATGGTGCTGCAAACAATCAACCATCATCTGGCCTGTCGAAAGGACTGGCTCTTGGATCCTTAAAGCTTGTTGATATGTCTTTTCTAAAACTTGAGAAGGCTATTGTGGCGTCTCGAGTGGTTCAGTTGGTTGGGTCATCTTCTCCTTTTTTTCTTTCTTCTCTTCTTTTCCTTTCCTTTTCTCTATCTTGATCTTCAAGAATCTTCTTGAGACGAAGAATTGAGCTTCCAGAAGAGGTTGGAAAAGGCTGAGGTTCTTTAGTCATCATTGTGAATTGCCAAGGAATGGGTTCTTCTTACAGCTGTCTCCATTTTTTAGTATGAAGAGCTTCAAATTGAATTTTTAAATCCTTCATCTCCCTTTCTGTTTCAGTAAAAAAGTGCATTGGAACGGTGTGGTTTTTGATCATCCACATCAATTCTTCATGAGTTTGCTAAATTTTTACTTCTAGTTTTTTAAGAACAGAATTCTGGGACACCAGGGAGGATGTTTGCTTTTCAATTTGCTTCAAAGTTCTTCCTTGGGCCATTAGAGCTTCCGTCTACCAATTTAGAACTCGTTCAGCAGGAGAAATTTCTTTTAGAACTCCATCAGCGTCTCTGGTGGTTGGATCTAGAATCTTTGGCTGATGATTGGAGGTTCCCTGTTCTTCTTTCTTAGAGAACTTTTGAAGGGGAAGAAAGTCCTGTTCATATGATGCAGGTTGCATCATATGAGCTGGATCAGGCATTGGTGTTGGTGATAGCACTTGTGGGGCTTTCCTTCGAGCTTGTATTTGGCAGGACTCAAGTGGAATTGTTGCTGTGGGAACAGGAGGTTCTGAGAAGTCTTCAGGAGCATCTTGGAATTCGTCACTGTCATCGTCATCTTCTCATCCTGTGGGTTTAGGCATAGGGCTTCCATAATGGCTCGGAGTTGAGTATTTGACAATGAAGTCCAATTTTCCTGATGGTTGTCCAAGAAGACTAACTTGAGGATCAGAATTCTCAAGTCCGGTTTTGAGAAGGCGTTCTGAAGAACTTTTTTGGCTGGATTGTCTGGGTAGATCACCTTGGTGGATAGGTTGCATCATGAACTACGTAGGAAAACATTCCGGAGGTTTTGTTTCCTTTTCTGTCGAAGGTAATCTGGGCAGATCTGTCTTAGAGAGTTTTGTAGTCTGGTTCAGAAGTTATTTGAACCGACTGTTGTGCTGCTGTAGACGCTCATAATCTGAAATCCAGGAGTTGGGTAGAATCTTTTTTAATTCCTCTATTGAGATCTGTCGAGGAATATAAGTACAAGTGGGTACTTGTTGAGAATCTATTTGGATCATGAGAGCATCTGGTGAAGTCAGAATCGCCAAGCCCATTGTATGGTCTTGAAGTCGGTACGCCATTTGATAATGCAAGGTAGATCCAATAGAAGCTGGGTCTTGATCTGCTCCTATAGTTTGGATCTTCACTATAAAAGCATCCATCAACCGTCCATCCCTAAGAGACATATTAAAATTTGGATACAGTGTATATACAGCTGTTCCTGGATTTAGTGTAGTCTCCATGGTAGCAATACTGGCATGTTAGTATTTCTTCAGTCTAAAATCCAGAAGGGTTATCCTAGCACTAATGGGAAGAACTTTTCTGGCATGGTAGGTCAAGGCTAATCGTATTGCACCGAAGTGGATATGGGTATATCCTTGAGCAGTCCACTGTGGTGGAAGTTCTGGTGGAATTTGTAAGGTAACAAATTGGGTTTTAGATGTAGCAAGGAGAGGGCACTGACTAAGTTTAGAAGCTTGGATATATTCTTTATAAACTTTATACGAAGGTTTGACAAGAGCTTTAATAGACTTGGAGAAGGAAGTGGAAGACTTAGTAAAGACAGAATATGGATTGAGGTGAGGAAGAGACCCTGATAATATTTTATTATCATCTGGAACATAAGAAACTTCATAGAGATAATCTAACTTAGAGGAGGTAGATTTTCTTAATGATACAGAAGGAGGAACATCGATAGAGGCTATATGGGAGTTGGATTAAGAAGAAGAAGCAATTTCTGAGAGAGACATATTGACTGAAATTGGAGCTACATTCATAACGTAATATCCACAAAATATATGGCTCTGATACCAATAGGGGTTCCTACTGAAATATGAATCCAGGTATGTGACTTTGTCTTGCGATATTTTTTAGTATGCAAAACCGCAAGTGAACAGTGTCAAGTTTTAATAGTATAATGATGAGAAGGGTTGTCGAATCCATATGGAAAAATATTTAAATCCTATTAATTACTGTAATATGGTAGATATCAACTTTATTTAGAAACTGATTAAATTGAATTATAAAGTTAAATAAATAAATAAAAATAAATAATTAACGAAATAAACCAACGAATGATAATTTGCAAAAGAACCAATATGATTAATCACTAGAGATTTGATTTCACCTAACCTTCAACTATGCTTTTCATGCCAAACACCAAATTATTTTCCTAGTTTCTAAACCAAAAATCCTAATGTATTTAATTCCCTCTTCCGAGCGCTAAATCAAATATATTCCAAATTCCCAATTTCCACGTTCTTACACCAAAACTAAGAAATAGAAATCCCTTAAGAACTTGATTCTCTTGAATGGTTTCCAAGGCAATTAACTGTTTCTTAACTAATTAATTAGCCTAGGTTATTCTATCCATGTTCCAATTCCATATTCTCCCTCCCGGGCACTAAATATCAAATTCAATATCATCTAAAAGTTGATCAGAAATTAGAAACATTAAGAATGGAATAGAACAAATAAACTGAATAGAAAAATTAAATAAATGAAATTGGCACTCAAAACATAGTATCTGGCTCGACTACATCAAATCCCTAACTAAAAATTTAGCCAAGCATATTCAATATAGAAATAGCCATGGTGTTCATCATATCCACAATAAAGAGAAAGGAAGGAATTAAGAGATGAAAACTCTTGAGATGTCGTCTTCAATTTCCAAATCCACCTCCTCCAGGCTAGAATAGCCTCCAAGCTCTCTAGGGTTCGTTCATCTATAAAAAGTCCTCTCTTAGGTCAAAACTTAGCTATTTATATTAGAAGCATCGACCTAAAAAGTCTTAAAACGCGCAACATAAAAATCGCAACTCACTGCGGCAGAAAAAGAACTCGCCACGATGAGTTTCAGGCTTTAAAATTCGTCGACATTTTACACGAAACTTGCTGCAGTGAGAAAGAATCTCGCTTCAGTGAGATTGATTCCGTGCAAAACACTCCTCGGGTGCTTTTCTCACCACAGCCGAAACAGAACTCGTCGCAACTTGATCTTTTAGCTTTAAAAACACTCCCAAATGCTTGAATCACCTACCTATTCAATTGTGAACAAAGCACACCAAAATACCAAATATAAACTCGGAAAAACCAACAAATTACAGATGAGAAAAATAAGGCAAATGTGCCTTATCACTTTGTATCTATATCAGAAAGGCTTATACCCAGAAGGTGGCTTCCCTGTATAGTTTCCAGCTGATATACTTGATCAGTCTAGAACTTATCAGAATCATAAGTTTACATAAGATCCTAGTAATCCACTCAGTCTCCCTTAAACGCCCCCTTGGCTAATAGGCCTTACGACTCTCCGGGATTACTAGCAGATCATATGCTGGCTTATAACAATCATAAATTCTATTCCTTAGGATTCATATCTCAGTAGTAGTAACTACTGACGATCGAAACACATATTTTCTGAATATTACAATTACTACTACTAGCTCTGTAAAGAGGTTTAGTCACTCATGATTTTTGGAAAGCTGATTTTATTATACAAAAGGAAAGTTCACAAATCTTACAAACTAAGAGTAAAGACCTTTGAATATATAGGTCTTCCTCGAGAAAAGTAACTTAACTCTAATTACAAACCTTACCATAGTTATAAAGATAATAATTCAAAAGAAACACACCTATAGAGATGACTTTTACAAAGATAAAGATAAAGATAAAAATAAAGATAAAGATAAAGATAAAGCTAGCTGACAAAGAAAAGGCAAAAAAGCTAAAGTAATCAAAAGCCGAATTGATTACTTTAGGATAGGTTCATGATTCGGACTCAGATTTGAATATCCCCAATCCATTCCTGCTTTATCCAGATAATCCCAAGAATCCTAAGAATCTTAGAAAGGGTCGTCTGGTGGGTGAGTGGGTCCTGCTTATTCAGTGTCTTAACTTTTGGTGTTATCTATTGGTGTTTCTCGAGGTGGAGGAATACGTTTCAAAAAGTGACCGGGCAGCTTATTTTATAGCTGGAAGAAATCCAAAACTTCTTTGATGGCTTTTTTGTAGGATGGTAGGAACTTTTCCCATGGGGCATCATCCTCAGGTAGGGGCCATAATTGCTTTGGTATGATCCTATTTCTGCAAAACAGCTGTTTCTGGATTTCTCTGTATTCAATGCCATCTCGTTTGATGGGGAATCTGCTTAATGAGTAGATCTTCACCCTTGGGTTACATAGAACTAATTTTCTTTTTTTGTCTAATTTTGCATTTAACGATAAAAAGAAAATAGTATAACACTCATGTAGCATGATTACAGTTGGTGTAGTTGGATACACGTATAAGGCTACCTTGTTACCTCGAATCTTTTCCCATTGGGCCGTGAGTTATTCATCCCATGCTGAAAGTGGTTGGAACCATTGGAGCATGTCTATCAGACTCTGATAAACTGGTCTGAACTCTTCTCGGTCGATGAAGGTTCGGATAGTGGTTCTGAACTCTATGGTTTGGACTTCAATGGCTATAGTAAAAACACTAGCCAAGTACCAAAGGACATGGGTGAATTAAACAGGCAGATACCATTGCTTTGCTCTGATCGGAAATATTTTTGAGAATGGATAGGTTGGATGAAAACCTAACTCTCTTAAATATTCTGTTCTGATGTGTTTTGCTAAGTTGATCTACTGGTGCATGGTCTTTTCTATCGCTCTGTCTTTTGGATTTAGGGATTTGAAGACTTTTATGGCATCTGATGAGTATGAGCACATAAAGATGTCTTTAATGGTGGAAGAGGGTTTTGATGAGGAGGCCATCATGTAAATGAGTGGAATTTGGAATTGGGCAGTGATGAGCTAAATGGTTGGACTTGGTTCAGTATTTATAAGGGGGGAATTCTTCCTGAATAAGTAATTTGGAATAATATTATCTTTTCCCCCCTAACATGCTTAACTTAAAATTGAAATTGATCAAACCACGTTAGTAGTCTAATCATTTGTGGGTTTTTTGTCTTTGTCAAGCTTGGATTAAGCATATCTTTAATAGCTGAACAGTCTGTTTCCACTGTGAAGTGGTGTCCAATCATATGAAACTCAAACTTTGAAATGCCCATTTTGACAGCTATCAGTTCTTTCAGGGTTGAGTGATATTGCAGCTAGCTCCCTTTGAATTGTTTTACTTTTGTATCTACAGATTTTCTTTCTGCCGTCCATATCTTCAAAGAGTACAGCTCTCCAATGACTATCGCTTGTGTCTGTCTGTAGAATTCACTTTCCAGAGTACGGAATCTTCAAAGGTGGTAGGGTCTGCATTACTTCATTCAGCTTTTTCACAGCATCTGTTTGTGTTTGGGATCATGTGGGTGCTTTTTTTCTCAGCATCTGGGTCAACGGCTCTATTAAGATGGATATGTTTGGGATAAAGTCTCTTAAGTAATTGACTATTCCCAAAAACTGTTGTATCTGTGTCTTGGATAGGCTTTCATCTGGAAACTTGAGTAATTCTTGGGCTATGTTGGGCTGGGCCTAATATTCGCCTTGTACAATCTTCATTTTCAAGAATTCAATTTGAGACTGGCCAATAATAATTTTCCATTCAGAGAGCATGATTCCATATTTCTCTGTTAGTTTTATGAACTAGCCCAAAAGGTTTTGATAGGCTTGCTCATTTTCAGTTTTTTTTTTTTTTTCCACACAAGGTTTTCTCTTTGGTTTTGCTTTTGAGGATTGTTAATAATTAATTGTCTCTTATTAGAATTTACTAATATTTCTTTGCCAAAAGACAAGAAAAACGTTGCAAAAAGTGGATGGAAGAGCTACTTTTCAAACTAATGATGTTAAAGTTGAAGTTTTGTTTGGTTTTTGAATTTGAATTTGAATTTTTAAATTTAGTTTTTTTTAATCTTTTTAGTTTATTTTTGTATTATTTTTATATTATTATTTATTTTAAAACATTTTCTCTTATGGTTCGTTTGGTAAATATATTACGTTTTAATTGCGTTTGAATATAATTTGTTTTTTAAATGTTATATTTAGTTGAAAAGTATTTGTTTTATATTTGTGACGGCCCGCCCTTCCTACGTGGCCATACGCTGTCGGGCTCCATAGTCGACTGCGATAGACCGTCACCTCATGAGTCGTCAGCATCTTACTTTTAACTTGCTTTTTTTTTCTAACATACTTATTTGAACGTAAAAATTGGGAATTTTTTTTTTCTCAAAACTTTTAAACTTTAAACTTTACGTTTGAAAACTGTATCATTGTCAAACAGTTACTATAGTAAACATTTTTCTTTTTATATATCATGAATGTATGTTTGAACTTATTGAGCTTGTCGCTTACAAGTTTATTTATGTTGCAAGTAAGCATAGGTCGTCGGCATCTTACTTTTAACTTGGTTTTTTTTTAACATACTTATTTGAACGTAAAAATTGGGAATATTTTTTTTTCTCAAAACTTTTAAACTTTAAACTTTACGTTTTAAAAATGTATCATTGTCAAACAGTTACTATAGTAAACATTTTTCTTTATTTTTTAAACTTTATTACTTCATAAATATTTCGTTTCAATACTCTCTTTAAACAGCTCAGCGGAAGACTTATAGCAGTACCATAACCCTCGCCTAGTCTCTTAGCACATGCAGATCTCATTCGTCGTCCATCACTTATCTTACTGTCGAGCAGGTTGCCTACCTACAACATAAACAAACTTGTGAGCGACAGGCTCAGTAAGTTCAAACATACATTGATGATATATAAAAACTCGTACCTTTTTGGGCAGAGCAAATCTAATACCAACTGTGACATCAGAACATTAACATATCATATATCATACCTTACTTTCAACTTCAAACTTAACATATTCTAACATTGAATGCAACCTTAATGTTCTTTAACATAACATAATTTAAACATAGCATATATAATGTATGCTTAACATCTTAAGCATAATATACTTAACATCATACAAAACATTGTATACACACATCAATTTAAACATAGCATACTTAATGTATGCCTAAACATCACAAATATACTTAAAATTGTAAGACTGACTTATGCATATCAAATTATGCATATCATAACATAAGCATACATGTTAGTCTCATTATACTTGTTTACTTTTCGTTCTTTCATTTACATTATTCTTTGGTTCTTTCTTTCTTTCATGTCATTCTATTTTTTTCTTTTCTCGCTTAACTTTCATTTTTATTGTTCGTTCTTTCTTTCATATCATGTCGTTCTTCATTGTTCTATAGATCATATCCTATTCCGTCATTCTATTTCCTTCCTTTCTTTTCTTTCATTACTTGCTTCTTTTTTTTTTTCTTTATTTGTCTCTTTTCTTTTCTTTTCTTTTTACTTTCATTAGTGGGCCCTGTGTTGGATGTACCGTCTTACGTGCGAACCAGTGGGAGGAAGGGGGAGTGACCCATTAAACATTAACCTCCCTCACGACCGATCATTAATTTTTTGCCATTAACCTCACACCTTTGGGAGGTAGCATTGCCATTAACCTGTGATAAAAGGGAAAATTTATATTTCTCGGAGAATAAATACACAATGAATTTAAGCGTTAAAATATGAAATTAAGTGATTTAATATTGTTTAGAACTAAATAAAATGTTCTAACAATGTTAAAGGATAAAAAATGATTGACAGTGATTTTAGGTGTGAGCACGTGTGTGCCACTCATAGTATCAAGAAGTAGGTCAAGATGATATTATCTTGACATAAAACTGATATATTTAGAATCAGTATGCTCAAATTAGGCTATGAAACACAAAAAAGGAATTTTGACCTGGAAATACGCAGTATCGGAAACTGGTCGAGATGACTTCGGATTAAGATAAAACTGATAAATTTGGATTCAGCACGTCCAAATTAGTCAGGATAGCCCAAGTTAAAAATTTTAGGGAAGGAAGTATAAATAGGAAATCTTGGGGGTTAAATTCAGAAATTCCCCATAATTAAAAAAAAATCAGATTTTCACCCCAAAATTCTCTTAAATATGAACAGTAACCAACTTTCACATATGGCCTCCGTTTTTGACACCGCCAGCACCGTTGGAAAGCTCTCGCCGAGCTAAGTCCAACGGTGGGTCGACGCGACGGAAGCGCCGCCCTACGTCGCCGCACGCACCGCCTGAAGGCTGCCGGAGTCGAAATCTTTCTGGTGAGATTTCTCTGCCATCCGAGCTCCGATTGCCACGATTCCGGTCCCAAAATATTCATGGTGAAGAGTACTACAAAACCTAAGCTTTCTTTCAGCCCAACGATGGTCGGATCGCGCCGCCGTAGCTCGCACCATCACCGTCGTTTCGCCACCCCGAGACTCGCTGTTTCCGGCGATGTTGAGGTGCGCCACCGGTGCAGAAAGGGATGCCTCGGCATGGGGAAGAAAAGCCCCAAGGTAATTTTGGAAAACCACCACGGCACAGCGAAGTTCCAAAGCCGTCGCCGTCGTCGATCTTTCGAGGGAGATTTTCCGGTGATAGGGGCCTCCAAACATGAAATTGAGACCACCAATAGATTCCTCTTGTCGAGATCTTCAAGATGGACTACCCACCTTCCACTGTCGCCACTATCACCGCCAGTCAACACTGGTCAACGCCGGTCAACGACGACCATTGACCAATTTTGGAATTTTGGCCCATTAGTTTATTTTCGACGTTTTGGACGCATCCACGGAGTCGGATCTGCAAGACGGGACCTCAGATATGAAGAACGAAGAATTAGGGCTTATGCCGTCGATACCAGACTGCAATTCGGTATAAATCCCTACCTCTTTACATTCCGTAATTTAATTGTTTGAGACTATTGTATGATTTTATAATTATTGGTATGAAAATTATGGAAAAGAATGTATGTAAAAAGAAGAAAATGGCTATAATGGAGGAAAAGAAAAATATGTGATAATGTAACGATTTTACGTAAACAGTATGAGTTTTACATAAAATCTAGGCCTCTGGTATAGTACGTGATAGAATTCGATCAGGATAAATAGTTTTCAGACGTTTCCTAAACGCTGGAACCTCAAAAATTAAGCGCAAATGCTGTCGAAATTTCGGTAACCACATAAGAGTATTTTGGGAAATGAGGGATAAAATATGATCGAGAAGGGAACCCGAGCCCCCTCAAGGAATTAGGGCATGGAAAAGGAAGGGGCAAGTTATAATTAGTAAACCGACCCTTCGAAATTCTAGAACGCAAGAAAAACGTGAAATCAACTCTTAGGTCAAAATAGTACTTCCCGAGGGCCAGGAATGTGAAAATTGGTAAAATGATAAGAATTGATCCGAAAAAGATCCGACAAGATTTAAAAAGTTAATTAGATGATTTTGAATTTAGAAAATCCAGCCTAAGCATGAAAATGAAAATGTTATGGTTAAACGACCCATCATGGGCAAAATGGTCATTTTGCCCAAAGATTCCCAAATTATGGGAAAAGAGTCCCAATGACCCCGGAATAGGGTAATGAAGTTTGTAAAAGCCAAAATTGAGGTATAAGTTATGAAAAATCACGCCAAGGGTAAAATTGTAATTTTGTCAAAAGTTAGAGGTAAAATCATAATTTTTCAAAAAGTTAGAGAAAAATTCGAAAATGGCCATTAAGGTTTAAAAAGCTGTCCTAAGGTTATAATTAAGGGTTATAAGATCAGAATTAAGCTTTTTAATAAAATAAAAGTTATAAATGAAAATGTGATTAACAGACAAAATTTGTATGTAGGAACCCGATCCAGACGCGATAAAGGACGTCGATAGATTCCAAGAAGAGGACAACCACGCTATGAGTGAGTTCAGAAATTTACCCGTCTGCAACTATGAACAAGCTTATTGTATTTATATGTTTTGTATGCAAATGTCATGATGTGATTTATGATGATGCTATAGTAACACTATAGCAATACTATGATGATATTAAAAGATATGTTTTAATAAATAATTTAAAAAAAAATATATATGTATATATTGAGTTACGAAAGAAACGTATTATAAAAGCTTCATGAGAGTAAAGATGTGAGAAAGAGAGATAGAAGAATGGAAAGAGTAAGAATGAGAATGTTATTATAGAATGCATAAGAAAGAGATGAGATATGAAAGGAAAGAATAGATGTTTTATAAAAAGTTTTATGGAAGTTAAGTTATGATTGATAGAGCAATGATGATCGGTAATGAAAGGAATTAAGAAAGGGTGTGTTTTATGAGAACGAAAGGATAGATGTTTTATGAAAAATGATATGAAAGCAGAGAGTTAGAGAAGAAAGAGAAGTAATGATAGGCTATGATCGATAGGAGTATGATGATAAGATACGATAGATAGAATAATACAAATGATAAACAGAGAATAATTGTCTGCACATAACTAAACATATTTTTGGTTGTTATGATGTGATGTGATGATATATAAGTAATATGTGCTATATATGTTAAAGTGTGACTGACATAATTCACACAAGTAAAGTAAAGAATTAAGAAAAGAAAAACAATAACATGAAACAATGATATATGTCTTACGAAATGAGAATGAAAGAATGAGATGTCAATGAGAAAGAATTACGAAAGAAAAATAGAACAATGAAAGAACAAATGTCCCATGAAATGTTCTATGAAAAATGAGAAAGGAAAGATTATGAATGTCATGAAAAAGATGTACAATGAAAAATCAATATAAGAAAAATAAAAGCATACAAGATAATAAGACTGAAAACTTAAGTTATTGGCGTACCGGCCTCTCGTAGGTGAGGTTAATGTCTATATCCTCCATGCAGATATGGTACTACCCTGAAGGTGCGGTAGTTTATAGGTTGGACACTACCCCGAAGGTGCGGTAGTTAAAGATCACCCCCTCAGAGAAGGAAGCGGTAATTTTTAAGGTACGACTAGCAACGGGCCCACCAAAAGAAAGTAAAAAGAAAAGAAAAGAAATGATACAAAAAGAAAAGAAAAGTAAAGAACGATAAGAAAAGAAACGAACGACATGAAAGAATGACATAATGAAATCGATGAAAAATAAATAAATAATAAAACGAAGTTTAAAAGAACATAATAGAATTAATATATGTGATGTGATGTATTTGATATTATGTGTATGATGTAAATGACATATTTTTACGTGATGTTATGCTAGTGCATATGTTACTGGCTTTTAAGATACGAAAGGTTAAGAAATGATGATAAAACGATAGAAAAGATACGAAGGTTTAGAATAGAAAGTTAAGAAATGATAGGAATGAAAAGAAAGAAATGAAGAGATTAGAATAGAATGATAAGAAATGATCGATAGAATGAGAACAATGAGCGAAGAGATAAATGAGTATGAAGAGGCTAACATATTATGTTATATTTCGATGTTATGTTTTGATGATGTGTATGATGTGTCTATACGTGATGTCATATATTCTAGTAATAATATATATTACTAGTATTTATAAGTTAATGAATGTATGTTTGAACTTACTGAGCATCTAGCTCATTAGTTGTTCATATGTTACAGGTAAGTAACCTATTAGTTTAAAGTAATATGATGGACAACAGACGGATCTGCATGTGCCAAGGGACTGGGCGAGGGTATGGTACTACTATGAGTCTTTCGCTGAGTGTTCAAAAAGGAAGTTAAAAGAAAGAAATTTATGAATTATATGTTATAAGAGTATGATAGAGATATAGGTATAATATGTAAGTTAAAAAAATTTTTTTGCTATAGAAATTGCTTCCGCTTTAAAAAGAGAACATTAAAAAAATGGAAAGTTAAGTATGTTAAGTAAGAGGACGACGACCCATGAGGTTGCCAACCATCACGGTCAGCGTCAGAACTCGGCTGGATGGTATGGTAACGTACGGGATGTCACATAACCTCACACTTTTGGGAGGTAGCGTTTCACTATAAGCCATTAACCTCACACTTTTGGGAGATAGCATTTTACTATAGTGGAAAATCAGAACATAAAACCTCAACTTTAGAGGCCGATTCGCCCAGCACTTAAATTTTTAGTCTTATTATCTTGCTTATCTTTCTCTTTCTTTACTTTATCTTTTTGTTCATTCATTCATTCATTCATTTCTTTTCCTTCTTTCATTCGTTCATTTCTTTTCTTTCTTTCTTTCGTTTCTTTCATTTGCATTTCATAATTCGTTTCTTTCTTTCGTTCATTTCTTTTCTTTAATTTGCATTTCATCTCTTATCTTTCCTTACTATCTTTCATATGATTTCGACCAGGTGGCGTTGTCATTGCGTCCTTGGTCTAGAACACCTTACATAAGCATTTCATATAACACACTTTAGTGTGTTTCATAAGCATTTCATAAATTATTTCTTTCTTAACATAATTTTTATAGTGTGCGTTATATTAGTCACACTTTAGTGCATATTACACTCACATATATAACTTTTCTAATAACACATAAACATAGACCTAACATGTCAGTTCATGTTGCAGACAAATAAATGCTTGAACTTACAATATATAACACTTAGACCTATCAGTCCATTCATGTTGCAGACAGGAAAATATTTAAACTTACCAATACTTGCTAATATGTCTTTTCTTGCTTCCTTGGTCTACAGACGTCTCTTCATCTCATCTGGAGCGGATCCCTATAACCGAAATAATCATGGTTATTTTCCATACTTATTTCATACATAAAGCTTAATAAAACATAAAGATTCAACGTTTTATTTCTCGATCATAAATTTAGGGGTCTAATATCCCATTTATAACTTTTCTGCTAAATTTTGGTAAAATTACCATTTTACCCCTAATGTGATTTTTCATCATAACCTTATTTTTCTTTGATTTACAACTTAATTCTGGCCTTAGAATCTTAATTAAGCCATTTTAAATCCATTAGGGCCTTTGTCTATCATTCTTGGAATTTTCGGTCAAAATATCCGTTTTGCCCCTAACGGGTCTTTAGGTCGTATCATTTTCATTTTAATGCCTAGACTGGATTTTCTAAGCTCAACAATCATAAAATAATTTTTCTTAGGCTTTATCGAGCTTTTATAGCATTAATTGCTGAAATTCTCGGTTTACTAATCGTTAAAACATCCGTCATCTTTTTCTGGGCCTAACTCATTCATTAATCCTTAAAATCATTTAAAGGGGCTCGAGTTTTCATCCCGACCATATTTTTACCCTTCATTTCCTAAAATACCCTTTGTGCCGTTTTAGAAATTTCGACAGCATTTCCGCTTAATTTTTAGGTTCTCAGCGTTTAGGAAATGCCTTGAAACCATCTAACCTAATTCTATTCCATCACGTACTATACCAGAGGCCTTTATTTTTACGTAAAACTCAATTTGTACGTAAAAATCTTTACATTTTACACATTTTCTTTTTCATCATTTTCATCCATTTTTCTTATAATTTCACATGCCAAATTATATAATTAATATATAATCATTTCAAAACATAATTTAAACAATGAAGGGATCGAAATTACTACCGAAATTATCCCATCGGCGATCGAACAAACTGTTCGGTCTCTCGTGCATAAACTTTGATTCACCGTTCTTTACGTTTAAAATTCCGTTTTGCGATTTCGACGTCGCAGATGTGTCCGGAACATCGAAACTAGGCCAACGGGCCTATGATAACCGAGAAATTTATCGTTCTCGAAAAATTTTGTACAAAATATGTAAATGTATATTCATGATGAGACATGTTATAGAATATAGAGAAAATAAAAATTTTGACTAACTAGATTTTAGTCAAAATTTGACAATGAATTAATGAACATAGTGTAAAAGCTAAACATTAATTCAAATTATGATGTTTTAAATTTATTAGAAAAGTATGTGGAAAGTACATATTAAGAGATCAATGGTTCACATGTAAGCTATCTTGATCAATGGCCAAGATTAGCCAAGCAAATGCTAATTTTTTTAAAAGAAATTAAAGGAAAATGTGTGAGAGAGAAGAGAGAACACGTGAGAGGGGGGCTTTAGCAGCAGCCAAGTGAATTAATTCACTTGTTTTAGCTACAAAGAAGTGGACGAGAGAGAGAGGGAGAGAGAGAGAGAAAGAGCAGAAGAGGAAATTTCTCTCTTCAAGCATCCCTTTCAACAGTTTTGGATTCTCTCTTCAAGCAAGGAAATCGTTCAAGTTTTCAGCTCAAGAGTCCACAACAAGACGTTCTCAAGTTTCAAACAAGGTAAACCCTTTTTCTCTCACATTTTCGGGTGGAAAATCTGGGTTATTTGAGGAAGAAAAAGAGAATGTGAGTTTTGCATGTTGAGATTTTCAGTTAAATCGAAACATGGTTCAAGTCTAGTTGTTTTTAAACATGAATTTGTGAGTTGATGGTTTAGAAAACCAAGTTTCAGTTTAGTTCTTTCCAAGAAAGTTTTGATTTTTAAGGGTTAAGTCAAGAGATGTGGTGGAAGTAAAATGTGAATTTTGCTTATAAAACCATGGATTTATGATAGTAGAAATGCAGTTTATACCTTGAAACGGTCTTATAGAGATTGATTTTAGGTGCAAGAAGTAGAACAAAGGCCATAAAAGCCTTAGAAAAACAAAGGTGAGAATTTCGGACTTAGAATCAGGATTCTAGGATAAACGCGGGAGTGTACATGGGCGTGTACAAGGGCATGTTCAGAACACGGCCTTGAACATGCCCACATACACGACCGTGTTTTGAGAGAATTTGAGACCCGAGAGTTACACGACCGTATATCGAGCCATGTAAAATGGCACACGGTCGTGGGAAGGGCATGTAACAAACCATGTTCGCCAGCAGGAAAACACGACCAAACACACGGCCGTATAGGTAACCGTGTACGCATGCATGAATTACACGGCCATGTTACATGAATTACACGGCCATGCATGTAAGTCCAGAGGAGTACACGGCCACGAACATGCCCGTGTAGGAGGACGTGTTCGAAGCTTAAAAAAAAAAGAGTCTGAAAATATGATTTTTCATATTTTATTATGTTTCAAGTAGAAGATAAATGTTGAAAATAATCAATGATTATTTCTTTTATAAGAGTTCAAGCCAGACACCTCGAGACAGCAGTCCCAGATAAACAGACGCTCACGTTAGCAGACTTTCTGTAAGTTTAAGTATTGTCCTGGCTGCAACGTAGACAATTATGTTATGTTTTATGATGTTATGTATGTTGTTTGACGTGTATGTCAGACGTTGACCGTTCGCATCATGATACACATGTCAAGTTTATGTCATGCATGTAGAAGTTCATGTTTCAAGTAGATACTTCATGTACACATGATAGACAAGATTCAAGCACACGAAAACATGTAGGTGCACAAGATACTATAGTGAGGTTAATAAAACTCACAACCCAAGTAAAGCACGTAATAGGTTCCTACTGTGGGGCAATCAGTATGTTACCCAGTTGGAACTTCAGAAAAGATGGTAATTGAACCAGTTATTGGCATACCAGTCTCTCGACCTACGGGAAGGTTTTCATGTTCAGTTTCAATTCAGGCTGCAGAGATCAGCACTAAAGTACCACTCGTAGTCATGCACGCCTTACGGTACGATCAATTAGGGGCCCAAAACCAGAACCTAATTACAGATAATGTCCCAAGACTTAACATGCAGTCATGAATCTTTTTCAGAGTCAAGTTTCATATATGAGCACAGCATTACATGTTATGATTTCATGTTTTTATGTTTGAACTTACTGAGCCTATAGCTCACTAGTTTGTTCACATGTTACAGGTAAGAGACTTGTTCACCAGTAGTACATGGTGGACGACGAGCAGGGTATGTATATGCCAGGGGGACTGGGTGAGGGATGATAATCCTACCATGAGTCTTCTGTTGTGCAGTTTTGAAAATCTAAGCATGTAATTTCAAGAACACGTTTTTAAGTCAAGATTATGTGATAAGGGAATCATGATCTATGTATGTGTTATTTTGTTAACATGATTTCCTCATCACATTCTCGAACAAGATATATGTTTACAAGTTATTATGTATTAAGAAAAAAAAATTTATTCCGCAATAGTTTTCAAGTTAAGCATGATGCCGATGACCCTTGAGGCCTACATACTATTGCAGTTAACTATAGAGTTGACTATAATAGCACTGTAGAACCTCTACAGTAAGGGCAGGTCGCCACAGGGCCATTCTTCAATTGTCGGTCACCGGGTCGCCATTGACTGGCGTTGACCGTCGTTGACCAGTGTTGACTAGTGGCGGCGTGAAGAAAGGCGGCTACCAACTTGTAGATCTCAACGTGAGGAACCCATTGGTGGTGTCAATTTCACCAATTGAAGCTCCTATGGTCAGAAATCGACCCTTGAAAGTGCGACGGCAGCGGCAACGTTGGTTCTCTGTATTCCCAGCATTGTTGCCCAAAATTGACTTGGGGCTTTTGTTCCTCGTTCTTCTCTGAGCATTTTGGCACCCACCAAGTCACTCAACTCCACCGGAATCGTCAGATTCCATGGCGGCGATGGCAATGGCGATGGCGACGGACGAGCTTGGATGGCGCGATTCGGTGGCCGTTGAGCTGAAATGAGGCCTGGGTTTTGTTCTACTCTTCACCACAAATCCATTGGGACCAGAATGGTGGCATTTGGACATCAGATGGTGAAGATACGACAGTAGGAAGATTTCGGCCACCGGCGACTTCAGGCGGTGGGTGTAGCGTGCTCTAGCGGCCATTCCGTCGTGTCGATTCACTGTTGGACTCAGCTTGACGAGAGCTTTCCAACGGTACCGGCAGTGTCAAAAACAGACACCGTTTTCGATTCGTCGGTACTGTTCATTTTTCATGTTGGTAGAGGAGAAAAAGGAGATAAGGGAAACTATGAGGCCCTTTTTGCAGTTATCGCATTTTCGCACCTATGTATACTTTTTTGTCCAAAATTTCAACATGAGCTATCCTGACTAATTTGGGCATATTGAACCCAAATATATCAGTTTCATTTTTATTTGAGGTCATCTTGACCAGTTTCTGGTCCTGTGAATTTCCAGTCAAAAGTTACCTTTGTGCTCAATTAACTACTTTGAGCATTCTGATAGGCTATACTGACTAATTTAGACGTGCTGAACCCAAATATATCAGTTTTATATCAAGAAAATGTCATCTTGACCAATTTCTTGATACTGTGTATTTGCTGATAAAAAATTATATATATATTTTTTCCACACGGTTTGGTACATGGCCGTGTCTATGACCGTATACCTCTCTGTTTAAATAATTTCTTCTTTACATGGCTATGTAACATGACCGTGTAACTGTACATTTCACGTACACGGTCTGGTACACAGCCGTGTCTCTGGCCGTGTATCTTTCTGTAATTTGATTTTCTCACTACATGATCGTGTAACTTGAGCGTGTTTGGGTTTCATTCTCACTACATGGCCGTGTTCCTCTAATACACGCCCATATACTGTTAAAATTTACATTTAACCTTAAAAAATCACACTCATACACGCATAAAATCACTACATTTCACATATTAAACATGAAATTCATCATGTACATTCTATGTACTGATTTTTTGAGAATGATGAAACTTCTCAGTTATCACAATATTTGAATGAAATGTGTGTTTGAATGAAAAGTATTTTAGAATTGAAAAGTTGATGTGATTGGTAAAAGTAGAGATAAAAACTTAAAATTAAAAAGTTGATGTGATTATTTTAAAAAACTTTGGAATACTAATTGTTTTCGTAACACTGTTGAAAATGATCATATTTGAATGCAAAACTTTACATTTGGTATAAAATTATATTGTATTTAAATACAACAATACTAAATATCTGCCAAACAAGCACTTAAATACATATTTCTAACACAATATGTATTACACTGTCTTTAAAAGTCCCCCGATGTCCCCCTAGAAAACCTTAATTTTAATTACCATCTAATGCAAAAAGGATTACACATAAGATCATAATCTGACAGTTTTTCTTTTATTTTTGTGGTCTATTGTTAGTCTTCTATTTTTTTTTATTGCCTTTTGCTCTGTGCACCGGATGTTAATAGAACTGGAGCTTTATCTTTATAATATTGTTCTTCTCATTTTGAAGGAATTAGAGTGGTTCTGTGGCGGGATGAGTTAAGAATTGGTTGTCAATCTAGTTGGATTTTTTTTTTTTTCCTGATGTTAGTTATAATATCTGGATATTGTAAGATGACAGAGCGCCAGGACCGTTGGTGCCGCCGTGCTGGGGGCCGAATTGGGCACGAATTAATAACGTGCTAATTGTTAATTATTGAGCGAATAATAATACAAAACGGTATATTCTTTTATGTGCCGGCAATATATATAAAAGCTTTGTTCCAAAAAAAATATATATATATAAAATAAAATCACAGTGCTTTAGCCTTTGTGTCCACAATGAACATCCAAAACAATTATATGTGCTGTATGTACCACATTATCAAGAACTAATGCATCGTTTGGTAAACGTATTGTGTTTAATTACGTTTGAATGTAATTCATTTTTTGAATGCTATATTTGGTTGAAAAGTATTTGTTTTGTATTCAAATGAAATATGTATTTAGATGAAAAATATTTAAATTGTATTTTAAAATTAAAAAGTTGATGTAATTGATAAAAATAGAGATAAAAAATAGTTGATGTGATTGTTTTAAAAAATAAATAAATAGTAATTATTTTCGTAGTACTATTGAAAAATATTGTATTTGAATGCAAAACTTTTGTATTTGGGTGAAAATTATATTGCGTTTAAACACAAAACGTTTTCGTAGTAGCGCCAAATGCACCATTAATCATCTTGTAAAATTTACACAGATGATTGAGATGTTAGAATATATGATTGATTTGTTAAATTAAATAATGCTAGAGATATAAATTTTAATTTTAATTAATTATGTACTAATCTTATGTTGTCATTTGTACCATAATTTTCACTTGCAGATAGAATCTTTCAATAGTTATATACTCTCTCATCATTTACAGAATATATATACATATTTTCCATACATGAGGTTTTTTTGATCTAAGACCGAGTTGTTCTGCAAAATTCCCTGCATTGTAAGTGTGAAAGCATAGTCCTTTGAGCCATACATAGATTGACTGACCCCAAACTATCTCCTTCACTGTTACGACTAGCATTAGCATTTTCTCTCGGCTCTCAAAAGAAACCTTTTTATTTCTCTGGCTGCACTTTCTGATCCTTTTTTTTTCCTCTCTCTTTTCGGTCTATAAATTCATGCTATGGATGTAAAGTCTTCTTACTTGTCTGTTATTTTCCTGCAAACTTTCCTTCTTCGATCTGTCAGTTCGTTCTCTTTTACGATAACAATGGCTGCTGAAATGGTTGAAGAAGCTCTTCGCTCCCCAGCTTTCATATTGTCCAATTTGATGTTCGAGGAGGTATTAGCAACCTTCGTGTTGCTTATAAGCAGTGAAGTTATTGTTCGTGTTGCCAGCATTATTATTATTATCATCATCATCACTAGTTATATATCATGTGAAAATGTGCATGCAGAATAAATAGTCAAAATAAAATAGTGCTAAAAAAAGCCATATAACAGTGATTGGACCACTACATGACAATGATTGGATCGTCATGTGACAATAACTGAACCATCACATGGCAACCATAAAGGTGAGGATCAAAAAGCACTATTTATAGAGCATTGATACTTTTAATATGTAGTAATAGATAGATTATTAGTATGAGCAAAGAGTAAGTTGAAAATCAGGCAGAGTAACACAAAGATTGCCTTTTGGAGCTCTACCTATTAACGTCGTGGCAGTGCCGATTATTATGAAGAAAATCCATATTTAAACTAAACTATTGAGGACGAATAGATTGCAAATCTGTACTGGAAATTATTGCAATTTAGTGAATCAGAATAACAATTTCAGTACTGCCTCAAACAGTAAATTGCATGAAGAGAAGACAGCATGATCATTCAAGAGGTTCATAATTTAACTTACATGACTGAAAATCGCGGAAGGAATGGATAACATCCCACTTATACTTTAATACAAACGAAGAGAAAATAATGCTCTGCTTGACACATAGGAAATCGGATATGAATAATTTAGAGGTGATCAATTATCGAATAACTGATAAGGCATATTTGCTATATATTTCTCATTGATAATTTGTTAGTTTTTCCGAGTTTATGTTTGGTATTTTGGCGTGTTTTGTTCACAATTGAATAGGTTGGTGATTCGAGCATTTGGGTGTTGTCTAAAGCTAAAAGATCAAGTTACGGCGAGAAAAGCACCCCATGAGTGTTTTGAGCAGAATCAAACTCGCCGCAGTGAGATTTTTTGTAACACCCCTCGCCTCGTGCGGGAGACGTCACCCAAAAACTCTGCTTTACTTTAATTCTTTTCTTTCAAATCATAACAAAATAGATTGCGGAAAATTTTTTTTTTAAAACCATCGATATACGTAGTACTACAACTTTCCAAAACTAAGTTATCATAGTAGGAAAACTATTTTATATTACTTGCATATAATACTGTCATACTATATTAAAATTAGTTAAAGTTAACATAACAGTGTACTTATTACAATATCATATAATTGTATTTATCATTATCCTTTTCTTTCTTCTCTGCGGAATTAGCCTGGCAGGTCCATAACCTTTGTCATGACACTGGCACTTCATTCCTGCAGTCCAATCCATACACTATGGCTCAGGTTACAGGTTGTTTACCTCAATTACCTGAACAAGAACAAACTGGTGAGCTACATGCCCAGTAAGTTCAGACATAACATTTAAAATAATAAAACACTACAATGCAACTCTACACAATGCATGAGTTCATTATGCTCAATTTACATTGGCGTTGTTTATTTACTATGTCTATGGGCCCGGTTTGGTAGTACCGTGTGCGCGCTGTAAGAGGGGTCTGGGAGCGACCCGGACTCTCCCTCAACTATGGTATGTCTTTTGCTTCGACATAAAATAACCTCCCCTCGCGAGAGGCCGGTACGCCAAACATTAGGTTTTTTTCATTACCTTATTGTTTACTGTGCTATATTACTTACTATGATGTCTTAACTGTTCCAGTGTACATATTCATGAATAATGTACTCAATGTTATGCCTATTCAGTCCAAAAATACTATTTAAAAATTATCATCCACGCACTTAAACATTGGGGCGTGATTGGAACTGAAAATAAGACACAAAACTTTAATTATACATTTTTGGAACAGTTGGAGCGCCTGGCCCTTCATTTTATTTTTCTGTAAAAACTTAGGACAGAGACTCCAGCGCTTCGGCGCTCTCTTTACAGCGCCTGGCGCTTTTGAAAATCCAGTGCAAGCGCCTGGCGCTCATACCCTAGCGCCTAGCACTTCAGACAACGATACACTAGCGCCTGGCGCTCATGCTGATTTTTGTACTAGTGCCTGGCGCTCATACCCTAGCGCCTGGCGCTCATGCTGATTTTTGTACTAGTGCCTGGCGCTGCGCCTGGCACTCCTACTGGATATTTACCCTAGGGCCTGGCGCTTAAACCCTAGGGCCTGGCGCTTCCACTAAATTTTACACTAGCGCCTGGCGCTTTAGCCAATTTTTACACTAGCGCCTGGCGCTCATACCCTAGCGCCTGGCGCTCTTATTGAATTTTAAACACCAAATTTTGGCCGAGAGCTCAGCGCCGGGGCGCTCTTTAGCTAACGCTTAGCGCTTGGCTCCGGTAAAAATAGGTTTTTGAACACATTTTGATATAAAAACCAATTCTCATGCATACATTCAACCCTAAAACATGTTTAAAGCATTCTAGGGTCAAAATCCATAAAACACAATCATTTACACTTAACACATCACTGCACACTCGCATACTCACCAATTTAGGCGTATTCACGAGTTCACAACAACATGTAATATTTCTAACCAAAGAATTTAGGCTATAAATATTTTGAAATTCCAAAATGACATATACTTCCAGTTGTTCATGTTCAGACAATTAAATGCCAGAACTTACCAGAAATTTGTTTCTGCTTTCGTTCCTTAGTTTTCCTTCGTTGCCCTATAACGAAACAGTTCAACATTCAGTGAAATGTTTATAGGTCAACGCGAGAACATTTAAACACTTCTCCTATACATTGTTATCATTAAACTCTTAGCCTTGATTATAAGTCCGAAAATTTCGGCATTATAACGGCTTAATTTTTCATTTTCCCACTGTGCCAAAACCGCTTAAATTGCGTTATTGAACACAGTTGCCATCATAAACCTGCTCAAAATCCCAGTACATAACCATAATTCATTCTCAAAATCAGGGTGTAGCAATATTTCTAAAAATTTAGGGTTTCACTCATAACCCTACATTTTCCTCTTTGTCTTTCTTCCTTTCAACACTCATACACCACATAAATTCCTTTTCCACTTCATAATACATAATTATCACTATTCCATAAGGTTTTCACCCTTCCTTTCACGTAAATTTTTCCTCCCCCATGCAACACTTTTGTTTTTAGAAACTAACCCCACAAACACTTCAAAAACAAGTTCAAAACATGTTTTTCCACATGATTTTCATCAAAACACTCAAAAACACTCTAACTCCATTTTGTTCCACTATTCACATAAACACAAAAACACTTAAAAACAAGCATTAAAACAGAATTTTGAAGAACTTACTTGAGCTTTGAGGTGAATACTCCTCAACTTGAAGTTTTCTCACACTTTTTCTTCAAATTTTGCAACTTTTGAAACTTTGGAAATTTTTGTGAGCAAAGAACGTGGGAGAAGAAGAAGAACAGAAGAAAATGGAGCTTTCTGCTGTGGGGGACGTGAAATATCAGGGGAAAAAAGTTTATACAAATCCTTAGGGGTATTTTTGTAATTTTTGAAAATTTTGGGGTCAAAATGAAAATTTCTTGGGGGCATTTTTGCAAAATTTTGGGAACTTTTTCAGCTGAAATACAGCTGTTTCTCCCCCTCTCTTCCACGTGCATGAGCAGATCATCATGCATTTAATGCAAATTTTTCTTTCTCAAATTGATTTTTAAGGAAAAATCCAAAATTTCCTTAATTTTGATAGCTTTTGGATCAAAAAGGATGATTTGATCTCATCCATTGATTCCTATATTAATAAGAAAATATTATTTGTTTATACAGTATAGGTTTTTCTTTAATAACAGTATAATTTTCATCTGTCGAAATTTTGACCGAAAAGCTATACTGGCCAAATTTCGCAGTTTACCTCTCGAAATGCTATTAGAGCCTTTCGATGCATTTATATCATTTAAAACACTCCATAAACCCTAGATATTTCATTATTTTCTATCTGAGATCTATGTTTGCCACATTTTGAGTCTCAGTAGAATTCTATTTTTCGATACCGAAAATGCACTATTTGAGGCGTTTCGATTCGAAAATCATCACATCGATAGCCAATAAAATATTTATCAACTCTAATAAATATACTTATCAACTCTAATGATGATTTATTAGAGTGAAATTTATATATTTTCGTCACACTAATATATATAAATTTTCACTATACAATGATCCCGAGAACGATTACAAATCTCGGCTGTTACATTTTTTTCCGCTGCAGTGAGCTGTGCGTAAAGCTTCGATGATTTTTGAAAGCTGAAACTCACTGCGGCGAGTTGCGATTTTTATGTCGTGTGTTTTATGATTTTTTAGGTTGGTGCTTCTCATATAAATAGCCAAGTTTTGACCTAAGACAGGACTTTTGGCAAAGGAACGAATCCTAGAGAGCTTGGAGGCCATTCTAGCCTAGAGGAGATGGATTTGGAGATTGTAGACAGCTTCTTAAGAGTTTTCATCTCTTAATTCCTTTCTTTCTCTTTATTGTTGATATGATGAATACCATGGTTATTTCTAAATTGAACATGCTTGGCTAATTTCATAGTTAGGGATTTGATGTAGTCTAACCAGATACTATGTTTTGAGTGTCAACTCATTTATTTAAATTTTCCATTCAGTTTATTTGTTCTATTTCGTTCTTAATGCTTCTAAATTTTTGATTAACTTTTAGATGATATTGAATTTGATATTTAGCACCCGGGAGGGGAAATATTGAATTGGAACATGGATAGAACAACCTAGGTTAAGTAATTGGTTGGAAAACAGTTAATTGCCTTGGAAACCATTCAAGAGAATCAAGTTCTTGAGGGATTTCTATTTCTTAGTTTTGGTGTAGGAATGTAGAAATTGAGAATTAGGAATACATTTGATTTAGCACTCGGAAGAGGGAATTAAATATATTAGGATTCTTGGTTTATAAACTAGGAAAATAAATTGGTGTTTGACATGAAAAGCATAGTTGAAGGTTAAGTGAAATTAAATCTCTAGTGTTTAATCATATCGGTTCTTTTGCAAATTGTCATTCATTGCTTTATTTTGTTAATTGTTTCTTTTTATTTGTTTATTTAACTTTATAATTCAATTTAATCGGTTTCTAAATAAAGTTGATATCTCTCATATTACAGTAATTAACAGGATTTAAATATTTTTCCCCGTGAATTCAACAACCCTTCTCATCATTATACTATTAAAATTTGACACCGTTCAATTGCGGTTTTACATACTTAAAAATATCGCAACAATAACCAGCAAAGATAAAGTGAATTATAAGAAGACTGTTAACTTCTCAAAAATGGAAAAAAAAAAAAAAAGGTAACAAGTGTGTAAATAGTGTATGTTCAAGATAATTACTTGTCACAAGTATACAAATAACTTACTCTTGATCTTCGGCTTTCTTACTCGTCCAAGAAGTAGTTTCTCCCTCTGATGTTTGCACCTAATTAAAAGAAAAAGAGAAAGGAAGTATAAATTAAGTACTTGATATGTACACACACACACACAGAAAAAACATACACCTCATAACACTATAATGATATGTTATAAAAAGCAATAACCTACTGATCTTCGTCTTGGCCTGCAGTAGTGGCAGAATTACTAGCTTCATTTATTTCTCTTAACCTAAATTCGAAAGATATATTTATAAACACCCTTGAAAAGTATTTAAAGAATACTTTTTATGTAAGTAGGATCGTAAAACAAAATTGTAAGAAGTTCGCCATTTATAATATATTCAACCATATGGAAAAAACTTACTTTTCGTCTCTAGTAGTTCCGAGAGTACTAGCTCCCTCTTGCTTCTCTGTTTTCACGATTGTACTGGAAACTAGTAGATAGATATATAAATTCAGAAGGAAAAAAAATCATTGTGTTTAAATCCCCAACACAGTGAAAATAAAAAGAAATTCCCCGTTCTAATTAATTAAGCCAACATTGCATAAAAATAATACAATTAAGAGCCAATATTGTGTACTCTATGAATAGTCTTGTTTCGAATGAAATTGTTGAAGTCGTGGGAGATTTACCGAAAATTAAAAAAAGAGTAGCAAGACCCTAAAATCATCGAGTAATGACTGAGAACTTACCTTGCATCAACTCTTGTTGGAATCTAAGGAGATTTAGCAGGGTGAATCACCGTGTTTGTCCTCCGTCATTTTTATAACTAAATCCAACTTGTGGAACATGATAAGCATTTTGAAAATCTTGAAACAATATGAATTTCAGTGGCATTAAGTCAAAATCAAGGTTTTTAAGCTTCTTCAGTTGTTGTAATCCAGAGGGAACCTCTATCATTTGAGCACATGGACCAATAACATGTTCTTCAAGCATTGACAGTACGGTTAGTGCAGTCTAGTCAAGTCTGTGAGGTGAAGCTTCTTTAGTTTTGGAAACATTCCTTCATTGAAGCACAGTGCTTAACAACGTATGCATCTGTAATATCCAACTGTTTTATAACAAGAGATTTTTTGTGAAGCATACACGGAAACCTCATAAAGACATAAGCATTTTGTATCATTGTTGAAAGTGATTTTGCTTCTGCACTTTCTCCTTCACACCCGAAAGCATCTCTCTCTTTCTCTACACCACAACACCATTCACCCCTATGCCTCTCAGTCTCCCTCTCTCTCTCTCTCACTTTATCTCTTTTCCTTTGCCCCTCCTCACATATGCAGGCATCAATGGCCGATGACCTCTCACCGGAATTCGTTGCCATGCGCTGGCTATCAAGGAAGCTCATCACTGGGAACCTCCACCACCGGAGTTTCGATGCCTTTTGTGCCATCGCTCGTCGGAAATGATGAAAAAATATTGCTAGAATACCCATTTCTTTCCAATACCGTAACTTTGCCGTCTGACCACCGATTGAGGTGATTCCAGTTTCTATAGCTTCGTGGTGATAAGGAGAACAAAATCCATGCCTCATTTCACCGCAACAACAGCTAGATCGCACCATCCAAGGCTGCCACATCGTCGCCATGCCCCTACCATGGAAATCACTGTTTCCGATAGAGGTGATCGATGTCACCCAGCTCAATAAACTCTAATCGACATGGGCAATAAAATCCCCAAGCCAATTTCACGAAACAACCACGAGAGAGTGGAGATTGGACCTTGCTGCCACCGTCTACCGTTGGGAAGGCCGATTTCGGTGATTAGAACTCCAATTTAGTAAATTGACACCAAAAATGGGTTTCTCTCATCAAGATCTACGAAATGATGTCTATCTTTGCCCACGCCATCGCAGTCAACGGCCGGTCAATGCCAACCAATGGCGGTCAATGCTGGTCAAAGTTTGATCTGACTAATAATTTTTTAAGGATGGCCCTCTGGCCTATTTTTGACGTTCTGGACACGCTCGCGGCATTGGATTTACAAGATGGAAATTCAAATGTCAACAATGGGGACTAAAAGTTTACATGCTTGAGATCGAACAACTCTTTTGATTAAATTATCATATTTGAATTTGAATTAAACAAAATCTTGTCTTTTGTGCATAATTGTTGGCGTTCTTTTTTTAAGCATGAGGGAAGAAAATATTTTTTCTTAATTTGATTTTATTTTGGATAATAATTACCTAATTGTTTAATTCAAGTAAAGTTGCCATAATTTTATTTTGAATTTAAACTAGAGTTATTAAATATTATTCATGCAAATAAAATAAAAAAGGTTTATGGAGATTGAAATTTGAAAAAACAAAATTTTGATTCTCCCTACCTCAAGGTTGGTGTTTTTTGGGACTTTCCCCTAGGATGAGAAAATCACCCTCCATAAGGAGAGGAAAGAGAAAAATATTTTCTGATATCCTGTTCAAATTTGTAAACTACCCAGTGCATTCACTGTAAATAGGACCCTTGGGATTCTTATTTTTCTTAACGTATAGAGTCTCAGGTGAGTGAATTTATTATTATAACTCTCACTAATAATAATAAATTCTCAAAGATCTGCGTAGTTAGAAATAGACAAGCCACATTGAATACCGATTAAGCAACTGAGTGCCCACATATTCCACTATCCGAGAATTATAGAATAGTAAAGAAGGCTAGTTGATTGATGCTTTCTTGATCACATCCTCCAGCATTCTTGGTGTTTTCCTCACAAGGTAGTTAGATTGTCGAATAATTTATTATATATAATAACACAAGTTAGTACAATCTTTAAAAAAAATTTTAAAATTCCATTGTGCATATTTTCAGATTTTCCTACAAATCTTTAATTCAATGTTGGGCTTATATGTGAATAATTATGTGTTGTAGACTATCAAATAATGTCAAGCCCACTGAAAAGTACTCTGCTAAGTTTTAGGTAATTTGAACTTTAATATATCTAATAGAGTGTAAGCCATTAATGTGTAGAGACTTAAAGAAAAATTTTTATTTTTATAATGGACTAAAATAAAAATACTAAGAGATAACAAGGAAGTTATCTATATATAGCAGTCATGGTTCTCAAATCACATGAATCATTATTATTCTTTTCTGACAACCCATCATTAGAAAGAGAACATAGAGAATACTAAAGGATTCTCTTGGAAAACATGTTGATCTAGAAGACCAATCACACAGTTCTAGAAAGTGATTAATTGTTATGAATTCAAATACACTTTTACTTATTCTTTAATTGTTTATTCATTCTTTTCTAACAACCCATCATTAGAGAGAGAACATAGGGAATAGTAAAAGATTTTCTTGGAAAACGTGTTGATCTGGAAGGCCAATCACACAGTTCTAGAAAGTGATTAATTGTTATGAATTCAGATACACTTTTACTTATTCTTTAATTGCTTTTTAGTGATCCAACATGAATATTTTTAAGATTTTAGGTGATGATTTCCACCAAAGATTTTTCCTAATAGGAGAATCACAAATTTCCCAACACACTGTAGGTATATCTGTGGCGGCCCGCCCTTGCTGTAGAGGTCCTACAGTGTTATTACAGTCAACTCTGTAGTCAACCGCAATAGCATGTAGGCCTCTAGGGTAACCGGCATCATGCTTAACTTGAAAACTGCTTGAAAATTTTGTGGAATAAATTTTTTTTTCTTAACATAACAACTTGTTCGAGAATGTGATAAGGAAATCATGTTAACAAAATCACATTTACATGAATCATGATTCTCCTATCACATAATCTTGACTTGAAATCATGTTCTTGAAATTACATGTTTAAATCTTTCAAAACTGTAAAGCGGAAAACTCATGGTAGGACCACAATCCCTCACCCAGTTCTCCCTAGCACGTGCATATCCTGTCCGTCGTCCACCGTATACTACTGGTGAATAGGTCTCTTACCTGCAACATGTGAACAAACCGACGAGCTATGAGCTCAGTAAGTTCAAATATAAAAACATGAATCATAACATGTAATGCTGTGCTCATGCATGAAACTTGACTCTGAAAAACATGTTTATGGCTGAAGGTTAAGTCTTAGGACATTATCTGAAATTAGGTTCTAGTTTTGGGCCCCTGATTGGTCATACCAAAATGTTAGCATGATTGGGAGTGGTACTTTAGTGCTGACCTCCTCAGCCTTAATTGAAGCTAAACATGTAAACCTCCCCATGGGTCGAGAGGCCGGTACGCCAATGACTGGTTTAATTACCATCTTGTCTGAAGTTCCACTAGGTAGTATACTGATTGTCCCACAGTAGGAACTTATTACATGTTTTACTTAGGGTGTGAGTTTTATTGATCTCACTAAGGTGCCTTGTACACCTACATGTTTTCGTGTACCTGATACCTGTCTGACCTATGTACCTGAATCATCTACATGAAACATGAATCTCTACATGCATGACATGAAACTGACATGTGTATTATGATGCAAACGGTCAACGTCTGACATACACGTCAAACAACATACATAACATCATATACATAACATGATTGTCCACGTTGCAGTCAGGACAATACTTGAACTTACAGAAATTCTGCTAGCATGAGCCTTTGCTGGTCTGGAACTACTGCTTCAGGGTGTTTGGCTTGAAATCCTATAAAAAAAATAATCGTTGATTATTTCCAATATTCATCTTATACTGGTAACATGGCAATATGTAAATCCTATTTCCAAACTCTTTTTTTTTTTTTTTTACTTCAAACACGCCCTCCTACACGGGCGTGTTCCTGGCTGTGTACTCCTCTGGACTTTACGTGCATGGCCGTGTAATTCATGCAACATGGTCATGTAACTCATACATACTTACACGGATGGTTACACGGCCTTGTTTCTGACCGTGTTTTCTTGCTGTCAAACATAGTCTGTTACACGTCTTTTCCATGACCGTGTGCCCTTTGACACGACCCGATACACGGCTATGTTCTTGGCCGTGTACCTCTCAGGTCTAAACTCTCTTGAAACACAGTCCTGCATGGGGGCATGTTCGGGACCGTATTCTGAACACGCCCTTGTATACACCCGTGTTCATCCTAGAATCCTGATTCTAGGTTCAAAATTCTCTGCTCTAATTTTCTAGGGCTTTTATGGCCTTTGTTCTACTTCTTGCACTCAAAATCAATCTTAATAAGATCGTTTCAAGATACCAACTGCATTTCTACAATCATGAATCCGTGGTTTCATAAGTAAAATTTCATATTTTGCTTATACACATCTCTTGACTCAACATTTTTAAAAAAATCAGAACTTTCTTAAAGAAAAATCACTGAAACTTGGTTTTCTAAACCATCAACTCACGAGTTCGTATTTAAAAATAACTAGACTTGAATCATGTTTCGATTTAACCAAAAATCTCAACATGCTAAACTCATCTTTTCCTTTTTCTTCCTCAAAACCCCAGATTTTTACCCAAAAAAAACGTGAGAAAAACGAGGGTTTACCTTACTTGAAACTTGAGGATGTCTTGCTGTGGATTCTTGGCTGAAAACTTGAACGATTTGCTGCTTGAAGAGAGAATCCAAACTTGGTTGAAAGGAATCACAGAGGAGGGTTTTCTTTTTCCTCTTCTTTTCTTTCTCTTTCTTTCTTTCTTTCTCTCTCTCGGCTGCTTATTTGCAGCCAAATCAAGTGAATTAATCCACTTGGTTGCTTGGGTTTGAGGCCCCTCACGTGACCTCCCTCCCATTTCACTCATTTTCTTTAATTTCTTTTAAAGAAAATTGGTAATTTTCGTGGCTAATCTTGGCCATTGATCAATGTGGCTTATATGTAAGCCCTTGATCTCTTAATATGCATTTTCCACATATTTTTCTATTAAATTTAAAACATCATAATTTGAATTAATGTTTAGCTTTTGCACAATGTTCATTAATTCATTGTCAAATTTTGATTAAAATTCAGTTAATCAAAATTTTCATCTGCTCTATATTTTGTAGCATGTCTCATCATGAATGTATATTTATTTATATATCTTGTACAAAATTTTCCAAGAATGATAGATTTCTTGGTTATCACATTCACCCCTCCTTATAAGATTTTCATCCTCGAAAATTTAGAATAAGTGAGGGTGTGAAAGTCTCATCTTTTCTTCTCTTTCCCACGTAGCTTCCTCAATGTTGTGATTCCTTCACAATACCTTGACTAGTGGGATGGTCTTGTTTCTCAGCACCTTTTTTGCTCTAGCTAGTATCTAAACAGGCTGTTCTTCATAAGTTAGATCCTCTTGGACTTGGACTGGTTCATGTTGTAGCACATGAGATGGATCTGACGTGTACTTTCTGAGCATTGAGACATGAAGTACGTTGTATACTGCTGACAGCTTAGGAGGTAGTGCTAACTTGTAGGCAACCTTCCCAATGCGTTTGATAATCTCATAAGGTCCAATATACCTTGGACTCAGTTTTCTCTTCTTACCAAAATGCATAATTCCCTTCATGGGTGACACTTTCAAAAATACGAAGTCCCCTTCCTTGAATTCTAGGGATCTCCTTCTTCTATTTGCATAGCTCTTATGTCTACTCTGAGCACTCTTCATCCTTTGTTGGATCTTGGCAACTGCATCGCAAGTTTCCTGAATGAAATCTGTTTTATGCAGTTGTTTTTCCTTCAGATTATACCAATGGATAGGTGATCTGCACTTTCGTCCTTATAGGGCCTTATACGGTGCCATCTTAATAGAAGCTTGATAACTATTGTTAAATAAGAATTCCATTAGTGGTAGCTTCTCATTCCAAGCTCCTGGAAAATCGATTACACATACTCGGAGCATATCCTCTAAAGTCTGGATAGTCCATTCTGATTGTCCATCTGTCTGAAGATGGAAGGCTGTATTGAACTTCAGTTCTGTGCCCATGGCTCTTTGCACACACTCCCAAAAGTTTGAAGTGAACCGTGTATCTCTGTCAGATACTATGGATCTTGGAACTCCATGTAACCTAACAACATGAGCTACATAAAGGTGTGCCAGCTTCTCCAATAAGTAAGTGATCTTCATTGGTATGAACCTGGCTGTCTTTGTTAACTTGTCCACGATTACCCAGATAGCATCATGTCCTTCTCTTGTTTTGGGTAGTCCTACCACAAAATCCATGGTAACATGCTCCCATTTCTATTCTGGAATCTCCAGATGTTCTAACTTTCCTCTAGAATGCTGATGCTCAGTCTTGACTTTCTGACAAGTAAGGCACTTATTCACGAATCTTGCAATGTCTCCTTTCATTCCTTTCCACCAAAACTATTGTTTTAAGTCTTGGTACATCTTGGTGGCTCCAGGATGAACTGAGTATGGCATTTCATGAGCTTCTGACATGATTCACCTTCGAAGTTCTTCATCTGCTGGAATGTGAATTCTCCCTTGATACATGATTAATCCATCTTTGGAAATCTCTTCCTGGGAGTCTGTTAGCCTTGAATCTTGCTTCTGAGCTTCCTTGATATCATCAAACAATGATGACTTCAGCTACAGTGCTGACAATTTTCCTGATATCAGCTCCAGCTCGAGCGAATGAATCTCTTGCTGCAATGGTCTTGATAACTTATCAATGGGTAACTGCTGTGGAACTGTAGCTTTTCTGCTCAATGCGTCTGCTACTCGGTTGGCTTTTCCTGGATGATAAAGGATTTCACAATCATAATCCTTCACCAACTCTAACTATCTTCTTTGCCTCATGTTTAACTCCTTCTGTGTGAAGAAGTATTTTAGGCTCTGATGATCTGTGTAAATCTGGCACTGAGCTCCATACAGATAATGTCGCCAAATTTTAAGTGCGAACACTACTGCAGCAAGTTCTAGATCATGGGTGGGATAATTCTTTTTGTGCTCTTTTAGTTGACGTGAAGCATAAGCAATTACTTTGCCATCTTACATCAATACTGCTCCCAAACCCACTTTTGAAGTATCACTGTAGATTTCATACTTCTCCCATTCAGTAGGGAGTGTGAGGATCGGCGTGCTTGTTAGCCGTCTCTTCAGCTCATGGAAACTTCTTTCACATTCATCTGTCCATACATACTTCTTTTCCTTGCGTGTGAGGGTTGTGAGAGGTGCTGCCAATCGTGCAAACCCTTCCATAAATCTCCTGTAATAGTCAGCTAACCCTAAGAAACTGCATATCTCTGTCACGCTCTTAGGTGCAGGCCATTTGTTTATCGCTTCCACCTTAATTGGATCCACTGCAATTTCCTCCTTGGACACTACATGTCCGAGGAAATGTACTCTATCTAGCCAAAACTCACATTTTGAGAATTTGGTATAGAATTGATGCTCTCTCAGCTTTTGAAAAAAAATTCTCAACTGTGCTTCATGCTCTGCGTGAGTCCTTGAATATATAAGAATGTCATCAATGAACACAATGACAAACTTGTCAAGATACTCCTTGAAGACTCTATTCATCAGGTCCATAAAAGTCGTTGGAGCGTTCATTAACCCAAACGGTATTACTAGGAATTCATAATGCCCATAATAGGTTCTGAAAACTGTCTTGGAAACATCATCTTCCTTGATTCTTAACTGATGGTATCCTGATCTCAAATCAATCTTTGAGAACACTGCTGTACCCTTGAGTTGATCGAACAGGTCATCAATCCTAGGTAGTGGGTACCTATTCTTGACTGTGACCTTATTCAATTCTCTGTAATCTATACACATGTGGAACATTCCGTCTTTCTTCTTAACAAATAATACGAGAGCACCCCATGGGGCATAGCTTGGTCTGATGAATCCCTTGTTAAGCAGATCTTTCAACTGCACTTGTAATTCTTTTAACTTCACTGGTGCCATGCGATACGGCGCCTTGGAGATCGGTGCTGTTCCTGGTAGAAGCTCTATCTCAAATGAGATTTCTCGTTCTGGAGGTACTCCTGGTAGTTCCTCGGGAAAGACTTCAAGAAATTCTCTGACAACAGGAACATCTTCCGATTGTAACTTCTTTTCTTCTGCTATATCTGTCACATAAGCTAAATATCCAATACAACTACTGGCTATTAGCTTCTTAGCTTTCAATGAACTGATCATCATCTTGCTTGATCTTCTTGAAGAATCGACATATTCAAAACCTTCTTCCTCTTCTGGCTTGAACACTATTCTTCTGTTTCTGTAGTCGATTGTGGCTTGGTATTTTCCTAGGAAATCCATTCCCAAGATTACATCGTAGTCTACAATCTTCATCATGATCAATTCTGCATATAGCTCCCTATTTGCCATGATTACTGGTACATGAGGTAACCAGTACTCGGACAACATGACTTCTCCTAATGGGAAAGTAGTTCTAAAAGTTCTTCTCATGTGATCTCTAGGGTATTCAACTTATCAGCAAATGCGTATGATATGAAAGAATGGGTGGCCCCAGAGTCAAAAAGAACAGATGCCAAGTGGTTAGCGATAGAAATCTGACCTGTCACCACGTTGGACGTCCCTGCCTCTGCTTCTTCTCTGATGTAGGCCATTACCCTAGCATCTACTTGAAGAGCTCTTTCTTGTCTTTCCTGCACTACTGGAGGTACTTCTGAAGGGCTTTCGTAGCTTAATCTGAGTGCATGAACTTGTGACTGTTGTGGACGTGAAACATTTGATCCTGACACAGACTGGCGGTTCATGGGGTAACTCTTGATGAAATGGCCTTCTTTTCTGCACTGAAAACATGCAGTCGTGCCAGCTTTGCACTGACCCACATGTTTCTTCCCATAAGTAGGACAGGTGGGGTTACTTGATGCTGGAATGGGGTTAGTCCTCCGTGACTGGCTTCTATTGTCTTGACTTTGGGTTCCCTAAAAATTGCCCTTTTTCTTCTGTTGGGACTGAGGGCCTAGATTACTGGACTGTTCTGGTCTTGTACTTTGACCGCCCTTATCGTGTTGTCTAGGTTGAGAGGCCTTAGCCAAAATCTTTTCTTTCTTCCTGGCTTCCCAGACCTTTTCCCTCTCTTCTTTCTGTCGGGCTAGATGGTACTCTGGCCTCAAAGCACGACTAACACAGTCGACTACTGAGATTGGCGGGAATGGGCCACTGTCAACTACGACAGAAATCTCAGACCTGAACATGCCTATCATCTTCTGTATCTTCTCCCTTTCTGTTGGCACCACATACGGACACAGGCGTGAGAGCTGGTCAAATCTCTTGCATACCTCGCTGACAGACATGTCACCCTACTGTAACTCTGAAAACTCTTTCTATTGGGGTTGGAGTGATGCAGGATCATAGTATTTCTGGTTGAACTCCTCCAAGAACTCCGCCCACGACATCGTGGTCACATCCCTCCTCATACGGACTGTGTCCCACCAAAATCTTGCGTCCTTCCTTAGAACAAAAGATGCACACAAGACTTTCTGTGACACCCTGCCTCGCGCGGGCCTGTCACTTGACATCTTTTCTTACTTCTACTATTTGTTCTTTTCATATTGATATAAAAAGGTGCGGAAATTTTTTTTTTTTTTTTATATATACATACTTACACTTACTCACTTTCTCTCTTTCTATCTGACGGATTAAGCATAGCGGGTCCATAACCTTTGACATGACATTCGCAACCCATTCCACCAGTCCCGTATCTCAATAAACTCAAATGGCAGGTTGTTTAACTTTGTTACCTGCACACGAACAAACTGGTGAGCCAAACGACCAGTAAGTTCAAACATAAAAACATAAATCATAAAACAGTATATTATACTATTATATTCTGTCATATAAACATATACACTATCTGTAGTATATAACTACTAAAAACATATCGTGTATTAACACAAATAATCACATAATTTGTTATACTAGTAGTATTCTTTAAAATTAGAATAACTATAAATATACCAACTGTAATAACAGTGGTATACTCTGATGTAACTCATGCCATCTCTTTAAACTTTACTCTGATGTAATGACAAATAATCACATAAATTGTGATAACTATAAGTATTCTATAAAATTAGAATAACTATAAATATACCAACTGTAATAACAGTGGTATCCTCTGATGTCACCCATGACATCTCTTAAAACTTTACCCTGATGTCTTAACATAACATCACATATAGGGTTAGCACAAACCTCACATCATGTGATAGTGCTCATACAATACTCATTTATTCTTTTCTTCATGTTTCTCATTATTTCTTTCATTATTTCATTTATTGCTTTCAGTTTATGGGCCTTGCGCCCTGGGCTCGCGCCCGTCACACTATATGGGCCTCGCGCCCTATATATCATGGGTCTCGCGCCCGATAAACTGTATGGGCCTCGTGCCCGTTAAACTGTATGGGCCTCGTGCCCGTAGTGCTATATCTTTAATAATTAGCACAACATGTAATGTATAAACATATACATATACAAATGCGCATAACATATAAGTTAGCGCAACACATTGCAATCAAACACAACAATTCTGTCTTAAGTGTTCTATGCTCAGTTTTCCGATTTATTCTGTTCATTTATTATCTTATCTGTACTTTAACTCTGTATGGGCCCGTTTTGATCGTACCGAAAAGCGCGCTGTAGAGGGGCCTGGGAGCTACCCTGGCTCTCCCTCATCTGTGCTATGTCTTTTGTTTTAACAATGAAATAACCTCCCCTCGCGAGAGGCCGGTACGCCAAAACATTAGGTTTTCATTACCCTGTTGTTTAATGTTCAAGTGTACATATGATAACATCTTTACTGTGCAGTCATAATGACTGTAAACATCACATATTAATATTGTGATTAATCAAACATTAATACTACTCTACGATCATAACGTAGTAACTGGAATCATAAAAATGGAATCCAGTAAGTTTGGAACCTCTCGTCCAAACCTGTCACATGTACAGAATAGTACATAAATTATACTTAATTTATTTATTATCATTATTTTCATCGTTTCTTTAAAACGATACATCATACTCTTGAGAGGTTGCCTCATTAATTATAAGACATGCAAATACTGAATGCAATCATGACAGTTTGAAACGATACTTAACACTCTTGGGAGGTTGCCTCATTAATTATAAGGCATACAAATACTCAATGCAGTCATAACAATGTAAAGAATCAGATTCCCGTGAATCTGAAACTATTGTAACAATAGTATAAATTACACAGTCATACCATAAACCATACAGTCCAATACACAACTATACCAATAGTTGTGCACCCGTTATTAATCACAAATCAAACAATTATATAGTTTAGGGGAAAATATATTTTTCCACCTAAACATAACCAATCAATTTGTTCGTGTAGAGACAATTAAATATCTGAACTTACCTCAATGCTGCTAACGTCAGCTTTCTGTGGTTCCTCGACAGTCTATCATCACTGTCCCGTTGAACTCCTATAACCGAAAAATTAACGGTTATTTAAAATCTTTATTTCATATATAAAACTTTATAAAACGTAAAAATACTACGTTTTATTTCTTAATAAAGAACTTAGGAGCTTAACATTTCATTTTTAACTTTTCTGTAAACTTTTGATAAAATTACCATTTTGCCCCCAATCGGAACTTTTCTTATTTTTTTCATGCTTAACTCTTAACTTTGGCCTTTAAAACTTTAATTAAAGCCTTAGGATTATGTTCTAGGCTTTAACGACTCTTTTTCTAACTTTCTGAAATTTCTGGTCAAAATGACCGTTTTGCCCCTGACGGGTCTTTGAATCTTAACCTTCTCGTTTTAAATGCTTAAACTGAATTTTCTAAGCTCAAAAATCTTCCATTTGACTTTTAAAAATTTACTGGACCTTTTCCAGATTAATTTCTATATTTTTCACAATTTTTACTATTCCCGGCCCTCGGGAAGTTCTATTCCGACTAAAAGTCAGTTTTTTGCTTTTCTTACATTTCAGGCCTCGAAGGTCGTTTTACAATTTCTTAAAACATCCCTTTTTTTCCATTTTTCATTTTTAATTAATAATGGGCTTGGGTTTACTTGCCCGATTACATTTTTAAACCCTTATTTCCAGAAATGCCCTTTACGCCATTTTAAAAATTTCGGCAGCATTTCCTCTTAATTTTTAGGCTCCCGGCGTTTAGGAAATGCCTCAAAACCATCTAACCTCGTCTAATCTATCACGTACTATACCAGAGGCCTAATTTTACGTAAAAGTTACACACTTTTTACGTAAAATTTGCACATTTTCATCCCTTTTTCATATCTGTTATTTCATCCATTTTTCTTTCTTTCTTTTACAATTTCTCATATCGATACATCTCATTAACATACATTCATCTCAATTAACAAATTGAGGAACAAGGGTGGTCGAGATTATACCGAAAATGCCGTTCGGTCTCGATCGCACAAACTTTATTCTTTCGTTCTTTGCATCTGAAGTTCCGTTTTGCAAATCCGACTCCGCGGATGCGTCCGGAACATCGAAAATAGGCCAATGGGCCAATCTTCAAAATTTGGTCAACGGTCGCCGTTGACCGACGTTGACCGCCGTTGACCGGCGTTTACTCGCCGTTGACCGGCGGTTGACGGCGGCGACGGTGGCAAGTGAGTAGCCCATCATGAAGAGTTCGACGAGAGGAATCCATTGGTGACCTCAATTTCATGTTTGGAGGCCCCTATCGCCGGAAAATCCCCTCGAAAGCCACGGCCACGGCGGCGACGGTGGAACTCTGCCGTGCCGGACTTTTTCCCCGAAATTGGTTGAGGGCTTTTGCTCCCCACAACCCCATGACCATTTCTGCACCAGTGGCTCTCTTCAATTTGGCTGGAATCGGTGAAAATCGACGGTGGCTCCCACGGCAGCGACGACGGAATTCTCGAAGCTCGGTCGGTGCGATACGGCGGTTGTTGTCGTGAACCACCATATGGGTTTTGTAGTACTCTTCACCACGAACCTTTTAGGACCGGTTTCGTGGCAAACGGTGGCCGGACGGCGGAGATACGGCCGTTTGAAATTCACGGCTCCGGCGAGCTTCGGGCGGCGCGTGCAGCTTGCTCCGGCGGCTGCTCCGTCGCGTCGACCTGCCGTTGGACTCAGCTCGGCGAGAGCTTTCCAATGGTGTCGGCGGTGTCGTAAACGGAGGTCGTATGTGAAAGTTGGTCACTGTTCATATTTGAGAGAATTTTGGGGTAGAATTTCGGATTTTTCGAATTTTATGAGGAATTTATGAATTTAACCCCCAAGATTTCCTATTTATACTCTTTTCTCCAAAATTTTTAACTTGGGCTATCCTGACTAATTTGGACGTGCTGAATCCAAATTTATCAGTTTTATCTTAATCCGAGGTCATCTTGACCATTTTTCGATACTGCGTATTTTTCACATTCCCGGTCGAAATTTCTGTTTTGTGCTCAATTGACTAATTTGAGCATCCTGATTCCAAATATATCAGTTTCAGGTCGAGAAAATGTCGTCTTGACCCTTTTCTCGATACTGTACATACGATATACACATTTTCCAAGAACAGTAAAATTTTCCGGCTGTTACATCTACCCATCCTTTTTAGAATTTTCGTCCTCGAAAATCAGCACAAGTAGGAGTATAACAATTTCAATTCCTTTCTATACTCTAACGTAGTTTTCTCAATGTCATAACTTTCCCATGGCATCTTCTCTTCTTGAGTCAATATTTGAACTAATTGTCCTTCATAACTTAGGTCATTTTGAACTTGCAAAAGTTCATATTTTAACACATGTGATGGATTGGGCACGTACTTTCTTAGCATAAACATCTGGGGTAATGCCAATATATAGGCAATCTTCCCCATGTACTCGTTACTTTCAAATGATCCAACATTCTTTGGATTCAATTTTCCTTTCTTAAAAAAAACGCTTTATCCCCTTTATGGGCGATACCTTAGAAAATACGAAGTTCCCTTCATTAACTCCAGGAATCTTCATCGTTTGTCTATCTAACTTTTCTGCTAATTCTGTGCACTCTTTATTCCTTATAAAATTTTTATCATTCTATTCTTTTAACTCATATCATTCTGTACTTTTCCTTTCATCACTTTACACATCATTTCGTTTCTTTCTTTTCTATACTTTACTTTACTTTCATTTACAGATTCATCGTTGATCGTACCTACCTTACGGAAAACTTTAAACATTTAAAATAGCTACCTCCTCTTTTGGAGTAATACATGACTGGGAGCGTTTCTTAACCGTTCTCCACAGTCTAACTGGGGAGCGTTTCTATTGGCCGTCCTCCACCAGTTTAACATAAACATAAAACATCATATTCCTAGGCTGGTACGTCAATATTTAAATCTTTAATATAATTTTCTTACTTTACATTAACTTTTCATTTCATTCTATCTGACTTTGTGAACATATCAAATTATCATGTCACAGTTGCTCATCTTTCATAAAAAGCAAAGCCAGAAATTTTCTTTCTATAAAACATTTATAACATTCTGTTCATAACATTTCTATAACATTTTCATAAAACGTTTCTTTCATAAACGTTTTCGTAAAACATTCATTCATATAGTGCCTTGTGTATTGTGCTATTCCATCAAAGGCTTGATAACTATTGTTGTATGAGAAATTCTAATTTAATTCTCATTTTGAACTCTCAAAAAATCTATCACTTAATTTCGAGACATATCTCCCAAGGTCTGAATAGTTCATTTTAACTGCCCATCCATCGGAGAGTGAAATGCGATACTAAGTCTCAATTCTGTATCCATGATTTCTCACACGCATTTCTAAAAATTTGAAGTAAACTTCTAGAAAATCTTTCGTTACACGATTCATTTCGAAATGCCATGCAATTAGATAACATGGACTACATATCAATTTGCCAACTTTTTCAATGAAAAAGTTATTTTCACTACTATAAACCGTACTGTTTTCATTAATCCATCCATAGTAACCCAGATGGCATCATAGCCCTCTCGGTCTTTAATAATCTCACTATAAATCTTATCATAATATGCTTTCATTTTCATTCAGAAATTTCCAAGGATTCCAAATTTCCACTTGGACATCGATGTTTGATCTTAACTCTTTGGTAATCATGCGGCTACTCAAAAGTATCACAATATCATTCTTCATTTCTTTCTACCAAAATTGTAGCTTTAAATTCTGGTATATCTTAGTGATTTCCAGATAAACTGAATATAATATTTCATGATCCTTTAACTAGATCCGTCTTCTGAGTTCTTTATCTATCGGAACATTAATCCTTTTTTAATATAGGATCAATCCGTTCCTGGAAACCCTTTCTTGAGGACTAGTTGGAGTTAGATCCCGTATCTGCTACTCTATTAGTTTTGGCCTAGAAGGTAGAGGACTTCGTAATCACAATTCCTTTACCAACTCTAGCCATCTTCTATGTCGTATATTTAGCTTCTTCGTAATAAGTTTCTAAATTATGCATGGGGTAATTTCTTCCATTATCCTTTAGTGGACGTAAAACATAGGTATTTATCTTGCCATTTTGCATCAAAACTGCACCTAATCCTATTGTAGGTGCGTCACTGTATATTACAAATTTCTCTCTATGTAGAGACTACGTATAGACACAGTCTAATCAACTGGTCAAATTTCTATAGACTTCACTCACTAACGTATTACCCTGCTTAAATTCAGAAAATTTCATCTGCCAAAGCATAATGCTGCAGGGCTGTACTACTTTTAGTTAACTTGTCTAGAATCTTGTTCTAACTCATAATAAATACATCCTTATCTTATGAAGGATATTTTACCACAAGTGGGCGTTTCTCCTCAGAATGAAGGTCATACATAAAACCTTCTCTTGTTTTATTAGATTTATAAAATCTAAAATCATTCATAGCGAGGATAGTCATTCTTCTTCTTTTTCTGAAGAATCAATGAAGTTCTCAAATTCTGACGGTCTCTTTCGTCAGAGCTATTCACAAGTAAAATTCTTGATGTCTCATTAGTTACGGTTCATGGCCTCTTTCAAGTATTACCAAAGAGGATACTACTTGATCTATTGCCACTGTTGGCTGATCCTGAATTTTCTCAGAACCTTACATTTATTTTATCCCCTCTAACTGTTGTTTTAATTCTGCATTTTCTTTCATTCATATTTCGAGAACAGTCTGTAACTTCTCTACCCCTTTCAAACAATGTGGAGCATCGCCCCCTTCTATCATCTTAACTTTGCGTATTAACCAATTTCTTGATTATATTATAATCACATTAAAACGCACTATTATACTTTGTCATAAACAATTTCGTAGAATTCTAAAAATTCACGAAATTTCAATTAACATAATACTACATCATCTTAAAATATCATCATAGTCTTCATCATAGACTATATCATAAACTCATCATTTCGTTTATTTCATAACTTTTATATGCTTTATTTTATGCCATTTCATACATCTTGGCATTAAAGTCTTATACAAGACAATCTTTCATATTAAAAAAATACATATTTACATATACGTACCTCCTTTCTCTTTATACATCTCATTCATCTAGTTCTAGAGGAACTCCTTCTGAATCCTCTTAATTAACGTTTCACTGAATATACTTTAACATCTGATAATCAATACTGTATTTAATTAGTTCCTAGTATTGCTTTACCATAATAGTTCACGCAATAAAATGATCAAGCGTGATTAGAACTAGAAAAAAGGCAAAAATTCAATTTAAAATTTTTGGAACAGTAAAAGCACCTGGCATTCTCAATCTAACGCCTGGCCTTATCATAAAAATTGGTATAAGCGCTTGGCGCTCGACTTTGGCTAAAATGAATTTCTAACATCAATTGTTATGAAACTTAACTCATTCAATCTCTATTTACCCCAGAGAATAATTAAAACATTCTAGGGTCAAAGACCTGTATTAGCTCATATTTTAAAAATATGATAAAAATCCAATATATACTTCCATAACCTGAAAAAAAATGGAATATGACATGTACCATGGACAAATCTGATGGCACTGTCAGTCTGTAGGCTACCTTTCCACTCTATGTTGTATAAGTCCTCCTCAGTTTCTAATAACATATAGCATACTTTAGAATTGTGTTATCGGACGTCAACTATAATTTCTCAGTCCGATGAACTAATTCCCATATATCCACAACTCTAGAGAATACAGACGGTGTGACTTCTCCTGTGTCCATGAGGAAATTGGGGGCTGATGCTGGACTCCTCTGAGAGAGTCACTCAATCATGGCATGGTGAAACTTGATCCAGTTAGAGCTCATCCTGGTCTCAAGAATCCCAATACACATGAGAGCATCTTCTTTGAAAGGTGCATGCATGTCAACAGCTATCAGAACCCAATTATCCTAATCAATGGCACACAGTCGAAGAGTCATCTCAATGATATAAAACCGGTACTGTACTTCCATAGAGTGCTAGAATGCTATATGTCCTCAAAACATGGTGGACAGCTAGTTTTAAAATCTGTGCAGCTCGGGCATAAATCCTCATTCCTACTCTGAGTAGTAGAGGAGTTCCCAGAGAAATCATCTAACACTGTACTAATATCATTTTATCCACGATTATACAGTGGATTCATCATTTCGTTTTCTATAATATTGTTTATTTTTAATAAATAAACAATTAACAATATAAAATAAAACTAACTCACTTGGACTGCGTGGAAGAGGATGCAGACAATGTCATGATAGGTTATGGTGAACCGAACCGCTCTGATACCACTTATGACACCCCGCCTCGCGCGGGCCTGTCACTTGACATCTTTTCTTACTTCTACTATTTGTTCTTTTCATATTGATATAAAAAGGTGCGGAAATTTTTTTTTTTTTTATATATACATACTTACACTTACTCACTTTCTCTCTTTCTATCTGATGGATTAAGCATAGCGGGTCCATAACCTTTGACATGACATTCGCAACCCATTCCACTAGTCCCGTATCTCAATAAACTCAAATGGCAGGTTGTTTAACTTTGTTACCTGCACACGAACAAACTGGTGAGCTAAACGCCCAGTAAGTTCAAATATAAAAACATAAATCATAAAAGAGTATATTATACTATTATATTCTGTCATATAAACATATACACTATCTGTAGTATATAACTACTAAAAACATATCGTGTATTAACACAAATAATCACATAATTTGTTATACTAGTAGTATTCTTTAAAATTAGAATAACTATAAATATACCAACTGTAATAACAGTGGTATACTCTGATGTAACTCATGCCATCTCTTTAAACTTTACTCTGATGTAATGACAAATAATCACATAAATTGTGATAACTATAAGTATTCTATAAAATTAGAATAACTATAAATATACCAACTGTAATAACAGTGGTATCCTCTGATGTCACCCATGACATCTCTTAAAACTTTACCCTGATGTCTTAACATAACATCACATATAGGGTTAGCACAAACCTCACATCATGTGATAGTGCTCATACAATACTCATTTATTCTTTTCTTCACGTTTCTCATTATTTCTTTCATTATTTCATTTATTGCTTTCAGTTTATGGGCCTTGAGCCTTGGGCTCACGCCCGTCACACTATATGGGCCTCGCGCCCTATATATCATGGGTCTCGCGCCCGATAAACTGTATGGGCCTCGTGCCCGTTAAACTGTATGGGCCTCGTGCCCGTAGTGCTATATCTTTAATAATTAGCACAACATGTAATGTATAAACATATACATATACAAATGCGCATAACATATAAGTTAGCGCAACACATTGCAATCAAACACAACAATTCTGTCTTAAGTGTTCTATGCTCAGTTTTCCGATTTATTCTGTTCATTTATTATCTTATCTGTACTTTAACTCTGTATGGGCCCGTTTTGATCGTACTGAAAAGCGCGCTGTAGAGGGGCCTGAGAGCTACCCTGGCTCTCCCTCATCTGTGCTATGTCTTTTGCTTTAACAATGAAGTAACCTCCTCTCGCGAGAGGCCGGTACGCCAAAACATTAGGTTTTCATTACCCTGTTGTTTAATGTTCAAGTGTACATATGATAACATCTTTACTGTGTAGTCATAATGACTGTAAACATCACATATTAATACTGTGATTAATCAAACATTAATACTACTCTACGATCATAACGTAGTAACTGGAATCATAAAAATGGAATCCAGTAAGTTTGGAACCGCTCGTCCAAACCTGTCACATATACAGAACAGTACATAAATTATACTTAATTTATTTATTATCATTATTTTCATCGTTTCTTTAAAAGTTACACACTTTTTACGTAAAATTTACACATTTTCATCCCTTTTTCATATCTGCTATTTCATCCATTTTTCTTTCTTTCTTTTACAATTTCTCATATCGATACATCTCATTAACATACATTCATCTCAATTAACAAATTGAGGAACAAGGGTGGTCGAGATTATACCGAAAATATCGTTCGGTCTCGATCGCACAAACTTTATTCTTTCGTTCTTTGCATCTGGAGTTCGGTTTTGCAAATCCGACTCCGCGGATGCGTCCGGTACATCGAAAATAGGCCAATGGGCCAATCTTCAAAATTTGGTCAACGGTCGCCGTTGACCGGTGTTGACTCGCCGTTGACCGGCGGTTGACGGCGGCGACGGTGGCAAGTGAGTAGCCCATCTTGAAGAGCTCGACGAGAGGAATCCATTGGTGACCTCAATTTCATGTTTGGAGGCCCCTATCGCCGGAAAATCCCCTCGAAAGCCACGGCCACGACGGCGACGGTGGAACTTTGCCGTGCCAGACTTTTTCCCCGAAATTGGTTGAGGGCTTTTGCTCCCCACAACCCCACGACCATTTCTGCACCAGTGGCTCTCTTTAATTTGGCCGGAATCGGTGAAAATCGACGGTGGCTCCAACGGCAGTGACGACGGAATTCTTGAAGCTCGGTCAGTGTGATACGGCGGTTGTTGCCGTGAACCACCACATGGGTTTTGTAGTACTCTTCATCACGAACCTTTTGGGACCGGTTTCGTGGCAAACGGTGGCCGGATGGCGGAGATACGGCCGTTTGAAATTCACGGCTCCGGCGAGCTTCGGGCGGCGCGTGCGGCTTGCTCCGGCGGCTGCTCCGTCGCGTCGACCTGTCGTTGGACTCAGCTCGGCGAGAGCTTTCCAATGGTGCCGGCGGTGTCGTAAACGGAGGTCGTATGTGAAAGTTGGTCACTGTTCATATTTGAGAGAATTTTGGGGTAGAATTTCAGATTTTTCGAATTTTATGAGGAATTTATGAATTTAACCCCCAAGATTTCCTATTTATACTCTTTTCCCCAAAATTTTTAACTTGGGCTATCCTGACTAATTTGGACGTGCTGAATCCAAATTTATCAGTTTTATCTTAATCCGAGATCATCTTGACCATTTTTCGATACTGCGTATTTTTCACATTCCCGGTCGAAATTTCTGTTTTGTGCTAAATTGACTAATTTGAGCATCCTGATTCCAAATATATCAGTTTCAGGTCGAGAAAATGTCGTCTTGACCCTTTTCTCGATACTGTACATACGATATACACATTTTTCAAGAACAGTAAAATTTTCTGGCTGTTACACTTTCTCCTCTTCATTTAGTCTCATGAAATCCATTATCATTTGGATTGAAGAAAGCCAATCTTCTGCTTCCAGGGGATTGGTTGAATCCTCAAATTCCGGAGGCCTCATTTTCTAAAATCTCTCATATAGTGGTTCTGGGTTCACCTTAACTGGTGGTTCCTGAACCACTTCTGGTGTAGCTGGTGGCACTACTTGTTCTGCTTTAGCGGCTTCTTGTGCAGGAGTCCCTACTGATCCCTGCCCCTGTTCTAGCTATTCTAACCTCTGTCTCAATTCTGCATTCTCTTTCATTTGATTTGCTAGAAGAGCTTGCATCTCTTCTAATCTCTGAGTCAGAGTTGGGCGTCCCTTCTCCGTCTCTGGCCTTGGTTTTTCATCGTGCTACTTTATATCCCATAATCACACAATGAATTTGTATTAGATCTTTTATAAGAGGATCTACCTCATTTCTTGCATTATTACATCATCATATACTTACTACAAAGTAAAGGTCTACTAGCTACTGATCTTAACATAAACTTAACTTACTTGGATCGGTGAATAGGACATGCACGGAGTCAGGCGGGATATGGTCGACCAACTGCTCTGATAATACCAACTGTGGCAATGGTTGGTACTCTAAACTAGACTCATCATAAAAATGGCTCTGATACCAACTGTGTCGGCCCACACTTACTGTAGAGTTCCTACAGTGCTATTACAGTTAACTCTGTAGTCAACCGCAACAGCATGTATGCCTCTAGGGTCACCGGCATCATGCTTAACTTGAAAACTGCTTGAAAATTTTGTGGAATAAATTTTTTTTCTTAACATAACAACTTGTTTGAGAATGTGATAAGAAAATCATGTTAACAAAATCACATGTACATGAATCATGATTCCCCTATCGCATAATCTTGACTCGAAATCATGTTCTTAAAATTACATGTTTAAATCTTTCAAAACTATACAGTGGAAAACTCATGGTAGGACCATAATCCCTCGCCCAGTTCCCCCTGGCATGTGCATACCCTATCTGTTGTCCACCGTATACTACTGGTGAACAGGTCTCTTACCTGCAACATGTAAACAAACTGGTGATCTATGAGTTCAGTAAGTTCAAACATAAAAACATGAATCATAACATGTAATGCTGTGCTCATGCATGAAACTTGACTCTTAAAAACATGCTGATGGCTGAAGGTTAAGTCTTAAGACATTATCTGAAATTAGGTTCTAGTTTTGGGCTCCTGATTGGTCATACCGAAATGTTAGCATGACTGGGAATGGTATTTTAGTGCTGACCTCCTAAGCCTTAACTGAAGCTAAACATGTAAACCTCCCTATAGGTTGAGAGGCCGGTATGCCAATGACTGGTTTAATTACCATCTTGTCTGAAATTCCACTGGGTAGTATACTGATTGTCCCACAATAGGAACCTATTACATGTTTTACTTGGGGTGTGAGTTTTAGTGATCTCACTAAGGTGTCTTGTGCACCTACATGTTTTCATGTACCTGATACCTGTCTGACCTGTGTACCTGAATCATCTACATGGAACATGAATCTCTACATGCATGACATAAAACTGACATGTGTATCATGATGTAGACTGTCAACGTCTGACATACACGTTAAACAACATACATAACATCATATACATAACATGATTGTCCACGTTGCAGTCAGGACAATGCTTGAACTTACAAAAAGTCTACTAGCGTGAGCCTCTGCTGGTCTGGAACTGCTGCTTCGAGGTGTCTGGCTTGAACTCCTATAAAAGAAATAATCGTTGATTATTTCCAATATTCATCTTATACTGGAAACATGACAAAATATGTAAATACTATTTCCAGACTCTTTTTTTTTTTTTTTACTTTGAACACGCCCTCCTACACGGGCATGTTCCTGGCCGTGTACTCCTCTGGACTTTACGTGCATGGCCGTGTAATTCATGCAACATGGCCATGTAACTCATACATACTTACACGAGTGGCTACACAATCGTGTTTCTGGCTGTGTTTTCCTGTTGTCGAACATGGTCTGTTACACGCCTTTCCCATGACCATGTGCCCTTTGACACGATCCGATACACAGCCGTATTCTTGGTCGTGTACCTCTTAGGTCTAAACTCTCTTGAAACACGGTCATGCATGGGGGCATATTCGGGACCGTGTTCTAAACACGCCCTTGTACACGCCCGTGTTCATCCCAGAATCCAAATTCTGGGTTCGAAATTCTTTGCTCTGATTTTCTAAGGCTTTTATGGCCTTTGTTCTACTTCTTGCACTCAAAATCGATCTCAATAAGATCGTTTCAAGGTACCAACTACATTTCTACAATCATGAATCCGTGGTTTCATAAGCAAAATTTCATATTTTGCTTATACACATATCTTGACTCAACATTTTTAAAAAAATCAGAACTTTCTTGAAGAAAACTCACTGAAACTTGGTTTTCTAAACCATCAACTCACGAGTTCGTGTTTAAAAACAACTAGACTTGAACCATGTTTCGATTGAACCGAAAATCTCAACATGCTAAACTTATCTTTTCCATTTTCTTCCTCAAAACCCCAGATTTTTACCCAAAAAAACATGAGAAAAACGAGGGTTTACCTTACTTGAAACTTAAGGATGTCCTGCTGTGGATTCTTGGCTGAAAACTTGAACGATCTGCTGCTTGAAGAGAGAATCCGAACTTGGCTGAAAGGAATCATAGAGTAGGGTTTTCTTTTTCCTCTTCTTCTCTTTCTTTCTCTTTCTTTCTCTTTCTGTCTTTCTCTTTCTTTCTTTCTTTCTTTCTCTCTCTTGGCCGCTTATTTGCAGCCAAATCAAGTGAATTTGTGATAACCGAGAAATCTATACTCTCGGAAAATTTTGTACAAAATATGTAAATAAATGTATATTTACAGTGAGACATGTTACAAAATACAAAGCAGAGGAAAATTTTGATTAATTGAGTTTTAATCAAAATTTTATAATGAATTAATGAATATAGTTTAAAAGCTAAACATTAATTCAAATTAAGATGTTTTAAAAATTTAGTATAAAAGTATATGAAAAATACATATTAAGAGATCAATGGCACACAAGTGGGCTACATTGATCAATGGCTAAGATTAGCCAAACAAGCCCTTGCAAATTTCAAAAAAAAAAAATAAAGAAAATGTGAGGGAGGAGGAGCCATGTGGAGGGCCTTAAGCTAAGTGGCTTAAGTTAATTCAAGTGAATTAATTCACTTGGTTCAACGGCACAGAGAAGTAGCAGAGAGAGAGAAAGAAAGAGAAAGAGAAAGAGAAAGAGAGAAAGAGAGGAACCGAGAAAGAAAGAGAGAAGAAAGGGAAATCCAAAGAAAGTTCAGATTTTTCTCTTGTTTCAACAGCAGATTGATCGAGTTTCGGTCAAGAATCAGCAGTAAGAAGTTCTCAAGCTTCAAGCAAGGTAAACCCTCGTTTTTTCACGTTTTTCTTGGGGGAAAATATGGGGTTTTGAGAGGAAAAAGAGAATGTGAGTAAATCGTATTGAGATTTTCGATTAAAATCGAAACATGGTTTGAGTCTAGATGTTTTCAAACACGAATCCATGAGTTGATGGTTTGAAAAACCAAGCTTACTGAGTTTTCTTCAAGAAAGCTCAGATTTTTCAAAAGTTGAGTCAAGAGATGTTCATAACCAAAATGTGAGATTTTGCTTATGAAATCATGGATTTGTGATAGTAGAAATGTAGTAGATACCTTGAAACGATCTTATGGAGATCGATTTCAAGTGTAAGAAGTAGAACAAAGGCCATAAAAGCCTTAGAAAATTAGAGCAGAGTAGTTCGGACCCAGAATCTTGATTCTGGTATGAACACAGGCGTGTACAAGGGCGTGTTCAGAACACGACCCCGAACATGCCCACATGCACGACCATGTTGCTAGAAAATTTAGACCTGAGAGGTACACGACCAAGAACACAACCGTGTATCGGGCCGTGTCAAGGGGCACACGGTCAAGGGAAGGGCGTATAGCAGGCCATGTTAGATAACAGGAAAACACGGCCAGAAACACGGTCGTGTAAGTAACCGTGTAAGAGTCCAGAGGAGTACACGGCTAGTAACACGGCCGTGTATTCACCCATGTAAGTATACACGGCCAAGTTCCATGAAGTACACGGGAGGCACGTAAGTCCAGAGAGGTACACGGCTAGAGACACGGCCGTGTAGGAGGGCGTGTCCGAAGCCAAAGAGTAAAAAAAAAAAAAAGAGTCTGGAAATAGAAATTTCATGTTTTTCCATGTTTCCAGTATAAGATGAATATTAGAAATAATCAGTGATTATTTCTTTTATAGGAGTTCAAGCCAGAGACCCCGATACAACAGTCCCCGAGTAGCAGAGGCTCACGCTAGCCGATTTCCTGTAAGTTCAAGCATTGTCCTGACTGCAACGTGGACAATCTTGTTATGTTATGATGTCATGTCTTATTGTATGGTGTGTATGTTAGACATTGATTGTCTACATCACGATATTCATGTCAGTTCATGTGAGTTCATGTCATGCATGTAGAGTTTCATGTTTCAGTACACATGTTAGACAGGTACCAGAACACGAAAACAGGTCGGTGCACAAGGCACCTTTGTGTGTTAATAAAACTCACACCCCAGTAAATCATGTAACAGGTTCCTACTGTGGGGGCAATCAGTATGCTACCCAGTTGGAGCTCCAGCAAGATGGTAATTGAACCAGTTATTGGCGTATCGGCCTCTCGACCCACAGGGAGGTTTTCATGTTTAGTTTCAGTTAAGACTGAGGATGTCAGCACTAAAGTACTGCTCCCAGTTGTGCTAACATGTTGGTACGACCAATCAGGGGCCCAAAACCAGAACTAAAATATCAGATAATGTCCTAAGACTAATCTTCAGCCATGAGTATGTTTTATAGAGTCCAGTTTCATGCATAAGCACAGCAGTATAGCATGTCATGTTTCATGTTTTTATGTTTGAACTTACTGAGCCCATAGCTCATCAGTTTGTTCACATGTTGCAGGTAAGAGACCTATTCACCAGTAGTATATGGTGGACGATGAACAGGGTAGATGCATGCCAATGAGGATTAGGCGAGGGATTGTGGTCACCTTTAACCTTCCGCTGTACAGTTTTGAAATGTAATTTCAAAAAGAACAAGTTTTCAAGTTAAGATTATGTGATATGGGAATCATGATCCATGTGTATGTTATTTTGTTTACATGATTTCCTTATCACATTTTCGAGCAGTTCATGATATAAAAAAAAAAAATTATTTCCCAAATTAGCAAGCAGTTTTCAAGTTCAACATGATTGCCGGCAATCCTAAAGGCCTGCATACTATTGCGGTTAACTACAGAGTTGACTGTAATAATACTACAGGACCTCGGCAGCAGGGTGGGCTGCCACAGTTGGTATCAGAGACCAAGTTCTAAAATGGGTCTAGTTTAGAATATTTACTGTAGTCACAATTGGTATTATCAGGAAAGTTGGTAGACCACATCCCGCCTGACTCCGTGCATGTCCTGTTCGCCGATCCAAGTAAGTTCAGTTTATGTTAAGATCAGTAGCTAGTTATACATGAAAGTAAAGGTCTGTAGAGACCTATACTTTGTAGTAAGTATGAGATGATATGTTGTAATAATGCAAGAAATGATGTGGATCCTTTTTATACAGGATCTAATATGTAACACCCACCACCTCGCGCGGGGGACGTCACCTGAAAACTCTGCTACTTTAATTCTTCTTTTTCAAAACATAACGTAATGGATTGCGAAAATATTTTTTTTTTAAACCATCGATATACCTAGTATTACAATTTTCCAAAACTAAGTTATCATAGTTGGAAAACTATTTTATATTACTTGCATATAATACTGTCATACTGTATTAAAAATAGTTAAAGTTAGACATAAAAGTGTACTTTATACAATATCATACAATTGTATTTTTCTCTATCTTTTTTTTTTCTTCTTGCGGAATTAGCCTGGCAGGTCCATAACCTTTATCATGACACTGGCACTTCATTCCTGCAGTCCAATCCATACACCGTGGCTCAGGTTACAGGTTGTTTACCTCGATTACCTGAACAAGAACAAACTGTTGAGCTATACGTCCAGTAAGTTCAGACATAACCTTTAAAACAATAAACATCACAATGCAACTCTATAAAATGCATGAGTTCATTATGCTCAATTTACATTTGCATTATTCATTTACTATGTCTATGGGCCCGGTTTGGTTGTACCATGTGCGCGCTGTAAGAGGGGTCTGGGAGCGACCCGGACTTTCCCTCAACTATGGTATGTCTTTTGCTTCGACATAAAATAACCTCCCCTCGCGAGAGGCCGGTACACCAAACATTAAGTCTTTTTCATTACCCTGTTGTTAACTGTGTTATGTTACTTACTATGATGTCTTAACTGTTCCAGTGTACATATTCATAAATAATGTACTCAATGTAACACACCCCGCCTTGTGCGGGAGACGTCACCTGAAAACTCTACTTTACTTTAATTCTTTTCTATCAAATCATAACAAAATAGTTTGCGGAAAATTTTTTTTTTAAACCATCGATATACGTAGGACTACAACTTTCCAAAACTAAGTTATCATAGTAGGAAAACTATTTTATATTACTTGCATATAATACTGTCATACTGTATTAAACATAGTTAAAGTTAAACATAACAATGTACTTTATACAATATCATACAACTGTATTTTTTTCTTTGCCCTTTTTCTCTCTTCTTGTGGAATTAGCCTGGTAGGTCCATAACCTTTGTCATGACACTGGCACTTCATTCCTGCAGTCCAATCCATACACTGTGGCTCAGGTTACAGGTTGTTTACCTCGATTACCTGAACAAGAACAAACTGGTGAGCTACATGCCCAGTAAGTTCAGACATAACATTCAAAATAATAAAACACAACAATGCAACTCGACACAATGCATGAGTTCATTATGCTCAATTTACACTTTGCATTGTTCATTTACTATGTCTATGGGCCCGGTTTGGTCGTACCATGTGCGCACTGTAAGAGGGGTCTGGGAGCGACCCGGACTCTCCCTCAACTATGGTATGTCTTTTGCTTCGACATAATTTAACCTCCCCTCGCGAGAGGCCGGTACGCCAAACATTAGGTCTTTATCATTACCTTGTTGTTTACTGTGCTATGTTACTTACTATAATGTCTTAACTGTTCCAGTGTACATATTCATAAATAATGTACTCAATGTTATGCCTATTCAGTCTAAAAATACTATTTGAAAATCATCATCCATGCACTTAAACATTGGGGCGTGATTGGAACTGAAAATAAGGCACAAAACTGTAATTATACATTTTTGGAACAGTTGAAGCGCCTGGCCCTTCATTTTATTTTTCTGTAAAAACTTAGGACAGAGACTCCAGCGCTTTGGCGCTCTCTTTACAGCGCCTGGCGCTTTTGAAAATCCGGTGCAAGCGCCTGGCGCTCATACCCTAACGCCTGGCACTTCAGACAACTTTACACTAGCGCCTGGCGCTCATACCCTAGCGCCTGGCGCTCATGCTGATTTTTGTACTAGTGCCTGGCGCTCATACCCTAGCGCCTGGCACTCCTACTGAATATTTACCCTATCGCCTGGCGCTCATACCCTAGGGCCTGGCGCTTCCACTAAATTTTGCACTAACGCCTGGCGCTTTAGCCAATTTTTACACTAGCGCCTGGCGCTCATACCCTAGCGCCTGGCGCTCCTACTGAATTTTAAACACCAAATTTTGGCCGAGGGCTCAGCGTCGGGGCGCTCCTTAGCTAGCGCTTAGCGCTTGGCTCCGGTAAAAATAGGTTTTTGAACACATTTTGATATAAAAACCAATTCTCATGCATACATTCAACCCTAAAACATATTTAAAGCATTCTAGGGTCAAAATCCATAAAACATAATCATATACACGTAACACATCACTGCACACTCGCATAATTGTCAATTTAGGCGTTTTAACGAGTTCACAACAACATATAATATTTCTAACCAAAGAATTTAGGCTATACCTATTTTGAAATTTCTAAAATGACATATACTTCCAGTTGTTCATGTTCAGACAATTAAATGTCAGAACTTACCAGAAATTGATTTCTGCTTTCGTTCCTTTGTTTTCCTTCGTTGCCCTATAACGAAACAGTTCAACATTCAGTGAAATGTTTATAGGTCAACTCGAGAACATTTAAACACTTCTCCTATACATTGTTATCATTAAACCCTTAGCCTTGGTTATAAGTCCGAAAATTTCGACATTATAACGGCTTAATTTTTTCATTTTCCCACTGTGCCAAAACCGCTTAAATCGCGTTATTGAACACAGTTTCCATCATAAACCTGCTCAAAATCCCAGTGCATAACAATAATTCATTATCAAAAATCAAGGTATAACAATGTTTCCCAAAAATTTAGGGTTTCACTCACAACCCTAAACTTTCCTCTTTGTCTTTCTTCCATTCCACACTCAATACCACATCAAATTCTTTTCCACTTCATCATACCTAATTATCACTATTCCATAAGGGTTTTCACCCTCTTTTCACGTAAATTCCCCCCCCCCCCCATGCAACATTTTTGTTTTCAAAAACTAACCCCACAAAAACTTCAAAAACAAGTTCAAAACATGTTTTTTTCCACATGATTTCCATCAAAACATTCGACAACACTCTAACTCCATTTTGTTTCACTATTCACGTAAACACAAAAACACTTAAAAACAAGCATTAAAACAGAATTTTGAAGAACTTACTTGAGCTTTGAGGTGAATACCCCTCAACTTGAAGTTTTCACACACTTTTTCTTCAAAATTTGCAAGTTTTGAAACTTTGGAAATTTTTGTGAGCAAGGGAACGTGGGAGAAGAAGAAGAACAGAGAAAATGGAGTTTTTCTGCTATGAGGGACGTGAAAAATCAGGGGAAAAGTTAATACAAATCCTTAGGGGTATTTTTGCAATTTTTGAAAATTTTGGGGTCAAAATGAAAATTTCTTGGGGGCATTTTTGCAAAATTTTGGGAACTTTTTCAGCTGAAATACAGCTGTTTCTCCCCTCTCTTCCACGTGCATGAGCAGATCATCATGCATTTAATGCAAATTTTCTTTCTAAATTTTGATTTTAAAGGAAATTCCAAAATTTCCTTAATTTTGATAGTCTTTGGATCAAAAAGGATGATTTGATCTCATCCATTGATTCCTATATTAATAAGAAAATATTATTTATTTATACAGTATAGGTTTTTCTTTAATAACAGTATAATTTTCATCTGTCGAAATTTTGACCGAAAAGCTATACTGGCCAAATTTCGCAGTTTACCTCTCGAAATGCTGTTAGAGCCTTTCGATGCATTTATATCATTTAAAACACTGAATAAACCCTAGATATTTCATTATTTTCCATCTGGGATCTATGTTTGCCACATTTTGAGTCTCAGTAGAATTCTGTTTTTCGATACCGAAAATGCACTATTTGAGGTGTTTTGATTCGAAAATCATTACCTCTACTGCCATAAAGCATTTATAAACTCTAATAAATATACTTATCAACTCTAATGATGATTTATTAGAGTGAAATTTATATATTTTCGTCACACTAATATATATAAATTTTCACTATACAATGTTCCCGAGAACGATTTAAAATCTCGGCTGTTACACTCAACGTTATGCCTATTCAGTCCAAAAATACTGTTTAAAAACCATCATCCACGCACTTAAACATTGGCGCGTGATTGGAACTGAAAATGATGCACAAAACTTTAATTATGCATTTTTGGAACAGTTGGAGCGCTTGGCACTCATCCCGAGCACCTGGCCCTTCATTTTATTTTTCTGTAAAACTTAGGACAGAGACTTCAGCGCTTCGGCGCTCTCTTTACAGCGCTTAGCTCTTTTGAAAATCCGGTTAAAGCGCCTAGCGCTCATACCCTAGCGCCTGGCACTTCAAACAGCTTTACACAAGCGCCTGGCGCTCATACCCTAGCGCCTGGCGCTCATGCTAATTTTTGTACTAGTGCCTGGCACTCATACCTTAGAGCCTGACACTCCTACTGGATATTTACCCTAGTGCCTGGCGCTCGTACCCTAGAGCCTGGCACTTCCACTAATTTTTACACTAGCACCTGGCGCTCATACCTTAGCGCCTGGCGCTTTAGCTAATTTTTACACTAGTGCCTGGCGCTCATACCCTAGCTCCTGGTGCTCCTACTGAATTTTAAACACCAAATTTTGGCCGAGAGCTCAGCGCCGGGGCGCTCTTTGGCCAGTGCTTAGCGCTTGGCTCCGTAAAAATAGGTTTTTTAAACACATTTTGACACCAAAGCCATTTCTCATGCATACATTCAACCCGAAAACATGATTAAAGCATTTTAGGGTCAAAATCCATAAAACACAATCATTTAGACGTAACACATCAATGCACACTCGTATATTTGCCAATTTAGGCGTTTTAACGAGTTCACAACAACATATAACATTCTAGCCAAAGAATTTAGGCTATTCATAAATTGAAATTCAAGAATAACATAGTGTTCCAGTTGTTCATGTTTAGACATTTAAATGCCAGAACTTACAGGAAATTTGCTTCGGTTTCCTTTCCTTAGTTTTTCAGTCGTTGCCCTATAATGAAACAATTCAACATTCAGTGAAATGTTTATAAGTCAACACTAAAACATTTAAACACTGCTTCTATACATTGTCATCATTAAACCCTTAGCCTTGGTTATAAGTCTGAAAATTTCGGCATTATAACGGCTTAAATTCTCATTTTTCCACTGTGCCAAAACCGCTTAAATCGCGTTATTTAACATAGTTTTCATTATAAACCTGCTCAAAATCCCAATACATAACAATAATTCATTCTCATAATCAGGGTATAGCAATATTTCCAAAAATTTAGGGTTTCACTCACAACCCTACATTTTCCTTTTTGTCTTTCTTCCTTTCAACACTCATACACCACATAAATTCTTTTTTTCCACTTCATAATACATAATCATCACTATTCCATAAGGGTTTTCACCCTCTTTTTCACCTCAAATTTCTCTCCCCCATGTAACACTTTTGTTTTCAAAAACTAACCCCATAAACGCTTCAAAAACAAGTTCAAAACATGTTTTTCCACATGATTTTCATCAAAACACTCCAAACTATCTTAAACCCATTTTGTTCCACTATTCACATAAACACAAAAACACTTAAAAACAAGCATTAAAACAGAATTTTGAAGAACTTACTTGAGCTTTAAGGTGAATACTCCTCAACTTGAAGTTTTCTCACACTTTTTCTTCAAAATTTGCAAGTTTTGAAACTTTGAAAATTTTGTGAGTAAGGGAACGTGGGAGAAGAAGAAGAACAGAGAAAATGGTATTTTCTACTGTGGAGAATGTGAAAATCAGAGGAAAAAGTTTATACAAATCCTTAGGGGTATTTTTGTAATTTTTGAAAATTTTGGGGTCAAAATGAAAATTTCTTGGGGGCATTTTTGCAAAATTTTTGGAACTTTTTCAGCTGAAATACAGCTGTTTCTCCCCCTTTCTTCCACGTGCATGAGCAGATCAGCATTGCATTTAATGCAATTTTCTTTCTAAATTTGATTTTAAAGGAAATTCCAAAATTTCCTTAATTTTAATAGCCTTTGGATCAAAAAGGATGATTTGATCTCATCCATTGATTCTTATATTAATAAGAAAATATTATTTGTTTATACAGTATAGGTTTTTCTTTAATAACAGTATAATTTTCATCTGTCGAAATTTTGACCGAAAAGCTATACTGGCCAAATTTCGTAGTTTACCTCTCGAAATGCTATTAAAGCCTTTCGATGCATTTATATCATTTAAAACACTCCATAAACCCTAGATATTTCATTATTTTCCATCTGGAGTCTATGTTTGCCACATTTTAAGTCTCAATAGAATTCTGTTTTTCGATACCGAAAAAGCACTATTTGAGGCGTTTCGATTCGAAAATCATTACCTTTACCGCCATAAAGCATTTATAAACTCTAATAAATATATTTATCAACTCTAATGAAGATTTATTAGAGTGAAATTTATGTATTTTCATCACACTAATATATATAAATTTTTACTATACAACGATCCCGAGAACGATTTAAAATCTCGGCTGTTACAATCCTCCCCCCTTAAAGAATTCTCGTCCTCGAGAATTTAAAACAAGTGGGGATATAGGGTTCTCATTTCATCTTCTCTTTCCCATGTAGTCTCTTCTATTTGGTGATTACGCCACAACACTTTGACTAATGGGATTTTCTTATTCCTGAGTACCTTGTCTTCTCGTGTGAGTATTTGAACGGGCTTTTCCTCATATGACAGGTCACTCTGTACTTGTATTGGCTCATATCTCAAAATGTGCGATGGATCAGGTACATATTTACGCAACATAGAGACATGAAAAATATCATGTACCTTGGATAAATTAGGTGGTAATGCCAATCTGTAAGCCACCTTCCCAATCCGTTTGATAACTTTGAATGGTCCGATGTATCTCGGACTGAGTTTGCCCTTCTTTCCAAAACGCATAACTCCTTTCATAGGCGCAACTTTAAGAAATACAAAGTCGCCTTCTTGAAATTCAAGAAATCTGCGTCGTTTGTCGGCATAACTTTTTTGTCGACTTTGGGCTGTTTTCATTCGTTTCTGTATCTTTTCAACTGCTTCTGAAGTCTCTTGAACAAAATCAGTTTTATGCAGTTGCTTTTCTTTTAAATCGTACCAATGGATTGGGGACCTGCACTTCCTGCCATAAAGAGCTTCATAGGGTGCCATTCCGATCGAAGCTTGATAACTGTTGTTGTAGGAGAACTCGATCAACGACAGTTTCTCATTCCATGCTTCTTTGAAATCCATGACACAAGCTCGTAACATATCCTCTAAAATCTGGATGATTCTCTCAAATTGTCCATCAGTTTGAGGATGAAAAGCTGTGCTAAACTTCAATTTTGTGCCCATCTCTTGTTGTACACACTTCCAGAATTTGGAGGTAAAACGGCCATCTCGATCAGATACAATGGATCTTGGAACTCCATGTAATCTAATCACATTAGCAACATATAAGCTTGCGAATTTCTCCAATGTGAATGTCGTTTTCACTGCTATGAATCGAGCTGTTTTCGTCAGTCGATCTACTATCACCCATATGGCATCATAACCTCCTCGTGTCTTGGGTAGCCCTACCACTAAATCCATGGTAATATGCTCCTATTTCCACTCTGGAATATCTAGAGGTTCTAATTTCCCGCCTGGGTGCTTGTGCTCTGCTTTAACTCTCTGACAGGTTAGACATCGACTAACAAACTCAGCAATGTCATTCTTCATTCTCTTCCACCAAAATTGTAATTTTAAGTCATGATACATTTTGGTGGCTCCTGGATGAACAGAATAGGGTGTTTGATGGGCTTCTTTCATAATCTGCTCCTTCAATTCTTTATTGGCAGGTATGCAAATTCTTTCTTTCATCAACAGCATTCCATCTGTCTCGATGCTGAAGTCAATTTCCTCTCCTTTATTGACTCGGTCTCTCATCTCTTCCAAGTACACATCTTGTCTCTGAGCCTCCTTAATCCTATCGTACAGTGTTGGTTTCAATTGTAGTATAGCCAAACTTCCAGAAATCAATTCTATTTCTAACGAATTAATCTCCTTTTGTAGCGGCTTAGACAGTCCATCGATAGGTAATTGCTGTACCGATGTTGATTTGCGACTCAGTGCATCAGCAACTCTATTCGCTTTCCCTGGATGATATAAGATCTCACAATCGTAGTCTTTCACGAGTTCTAACCATCGCCGCTGTCTCATGGTCAACTCCTTTTGAGTAAAGAAGTATTTCAGGCTTTTGTGATCTGTGAAAATTTGACATTGAACCCCATATAGATAATGCCTCCAAATCTTTAATGCAAACACGACCGCAGCTAGTTCCAAATCATGAGTTGGATAATTCTTCTCATGATTCTTTAGTTGTCGTGAAGCATCAGCTATAACTCTCCCATTTTGCATCAATACCGCTCCTAATCCTTATTTCGAAGCATCGCTGTAGATGTCGAATCTTTCCCCATCAGTAGGAATGGCAAGGATAGGCGTGCTTGTCAATTTTCTCTTTAATTCTTGGAAGCTTTCATCACATGCTGCTGTCCACTCATACTTCTTTTCTTTTCTAGTTAACGCCGTAAGAGGTTCAGCAAGCCTAACGAATCCCTCCACAAAACGCCTGTAGTATCTGGCTAATCCCAGAAAACTACGAATTTCAGTAACATTTTTCGGGATAGGCCACTTGCTAACAGAAATTTTAATCTTTGAGGAGTCAACAGAAATTCCATCCTTAGACACCTTATGTCCTAGGAAATGAACTTGATCCAACCAAAATTCGCACTTTGAAAATTTGGCATATAGTTGGTGATCTCTGAGTATTTGTAGTACCCATCGCAAGTGTTCTTCATGGTCCTCCCGGGTCTTCGAATAAACAAGGATGTCATCAATAAATACGATGACAAACTTATCTAAAAATTTCTTGAAGACTCGGTTCATCAAATACATGAAAGCAGCTGGAGCATTCGTCAATCTGAACAGCAACACCAGAAATTCATAGTGTCTATATCTCGTCCTGAATGCCATCTTTATTACATCATTATCTTTAATCCTCAACTGATGGTACCCAGAACGTAGATCAATCTTTGAAAATACTGAGGCTCCCTTCAGTTGATCAAATAAATCGTCGATCCTGGGTAATGGGTAATTATTTTTGACGGTGGCCTTATTCAGCTCCCTGTAGTCTACGCACATTCGTAGAGTTCCATCCTTCTTTTTCACGAATAGAACCAGAGCTCCCCAAGGTGAATAGCTCGGTCGAATAAAACCTCTATCCAATAACTCCTTTAATTGCGTCTGTAGCTCCTTCAGTTCAGCTGGAGCCATCCGATAAGGGGCCTTGGATATCGGTGCTGTTCCTGGTACTAGTTCGATCTCAAAGGAAATCTCCCGTTCCGGTGGAAATCCAGGTAATTCATCTGGAAATACATCCACAAATTCGTTGACTATGGGAATATCCTTTGGTTGTAACTTTTCTTCTTTTGTCACATCAGTTACAAAGGCTAGATATCCCACGCATCCTTTAGCTATCAGCTTAGACTTCATTGAATTGATCATGATCTTCGATGGCTTTGGAGGTGAAGCAACATATTCAAAGCTTTCTTCTCCATTTGGTCGAAAGATTATCCTTCGATGGCGGCAGTCAATTGTGGCCTGATACTTTCCCAGGAAATCCATTCCTAGGATTACATCGTAATCCGCTATCCTTATCACAATTAAATCAAGAAAAAGCTCTCTATCTGCCATAATTACTGGCACATGTCGTAACCAGTAATCTGACAACAATACTTCACCCGAAGGTAACATAGTCCTAAAGGTCATTCCAATTCTATCCTTAGCATGCTCTAACCTGGCGGTAAATTCTTGTGATGCAAATGAATGTGAAGCACCCGAATCAAATAAAGCATATGCCAAGTGTTGAGTGATAGAAATATGACTTGTAACAACGGTGGATGTGCCCGCTTCTGCATCCTCTTTTGTGTATGCCATCACTCGTGCGTTAGTTGGAGGTGCCTTTTCACTTTGCTCCTGTTGTCGTGATGACGTTTCTGCCTTTGCTGTAATAGCATGCATCTGAGGATTTGGCAGACACTGAGGAACCGTGCCAGCTTGATTCTACCGATTACTTGGGCAACTTCTTGCATAATGGCCTTCTTTGCCACAGTAGTAACAAACATTGCGGCCTAGTCTGTATTCTCCCAAGTGCTTCTTTCCGCACGTAGGACAATTTGGTGTGCTCACAGGGCCTGGTGCACTGGGACCAACATTTGCTGCATTCTTCTGTTGCTGGTTCCTGTTACCCCTGAAATTCCATTTTCTTTTATTGGAATTCTGAGGCCTCTGTCCACATCCTTGTCCAGGCTTTGAAGACTAGTTGGAGCGATTCCCCTGTGGTGCTTGACTTCCACCTTGACCTTGTTTCAGTTGTTGTCTCTCCTTTTTCCGGGCTTCCCATACTTGAGCCCGTTCTTCTTTGGCTCTTGTCAAGTGAAATTCAGCTTTCAAAACTCGAGAGACACATTCAGCCACTGACGTGGGTGGAGATGCTGCACTATCAACCATTACGGCGATTTCTGGTCGAAATGTCCCAATCATTTTTCGAATGCGATCCCCTTCAGTAGGGACCATATAGGACATAACCTCGACAGCCGGTCGAACTTGCGGCATACTTCCATCACTGTCATGTTTCCTTACTTCAAATTCTCGAACTCTCTTTGTTGTGGTCCGAGAGCAGTAGGGTCATAATATTTTTGATTAAATTCTTCCACAAAATCATTCCATGTCATCTGACTCTGGTCTCTTCTTAAGCAAACCATTTCCCACCAGTACCGTGCATCTCTGTTCAGCACGTACGAAGCACAGAGGACTTTTTCCCTATCGATTAAATTCACAAAATTAATGATCCTCTGAAAAGATGATAGCTACTCTTCAGCTTCTAACGGATCTAAAGATCCATCAAACTCTGGTGGTCTCATTCGTCGAAACCTTTCATATAAGGGTTCCTGGGGAACGATAATTTGTGGTTCCGGAATTCTTTCCCCCGAAACTGAGACTGCCGGGGAATTAGGTCTAACTTCCGGAGCTATAGGAGCTTCTGGTGCCATGGGTGGTGGTGAAGCTTCCCTTTCTGCACGTTCGCGATGTATCTGATTTAGTTGATCTCTTAACGCCGGATTCTCTTGTATTTGGGTTGCCAATAAGGCTTCCAATTCGGTCACCCTTTCAGTCAGGGTGGGAGGTCTACTACGTCTAGGGAGTTGGACTCTCCTTCGTGCCATTTCATTCTTTTAAATCTATCAACACAGATCAAACGATTTAGTATCGATATTGAGAGAAATATCATTAATTCTCTCTTTTCATTCATCATCATTTATAAGTAATTTCATTTACTAATGAAATCAATACAGAATATGCAATCACTTAGTCATAATTAAGTGATCATTTTATAAACATATTCTTGTATTCACATACAAATAATTCACATCTAGTACTTATACATATTCCAGTCAGCTTCCATGATATACAAAACCTGTATCTATATACACATAAGTTAATTGCAATAACTTATGGGGTATCACTTCTATCCTCATTACTGTCCAAAGGAAATTCCTCTGGATCTTCTTCACTGTTATCCTCATTTTCAGTGGTCGAGTCACTAATTACATGGACGGGACCTGCAATACATGATTCACCTGAGGATTTCACATCGTCATTCTCCCTTACCGGTGGTGGTTCATCAAGTCTGGAGGATACGTCACCGCGGGGATCATGATCCCTCATTATTCGATCATATTTTTCTATTAACATTTTTCTTTCAACCTCTCTCACTGAATTAATATATTGCTCCAATGTCTCGTCGAGTGTAGGGACCGTTCGAAGCTTCAGTTTGTGAGTTAATCCTCTCCAGAACATTGCACACTGCTCCTCTTCGGTCAGGGTGGCCAAGGACTACTCAAAATAATCTCCTCCCGAAAACGAGCTGCATAGGATACTACTGTGTCCGACAGATGCATCCTAAAATTCTCTGCTTTCATAATAAAATTTTGGCCCTCTGTAAACGTTGGAGCCATAGGTGGTGATGATGACGATGGTACGTTTTCAGTGGAAGGAGTCATTTCCGATGTTCTTGTCATTCGGAGTCGAATAACAGATCTTTTCCCAGTTGTTCGGGAATTTGGTCGGTTACTCATTTTCAAATCCTAGTATTCATGCATTACGTATAAAATTTAGAATAAGAAAACATTGAAACATTAACTTACTTGGACTGCGCAGAAAGAAATGCTCGCAATGTCATAACAGGTTATGGAGAACCATCCGCTCTGATACCACCTTGTAACACCCCCCGCCTCGCGCGGGGGACGTCACCTGAAAACTCTGCTACTTTAATTCTTCTTTTTCAAAACATAACGTAATGGATTACGGAAATATTTTTTTTTTTAAACCATCGATATACATAGTATTACAATTTTCCAAAACTAAGTTATCATAATTGGAAAACTATTTTATATTACTTGCATATAATACTGTCATACTGTATTAAAAATAGTTAAAGTTAGACATAACAGTGTACTTTATACAATATCATACAATTGTATTTTTCTCTAGCTTTTTTTTTTCTTCTTGCGGAATTAGCCTGGCAGGTCCATAACCTTTATCATGACACTGGCACTTCATTCCTGCAGTCCAATCCATACACTGTGGCTCAGGTTACAGGTTGTTTACCTCGATTACCTGAACAAGAACAAACTGGTGAGCTACACGCCCAGTAAGTTCAGACATAACATTTAAAATAATAAACATCACAATGCAACTCTATAAAATGCATGAGTTCATTATGCTCAATTTACATTTGCATTGTTCATTTACTATGTCTATGGGCCCGGTTTGGTTGTACCGTGTGCGCGCTGTAAGAGGGGTCTGGGAGCGACCCGGACTCTCCCTCAACTATGGTATGTCTTTTGCTTCGACATAAAATAACCTCCCCTCGCGAGAGGCCGGTATGCCAAACATTAAGTCTTTTTCATTACCCTGTTGTTAACTGTGTGATGTTACTTACTATGATGTCTTAACTGTTCCAGTGTACATATTCATAAATAATGTACTCAAAGTTATGCCTATTCAGTCCAAAAATACTGTTTAAAAATCATCATCCACGCACTTAAACATTGGCACGTGATTGGAACTGAAAATGAGGCACAAAACTTTAATTATGCATTTTTGGAACAGTTGGAGCGCTTGGCACTCATCCCCGAGCGCCTGGCCCTTCATTTTATTTTTCTGTAAAACTTAGGATAGAGACTTCAGCGCTTCGGTGCTCTCTTTACAGCGCTTGGCACTTTTGAAAATCCGGTTAAAGCGTCTAATGCTCATACCCTAGCGCCTGGCACTTCAGACAGCTTTACACGAGTGCCTGGCGCTCATACCCTAGCGCCTGGCGCTCATGCTGATTTTTGTACTAGTGCCTGGCACTCATACCCTAGAGCCTGGCACTCCTACTGGATATTTACCCTAGCGCCTGGCGCTCATATCCTAGAGCCTGGCGCTTCCACTAATTTTTACACTAGCGCCTGGCGCTTTAGCCAATTTTTACACTAGAGCCTGGCGCTCCTACCCTAGCGCCTGGCGCTCTTACTGAATTTTAAACACCAAATTTTGGCCGAGAGCTCAGCGCCGGGGCGCTCTTTGGCCAGTGCTTAGCGCTTGGCTCCGCAAAAATAGGTTTTTTAAACACATTTTGACACCAAAGCCATTTCTCATGCATACATTCAACCCTAAAACATGATTAAAGCATTTTAGGGTCAAAATCCATAAAACACAATCATTTACACGTAACACATCAATGCACACTCATATATTTGCCAATCTATGCGTTTTAATGAGTTCACAACAACATATAACATTTCTAGCCAAAGAATTTAGGCTATTCATAAATTGAAATTCAAGAATAACATAGTGTTCCAGTTGTTCATGTTCAGACATTTAAATGCCAGAACTTACCGGAAATTTGCTTCGGTTTCCTTTCCTTAGTTTTTCAGTCGTTGCCCTATAATGAAACAGTTCAACGTTCGGTGAAATGTTTATAGGTCAACACTAAAACATTTAAACACTGCTTCTATATATTGTCATCATTAAACCCTTAGCCTTGGTTATAAGTCCGAAAATTTCGGTATTATAACGGCTTAAATTCTCATTTTCCCACTGTGTCAAAACCGCTTAAATCGCGTTATTTAACACAGTTTTCATTATAAACCTGCTCAAAATCCCAATACATAACAATAATTCATTCTCATAATCAGGGTATAGCAATATTTCCAAAAATTTAGGGTTTCACTCACAACCCTACATTTTCCTCTTTGTCTTTCTTCCTTTCAACACTCATACACCACATAAATTCTTTTTTTCCACTTCATAATACATAATCATCACTATTCCATAAGGGTTTTCACCCTCTTTTTCACGTCAAATTTCTCTCCCCATGTAACACTTTTGTTTTCAAAAACTAACCCCACAAACACTTCAAAAACAAGTTCAAAACATGTTTTTCCACATGATTTTCATCAAAACACTCCAAACTATCTTAAACCCATTTTGTTCCACTATTCACATAAACACAAAAACACTTAAAAACAAGCATTAAAACAGAATTTTGAAGAACTTACTTGAGCTTTAAGGTGAATACTCCTCAACTTGAAGTTTTCTCACACTTTTTCTTCAAAATTTGTAAGTTTTGAAACTTTGAAAATTTTGTGAGTAAGGGAACGTGGGAGAAGAAGAAGAACAGAGAAAATGGTATTTTCTGCTGTGGAGAACGTGAAAATCAGAGGAAAAAGTTTATACAAATCCTTAGGGGTATTTTTGTAATTTTTGAAAATTTTGGGGTCAAAATGAAAATTTCTTGGGGGCATTTTTGCAAAATTTTTGGAACTTTTTCAGCTGAAATACAGCTGTTTCTCCCCCTTTCTTCCGCATGCATGAGCAGATCAACATTGCATTTAATGCAATTTTCTTTCTAAATTTGATTTTAAAGGAAATTCCAAAATTTCCTCAATTTTAATAGCCTTTGGATCAAAAATGATGATTTGATCTCATCTATTGATTCTTATATTAATAAGAAAATATTATTTGTTTATACAGTATAGGTTTTTCTTTAATAACAGTATAATTTTCATCTGTCGAAATTTTGACCGAAAAGCTATACTGGCCAAATTTCGCAGTTTACCTCTCGAAATGCTATTAAAGCCTTTCGATGCATTTATATCATTTAAAACACTCCATAAACCCTAGATATTTCATTATTTTCCATCTGGGGTCTATGTTTGCCACATTTTAAGTCTCAGTAGAATTCTGTTTTTCGATACCGAAAATGCACTATTTGAGGCGTTTCGATTCGAAAATCATTACCTCTACCGCCATAAAGCATTTATAAACTCTAATAAATATATTTATCAACTCTAATGAAGATTTATTAGAGTGAAATTTATGTATTTTCATCACACTAATATATATAAATTTTCACTATACAATGATCCCGAGAACGATTTAATATCTCGGCTGTTACATAATATAAGTTCATTGTGTGATTATAGGATACAAGGTAGCACGATGGAAAATCAGGGCCAAGGCCAAAGAAGAAGAAGGGGACGCCCATCTCTAACTCAGCAATTAGAAGAGATGCAAGCTCTTCTAGAAAATCAAATGAGAGAAAATGCAGAACTGAGACAAAGACTAGAACAGGGACAGGGATCAGTAGGGACTCCTGCACAACCAGCAACAGAGGCAGAACAGGTAGTGCCACCAGTGGCACCAGAAGTAGTTCAGGAACCACTGGTTAGGGTGAATACAGAGCCATTATATGAGAGATTTCGTAAGATGAGGCCTCCAGAATTTGAGGGTTCAACAAATCCTCTGGAAGCAGAAGATTGGCTTTCTTCAATCTAGATGATTATGGAGTTTATGAGACTCACAGATGAAGAGAAAGTCTTGTGCGCATCTTTGTTCTAAGGAGGGACGCAAGATTTTGGTGGGACACAGTCCGGATGAGGAGAGACGTGACCACAATGTCATGGGCGGAGTTTCTGGAGGAGTTCAACCAGAAATACTACGATCCTGCATCACTCCGACCCTAGCAGAAAGAATTTTTAGAGTTACAGCAGGGTGACATGTAAGTCAGTGAGGTTTACAGGAGATTTGATCAGCTTTCCCACCTATGTCCGTATGTAGTGCCAACGGCAAGGGACAAGATACAGAAGATGATAGGCATGTTCAGGCCTGAAATTTCTACCTTGATTGATATTGGTCTAATCCCGCCAATTTCAGTAGCCGATTATGTTAGTCGTTCTTTGAGGGTAGAGTATCACCTAGCTCGACAGAAAGAAGAGAGAGTAAAGGTCTGGGAAGCCAGGAAGAAAGAAAAGATCTTGGCTAAGGCCTCTCAACCTGGACAACACAACAAGGGCAGTCAGAGTACAAGACCAGAGCAGTCCAGTCATCAAGGCCCTCAGTTCCAGTAGAAGAGAAAAGGTAATTTCCAGGAAAACTAAGGTCAAGATAATAGAAGCCAGTCACGGAGGACTTACACTACCACAGTTCCAAGTAACCCCACCTGTCCAAATTGTGGGAAGAAACATGTGGGTCAATGCAGAACTGGCACGACTGCATGTTTTCAGTGTGGAAAAGAAGGCCATTTCATCAAGAATTACCCCATGAACCGCCAGTCAGTATCAGGAGCAAACTCTTCACGTCCGCAGCAGTCACAAGTTCATGCACTCAGACTGAGTTATGAAAGCCCATCAGAAGTGCCTCCAGCAGTGCAGGAAAGACAAGAAAGAGCTCCACAGGCAGATGCTAGGGTGATGGCCTACACCAGAGAAGAGGTAGAGGCAGGGACGTCCAACGTGATGACAGGTCAGATTTCTATCGCTAACCACTTGGCATCTATTCTATTTGACTCTGGGGCCACCCATTCTTTCATATCATATGCATTTGCTGATAAGTTAGAATACCCTAGAGATCACATAGGAAGAACTTTTAGAACTGTTCTCCCATCAGGAGAAATCATGTTGTCAGAGTAGTGGTTACCTCATGTTCTAGTAATCGTGGCAAATAGAGAGCTGTATGCACAGTTGATCATGATGAAGATCGTAGACTATGATGTAATCTTGGGAATGGATTTCCTAGGAAAATATCAAGCTACGATGGATTGCAGAAACAGAAGAATAGTGTTCAAGCCAGAAGACGAAGAATGTTTTGAATATGTCGATTCTTCGAAAAGATGTAGCAAGATGATGATCAGTTCAATAAAAACCAAGAAGCTAATAGCCAGTGGTTGTACTGGATATTTAGCTTATGTGACAGATACAGCTGAAGAGAAGACGTTACAATCAGAAGATATTCCTGTTATCAGAGAATTTCTCCAAGTCTTTCTCGAGGAATTACCAAGAATACCTCCAGAGCGGGAAATCTCATTTGAGAAAGAGCTCCTACCTGGAACAGCACCGATCCCTAAGGCACCGTACCACATGGCACCAGTGGAGTTGAAAAAGTTACAAGTGCAGTTAAAGGATCTGCTTGACAAGGGATTCATCAGACCGAGCTATGCCTCATGGGGTGCTCCCGTACTGTTTGTCAAGAAGAAGGACAGGACGTTCCGCATGTGCATAGATTACAGAGAATTGAATAAGGTTACAGTCAAGAATAGGTACCCATTACCTAGGATTGATGACCTATTCGATCAACTCAAAGGTGCAGCAATGTTCTCAAAGATTGATTTGAGATCAGGATATCATCAGCTAAGAATCAAAGAAGATGACGTTCCCAAGACAGCTTTCAGAACCCGTTATGGGCATTATGAGTTCCTAGTAATGCCGTTTGGGTTAACAAGCGTGCCAGCCGCTTTCATGGACCTGATGAACAGAGTCTTCAAGGAGTACCTTGACAAGTTTGCCATTGTGTTCATCAATGACATCCTTGTATATTCAAAGAATCACGCAGAGCATGAAGCCCAGTTAAGAATTATTTTTCAGAAGCTGAGAGAGCATTAACTCTATGCCAAATTTTCAAAATGTGAGTTTTGGCTAGACACAGTGCATTTCCTCAGTCATGTAGTGTCCAAGGAGGGAATTGCAGTGGATCCAATCAAAGTGGATGCAATCAACAAATGACCTGCACCTAAGAGCGTAACAGAGATACGCAGTTTCTTAGGGTTAGCTGGCTATTACAGGAGATTTGTGGAGGGATTTGCACGATTAGCAGCACCTCTCACCACCCTCACACGCAAGGAACAGAAGTATATATGGACAGATGAGTGTGAAAGAAGCTTCGAAGAGCTAAAGAGACAACTAACAAGCGCGCTGATCCTCACACTCCCTACTAAGGGGGAGAAGTATGAAATCTACAGTGATACTTCAAAAGTGGGTTTGGGAGTAGTATTGATGCAAGAAGGCAGAGTGATTACATATGCTTCACATCAATTGAAAGAGCACGAGAAGAATTACCCCATCCACGATCTAGAACTTGCTGCAGTAGTGTTCGCACTTAAAATTTGATGACACTATCTGTATGGAGCACAGTGCCAGATTTACATAGATCATCAGAGCCTAAAATACTTCTTCACACAGAAGGAGTTGAACATGAGACAAAGAAGATGGTTGGAGTTGGTGAAGGATTATGACTGTGAGATCCTTTATCATCTAGGAAAAGCCAACCGAGTAGCAGACGCTTTAAGCAGAAAACCGACAGTTCCGCAGCAATTGCTTATTGACAGGTTGTCAAGACCATTGCAGCAAGAGATTCATTCGCTCAAGCTGGAGCTAATAGCAGGAAAATTTTCAGCACTGCAGCTGAAGTCATCATTGTTAGATAATATCAAGGAAGCTCAGAAGCAAGATTCAAGTCTGACAGACTCCTAGGAAGAGATGTCCATAGATGGATTAATCATGTATCAGGGGAGAATTCGCGTTCCAGTAGATGAAAAACTGCGAAGGTGAATCATGTCAGAAGCTCATGAAATGCCATATTCAGTCCATCCTGGAGCCACCAAGATGTACCAAGACTTGAAGTTGCAGTTTTGGTGGAAAGTGATGAAAGGGGACATTGCAAGATTTGTGAGTAAATGCCTTACTTGTCAGAAAGTTAAGGTCTAGCATCAGCATCCTGGAGGAAAGTTAGAACCTCTGGAGATTCCAGAATAGAAATGGGAGAATGTTACCATGGATTTTGTGGTAGGGCTACCCAAAACAAGAGGAGGACATGATGCCATTTGGGTAATGGTGGACAGGTTGACGAAGACAACTAGATTCATACCAATGAAGATCACTTACTCATTGGAGAAGCTGGCATACCTTTATGTAGATCACGTTGTCAGGTTACATGGAGTGCCAAAGTCCATAGTATCTGACAAAGATGCACGATTCACTTCAAACTTTTGGGAGTGTGTGCAAAGAGCCATGGGCACAGAACTGAGGTTCAGCACGGCCTTCCATCCTCAGACAGATGGACAATCAGAACGGACTATCCAGACCTTAGAGGATATGCTCCGAGCATGTGTCATGGATTTTCCAGGAGCTTGGAATGAGAAGCTACCACTAGTGGAATTCTCATATAACAACAGTTATCAAGCTTCCATCAAGATGGCACCGTATGAGGCCCTGTATGGACGAAAGTGCAGATCACACATCTACTGGTATGATATGAAGGAAAAAAAAACTGCATAAAACAGATTTCATGCAGGAAACTTGCGATGCAATTGTCAAGATCTAGCAAAGGATGAAGAGTGCTCAGAGCAGACAAAAGAGCTATGCAGACAGAAGACGAAGATCCCTAGAATTCAAGGAAGGGGACTTCGTATTTCTGAAAGTGTCACCCATGAAGGGGATTATGCGATTTGGTAAGAAGGGAAAATTGAGTCCAAGGTACATTGGACCTTATGAGATTATCAGACGCATTGGGAAGGTTGCCTACAAGTTGGCATTACCTCCTGAGCTATCAGCAGTGCACAATGTATTTCATGTCTCCATGCTCAGAAAGTACATGTCAGACCCATCTCATGTGCTATAACATGAACCAGTCCAAGTCCAAGAGGATTTGACCTATGAAGAACAGCCAGTTCAGATACTGGCTAGAGAAGAAAAGGTGTTGAGAAACAAGACCATCCCACTAGTCAAGGTATTGTGGAGAAATCACAACATTGAAGAAGCTACGTGGGAAAGAAAAGATGAGATGAAACTTTCATACCCTCACTTGTTCTAAATTTTCGAGGACGAAAGTCTTATAAGGAGGGGTGAATGTGATAACCGAGAAATCTATACTCTCCGAAAATTTTGTACAAAATATGTAAATAAATGTACATTTACAGTGAGACATGTTATAGAATACAGAGCAGAGGAAAATTTTGATTAATTGAGTTTTAATCAAAATTTTATAATGAATTAATGAATATAGTTTAAAAGCTAAACATTAATTCAAATTAAGATGTTTTAAAAATTTAATAGAAAAGTATGTGGAAAATACATATTAAGAGATCAATGGCACCCAAGTGAGCTACATTGATCAATGGCTAAGATTAGCCAAACAAGCCGTTGCAAATTTCAAAAAAAAATTAAAGAAAATGTGAGGGAGGAGGAGCCACGTGGAGGGCCTTAAGCTAAGTGGCTTAAGTTAATTCAAGTGAATTAATTCACTTAGTTCAATGGCAAAGAGAAACAGCGGAGAGAGAGAAAGAAAGAAAAAGAAAGAAAAAGAAAGAGAAAGAGAAAGAAAGAAAGAGAGGAACCGAGAAAGAAAGAGAAAAGAAAGGGAAATCCAAAGAAAGTTCAGATTTTTGTCTTGTTTCAGCAGCAGATTGATTGAGTTTCGGTCAATAATCAGTAGCAAGAAGTTCTCAAGTTTCAAGCAAGGTAAACCCTCGTTTTCTCACGTTTTTCTTGGGGGAAAATCTGGGGTTTTGAGAAGAAAAAGAGAATGTGAGTAAATCGTGTTGAGATTTTCAGTTAAAATCGAAAAATGGTTCGAATCTAGATGTTTTCAAACACGAATCCATGAGTTGATGGTTTAGAAAACTAAGCTTAGTGAGTTTTCTTCAAGAAAGCTCAGATTTTTCAAAAGTTGAGTCAAGAGATGTTCATAAGCAAAATGTGAGATTTTACTTATGAAATCATGGATTTGTGATAGTAGAAATGTAGTAGATACCTTGAAATGATCTTATGGAGATCGATTTCATGTGTAAGAAGTAGAACAAAGGCCATAAAAGCCTTAGAAAATCAGAGCAGAGTAGTTTGGACCCAGAATCTTGATTCTGGTATGAACACGGGTATGTACACGGGCGTGTACAAGGGCGTGTTCAGAACACGGCCCCGAACATGCCCACATGCACTACCGTGTTGCAAGAAAATTCAGACCTGAGAGGTACACGGCCAAGAACACGGCCGTGTATCGGGCCGTGTCAAGGGGCACACAGTCAAGGGAAGGGCGTGTAGCAGACCATGTTAGACAGCAAGAAAACACGGCCAGAAACACGGCCGTGTAAGTAACCGTGTAAGAGTCCAGAGGAGTACACGACCAATAACACGGCCGTGTATTCACCTATGTAAGTATACACGGCCATGTTCCACGAAGTACACGGTCAGGCACGTAAGTCCAGAGAGGTACACGGCCAGAGACACGGCCGTGTAGGAAGGCGTGTCCGAAGCCAAAGAGTAAAAAAAAAAAAAAAGAGTCTGGAAATAGAAATTTCATGTTTTGTCATGTTTCCAATATAAGATGAATATTGGAAATAATCAATGATTATTTCTTTTATTGGAGTTCAAGCCAGAGACCCCTGATACAGTAGTCCCCGAGCAGCAGAGGCTCACGCTAGCCGATTTCCTGTAAGTTCAAGCATTATCCTGACTGCAACGTGGACAATCTTGTTATGTTATGATGTCATGTTTTATTGTATGGTGTGTATGTTAGACATTGATTGTCTACATCACAATATTCATGTCAGTTTCATGTCAGTTCATGTCATGCATGTAGAGTTTCATGTTTCAGTACACATGTCAGACAGGTACCAGAATACGAAAATAGGTAGATGCACAAGGCACCTTAGTGTGTTAATAAAACTCACACCCTAGTAAATCATGTAACAGATTCCTACTGTGGGGGAAATCAGTATGCTACCCAGTTGAAACTCCAGCAAGATGGTAATTAAACCAGTTATTGGTATAACGGTCTCTTGACCCACGGGGAGGTTTTCATGTTTAGCTTCAGTTAAGACTGAGGAGATTAGCACTAAAGTACCGCTCCCAGTTGTGCTAACATGTCGGTACGACCAATCAGGGCCCCAAAACCAGAAGTAAAATATCAGATAATGTCCTAAGACTAATCTTCAGCCATGAGCATGTTTTACAGAATCCAGTTTCATGCATGACCACAGCAGTATAGCATGTCATGTTTCATGTTTTTATGTTTGAACTTACTGAGCTCATAGCTCATCAGTTTGTTCACATGTTGCAGGTAAGAGACCTGTTCACCAGTAGTATATGGTGGACGACGAACAGGGTAGATGCATGTCAGGGAGGATTTGGTGAGAGATTGTGGTCACCTTTAACCTTCTGTTATACAGTTTTGAAATGTAATTTCAAAAAGAACAAGTTTTCAAGTTAAGATTATGTGATAGGGAATCATGATCCATGTGTATGTTATTTTGTTAACATGATTTCCTTATCACATTTTCGAGCAGTTCATGATATAAAAAAAAAATTTATTCCCTAAATTAGCAAGCAGTTTTCAAGTTCAGCATGACTGCCCGCGACCCTAGAGGCCTGCATACTATTGTGGTTAACTACAGATTTAACTGTAATAGTACTGTAGGACCTCGGCAGCAGGGCAGGTCGCCACAGAATTAATCCACTTGGCTGCTTGGGTTTGAGGCCCCTCGCGTGACCTCCCTCCCATTTCACTCATTTTCTCTAATTTTTTTTAAAGAAATTGGCAATTTTCTTGGCTAATCTTGGTCATTGATCAATGTGACTTACATATGAGCCCTTGATCTCTTAATATGCATTTTTCATACATTTTTCTATTAAATTTAAAACATCATAATTTGAATTAATGTTTAGCTTTTGCACTATGTTCATTAATTCATTGTCAAATTTTGATTAAAATTCAGTTAATCAAAATTTTCATCTACTCTGTATTATGTAGCATGTCTCATCATGAATGTACATTTATTTATATATCTTGTACAAAATTTTTTGAGAACGATAGATTTCTCGATTATCACAATATCGTCGAAACTTTTTTTTAAGGGAATAATTTTTTTTAAATAAGTGAAGTTTATTATTATTTTTTAAAAAAACGGTGTTACGTATACAATTTTAAAGCACAAGACCTAAAATAAAACAATCTAAAGAAAAAGAGAGAGAGAGAGAGAGAAAGAAGAAACAACTTAATATTACTGTTCTCACTTTAAATCCTTCCTATCACAAAATCTAAGACGATAATTATTTAAAGAAGAAAGAAGTAAATAGCTATTTTCAAAAAAGAATTGAAATAAATAAACAAGTTTTGTGATAAATAGCATATTTATCAAATAAATCAAAAATTTACAGACAAATAACGTTTTTACAAGACTTTCGTTAGTTTATTTGTCTTATTTTAATAAAATTAGAGATGGGGAATTTGATGGCAGATGAGGAAGGACTTTGGTGATGCTATCTATTCACTCTCAAGTCTCACTATCATTTATATCATAAAAACGAGACTATATAAGATGTCAGAGAGCTAGGCAAGTAAGCTTTGGCGCCAGAGTCAGACCAAGGTCTCCCATAGGATCTGCACCTAGGTTGGGATAAGGATGGAGATCGAGATCAGGCTTGGGTCGAGGTCAAGATAAGAGTGGTCGGGGTAGTGAGTAAATAATAACAATTATATGTCATTTTTGTTTCAATGTCGGCAATTATTAAAGCTTTGCTTAAAAATTAAAAAAAAAACATATATATATATTTACACACGATTTGGTTCACAACATTTAATTTGACCTTTTGTGTTTGGGACAAATATACAAAACAACGCTTTCGCTTCACATGGCAGGTCTTTGCTTGGAGAACTGAGAACCACACAGTTTTGTTGGGCCACATTATCAAGAATTGTCAAATATCAAAGTAAAAATTACACATGTATTGTTAGATTAGTATCATAGATACAGTCGATTTTTAAAATTTAATAATCTCAGCTCACATGAAACGTAATTTTCATAAACATTTTACGATTGGAGAAGAATCTTTTCAAGTTGTATCTACTTTTCATCTTTTCAATGATATATTTCTAGAGTTTTTTTTTTAAATTAATTATGGTTATACTTGAGATTCACGTTAATATTAAAAATCAATTTCCGAATTCTATATCACCAAAACCAATAGAAACGCAAAAGGAAAAAAACAATTACAAACAAACAAACATACTATATAAGTTCGCTTTAATGTGAGGCTACGCCATTCCAATCACAGTGCTGATCACTATGATGATCAAGAAATTTATAAGAAAATCATACACTTCAAAACGCTTTGGGTTTTTATCTAACTTCTCTCTTAATAACCCTACTATAATACCTTATTTATAAAGAAAAACTAGGACAACTAACATTACAAGTGTAAAATCTCAAAATACTATTTGATAAAACAATTCTAAAAAACTCTATGTTTGGTACTGCCTCTATGTTGGGGATTTTTTTTTTTGTAGGGCGTTATTAAAACAGTCTTTAATAAAACAACTCTCAAAGACTAGATTGATCTGCTTATTGTCTGTACGTAGGGTATTTCTTTGTGGGGCTTTAATTAGGCTCTAGGGTATATCGTATGTGTGTATGGGACCTTCTATGGCGTCCTTGTGGCAGCCCGCCCTACTGTAGAGGCTCTACAGCGCTATTACAGTCAACTCTATAGTTAACCGCAATAGTTTGCAGGCCTCTAGGGTCGCCGGTAATCATGCTAAACTATAAACTGCTTACTAATTTTGCGGAATAAAATTTTTTTTCTTTAAATACATAAACTGCTCGAGAATGTGATAAGGAAATCATGTTAACAAAATAACATACACCTGATCATGATTCCCCTATCACATACTCTTCACTTGAAAACTTGTCTCTTTGAAATTACATTCAAAATCTATACAGCAGAAGACCATCGATGACCAAATCCCTCGCCCATTCCTGCCCGGCATGTAACTTCCCTGTTTGTCGTCCACCATATACTACTGGTGAACAAGTCTCTTACCTGCAACATGTGAACAAACTGATGAGCTATGAGCTCAGTAAGTTCAAACATAAAAACATGAAACTAACATGTTGTACTGCTGTGCTCATATATGACTGGACTCTGTAAACATGCTTTACTGCTGTGCTCATGTATGACTGGATTCTGTAAACATGCTGTACTGGCTGAGGATTAGTCTTAGGATATTATCTGTTATTTTAGTTCTGATTTTGGGCCCCTGATTGGTCGTACCGACATGTTAGCGTAACCGGGAGCGGTACTTTAGTGCTGACCTCCTCAGTCTTAACTGATGCTAAACATGATAACCTCCCCGTGAGTCGAGAGGCCGATACGCCAATAACTGGTTAATTACCGTCTTGTTGGTGTTCCAACTGGGTAGCATACTGATTGCCCCCACAGTCGGAACCTGTTAATCAAATTACTGGGGTGTGAATTATATTAACACACTAGGGTGCCTTGTGCATCTATCTGTTTTCGTGTTCTGGTACTGTCTGACATGTGTACTGGGACATGCAACTCTATATGCATGACATGAACTGACCTGTGCTGACATGTGACTGACATGAATATCATGATGTAGACAATCAATGTCTAACAATCACGTCATACAACATACATAACATCATAATTTAATAAGCTTGTCCACGTTGCAGTCAGGATAATGCTTGAACTTACAGATAATCCTCTAGCGTAAGCTTCTGCTGCTCTGGGACTGCTGATTTGGGGTCTCTGGCTTGAACTCCTATAAATGGAAAAATCATTGATTATTTACCATATTTATCTTATACTAGAAATATAGCAAAACATGAAAATTTTCCCTTCCAGACTCTTTTTTTTTTTTTTTACTCTCTGTCTTCGAACACGCCCTCCTACACGGGCGTGTCTCTGCTCGTGTACCTCTCTGGACTTTTAAGCCTGGCCGTGTAATTCGTGGAACATGGCCGTGTATATTTACACGGGTGGGTACACGGCCGTGTTACTGGCCGTGTACTCCTCTGGACTCTTACACGGTTACTTACACGGCCATGTCTCTAACCGTGTTTTCTTACTGCCTAACATGGCCTGCTACACGCCTATCTCTTGACCGTGTGCCCCTTGACACGGCCCGATACACAGCCGTGTTCTTGGCCGTGTACCTCTAGGGTCTGATTTTTCTTGCAACACGGTCATGTATATGGGCATGTTCGGGGCCGTGTTCTGAACACGCCCGTGTTCATACCAGAATCAAGATTCTGGGTCCGAACTGCTCTGCTCTGATCTTCTAAGGCTTTTATGGCCTTTGTTTTACTTCTTACACTTGAAATCGATCTTCATAAGATCGTTTCAAGGTATCTACTATATTCCTACTATCACAAATCCATGATTTCATAAGCAAAAATCCCACATTTTGCTCATTTACAACTCTTGACTCAACTTTTGAAAAATCTGCATTTTCGTGAAGAATATTCACTAAACTCGGTTTTCTAAACCATTTATTCATGGATTCGTGTTTGAAAACATCTAGACTCGAACCACGTTTCGATTTTAACCAAAAACCTAAACGTGATTCACTCACATTCTCTTTTTTTCCTCTCAAAACCTCAGATTTTTCCCCCAAAGAAAAACGTGAGAACTAGGGTTTACCTTGCTTTAATCGTGAGCTTTTCTTGCTACTGATTTGTGACCGAAACTCGATCGATCTGCTGTTGGAACAAGGAAAATCCGAACTTGCCTTGGATTTCTTTTTCCCTTCTTTTCTTTCTCGGTTTTCTCTTTCTCTCTTTCCCTTTCTTTCTTTCTTTTCCTCTTTCTTTCTTTTCTCTTTCTTTCTCTCTCCACTGCTTCTTTGCAGAATGCACCAAGTGAATTAATTCACTTGGGGGGGGCTGTGCTCTTCCTCACGTGCCTCTCCCTCTCTCACTTGTTTTTTTTTTTTTTGTAAGGCCTTGTTTGGCTATTCTTTTGGCCCTTGATCAATGTGGCTCACTTGTATGCCATTGATCTCTTAATATGTGTTTTCCACATACTTTTCTATTAAATTTTAAAACATCTTAAATTGAATTAATGTTTAGTTTTTTTTTAACTATATTCATTAATTCATCATAAAATTTTGATTAAAACTCAATTAATCAAAATTTTCCTCTGCTCTGTATTCTGAAATCTGTATCACTGTAAATGTACATTTATTTACATAATTTGTACAAAATCTTTCCGAGAGTATGGATTTCTCGGTTATCACAGTCCCGTACATTACCATACCAACCAGCTGAACTCTGACGCCGACCGTGATGGTTGGCAACCTCGTGGGTCGTCGTCCTCTTACTTAACATACTTAACTTTTCATTTTTAACGTTCTCATTTTAAAGCGGAAGCAATTTCTATAGCAAAATTTTTTTTTAATTTACATATTATACCTATATCCCTATCATACTCTTATAACATATAATTCATAAATTTTTTTCTTTCAACCTCCTTTTTGAACGCTCAGCGAAAGACTCATAGTAGTACCATACCCTCGCCCAGTCCCTTGGCATATGCAGATCCGTCCGTTGTCAATCATATTACTTTAAACAAACAAATTACTTACCTGTAACATATGAACAACTAATGAGCTAGATGCTCAGTAAGTTCAAACATACATTCATTAACTTATAAATACTAGTAATATATATTATTACTAGAATATATGACATCACATATAGACACATCATATACATCGTCTATACATATTATCGAAACATAACATAATATGTTAGCCTCTTCATGCTCATTTATCTCCTTGCTCATTGTTCTCATCATTCTATCGATCATCTCTTATCATTCTATTCTAATCTCTTTATTTCTTTTCTTTTCATTCCTATGATTTCTTAACTTTCTTAACTTTCCGTTCTAAACCTTTTTATCTTTTCTATCGTTTTGTCCTCATCTCTTATCTTTTCGTATCTTATAAGCTAGTAACATATACACTAGCATAACATCATGTAAAAACATGTCATTCACATCATATACATAACATCAAATACATCACATCACATATATTAATTCTATTATGTTCTTTTAAATTTCGTTTTATTATTTATCTATTTTTCATCGATTTCATTATGTTATTCTTTCATATCGTTTGTTTCTTTTCATGTCGTTCTTTACTTTTCTTTTTGTTCTTTATTTTTCCTTTATTTTCGTATCGTTTCTTTTCTTTTCTTTTCACTCTCCTTTCCTTTCTTTTCTTGTCACTCTCCTTTCCTTTTTTTTTCTTTCTTTTCTTTTCACTCTCCTTTCCTTTCTTTTCTTGTCACTCTCCTTTCCTTTCTTTTCTTGTCGTTCTCCTTTCCTTTCTTTTCTTTCTTTTCTTTTCACTTTCCTTTGGTGGGCCCATTGTTGAACGTACCTAATTGTGCACAAACAGTGGGAGGAGGGGGAGCGACCCACCAACCTACCTCACAGTCACATATGTTTACCTCATTTTAAGGGTGAAACATTAGCTACCACACCTTCGGGGTAGGGTTCAACCTATAAACTACCGCATCTTCGGGGCAGCGCCACATCTGCGTGGAGGATATAGACCTGAAATCTCGACCGTATAGGGAGACCAGTACACCAACAACTTAAGTTTTCAATCTTATTATCTTGTATGCTTTTATTTTTCTTATATTGATTTTTCGTTGTACATCTTTTTCATGACATTCATAATCTTTCCTTTCTCATTTTTCATAGAACATTTCATGGGACATTCGTTCTTTCGTTGTTCTATCTTTCTTTCGTAATTCTTTCTCATTGACATCTTATTCTTTTATTCTTATTTCGTAAGACATATATCGTTGTTTCATGTTGTTGTTTTTCTTTTCTTAATTCTTTACTTTACTTGTGTGAATTATGTCAGTCACACTTAGTATATATAGCACATTTTACTTATATATCATCACATCACATCATAACAAACAAAAAATTCATTTAGTTATGTACAGACAATTATTCTCTGTTTATCATTCGTATCATTCTATCTATCGTATCTTATCATCATACTCCTATCGATCATAGCCTATCATTCTATTCTATCAATCACATCTTATCGTTATGTTCTAATCCTTTCATCATACCTTTCATCATAACCTATCATTGCTTCTCTTTCTTGTCTAACTCCTTGCTTTCATATCATTTTTCATAAAACACCTATCATTTCGTTCTCATAAAACATACCCTTTCTTAATTCCTTTCATTACCGATCATCGTTGCTCTATCAATCATAACTTAACTTCCATAAAACTTTTTACAAACATCTATTCTTTCCTTTCATATCTCATCTCTTTTTTATGCATTCTATCATAACATTCTCGTTCATACTTTTTCCATTTTTCTATCTCCCTTTCTCACATCTTTACTCTCATAAAGCTTTTATAATACATTTCCTTCGTAATTCAATATATATTCATATATATTTTTATAAATTATTTATTAAAATCTATCTTTTAACATCATCATAGTATTGCTATAGCGTTACTATAGCATCATCATAAATCACATCATGACATTTGCATACAAAACATATAAATACAATAAGCTTGTTCATAGTTGCAGACGGATAAATGTCTGAACTTACTCATAGTGTGCTTATCCTCTTCTTGGAATCCATCGACGTCCTTTGTCGCGTCTGAATCGGGTTCCTACAAACAAACTTTGTCCGTTAATTACATTTTCATTTATAACTTTTATTTTATTAAAAAGCTTGATTCTGATCTTATAACCCTTAATTATAGCGTTAGGATAGCTTTTTAAACCTTAATGGCCATTTTTGAATTTTTCTCCAACTTTTTAGAAAATTACGATTTTACCCCTAACTTTTGATAAAATTACAATTCTACCCTTGATGTGATTTTTCATAACTTAAACCTCAATTTTGGCTTTTACAAACTTCATTACCCTATTCTGGGGTCATTGGGGTTCTTTTCCCATAATTTGATAATCTTTGGGCAAAATGACCATTTTGCCCCTGATGGGTCGTTTAACCATAACATTTTCATTTTCATACTTAGGCTGGATTTTCTAAACCCAAAATCATCTAATTAACTTTTTAAATATTATCAGACCTTTTCTGGATCAATTCTTATCATTTTACCAATTTTCACATTCCCGGTCTTCGGGAAGTACTATTCTGACCTAAAAGTCGGTTTACTAATCGTAACTTGCCCATTCCTTTTTCCAAGCCTTAATTCCTCGAGGGGGCTCGGGTTACCTTCCTGATCATATTTTTACCCCTCGTTTCCCATATTACCCCTAGTGCCGTTTTTAGAAATTTCGATAGCATTTCCGCTTAATTTTTGAGGTTCCAGCATTTGGGAAACGCCTGAAAACCATCTATCCTAATCTAATTCTATCACGTACTATACCAGAGGCCTAGATTTTACATAAAACTCATACTGTTTACGTAAAATCATTACATTATCACATATTTTTCTTTTCCTCCATTACAGAAATTTTCTTCTGTTTACATACATTCTTTTCCATAATTTTCATACCAATAATTATAAAATCATATAATAGTGCCAAACAATTAAATTGCGGAATATAAAGAAGTCGGGATTTATACCGAATTGCAGCCCGGTCTCGACGGCATAAACCCTAATTCTTCGTTCTTCATATCTGAGGTCCCGTCTTGCAAATCCGACTCCGCGAATGCGTCCGGAATGTCGAAAATAGGCCAACGAGCCAAACTTCCAAAATTGGTCAATGGTCGCCATTAACCGGTGTTGACCATCCATTGACCGGCGGCGACGGTGGAAGGTGAGTAGTCTATCTTGAAGTTCTCGACGAGAGGAATCCATTGGTGGCCTCAATTTCACCAATTGAAGCTCCTATAGCCAGAAATTTACCCTCGAAAGCACGACGGCGGCGACAAGCTTCAATCTCCGTTTTCCCGACATTTTTGCCCAAAATTGGCTTGGGGCTTTTGATCTACGTGAAATTCTAAGTATTTTGATACCCACCTTATCACTCAACTCCGTCGGTATAGTGAGATTTGACGGCGGTGACACGGCGACGGCGACGACAAAGCTTCGGGCGGGGTGATCCGACGGCCGTTGGGCTGAAACACCACCTGGGTTTTGTTCTACTCTTTACCCCGAGTCCATTGGGAACGGAATCGTGTTGATTAGATGTCGGATGGTGAAGATACGGCCGTTTGAAATTCACGACTCCGGCGAGATTCGGGCGGCACGTGCTGCGTCGTGCGGCGGTCGTTCCGTCGCATCGGCCCAACGTTGAACTCAGCTCGGCGAGAGCTTTCCAACGGTGCCGGTGGTGTCGTGAACGGAGGCCGTTTCCAGCAAATTTTCACTATACACGCATGGGTGGAGAGAGAAAGAGAAGGGAGGAGAGAGAGTGTATGTGGAAAAATGAGGAAATTTCACTTTTTTTCACCCTTTATATACTTTTTCGCCCAAAATTTCAACATGGGCTATCCTGACTAATTTGGGCTTCTTGAATCCAAATATATCAGTTTCATTTTGATCTGAGGTCATCTTGACTAGTTTCCGATACTGCGAATTTCCGATCAAAAATTACCTTTGTATTCAATTATCTAATTTGAGTGTGCTGATAGGCTATCCTAACTAATTTGGGTGTGTTGAGCCCAAATTTATCAGTTTTATGTCAAGATAATATCATCTTGACCTACTTCTTGATACTGTAAGTGGCACACATGTGTACACACATAATATCACTATCAATCATTTTTCATTCTTTAACATTGTTAGAACATTTTATTTAGTTTTAAACAATATTAAATCACTTAATTTCACATTTTAATACTTAAATTCATTGTGTATTTATTCTCTGAGAAATATGAATTTTCCCGGTTATCACATTCAACCCTCCTTATAAAATTTTCGTCCTCGAAAATTAGACAAGTAGGGTTTCAACGTCTTCATTTCTTCTTTACATCTTGTGTAACTTTTCAATATCATGATTTTCTCTTTCTATGACATCTTCATAAACTAGATCTTTCCTGGATTGGAATCTTCTTGCATGTACCTCAAAAAATTTGGGATAAACCATGCATCTCTACGTATCTGTACATTTCTGTACAGTCGTACATCATTACCATGAATTACACTGTCGCAGTCCAACGTTTCCTTTCATAAACATATTTAGTAAAATTTCTATGAAATTCACATTAAGTAACGTCATATCATTATAGGACATTACTTGACATCATTTCATCATTTTAACATTTTGTAACATTTATATATCATACACATATAATCATATACATTTCATCAATAAGGTTTTATATGTAGCCTTTCATTTCAAATATACTCATATACATACATATACATTTATACATTATTCGTCTTTTCCATCCGGATCAATAAGAAATTTCTCCGGATCTTGACTTTCTCCTATATCATCTCAATCATTCCTAACCTCGGTGGACTTTTGTTGATCTATATTTACCTCAATTTAGTTCTACTATGAGTCCTCTCCAACCTATGTTGCAAAAGTCCTCATCAGTTCCTCATAACGCATAGCATACGTTAGAACTATATCACTGGACGTCGACTGCAGTTTCTCGGTCCGATGAACAAATTCTCACATATTCGCAACTCTAGGGAATCTAGGCGGTGTCACGTCCCCCGTGCCCATGAGGAAATTGAGACAGATGCTAGGCTCCTCTGAGGGAGTCGCTCAATCATGGTATGGTGAAACTCAGTCCAGTTAGAGCTCATCCTGGTCACAAGAATCCCAGTACATATGAGAGCATCTTCCTGAAAGGTACATACATGTCACAGCTATCATAACCCAATTATCCTGATCAATGGTGTACAGTCAGAGAATCATCTTTATATCATGATCCCAGTCCTGTATTCCCATAGAGTACTGGAGTGTTGTCCGCCCTCAAAACTTGGTGGACAACTGATCTCGTCCATCTTCTAATCAGTCCTCTAACGTCATACTCATACCATACCACCCATGATCGTACCGTGAGTTCGTCATCTTGTCCTTTAAAAATTGTTTATTTTATATAATAAACAATTACTAACATAAAACAAATCTAACTTACTTGGAATGACGGCAGGATGTGTAGTGCGTCAGGAGGGATATGGTCAACCTTTCGCTCTGATATCACCTGTGGCGTCCTATACGTTACTACACCAACAAGCCGAGCTCTGACGCCGACCATGATGGTTGGCAACCTCGTGGGTCGTCGTCCTCTTACTTAACATACTTAACTTTCCATTTTTAACGTTCTCATTTTAAAGCGGAAGCAATTTCTATAGCAAATTTTTTTTTAATTTACATATTATACCTATATCCCTATCATACTCTTATAATATATAATTCATAAATTTTTTTCTTTCAACCTCCTTTTTGAACGCTCAGCGAAAGACTCATAGTAGTACCATACCCTCGCCCAGTCCCTTGACACATGCAGATCCGTCTGTTGTCAATCATATTACTTTAAACTAACAGGATACTTACCTGCAACATATGAACAACTAATGAGCTAGATGCTCAGTAAGTTCAAACATACATTCATTAACTTATAAATACTAGTAATATATATTATTACTAAAATATATGACATCCTGTATAGACACATCACACACATCGTCTATACATATTATCGAAACATAACATAATATGTTAGCCTTTTCATGCTCATTTATCTCTTTGCTCATTGTTCTCATCATTCTATCGATCATCTCTTATCATTCTATTCTAATCTATTCATTTCTTTTCTTTTCATTCCTATCATTTCTTAACTTTCCGTTCTAAACCTTTTTATCTTTTCTATCGTTTTGTCCTCATCTCTTATCTTTTCGTATCTTATAAGCTAGTAACATATACACTAGCATAACATCACGTAAAAACATGTCATTCACATCATGCACATAACATCAAATACATCACATCACATATATTAATTCTATTATGTTCTTTTAAATTTTGTTTTATTTTTTATCTATTTTTCATCGATTTCATTATATCATTCTTTCATATCTTTTGTTTCTTTTCATGTCGTTCTTTACTTTTCTTTTTATTCTTTACTTTTCCTTTATTTTCGTATCGTTTCTTTTCTTTTCTTTTCACTCTCTTTTCCTTTCTTTTCTTGTCACTCTCCTTTCCTTTGTTTTCTTTCTTTTCTTTTCACTTTCCTTTCCTTTCTTTTCTTGTCACTCTCCTCTCGTTTCTTTTCTTGTCTTTCTTGTCACTCTCCTTTCCTTTCTTTTCTTTTCACCTTTTGTGACACCCCGCCCAGAGCGGGCCCGTCACTGGACATCTATTCTTACTTCTATTATCTGTTCTTTTCATATAGAAATAAAAAGGTGCGGAATTTTTTTTTTATATATACATACTTACACTTACTTTCTTTCTCTCTTTCTATCTGACGGATTAAGCATAGCGGGTCCAAAACCTTTGACATGACATTCACAACCCATTCCACCAGTCTCGTATCTCAATAAACTCAAATGGCAGGTTTTTTAACTTTGTTACTTGCACACGAACAAACTGATGAGCTAAACGCCCAGTAAGTTCAAACATAAAAATATAAATCATAAAACAGTATATTATACTGTTATATTCTGTCATATAAATATATATACTATCTGTAGTATGTAACTACTAAAAACATATCGTGTATTAATACAAATAATCACATAATTTGTGATAACTAGTAGTATTCTATAAAATTAGAATAATTATAAATATACCAACTGTAATAACAGTGGTATACTCTAATGTCACTCATGTCATCTCTTACACTTTACTCTGTTGTATTAACATAACATCACATATAGGGTTAGTACCGATATCACATCATGTGGAAGTGCTCATACAATATTCATTTATTCTTTTCTTCATATTTCTCATTCTTTCTTTCATTACATCATTCTTTGCTTTCAATTTATGGCCTCGCACTCGTCACACTGTATGGGCCTTGTGCCCAATATATCATGGGCCTCGCACCCTATATATCATGGGCCTCGTGCCCGTTAAATTGTATGGGTCTCGCGCCCGTGGTGCTATATCTTTAATAATTAGCACAACATGTAATTTATAAACACGTATATATACAAATACACATAACATATAAGTTAGCGCAAAACATTGCAATCAAACACAACAATTATGTCTTAAGTGTTTTATGCTCAGTTTTTCGATTTATTCTCTTCATTTATTATCTTATCTGCACTTTGTCTCTGTATGGGCCCGTTTTGATCGTACCGAAAAGTGCACTGTAGAGGGGCCCGGGAGCTACCCTGGCTCTCCCTCATCTGTGCTATGTCTTCTGCTTCGACATGAAATAACCTCCACCTAGCGGGAGGCCAGTACGCCAAAACTATTAGGTTTTCATTACCCTGTTGTTTAATGTTTAAGTGTACATACAATAACATCTTTACTGTGTAGTATATTAACATTTCGTAGTCTAGTACAGTAGCTGTACTCAGACCTGTGCAGTCATAAAGACTGTAAACATCATATATTTAATGCTGTAATTAATCATGCATTAATACTGCTCTATGATTATAACGTAGTAACTGGAATCATAAAAATGGAATCCAGTAAGTTTGGAACCTCTCGTCCAAACTTGTCACATATACAGAACAGTACATAAATTATACTTAATTTATTTATTCTCATTATTTTCATTATTTCATTAAAACGATATCTCACACTCTTGGGAGGTTACCTCATTAATTATAAGGCATGCAAATATTCAGTGCAATCATGACAGTATAAAGAATCAGATTCCCCCGTGAATCTGAGACAATTTGTAACAATAGTATAAATCACATAATCATACTATAAATCACACAATCATATATTTTAGTGGAAAATATATTTTTTCCACCTAAACATAATCATATCAATTTGTTCGTGCACAGACAATTAAATGTCGGAACTTACCTCAATTTTGCTAACATCAGCTATCTGTGGTTCCTCGACAGTCCATCATCACTGTCCCGTTGAACTCCTATAACCGAAAAATTAACGATTATTTAAAATCTTTATTTCATATATAAAACTTTATAAAACGTAAAAATACTACGTTTTATTTCTTAACAAAAAACTTAGGAGCTTAACGTTTCATTCTTACCTTTTCTGGAAACTTTTTGGTAAAATTACCATTTTGCCCCTAGCAGAACTTTTCTTATTTTTCATGCTTAACTCTTGATTTTGGCCGTTAAAACTTTAATTAAAGCCTTAGACTTATGTTCTAGGTTTTAACGACTCTTTTTTTAACTTTCTGAAATTTTTAATCAAAATGACCGTTTTGCCCCTAACGGGTCTTCGAATCTTAACATTCTCATTTTAAATGCTTAGACTGAATTTTCTAAACTCAAAAATCATCAATTTGACTTTTAAAAACTTACTGGACCTTTTCTAGATTAATTTCTATATTTTTCACAATTTTTACTATTTCTGGCCCTCGGGAAGTTCCATTCCGACATAAAAGTTGATTTCTTGGTTTTCTTACATTTCAGGCCTCAAATGTCGTTTTATAAATTCTTAAAACATCCCTTTTTTTTCATTTTTCATTTTAAATTCATAAGGGGCTCGGGTTTACCCGCCCGATCACATTTTTAAACCCTTATTTTCAGAAATACCCTTTACGCCATTTTAAAAATTCGGCAGCATTTCCTCTTAATTTTTAGGCTCCTGGTGTTTAGGAAACGCCTCAAAACCATCTAACCTCGTCTAATCTATCACGTACTATACCAGAGGCCTAATTTTACGTAAAAGTTACACACTTTTTACGTAAAATTTACACATTTTCATACTTTTTCATATCTACTATTTTATTCATTTTTCTTTCTTTCTTTTACAATTTCTCATATCAATACATCACATTAACATACATTTATCTCAATTAATAAATTGAGGAACAAGAGTGGTCGAGATTATACCACAAATGTCGTTCGGTCTCGATCGCACAAACTTTATTCTTTTGTTCTTTGCATCTGGAGTTCCGTTTTGCAAATCTGACTTCGCGGATGCGTCCGGAACATCGAAAATAGGCCAACGGGCCAATCTTCAAAATTTGGTCAACAGTCGCCATTGACCGGCGTTGACTCACCGTTGACCGACAGTTGACGGCGACGACGGTGGCAAGTGAGTAGCCCATCTTGAAGAGCTCGCGGAGAAGAATCCATTGGTGGCCTCAATTTCATGTTTGGAGGCCCTTATCGTCAGAAAATCCCCTCGAAAGCCACGGCCAAGGCGGCGACGGTGGAACTCCGCCTTGCCGGACTTTTTTCCCGAGACTGGTTGAGGGCTTTTGCTCCCCACAACCCCACGACCATTTCTGCACCGGTGGCTCTCTTTAATTTGGCCAGAATCGGCGAAAATCGACGGTGGCTCCCATGGCGACGATGGTGAATTTCTCGAAGCGTGGTCGGCACGATACGACGGTTGTTGCCATGAACCACCACATGGGTTTTGTAGTACGCTTCACCACGAACATTTTGGGACCGGTTTTGTGGCAAACGGTGGCCGGACGGCGGAGAATCAACCGTTTGAAATTCACGGCTCCGATGAGCTTCGGGCGGCGCGTGCGGCTTGCTTCAACGGCTGCTCCGTCGCATCGAACCACCGTTGGACTCAGCTCGGTGAGAGCTTTCCAACGGTGCCGGCGGTGTCGTGAACAGAGGTCGTACGTGAAAGTTAGTCACTATTCACATTTGAGAGAATTTTGTGGTAGAATTTCAAATTTTTGGAATTTATGGGAAATTTCTGAATTTAACCCCCAAGATTTCCTATTTATACTCTCTTCCCCAAAATTTTTTACTTGGGCTATCCTGACTAATTTGGACGTGTTGAAGCCAAATTTATCAGTTTTATCTTAATCCGAGGTCATCTCGACCAGTTTCCGGTACTACATATTTTTCGCATTCCCTGTCGAAATTTCTGTTTTGTGCTGCAATTGACTAATTTGAGCGTCCTGATTCCAAATATATCAGTTTCAACTCGAGAAAATGTTTTCTTGACCCTTTTCTCGATACTATACATACAATATACACATTTCTCGAGAATAGCAAAACTTCTCGGTTGTCACATCTACCCCTCCTTTTAGAATTTTCGTCCTCGAAAATCAGTACAAGTAGGGGTATAACAATTTCATTTACTTTCTATGTTCTTACGTAGTTTTCTCAATGTCATAACTTTCCCATGGCATCTTCTCTTCTTGAGTCAGTATTTAAACTAATTGTCCTTCATAACTTAGGTTATTTTGAACTTGAAAAAGTTCATATTTTAACACATGTGATGGATTGGGTACGTACTTTCTTAGCATAAACATCTGGGGTAATACCAAATTATAGGCAATCTTCCCCATGTATTCTATACTTTCAAACGATCCAATATACTTTGGATTCAGTTTTCCTTTCTTAGAGAAACACTTTATCCCCTTTATGGGCGATACCTTAGAAAATACGAAGTTCCCTTCATTAACTCCAGGAATCTTCATCGTTTGTCTATCTAACTATTCTGCTAATTCTGTGCACTCTTTATTCCTTGTAAAATTATTTTTATCGTTCTATTCTTTTAACTCATATCATTCTGTACTTTTCCTTTCATTACTTTACATATCATTTCGTTTCTTTCTTTTCTATACTTTACTTTTTCATTTATAGATTCATCGTTGATCGTACCTACCTTACGAAAAACTTTAAACATTTAAAATAGCTACCTCCTCTTTTGGAGTAATACATGACTGAGAGCGTTTCTCAACCGTCCTCCACAGTCTAACTAGGGAGCGTTTCTATTGACTGTCCTCCACCAGTTTAACATAAACATAAAACATCATATTCCTAGGCTTATACGTCAACATTTAAATCTTTAATATAATTTTCGTATTTTACATTAACTTTTCATTTCATTCTATCTGACTTTGTGAACATATTAAATTATCATGTCACAGTTGCTCATCTTTCATAAAAAGCAAAGTCAGAAACTTTCTATATCACTTTATAAACGTTATTTCTATAAAACATTTTATAACATTCTATTCATAACATTTCTTTCATAGACTTTTCTATAACATTTTCGTAAAACGTTCTTTCGTAAACGTTTTCATAAAACATTCATTCATACAGTGCCTTATATTGTGCTATTCCAATGAAAGCTTGATAACTATTGTTGTATGAGAAATTCTAATAGAATCCTCATTTCAAACTCTTAAAAAATCTATCACTTAATTTCGAGACATATCTCTGAAGATCTGAATAATTCTTTTTAACTGCCCATCCATCGGAGAGTGAAATGCGATACTGAATCTCAATTCCATATCCATGATTTCTTGCATATATTTCTAGAAATTCGAAATAAACTTCCAGAAAATCTGTCGTTGTACGATTCATTTCAAAATGCCATGCAATTAGATAACATAGACTACATATCAATTTGCCAACTTTTTCAATGAAAAAGTTATTTTTACTGCTATAAACCATATCGCTTTCATTACTCTATTCATAATAACCTAAATGGCATCATAGGCCTCTCGGTCTTTGATAATCTCACTATAAATCTTATCATAATATGCTTTTATTTTCATTCAGAATTTCCAAGGATTCCAAATTTCCACTTGGATATCGATGTTTGATCTTAACTCTTTGGTAAGTCATGCGACTACTCAAAAGTGTCACAATATCATTCTTCATTCATTTCTACTAGAATTGTAGCTTTAATCCTGGTATATCTTAATGATTCTCAAATAAACTGAATATAATATTTCATGATCTTCTAACAAGATCCGTCCTCTGAGTTCCTCATCTATCGGAACATGAATCCTTCATTAATATAGGATTAATCTGTTCCTGGAACCCATTCTTGAAGACTAATTAGAGTTGGATCTTATGTCTGCTACTCTATTAGCTTTGCCTAGATGGTAGAGGACTTCGTAATTTGTAATTCCTTTACCAACTCTAGTCATCTTCTATGTCGTATATTTAGTTTCTTCGTAATAAGTTTCTAAATTATGTATGGAATAATTCCTCCCATGACCCTTTAGTGGACGTAAAACATAGGTATTTATCTTGCCATTTTGCGTCAGAACTGCACCTAACCCTACTGTAGGTGCATCACTATATATTACAAATTTCTCTCTCTGTAGGGACTATGTATAGACACAGTTTAAACAACTGGTCAAATTTCTATAAACTTCACTTACTAGCGTATTACCCTGCTTTAATTCAGAAAATTTCATCTGTTAAAGCATAATGCTGCAGGGCTGTACTACTTTTAGTTAACTTATCTAGAATCTTGTTCTAACTCATAATAAACACATCCTTCTCATATGAAGGATATTTTACCACAAGTGGGCGTCTTTCCTCAGAATGAAGGTCATACACAAAACCTTCTTTTATTCTATTAGATTTATAAAATCTAAAATTATTCATAGCGAGGATAGTCATTCTTCTTCTTTTTTCTAAAGAATCAATGAGGTTCTCAAATTCTGACGGTCTCTTTCGTCAGAGCTATTCACAAGTAAAATTCTTGATGTCTCATTAGTTAGTGTTTATGGCCTCTTTCAAGTATTACCAAAGAGGATACTACTTGATCTATTGCCACTGTTGGCTGATCCTAAATTTTCTCAGAACCTTACATTTATTCTATCCCCTCTAACTGTTGTTTTAATTCTGTATTTTCTTTCATCCATATTTCGGGAATAGTCTGTAACTTCTCTACCCCTTTCAAACAATGTGGGGTGTCCCCCCCTTCTATCATCTTAACTTTACGTATTAACCATTTTCTTGGTTATATTATAATCATATTAAAATGCACTATTATACTTTATCATAAACAATTTCATAGAATTCTAAAAATTCACGAAATTTCAATTAACATAATACATCATCTTTAAATATCATCATAGTCTTCGTCATAAACTTTATTATAAACTCATCATCTCATTCATCTAGTTCTAGAGGAAATTCTTCTGAATCCTCTTAATTAACATGTCACTGAATATACTTTAACATCTGATAATCAATACTGTATTTAATTAGTTCCAAATATTGCTTTAAAATCATAATTCACGCAATAAAATGCGAAGGCGTGATTAGAACTAGAAACAAGGCAAAAATTCAATTTAGAATTTTTGGAACAGTAAAAGCACCTGGCACTCTCAATCTAGCACCTGGCCTTATCGTAAAAATTGGTGTAAGCGCTTGGTGCTTGACTTTGGCTAAAATGAATTTCTAACATCAATTGTTACGAAACTTAACTCATTCAATCTCTATTTACCCCAGAGGATAATTAAAACATTCTACGGTCAAAAACCTGTATTAGCTCATATTTTAAAAATATGATAAAAATCCAATACATACTTCCATAACCTGAAAACATGGAATATGACATTTACCATGGACAAATCTGATAACAATGTCAGTCTGTAAGCTACCTTTCCACTCTATGTTGCATAAGTCCTCCTCAGTTTCTAATAACATATAGCATACATTAGAATTGTGTTACCGGACGTCGATTATAATCTCTCAGTCAGATGAACCAATTCCCATATATCCACAACTCTAGAGAACACAAACGGTGTGACTTCTCTTGTGTCCATGAGGAAATTGGGGTTGATACTGGACTCCCCTAAGAGAGTCACTCAATCATGTCATGGCGAAACTTGGTTCAATTAGAGCTCATCCTGGTCTCAAGAATCCCAGTACACATGAGAGCATCTTATCTGAAAGGTGCATGCATGTCAACAACTATCAGAACCCAATTATCCTAATCAATGGCACACAGTCGAAGAGTCATCTTAATGATATGAAACCGGTACTGTACTTCCATAGAGTGCTGGAATGCTATGTGTCCTCGATACGTGGTGGACAACTGGTTTTAAAATCTATGTAGCTCGGGCATAAATCCTCATTCCTACTCTGAGTAGTAGAGGAGTTCCCAGAGCAATCATCTAACACCATACTCATATCATTTTACCCACGATTATACAGTGGATTCATCATTTCGTCTTCTATAATATTGCTTATTTTCAATAAATAAACAATTAACAATATAAAATAAAACTAACTCACTTAGACTATGCGAAAGAGGATGCAGACAATGTCATGATAGGTTATGGTGAACCGAACCGCTCTGATACCACCTGTGACACCCCACCTAGAGCGGGTCCGTCACTGGACATCTATTCTTACTTCTACTATCTGTTCTTTTCATATTGAAATAAAAAGGTGTGAAATTTTTTTTTTATATATATACATACTTACACTTACTCTCTTTCTCTCTTTCTATCTGACGGATTAAGCACCATAACCTTTGACATGACATTCGCAACCCATTCCACCAGTCTCGTATCTCAATAAACTCAAATGGTAGGTTGTTTAACTTTGTTACTTGCACACAAACAAACTGGTGATCTAAACGCCCAGTAAGTTCAAACATAAAAACATAAATCATAAAACAGTATATTATACTATTATATTCTGTCATATAAACATATATACTATCTGTAGTATGTAACTACTAAAAACATATCGTGCATTAACATAAATAATCACATAATTTGTGATAACTAGTAGTATTCTATAAAATTGGAATAACTATAAATATACCAACTGTAATAACAGTAGTATACTCTAATGTTACTCATGTCATCTCTTACACTTTACTCTGATGCATTAACATAACATCACATATAGGGTTAGCACCAACATCACATCATGTGGAAGTGCTCATACAATATTCATTTATTCTTTTCTTCATATTTCTCATTCTTTCTTTCATTACATCATTCTTTGCTTTCAATTTATGGCCTCGCCCTGGGCCTCGCACCCGTCATACTGTATGGGCCTTGCGCCCTATATATCATGGGCCTCGTGCCGATTAAACTGTATGGGCCTCGCGCCCGTGGTGCTATATCTTTAATAATTAGCACAACATGTAATTTATAAACATGTATATATACAAATGCACATAACATATAAGTTAGCATAAAACATTGCAATCAAACACAACAATTATGTCTTAAGTGCTTTATACTCAGTTTTTCGATTTATTCTCTTCATTTATTATCTTATCTGTACTTTATCTCTGTATGGCCCGTTTTGATCGTACCGAAAAGCGCACTATAGAGGGGCTCGGGAGCTACCCTGGCTCTCCCTCATTTATGCTATGTCTTCTGTTTCGACATGAAATAAACTCCACCTAGCGGGAGGCCAGTACGCCAAAGCTATTAGGTTTTCATTACCCTGTTTTTAATTTTTAAGTATACATACAATAACATCTTTACTGTGCAGTATATTAACTTTTCGTAGTCTAGTACAGTAGCTGTACTCAGACCTGTGCAGTCATAAAGACTGTAAACATCATATATTTAATGCTGTAATTAATCAAGTATTAATACTGCTCTATGATTATAACGTAGTAACTGGAATCATAAAAATGGAATCCAGTAAGTTTGGAACCTCTCGTCCAAACTTGTCACATATACAGAACAGTATATAAACTATACTTAATTTATTTATTCTCATTATTGTCATTATTTCATTAAAATGATACCTCACACTCTTGAGAGGTTGCCTCATTAATTATAAGGCATGCAAATATTCAGTGCAATCATGACAGTATAAAGAATCAGATTCCCCCGTGAATCTGAGACAATTTATAACAATAGTATAAATCACATAGTCATACTAGAAATCACACAATCATATATTTTAGTGAAAAATATATTTTTTCCACCTAAACATAATCATATCAATTTGTTCGTGCACAGACAATTAAATGTTTGAACTTACCTTAATTCTGCTACATCAGCTTTCTGTGGTTCCTCGACAGTCCATCATCACTGTGTAATGACCGCCATTTTCATGGCACCTACTTACCTGTAATAAGTCATTAAGGAATAAAATGGACATAATTTAATGCCTTTTAGTGCAAATTTAAGTAACACAGTCAGGTGTACGGCCGTGTGAGTGACCGTATGCCATTCGGACTGTGTATCTGTTAGTAGCCGTGTGAGTGTACATAGCCATGTAGTGTAACACGGTCAAGCACACGGCCGTGTAAGAGGCTGTGTACCGCTCAGATAGATGAATGTGTTTCAAAGACATGGCCGTGTTGAGTAGTCTCGACTAGTACACGCTCGTGTGCGAAATAAACACGCCCGTGTTGCGTTGCACACGCACGTGTAAGAGTCCGTGTAGAAGGCTGTGTAATGAACCGAGAGCCACTGTAATGACTCTCATGAATTATGAAACTTAATTACTATGCAATGATGTAATTAAGTTAATAAGCACAATGTGCTTTTCAGTTGAATGAATTAAATGGGAATAGTAACGTTTAATTACTATTCATGCAGTGAAAGGGACAACCGACAGTGAAATCGGTCCACCCTATTATGGGAGTATGCGTTGAGACACGCAATATCAAGAAACCGGTCTAGATGACCATTTCATGATACAGAACTGATGAGCTAGTCATCAGTACACTCAGACTGGTCATCTGAGCGCAGCAGTGATAATTGCCCTAATAGATGTACAGTATCGAGAAAAGTGGTCTAGATGACCTCTTCTCGCCCAGAGACTGACAAAATCGGAGTCAGAACGCTCAGATTAGTCAGTCAGATAGTGAACAATGATTAGTGAATAGTGAATAGTGAGAAACGCAGTGTCAGGTTAGCGGCCAAGACGGCCTTAATCTGGCATAAAACTGATATATTAATAGTCAGCAGGCTCAATCTGGTCAATTGAGCACAAAATATAGATTTTGTTTAAGGGATACGCAGTATCGGGATGAGGGTCAAGAAGACCTTTTCTCGTCCCGAAACTGATATATTTAGACTCAGGACGCCCAAATTAGTCAATCGGGTACCTGACACGTTTTTCGAGATGGGGTCATGCAGATCCCGAAAACTGGTCCAGAAGACCTCAGATGGACGTAAAACTGATAAATTTGAAATCAGCACGTCCAAATTAGTCAAGAGAGACTGTTTGAAGTTTCGCGCGAAACGCCTCGTTATGCGTGCACAGTGTCAACACAGTGTAGGCCTAACCACAGTATCAAGAAATTGGTCAAGATGACCTTTTCTTGATATAAAACTGATATATTTGGAATCAGAATGCTCAAATTAGTCATTTGAGCACAAAAAGTAATTTTTGACCGGGAACCATGCAGTATCGGGAAACTGGTCGAGACGACCTCGGATGAAGATAAAACTGATATATTTGGATTCAGCACGCCCAAATTAGTCAGTATAGCCTATCTTAAAATTTTTCAAAAAATTAGTATAAAAGGACGAAATTTTGGGACTATTGAAAAATAGCCCCCATAATTTTTCCAAATCCTATTTCCTCCCCCAACACCACACGAGGATGAACAGTGACCGACCATCGAATCCGACCTCCGTTTTTGACACCGCCGGCACCATTGGAAAGCTCTCGACGAGCTGATTCCAACGGTGGGCCGAGTCGACCGAACCGACGCCGGAGCACGCCGCACGCGCCGCCTAAAGCCGCCGGTGGTCGAATTTTTCAAACCGCCGTATCTCCGCGTCCGACGTCCAAATGCCACGATTCCGGTCCCAATGGATTCGTGGTGAAGAGTAGAACAAAACCCAAGCTTCATTTCACGTCAACAGCCGCCGGATCGCGCCACCCAAGGTTCGCCGTCGCCGTCGCCATCGCCGCCGTCGGATCTAGCTATTCCGGCGGAGTTGAGTTGCAAGGTCGGTATCAAAATGCTCAGAACAACACGTAGATCAAAAGCCCCAAATCAATTTTCGGCAACAACGCCGGAAAATGAAGATCCAACGCCGCCGCCGTCGCCGAATTTTCAAGGGTCGATTTTCGGTGATAGGAGTCTCGATTCGTGAAATTGACACCACCAATGGGTTCCTCTCGTCGAGCTCTTCAAGATGGTGGTCGCCACTCCCATCGCCGCCGTGGTCAACACCGGTCAACGGCCGGTCAACGTCGGTCAACGGCGGTCAACGGCAACCGGAAACCGAAATTTGAAGAATGGCCCGTTGGCCTATTTTTGACGTTCCGGACACATCCGCGGCATCGGATTTGCAAACCGGAGTTTCAAAAGTGGAGAACGTCGATTCAAAGATTGTGCGGTCGAGACCGAACCGTTCGTCCGACCACCGACGGGAACGATTTTGGTAGTGGTTTTGATCCCTTGATTCCTCAATTTATTGTTGGAAATAATTATGTATTAATTATGGTTTACGGACTTGAGGAATTGTAAGAAAAAGGGATGAAATGTCGAAAAAGAGAATGTGAGGAAATGTGAATATTTTTACGTAAAAAGCGGAGCTTTTACGTAAAAATTAGGCCTCTGGTTTAGTACGTGGCAGGTTAGAATAGGTTAGATGGTTTTGAGGCGTTTCCTAAACGCCGAAAACCCAAAAATTAAGCGGAAATGCTGCCGAAATTTCTAAAACGGCACAAAGGGGTATTTTAGGAAACGAGGGCTGAAAATGTGATCGGGATGGAAACCCGAGCCCCCTCGATGACCTAGGTCCAGGAAAGAAGGACGGACGTTTACAGGACTAGTGAACCGCCCCATTAGAAATTTCGTAATGTAAGAAAATGACCCCTAGATCAGAATAGTGCCACCCGAGGGACGGGTGTGATCTAAGTATAAAATTTGGGGCGATTACATCGGTAACGGTAACCCGACAGGCTAAATGGTCAATACACAAGGTAGCTGGTCAGTTGACTGGTCGCCTAGCCAGTCAAGGACCGAGTCTGAACTGGACAGTGATTAATTTGTCAAGTAGACAAATTAATTAAGAGCGATTAGAAATTAGATATCAAATTCTCAAAGTAGAGCAGTTGGGTACCGATAAGCATCGGTATCACACAACGATAGTTTTATTAATTCCTATCGATAGAGTGACCTAAGAGCGACGTTAATTAATTTATTGAGCAAATAAATTAATTAATCATGATTAGAAATTAGAAAATTAAATTCTTAAGAAGAGGGCAATTAGTACCGACAAGGATCGGTATCACTAACGATAGAGTTTTTATTAGTCACTAATGACCACAGTGACCTAAGAGTAAATGTTAACTAAATCTATTATGATTACAGGGAGGTACCTGTATTGTGACGAAGGCGAGAGTATAAACTGTCTGATGACAGGTAAGTACAACTCCGCCTACAGCATGGATAAAATGAATTTAAAATGATGCTTTTCTAGTATTTTAAGTATGTATCTTGCACACGATGCTGCACAGCATACATAAGAGCATATAGTTTCACAATCGAGTAGATTGATGAAAGAACAAGATAGAAGCCATAGATCCCTACCGCGTAGGATTGGGGACAGCTTAGAGAAGCGTATGGCTAGAACAGTTAAACAAGATGGAAATAAATAGGTGTGTCGTACCGGCTCCTTCAGTCGAAGGGGTTTCCAGTTAAAGAAAGTTAAGGCCAAAAGTTGAGTATCAGTTGATGACTCTTCGGCACTAGTTGACCTCGGGAGTTACCGTTGGTCTGCGCGCACACGGTACTGACACATGGGCCCTAAATAGACAAGAAAAGAAAAGAGAAGTTTGAAGCATTAATGAACATAACCGGATCATGCATTAGTTATAGTTCGCTATGCTTCCTTTTTTAGTAGAGTGCATACAGTACACGATGCTTCTGTCATGCATAAAGTATGTGAAGTTTTATATTCAGTGTTATGAAATGTTATGTGATGACATGATATGTGAGCTGATATGTGATATGCTTATATGGTATGTGATTTATTAAGTGATATATGTCATGCTTATGATTTTAAGTATGTGTTATGTTTTAAACATGTTTTGCGGTTAACATGTTGTACTTACTGGGCGTAAAGCTCACGGAGTGTGTTCATGCTGTAGGTAAGCATCCTATAGCGTAAACATCAAGGGACGATGATGGTGGCAGAGGTGGATGTGAGGATGAGGTTATGGATACACCGCGAGTATTCTTCCGCACAGTATGAGTAAATAATATTTTGAATGGTGACAGTTAAATAGAATTTTGAACAAGTAAAGGTTAAACGGTATTTTGGAACAGTAAACAGTATATGTACGAGTAGTATATTTAAATAGTATCTGGTGAATAGTAATCAGATAAACAAGTATATAATTATGTATGTATAATTGAAATCCTTATGTTTTTCAAATTCCGCATTTTAATAGTATGCGTACGTGAATAGTAAATACGTACGTGTATATAAAAAAAAATCCCTCTAAATTTATGGTATTAAATTCAGCAAGTTTAAGTATCGGTTTTAAAGAGAAAGTATAAGTAAAAGCTAAAGAAGCAAGTCAAGTAATAGTTTTCAGTGACGGTCCGGGCCGCTAAGGGCACGGGGCGTCACAGTTGGTATCAGAGCGGTTTCCTGTCATCCTACCTCACATCGCCACATGCCTGCCTCATCTGTCCAAGTAAGTTAGTTTTATTTTTAGTCAGTAAATGTTTATCTGTGGAAGATAACATTTCATAGTAATGAAACGACGAAATCTTTGATGGCGAGGACAAGCTGAAAAGATGCTGAGATCATTATACGAAAAATCACGACCGTGCAGTGCTAAAGAACTGCTCAGAGAAAGAACATGGATTACTTCCCGAGTTGTACCGATCTTCAAGGCTAGTTGTCCGCTAAGTTTCGAGTGGCAAACAGTACTCCTGCACTCCATGAGAATGTCAGGACTGGTTTCACGTTATCAAAGTGATTCTCCGATTGTACGCCATTGATCAGGATAACTGAGTCCTGTTGGCTGTTGATATCTCTTAGGAAGATACTCTCGTGTGTATCGGGATCCTTATGACCAGAATGAGCTCTTAACTGCGTCGAGTTTCGCCATACCACGATTGAGCCAATCTCTGAGAGGAGTCCAGTATCAGCCTCAGTTTTTCTTTATGGGTAAGCGGGGAGTGAAATTGCCTAAGTTCCCTAGAGTTATGGATATACGAGAATTTGTTCATCGGACTGAAAGACTGCAGCTGATGTCCGGTGATACAGTTCTAACATATGCTGTTTGCTACAAGGAACCGATATGGACTTCTACAATACATGCCGAGACAAAAGTGGATCAAGACAGGAGAAGACCTAAAGAGAGAAAGAGACCTTGCCAAACAGAATTAGAAGAGCGATCAAGCAGGACTAGCAAGCCTTATCAAGGAGATAGTGAATATTGAGAGAAAAGTGCTCAACCCCGGGAACCCTGCACAAGCCCAAGGCATTATAGCAGCCGTCATTATGGAGGGTGACCCGGTAGAACTAGCACCCCAACTGGCCGATGAAGAGTTCATGGTCGACCACCAGCCAGAAGTACACGAGGGCAAAAGGGAGCCGATAGAGAACCCGAACCAGCCCGTATGTCTCCCGAACACCCCATGAAGGAGGAAGATAACGAGGCTCTTTCCGACGCCCATCCCGACGATAAGGGAGAGGAGAACCCAGAGGAGTACTCACTTAGCGATAGTGATGATGAGGAGATGCCTGATACTGAATCAGGATTGTCCTTCCAATAGTAGTAACCCTTCTATGGGAATGTTAGTTATGAAAATATATAGAGGGAAGCAGCAGCTCTCCCCCGTCAGTTGTAGCACAATGTACTTGCTGGAATCATATAGGGGAAGTGTGTGTCACTCCCGCTGAACTAGAATCTTGAATATATGTATATATATTATGTGAAATATATTATGAGATAAGCAGTAAAACTTTGCCCTAGGGGCCAGATATAATTTTTTTCCACAGTGTGAGTATGATATGACAGGAAGTGCAGGACGAATCCTAGCACTCAGACGATGTCCCAATACAATGCGGTAATTGTATTGAACATTACAGTATGAGAGAAAGAAAGATGGATATAGTATGTATATTTATATCCATAATGTTTAAGTAAGATTGTTAAGTAAGAAAAAAAATGATATGTGATACGAGTCCCAAGTACAGAATTTAAGAGACATATTTTCCTTTCCCGCTGTACGATAGGGTTACATAGGAAAACATGGCAAGAACGAGAGCTTAGTTAAACCCAGCATCCTGAGAGGATGAGTTGATAGCACAGATCGCAGCCATGCGAGAGATGATGGAGAACCAGTAACGGGAGCTAAACCAGCTTAAGGAACAGCTGGGCCAGCAAACCCAGGCACCACAGTCAGTAAAGATGCTAGCACAGGAGGCTCTAGCAGCCCCAGAAACTCTAAGGGAACAAGCAGCTCCTCCAGCCCAGGAGGCACTAGTGCCTATAGTAATGGCTACTCTCATAGCAGCAATTGTTTTTTTTGCCAATCCCTAGGGAAGGCGACTTGTATGAGAGATTCCGACGCATGAAAGCGTTAGAATTCTTAAGAATCACCAACCCTATAGAGCCCGATGATTGGCTAACGGATATCCAAGTAATCTTGGATTTTATAGGGTTAACAGATAGAGAAAGAAAGTGATGTGCACATCCTTCACCCTGCGCAATGAGGCGCGTTAGTGGTGGAAGATGGTAACCATTAGGAGGAACATTAGAGAGATGAGCTGGAGCGATTTCATTGAGGAATTCAAGGAGATGTACTTCAACGAGAAAGCACTAGTAGCGCAGTAAGACGAGTTCGACAACCTGCACCAAGGTAGTATGATTGTTATGGAGGCAGTCAAGAAGTTTGAGCAGTTAGCTCAATTTTGTCCAGATTTGGTACCGACTAAAAGGAGAGAGTCAGACGAATGCTGAAGATGTTCAGAACGGAAATCACAGTTTAGGTTTGTAGCAGAAGCCACGGACCAGCGACACTAGTAGAATGTGTCAGCAAGACTATCTGAGCTGAGTACTGATCGGTTCATGATAAGGAGCGAAAGGCGTAGAATTTTAAGGCACGAAAGGAGGAGAAAAAGCAAGCCGAGCAGGCTCAGGAGAAGCAGAACCCCGAGTCACAATACAGAGGGCAGAATGTGGGAACCGGCCAGAATAATAGGCATTCCCATAACAACAACAAGAGAAAAGGGGAATTAGGGCAATCAAGATTCACAGAAGAATTTCCCCAGAAGAGATACGACCAGGAAGGAATGATAGCCAATACCCGACATGCACGAGATGCGGAAAGAGGCACCCAGGAGAATGCAAGCAGAGAGCAAGTGGTTGTTTTATCTGTGGCAAGGAAGGCCACTATGCCAAAAAAAAAAAAAAATTGCCACTCCAACCTGCAGAATCGACAGAATCAACCCCACACTGTGAATAATCAACTTCACACCAACCAGACTAGGATCGAAGACCCTTCAATCACACAAGGCATACTGAAAGCTTCAGATAGCTAAGGGATAATCTATGCTTACGTGAAGAATGACGCTGAAGCTGTAACTTCTGTAGTGGTGACAGGCCAGCTTTCTATCACCAACTTTGATGTGTTAGTTCTACTTGATTCTAGAGCCACCCATTCGTTGCATCATCAGATTCTGCTAAAAAGCTTAGGACACAACGTTGTCATAAACTGTTGAAGGCGGAAAATCGTTTTCGAACCAATCGGCTGTGAAAAGTTCATCTATAAGGGTTTGTCGCCAGAGCAACCAAAGACGATGATATCAGCAGTGAAGGCTCGCGAGATGCTATCCAGTGGATGCACGGACTTCCTAGTATACGTAGCAGATAAGACTCGAGGAATAGAGATAGGACCCAAGAACGTGTCGATAGTCAGGGAATTCGTGGAGATATTTCCAGAAGGTCTTCTAGAACTCTCGTCAGAGCGCGAGATCTCATTCGAGACTGAACGTTTACCAGAATCAGCCCCCATCTCCAAGGCCCTATATAGAATGGGCTCTGCAAAGCTAAAGGAGCTCCGAGCCCAGCTGACAGACTAAATAGATAAGGGATTCATTCGACAGAGCTATTCACCCTGGAGAGCACCCATACCATTCATGAAGAAGAAAGATAGACCACTGAGAATGTGCATCGACTACAGAGAGTTTAATAGGATTACGATTAAGAACAAGCATCCATTGCCACGGGTTGATGATCTATTTGATTAGCTCTGAGATGCTGCAATGTCCTCGAAGATCGATCTACGTTCAGGGTACCAGCAACTACGAATCAGGAAAGAAGATGTACCCAAAACAGCCTTTCAAACGCGGTACGGACATTACGAGTTTCTGTTCATGTCACTCAGATTAACGGGCGCACCAGCAACTTTCATGAACCGGATGAACCGCATGTTCAAGGACTATTTGGATAAGTTTGTCATTGTGTTCATCGATGACGTACTTATACGCTCTAAGATGAAGGAAGAGCACGAAGAGCACTTAATTATCATTTTGCGCATGCAACAGGACCATCAGTTATACACCAAGTCCTCCAAGTACGAGTTTTGGTTGGAGAAGGTCCATTTCCTAGGCCACGTAGACCTCAAGGAAGGAGTATCTGTGGACCTGACGAAAATTGATGCAGCTAGCACGTGGCCAGCTCAGAGGAACGTAACGGGAATTTGCAGTTTCTTCAAACTAACAGGATGTTACCTACACTTAGTCGAAGGCTACTCAAAGTTAGCTGCTCCGCTCACAGCGCTCACCAAGAAGGGAAAGAGGTATGAGTGAATCGACAAGTGTGAGAAAAGCTTTTAAGAGCTGAAATGAAGACTCATAAGCACTCCAATGCTGACCATTTCAAGGGTTGGTCAAGGAAGCTTTGTGATTTAAGCGCCGCATCTAAAACCAAGTTGGAAACTGTGTTGATGCAGAGTGGTAGAGTAGTCGCGTATGCTTCATGACAACTCAAAAACCTTGAGAAGAGCTACCCAACGCGTGATCTGGAGCTAGTAACGATAGTTTTTACGATAAAAGCATGGAGGCACTACCTGTACAGAGTCACGTGCGAGATTTACATCGACCACTAGAGTCTCAAATGTATCTTCACGCAGAAAGAGCTCAACATGAGGCAGCGTAGATGGCTAGAGTTGGTAAGGATTACGACCGTGAGATCCTATACCATCCGGGGAAAGCCAATAAAGTGGTCAATGCGTAGAGTCAGAAGTATATTACTATGCCTATGGCTATTAGTGCCTTGTCAAGAGCGCTACAAAGGAGTTATGTGACAGCGAGATCAAGATTTTGAAAGGGAGATTGTCTGACATGACCCTCCAATCGACGCTCCAAGAAGAGATCAAGATCGGTCAAGATTTTGATTTGTCCCTGCTCAAGTCCAAAAAGGAAGCTATAGAGGACAAGGGTTCAGAGTTTAAGATCCTTAAGGACGACATACTCTACTACAGAGATAGAGTGTGTGTTCTAAAAGATGAAGAACTCAAGAAGCGAATCCTTTTGGAACCTTACGAGAGTCATATTCCGTACATCCGGTAGCGAATAAGATGTACAAGTACCTAAAGGAAAGCTTTTGGTGGCTTGGAATGAAGAATGACATTGTCGAGTTTGTCGCCAGATACCTTACGTGCCAGAAGGTTAAGGCAGAACACCAGCGCCCAGCAGGATAATCGTAGAAAATTAAGCTACCCGAGTAGAAATGGGATCAGATTACGATGAATTTCGTAGTCGGATTGCCGAAGATGTCAAACGATAATGACGCAATCTGGGTGATTGTAGATAGACTGATGAAATCAGTTAGATTTTTAGCAATGAAAGTTAGCTACTCGGTGGAACGACCAGTAGAAATCTATGCGGCACAGTTCGTGAAACGGCACGGAATACCAGAGTCGATCGTCTCAGATCGTAGTGGACGCTTTACCTCCAGATTTTGGTGAAGTGTTCAAGCCGCATTACGGTCCAAGTGAGAGTTCAGCATAGCATTTCATCCTCAGACCGACAGTTAGTCTGAGAGGACCATACAGATGTTAGAGGACATGTTGAGACCTGCGTCTTAGACTTCAAAAGAAATTGAGATCAGAAGCTACCATTGAGCGAGTTCTCGTACAACAACAACTATCATTCCTCGATAGGAATGGCACCGTACGAGACACTCTGTGGAAGGGAATGTAGATCCCTGGCTCATTAGTACGAGTTTGGAGAGAAACAACTAGTTAGCTTGGACATCATCAAGAATACCATGGCAGACGTGAAGCTGATACGAGAAACGTTAGATACAGCGCACAGTCGACAGAAGAATTTTGACGATAAGCGCCGTAGACCCCTCGAGTTTCGAGTAGGAGACTCGGTCTTTTTCAAGGCGGCACCCATGAAAGGGGTGATGCGCATTGAAAATAAAAGAAAGCTCAGTTCTAGGTACATAGGACCTTTGAGTTAATAGAGAAAGTCAAGAAGGTGGCTTATAGACTAACGCTTCCTCCCGAGTTAGCTATAGTGCACAACATCTTTCACGTCTTGATGCTGAAGAAGTACGTGCCAGACAGCTCCTATGTTCTTAGCCAAGAATCCGTTGTAGTATACGCTGATTCGACGTACGAGGAGAGACCCGTGCAGATCCTAGTTAGAAAGGAGAAAGTACTTAGGAATAAAGTATACTGCTAGTAAAAGTGTTGTGGCGGAATCATCGTGTTGAGGAAGCCACATGAGAATGGGAAGAAGACATGAGAAGAGACTTCCTGGAATTATTCTAATTTTCGAGGACGAAAATTTTGTAAGGGGGGTAGGTTGTAATGACCGCCATTTTCATGGCACCTACTTACCTGTAATAAGTCATTAAGGAATAAAATGGACATAATTTAATGCCTTTTAGTGCAAATTTAAGTAACACAGTCAAGTGTACGGCCGTGTGAGTGACCGTATGCCATTCGGACTGTGTATCTGTTAGTAGCCGTGTGAGTGTACATAGCCATGTAGTGTAACACGGTCAAGCACACGGCCGTGTAAGAGGCTGTGTACCGCTCAGATAGATGAATGTGTTTCAAAGACATAGCCGTGTTGAGTAGTCTCAACTAGTACACGCCCGTGTCCGAAATGTACACGCCCGTGTTGCGTTGCACACGCACGTGTAAGAGTCCGTGTAGAAGGCTGTGTAATGAGCCGAGAGCCACTGTAATGACTCTCATGAATTATGAAACTTAATTACTATGCAATGATGTAATTAAGTTAATAAGCACAATGTGCTTTTCAGTTGAATGAATTAAATGGGAATAGTAACGTTTAATTACTATTCATGCAGTGAAAGGGACAACCGACAGTGAAATCGGTTCACCCTATTATGGGAGTATGCGTTGAGACACGTAATATCAAGAAACCGGTCTAGACGACCATTTCATGATACAGAACTGATGAGCTAGTCATCAGTACACTCAGACTGGTCATCTGAGCGCAGCAGTGATAATTGCCCTAATAGATGTACAGTATCGAGAAAAGTGGTCTAGATGACCTCTTCTCGCCCAGAGACTGACAAAATCGAAGTCAGAACGCTCAGATTAGTCAGTCAGATAGTAAACAATGATTAGTGAATAGTGAATAGTAAGAAACGCAGTGTCAGGTTAGTGGCCAAGACGGCCTTAATCTGGCATAAAACTGATATATTAATAGTCAGCAGGCTCAATCTGGTCAATTGAGCACAAAATATAGATTTTGTTTAAGGGATACGCAGTATCGGGATGAGGGTCAAGACGACCTTTTCTCGTCTCGAAACTGATATATTTAGACTCAGGACGCCCAAATTAGTCAATCAGGTACCTGACACGTTTTTCGAGATGGGGTCATGCAGATCCCGAAAACTGGTCCAGAAGACCTCAGATGGACGTAAAACTGATAAATTTGAAATCAGCACGTCCAAATTAGTCAAGAAAGACTGTGTTTGAAGTTTCGCGCGAAAACGCCTCGTTATGCGTGCACAGTGTCAACACAGTGTAGGCCTAACCACAGTATCAAGAAATTGGTCAAGATGACCTTTTCTTGATATAAAACTGATATATTTGGAATCAGAATGCTCAAATTAGTCATTTGAGCACAAAAAGTAATTTTTGACCGGGAACCATGCAGTATCGGGAAACTGGTCGAGACGACCTCGGATGAAGATAAAACTGATATATTTGGGTTCAGCACGCCCAAATTAGTCAGTATAGCCTATCTTAAAATTTTTCAAAAAATTAGTATAAAAGGACGAAATTTTGGGACTATTGAAAAATAGCCTCCATAATTTTTCCAAATCCCATTTCCTCCCCAAACACCACACGAGGATGAACAGTGACCGACCATCGAATCCGACCTCCGTTTTTGACACCGCCGGCACCATTGGAAAGCTCTCGACGAGCTGATTCCAACGGTGGGCCGAGTCGACCGAACCGACCCTGGAGCACGTCGCACGCGCCGCCTAAAGCCGCCGGTGGCCGAATTTTTCAAACCGCCGTATCTCCGCCGTCTGACGTCCAAATGCCACGATTCCGGTCCCAATGGATTCGTGGTGAAGAGTAGAACAAAACCCAAGCTTCATTTCACGTCAACAGCCGCCGGATCGCGCCACCCAAGGTTCGCCGTCGCCGTCGCCATCGCCGCCGTCGGATCTAGCTATTCCGGCGAAGTTGAGTTGCAAGGTCGGTATCAAAATGCTCAGAACAACACGTAGATCAAAAGCACCAAATCAATTTTGGGCAACAACGCTGGAAAATGAAGATCCAACGCCGCCGCCGTCGCCGACTTTTCAAGGGCCGATTTCCGGTGATAGGAGCCTCGATTCGTGAAATTGACACCACCAATGGGTTCCTCTCGTCGAGCTCTTCAAGATGGTGGTCACCACTCCCATCGCCGCCGTGGTCAACACCGGTCAACGGCCGGTCAACGGCGGTCAACGGCAACCGGAAACCGAAAATTGAAGAATGGCCCGTTGGCCTATTTTTGACGTTCCGGACACATCCGCGGCATCGGATTTGCAAACCGGAGTTTCAAAAGTGGAGAACGTCGATTCAAAGATTGTGCGGTCGAGACCGAACGGTTCATCCGACCGCCGACGGGAACGATTTTGGTAGTGGTTTTGATCCCTTGATTCCTCAATTTATTGTTGGAAATAATTATGTATTAATTATAGTTTACGGACTTGAGGAATTGTAAGAAAAAGGGATGAAATGTCGAAAAAGAGAATGTGAGGAAATGTGAATATTTTTACGTAAAAAGCGGAGCTTTTACGTAAAAATTAGGCTTCTGGTTTAGTACGTGGTAGGTTAGAATAGGTTAGATGGTTTTGAGGCGTTTCCTAAACGCCGGAAACCCAAAAATTAAGCGGAAATGCTGCCGAAATTTCTAAAACGGCACAAAGGGGTATTTTAGGAAACGAGGGCTGAAAATGTGATCGGGATGGAAACCCGAGCCCCCTCGATGACCTAGGTCCAGGAAAGAAGGACGGACGTTTACAGGATTAGTGAACCGCCCCATTAGAAATTTCGTAATGTAAGAAAACAACCCCTAGATCAGAATAGTGCCACCCGAGGGATGGGTGTGATCTAAGTATAAAATTTGGGGCGATTATATCGGTAACGGTAACCCGACAGGCTAAATGGTCAATACACAAGGTAGCTGGTCAGTTGACTGGTCGCCTAGCCAGTCAAGGACCGAGTCTGAACTGGACAGTGATTAATTTGTCAAGTAGACAAATTAATTAAGAGCGATTAAAAATTAGATATCAAATTCTCAAAGTAGAGCAGTTGGGTACCGATAGGCATCGGTATCACACAACGATAGTTTTATTAATTCCTATCGATAGAGTGACCTAAGAGCGACGTTAATTAATTTATTGAGCAAATAAATTAATTAATCATGATTAGAAATTAGAAAATTAAATTCTTAAGAAGAGGGCAATTAGTACCGACAAAGATCGGTATCACTAACGATAGAGTTTTTATTAGTCACTAATGACCACAGTGACCTAAGAGTAAATGTTAACGAAATGTATTATGATTACAGGGAGGTACCTGTATTGTGACGAAGGCGAGAGTATAAACTGTCTGATGACAGGTAAGTACAACTCCGCCTACAGCATGGATAAAATGAATTTAAAATGATGCTTTTCCAGTATTTTAAGTAAGTATCTTGCACACGATGCTGCACAGCATACATAAGAGCATATAGTTTCACAATCGAGTAGATTGATGAAAGAACAAGATAGAAGCCATAGATCCCTACCGCGTAGGATTGGGGACAGCTTAGAGAAGCGTATGGCTAGAACAGTTAAACAAGATGGAAATAAATAGGTGTGTCGTACCGGCTCCTTCAGTCGAAGGGGTTTCCAGTTAAAGAAAGTTAAGGCCAAAAGTTGAGTATCAGTTGATGACTCTTCGGCACTAGTTGACCTCGGGAGTTACCGTTGGTCTGTGCGCACACGGTACTGACACATGGGCCCTAAATAGACAAGAAAAGAAAAGAGAAGTTTGAAGCATTAATGAACATAACCGGATCATGCATTAGTTATAGTTCACTATGCTTTCTTTTTCAGTAGAGTGCATACAGTACACGATGCTTCTGTCATGCATAAAGTATGTGAAGTTTTATATTCAGTGTTATGACATGTTATGTGATGACATGATATGTGAGCTGATATGTGATATGCTTATATGGTATGTGATTTATTAAGTGATATATGTCATGCTTATGATTTTAAGTATGTGTTATGTTTTAAACATGTTTTGCGGTTAACATGTTGTACTTACTGGGCGTAAAACTCACGGAGTGTGTTCATGCTGTAGGTAAGCATCCTATAGCATAAACATCAAGGGACGATGATGGTGGTAGAGGTGGATGTGAGGATGAGGTTATGGATACACCGCGAGTATTCTTCCGCACAGTATGACTAAATAATATTTTGAATGGTGACAGTTAAATAGTATTTTGAATAGTAAAGGTTAAACGGTATTTTGGAACAGTAAACAATATATGTACGAGTAGTATATTTAAATAGTATCTGGTGAATAGTAATCAGATAAACAAGTATATAATTATGTATGTATAATTGAAATCCTTATGTTTTTCAAATTCCGCATTTTAATAGTATGCGTACGTGAATAGTAAATACGTACGTGTATATAAAAAAAAATCCCTCTAAATTTATGGTATTAAATTCAGCAAGTTTAAGTATCGGTTTTAAAGAGAAAGTATAAGTAAAAGCTAAAGAAGCAAGTCAAGTAATAGTTTTCAGCGACGGTTTGGGTCGCTAAGGGCACGGGGCGTCACACACTGTCCCGTTGAACTCTTATAACCGAAAAATTAACGGTTATTTAAAATCTTTATATCATATATAAAACTTTATAAAACGTAAAAATACTACGTTTTATTTCTTAATAAAGAACTTAGGAGCTTAACGTTTCATTTTTACCTTTTCTGGAAACTTTTTGGCAAAATTATCATTTTGCCGCTAGCAGAACTTTTCTTATTTTTCATGCTTAACTCTTGATTTTGGCCGCTAAAACTTTAATTAAAGCTTTAGGATTATGTTCTAGGTTTTAACGACTCTTTTTCTAACTTTCTGAAATTTTTAATCAAAATGACCGTTTTGTCCCTTACGGGTCTTTGAATCTTAACCTTCTCGTTTTAAATGCTTAAACTGAATTTTCTAATCTCAAAAATCATCAATTTGACTTTTAAAAACTTACTGGACCTTTTCAAGATTAATTTCTCTATTTTTCACAATTTTTACTATTCCCGGCCCTCGGGAAGTTCCATTCCGACATAAAAGTCGATTTCTTACTTTTCTTACATTTCAGGCATCAAAGGTTGTGACGCCTTAAATTTTATTTAAGGGTCAATATATAATTTAAATAAAATTAGTGTGCCAAAAATTAATTAAAAATCCTTTTGGAAACCCTAGGTTGGTTTCCTAGTCAAATTCCGCTCAAAAAGTCAACAATTTGAACTTCAAAAAGAAACCCTAAAATATTCGGCCATCACTTAGGATTTTAATTAAAATTTAAATTCCACAAATCCAAGGAGGATTTAAATTCAAATTTCATTCCTTAGATATAAAGAAGAAATTCGGCCATAAAGTGTAGGAAATAAAGGAGATTTTATTTGAATTAAAAGCTAGGTTAAAACTCAATTAAAATTCAAATTATTTTTCCTTAAAAACTAAGGGATAATTTTCGGCCACTTAAGGGGAAATAAGAGAGAAAACCCTAGCCTCAAAACAGCACAAAAACTTTCCCTTTTGCCCCTTAAAATTTTCAGCCAAACAAGGAAGAGAAAGGGAAAGAAAAACCTAGTATAAAAACCCCCTTTTAACTCTCATTCACCCCTCCTTTCACCCTCAAAATTTCGGCCAGCTTTTCCCACTCCCCTCTCTGAATTTTCTCTCCCAAAACACACCAAAACAGCAAACAAAACCTACCAAAAGGCAGCTCAAAGATTCAACAACTTTTGAGACAAAAACAAGGTGAGAAATCAAACTTTTTCCTTCCTTCTCCTTTTGATTTTAAATCCGAAATTTATATGGTTTTCTCCACTATTTCCATACTGTTTTGAAGACTCCAATACTCACACAAATTCAGCCAAAAGGGAGACCAAGCATCAAAAATAGGGCAGCACAAACAAGGTGTGATTTTTCTCTTAAACCCTAAAATTTTACCTCATTGATCCCCTTCTCAAAAACCCTATTATCATATGTGTAAGATTTTATGATTTTGTCAATTTGATTCTTGGGTTGTGTTAATGACATATAAATAAGATTTTCCACAAAATTTCGTGATCATTGGATGAAAATTGAATTGGTTTGAGGCTAATCGAAATTCGGACACAGAAAAACGGAAATCTGGAAAATTATCATATAAACAGTAAATTTGTGTCAGCCATAACTTGAGTTTTAAAAACGATTTTTGAGTGATTCTTGAGCCTAAAATTAAATTCAAGATGTCCCCTAAATTCCTGCAAAATTTCAGAATCAAACTCATCCGTTTACCTAGTCAAAATATTTTTCTAAGATAGGCGGACAGAACTGCCAGGTTTTGAACCGAAACTGAAACCCAGATTTTTATGCCTGAAAACAACCCTCGGTTTTTGGCCTAGTTGAATGACCAAATGATGTCCAAAAATTATAAAAATTATATGGAATTAAAGCTACGGATGTCTAGTTTAACATATTAAAAATTTAGAATTTTTGGGATGAAAAATAAATTAATGTGGATTTTACATTCAGCCTAGGTCAGTCTGCCCATGTCCAGAAATATCCTAACTTAGAGTTTTTCACAAATTTTAAATCCCAAATGTTTATTAAACGTTTTAAAATCCTTTTGTGGCACACTAAAATGATTGGATGATTATGTCTAGACCTAGACTAATCATATGTTGTGATTATAGGATTTATTTGACGTTCTTGCTGGATTTGTGGATCACCTTATCGTAACGCTTGTGCGATAATCGAGGTAGGACGTTCAAGCCTTTTCTGGGAGTAGTCAAGTGTTTTAAATTTCCCTATTTTATCGATGGCATGCTGTTTTCGATTTATGAAATTATTATACTATTTTTGATGAAATAAACGCATGCAACGTATTTTGTAATAAATGTGTATTTTTAAAGAGTGTTTTGATTAATGACATAATATAACTTGGTAAATACCATCTTTTGAATAATCCGGTGAACATAATTGAGCTCTAGTTCACGATCATTGTAAATGATGCGTGCGTCCCGAAGTTGACGCCATGGGGGAAGGTCCCTAAACCTGCGCAGGGCCGTTCGGCCTATTTAGACCGTAACGAGATGATCTAGGATAATTCAAATTCGAGGCACATATATTATAGCTACGACAAGTCCTCACTCATAATATGATGGTTTGTTTTAATGATTTATTATTTTAATATTGGGGCACGTATATTGCAGCTACGCTAAGTCCTCAGCAGAATAAAACTTGCATTAAAAATGTTTTTCACGAAATTGTTGATTATTTTTTTTGTTATGATTATTATGTCATGTATTTTTTTAAATTGTTGATTATTTTTGGAAACGAATATTATGCCATATTTTTAAATGTTATCTGTTAACCCACCTTTGTTTCTGTCCTACTGAGCCAGCGCTCACGTCCCTTTTTCTTTGTGATTTCGAAATGACTACTTCCAGGTATGGGAGGTAGCAGTTCCGAAATTCGTTGAGATATCCGTTACTACCGAAGATGATGCTATCCGTTTTCTCCATCTTCTTCTTTCTGTTTCTCGTTCTGATGTAATGAGACTTTAATTTTGTACTTCATTTCACGTTATTCAAATTTCATGCTTGGGAATATTTTATAGTTGGTAATTTCTTTTGAAAACTGATTTTGTGTTTGACTTCCGCATTAAAAAGCATTTATTTTCTCCTTTATTTTATTTTGTGGTTATGATGCTACTTTATAATTAGGCTTAGCTAAATTATAATGTTGACCTGTTTTTTTTGTAATAAATGTTTTCCTTAAATCTCGGGTTGATATTATGATTTGGCTGTCGTGTCACGTGTCTAAATTTTGGGCCGTGACAAAGGTAGTTTTATAAATTCTTAAAACATCCCTTTTTTTCTATTTTTCATTTTAAATTCATAAGGGGCTCGGGTTTACCCACCCGATCACATTTTTAAACCCTTATTTCTAAAAATGCCCTTTACATCATTTTCAAAATTCGGCAGCATTTCCTTTTAATTTTTAGGCTCCCGGCGTTTAGGAAATGCCTCAAAACCATCTAACCTTATCTAATCTATCACGTACTATACCGGAGGCCTAATTTTACATAAAAGTTACACCATTTTTACATAAAATTTACACATTTTCATACTTTTTCATATCTGCTATTTCATTCATTTTTCTTTCTTTCTTTTACAATATCTCATATCAATACATCACATTAACATACATTCATCTCAATTAATAAATTGAGGAACAAGAGTGGTCGAGATTATACCGGAAAAGCTGTTCGGTCTCGATCGCGCAAACTTTATTCTTTGGTTCTTTGCATCTGAAGTTCCGTTTTGCAAGTCCAACTCCGCGGATGCGTCCAGAACATCGAAAATAGGCCAACGGGTCAATCTTCAAATTTTGGTCAACGGTCGCCGTTGACCGGCGTTGACCGACGTTGACTCGGCGTTGACCGACAGTTGACGGCAGCGACAGTGGCAAGTGAGTAGCCCATCTTGAAGAGCTCAACGAGAGGAATCCATTAGTGGCCTCAATTTCATGTTTGGAGGCCCCTGTCGTCAGAAAATCCCCTCGAAAGCCACGGTCACGGCAGCGACGGTAGAACTCCGTCGTGCCGGACTTTTTTCCCGAGACTGTTTGAGGGCTTTTGCTCCCCACAACCCCACGACCATTTCTGCACTGGTGGTTCTCTTCAATTTGGCCGAAATCGGTGAAAATCGATGGTGGCTCCCACGGCGGCGACGGTGAATTTCTCCAAGCTTGGTCGGCACGATACGGCGGTTGTTACCATGAACCACCACATGGGTTTTGTAGTATTCTTCACCACAAACCTTTTGGGACCGGTTTCGTGGCAAACGGTGGCCGGACCGCGAAGAATCGGCCGTTTGAAATTCACGGCTCCGGCGAACTTCGGGTGGTGCGTGCGGCTTGTTCCGATGGCAGCTCCGTCACGTCGACCCACCGTTGGACTCCGCTCGGCGAGAGCTTCCCAACGGTGCTGGCGGTGTCGTGAACAGAGGTCGTATGTGAAAGTTGGTCACTATTAACATTTGAGAGAATTTTGGGGTAGAATTTCAAATTTTTGGAATTTTTGCGGAATTTCTGAATTTAACCCCCAAGATTTCCTATTTATACTCTCCTTCCCAAAATTTTTAACTTGGGCTATCCTGACTAATTTGGACATGCTGAATCCATATTTATCAGTTTTATCTTAATCCGAGATCATCTCGAGTAGTTTCTGGTACTGTGTATTTCACATTCCCGGTCGAAATTTCTGTTTTGTGCTGCAATTGGCTAATTTGAACGTCCTGATTCCAAATATATCAGTTTCAGCTCTAGAAAATATTGTCTTGACCCTTTTTTCGATACTATACATACAATATACACATTTCCCGATAACAACAAAATTTCCCGGTTGTCACACTTTCCTTTGGTGGGCCCGTTGTTGAACATACCTAATTGCGCGCAGACAGTGGGAGGAGGGGGAGCGACCCACCAACCTACCTCACAGTCACATATGTTTACCTCATTTTAGGGGTGAAACATTAGCTACCACACCTTCGGGGTAGGGTCCAACCTATAAACTACTGCACCTTCGGGGCAGCGCCATATCTGCGTGGAGGATATAGACCTGAAGTCTCGACCGTATAGGGAGACCGGTAAGCCAACAACTTAAGTTTTCAGTCTTATTATCTTGTATGCTTTTATTTTTCTTATATTGATTTTTCATTATACATCTTTTTCATGATATTCATAATCTTTCCTTTCTCATTTTTTCATAGAACATTTCACGGGACATTTGTTCTTTCGTTGTTCTATCTTTCTTTCGTAATTCTTTCTCATTGACATCTTATTCTTTCATTCTCATTTCGTAAGACATATATCGTTGTTTCATGTTGTTGCTTTTCTTTTCTTAATTCTTTACTTTACTTGTGTGAATTATGTCAGTCATACTTTAGCATATATAGCACATTTTACTTATATATCATCACATCACATCATAACAAACAAAAAATTCATTTAGTTATGTGCAGATAATTATTCTCTGTTTATCATTCGCATCATTCTATCTATCGTATCTTATCATCATACTCCTATCGATCATAGCCTATTGTTCTATTCTATCAATCACATCTTATCGTTATGTTCTAATCCTTTCATCACACATTTCATCATAACCTATCATTGCTTCTCTTTCTTGTCTAACTCCTTACTTTCATGTCATTTTTCATAAAACACCTATCATTTCGTTCTCATAAAACATACCCTTTCTTAATTCCTTTCATTACCGATTATCGTTGCTTTATCAATCATAACTTAACTTCCATAAAACTTTTCATAAACATCTATTCTTTCCTTTTATATCTCATCTCTTTTTTATGCATTCTATCATAACATTCTCGTTCTTACTCTTTTCATTCTTCTATCTCTCTTTCTCACATCTTTACTCTCATAAAGCTTTTATAATACATTTCCTTCGTAATTTAATATATATTCATATATATATATTTATAAATTATTTATTAAAACCTATCTTTTAACATCATCATAGTATTGCTATAGCGTTATTATAGCATCGTCATATATCACATCATGACATTTACATACAAAACATATAAATACAATAAGCTTGTTCATAATTGCAGATGGATAAATGTCTGAACTTACTCATAGTGTGCTTATCCTCTTCTTGGAATCCATCGACGTCCTTTGTCGCGTCTGGATCGGGTTCCTACAGACAAACTTTGTCCGTTAATTACATTTTCATTTATAACTTTCATTTTATTAAAAAGCTTGATTCTGATCTTATAACCCTTAATTATAGCGTTAGGACAGTTTTTTAAACCTTAATGGCCATTTTTGAATTTTTCTCCAACTTTTTGAAAAATTACGATTTTACCCCTAACTTTTGATAAAATTACAATTTTACCATTGACGTGATTTTTCATAACTTAAACCTCAATTTTGGCTATTACAAACTTCATTACCCTATTCCGGGGTCATTGGGGCTCTTTTCCCATAATTTGAGAATCTTTGGGCAAAATGACCATTTTACCCCTGATGGGTCGTTTAACCATAACATTTTCATTTTCATACTTAGACTGGATTTTCTAAATCCAAAATCATCTAATTAACTTTTTAAATCTTATCAGACCTTTTCTGGATCAATTCTTATCATTTTACCAATTTTCACATTCCCGGCCCTCGGGAAGTACTATTCTGACCTAAGAGTCGGTTTACTAATCGTAACTTGCCCATTCCTTTTTCCATGCCCTAATTCCTCTAGGGGGCTCGAGTTACCTTCCCGATCATATTTTTACCCCTCGTTTCCCATATTATCCCTAGTGCCGTTTTAAGAAATTTCTGTAGCATTTCAACTTAATTTTTGAGGTTCCAGCGTTTAGGAAACGCCTGAAAACCATCTATCCTGATCTAATTCTATCACGTACTATACCAGAGGCCTAGATTTTACGTAAAACTCATACTGTTTACATAAAATCGTTACATTATCATATATTTTTCTTTTCCTCCATTACAGAAATTTTCTTCTTTTTACATACATTATTTTCTATAATTTTCATACCAATAATTATAAAATCATACAATAGTCCCAAACAATTAAATTACGAAACGTAAAGAGGTCGGGATTTATACCGAATTGCAGTCCGGTCTTGACGACATAAACCCTAATTCTTCGTTCTTCATATTTGAGGTCCCGTCTTGCAAATCCAACTCCGCAGATGCGTCTGGAACATCGAAAATATGCCAACGGCCAAACTTCCAAAATTAGTCAACGGTCGCCGTTGACCGGCGTTGACCGTCCATTGACCGGCGGCGACGGTGGAAGGTGAGTAGTCCATCTTGAAGATCTCGACGTGTGGCGTCCGCCGACCCAGCTCGCCTGAGCCAACGTTCACCATTTCTTTTCTTATTAACTTTGCATACATAAACTTTTATTTTCTTTTGCGGAAGTGTAATTGAAAAGCTTTACTTTCAAAATTAAGTGAAAATTTTGGGAGCATTTTAAAAAAAAAGAACATATTTACATAAACTTCCCTTTTCATCAAAACATACCTGCTTATATACATTTTTTTTTTTCATTTTTTTTTTGTTCCATTCCATTTACATATTGTCTGCATATATATATTTGAACATATGCTTATACAAAAAAAAAAAATACTCTGGCAGCTGAAAACATAGCGGGTCCGTCCCTTGTCCATGACATTTCTGGAATCTGTCTGCCAGTCTCCCTGTTCATCTATTATATCCTGGGTTGCTTACCCTTATCACTTACAACACAAACAGACTTGTGAGCTAGGTTCAGTAAGCACAAACATACAAACAATTAACTTATATACATAACCTCTAAGGTTAGTCACATAATGCAATTCCAATTCCTCATGGTTAGTGTTCGGGGTTTTTTTATCATAGCTTATCACAACATTCTAATCTTTTCATTTCATGTCTTCCTTTCTTTCTTATCATCACTTTTCTTCTTCTTTTCCTTTCTTTTCTTTTCACTTTCATTGGTGGGCCCCATTGTTAAACGTACCTATTTGCGTGCTGATAGTGGGAGGAGGGGGAGCGACCCATCAACCTACCTCACAGTCACATTAAATACCTCACCTTCGGGGTTGGTCCATCTTATAATCTACCACACCTTCGGGGTAGCACCACATCTGCGCGGAGGATATAGACCTGAAGTCTCGACCATATAGGGAGACCGGTATGCCAACAATTAAGTTTTCAATTTTATTATCTTGCATTCTTTTAGCTTTTAGATCATAGCCTATCATGCATACATACCATTCCTAAGACATCTCTAACATGATTTTTCATCTAACTCATGTCATAGAAACACATTACAAAGTTAGTCAGTTTATGGGTAGACAAGTAAATGCTTGTACTTATAATATCTGTGCAAGTGTGATTTCTTTTGGATCCTTGATACTGCTTCCCCCTTCACTTCTTGTGTTTCCTATAATAGAAATATCATGGATTATTTCTCATATTCACCTTTTATTTAAAACGTAACAAAATTTACATTAAATTTCTACATTTTCCTTATTCCTCTTTTTTTTTCTCCAAATCAACTCTTAAAATGTTGTTACTATCTTTAGTCTTGTGTTTTCACACTTTTCCTTAGCATTCAAAACTTACTTAACATTCTAATCTTCATAATGTCCACACTCTTAGTTTCTTACAACTAATTCACCTCATTATCGTTACCGAAATTTCGACAATATTTCCGCTTAAAAACTAGGGTCCCGGCGTTTAAGTAACACCTCAAAACTTAGGTACCTGCCAATTACTATACCAGAGGCCTAATTTTTCATAGAACATTCAAAACATTCTATGAAAAATGCTTATCAATCACATACATTACTCATTAACACATTCAAAATCATATCTATAAAATCAACCATCACTTTCATTTTTCATTATCTATTTCCAACATGCCATTCACCACTTTATCTTCTCATTAAATCCTTTCTTACACATTTCATATCCATTCACTCATTCAAAATTACTAACAACATAAAACATTCAAATTTCAACAACCAAAACTTCGAACTTAACTTTCAACTTAACTAATCCTTTCCAAACAATTACATAACCATTTTCAATCTCTTTTCTTAACTCTAAGCTTAACAAAACTAGCTTAAAGATCTCACAATCCCATCATCAAAATTTTCACAATTCATCTTAAGGGACTTAACCAATATTTGTTCAAAATTGAACCTAAATGCGTTTATTGTTAATATAACCCTTATAACCATTTTTTTCACTTAAATCATCAAGTTAACAATCATAAAGTTCAATTATTTCACCAAAAAGAGCCACAAATTCATCATGAAAAATCATCAAATTTTCAAACCCTAACTATGTGCAATCACGTTTTCCTCAAGAGAAACAATTCAAACTTTTGCATTCAAGTTTCCAAACTCATGTATATTCTTTCTTAAGCCATCATAAATCAATTCTAACAAATTTCGAACCCTAATATTTCCATTTAAACATTTTCTCATACTACCCATTTGAAATCCGAAAATCACAAAACAACTCAAGGAAAGGGGTTACCTTTGTTCAAAAACGTCCCCTTGCTCCTAGAGGAACTGAAGTCATGTTTTTCGGAAGAAAACTCGAAGAAAATCCGAGTTTGGGGAGGTTGGAAGTCGCGGCTTCACTTGGCTATACAGGGCCGAAATCGCGAGGAAGAAGAAAGGGGAAAGAGAAGCTCGCGTACTCTTGGTTCTCTCCCTTTCTCAGTCAGTATTTCCCTCTCGATCTCCCTCTTTCTCGCGCTCCTTTTCTTTCGCGCTCGCAGCCGCTCTCTCTCTCGCTCGTAGCCGCACGAAGGGAGAAGAAGAAGAAGAAGAAGAAGAAGGAGCAAGAAAGGAGTTTGGGTGGTCTGTTGTAGTTTCTCCCACAATCTCTCTCTAGCTTGCCCTCTCTCTCCTCACCGTCGCTCTCTCTCCCTCGCGTCCTCTCTCTTTCTTTTTTTTTTTTTTCGGCTAAGAAGAAGAATAAGGGGAAAGGGATTTGGGTGAGATATTATTCTCGCTCCCCTTTTCCCTTATCAGCTAAAAAAAAAGCCTCCCCCCCCCCCCCCCCCTTTTTTTTTAACACTGTTAGAATATTTTTATTTTATTCTAAACAGTATTAAATCATTCATATGTTTATATATATATATAAATATATCATTACATTGTATAAAAAAATGATTCCGAGAAGAATAGAAATTTTTGGTTATTACACGACGAGAGGAATCCATTGGTGGCCTCAATTTCACCAATTGAAGCTCCTATGGCCAGAAATTTACCCTCGAAAGCACGACGGCGAAGGCAAGCTTCAATCTCCGTTTTCCTGACGTTTTTGCCCAAAATTGGCTTGGGGCTTTTGATCTACGTGAAATTCTGAGCATTTGATACCCACCTCATCACTCAACTCCGCCGGAATAGTGAGATTCGATGGCGGCGACACGGTGGCGACGACGAAGCTTCGGGCGGTGTGATTCGGCGGCCGTTGGGCTGAAACACCACCTGGGTTTTGTTCTACTCTTCACCCTGAGTCCATTGGGACCGGAATTGTGTTGATCGGACGTCGGATGGCGGGGATACGGCCGTTTGAAATTCACAGCTCCGACGAGCTTCGGGCGACACGTGTGGCGGCTGTTCCGTCGCGTCAACCCACCGTTGAACTCGGCTCGGCGAGAGCTTTTCAACGGTGCCGGTGGTGTCGTGAACGAAAGCCGTTTCCAGCAAATGGTCACTGTACACGTGCGGGTAGAGAGAGAAAGAGAAGGAAGGAGAGAGAGTGTACGTGAAAAAATGAGGAAATTTCACTTTTTTTCGTCCTTTATATACTTTTTCGTCAAAAATTTCAACATGGGCTGATTAATTTGGGCGTCCTGAATCCAAATATATCAGTTTTATTTTGATCTAAGGTCATCTTGACCAGTTCTAATACTGCGAATTCCCGGTCAAAAATTACCCTTGTATTCAATTATCTAATTTGAGCGTGCTGATATGCTATCCTAACTAATTTGGGTGTGCTGAACCCAAATTTATCAGTTTTATATCAAGATAATATCATCTTGACCTACTTCTTGATACTGTGAGTGGCACACACGTGTACACAAATAATATCACTATCAATCATTTTTCATTCTTTAACATTTTTAGAACATTTTATTTAGTTCTAAACAATATTAAATCAATTAATTTCACATTTTAATACTTAAATTCATTGTGTATTTATTCTCTGAGAAATATGAATTTTCCCGGTTATCACACCTTCTTTCAATGCTGTAAAAGACTGGACATCTGTGCCATCCCCGCCGTGTCCTGCAGTGCAAAGCATCGTGGACAACTCACGAAAGGTTTCAATATTGCCTTCCCGTCCACCAATCCATAAGGTAACTTTCCATTTGCTCCTTTAGATTCCTTTCCAAATATCAATTATGATGAGAATAAAAAAATCCCTCTTATATATTCAGAATAATTAGAAGGTATATCAAGAAGGAGTAAATTGATTTTTTTTTCATAATTTAAAAAGTATAATAAAAAAATACAATAACAATTATATCATAAATTAATTTAAACATATTTTTAATTTCTTTCTCTATCTTCTCCCGTCACCCTCCCTCCCTTTCTTCCCCACGCGACTCTCTCTCTCCTCCTCCCCCAACCCACGTGGCCCTTGCTCTCTCTCCCTCTGTGATTAAAGTCGGCATCCCCCTGCCCAAACCAGAGATGACGCCAATTTGCGATCCCACTATGTGTAGCCACACAATCGAAGCCGCCAACTAGCCGCCGTTGATGCCACCCCGTAAAAATTGCCGGGTCTAAAACACGACAAAGGAAAGGAGTCGCGAGATCATCGAGGCAGTTGGAGCTCAATTGGCTATCAACGATGGAGGAAGAAAGAGAACTCCAACATCACGATCTAGAGGCATCGCAGCTTTTAGTTGCCGAAATCGCACCTCCGAAGACGATGCACTTCGTGGTGAGTTGCTTCTCCGACGTTCAAGTGATTGACCTCGCCATCCTCCATGTGCTAATTGCTGCCATCAGGTTGGGCCATTAGATAGGGAAGAAGAAAGAGAGAAAAGAAAGAGAGAGGAGAGTAAAAAAATTTATTAAAACAGTAATTTTAACCTATATATTAAAATAAATTAAAAATAGATATTTATGATATCATTTATGAAATTTTTTACAACGTGCTAAAAATCAACCCAAATCATAAATCATGGCATTTCTCATAAGTACCTTATATATTTTGGTTCACTAATCGCTGAGCGACCCATAAGAGTCATCAACAGCCAAGTATCGTCATTTTATAACATGGTTATGAACAACAAATGTCTCTTTGTAGTGTTACAAAGTTTGTTCTGCTTGTTATGTTTAAAAGCTTTGTGCCTTTGAAAGTAAACATTGTTTTTTTTTTTTTTTGTTCAAATAAAACTTATAAGTTACTCATGGATGTGCACTTGTATGCCCTACCTTAGTCTAACGTATTCAAAATTCTTTAAAATGCCTCTCTTCAAATCTCTACCATTAGAATGGGACTAGTACCAACAGAGTTTAACTTTCCAAACGAAATCAAGCTAGCCCAGAAAATTAAAGAGAAATCACACAGAGATCAATAGAAGCAAAATTTCTGTTCCATTCAACCATTGTCAAGCTAACTAAACGTATTTCGAAAATGTTGTAACTTATGAGCTCTAATAATTACAAACTCGTTTTCTCTTTGAATACTTTGATATTGAAACTTAAATTTTGGGTAATACAATAAGACATAATTAACCTTTCTATGGTCACAATTATGTGTAAAAAACTTTGTTCTATACCCATCAGCAGAGAGAAACATAGCCTAAAGCAGAGTATGTTATGAAGAGTGAATTTATGAAAATTTTCTTCTGAATCTCTGGCTATTAAGATCATGACACCATCAAATACTACGGAAAAAATCTACATTTTAATCGAACTACTGAAGAAAAATAGTGGGAAATCTATACCGGAAATTATTCTAATTCAGTCACCCTGGATAGAAATATTAATAGTAACTCAAGAGTAAAGAAGACAACATGATCATTCAGGAGATTCATAATTTCAGTTACAAGTTCAACAAGCAATTCATGGTGGATAAATAATCCACCAAAGAAACTGAAAATGGCGAAAGTAAATAAAAAACATCACACTGGTACTTGAACACAAACGAAGAGCAAATAGTGTTCTAATTGAATGCAGAGGAAATCAGATTTGAGTACTTTAGTCATATTCCATTATTTAATTACCTGCAAATATAAAGTGAAATTTAAGAACTTTATTTTCTCAAGCAGAAAATAGAATAACTAGTCTGTAAATAGTTTGAAGAAATTTTTAATTTGTACAATGTTACTGTTTATCGAAGTATATGAACAACTTACTCATGATCTTCGGCTTTCTTACTTGCCCAAGAAGTAGTGGCTCCCCCTGACGTTGCACTTGATAAACAGAAAAGGTGAAAGAAACAATAATATAAGTACTTGCATGCATGAAATTTATATATATGTGTGTGTGTGTGTGTGTGTGTGTGTACACAATCACACCTGAAGAAGAGTATTTTAAAGTAGACATGATCACTATAAAGGCATTTTACAAGCAATTATTTAATGATCTTCAGTTGCTCTTGCTTCTTAATAAGTACAGAAAACGTGACAGTAATGAATATATATGTAAATATATTTTGAGATCTGTGTAATAGCATTTTGATGTAGATACAAGTATATATGCAGGCATGTAAGCAACTTACTCATCATCTTCCTTTGTAGCAGTAGTTCCAGAAGTACTAGCTCCCTCGTTTTCTCTTAATGTAGAATTGAATGATCTATGAATTCACATTTGAAAAGAATTTGAAGAAAATTTTATAATATTCTTTATTTATAAAATATTTAATAATAGGTAAGCAACTTACTCTTCGGCCGTAATACTCCTGGAAGTACCAGCTTCTTCTTGCTCTTCTTTGATTTCTGCTTACATGATTGTATTGGAGACTGGTAAATATATATATATATATGCATATATGGTAGACACAATAGGATAAGATATTTCTATATAAATTCAGAAGGAAACAATCTGATTATGCTTAAATCTTTGACAAAGTTAAAAGAGGAAAAAAAAAAATACAAGTCACCAAAATCGCCAGAGTACTGGCTGAGGACTTACTTTGCATCGACTCTTGTTGGATACTGAGGACATTAGTCAGAGTGGCCCAGTATGTTTGTCCTTCCTCGTCTCCATAACTAAACCAAACTTGTGGAACATGGAAAACAGTTTGAAAATCTTGAAACATCAAGAAATCCAGTGGCATTAAGTGAAATTCAAGGTTTTTAAGCTTCTTCAAATGTTGTAATCCAGAAGGCACATCTGTCATTTCTGGACAAGGACCAATATATAGTTCTTCCAGCATAGGCAATGCAGTTTCCTCTATTATCAATGACCGCAGTCTTCTCAAGTATTTGAGGTTGAGCTTCTTGAGTTTTGGGAACATTCCTTCCTTGAAGCAAAGTTGCTCACCAACGTATGCATCCCTGAACAAGTGAAGCTCCAAAAGATTGTGCATATGCTGAAGGTCTTGAAGGGGATCATCTTCCAACATTGAATACGTAAGCCTTAACTTGACTAGAGTATTTTGAAGCTGTGTAAACCATTCTGGTAACTTCTTGAGACGCCCTTGCATGTTAATATTCCGAAGAAACTGAGGGGGTGATGAAATCCATTCTAAATCAACAACCTCATTTTCACTTGCTGAGCCTACAATTAGAGATTCAAGCAGTTCCATCTTCTCAATACAGCCACACAGAGACCTCCAGTGTTCAATTCTCACCCTCAAAATTCCCATTGTCCTCAACTGTGTCAGGTTACTCAATTCTTTGAGCAGATCGTCAACTCCTTCATGACCAACTTCAATAAAAAGTAACTTTTGCAAAGCTTTTAAGGACCCAATTCCTCCCACCACTTTTATTCCTTGATGGCCCCACATAAAACGTTGTTCGTCCTCGTGTTCAATATTCAAAGCATAAATGTTCCTCAATTTACAAAGCCTTTTGATCATGTCAGCCGGTAGCTCGTACACAAATGATGTCCTTACATCCAACGTCTCTAAGTTTTCTAACTTTGCGATGGACCTTGGAAGCATCTTCACTTTTGTTCCCCGTACACTCAAATATCTCAAGTCAAACAACCTTCCAATATCTTCAGGGAGATGATCTAGATGTGGAGCATCTTCAAAATCAAGTACTTTCAACAACTTGAAATTCAACGTGAATATGGGCACAATAGAATTGAGTGAGTCATCTACACGAAAAACAATAACAGAGTGGATGCGAGAAAAAGAATTCCCCAGCAAATCATTATTTGAGCTATTGATCATGATCGATAGACGCCGAGTGATTCCTGTCAATTCTGACTGATTATTACTTCCTGAAAAGACTTGACAAAAATGTACTTCCTTCGTCTTCTTGAGAATAATCTCATGTATAAGATCATGGACACGACATTGTCTAGCTTTTTTAGTCACGTCAAGTTCCGATGCTTCAACCAAGCTTCTATTTATCAGCTCAGTCATATATTCTTGTGCAACTTCTTCCAATGTCTTGCCCTCCACTGCTTTGACAAAGCCCTCAGCTATCCATTGTCTAATTAACCTTCCATTCCTTATAGAACAACGACGGGGATACATTCCAAAATACAAAAGGCAAGATTTAAGGTAGTAAGGCAACTCGTAAAAACTGAGGGAGAGGATTTTCTTTATACTATTTAGTTGAACATTACTCTCCAACTCCGAACTGAAGCTAGCATGGAATTTTCGCCACTCATTGATGCTCTTCTGTTTTGTTGACAGAAGACCAGCTACAACTACAATTGCAAGAGGCAGACCTTCGCATCTTTCAACAATCTTCCAAGAAATCTCCTCTAATCCCTTAGGACAACAACCTTCAGCTCCGAAAGTCCTCTTACAAAACAGTTCCCAAGCCTTTTTCATTGGCAAAAGCTGCATCTCATGGATATTGACAGAGAATCCATGAACATTCGACAAACTTTGACAAGAATCTGCTACTTGCCTCTTCCGAGTAGTGATCATTATTCTTCCAACAGCTTTGTCGACAATTAAAGCACGTACCATACTGCCCCAAAAATCTTCTTCCCAAACATCATCAAAAATGACAAGATACTTCTTCCCTACCAAGTACTTTTTCAACTTGTCCCTGAGCTCTTTCTCAGCCATTTTATCAATTTCTTCAGGAATCGATGCTTTAGTCGACGTATAAAGCTCCCTTATCAAGGTTCTTAGTATCTCTTCTCTCCTGTACGGGTGAGGCACTTCAATCCAGGCATGACATTGAAAGCTTCCTTGCACCGTCTCATAAACTTTTTTGGCAAGAGTGGTCTTCCCCGATCCTCCCATGCCAACCACTGGGACAACTGTGCATTGTGATGACTTATCTGACAAAACATCAACCAGTTTCTTTTCCGCAGATTCAATGCCCACAAGCTTACCTTCTCGAGTAGTATGGAAAGGTTCTATAGGGTCTTTAGAAAAAACCACAAGAGTAGTGGTGTGTGTAGACCCTTCTTTCGGATTAACAAAACCACCCTTTATACCTCGTTCATGGATTTTATTAAACCTTGCTTTTATATGTCGTATCTGCACAGCCAAGACATGCCGTTGTATTGCTCTTGAGCAGCAAAAAAACAAAAAGGAAGCAATTTGTCCGACACATTCTTGAAACCTCCCTTCATTGCATTCCGGTGGTTGTTCTACCACGTGATGTGTGTACTCTGAAACAAGATCTTCAGTTTGAAATGCAACTTCCCGTAGTTCTTGTACCCATGACTTTATGCCGTTGCGGATGTTGTCCCCTTCGTTTTCTGCCATCTTATCAGCATCCTTTAGGAGATGGTGGATGTCCTCCAACTGTCTGAAAATTTCACGAACTTCTATGTGGACTTCTGTCAATAACCTTGCTTCTGCTGCCAATAATGGGACCAGTTGGTTTAGAAGACTGCCTATTGCGACCTCAGCCATTTGCTGTAGACTTCAGCACATCATAACTCGTTATGTTTTTGGATAATCAACGAGCCTTTCCCAGCTCTTCCGATTACTCGCTCTTGATCAACTGGAGCATAGAGTTTTTCATTAGCCTTCTTGTTGGTATGACTATTTAATTTAGTGCACATATATGCCGTAGGAGAATTCACCAAATCCGTGAATTCACTTAATCTGTTCAATCCAATCTAGATGCTGGATTGGGATATTCCTATTTCCTAAGCCAAATGTTAAGAAATTGGATTGAGGATTTCCAAGTTCTTTAAATCCGTTAATCTGAACTATCCATGTATAAACATATAAGATTGATACAAAGTAATATTAACGTAATGCCCAATATTTAACTAACTGTAACCTATTAGATTAATGTTAGAGATTAACATAGATGATATGAGGATAAAATAATTAATTATTTTTAACGTTACATTGAGTTATTTTTCTAGGTGATGCGATGAGAACTCGAGATGCTATTGAAACTTTATGCCAAATTTTTTTGAATATTACGTGTTATTAAATGATTTGTATAACTGTTTATTCGAATATATATATATATAAAGTTATTATACTTATATTCAGTGTATATATATATATAAATTAAGTTTAAACGTGTATATGTATAAAGTACAATCTCACTTGAAATATAAATTTAGTAATTGAGAAGTATATATATTATTGATATTAATGACGATATGATATTTTAACTCTTTTCTTATGATGACATTTTGATGAAAAGTAAGTATATGTATTTTTATGTTTTAAAATAGCATTGTAGACCCTTGATGTTGATGGTGATCGATGAGCGGTGTTTTATTCGGTAAATAGACTTATTATCACGATTGATTTAGGATTTGCAACCCAATTCTTTCCGTGAATAGCCTACTATGATGGTATAACGCTGAGCCTAATATGATGGTATTTTAAAGTTAAAATTTTTCAAAAATATTTGTATTTATAATGACATATACAAGATGATGATGAGGAGGAGGATGGTGATGGTGATGTTGACGGTGATGGTAATGAAAATAAAATAAATATTTTTTTTATTTAAGTTTGTGAGATATAAGTTGCTTACTAAGTCTTACTTATATAAGTTAACTTATGTTGTAGATAAAAGAAAAAGTAACATGTAATGGTAGATAAGCATGGAGTAGAAGTAGAATGATATATAATGGGAAAACGAGAGCAATGATCTTGGATTGACTATTTAAGTTTTAATATGTTTTTGGATATTAATTATGGGTTTTTTTTTGGAAGATTATATTTGGATTTTTTTTATTAATTTTATCTCACTATATGAATTTTACTATTTATAATAAACACGAAGGCTATTTTAATAGGATAAAAACTACTTTAAAAAAATTTTATCCATTGTTTTTAATAAGTCAAGAATGTTACTCAAATTTTATTATTTTCTACAAATTTTATAAGAGATGAATATCTAAAAAGCTAAGTCAATTGTAACGGTCTATGAGAGGTTGTTACAGATATGGTATCAGAGTGGTTTCCTATTTTCTGTCACACACCGCCACATATCCACTTCAGACTTCTACAAGCAAGTAATTATTTAATTTCCTTAAACAGATGAAAATATAAAACTATATGAGGTTATGTTCTATTTATGAAAGGTATAAATCCTGACTCGATACCCTAAAATAAAAAGTCTCTTTATTAATCAAATTTCATAAATAATAGACAACTAAAATAAGATGGTGCGCAAACAACAAGGATGTGGAGGTTGTGGTCGTGGTAATGGCAAAATACCAATCGAAACTGAGGTTGCTGCAGAACTCAATTTAGCAGAAAAGGTAACACAATTGTGTTAAGGCCAACAAACAGGTCATGGGCAAGTTGGAACCAGGGCTATGACAGATTCTAATTTAGCAGAAATATTGGTGTAGCTACAGGGACAAGTTCAAAAATAATAGGCGCTTATAAACAACTTACAAGCTAATAGAAACAGAGTTGAAGTCTAGGCTAATACACCAGTTCCACAACTAGTACAACATAAAAGGGTTCAGGCTGCGAAAAACCTTAAGCCTTTGTACATAAGGTTAAAGAAGTTGAAGCCAAAGAAATTCAATTGTTCAACTAATCCTTTAGTAGCCTAAGGGTGGTTGAAGTCTATAGAGTTGGTGTTGAATTTCATGGACTTACTAAAGAATGAAAAAGTCAAATGTGCTTCCTACTGTGTAATGGATGATGCTAGAATCTAGTAGGAAGGAGTGGAACTAAGCAGAGATATAAATTTAATGACATAGCAAGATTTCATCCAGGAGTTTAACGAACAATACTTCAACGTGTCTATAACCAAGGAGCACTATGATGAATTTAATAATTTCTATCAGAGAAATTTATCTGTGACTGAAGTTGTTCGGCAGTTCAACCAATTGGCATACCTATGTCCCCAGATGGTGCCAACTAAAGAAAAGTGCCTAAGGAGAATGATAAAGATGCTTAAAAAAGAGATTTTAGTGATTGTTAATAACAGAACTGCCCCCACCAACCACCATAGTTGACTATGTCAAATGTGCCATTTGTGCTGAGTATCACTTGAAAAAGGAAAAGGAAGGCCAGCCTCATTAAAGTGAAGCCACCCCCCTTCCCCTCAAAAACAACAACTAGAACCGTAGAAACTGTGGAAGTCAAGGCAAGTCTTAAGGAGCATCATGGAACAATAACAAAAGAAAGAAAAATTTTCCTAATTAAAAGAACTAGTATCTAGTACAATTAACAACAAGGAGGCCAACCAGCAAAGCAAACTAGGAACATTCTACCTTATACTAAGTGTAGGAAGATGCATTTGAGAAAGTGTTGTTAGGGCATAAGTCTACATTACAGTTGTAGACACGAAGGTCATCTATCCATGAACTATCCAAACAAAACTTACAAGCCCTTCCAACAAAGCCAACAAAGAAAACCTCGTGCTCAACTTTATAGCATGCTTGACACTTTTGATGGGTCTCCTTTTTTTCAAAGACGACTTAAGGTCCCTCCACTCACCACCAATGCCAGAATTTTCTCTATGACAAAAGATAAAGCCGCTGCTAAGGCTCCCACTATTGTTACAGGTTAGATACTTGTTAATAACCAGTATGCTCATGTTCTTTTTGACACAAGAACTACACACTCCTTTGTGTCTTCTTCTTTTGCATAGAAATTAGGAAGGAATCAGGATGTTTTAAGTTAGGGACTCACTACGACACTACCCTTAGGGAAAGTGATGTTGTCTACTCATTGGTTATGAGCAGTACCTGTGAGGATTATTAATAGAGAGCTCTAGAGTGATCTAATAGTACTCAAGATATATAACTATAACCTAATCTTAAGTATGGATTTCTTAGGAAAGTATAAGACGTATGGTAATATTTAATCCTGAAAGACGGACTGAATTTAAATTTGTTGGAGATCCAAGGAAGAAGACAATATTATTCTTATCAACAATGAAGGCCTGAAAGATGCTAGCCAGTGGTTGTACTAGTTTCTTATCCAACATCATTGATAAGAAGAAAGAAGTTAAGTTAAGAAATAGAGATGTACCTGTTGGACAAGATTAGAGATGTGTTTTCGGAGGAGTTGCTTGGGTTTCCACTGGATAGAGAAATCAAGTTAGAGATTGGATTAGCGCCAGGCACTACACCAATTTCCAAGACATTGTATCACATGGCACCTGCTGAATTGAAAGAATTACATGAGCAACTTCAAGAGTGGTTAGATAAGGGTTTCATCCACCCTAGTCATTCGTCGTGGGGAGCTCCAGTAATGTTTGTGAAGAAAAAAGATAGAACAATAAGACTTTACATCAACTATAGGGAGCTGAACAAGGTAACTATAAGAAATAAGTACCCGTTTCCAAGGATCAATGATTTGTTCGATCAACTGCAATGTGCAACTATGTTTTTGATGATTAATTTACACTCTGGTTATCATCAATTGAGGATCAAGGAGGAGGATGTTCCCAAGTCAACCTTTAGAACTCGTTACGACCATTATGAGTTCATAGTCATGCTTTTTATTGACCAATGCCTCTGTTGCTTTTAATGGACCTAATGAATAAAGTGTTCAAGGAGTTTCTTGGATAAGTTTGTGATAGCGTTTATCGATAATATCTTCATTTATTCAAAAACTCGGAAGGAACAAGAAAAGCATTTGAGAATGATATTGTAGACATTGAAGACATACCAGTTTTATGCTAAATTCTCCAAGTGTGAATTTTGATGGTAGACCTCACAAAGATCAAAACCATTAGTAATTGGAAGAGACCTACTAATGCAAGTGAAATAAGGAATTTCCTTAGTTTGGTGGGATATTATAGGAAATTTATAGCTAATTTTTCAAAGCTTGCCATGTCGCTTACAATGCTTGCTTAGAAAGGAAAAAAGTCCAAGTAGATTGAAGACTATAAAAAAAACTTCCAAGAGCGGAAGAGACGACTCACACATGCTTTAATTTGACTATTATAGAAGGAAATGAAGGGGTCACTACATACAGTGATGCTTCGAAAATGGGACTTGGTGCAGTTCTAATGCAAAATGGAAAGGTGATTGCCTACGCCTTAAGACAATTAAAGGATTATGAGAGAAACTATTCCACTCATGATTTCGAATTGGCCACCATATTTTTTGTGTTTAAGATCTAGAGGCATTACTTGTATGGTCGTTGATGTCAAATTTTCACCGATCATCAAAGTTTGAAGTACTTTTTCACTTAAAAGGATTTGAATATGAAACAAAGGAAGTGGCTTGAGTTAGTAAAGGATTATGATTGTGAAATCCTATATCACCTAGGGATGGCTAATAGGGTAGCTGATGCATTGAGCCGAAAGACCCTTACTACATTAATGTCACTACAAAAGATGTCTAAACCTCTTTAGTAAGAGATTCATGATTTTTGTTTGAAGTTTATTATCAAACAGTTGTTGACAATGACCTTGTATCTAACTATTCTTGATGATATTCGAAGTAAGCAAGACCTTGATCTAAGCATTATGAGGATTAAGAGAGAAGTGATTGAAGGAAAATGTAAAGGATTTAGTATGTCAGATTATGGTGTGTTGAAGCTTAAGGGACGGTTATGTGTTCTTAAGAATGAAGAACTAAGAGAGAGGATTATTGATAAGGCACACAATACTCCATACACATTTCATCCTAGTGTAACCAAGATGTATGTGGATCTTAAGAGTAGTTTTTGGTGGTTTGGAATGAAGTAGGATGTAGCACATTATGTGAAGCATTGTATGACTTGTTAACAAGTTAAGGTTGAGCACCAAAGGCCTAGAAATGTGCACTACCTGAATCAAATTCTGGATTGGAAGTGGTAAGATATTGCAATAAACTTCATTACTAGAGTGTCGAGGACTACGAACAAATACAATGCTATATGGGTGGTCATTGGCAGATTGACTAAATTATCACATTTTCTTTCAATTCAAATGACATTCTCGATAGAAAAATTGGCAGAATTATATGTGAAAGAGGTTGTGAAGCTCCATGGTGTACCTAAGGCTATTACCTGAAATCAAGATAGTAGGCTTACCTTTCATTTTTTAAGCATTCAAGCTGTTATGGGTATGAAATTGAAGTTTAGCATGGCTTTTCACTTGCAGAAAGATGGTCAGACGAAGAGGATTAATCAGATACTTGAGGATATGCTCCGAACTTGTGCCTTAGACTTCAAAAGGATTTGGTGCAAGTTCTTTCCCTTGGTTGAGTTCGCTTATAACAATAGTTACCAAACAACAATTGGAATGGCTTCATATGAGGCACTTTATAGGAGATGTTGTAGGACCCTAATCTATTGGCATAAGGTCAAGGAAAAAAAGCAAGCAAAATCAGAACTCAAAGAGAAAACTGACTTTTTCAATAAGATGACTAAAGTGATAAAGATGAGTCAATACCGGATTGCTACAGCTCAAAGTAGGCAAAAGGGGTATGTGGATGTATGTCGGAGGCCCTTAAAGTTTGAGGTTAGGGATATGGTATTTATCAAGGTCACCCCAATGAAAGGCGTGATGCGATTTGGGAAGAAAGGCAACCTTAGTCCCAGATGTATGGGACTATATTTGGTGATTAAGCATATTGACAACGTGGCCTACAAGCTAGACTTGCCTCAAGAGATGGCATCTATCCACAATATATTTTATGTGTCGATGTTGAAGAAGTATATACCAAATCCGTCTCACATCATCCAACCACAAGCAATTCAGAATCAAGAGGATATGAGTTACCAAGAGAAGCCAATTAAGATTCTGGATCGAAGGACAAAGACCTTGGGGAACAAAAAGATCTCTTTAGTGAAAGTTTTTTGACGTAATAACAAAATAAAGTAAGCCACATGGGAACGAAAAGATGCTATGAGAACAAATTACTCAGAATTATTCTAAGTTTCAAAGATGAAACTTTTGTAAGGTAAAAGGGGTTGTAATGCCCAAAATTTAACTAACTGTAACCTATTAGATTAATGTTAGAAATTAACATAGATGATGTGAAAATAAAATAATTAATTATTTCGAATGTTACATTGAGATATTTTTCCAGGTGATGCGATGAAAACTCGAGGTGCTATTGAAAGTGCATGCCAAATTTTTTTTAATATTGTGTTATTCAATGATTTATGTAACATTTTATTAGAATATATATATGTAGAATATATATATAAAGTTATTATACTTATGTTTAGTGTATATATATATGTATAAAGTAAGTTTAAACATGTGTATATATATATGTTTAGTAATTTTTTTAAACAGTTGTGTGCGTATGTGGGTTTCTATATATACACACTTATTATTATGCAAATGAAATGGCAGAAAAAGGGAAAAAAAAAAAAGGTTATATCCAAAGTAATCAATTCAACAACATTCTTACTAAACAAATAAAATCAATCTAACACCAATCCCACTAAACAAACACAATCAATACAACAACATTCCCACTAAACAAACACAATCATTACGCAAACCACTTACACCAAACAAATATAATTATTAGTCTCTCCTTTTCTTTAAATAAAACAATTCATCCACTTCTTCTTAACCCTTTGATTCATATCAAACATCTACAAGCTAGAGAAAAAAAAATTCTTATGAAATTTCGCATATGATATTTTCAACCTTCCTCTTCATTCTCTCTTCCTTTCTTATCTAGCCACCACTATCATCATCTCTCTATTCCCTTCTAGCATCTTCTTTTTGAGAGAAAAAAGAAAAGACAATTTTATTAAGAAAGGTATGTTTTACTATTGTTTCATAATAATGATTTCTTTGCTTTGTTATTTTTGATCATTTTGGTATCTCCTATGAAAGTTCTTTGTAATGTTATAATGGGTTATGAGGAATATTATGGGATGTTTCATATTGATTGAAGAGTGATGAGAAAGAAGGGCATGAACATGTTATTGAGGGAGGTGGTGTTATTGATTAATGTTTGTTTACATTTGGAATATGGTTGCTTTTGTATATTGGTTGATTCTAGGTTTAAGGTTTCATTTTTTATGCATAATATATCTATTGATAGGAATGGTGATTTCATGATTTTATGTTTAGAACCATGTTTCACAATTGATTATTATGTGTATGTGGTTTATGCATAAGTTTGGTGTTAATTATTTTTAGGGATGAATTTTTAGTGTATATTTTCAGATTTTTGAATTGTTAGAAAATTCCAAATGTATATCCAAATTTCACACTATATTTAAGGGTCCAAACTTATTTCGTTTTTTATAAATTTGGTATCATTAGAAAGCCCTAGATGTCTACATTCTTTTGAGACTAATTTTCGATCATTTGGAGGTTCGTGTAAATTTTTATGAATTTTAAAGAGGTAGAGGTCCAAATACCAATTTTTATAAAGCTTTATGATCAGATTTCAAAACCATTTTTGAATGTATAAATAGATTTTGTTCTAGCAAAATAAGTATCATTGGAAAGCCCTAGATGTCAATTTTCTTTTGAGATTAGTTTCAGGTCATTTAGAATTTAATAGGAATTTTTATGAATTTTCAAAGAGACGAAGGTCTGACTGTCAATTTTTGTATGTTGTGAAAGTATTGTGATTTTATAATTCAACGTTATTAAATGATAAAATCGACCTCTTGAGGTACTGTTTTAAGTTTATGGCTATGTTGATGAATTATCATGACTTTTTAGTAATTTGTTATATTTATTATTTATAACATGAATAGTTTTAGAGGCAAGCACCTAAGAGCCTTAATCGTCATGTCACCATTGGAAAATTTAAGAGGTTAAGGCGTTTATATAAGTACACTTTCACTTGTAACATGAATTTATTAATCGATAAGTATGTATATTATTGATGTTGATGACGATATGATATTTTAACTCTTCTCTTATGATGATGTTTTAATAAAAAACAATATGTATTTTTATATTTTAAAATAGCATTGTATACCCTTGATATTGATGGTGACCGGTGAATAATCTTTTGTCCAGTGAGCGGTTGGTTTGGGATTTGTTATCCTACTCTTTCCATGACTAGCGTTCAATGATGGCACAATGCTAGTACCAATATAATGGTATTTTAAAGTTAAAATCTTCCAAAGATATTTATATTTTTAATGATGTATACAAGATGATGATGATGAGGATGAGGATGGTGATGGTGATGGTGATGAAGATAAACTAAATATTTTTTTATTTAAGTTTGTGATATATAAATGTCCTACTAAGTCTTGCTTATATAAGTTCATTCATGTAGCAGATAAAGGAAAAAGTAAGATGCAATGATGGAGAAGCATGGAGTGGAAGCGTAATGATGTGTAATGAGAAAACGAGAGAAACGATCTTGGATTAACTATATTTAAGTTTTAATGCATTTTTAGACATTAATTATGGTGTTTTTTTTTAATGAAAGATTATATTTAGATTTTTTTTTCTTAATTTTATCTCCCTATATGGATTTTACTATTTATAATAAACATAAAAGTTATTTTGACAAGATAAAACCTACTTTAAAAAAAATTTATCTATTTTTTTAATAAGTCAAGACTATTACTTAAATATTATTATTTTCTGTAAATTTTATAAGAGATAAATATTTGAAAAGCTAAGTTAACTATAACGATTGTGAAAAGCCGTTACAATTAATTAGTAACAAATACCTTATTTTAAGTTTGTAATTATTGTTTGTTTGTAATAATAGATTTTAATGCTATAATTCCTTTTATTATCCAAAACATCAATTTTATAGTATTAAACAATTTTTTCATTTAGTATGTTTATTTTAATTCCCAAAAATAATAGACTTATCTTCGAATCAAATTCGATATTTATGGACCGTTTTCTAGTGGATTAGGGGCCCAATGGATTGGACTATGGATATAATGTCTGAAAATTAGCATAAGCTCTTTTAGGTTAATTATGTAAGAACGAGAATTAATAGTGTGCCAAAATTAAAATTTGATGGTAAAACCGATATTTTTGCATTTAAAATTTAAGTTATTATAGTAACAATTATCTGTTCGTATCGCACACCCTTAACAAAATGCAACGAATATTATTTCCACACCCACTATTACGTTTTTTTTTTTTTACTTTGATATTTTTAAAGGTTTTTGTTTTTTTCATAGGAAGTAATGATATAAATATATTTACTAAATAAAAAAAGTAAACGAAAAAGAAAGGATATGAATACAGGGCGTCCAAAAAAAGTTTTCAGGACATCGACGATGAAGAAAGTAACGCCGATCCCTCACTGGCACCGGCTAAGAACACACTTAAAGAAGGATGGCAGAGTTGAGAGGGAGAAACCTTACTAATTCCCGAATTAAGTAATAAAAAGGATGAAAATGAAAAAAACACCAATCTATTTTGAACAGGAAAATAAATACATGCTATTAATTACAATCAATCAAAAATTATGCTATTTATTTCCCTACCACATATGAATTATGCTATTTAGTGAATTTTCCCACAAAATTATCTGCCAAATAATTTATGATCTGTATTCCTTGCGAGTGATGGATCTACCTCTTGATTTTTTTTTATTCTTAGCTTGAACAATTTTATTAGGGTTTCTGTAATTTGCCCAAATGACTTGGAAATCAACTTTATAAATCTTCCGTTTTTAAGTTTAATTTCAATTATTTTTTTTTTGGTAAAGAATAAATAATCTTAGCAGAGAGAGAGAGAGGAGAGAGAGAGAGTGTTGGATGCTTCAAAAGCTTACCACTTTTTGCGTTCTTCGAAAGTTTTGAAAACTTGGTTGCATTGAAAAAGCTCAGTTCAGAATCACCGATTTGAATTTATAACTGTAGAGAAAAACACCTCATTAGCAAAGAGAGAGGAGGAAAAAAAAAAGATTTCATTATTACCCAAAAAGAAAATCATACCAGTAAGAATCTAGCGAGAAAGAAAACCTTCAAAAGTTGTCTGTAGTGTTCCTTTTCTTCCCGGTTGGGAACTCTAATTAGCGGTTTGATTTTTATATGCATTTGCAGTTTTCAGAAATATAAAGAAGTTGACTTTGTTTTGTTTGACCGGGGGGTGGGAGGGGGTGGGGGGTGTGGATTTTGTCGCTATCTACAATTCAAGACTTTACACGATGAAAGGAGAATAACAATTTTTCCTGACACATGATATGTTCATTATCTCCATATATATATATATATATTAAATAAGCGTAGATTCTGTTATAAAAAAAAATGGTGTTACAATCCTAAAGCATGACTGCATAAAATTAAACAATAAAAAAATTTAGCAAAAATAAAAAATGAAAAACAACTCAATAATAATTTTTTCACTTTAAAAACCTTCTTGCCAACGAATTCTAAAATAATTAATTTACTTATATATTCATTAGTCTTTTTTAATAATATCTCTTTCTGTATGGTATTTATACGTAATTTCTAACATTTTAGTTCTGAAGATTTGAAGATTTTAAGAGAGTATTTGGAGAAAGTATTCAATTTTAATTTTATTTAAATACAATACAATTTTACACCAAACACAAATTTTATGACAGTGTTACGAAAACAATTATTATTCCAAACATTTTTAAAACAATCACATCAACTTTTCAATTCTACTATTTATCTCTACTTTTACCAATCACATCAACTTTTCAATTCTAAAATATTTTCATCCAAACACACATTTCATTCAAATACAAAACAAATACTTTTCAACCAAATACAACGTTCAAAAAATAAATTTCATTCAAATACAATCAAAATACAATGCATTTACCAAACGTCCCCTAAATAACGATTAATTGTAATATATTAGTGTTGTTTTCCTTGCCAAAAAAACAAAAGAGAGAGATAAAAAATATGGCGCGGTTAGCAAAAACTAGAAACTTGCACGCATCTCTCCATGTATTTCATTCAGCAATGCAAGCTTTGATGATACCAACTGAAGAATGAGATTAAGAAGATGAATACTCTGAAAAGAGGAGAGAAATTAAATGAATGGTACTCACTAATTAGGTTCCAAAAATTAACTAATTGTTTTTATTATTGACAACTAGCTCACATCACCCAAACTTTTCTTTATTGGCAACTTGCAAGACAGCTGGAATGAAAACTATGTAAGTCAACCACTTTGAGAAATTATTTTTGAGGAGGATAAATATTGTTTATTTTACCCCAATGTCAGAAAATTATATAATATGATTGCATGGTCTTCATGTTAATTTTTAATTAATCTTATTAGTTGTTCATTATAGGATGAACGGTTATTGGATGATAATGAAACGACCAACTCATTTGCTTTGTTTCCGGTGTATCCAAAATATAAAAAATAAAATAAACCACAAACCCAAAAAGTTATCGTTATTCGAAGACTTCTTTTGTGCCTAAAAACAAAAGACTTTCAAGGTTTTTTTTTTTTCGCTCTCTCTCTCTCCTAAATGAAGAAATGAGATAACAGTTATGTGACGTCCCGTACGTTACCATACCATCCAGCCGAACTCTGACGTCGACCGTGATGGTTGGCAACCTAGTGGATCATCGTCATCTTACTTAACATACTTAACTTTCCATTTTTTTAATGTTCTCTTTTAAAGTGGAAGCAATTTCTATAGCAAATTTTTTTTTAACTTACATATTATACCTATATCTCTATCATACGCTTATAACATATAATTCATAAATTTCTTTCTTTCAACTTCCTTTTTGAACGCTCAGCGAAAGATTCATAGTAGTACCATACCCTCGCCCAGTCTCTTGGCACGTGCAGATCCATCCGTTGTCCATCATATTACTTTAAACTAATAGGTTACTTACCTGCAACATATGAATAACTAATGAGCTAGATACTCAGTAAGTTTAAACATACATTCATTAACTTATAAATACTAGTAATATATATTATTACTAAAATATATGACATCACGTATAGACACATCATACACATCAACAAAACATAACATCAAAACATAACATAATATGTTAGCCTCTTCATGCTCATTTATCTCTTCGGTCATTGTTCTCATCATTCTATTGATCATCTCTTATCATTCTATTCTAATCTCTTCATTTCTTTTCTTTTCATTCCTATCATTTCTTAACTTTCCGTTCTAAACCTTCTTATCTTTTCTATCATTTTATCATCATTTCTTAACCTTTCGTATCTTAAAAGCCAGTAACATATACACTAGCATAACATTACGTAAAAACATGTCATTCACATCATACATATAACATCAAATACATCACATCACATATATTAATTCTATTATGTTCTTTTAAATTTCGTTTTATTATTTATTTATTTTTCATCGATTTCATTATGTTATTCTTTCATGTCGTTCGTTTCTTTTCTTATCGTTCTTTACTTTTCTTTTCTTTTCTTTTCACTTTCCTTTGGTGGGCCCATTGCTGGTCGCACCTTAAAGATTACCGCTTCCTTCTCTGAGGGGGTGATCTTTAACTACCGTATCTTCGGAGTAGTGTCCAACCTATAAACTACCGCACTTTCGAGGTAGCACCACATCTGCGTGGAGGATATAGACATTAACCTCACTTACGGGAGGCCGATACGCCAACAACTTAAGTTTTCAGTCTTATTATCTTGTATGCTTTTATTTTTCTTATATTGATTTTTCATTGTATATTTTTTTCATGACATTCATAATCTTTCCTTTCTCATTTTTCATAGAACATTTCATGGGACATTTGTTCTTTCGTTGTTCTATCTTTCTTTCGTAATTCTTTCTCATTGACATCTCATTCTTTTATTCTCATTTCGTAAGACATATATCGTTGTTTCATGTTATTGTTTTTCTTTTCTTAATTCTTTACTTTACTTGTGTGAATTATGCCAGTCACACTTTAGCATATATAGCACATATTACTTATATATCATCACATCACATCATAACAAACAAAAATAAGTTTAGTTATGTGCAAACAATTATTCTCTATTTATCATTTGCATCATTCTATCTATCGTATCTTATCATCATGCTCCTATCGATCATAGCCTATCATTGCTTCTCTTTCTTGTCTAACTCTTCACTTTCATATCACTTTTCATAAAACATCTATCCTTTCGTTCTCATAAAACACACCCTTTCTTAATTCCTTTCATTACCGATCATCGTTACTCTATCAATCATAACTTAACTTCCATAAAACTTTTCATAAACATCTATTCTTTCCTTTCATATCCCATCTCCTTTTTTTATGCATTCTATCATAACATTCTCATTCTTACTCTTTTCATTCTTCTATCTCTCTTTCTCACACATTTACTCTCATAAAGCTTTTATAATACATTTCCTTCGTAATTCAATATATATACATATATATATTTTTTATAAATTATTTATTAAAACCTATCTTTTAACATCATCATAATATTGCTATAGCGTTACTATAGCATCATCATAAATCATATCATGACATTTGCATACAAAACATATAAATACAATAAGCTTGTTCATAGTTGCAAACGGTAAATGTTTGAACTTACTCATAGCGTGCTTATCCTCTTCTTGGAATCCATCGACGTCCTTTATCACGTCTGGATCGGGTTCCTACAGACAAATTTTGTCCGTTAATCACATTTTTATTTATAACTTTTATTTTATTAAAAAATTTGATTCTGATCTTATAACCCTAAATTATAGTCTTAGGACAGCTTTTTAAACCTTAATGGCCATTTTTGAATTTTTCTCCAACTTTTTGAAAAATTACGATTTTACCCCTAACTTTTGATAAAATTATAATTTTACCCTTGACGTGATTTTTCATAACTTAAACCTCAATTTTGGCTTTTACAAACTTCATTACCCTATTCCGGGGTCATTGGGGCTCTTTTCCCATAATTTGATAATCTTTGGACAAAATGACCATTTTGCCCCTAGTGGGTCGTTTAACCATAACATTTTCATTTTCATACTTAGGCTGGATTTTCTAAATCCAAAATCATCTAATTAACTTTTTAAATTTTATTGGACCTTTTTCCGGATCAATTCTTATCATTTTACCAATTTTTCACATTCCCAGCCCTCGGGAAGTAATATTCCGACCTAAGAGTCGGTTTACTAATCGTTACTTGCCCATTCCTTTTTCCATGCCCTAATTCCTCGAAGGGGCTCGGGTTACCTTCCCAATCATATTTTTACCCCTTATTTCCCATATTACCCCTAGTGCCATTTTTAGAAATTTCGGCAGTATTTCCGCTTAATTTTTGAGGTTCCAGCGTTTAGGAAACGCCTGAAAACCATCTATCCTGATCTAATTCTATCACGTACTATATTAGAGGCCTAGATTTTACGTAAAACTTATACTGTTTACGTAAAATCGTTACATTATCACATTTTTTTTTCCTCCATTACAGCCATTTTCTTCTTTTTACATACATTCTTTTCCATAATTTTCATACCAATAATTATAAAATCATACAATAGTTCCAAACAATTAAATTACGGAATGTAAAGAGGTCGAGATTTATATCGAAATTGCAGTCCAGTTTCGATGGCATAAACACTAATTCTTTGCTCTTCATATCTAAGGTCCCGTCTTGCAAATCTGACTCCGCGGATACGTCCGGAACGTCGAAGATAGGCCAACAGGCCAAACTTCCAAAATTGGTCAACAGTCGCCGTTGACTAGCGTTGATCGTCGTTGACCGTCCGTTGACCGGCGTTGACTGGTGGCGACAGTGGAAGGTGGGTAGTCCATCTTGAAGATCTCGACGAGAGGAATCCATTGGTGGTCTCAATTTCATGTTTGGAGGTCCCCATCGCTGGAAAATCCCCCTCGAAAGATCGGCGATGGCGGCGGCTTTGGAACTCTGCCGTGCCGTGGTGGTTTTCCAAACTTACCTTGGGGCTTTTCTTCCCCATGCCGAGGAGTCCCTTTCTGCACCAGTGGCACACCTCAACATCACCGGAAACGGTGAGTCTCGCGGCGGCGATACGATGGTGATGGTGCGAGCTACGGCGGCGCAATCTGGTTGTCATTGGGCTGAAAGAAGGCTTGGGTTTTGTAGTACTCTTTACCACGAATCTTTTAGGACCGGAATCGTGGCAATCGGAGCTTGGATGGCTGAGAAATCTCACCGGAAAGATTTCAGCTCCGGTAGCCTTCAGGCGGCGCGTGCGGCGGCGTGCGGCGGCTGTTCCGTCGCGTCAACCTACCGTTTGACTCAGCTCGGCGAGAGCTTTCCAACGGTGCCGGCGGTATCGTGAACGGAGGCCGTACATGAAAGTTGGTTACTATTCATATTTGAGAGAATTTTGGGGTGAAAATCTGATTTTTTTGAAATTATGGGGAATTTTTGAATTTAACTCCCAAGATTTCCTATTTATACTCCCCTCCCCAAAATTTTTAACTTGAGCTATCCTGATTAATTTAGACATGTTGAATCCAAATTTATCAGTTTTATCTTAATCGGAGGTCATCTCGACCAGTTTCTGGTACTGTGTATTTTTCGCATTCCCGATAGAAATTTCTATTTTGTGCTCTATTGACTAATTTGAGCGTCCTAATCCCAAATATATCAATTTCGGATTGAAAAAATATCGTTTTGATCCTTTTCCCGATACTGTATATTTCCAGGTCAAAATTCCTTTTTTGTGCTTCATAGCCTAATTTGAGCATACTGATTCCAAATATATCAGTTTTATGTCAAGATAATATCATCTTGACCTACTTCTTGATACTATGAGTGGCACACACATGCTCACACCTAAAATCACTGTCAATCATTTTTCATCCTTTAACATTGTTAGAACATTTTATTTAGTTTTAAACAATATTAAATCACTTAATTTCACATTTTAACGCTTAAATTCATTGTGTATTTATTCTCCGAGAAATATAAATTTTCCCGGTTATTATGAGTTACCAAGCTAATGCATCTTAAAAAAGTTGATACAAACCCAATAAAAAACTTATCCTTCACTAAATCCTTGACACCATATTATTATTATTATTATTATTATTATTAAACTTAGTATAAGTGGTTTTCAACTCTGTACCTTTAGGTAAAGCCAAATATGATATTATAGCTAGACTATACCTATAATAACCTCCACACAATATTGATGAAAAAAGAAAATAAAATAAAAATTGAATAAGATTTCACGAACAATCAGCCTTAAGAAGCACCGTAAACCTTTAAAAAAAAACCATTCTAAGAAAACTTAATTAATAAAAAACACACTGGAAAATAAACGATTTAGTCTCTAAAAGAATAAAATAAGATCAAAGAAAGCCTCAATAAGGTAGATGCAAGTATAATCTAACGATAATACCACACCCGATTCCACGTAAAGGGGTAAAGTTCGATGCCCTCTACCCCCAAATTCAAAAAAAAAAAAAAAAACAAAGGAAAAAAAAAAGCCTCATTAAAACTCTCATCTAATAAAACTTTGATGGACATACTCGGAAAAGCTCAATAAAGACTTCCAATAAGTTATTAAATTACATATATACCATTTATCAGAGGTGGCCAAGGTGTTCATTAGTTGACAATTAATTAGCATAATATCTGGACATTTTTGGACTTATGTACAGCGTAACGTAGAGTGATAAATGAAAGATTAATTTTATATATTAATATTCTTGATTAAGTTTTTATCTTTATTGACGACCTAAACTTTGTTAAAATATTACAATTGGAATTATTAAAATGTGACAATGACCTGTCACGGGTTCTTTTAACATTTATGATCACATGAAAATTGTTTCTATTGGATGGGCTGGATCACGCAACGACCCACCAATTTGTCATGGCATGAAGACTTCTTCACACGGTTTCTACAAATTACCTAACCCCTCCTTTTTTTTTTTTAATCTTTTTTTTAATTTTGTTGTCGTTTTTCAATTGTTGTCATTTTCCATGTTTTTATCCTATCAAACTACCTTCTAGCCCCATTTTCTTTCTCCCAATTCTTATTTTCATGCATATTCTGTACTTTTTTTTTTATCTATACTACTTAAAAGTCCATTTGGATCACCATTTTCGGACTGTTTTTATATATTATTTAAAAAGTTTTTGAGTGTTTTTTTTTTTTACAAAAATTGAATTTATTTTTCAAATCTATAATCAAAATGAGAGCTTAGACTCTATCATGATTGTAAATATCCACTATATTTCTATAATTTTCATATTGAAGGGGTCCTGAAATATCTTTTAAGTATAATATTTTTTCCGTAAAAACATTAGGGAAATATCAGTTAAAATACCAATTTCAGAAAAATGTAGTATAATTTGTACAAAATATAGACAAATTTTAAGGAAATTAATTTGGAATTTCAACGGAAATTTCAGTTGCAAAATTCCATATTTTTTTTTATTTGCTATCTTTTTTAGCATGCTATGATTTGCTTCCTAAACAAAAGAAATTAAAAAAATTTTACTAAATATAAAGATATATCGGTAAAATTTAAAGGTAGAAATATTGGTCTGTATTTCAAATTTTGTATTTTATTGATAATTTTGAGCATACTAAATTTTCTAATAAAATGCAATGAGAAAATATCAACAAACATATATAAAACATGTTCACAGCTATATTCAACACTATTCAAATAACATATCATTATTGCTTGAATCAAAATGGCTTCTCAACCTTGCTTGAATTTCATAGGACTTCCTTTATATGAGAGATGTAAGATACAATAAGTTTCACACGTAAAACTTATATATTTATATATGTATTTTTGAATATTTACATTACTCTAAAATATTAGATATTTTTTAATGGAAACTCTATATTTCTGCAATTTTTTTTTTCAAAATTTCCACCAATATTGATGATACCTGAAATTTTCATAAAAATGGAATATTAATATTTTCACCTATATTGATATTTTTATCCTTAGACTCTATTATATAGTAGCACGCAAATCAAGGATGAACCATTGTAAATTTGTGTGTTCTTCACTTTTATTTATTTTCCTACACTCTATTTTCTCATTCATATATTAGATCAATTCAAAGCAATCCAGTAATTGAGGCGACACCCGATTTGATCAATGATCCTTAATACAAATTGATTGTAGACTTCACCTTATATAGTGCTTAGGCCACTATTAGATGAAAAAGACTATCCAAAAAGCAAAATAGCAAAGAAAGGCCATTATTAAACATTCATTTAAAGACACAGAATAGCAAATATTAGAAATTATTTTGAAAATTATTTTTATTTAAAGGCACGGAATAGTAAATATTAGAACTACCGACATTGCATGATCATGCATAAATAATATTGTTTTTAAAGAATTACTGGTTTTTATGTGCTTTTAAGGAACAAATTTTATTTTATTTTTTTCATCAAACATAATAATATTTTGAGAAACTATTATCAGGGATTTCATGGCAGTGATCAACGGACAACAATCAATGATTTCGAATCTATACTAATTCAAATAAATTTGTTAGTTTTCTACTTACATTTAAATAAATTTGAATCTAAATGTAAGTAGGATCACAATTCAGACTATTGTACTAACAAATTCGATTGTAAATTCCGACTTGAAGCTTAAAGGGAAATATTATAAAGAAGAAGAGTCCACTTTTTTATTTTTATTTTTTTAGGTGAAACATGTTGAAATCAAAGCCAAACATGGTGGAGAAAGATAGAAACACAGAAACTGAGAATGAGACAAAGAGTGGTAACATGAGAATTTTGCACGAAAAGAGTGAACAATAACTTTTTATTGAATGACGATAGATAAATTGATACGCATAACAAGCTGTCCAAACATTGTATTTCGAAAGGGTCACATACTGTGACCATTGTTGTTTACAAACTTGGCTTCTCATTTAATTCTTTGATTCTGGAACTTAAATGTTGGGAAACAAAAATAAAAATATTAAGCTTTCTATGGTCACAATTTTGTATAAAAAGCTTGGTTTGTATACCTGTCAGTAGTTCCGATAAACAGAGTTTAGAAAGATCGAAGCAGAGAGAAACAGAACGAAGACGGAGGATGTTATGAAGAGTGATTAGATGAAAGTTTTCTTTCGAATATCTGGTTAATAAGATCATGACACTGTTGAATACTACCCAAAAAAAAAATCCAGGTTTAAATCAAACTATTGAAGGAAAATAGAGTCGGAAAATCCATACTGGAAATTACTTAAATTCAATCACCCGGGAGAGAAATATTAATACTGCCTCAAGAGTATTCAAAACATCATGATCATTCAGGAGGTTTATAATTGATGTTGCAAGTTCAACAAGCAATTCATGGTGGATAAATAATCCTTCAAGGAATCTGAAAGTCGCGAAAGTAAATAAAAAACATCACACTTGTACTTTAAAACAAACCAAGAGCAAATAATGTTGTGCTTGAATACATAGGAAATCAGATTTGAGTACTTTAAACACACACTCAATTATTCAGTTTCCTGCAAATATAAAGTGAAATATAAGAAGCATGTTATCTTCTCAAACAGAAAATAGAATAACTATACGTATATAGTTTGGAGAAATTAAAATTCGTACAAGATTATTGTTTATCAAAGCATACAAATCACTTACTTATGATCTTCGGCTTTCTTAATTAACAGAAAAGGTGAAAGCATGAATAGTTTAAGTACTTACATGTATGACAAATATGTATATAAACACACACACACATACACATACCTAAAGAATAGTAAGTTAAAGTAGATATAAGGCATATTATAAGCAAGTACTTACTATTCTTCATCTCGGCCAGTAGTAGTGGCTGAAGTAGTAGCTCTCTCTGTTGCTCTTAATACACAGAAAAAAGAAAAAATGAAAAGAGTCATGAGAATGTATACATATAGCTGTAAAATATAAATAAAACATTTTTGATGAAAATATAAGTATATATGCAAGCATGTAAGCAACTTACTTGCGATCTTCCCTTGTAGTACTAGTACTAGTACTAGTTCCAGAAGTAGTAACTTCCTCTACTTCTCTCAACCTAAATTTGAAAGATAAATTTATATAACTACATTTGAAAAAATACTTTTCAAATTGTATTGTGATGTAACATATGAATGTTAGTAGGATAATAAAAGAAAAACGTAAGTAGGACAATAATATTGATAAATTGTTCAATCATATAAGCAACTTACTCTTTATCTGTAATATTCACGGAAGTACTAGCCCCCTTTTGCTTTTTCTGGATATCTGTTAGTGTTTTTTTTAGCATTTTTCTTATTCACGGGGTGCTAAATGCAATTTGCAGGAGTTTCGTTTTTATTTTTTGGTTTATAGAAAAACGATTTTTTAAAGTAATTTTTTTTGAAAATATCTCGAGTTTAATTTAGACAATATAACTTTTTTTTAAGAGGCCATTTAGGGACCAAATTTTGGTCTTAAAATTAACTCATTTGATACTTTTTTATCTCATCATTGTTTTTTATTATTCACATTTTTAAAATATTACGTTTAAAAGTCTATAACTTTGCTTAATAAATTCATATGAGATGATTTTTTTTTAATTTACATAGAATGTTGAAAGGAACGAAATAAGATCCATATTGATATTTTTGTTTTGAATAAATTTTTAAGATTTTTCATTTTTTCACTCCAAACAGTTTTTTCCTCAAACACATTTTTCAAAATAATTTTTTTCCAATAAAAAAAATCCCCAAAATTCCCAATGCCCTAAAATTATCTGAAATTTGAATGATATGAATAAATGTCAAACCAATTAATCCAATCTAATTTAAACTAACTCAAATGAATTATATTAGATTAGATGATATATTTCTAATAAATTGAATTAGATGAGATTTTTAAAAATTGACTTTTAATTGAATCGTGTTTTATATACCTGAAATATGACAAATTCTATCCCATGAATTACCCAGAGGTCTAAATATTGCATATTGGGTTTTTTTTAGCATTTTTCTTATTTACAAGGTGCTAAATGCAATTTGTATGGACTTTTTTTTTTTTTGGGTTTATTGTAGAAAAATGATTTTTTGAAGCAATTTTTAAATAAATATCCTGAGTTTAATTTAGGAAAAATAACTTCTTAAAAAAAATTCATTATTGGTGGACTAATGATTACTCGCATCATCGATAAGCTTAATGGTCAATGGGTAATTAATTAATGTAAAGTTATATTATATGGATCCCTCAATCATAAATAAAATATTTATTGCGTCAAATTTTTGGGTGACGGATTACTAAAATTTATATGTTTTTCACCAACAAATAATAAATAATTTATAGATTGTTATTTAACGTACATTTAAAATTGACTTAAAATATAGTTATAAGTATAATTTAATAAAAATATTATATTTAACTCTACTTAAAAATATAGAGTTTAAATCCCTTATTTCAAGTAAAAAAAAAAAAAAAGAAACAAGACAATTTTCCTATTAGTCTTTGTTTTCTATTTGTTCTTGCAATAAACATTCTACCTTCTGCCTCTAGTTTTGACATTTGAAATTTTAATTTTAAAACTATCAATGTTATCATCTTTAAGTATGTTAATCATCTTCTTTCTAGTTTCCACCAATAAAAAAAGAAAAGTCCTTCTTGCGTAAGATTTCTTATTTTCACATTATTCAACTATTGAATAAATATTTTAACATCAAATTTATAAGTGTATATCTTAAAATTTACATCACTTGATACAAACTTATTCCAATTATTGATCAGATAATTAAAAACTTAATCTAATAACAAAAAATTAATTTCTTATCATAGTAAAGAAATTCTGGTAACACATATTTCTTTGTGTTTTCAAAATTTTTTAAAGGGTAAATTCTTTTATGGTTCTTGAACATTTTAAGATAAGAAGGTGTCGATTGTTTCTTAAAGTTTTTTTTTTTTTTTTTAAGGTCCTAAAACTTGTAAAAAGAGTGCAAAAAGTGGGGTAAAACCCTAATTAACTTAAACCTTAAATGGAAAATTATGTTAAATCTTAATTTTTATTGAATTGACAAAACTAACCTTGAAAAATCAGATTAAAAACCTTGTGAAAGTAAACATCTGATAACACAACCCTAACATTTTAAATCAAATCTCACAAACTCATCCTTTCACGTTAAAAAAAATCCAAAATGAACATGAAAATGAAAATGAAAAAAATAAAAACAAAAACAGATCTCTCCATGTGCAATGCCTCCAGAAGCCCCTCTTAATGTCGCACAGCCACATGATACTGAGCACCCATCCACACGCGCAAGTCCCTTTGTCGTTAATCCTCCGAGCGAATGCCTGAGCCTTTTGTTGCGAGCCCACCATTCGAATCCCCCTGTTGCGAACCCGCTGCTCAACTCGCGCTCATCTGTCGCAAAGTTGCAGTGTGTGCCCCTTTGTCGCAAAAAGAAAGAGAGAGAAGGGGGAATATCATCTCTTTTTTCTTTTTTATTTTTTTATTTTTTTATTTTTTTAACTTTAATGTTAATTTTAGTTATTGTTCTATTAAAAAAAAAATTTTTATTTACCAAAATGCTCCTTAACTGAAGGCATGTTCAGGTCACATGGGTCAAATCCGTTTCTTTTTAGTGATAAACATTAAACGCATTAGTAGTTTTCAGTATATAGAATCTGATTTTTATTTTTAATTATTTGGTCTTATTGGAAGAATATTTTCTTTGTTTTCACGGGATGTGGCTTGGAACAATGGAAGGAGATATTAATCCTTAATCCAACATTGGGCTTTTATATAATTATGTGTCACGTACTATCAAATAATGTTAAGATTAATTAAAAATGTTATGTTAAATTTTAGGTAATTTGGGCTAATGTATCTAATAGGGTATGCCTTTAATACGTGGAGACTTAAAGAATAATTTCTATAATTATGATAGACTAAAATAAAAATATTAAAAAATAACAAAGAAGTTATCTATATAGTGGTTATTGTCCCTAAATCACATAAATCATTATTCATTCTTTTCTGATATCCCATCATTAGAGAGAGAACACAAAGAATACTAAAAGATTTTCTTGGAAAATGTGTTGATTTAGAAAGCCAACTGCATGGCTTTAGAAATTGATTTATCGTTATGGATTTAGGTGCGCTTCCATTTGTGCTTTAACTGTTTATCCAACATGAATATTCTTGGGATTTAAGGTAATGATTTTCATCAAAAGATTTTTCCTTACAAATGGTATCAGAGCCTCTTAATGTTGAATCATTGAGAATTGAATTATTTTTTTAACCATGATGATTTTGATGTTCTTGAATCTAACAATTTCATTTTTTGGTGTTGTTGGATTTGAGAACAATTTTGGATATGTTTATTTTTTCTTGTGGTTGTCTACCATGATTTTGGATATATATATATATATATTTTATGCAATTTTGGTGGATTTTGTTATGGATTAAGGACATAAAAGAAGAATTTTAAGGTTAAAATTTGCATATTAGGCTTTGGAATGCTAATTTTTGACTCTCAAATTTTGAAATTCAGATTTCTGTATTGCCTCATACGGAATAGTCACGACCCAAAACCGTACGGCCACCATATGGAACAGTATGGTCATACAGTCTCATACGAAACATCATGACTATATGCTACAATACGATGTATGGAACAGTATGACCATATGGATAGTGCGAAAAAATATTTTTTTAAAAATCAATTTTGGTGCAATTTTAAATTCAAATATTGGTATGGTTATATATATACATTTTGATTAATTAATTGAAATAATATGTCGCCAAAGCGACCTCTTTTGTTGAAATTAATTTTGTTTTGAATAATAAATAGTTATGTGCATGTAACTTATGTGAATATTTATTGGCCCAAAGGAAAGTTACTATTTAACAGAATTGCATGTTCAACTATGGTAATAAATACATGATAATTATTCAATTTTACATATGAACAATAAATCAATCAAAAGGAAGATTTATTATTCGATATGTTCTCGTTACCATTGTTTGATTACTATACCAAAATATCATTTACAAGTTAATATTTTGTTCAAAAACAAAATATTAATAGAGTATCCAGTATCTTGAGATGGTGTTTACCTTTATTTGAATTTAGTTTTGTTTTGAGACTTATGTGAGTTTATTTTGTTTGTTTGTAGTTCTTTGTTTAGCTATGACTCCTACTAACATTACTACCACCATCAACTCTATTCCTATGTTAAATGGCTCAAACTTTAAATCATGGCAAGAATACCTCTTCATAGTTCTCAGAGTCATGGATCTCAGCCTTGCAAAAAGAGCTGATTCTCCTACACCTCTTATTGATAACGGTACCTCTAATCAAAAGAAGGATGTGGAAAGGTGGGAGAAATCAAATCACATGTGTATGATGATCCTAAAAAAGGCCAATTCAGAAGCATTCAGGTACAATTTTTGAAAGATCATTACAGCTAAATATTTCCTTACGAATATTGAAAAGAGATTTGTCAAGAAAGAAAAGACTGAAATAGGTATGCTCTTGACAACTCTTATTTCAATGAGGTATAAGGGCAAAGGCAATATCAAAAAGTACATCGTTGGAAGTCTTATCTTGCTTCTAAGTTGAAAGCACTTAAGCTCTATCTCTCTGAGGAGTTGGTAGCGCATCTAATTTTTATCTCCATTCTGGAACAGTTTAACCAATTTAAGGTAACCTAAAACTGCCAGAAAGAGACTTGGTCTCTGAATGAGCTTATCTTACATTGTGTCTAGGAAAAGGAAAGGCTAAACCAAGATAAGACAGAAAGTCCTACCCTCAACCTCTAAGAACAAGGACAAGGAAAAAAAAAAAGGAAGAAGGATAAGGAAGTTGCATATACAATACCTCACAAGAAATAACAAAGCAATCGGATGATCTAGAAGGTATTGGTTGTTTATTTTATGGAGCTGAAGGGCATAAGAAGAAGCATTGCACCAACTATCATGCATGGTATGCTAAGAAAGGTATGCTTTTTAATATGGTTTGTTATAAGGTTAATTTAACTTTAGTATCTAGACATAAATGGTGGATAGACTCTGATGCAACAACACACATCAGTGTGTCTATGCAGGGTTGCCCAGGTTATCAAAAATCAAGTGATGCTAAAAGATACATTTAGGGTGATGGCAAGATAGTTCAATTTAAGGCTATAGAAAATTTTAGATTATTATTAAAGACTAGATTTTATTTGGTTCCTGATAAGACATTTATTGTACCATCTTTTAGATGAAATTTGATTTCTATTTCTACTATGGACAAATCTAATTATTCTTGTTCATTTGGGAATAGAAAATTTAGTCTATTTCATATTCAAAAATCGATTACTCTGGTTCTTTTTCAGGTTACAATAATCTTTATTTAATTAATACAATTGCTTCTTATAATGAATCTCTATAATTAACAAATGAGAATTCGATTGTGTTATGGCACAAGAGATTAGGTCATATCTTTAGATGGAGAATAGAGAGACTTATGTCAGACAAAATTCTAGATCCCTTAGATTTCACAAATTTTGATTTTTGTGTTAACTGTATTAAGGGGAAACTGTAACAACCCGCCTCACGCGGGTCTGTTACTTGACATCTATTCTTACTTCTACTATTTGTTCTTTTCATATTGATATAAAAACGTGCGGAATTTTTTATATATATATATACATATACATACTTACACCTACTCTCTTTCTATCTGACGGATTAAGCATAGCGGGTCCATAACCTTTGACATGACATTCGCAACCCATTCCACCAATCCCGTATCTCAATAAACTCAAATAGCAGGTTGTTTAACTTTGTTACCTGCACACGAACAAACTGGTGAGCTAAACGCCCAGTAAGTTCAAATATAAAAGCATAAATCATAAAACAGTATATTATACTGTTATATTCTGTCATATAAACATATACATTATCTGTAGTATATAACTACTAAAAACATATCGTGCATTAACACAAATAATCACATAATTTGTGACACTAGTAGTATTCTATAAAATTTGAATAACTATAAATATACCAACTGTAATAACAGTGGTATCCTCTGATGTCACCCATGACATCTCTTTAAACTTTATTCGGATATAATGACAAATAATCACATATAGGGTTAGCACAAACATCACATCATGTGATAGTGCTCATATTATACCCAATTATTCTTTTCTTCATATTTCTCATTCTTTCTTTTATTACATCATTCTTTGCTTTCAATTTATGGGCCTTGCGCCCTGGGCCTCACACCCGTCATATTGTATGGGCCTCGCGCCCGTTAAACTGTATGGGCCTCGTGCCCAATATATCATAGGCCTCGCGCCCGTTAAACTATATGGGCCTCGTGCCCGTTAAACTGTATGGGACTCGTGCCCTATATATCATGGGCCTCGCGCCCGTTAAACTGTATGGGCCTCGCGCCTGTAGTGCTATATCTTTAATATAATTAGCACAACATGTAATTTATAAACATATATATATACAAATGCACATAACATATAAGTTAGCGCAAAACATTGCAATCAAACACAAAAATTCTGTCTTAAGTGTTTTATGCTCAATTTTTTGACTTATTCTGTTCATTTATTATCTTATATGTATTTTATCTCTGTCTGGGTCCGTTTTGGTCGTACCGAAAAGCGCACTGTAGAGGGGCCTGGGAGCTACCCTGGCTCTCCCTCATCTGTGCTATGTCTTCTGCTTTAACAATGAAATAACCTCCCTTCACGAGAGGCCGGTACGCCAAAACATTAGGTTTTCATTACCCTGTTGTTTAATGTTCAAGTGTACATATGATAACATCTTTATTGTGTAGTCATAAAGACTGTAAACATCACATATTAATACTGTGATTAATCAATCATTAATACTGCTCTACGATCATAACGTAGTAACTGGAATCATAAAAATGGAATCCAGTAAGTTTGTAACCTCTCGTCCAAACTTGTCACATATACAGAACAGTACATAAATTATACTTAATTTATTTATTCTCATTATTTTCATCGTTTCTTTAAAACGATACCTCACACTCTTGGGAGGTTGCCTCATTAATTATAAGGCATGCAAATACTTAATGCAATCATAACAGCTTAAAACGATACCTCAAACTCTTGGGAGGTTGCCTCATTAAATATAAGGCATATAAATACTCAATGCAGTCATAACAATATAAAGAATCAGATTCCCGTGAATCTGAAACAATTGTAACAATAGTATAAATTACATAGTCATACCATAAAACATACAGTCTAGTGCACAACTATACCAATAGTCGTGTACCCGTCATCAATCACAAATCAAACAATTATATAGTTTAGGGGAAAATATATTTTTCCACCTAAACATAACCATATCAATTTGTTCGTGCACAGACAATTAAATGTCTGAACTTACCTTAATTCTGCTAACATCAGCTTTCTGTGGTTTCTCGACAGTCCATCATCACTGTCCCGTTAAACTCCTATAACCGAAAAATTAACGGTTATTTAAAATCTTTATTTCATATATAAAACTTTATAAAACGTAAAAATACTACGTTTTATTTCTTAATAAAGAACTTAGGAGCTTAACGTTTCATTTTTTTAACTTTTCTGTAAACTTTTGATAAAATTACCATTTTACCCCAATCGGAACTTTTCTTATTTTTTTTAATGCTTAACTCTTAACTTTGGCCTTTAAAACTTTAATTAAAGCCTTAAGATTATGTTCTAGGCTTTAACGACTCTTTTTCTAACTTTCTGAAATTTTTGGTCAAAATGACCGTTTTGCCCCTGACGGGTCTTTGAATCTTAACCTTCTCGTTTTAATGTTTAGATTGAATTTTCTAAGCTCATAAATCATCCATTTGACTTTTAAAAACTTCCCGGACCTTTTCTAGGTTAATTTCTATATTTTTCACAATTTTTACTATTCCCGACCCTCGGGAAGTTCTATTCCGACATAAAAGTCAGTTTCTTGCTTTTCTTACATTTCAGGTCTCAAAGGTCGTTTTATAATTTCTTAAAACATCCCCTTTTTCCATTTTTCATTTTAAATTCATAAGGGTCTCGGGCTTACCCGCCCGATCACATTTTTAAACCCTTATTTCCAGAAATGCCCTTTACGCCATTTTAAAAATTTCGGCAGCGTTTCCTCTTAATTTTTAGGCTCCCGGCGTTTAGGAAACGCCTCAAAACCAGCTAACCTCGTCTAATTTATCACGTACTATACCAGAGGCCTAATTTTACGTAAAAGTTACAAACTTTTTACGTAAAATTTACACATTTTCATACCTTTTTCATATCTGCTATTTCATCCATTTTTCTTTCTTTCTTTTACAATTTCTCATATCAATACATCACATTAACATACATTCATCTCAATTAATAAATTGAGGAACAAGAGTGGTCGAGATTATACTAAAAATGCCGTTCGGTCTCGGTCGCACAAACTTTATTCTTTCATTCTTTGCATCTGGAGTTCCATTTTGCAAATCCGACTCCACGGATGCGTCCGGAACGTCGAAAATAGGCCAACGGGCCAATCTTCAAAATTTGGTCAACGGTCGGCGTTGACCGGCGTTGACTCGCCGTTGACCGGCGGTTGACGGCGGCGACGGTGGCAAGTGAGTAGCCCATCTTGAAGAGCTCGACGAGAGGAATCCATTGGTGACCTCAATTTCATGTTTGGAGGCCCCTATCGTCGGAAAATCCCCCCGAAAGCCACGATCACGGCGGCGACGGTGGAACTCCGCCGTGCCGGACTATTTTCCAGAAATTGGTTGAGGGCTTTTGCTCCCCACGACCATTTCTGCACCGGTGGCTCTCTTAAATTTGGCCGGAATCGGTGAAAATCGACGGTGGATCCCACGGCGGCGACGATGGAATTCTCGAAGCTCAGTCGGCACGATACGGCAGTTGTTGCCGTGAACCACCACATGGGTTTTGTAGTACTCTTCACCACGAACCTTTTGGGACCGGTTTCGTGGCAAACGGTGGCCGGACGGCGAAGATACGGCCGTTTGAAATTCACGGCTCCGGCGAGTTTCGGGCGGCGTGTGCGGCTTGCTCCAGCGGCTGCTCCGTCGCGTCGACCCACCGTTGGACTCAGCTCGGCGAGAGCTTTCCAATGGTGCCGGCGGTGTCGTGAACGGAGGTCGTATGTGAAAGTTGGTCACTGTTCACATTTGAGAGAATTTGAGGGTAGAATTTTGGATTTTTGGGATTTATGAGGAATTTATGAATTTAACCCCCAAGATTTCCTATTTATACTCTTTTCCCCAAAATTTTTAACTTGGGCTATCCTGACTAATTTAGACGTGCTAAATCCAAATTTATCAGTTTTATCTTAATCCGAGATCATCTCGACCAGTTTCCGGTACTGCGTATTTTTCGCATTCCCAATCGAAATTTCTGTTTTGTGCTCAATTGACTAATTTGAGCATCCTGTTTCCAAATATATCAGTTTTAGGTCGATAAAATATCTTCTTGACCCTTTTCTCGATACTGTACATACGATATATACATTTCCCGAAAACAGTAAAATTTTTTCCGGCTGTTACATCTACCCCTCCTTTTTAGAATTTTCGTCCTCGAAAATCAGCACAAGTAGGAGTATAACAATTTCAATTCCTTTCTATACTCTTATGTAGTTTTCTCAATGTCATAACTTTTCCTATGGCATCTTCTTTTCTTGAGTCAATATTTGAACTAATTGTCCTTCATAACTTAGGTCATTTTGAACTTGCAAAAGTTCATATTTTAACACATGTGATGGATTGGGCACGTACTTTCTTAGCATAAACATCCGGGGTAATGCCAATATATAAGCGATCTTCCCCATGTACTCGTTACTTTCAAATGATCCAATATACTTTGGATTTAATTTTCTTTTCTTATAGAAACACTTTATCCCCTTTATGGGCGATACCATAGAAAATACGAAGTTCCCTTCATTAATTCCAGGAATCTTCATCGTTTGTCTATCTAACTTTTCTGCTAATTCTGTGCACTCTTTATTTCTTATAAAATTTTTATCGTTCTATTCCTTTAACTCATATCATTCTGTACTTTTCCTTTCAATACTGTACATATCATTTCGTTTCTTTCTTTTCTATGCTTTACTTTACTTTCATTTAGAGATTCATCGTTGACCGTACCTACCGTACGGAAAACTTTAAACATTTAAAATAGCTACCTCCTCTTTTGGAGTAATACATGACTGGGAGCGTTTCTTAACCGTCCTCCACAGTCTAACTGGGGAGCGTTTCTATTGACCGTCCTCCACCAGTCTAACATAAACATAAAACATCATATTCCTAGGCTGGTACGTCAACATTTAAATCTTTAATATAATTCTCTTACTTTACATTAACTTTTCATTTCATTCTATCTGACTTTGTGAACATATCAAATTATCATGTCACAGTTGCTCATCTTTCATAAAAAGCAAAGTCAGAAACTTTCTATATCACTTTATAAACTTTCTTTCTATAAAACATTTATAACATTCTATTCATAACATTTCTATCATAAACTTTTCTATAACATTTTCATAAAACGTTTCTTTCGTAAACGTTTTCATAAAACATTCATTCATACAATGCCTCATATAGTGCTATTCCAATGAAAGCTTGATAACTATTGTTGTATGAGAAATTCTAATAGAATCCTCATTTCAAACTCTCAAAAATCGATTACTTAATTTCGAGACATATCTCCCAAGGTCTGAATAGTTCATTTTAACTGCCCATCCATCGGAGAGTGAAATGCGATACTGAGTCTCAATTCCGTATCTATGATTTCTTGCACATATTTCTAGAAATTCGAAATAAACATCCAGAAAATTTGTCGTTACACGATTCATTTCGAAACGCCATGCAATTAGATAACATGGACTACATATCGATTTGCCAACTTTTTCAATGAAAAAGTTATTTTCACTACTATAAACTGAACTGTTTTCGTTAATCTATCCATAATAACCCAGATGGCATCATAGCCCTCTCGGTCTTGGATAATCTCACTATAAATCTTATCATAATATGCTTTCATTTTCATTTAGAAATTTCCAAGGATTCCAAATTTCCACTTGGACATCGATGTTTGATCTTAACTCTTTGGTAATCATGCGACTACTTAAAAGTGTCACAATATCATTCTTCATTCATTTCTGCTAGAATTGTAGCTTTAAATTCTAGTATATCTTAATGATTCCAAGATAAACTGAATATAATATTTCATGATCCTTTAACTAGATCCGTCCTCTGAGTTCTTTATCTATCGGAACATTAATCCTTCTTTAATATAGGATCAATCCGTTCCTGGAAACCCTTTCTTGAGGACTAGTTGGAGTTAGATCCCGTATCTGCTACTCTATTAGTTTTGGCCTAGAAGGTAGAGGACTTCGTAATCACAATTCTTTTACCAACTTTAGCCATCTTCTATGTCGTATATTTAGCTTCTTCGTAATAAGTTTCTAAATTATGCATGGGTAATTCCTCCCATGATCCTTTAGTGGACGTAAAACATAAGTATTTATCTTGCCATTTTGCATCAGAACTGTACCTAACCCTACTGTAGGTGTGTCACTGTATATTACAAATTTCTTTCTCTGTAGGGACTATGTATAGACACGGTCTAAACAACTGGTCAAATCTCTATAAACTTCACTTACTAACGTATTACCCTGCTTTAATTCAGAAAATTTCATCTGTTAAAGCATAATGCTGTAGGGCTGTACTACTTTTAGTTAACTTGTCTAGAATCTTGTTCTAACTCATAATAAACACATCCTTATCTTATATGAAGGATATTTTACCACAAGTTGGCGTCTTTCCTCAGAATGAAGGTCATACACAAAACCTTCTCTTATTCTATTAGATTTATAAAATCTAAAATCATTCATAGCAAGGATAGTCATTCTTCTTCTTTTTCTAAAGAATCAATGAAGCTTTCAAATTCCGACGGTCTCTTTCGTCAGAGCTATTCACAAGTAAAATTCTTGATGTCTCATTAGTTAGGGTTCATGGCCTCTTTCAAGTATTACCAAAGAGGATACTACTTGATCTATTGCCACTGTTGGCTGATCCTGAATTTTCTCAGAACCTTACATTTATTCTATCCCCTCTAACTGTTGTTTTAATTCTGTATTTTCTTTCATTCATATTTCAGGAATAGTCTGTAACTTCTCTACCCTTTTCAAACAATGTGGGACGTCGCCCCCTTCTATCATCTTAACTTTGCGCATTAATCATTTTCTTGGTTATATTATAATCACATTAAAACGCACTATTATACTTTATCATAAACAATTTCGTAGAATTCTAAAAATTCACAAAATTTCAGTTAACATAATATTACACCATCTTAAAATATCATCATAGTCTTCATCATAGACTATATCATAAACTCATCATTTCGTTTATTTCATAACTTTTATATGCTCTATTTTATGCCATTTCATACATCTTGGCATTAAAGTCTTATACAAGACAATCTTTCATATTAAAAAATACATATTTACATGTACGTACCTCCTTTCACTTTATACATCTCATTCATCTAATTCTAGAGGAACTCCTTCTGAATCCTCTTAATTAACGTTTCACTGAATATACTTTAACATCTGATAATCAATACTATATTTAATTAGTTCCTAATATTGCTTTACAATCATAATTCACGCAATAAAATGATCAAGCGTGATTAGAACTAGAACAAGGCAAAAATTCAATTTAGAATTTTTGGAACAGTAAAAGCACCTGGCACTCTCAATCTAGTGCCTGGCCTTATCGTAAAAATTGGTGTAAGCGCTTGGCGCTCGACTTTGACTAAAATGAATTTCTAACATTAATTGTTACGAAACTTAACTCATTCAATATCTATTTACCCTAGAAAATAATTAAAACATTCTAGGGTCAAAAACCTGTATTAGCTCATATTTTAAAAATATGATAAAAATCCAGTACATACTTCCATAACCTGAAAACATGGAATATGACATGTACCATGGACAAATCTGATGGCAATGTCAGTCTGTAAACTACCTTTCCACTCTATGTTGCATAAGTCCTCCTCAGTTTCTAATAACATATAACATATATTAGAATTGTGTTATCGGACGTCAACTATAATTTCTCAGTCCGATGAACCAATTCCCATATATCCGTAACTCTAAAGAATACAAACAGTATGACTTCTCCTATGCCCATGAGGAAATTGGGGGCTGATGCTGGATTCCTCTGAGAGAGTCACTCAATCATGGCATGGCAAAACTTGATCCAGTTAGAGCTCATCCTGGTCTCAAGAATCCCAGTACACATGAGAGCATCTTCTCTGAAAGGTGCATGCATGTCAATAGCTATCAGAACCCAATTATCTTAATCAATGACACACAGTCGAGGAGTCATCTTAATGATATGAACCGGTACTATACTTCCATAGAGTGTCTAGAATGCTATATGTCCTCGAAACATGGTGGACAACTGGTTTTAAAATCTGTGCAGCTCGGGTATAAATCCTCATTCCTACTCTGAGTAGTAGAGGAGTCCCAGAGCAATCATCCAACACTGTACTCATATCATTTTACCCACGATCATACAGTGGATTCATCATTTCATCTTCTATAATATTGTTTATTTTCAATAAATAAACAATTAACAATACAAAATAAAACTAACTCACTTGGACTGCGCGGAAGAGGATGCAGGCAATGTCATAATAGGTTATGGTGAACCGAACCGCTCTGATACCACCTGTAACACCCCGCCTCACGCGGGCCTGTCACTTGACATCTATTCTTACTTCTACTATTTGTTCTTTTCATATTGATATAAAAACGTGCGGAATTTTTTTTTATATATATATACATATACATACTTACACCTACTCTCTTTCTATCTGACGGATTAAGCATAGCGGGTCCATAACTTTTGACATGACATTCACAACCCATTCCACCAATCCCGTATCTCAATAAACTCAAATGGTAGGTTGTTTAACTTTGTTACCTGCACACGAACAAACTGGTGAGCTAAACGCCCAGTAAGTTCAAACATAAAAGCATAAATCATAAAACAGTATATTATACTGTTATATTCTGTCATATAAACATATACATTATCTGTAGTATATAACTACTAAAAACATATCGTGCATTAACACAAATAATCACATAATTTGTGACACTAGTAGTATTCTATAAAATTTGAATAACTATAAATATACCAACTGTAATAACAGTGGTATCCTCTGATGTCACCCATGACATCTCTTTAAACTTTGCTCTGATATAATGATAAATAATCACATATAGGGTTAGCACAAACATCACATTATGTGATAGTGCTCATATTATACCCAATTATTCTTTTCTTCATATTTCTCATTCTTTCTTTTATTACATCATTCTTTGCTTTCAATTTATGGGCCTTGCGCCCTGGGCCTCGCGCCCGTCATACTGTATGGGCCTCGCGCCCGTTAAACTGTATGGGTCTCGTGCCCAATATATCATGGGCCTCGCGCCCGTTAAACTATATGGGCCTCGTGCCCGTTAAACTGTATAGGCCTCGTGCCCTATATATCATGGGCCTCGCGCTCGTTAAACTGTATGGGCCTCGCGCCCGTAGTGCTATATCTTTAATATAATTAGCACAACATGTAATTTATAAACATGTATATATACAAATGCACATAACATATAAGTTAGCGCAAAACATTGCAATCAAACACAAAAATTCTGTCTTAAGTGTTTTATGCTCAATTTTTCGACTTATTCTGTTCATTTATTATCTTATATGTATTTTATCTCTGTATGGGCCCGTTTTGATCGTATTGAAAAACGCGCTGTAGAGCGGCCTGGGAGCTACCCTAGCTCTCCCTCATCTGTGCTATGTCTTCTGCTTTAACAATGAAATAACCTCCCCTCGCGAGAGGCCGGTACGCCAAAACATTAGGTTTTCATTACCCTGTTGTTTAATGTTCAAGTGTAAATATGATAACATCTTTATTGTGTAGTCATAAAGACTGTAAACATCACATATTAATACTGTGATTAATCAATCATTAATACTGCTCTACGATCATAACGTAGTAACTGGAATCATAAAAATGGAATCCAGTAAGTTTGGAACCCCTCGTCCAAACTTGTCACATATACAGAACAGTACATAAATTATACTTAATTTATTTATTCTCATTATTTTTATCGTTTCTTTAAAACGATACCTCACACTCTTGGGAGGTTGCCTCATGAATTATAAGGCATGCAAATACTTAATGCAATCATAACAGCTTAAAACGATACCTCAAACTCTTGGGAGGTTGCCTCATTAAATATAAGGCATACAAATACTCAATGCAGTCATAACAATATAAAGAATCAGATTCCTGTGAATCTGAAACAATTGTAACAATAGTATAAATTACATAGTCATACCATAAACCATACAGTCTAGTGCACAACTATACCAATAGTCGTATACCCGTCATCAATCACAAATCAAACAATTATATAGTTTAAAGGAAAATATATTTTTCCACCTAAACATAACCATATCAATTTGTTCGTGCACAAACAATTAAATGTCTGAACTTACCTCAATTCTGCTAACATCAGCTTTCTGTGGTTTCTCGACAGTCCATCATCACTGTCCCGTTAAACTCCTATAACCAAAAAATTAACGGTTATTTAAAATCTTTATTTCATATATAAAACTTTATAAAACGTAAAAATACTACGTTTTATTTCTTAGTAAAGAACTTAGGAGCTTAACGTTTCATTTTTTTAACTTTTCTGTAAACTTTTGGTAAAATTATCATTTTGCCCCAATCGGAACTTTTTTTATTTTTTTTCATACTTAACTCTTAACTTTGGCCTTTAAAACTTTAATTAAAGCCTTAGGATTATGTTCTAGGTTTTAACGACTCTTTTTCTAACTTTCTGAAATTTTTGGTCAAAATGACCTTTTTGCCCCTGACGGGTCTTTGAATCTTAACCTTCTCGTTTTAATGCTTAGATTGAATTTTCTAAGCTCATAAATCATCCATTTGACTTTTAAAAACTTCCCGCATCTTTTCCAGGTTAATTTCTATATTTTTCACAATTTTTACTATTCCCGGCCCTCGGGAAGTTCTATTTCGACATAAAAGTCAGTTTCTTGCTTTTCTTACATTTCAGGTCTCAAAGGTCGTTTTATAATTTCTTAAAACATCCCTTTTTTCCATTTTTCATTTTAAATTCATTAGGGTCTCGGGCTTACCCGCCCGATCACATTTTTAAACCCTTATTTCCAGAAATGCCCTTTACGCCATTTTAAAAATTTCGGCAGCATTTCCTCTTAATTTTTAGGCTCCCGGCGTTTAGGAAACGCCTCAAAACCATCTAATCTCTTCTAATTTATCACGTACTATACCAGAGGCCTAATTTTACGTAAAAGTTACACACTTTTTACGTAAAATTTACACATTTTCATACCTTTTTCATATCTGCTATTTCATCCATTTTTCTTTCTTTCTTTTACAATTTCTCATATCAATACATCACATTAACATACATTCATCTCAATTAATAAATTGAGGAATAAGAGTGGTCGAGATTATACCGAAAATGCCGTTCGGTCTCGATCACACAAACTTTATTCTTTCATTCTTTGCATCTGGAGTTCCGTTTTGCAAATCCGACTCTGCGGATGCGTCCGGAACGTCGAAAATAGGCCAACGGGCCAATCTTCAAAAATTGGTCAACGGTCGGTGTTGACCGGCGTTGACTCGCCGTTGACCGGCGGTTGACGGCGGCGACAGTGGTAAGTGAGTAGCCCATCTTGAAGAGCTCGACGAGAGGAATCCATTGGTGACCTCAATTTCATGTTTGGAGGCCCCTATCGTCGGAAAATCCCCCCGAAAGCCACGGTCAAGGCGGCGACGGTGGAACTCCGCCGTGCCGGACTTTTTCCCCGAAATTGGTTGAGGGCTTTTGCTCCCCACAACCCCACGACCATTTATGCACCGGTGGCTCTCTTAAATTTGGCCGGAATCGGTGAAAATCGACAGTGAATCCCACGGCGGCGACGGTGAAATTCTCGAAGCTCGGTCGGCACAATACGGCAGTTGTTGCCGTGAACCACCACATGAGTTTTGTAGTACTCTTCACCACGAACCTTTTGGGACCGGTTTCGTGGCAAACGGTGGCCGGACGGCGAAGATACGGCCGTTTGAAATTCACGGCTCCGGCGGCGTGTGCGGCTTGCTCCGGCGGTTGCTCCGTCGCGTCGACCCACCGTTGGACTCAGCTCGGCGAGAGCTTTCCAATGGTGCCAGCGGTGTCGTGAACGGAGGTCGTATGTGAAAGTTGGTCACTGTTCACATTTGAGAGAATTTGGGGGTAGAATTTCAGATTTTTGGGATTTATGAGGAATTTATGAATTTAACCCCCAAGATTTCCTATTTATACTCTTTTCCCCAAAATTTTTAACTTGGGCTATCCTGACTAATTTGGACGTGCTAAATCCAAATTTATCAGTTTTATCTTAATCCGAGGTCATCTCGACCAGTTTCGGTACTGCGTATTTTTCGCATTCCCAGTAGAAATTTTTGTTTTGTGCTCAATTGACTAATTTGAGCATTCTGTTTCCAAATATATCAGTTTTAGGTCGAGAAAATGTCTTCTTGACTCTTTTCTCGATACTGTACATACGATATACACATTTCCCGAAAACAGTAAAAATTTTTCCGGCTGTTACAGAAACAACCCAACAAAAGGATATTTGAAGCCAACAGGACTTAAAACGTCTTAGAACTATACATATGGATATTTGTGGACTATTCCTTATGGTTGCTTGGAATCATCAACAATACTTTATAACATTCATAGATGATTTTTCCACATATGGCTATATATATCTCATTCATGAAAAGTCACAATCATTAGATGCGTTCAAAAATTATAAGACTGAAGTTGAGAACCAACTCAACACAAGGATAAAAAGTGTTAGATCTGATTGTGGTGGTGAGTACTATAGTAGATATGACAATTTAGATAAGCAACATTTATGACCATTTGCTAAGAACCTAGAAGAATATGGTATTGTTCCACAATACACTATGCGGGTTCACCCACTATAAATGGTGTTACTGAAAGATGAAATAAGATGCTTAAAGACATGGTGAGAAATTTGATTAGTCATTTTACCTTACCAAAATCACTCTAGGGAAAAGTAGTTAAGATTATAGCATATATTTTTTTAATAGAGTACCAACTAAAGTGACTTCTAAAACCCCTTATGAACTTTGAAAGGGCAAAAGGCCTAATCTAAATCACTTGCATGTTTGGGGATGTCCAACTGAGGCAAGACCTCATAGGCCTAATTAAAAGAAACTAGACTCAAGGATGGTAAATTGCAATTTTATTAAATACTCTGAAAGATCTAAGAGTTACAAGTTTTATAATCAACAACTAAGTCAATTTTTGAATTGGAAAATGTCCAATTCTTTAAGGATGTTAGTTTACTCGAGGAGATACAGCTAGGGACTTTGTTTTTTAAGAGGAATATATTAAGTTTCCTATAGCTGTTATTGGAATTTATCAGGATCTCATTCCTAGCATTGTTTAAGACACAATAGACCAAGACAGTGTCCAAGAACCTCCTATTCAAGAAATTGTTCCAGAGGAACAAATGTTAGCACCTCAAGAACCGATGCCATTGAGGAAATCCACTAGAGAGAAGAGAAGTGCAGTACTAGATGATTACATTGTATTTCTCTAAGAACATGAGGTAGATATTAGAGTAATGGAAGATGATCCGATCAACTTGTGTTAAGCCATAGAAAGTTCTAACTCTCAGAAGTAGATTGATGCCATGAAGGAGAAGATTAAGTCTATAAAGGACAATGATGAGTGGGATCTTGTCCCATTACTTGAAGTTGTGAAACTCGTTGGTTACAAGTGAATATTTAAGATCAAGAAGGATTCGAAAGGCGATGTGAGGAGGTATAAGGCTCGTCTTATTGTCAAGGGCTTTACACAAAAAGAAGGCATCTACTTCAAAGAAACTTTCTCTCAAGTTTCTTTGAAAGATTCTTTCAGGATTATAATGGCATCAATGGTGCATCTCAATCTTGAGTTACATCAGATGGATGTGAAAACAGCATTTCTTAATGGTAACATTAATTAGATGATCTATATGGTGCAACTAGAAAACTTTATGTCAGGAGACCCAAAAAATATAGTCTGCAAACTTAAGAAATCTATTTATGGACTCAAATAAACATCTTGAAAATGGTATTTTAAGTTTCATCAAGTGATCATCTCATTCGATTTTGAGGTAAATTTGGTCGATGATTGTATATATCATAAGTTTTGTAAGAGTAAATATATTTTTCTAGTTTCATATGTCAATGAGATCTTGCTTGTCAACAATGATGCAGGCTTATTGCATAAAACCAAGAGATTTCTAGTTAGGAATTTTGAGATGAAAGATCTTGATGACACCTCTTTTATATTAGACATACAAATACATCGGGATTGCTCTTGGGGTATTCTTAGATTATCACAAAAGAGATATCTTGAGAAGGTTCTAAAAAATATGGCATGGAGGATTACAAAATAGGTGATACTCCTGTGGCTAAGGGAGATAAGTTTAGTCTCAGTTAGTGCCTTAAGAATGATTTTAAGAAAAGAAAATACAAAAGATTCCTTATGCCTTGATGATAGGAAGTTTAATGTATATTTAGGTCTATACGTATCTAGATATTGTAGGAAAAAATGGTAAAAATGCATCAGAGTGGCGCAGTGGAACAACAAAAATTTTTCAAGATCGTTAAATATCTCATGATGCTATATACAATAAATTAACAACAATTTAAACTCATACCTCAAGGACGCCAATATGCAAGAGGAGAATGATCGGAGGGCTTCAACCAACTAGCCTTCTCTACTATTCTCCAATTCCCGAATGGCTGAGTGTGTAGACACTCTGAACCTCGATCGTTATGCTAGCACTGCTAGTCTCCTTCCGACCACTCAGATCTCTAAGGAACTTATTGTCAAAGTGAGTTGTGCAACAATAAGCCTGCTCACCTGAGAGTCTGTGGTCTGAGAGAACTGGAGTGGCAGAACCTCTATTTATAGAGTTACATGGGGTGATCCTCTGAATTCGAATTGGATTAGGAGAAGATTTTCTCCCTTATCCAACCATAAAATCTGAAAAATCTAGGCCTTATCCAACCATAATGAATTCGGCCACTTTAAGGATTTTTCATTCAAAATTCAAACAGGATTTTAACTATAATTTTATCTCCTCATTCCCTTATAAAAACCGATTCCCCTTTATGCCAAAAACATGACTAGATTCGGTCATTAAAGTATGAGGAGAATCAAAATCCAAATAGGATTTTTGAACTTGAATTTTATCTCATCCTTATTTACAAATAACCGGAAATCTCTTTGAGATTTTCCCTCAAATTTCGACCATAATTAGGGAGGAGAGAATTTAAATTCAACAAGGATTTTCAAGCTTGAATTTTATCTCATCATTATCCAAAATAACAGAAAATCTCTTAGGATTTATCCTCAAAATTTTAGCCACTTTTAGGGAGAAGAGAATCCAAATTCAACTGGGATTGAAACTTGAATTTTTCCCTGAACCTTATCCACAAAAACCAAATTATATAGGAGGATATTCCTCAACCAATTTTTGGCCACTTTTGTTAGGATTGGGATTCAAAATTCAAGTAGGATTCAAACAAGATCTTCCTCTCCTTATCCAACTCAAATTCGAATTTTCATCCCCATGGATTTACCACAAAAATTCGAATCCTATAAGGACTGTGATTCAAAATTTGAATTTCATATTTCAAAGTTCAAATTTCAAAATTCAAACTTCAAATTCAAAATTTCAAATTGAAATTTCAAATTCAAAATTTAAATTTTAAATTTCAAATTTCAAAATTCAAATTTCAAAATCCACAAAAAAGTTGTATTTCAAATTTTGTTCTCATGGATAATTTTCTACAACTCCAATCCAATCTCAAATAAAATCATGGTAACTTTATTTGGAGTTCAAATAATTGTGTACTCTATTATCCGAAACAAAATTCGAATTCAACCGGAGAGAATCTTGTCTACCATCCTAATCCTATGTCAACACCATCCATGCATAATCAACTAGCCAATAAGCATACACTGATCAATTTGTCAATCGTTAAGGAATTATGTGGAGCTAGTAGAGGGACCAATTAGACATATATAATCAGGTTCCCGTGAATCCATATGATCATCATTCTGTACCAAACAACCTAATCATATGATCACTAATTTTAGAGTCACACCACTATAAATCTGAAACTGAACTCTTAATTATATACCGTATTACGAAAGCCTGTGACAAGCTAGTGTCCAATGACCTTGTCATATATGCAGAACCCTTATATGATATCCATGATCAGCCTTAAGTCAAAGTCCATTTAATCCTACTGATCATACTATCTTAAAGTTCCATTATACTACCGAATAAGAAAATGATTATTCACCATATGTGAATAAGAAGTCATCCATCTAGCAGACGAGCCAAGGTCTTGTTCATTTTCACATCCAGTATAATGCCTTTAAGAGGATACCTTTAACTCCTTAGAGCTATAGTTCCAATATCTGTATATAAACCCGTCATCGTATACAAGTCATGCACCCAAAGAACTAGTCTATAAGCTTACTATCTCTGAGACGCATTAGCCATTAGAACATCAAAGTACACAAGTCATATACATGAAGTAGTTCATTCACTCAGGATTAAAGTTACTACACAATGAACGTCAAAAGCAGATTGATCCACTCATAGCAGACTACGTAGATCAATCACACTTTAGTCCCGGTCTAATATATCACCACCAAGCAACATATCTATGTCTCTACTTGGGAGTCTATGCTTCGAAAAGTCAAGACAAATCGTCCCCACCATGGCTCTAGACAACATAATAGTCTTAACATGAGTTAGATGCTTAGTCTAACCCCATAGACTACAGATCTTAGTTTAGACCACTTGTTTTAGAACATTGTCTTCTTGCATACAAAAATCCATTGCATGTAACGTTCTAATAGTTTTAACACAAGCAGTCAGTGAGCCATATTTGCTTACATTTTCTTTAACATGTAAATAGAATGAGGAAAAACAGTAATGTAATGAATAACCTCTATATATAATTTTATTATCCAGTTCAAAATAAATAAATAAAATATCTCTCATGCTTAGGGCATTTCCTAACAGATATTGCATACGTTATTAGGATGTTGGGTAGATATTTAAGCAATCCAAGAGTAGACCATTAGAAAGCAACTAAATTGGTCTTGCATACTTACAGAGAATAAAAGACTACATACTCACATATCGAAGGTTGGATCAGCTTGAGATCATTGGGCATACTAACTCCGATTTCATTAGATGCCAAGATAGTATGAAATCTACTTCGAGCTATATTTATTTGCTAGCTAGGGGTGCTATCTCCTTAAAGAGTGCTAAATAATCACTTATAGCCTCTTCTACCATGGTAGCAGAATTTATAGCATATTATGAGACATCCAATTATGGAATATGACTGTGAAATTTTGTCACAGGGGCTGCGCATAGTAGATGATGCTGAAAGACTACTCAAGTTATTTTGTGACAATAAGTCAACAGTTATATATTCCAACAACACAGGAGCTTGACAAAGTCAAAGCATATAGACATTAAGTTCCTAGTTGTTACAAAAAAAGTTTAAAGTGAACAGTTGTCTATAGTGCACATCGAAACAATCTCCATGGTTGTGGATCCGCTTACTAAGGGATTACTACCCAAAGTGTTTCATGGGTACATTGCTCGTATAGGTGTCATTTCATTTGAGGATATTTAGTTTTAGTGGGAGTTTGTGATTTTTAGATGTTTTTATGAAATAGACATATTTTCATTCATTTCAGTTTATAGATTTTTGAGGTTATTTTCAACAGAAATAAAGTTTCAGTTTATTTACAATCTAATTTTGGTATGGTTTGATCTTACTAAGGTATAAGTGTGGACCAGTTGGAAATAGACATGTTAAGATCACATTACATGAAATTTCCATACTGCACATCCACATCATGATCTAGGTCATTCAGTTGTGTCAGCATACATGACTATTGATAAGTTAAGTTATGATAGTTTTAAAAAAGGCCACTCTGATCCTTTATTGGTATGATTGATGGACTGAATTGATTATAGATACATTTTCTGTAATGACAGCGAAGTTGACTCGTTTGGATATTTTTTACAAAGTATAATTATAAAGTTACACATATAGTCCAAGTGGAGATTGTTGGATCTTTTTAGGAATGTCCTAAGTGGGAAAGACATTTTATGTATTTTTTTTTTGTTTTGAATTGATTAATAATATGTTAGAGGTTATTTGTTACATTGTTATATGTCCTCACCCTATTTACATGTTAAAGTAAGTGTAAGCAAATATGACTTAATGACTACTTATCTTAAACTATAAGGATATTGCATGCAATGGCCCTTTGTATGCAAGAAAACAGTGTTCTAAAGTTAGTAGTCTAAATCTATAGTTCGTAATCTATAGGATTAGAGTTAGCATCTAACTTATATTGAGAGTATTATGTTATCTGAAGCTAATTAGGGAGACCATTTATCTTGACTAACTCTCGAGTAGAGACATATGTATATTGTCTAATGGTGGTGACGTATTGGACTTGTACCAGAGTGGAATTAATCCATGTAGTTTGTTTGAGTGGAGTGATTCATTTTTTATATTCATTATGTAATAACCATAATCCTAAGTAAGTGAATAGCTTTATAAGTATAATTTATGTACTTTGATGTTCCAAAGGCTAAGGCAATCTCAAAATAAGCTATTAAACCAGTTCATTGGGTACATGATTTATATTCGATGAACAGTTTGCTTATAGATATGGAATCACAGCTCTTATGAAGAGTAAATGTTATCCTTTTAAAAATATTATATAGAATGTAAAAATGGATAAGGGCTTTGATAGTTTGTTTGTCAAATGATTTGTTATTCACCTAAGATAATGAATAACATTATACAGGCTGTGAATAATAATTTTCCTACTAGATATATAATGGAACTTTAAGATAGCATGATCAATTAGTTAAACGCACTTTGACCTTGGGTTGATCATGGATATTATATGAGGGTGTTACATATATAACAAGGTCATTGGATTGTGGCAATTCACTGGCTTACGTAATATATTATATAATTGAGAGTTCAATTTCAGGTTTATAATGTTATGACTCTGAAACATATAATTATATGATTGGTTCTTTTGGTAAAGAATGGTCGCTTGCATATATTATTAGAGCTCATATTATATATGTCTTATTGGTTCCCTTACTAGCTTCGTGTAATTCTTTAACAGATGATATTTGATCGAGGTATTCTATGTAGCTTGAAATCTTAGACTCAGTGGAGAGAAAATCCGGATCACCTCCAATAGGGATATAGGCATTTTATGTACTAAAGGTAGAATGGGATTTTTGTTTTATTTAATTAACGAGATAAATATTTATTTAGAAAATAAGATTTGAAATTAAATTAATTGTATCTATCTTTTGAGATTGATACGAGATTAATTTGAATTTTGAAATATATAGACAAATTAATTTAAATATTTAGGTAATCTTATTCAAATAAATGTTTTAAATTTAAATATGGAGATTATCCTGTTTGAATTTGAATTGAACAAAATATTGTCCTTTGTGCTTAATTGTTGGCATTTTTTTTAAGGACGAGGGAAGAAAATATTTTCTATTAATTTGATTTTTATTTGGATGATAATTACATAATTGTTTAATTCAGGTAAAATTGCTATGATTTTATTTTGAATTTAAACTGGAGTTATGGAATATTATCCATGCTAATAAAATCAAAAAGATTTGTGGAGATTAAAATTTGAAAAAACAAATTTTTGATTCTCCCTGCCTCAAGGTTGGTGTTTTTTGAAACTTCACCAAGGATGAGAAAATCGCCCACCATAAGGAGAGGGAAGAGAAAAATCTTTTCTGGTTACCTATTCAAATTTGAAAACCACCTAGTAAATTCATATAAATAGGACTCTTAAGACTCCTATTTTTCTCAGCCTATAGAGTTTCAGATGAGTGACTTTATTATTATAATTTTCACTCATAATAATAAATTCTCAGAGAATTAGATGGTTGGAAGGAGACAAGCCAGATTGAGTACTGATTGAGGAACCAAGTGCCCACACACACCATTATCTAGAATTAGATAATAGTAGAGAAGACTTGTTAGTTGAAGCTTTCTTGGTTACATCCTCTGGCATTCATGGTGTTTTCCTCATAAGGTAATTAGCTTATTGAATGATTTATTGTATGTGGCAGTATAAGTTAATGTGATCTTTAGAAAAAAATTTTAAAATTCTGCTACACATTTTTTTTTCTAATTTTCCTACAAGTCCTTAATCCAACATTGGGCTTATATGTGAATAATTATATGTTGCAGACTATCAAATAATGTTAAGCCTAATTAAAAGTGATCTGCTAAGTTTTAAGTAATTTGGGCTTTAATGTATCTGATAGGATGTGTGCCATTAATATATAGAGACTTAAAGGATAATTTCTATTTTTATAATGGGTTAAAATAGAAATACCAAAAGATAACAAGAAATTATCTATGTATTGTGGTCATGGTCCTCAAATGCCACGAATCATTATTCATTCTTTTTTAACATCTTATCATTAGAGAGAGAACATAAAGAATACTAAAGGATTCTCTTAAAAAACGTGTTGATCTGGAAGGTCAACCACACAGTTCTAAAAAGTGATTAATTATTATTGATTCGGTATGCTTCCGTGTATTCTTTAATTGTTTATTGGTGATCCAACATGAATGTTCTTGGAATTTTAGGTGATGATTTTCACCAAAGGATTTTTCCTAACAGGAGAATCACAAATTTCTCAATACATTGTTGGTATATTGTCAATACTTTTGATCCGTTTGGATGGGTATCCATTTTTGAAAAATAGAAAATTTTCTGTTTTGAAAAATATAAAGTCGTTTGGATTTTTTTTTCCTAAAAGTGAAAAGTTATTTGGATAAATAAAAAATTTTATTTTTTAGAGAGAATTTTTTTTTTCATTTTTCAAAAATAAAAAATTTTTAAAGTTCAAGTATAAAAATTTAGGAAAATCCATTTTTTTAAAGTGAAAAATTTTTCAGTTTTAAAAAATGGATATACTAAACAAACAAAGTGTTTAATTTTAAGGGAATATTTTTTTAAAATAAGCAAAGTTTATTATTATTTAAAAAAAAAAAAGGGTGTTACGTATACAATCCTAAAGCACAGGACCTACAATAAAACAATATAAAGAAAGCTCAGCAAAACAAAAAATAAAAAATAAATAAATAAATAAATAAATGAAAGAGAGAGAGAGACAGAAAAGAAAAACAAATTAATAAATGTTCTCATTTTGTATCCTGTTACAAAATCTAAGATGATAATTTTTTAAAGAAGAAAGAACAGTTTTTAAGAAATAATTAAAATAAATAAATAAATTTTGTGATAAAGAGCATATTTATCAAATAAATAAAAAATTTACAGAAAAATAATGTTATTACGAGACTTTTGTTAATTTATTTTTCTTATTTTAATAAAATTAGAGATGGAGAATTTGATGGGGGGATGAGGAAGGACTTTGGTGATGCTATCTGTTCACTCTCAAGTCTCACCATCATTTATATCTAAAAAACGAGACTAATAAGATGTCAGAGAGCTAGGCAGGTAAGCTTTGGCGCCAGCGTCAGGCCAAGGTCTCCCGTGGGATCTGCACCTAGGTCGGGATAATGATTGAGATCGAGAATAGGCTTGGGTTGAGGTCAAGATAAGAGTGGTCGGGGTAGTGAGTAAAAAATAACAATTATATGTCTTTTTTGCTTTCAATGTCGGCAACTAATATACCTTTGCTTAAAAATAAATTATATACAAATATATACACGATTTGGTTCACAACACTTAATTTGTTCAGGAGTGTAAGATCTGTTTTTTATAATCTTTATTAGATTTAATTAATTAATCTAATTAATTAATTATCAAAAATAAGTAAATAAATAACATAAGTAATATTAACGAGATTTGGTTTTTCTACTCCTCGAGGCCACGTCTAAACGTTGAACTCTTCACTAATACTTAAAAGATTATAAGCACTAATGGACTTATGCAATCTAAAGACTCCCTCTTCGTTGTTGCCGCCGATCGTCTTGAATATTGTTAATGAACTCGTTCAGCAAGATCCCCTTGCAAGCATATGTTGAAATCCCTTCAACTGCTGTTGTCTCCTCCCGAAAACTTCAAATCTCTCTCCCGAAAGACGTAAATAATGTAAAAAGCTTCTAAATCACCAAGGACTCAAAATCACATGATCAAAACTCTTGCTCTCTGTACTAAGGACGAGTATTGTGAGTCCTAATATAGAACTTCAAAGATCTCCTTTAAAATCTCGGATTTATTTTGAATTTTGAATATGTTACAGATAATGTTACAACATCTGTTGTAACATCTCCAAAAATTCAAATTTCAAATATTCCGAATTTTAAATCATAGATATTCTTCAAATATTATCCAAAATACATCTGCACGTTTTTCCAAATAAAAATCGCAATATATATAGGCAAATCTTGGGTTTTTTGAAATCCTAATTTAAATAGAATTAAAAAATCCAATTTAAATTAGTTTATCATTTTTTCAGCTTTATTCATATCTTAACTAACTCCTCAAATCCAGATTTGCCGTGATTCTCTCAATCCCAATCGAAATCTACAACAAAACTCGATGTTACACCACATATTGTAACATCTCATAGCACATCTGGTACTTCACTGAATCTGTACAGATGTTGTAACATCTTGTAGCACATCTTGCAAAACTTGCATAAACACCTGCAAAATTTACATATACTTCTAATATTTCTGGTTTTACCTATATTGCCATAAATGTCAATATTAATAACCTAACAATCTTTCCCTTTGGCATTTTTGGCTTAAAATAAAAACCATAACATTATTTATAATTCTCTGAAAATTCAATGTTCCAACATCAGAGAACTACATCAAAGTAATGTTAATCAAAACCAGAAATTTGTAACCAAGTAAACCTAAACAAACTTAAATAAACCAACAAATCAAACTATTCCCTCTTAATCTGTACTCCCCCTTTTTGAATCAATAAATGCCAAAGTTCTTCATAAAAACAACTTGTAAAGAATAAACAATATCAATCACTTGAAGAGTCTTCTTGATCAGAATTTGGAGTAGTCTCACCACAAGCTTGAAGAACTCTTTCAATCTCCTTCTCTTGATGGGCAATGGCCTTCTTTTGTTCCTGCAAAAAGTGTAATTCAGCCTTCAGTAGCTGAACCATCATTTGATTTTTGCCTCTGCTTGTTTTTGGGACTAGTTGTTCCCCCTGCCAAAATGCTTCTGCTTATCCTCCATGAATATCCATCACATGTCTATATGACAGCAGCTTATTTGACACTTTCAAAGGTACAACAATGGATTGCATTGTATCCAAAGGTTGTTTGACATCCTTCTGTGTCATCAGCACTTCATAAATCAAAGAAGGGAATGGCAATTGTCCATGTTTCTTCTTGTTGTCAGCATAAGCAATAATTGTTTCAAATAGGGGTGGCAAAGTGTGTCAGCGAGTCGTGTTCATGTTGTGTCTGACACGTTTGTTGACATGAATACACTCGATACGAACACGACACGTTTAATAATCGTGTCAAAAATCACAACTTGAACACGACCCGTTAATAAACGGGTTGACACGACACGACACGTTTATGACCCGTTTATTAAATATGTCATAAACGTGTCGTGTCGTGTTGTGTCTGCTAAACCCTTAACGGGTCATAAACGTGTCGTGTATGCTAAACCCACTTACTAAAGGGTCATAAACGGGTCATTCAATCTGTTATTGACCCACTTAACTAACTTGTTATTGATCTATTTAATTAACCTATTATTGACCTATTTAACAAACCTATCATCAATTTTGACATTAAAAAAACTTATTAAATATCTAAATAACAATCAAATTAAGTTCACAATCAAGCTGCACTTAAATTTAGATCACAAAAGATAAATACAAAACTAAAAATATACATATAAAAACTAAAATACATATTTTATATTTAAATTTTGAATTTTAAATTTTTAAACTTTAAAAATTTATATAATATATATTAAAAATTATAAATGGGTAATTCATGGGTCGTGTTCATGTTAACCCATATATGACTCATTTATTAAACGGGTTATTTCGTGTCAATTGCGGGTTGGTGGGTTCGTGCGGGTTCAACCCTTTATTTAATCATGTTTGACGGGTTCAACCCGTTTTGACCCAAACCCATTTAAAGAAAACCCAAACCCTCTAACTTCGTGCAGGTTTCGTGTCGTGTTGTCGTGTCGTGACCCAAATTACCAGCCCTAATTTCAAAAATGTGCTTTGCCATATCGAACTCCCTCTGTGTCCCTATTGCATGAAGCAAAACACACATGTCTCTAGTGACTGTGGCAGTGTGTTTTGTTGGTAGCCAATTTGTTACTATAATTTTGTGTAAAATTGAAAATTTCACAGTCAAATTAGAAGCAGACAAACATTGACGACCTGTCCATTTGGTTTTCTTCCCTCCGATTAATATAGCCATTACAGTGTTCATATTAACCTCCTGATCTAGTTGTCTTGGCTTGTAAGAAACACTTTCTGGTAGATCATAAAAATCTCTTATGTCATCTAGAGAAAAACTAAAAATATGGCCTCTAACATAAGTCTTCAAAAACTTGGCTGAGGACGAGTTACTAATGTCAAATGACAAATTAGCATAAAACTCGTGTACTAGCCCACCAGTAAAGTTCTTGGCACGAGACACAGTACCAAATAGGCCAAGATTTGTCAAAAACTAAGAAACACCTACTTGCTCATGACTTTTTTCATCAATTAATCTCTTACACAAAAACTTTCTTGTGGACACTGACTTCCAGATATCCTGACTCTACTCAGTGTAAAATTTAAGAGAGAATGCTCTAGACACAACATACCGATTAGATTAAGTTATTAATTCACTCTCTTGACCCTTCTGTGCATCATCAGACTCGGATTTACTAGGACTTCCTTGCTGAGGTCGGCCTTCATCCTTTTTACTTGAAATATCTATGGGTGGTTGACACGGGGGATCACTATTCTCCACAACTTTTTCTTTATTCTTGTCCCTAGAGGAAGATGGACCAGCTTGAACATCTTGAATATCGTCATCTTGGTCTTTAGAGTCTTCGTCTGTTGATGTTGATGTTGATGGTGTGCTAGTGGATAGAGCTTCCATTAACTATGAAACATCAACTCTCTCCTCGGGTACATTTGTGCTTGGAGTCGAAAAATCAAACCTTTCTTCAAACCCTCCTTTGTAGATTGTCAAACTACTAGATAAGGGTGGAAGAACAGCAATCGGTACAGGGTTTATCCTTGGTTCATCCTCTGTACATTGCCATTTTTCTTTTCTTTAAGAGGAGGCAGATTCTTTCACCAGCGCCTTCCTCTTTTTCAAACTTGAACCTCCCCTTGTTCTCACCATTGTCGAATCTGCAGAGAAGAACTAAGCCAAACCAGAGAAACAAAAAAAAAAAAAAAAAAGGAAACAGAGAATTGAACGATTTTCTGAAATTTGAAAATAGGATTTAGTTCGAAAGGGGCAAAAACTCTCACGGATTTATAGGCACAAAGAATAACTGAAGATATCGTGAATGAAATTCGAAAACCGTGAATATAGCTTTCCTAAATTTAAACAAATTCAAAACAACATGTAGCACCCTTCTGTAACCAATTGATATGACTTTAAAACTGGATGTTATAGAAAATGTTGCAACATGTCTTATAACATCGTATTTTTTTTTATATATAAAATGATGTACCACATGCAACACATGAATGTAAAGGATATCACATGGACTATAACTTTCAAAAATATCAAATCATTATGTTATTGTAGAATTTCAACTCAACTGTTAAAACAATCAACATCTCAGTCCTCGTGTGTGTATAAATTGTCACTCTGATGTAATCACCACATAAATAAGTTTATACATACTCGTGATATGAGACTTCCATAAGCTTACTTTTTGCTACCACTCTTCACTACTGTCAGCTACATAGCATCTCAAATCATTAGGACTTTTTCGGTATAATGTAAGGCTGTGGTTTAGGTAGGATATAGGATATTAATGTGGCTAACTACACCCATAAATTTTGAAACCACTCATGGATTGTTACAAATTGCATTTTTTTTCAAATTCTTGAGATTAACTTTTACTTTCCCTTTTTGCATTTTTTATTCATCCCCCTTTTTTTTCGACATATATATATTTTCCTTTTCAATTTGTCAAGGGATGTATTTTTTTTTTCCTCACACTTTTACTTTTTCACCTTCAACATAACAGACCTTTACTGATTATAATCCAAGAGAGACCAAACATGTAGATGGGTGATGATCAAGATTATGAAAAGATATGTATGGCTTGGTTACATGTGGGTGACAAAAGAAGGATAAATGATAGGCTCAAAGGGGTGAACTATGGATATACAATATATAGGTAGGCTTGAAAAGCTCAAACGATTCAAAGATAGCCTAAATCATATCCTAAATACTATGCAACCTGGGATTTCGCCTCGAGTGATAGACAAAAATAAGTTCTAGAATTCTATTAAGTCACCAAGTTTGCATAAAAGTTCTCCATACATGCAAAAAGTCAAGAGATCCAATTTTATGTGTTTGAGAAACAAGAATGATAGATATGATTATTCCAACATAAGAGTCAAGCACACATAATAACACGACTTTTATCAATTTTTCAAGAGTTATAGTTAGTTCTATCCAATGCAGTTATGAACATAGTAGAATTACGTAATGCAAAACTAAATGCAAACCTAAATGTAATGCAAAGCAGATAATCACATAGTGTAAACCCCTAAGGATTTTCTAAAAGTCACAAATTGAGCTGAATTAAGTGCTTTTGTAAAGATATCAGCTAATTGTTTTGATGTTGCAACATGCTCTAGCACAGCCATTTTGCTTTCAACCAATTCTCTAATGAAGTGATGCCTAATGTCAATATGTTTAGTCTTAGAGTGTTGAACAGGATTTTAGGTATATTTATAGCACTAGAGTTATCACAGTAAATAACCAAAGTATCCTGTACAATACCATAGTCTTCAAGCATTTGCTTCATCCAAAATAATTGTGTACAACAACTACCTGTAGTAATATACTCAACCTCTGCAGTTGATAAAGAGATTGAGTTTTGTTTCTTGCTGTACAATGAAACGAGATTGTTCCCTAAGTAGAAACAGCCTCCAGAGGTGCTTTTTCGATCATCAACATTACCTGCCCAATCAGCATCATTGTATCTTGCAAGACTTGAATTTGTATCATTAATGTACCAAATACCATAATCAGTTGTCCCACTCACATATTTGATAATCCTTTTGACCTCAGTTAAATGAGACTCCTTAGGATTAGATTGATATCTAGCACAAACTCGAACACTAAAACAAATATCTGGTCTACTTGCAGTTAGGTATAGAAGGCTTCCAATCATACTCCTATATAAACTAGGATCAACTGACACACCTTTTTCGTCCTTTGTCAATTTGACATTTGATCCCATGGGTGTACTCATGTGCTTGGCCTTTTCTAAACCAAATTTCTTAACTAAGTTTTTAGCATACTTACTTTGTGTAATAAAAATCCCATCTTTAAGTTGCTTCACTTGTAGTCCTAAGAAATAGTTTAGTTCACCAAACATACTCATTTCAAATTCATTCTTCATTTGATCAACAAATTCTTCTATTTTTGATTCAAAGGAAGATCCAAAGACTATATCATCAACATAGATTTGTGCTATAATAATCTAGGATTTAAAAGTCTTAATGAACAAAGTCTTATCAACTCCCCCTTTCTTGTATCCCTTCTCCAAAAGAAACTTTGTCAATCTCTCATACCATACTCTAGAAGCTTGTTTTATTTCATATAAAGCCTTTTTCAATTTGTAGACATAATCAGGGTGATGTGAATCCTCAAAGCCTTTAGATTGCTCAACATATGCTTCCTCATTTAGAATTCTATTTAGCAAGGCACTCTTAACATCCATTTGATACAATTTGAAACCTAGCAAGCAGGCTATACCTAGAAGCAACCTAATCGATTCAAGCCTAGCTACGGGTGCAAAGGTTTCGTCAAAGTCTACACCTTCTACTTGAGTGTATCCTTGAGCAACTAGTCTAGTCTTATTCCTAGTGATGTTCCCAAACTCATCAGTTTTATTCTTGAATATCCACTTGATTCCTATCACATTCGAATCTTTAGGTCTAGGTACTAAGGTCTACATATCATTCCGGACAAACTGCTCTAACTCTTCTTGCATGGCTCAAATCCAGTATTCATCTAATAAAGTTTCCTTGACATTTTTGGGTTCAATTTTAGAGGTATAGCAAACAAACCTGAGCATCTCACAGTAATTCAACCTTTGTTTTTCTCTAGTACGCCTTCCTTCATAAAGTCCACCTATTACCTCATCAAGAGGATGATTTTTCTGCACTCTAGTAGATGGCTCTGGTCTGTTTGGTTCGATTATACCTTGACTGAACCTTTCTGATTTTGCAGTTACATCATTTGTTGATGTGATAGTAGATGTTGCAACATCAGTTGATGTATCAGGAGATATTGTAACATCATCTGGAACTAAGTTTTCTGGTGGCAAGTCAACAGCATTGGAACTTGTTTCTTGTGATACTAGATTTTCATCTTCATCAATAAGGCTGACAATCTCTCTTTCCTTGGAAAATTCTGCAAAATCTTTAAAATCATCAAAACCAACATTTGCAGATTCCATAATAGTATGTGTTCTGAGGTTATACATATGGTTTGCATGACTATTGGTTAAATATCCAAGAGAAATACCTTCATCACTCTTTGCATCAAATTTACCTAAATGTTCAAGATCATTTAAGATGTAACAAACACAACTAAACACATGAAAGTAACTAAGATTCGATTTCTTACATTTCCAAATTTCATAGGGGGTTTTGGTTGTACCTGGTCTTATATACACACGGTTGATTGTGTAACATGCAGTATTGACAGCCTCTGCCCATAGTCGAAAAGCTAGTTTTTTAGAATTCAACATAACCCGTGCCATCTTTTGAAGTGTCCTATTTTTTCTCTCAACCACACCATTTTATTGTAGTGTTTTGGAAGTAGAAAATTCATGTGCAATCCTTGGTTCATTGCAAAAGTTAGCAAAAATAACATTCCCAAATTCTTTACTATGATCACTTTTAATTCTTACTATTTTACTAATATTACTGTCTTTTTCAGTTCTTAGTTTCATGCACAATACTTTAAAAACTTCAAATATATTAGATTTGTCTCTAATAAATCTTACCCAAGTGAACCTGGAGTAATCATCTACACAGACAAAAACAAACCTTTTACCTGCTATACTTCCTACCTGCATGGCTCCCATCAGATCCATATGAAGAAGTTCCAAAACCCGAGTTGTGTTGATGTGCTGCAACACTTTATGAGTTACCTTTACTTGTTTCCCGAGTTGACAAGGTCCACAAATTCCAGGTTCTCTTTTTCCCAGCTTTAGAATTCCACGAACAGCTCCTATACCCACAATCTTTGACAAATTTTAATAGTTTAAATGACCTAGTTTTTGATGCCACAGATCAACATCATTTACTACAGTTTTATAGCATGTGAGAGGATGATGTAACATGTAGCAATTATCTAAAGATCTGGATCTTATCAAAACACACTTGTTAGATTTGTCATATACACGATATTCATCTTTTGTAAAACTTACAAACAGGTTCTGATCATAAAGTTGGCTGATACTAATCAGATTTGCTTGAAGCTCTTCAACCAAAAGTACATCTTTTAGTCTTGGCAGTCCTTCCACATTAAGAGTTCCTTTCCCTAGTATGCAGCCTTTGATTCCATCTCCATGGGTGACATGACCGAGAGCACATTTCTGAAAATTCTTCAAAACTGCTTTGTTACCTGTCATATGTCTGGAACAACCACTATCAAAATACTAAGAATTAGTAGTACCTGTTTTAAGAAAAGTATAAGTAGTATAACACCTTAAATCAGATTTCCTTATCTAGATTTTTCTAGTGGAATTATCTTTCAAATCAATCTTAATTTTTGGTGTTCTTTTAGGATGTGAAACTTTCAAAGGTCTAATAATCATACCTCTTTTTAAAGCATTTTGATACTTATAATATCTAAGTCTTATATGTCCAGGTATGCTATAGTAATGACAAATAGGAATAAATCTCTTAAGCTTAGCCCTTAGATGCACAAGTCTAGAATTTTTACTTGGTTTGGATTCAAGAACCGAAGTTGATGTTTCTTTCACAAACACAGTTTTGGATGAAGAAGCTTCACTTGTATAGCCTAGGCCATGATGATCTCCACAAGATTTACCAATTGACAGGATGTGATTGAGTTTGCCTGTTCTAGAATTAAGCATCTTTAAGGACTTTTGAGTTTTCTCCAATTTGAATCAAACCTCCTAAAGATTTTTATCTTTTTCAGTCACTTGGATTTCATAATTAGCCACGAATTCCTTCAAGGAATCTCTCTCCTTGACTAACTCAGACACTCGATCTTCCAATTTCTTATTTAACTTGCACCATTGAATCCACTTGAAATACATCTTCTCATAGGCCTTCTCGATTTCATTATCACTAAGTTCTTCATCACCACTACTGCATTCAGAGTCAGAATAGTACATACCATAAGTCTCAACAGATGTGTCAGCAAATGTTACAACATGTGTTGACACATCAGCCAAGTTGTTTACAGGTCTGGTTTCTGTGCAAACATTGAGATCAACATGATTGATTACATTATCTTCACATTTCTCTTGATTTCCTTCAGATTCATTATCACTCCAAGTTGTTTTCAGAGACTTTCCCTTTTTCTTAAGGGTGTTAGCATACTCTGCTTGAATATGACCAAAACCTTCACATTCACGACATTAAATCCTTTTATTTTTGTTCTTCTGGTCTGAAGTATTGGCCACGGTCTTCTCCTTCTTAAAAACAAACTTCCTTGGTTTTTGTCCCTTATTACGGTTTCTCATCTTTTTCCACATCTTGTTGAAATTTTTTGTAAGCAGGGCAAGGGACTCCTTCATGTTAGCCTCATCAGTATCAGCTTCATCTTCATTATTGGAGTCCTGAACTTTGGCTTGCAGAACAATACTCTTATCTTTTTTGTTTTGCTTCAGGTTCATCTCAAACGTTTGCAAAGACCCGATCAGTTCATCAAGTCTCATGGTGCTAACATCTCTAGCTTTCTTAATGGTCGTGACTTTATAAGCAAATCTATCTGGTAAAGATCTCAAAGTTTTCTTCACCAGTTTTGTTTCAGAATATTTTTCACCTAGAGCAAATGCTTCATTTTCTATATCACACAAGTTGGCATTGAAATCGGCAATAATCTCACTTTCAAACATCCTGAGATTTTCAAACTAAGAAGCCAAAATTTGCAGTTTTGACATCTTCACAGTAGTGGTTCCTTCATAGGCAACCTCAAATATTGACCATGCCTCCTTAGCCGTCTTACATGTAGAGATGAGTTTGAATTGATTGGCATCTACGGCATTAAAGATTGCATTCAAAGCCTTTGAATTGTTGTTCACCAATTTGTCCTCATCACTTGACCAGATTTCTTCAGGTTTGAGGGTTATCTTGCCCTCATCATCCTTAGTAGTGAGGTGTGTCCAGCCAGTCAAAACTGCACGCCAAGCTTTTTCATCAAGAGCCTTGATAAATGCCTTCATATGTGCCTTCCAGTAAGGATAATTTGTTCCATCCAAAAATGGTGTTCATGAAACAGATCCTCCTTCTCGCAGAAGGTCCATGCCTGCAAAACAGATCAATTCCCAAAATCTAACTAAAAAGATATTAGTTACCTGCTCTGATACCAATTGTAAGATTCGTTTTTTATAATATTTATCAGATTTAATTAATTAATCCAATTAATTAATTACCAAAAGCAAGTAAATAAATAACACATGCAATTTTAACGAGGTTCGGTTTCCCTACTCCTCGAGGCCATGCCCAGACATTGAACTCTTTACTAACACTCAAAAGATTACAAGCACTAATGGACTTATGCAATCTAAAGACTCCCTCTTCGTTGTTGCCGCCGGTTATCTTGAATCCTATTAATGAACTCGTTCAGCAAGATCCCCTTGCAAGCATATGTTGAAATCCCTTCAACTGTTGTTGTCTCCTCCCAAAGACTTCAAATCTCTCTTCTGAAAGACGTAAATAATGTAGAAAGCTTCTAAATCATCAAGGACTCAAAATCACACGATCAAAACTCTTGCTCTCTGTACGTAGAATGAGTATTGTGAGTCCTTATATAGAACTTTAAAGATCTCCTTCAAAATCTCGGATTTATTTTGAATTTTGAAGATGTTATAGATAATGTTGTAACATCTGTTGTAACATCTCCAAAAATTCAAATTTCAAATATTCCAAAATTTAAATCACAGATATTCTTCAAATATTATCTAAAATACATCTGCACATTTTTCCAAATAAAAATTGCAATATGTATAGGCAAATCTTAGGTTTTTTGAAATCCTAATTTAAATATGATTAGAAAATCTACTTTAAATTAGTTTATCATTTTTTCAACTTTATCCATATCTTAACTAACTCTCCAAATCCAGATTTGCTATGATTCTCTCAATCCTAATCGAAATCTGCAATAAAACTCGATGTTACACCACATATTGTAACATCTTGTAACACATCTGGTACTTCACTGAATCTGTGCAGATGTTGTAATATCTTGTAACACATCATATAGCACATCTTATAAAACTTACATAAACACCTGCAAAACCTGCATATACTTCTAATATTTCTGGTTTTACCTATATTGTCATAAATGTCAATATTAATAACCTAACAAGGACAAATATCCAAAACAACGTTGTCGCTTCACATGGCAGGTCATTACTCTGAGAACCGAGAACCACACAGTTTTGTTGTGCCACATTATCAAGAACTGTCAAATATTAAAGGAAAACTTACACGTGTATTGTTAGATTAGTATCATAGATATGGTCGATTTTTAAAATTTAATAATCTCTGAAACGTAATTTTCGTAAACATTTTGAGATTGGAGAAGAATCATTTCAAGTATAAACTACTTTTCATCTTTTCAATGATATATTTCTAGAGTTTTTTTTTTAATAAATTAAAGTTACACTGGAGATCCAAGTTAATATTAAGAATCAATTTCCTAATTTTATATCACCAAGATCAAAAAAAACGTAGAAGGAAAAAAATAATTACAAACAAACAAAACTATTATATAAGTTCCCTTTAACATGAGACTACGTCTCCTTCCGGTCACTGTGTTGATTTACTAGGATGATCAAGAAATTTACAAGAAAAATAATACTCTTTCAAAACATTTTGGATTTCTATCTAACGTCTTTTTTAATAACCCTACTACAACACTCTATTCATAAAGAAAAACTAAGATAACTGAAATTACAGGTGCAAAATCTCAAAATACTATTTAATAAAACAATTCTAAAAACCTAGATCAATCTGCATACCGTCTCTATGTTGGATGTTTTTTTTTTTTTTAAGGGCATTATTAAAATACTCTTTCATAAAACAACTCTCAAAAACTAGATCCATCTGCCTATTGTCTCTATGTAGGGTATTTCTTTGTAGGGAGTTAATTAGGTTCTAGGGTATATCGTATGTGTGCATGGGACCTTCTTTCAATGCTGGAAAAGACTGGACAACTGTGCCATCCCGGCCGTGTGCAAAGCATAGTCGACAACTCACGACAGGTTTCAATATTGCCTTCCCGTCCACCAATCCATAAGGTAACTTTCCATTTGTTCCTTCGTATTCCATTTCCAAATGCCAATTATAATAGACGAAAAAAAAATCCTTTCTGTACATATGGAATAATTAAGGGATACGCCATGAAATCAAGAAGTGAATTGATTTTTATTACAAAATTAAAAAGGCTTGTAAAAAATATAATAACAATAAAATCATAAATTAATTTAAACATACTTTTAATTTCTCTCTCTCTTCCCCATCACCCTCCCTCTCTTCCTTCCCAACCACGTGACTTTCTCTCTCTCTTTCTCCGCTCCCCCAACCCACTCAGCCCTTGCTCTCTCTCTCTGTAACAACCGGGAAAATTCACATTTTTTCATAAAATAATTACACAATGAATTTAAGCGTTAAAATGTGAAATTAAGTGATTTAATATTGTTTAGAATTAAATAAAGTGTTCTAACAATATTAAAGGATGAAAAATGAGTAATAGTGATATTATGTGTGTGCACGCGTGTGCCACTCACAGTATCAAGAAGTAGGTCAAGATGATATTTTCTTGACATAAAACTGATAAATTTGGGTTCAGCACTCCGAAATTAGTGAGGATAGCCTATCAGCACGCTCAAATTTGATAATTGAGCACAAGGGTAATTTTTGACCGAAAATTCACAGTATCGGAAATTGGTCAAAATGACCTCAGATGAAAATAAAACTGATATATTTGGATTCAGGACGCCGAAATTAGTCAAGATAGCCCGTGTTGAAATTTTGGGCGAAAAAGTATATAAAGAGCGGGAAAAAGTGGAATTGCCTCATTTGCCCGTGTGTACTCTCTCTCATCACTTCTCTTTCTCTCTCTACCCCCATTGATGAATAGTAACCGACCACCGGAAACGGTGTCCGTTTTCGACACCGCCGACACCGTTGGAAAGCTCTCGCCGAGCTGAGTTCAACGGTGTGCCGAGTCGACGGAACCGACGCCGGAGGAGAGCGCACGCGCCGCCCGAAGCCGCCGGTCACCGGAAATTTCGATCGCCGATATCTTCGCCGTCCGACGTCCGATCAAGCTGAAACCGGTCTCAAAAGACTCGTGGTGAAGAGTACTACAAAACCCAGGTGGTGGATCGCCTCAACACCGGCGGAATCGCGCCGCCCGAGCTTCGGAAAAATCCGACGAAACGCCGCCGTGGAGCCGCCGTCGAAACCGCCGATTCCGGCGGAGTTGAAGCACGCCGTCGGTACAGAAATGGTCGCCGTGATGAGGGGAGCAAAAGCCCTCAATCAATTTCGGGGAAAAAGTCCGGCACGGCGGAGCTCCACCGCCGCCGCCGTGGCCGTGACTTTCGGGGGCATTTTCCGGCGATTGGGGCCTCCAAATGTGAAATTGAGGCTACCAATGGATTCCTCTCGTCGAGATCTTCAAAATGGACTACCCACTTGCCACCGTCGCCGCCGCCGCCGCCGGTCAACGCAGGTCAACGGCCGGTCAACGGCTGGTCAACGCCGGTCAACGGCGACCGTTGACCGAAAATGTAAGTTTGGCCCGTTAGCCTATTTTCGACGTTCCGGACGCATCCGCGGAGTCGGATTTGCAAGACGGGACCTCAAAGATGAAGAACGAGGAATTAGGGTTTATGCCGTCGAGACCGGACTGCAATTCGGTATAAATCCCGACCCCTTTACGTTCCACCATTAAATTATTTGGGATTATTATATGATTTTATGATTTTTAGTATGAAAATTATGGAAAAAGAATGTATATAAAAAGAAGAAAATGACTGTAACGGAGAAAAAGAAAAATATGTGATAATGTAACGATTTTACGTAAACGGTATGAGTTTTACGTAAAATCTAGGCCTCTGGTATAGTACGTGATAGAATTAGATTAGGATAGATGGTTTTCAGGCGTTTCCTAAACGCTGGAACCTCAAAAATTAAGGGGAAACTCTGCCGAAATTTCTAAAAAATGACACCAGGGGTAATATGGGAAACGAGGGGTAAAAATATGATCGGGAAGGGAACCCGAGCCCCCTCGAGGAATTAAGGTAAGGAAAAAAGAATGGGTAAGGTACGATTAGTAAACCGACCCTTCGAAACCCTAGAACGCAAGAAAAATATGAAACTGACTCTTAGGTTCGAATAGTACTTCCCGAGGGCCGGGAATGTGAAAATTGGTAAAATGATAAGAATTGATCCGGGAAAGGTCCGATAAGATTTAGAAAGTTAATTAGATGATTTTGGGTTTAGAAAATCCAGCCTAAGTATGAAAATGGAAATATTTTGGTTAAACGACCCATCAGGGGCAAAATGGTCATTTTGCCCAAAGATTCTCAAATTATGGGAAAAGAGCCCCAATGACCTCGGAATAGGTGAATGAAGTTTGTAAAAGTCAAAATTGAGGTTTAAGTTATGAAAAATCATGTCAAGGGCAAAATTGTAATTTTGTCAAAAGTTAGGGGTAAAATTGTAATTTTTCAAAAAGTTGGAGAAAAATTCGAAAAGGGCCATTAAGGTTTAGAAAGCTGTCATAAGGATATAATTAAGAATTATAAGATCAGATTTAAGCTTTTTAATAAAATAAAAGCTATAAATGAAAATGTGATTAACGGACAAAATTTGTCTGTAGGAACCCAATCCAGAAGCGACAAAGGACGTCTATGGATTCCAAGAAAAGGATAAGCACGCTATGAGTAAGTTCAGACATTTACCCGTCTGCAACTATGAACAAGCTTATAGTATTATATGTTTTGTATGTATATGCCATGATGTGATTTATGATGATGCTATAGTAAATGCTATAGCAATGCTATGATGATGTTAAGAGATATGTTTTAATAATTAATTTATAAAAATATATATATAAATATATGTATATATTGAATTTACGAAGGAAAGGTATCATAAAAGCTTTATGAGAGTAACGATGTGATAAAGAGGGATAAAGGAATGGGAAGAGTAAGAATGAGAATATTATGATAGAATGCATAGGAAAGAGATAAGATATGAAAGGAAAGAATAGGTGTTTATGAAAAGTTTTATGGAAATTAAGTTATGATTGATAGAGCAATTATGATCGGTGAGGAAAAGAATTTAGAAATGGATGTTTTACGAGGACGAAAGAATAGATATTTTATGAAAAATGATATGAAAGCAAAGAGTTAGACAAGAAAGAAAAACAATGATAGGTTATGATAAAAGGTATGATGAATGTTTTATGAAAAATGATATGAAAGCAAAGAGTTAGACAAGAAAGAAAAACAATGATAGGTTATGATGAAAGGTATGATGAAAGGATTAGAACATAACGATAAGATGTGATTGATGGAATAGAACGATAGGCTATGATCGATGGGCTATGATTGATGAATGATGCAAATGATAAGACGAACCAAGAATAATTGTCTACACGTAACAAAACATGTTTTTTGTTTGTTATGATGTGATGTGAGGTGATGTGATGTTATATAAGTAATATGTGCTATATGTGTTATGTTTTTGAAAGAAAAAGATGTTCAACGAGAAATCAATATAAGAAAAATAAAAGCCTACAAGATAATAAGACTGAAAACTTAAGTTGTTGGCGTACCGGTCTCCCTACAAGGTCGAGACTTCCGGTCTATATCCTCCGCGTAGATGTGGCGCTACCCCGAAGGTGCGGTAGATTATAGGATGGACCAACCCCGAAGGTGCGGTTTTTATGTGACTGTGAGGTAGGTTGGTGGGTCGCTCCCCCTCCTCCCACTGTCTGCGCGCAACTAGGTACGTCCAACAACGGGCCCAACCAAAGGAAAGTGGAAAGAAAACAAACGAAAGAAGAGTGAAAAGAAAAGAAAAGAAAAGAAAAGAAAAGAAAAGAAAGGAAAAGAGAAGAAAAGAAAAGAAAAGAAAAGAAAGGAAAAGAGAAGAAAAGAAAAGAAAGGAAAAGAGCGTGAAAAGAAAAGAAAGGAGAGTGCGTGAAAAGAAAAGAAAAGAAAAGAGCGTGAAAAGAAAAAAAAAAAAAAAAAGAGAGTGCGTGAGAAAAAAAAAACAAGGAAAAAGAGAGTGGAAAGAAAAGAAAAAAAAATGATACGAAAAGAAAAGAAAAGAAACGAACGATATGAAAGAACAACACAATGAAATCAATGAAAAAATAATAAAACGAAATTAAAAGAACATGATAGAATTATATATGTGATGTGATGTGTTTGATGTTATATGTATGGAATGACACGTTTTTACGTGATGTTGTGCTAGTGTATATGTTACTAGCTTTAAGATATGAAATGTTAGGAGATGATGATGAAGCGATAGAAAAGTTATAAAGGTTTAGAACAGAAAGTTAAGAAATGATAGGAATGAAAAGCAAAGAAATGAAAAGATTGGATTAGAATGATAAGAGATGATCGATAGAATGATAAGAACGATGAACGAAGAGATAAACGAGCATGATGAAGCTCATATTTTATGTTATGTTTTGAGGATATGTATAAATGATGTATATGGTGTGTATATACGTGATGACATATATTCTAGTAATAATATATATTACTAGTATTTATAAGTTAATGAATGTATGTTTGAACTTACTGAGCATCTAGCTCATTAGTTGTTTATATGTTGCAGGTAAGCAACGTGTTTATTTAAAGTAATATGATGGACAACGGACGGATCTGCACGTGCCAAGGGACTGGGCGAGGGTATGGTACTACCATGAGTCTTTCGCTGAGCGTTCAAAAAGGAAGATGAAAGAAAGAAAGAAAGTTATGAAATATGTGTTATAAGAGTATGATAAAGATAGGTATAGTATGTAAGTTAAAAAAAAAAAAAAAATTTTGCTATAGAAATTGCTTCCGCTATAAGATGAGAACGTTAAGAATGGAAAGTTAAGTTAAGTAAGAGGATGACGACCCACGAGGTTCCAGCCATCGCGGTCGGCGTCAGAGCTCGACTGGTTGGTATGGTAACGTACGTGGGGGGGTCGCCACACTCTCTCTCTCTCTCTCTCTCTTCGATTAACGTCGGCATCCCTGTGCCCAGACCAGCGACGACGCCGGTTTGCCATCTTGTCGCATTTAGCGGCACAATCGAAGCTGCCAACTAGCCGCCGTTGACACCACCCCACGGAGATCGCCAGATGGAAAACACGACGAAGGAGAGGAGTTGCGAGATTGCCGATGCTGTTAGAGCTTGATTGGCTATCAACGATGTCGGCAGTTTCGGCGAGGAAGAGAGAGAACTCCAGCATCGCGATCTGCAGGCATCGCAGCTTTCGGGTCACCGGAATCGCACCTCCGAAGACAACACACTCTATGGCGAGCAGCTTCGCAGACATTCAGGTGATTGACCTCGCCATCCTCCATGTGCTGATCACCGCCATCGGCCGTCGAATGGGGATGAAGACAGAGAGAGGAGAGAAAACAGTAATTTTAAATTATATATTAAAATAAATTAAAAATAAATATTTATAATGTTATGAATATTTTCTACATAGTAAAAACCAACTCAAGTCATGATTTCATCACATTTCTCAGAAGTTCCTTATATATTTTGTTTCAGTCATCCTTGAGCGACCCATGTAAGTTATCAACAGTCAAGTATCGTCATTATATAACATGGTTATGAACAACAAAAGTCCCTTTGTTGTGTTACAAAGCTTGTTCTGCTTGTTCTGTTTCAAAGTTTTGTGCCTTTGAAAGTAAGCATAAGTTTTTTTTTTTTTCTTTTTTTCGAAATAAATCTTATAAATTAGTCATGGATGTGCACTTGTATGCCCTAACTTAGTCTAACGTATTGAAAATTCTTAAAAATGCCTCTCTTTAAATCTCCACCATCGAAATTGGACTAGTACCAACAGATTTTAACTTTCTAAACGAAATAAAGCTAGCCCAGAAAATAAAAGAGAAATCACACAGAGATCAAGAGGAGCAAAATTTCTATTCCATTCGACCATTGTCAAGCTGCCCAAACGTATTTCGAAAATGTTGTACCCCATTTTGAATATTTTGATATTGAAACTTAAATTTTGGGTAACACAATAAGACATAATAAACCTTTCTATGGTCACAATTTTCTGTAAAAAATTTTGTTTCTATACCCATCAGCAGAGAGAAACATAGCCAAAAACAGAGTATGTTATGAAGAGTAACTGGATGAAATTTTTCTTCTGAATCTCTGATTATTAAGATCATGATACCATCGAGTACTATGGAAAAAATCTACATTTTAATCGAATGACTGAAGAAAAATAGTGAAAAATCTATACTGGAAATTATTTTAATTCAGTCTACCTGCATAGAAATATTAATAGTAACTCAAGAGTAAAGAAGACAACGTGATCATTCAGGAGGTTTCATAAATTAAGTTACAGGCTCAACAAGCAATTCGCGGTGGATAGATAATCCTCCAAAAAAACTGAAAATGGCGAAAGTAAATAAATAACATCACACTGATACTTGAGTACAAACGAAGAGCAAATAGTGTTCTAATTGAATACAGAGGAAATCAGATTTGAGTACTTTAGACAAATTCAGTTATTTAGTTACCTGCAAATATAAAGTGAAATATAAGAACGTTATTTTCTTAAACAGTAAATAGAATAACTAGTATGTAAATAGTTTGAAGAAATTATAAATTTGTACAATGTTATTGTTTATCGAAGTACATGAACAACTTACTCATGATCTTCGGCTTTCTTACTTGTCAAAGAAGTAGTGGCTCCCTCTGACGTTGCACTTAATAAACAGAAAAGGTGAAAGAAACAATAATATAAGTACTTGTATGCATGAAAAATATATACATGTGTGTGTGGGTGTGTGTGTATACACAATCACACCTGAGAAAAAGTATTTTAAAGTAGACATGATCACTATAAAGGCATGCTATAAGCAATTATTTAGTGATCTTCAGTTGCTCTTGCCTCTTAATAAGCACAGAAAACGTGAGAGTAATGAATATATATGTAAATATATTTTGAGAACTTTATAATAGCATTTTGATGTAGATGCAAGTATATATGCAGGCATGTTAGCAACTCACTCATGATCTTCCCTTGTAGCAGTAGCTCCAGAAGTACTACCTCCCTCGTTTTCTCTTAACATAGAATTGTACAATCTATAAATGCACACATGAAAAGAATTTGAAGAAAATTTTATAATATTCTTTATTTATAAAATATTTAATAATATGTAAGCAACTTACTCTTCCGTCGCAGTACTCCTGGACGTACTAGCTTCTTTTTGCTCTTCTTTGATTTCTGTTTACATGATTGTATTGGAGACTGGTAAATATATATATATATATGTATATATATGCATGTATGGTAGCCACGATAGGATAAGATATTTCTTTATAAATTCAGAAGGAAACAATATGATTATGTTTAAATCTTTGACAAAGTTAAAAGAGAAAAAAAAAAAGTAGCAAGTCACTAAAATTGGGGAGTACCGGCTGAGGACTTACTTTGCATCGACTCTTGTAGGAAACTGAGGACATCAGTCAGGCTGGCCCAGTTTGTTTGTCCTTCCTTGTCTCTGTAACTGAACCAAACTTGTGGAACGTGGAAAACAGTTTGAAAATCTTGAAACGCCAAGAAATCCAGTGGCATTAAGTCAAATTCAAGGATTTTAAGCTTCGTCAGATGTTGTAATCCAGAAGGCACATCTGTCATTTCCGGACAAGGACCGATGTATAGTTCTTCCAGCATAGGCAATGCAGTTTCCACTATTATCAATGACTGCAGTCTTCTCAAGTTTTCGAGGTTGAGCTTCCTGAGTTTTGGAAACATTCCTTCCTTGAAGCAAAGTTGCTCACCAACATATGCATTCTGACGGAACTCAAGCTGCAAAAGATTATGCATATTCTGAAGGACTTGAAGCGTATCATCTTCTAACATTGAATACGTAAGCCTTAGTTTGACTAGAGTACTTCGAAGTTGTGTAAACCATTCTGGTAACTTCTTTAGACGCCCTTGTATGTTAATATTCCGAAGAAACTGAGGGGGTGATGACATGCACTCTAAATCAACAACCTCATTTTCACCTGCTGAGCCTACAATTAGAGACTCAAGCAGTTCCATCTTCTCAATACAGCCACACAGAGACCTCCAGTCTTCTATCCTCACCCTAAAAATTCCCAGCGTCCTTAACTGTGTCAAGTTGCTCAGCTCTTTGAACAGATCGCCAACTCCTTTATGGTCAACCTCGATATAAAATAACTTTTGCAAAGCCTTTAAGAACCCGATTCCACCCACTACTTTTATTCCTTGATGGCCTACCAAAAAAATTTCTTCTTCCACATGTTCAATGTTCAAAGCATAAATATTTCTCAACTTACAAAGCCTTTTGATGATGTCAGCCGGTAGCTCACATACAAATGATCTACTTACATCCAGTGTCTCCAAGTTTTCTAACTTTGCAATGGACCTCGGAAGCATCTTCACTTTTGTCCCCCTTACACTCAAATATCTCAAGTCAAATAAGCTTCCAATCCCTTCAGGGAGGTGATGTAGACGTCGAGAACCTTCAAAATCAAGTACTTTCAAGAACTTGAAACATTTCATCGTGAATATGAGCACGATAGAATTGAGTATGTCATCTTCACGAAAAACAATAACAGAGTGGACGTGAGAAAAAGAATTTCCCACCAAATCATTATTTGAGCTATTGATCATGATTGATAGACGTCTTGTGATTCCTGTCAATTCTGACTGATCTGTACTTCCAGCAAAAACTTGACAAAAACTTACTTCTTCTGTCTTATTGAGAATAATCTCATGTATAAGATCATGAACACGACATTTTTTAGCTTTTCCAGTCACGTCAAGCTCCGAAGCTTCAACCAAGCTTCTATTTATTAGCTCATTCATATATTCTTGTGCAACTTCTTCTAATGTCTTACCCCTAATTGCTTTGACAAAGCCCTCAGCGATCCATTCTCTAATTAACCTTCCGTTCCTTATAGATCGGCGACGGGGAAACATCCCGAAGTACAAAAGGCAAGATTTAAGGTAGTAAGGCAACTCATAGTAACTGAGGGACAGAATTGTTTTGATGCTTTTTAGTTGAGGATTATTCTCCAACTCTGAACTGAGGCTAACATTGAATTTCCGCCACTCGTTAATGGCATTCTGCTTTGTTGATAGAAGACCAGCAATAACTACAATTGCTAGCGGTAGACCTTCGCATCTTCCAACAATCTCTCCCGAAATCTTCTTTAATTCCGCGGGACAATAACCATAGGGTCTAAAAGCCCTCTTACAAAAGAGTTTCAGGGCCTTCTCTTGGGGCAAATGTTGCATCTCATGGATATGGACAGAGGAAAAACTTCTGCAAAACTCTGCCACTTTCATTTTTCTTGTCGTGATCAGCATTCTTCTATGAACTTTATCATCGGCTAACAAATGTTCTAAATCACCCCAAAAATCTTCTTTCCAAACGTCATCGAAGATGACAAAACACTCCTTTCCATTCAAGAACTCCCTCAACATACTAATGAGTTTCCCCAAACCCATTGTATGGATTTCACCAGGAACAGATGCTTTAGTCGACTCAAAAAGCTCGCTAATCAAGGTCCTTAGAATCTCTTCTCTCCCGTATTGTCGAGGCACTTCAACCCACCCATAACAATGAAAGCTTCCTTTCGCATGATCGTAAACTTGTTGGGCAAGAGTAGTCTTGCCAGATCCTCCCATGCCTACCACCGTAATTACTTTGCATGGGGATGACTTATCCAACAAAACACGAACCAATTCATCTCTAGTAGATTCAATACCCACAAGCTCATCTTCCAGAAGGAAGCGAGAGCGTTGTCGAGGGTCGTATGGGGGGGCAACATTTTGAGTAGCAATACTTGTAGACCCTTGCTCACCGAAATTTAAAAATCCACTCGTCATACCTTGTTCGTGGATTTCTTTAAACCTCGCTTTCATACGTCGTATCTGCACGGCCAGGACATGGCGTTGTATTAGTCTCGAGCAGCAGAAAAACAAAAAGGATGCGATTTGTCGCACACATTCTCCAAAACCCCCCTCATCGCAGTTAGGTGGTTGTTCTGCCTCGTGATGTGTGTACTCCGTAACAAGATCTTCAATCCGAAATGCAACTTCCCGTAGTTCTTGCACCCATGCTTTAACGCCACCGCGAACGTTGTCTCCTTGTTCTTCTGCTCTTTTATCCGCACCCTTAAGGAGAAAGTGAATTTCCTCCAAATGTTTCAATATTTCCCTAACTTCTTTATCCACATCTTTCAACAACGTCACTTCCGCTTCTATTAAAGGGAGCAGCTTGCTTATAAGACTTCCTATCTGAACCTCGGCCATATGCTAACATGTAGATGTCAGAACTTTCAGCTCATCATAATTTGCTTCTGTATCAAGAATTTAATGTGCCTTTCCCAGCTCTTCCAATCGCTTTCTCACTGTCAAATGTCGATATACAAGAAGAAGAAGAAGAAGTTAACATAGTAGCTTACTTTGCATTAGCCTTTCTTGTTAACGTGACTCTTTTAAATGTAGACAAATGCATAATAGAAGGACAGTCAACAGTGTGGAAGTTATGCTTCAGAAAGCATACGTTTTAATTAGTAAATAGACAATTTATTACATTTTTTCTATGAGCAATTTAGGTACACAACTTTAGAAAATAGCACATAAATCACATGTGATTAACTAATTAAGAATACTTAAAAATTTGCTTGCACGATTCAACTAATTACATATGCCATACACATGATTTGTCCTATCCAATTTAAATCTTTAAATGTTAGTGTCCTACTTACATTTAAATGTGGCTATTCATTTTTATACGTACACCTGTATTTTGAGATTAAAATATTTCATCTTATATTTTGAGTTATATCATATTCGTATTATCAGATTTCGAATCTATATTAATTCTCATCTAAAAGACGTAAGCTCCTTCAAAGAAATAAAGAAAAGAGCAAGAAAAAAAAATCCCAAATGGGAAGGGTACGTTTAGGTATTTTTCATAATCAAAATCAACCTTTGAATAAAAAAAAAAAAAGGCGTAAGACTTTAACTTGAATTTAAAATATAAAAAGATAAATTTAAAACAATCCAAGGCTAAAGTTTTTTTTTTTTAATGACCTCAAAAATGCAGGTTGTGTTAGTGGAAAAATAAAAAACTATATACATACGAGTATATAATCCATGCAACATATGAGAAAAAAATACGGTTGGGTTTCGGAGCATATATATACATATGTGTTTGTGTGTGTATGGGGTTGTGTTTGGCAACTTTTTTTTTTTTTTTTTTACCTTCTTTCAGAAGTGCAAAAAAGTCCACTGCAGCAGAAGATTCCACAAAGCAATTGCTTGAATCCGTGAAGCTGATATGTTGGAAGAGTAGAGTTCAAACATACATATGGATATATACAAATAATGAAATAGAGTTGACTTTTTTGAGGAGGACAAAAACAAAGTTGAGTTTTTTCAACTTGAATGCCAAAAACAAACTAAAACCTCCACTCAATACATGCATACATAAAGATACAAACATCCGTACTGTGGAGCGAACCCAAATTTAACTATACATACATATATATGTAAAGCATACACACAACAATTTATATCTAACAAAGCTAATAAAGGAGTGCAATCTATGCAAACGGCTATCTATTACAGTTACCTCTATGCGCGTATTTGATTCAGCAGCACACGGTCATGATAATATGAGAATATGATCAATTGCATCACCAACTGAAAGAGGAGATTAAGAAGATACGAATGCTTAAAAGAGGAGAGAAATTTAAATGAAGGATAATTAATAAATTGTCACTAAAATTCTTTTTTATTGACAACTTGCATAAGTAAGAGCTGGAAATTTTCAACGTCCACATCTCAAAGGAAGTTGACCAATGAAGGGAAATAACATTTTCATATTACTAGTGGTACTTGAGAAAATATTTTTGTAATTGTAGGCATAATCTTGTTGAAGATTCACCCGTTATATTGAGATCTATTCACTATATGCTTATTATTGTTGTTGTTGTTGTTTCCTTTGCAAATTGCACAAAGACGTTTACTCAGTCTGCCGGCACAAGAAAATTTAAAAAAAAAAAACAAAACAAAACAAAAAGGATGAGTTTGACATATAGCAAATTTTACTTGAGATGTTGAAATATAGAAAAAAGGTTAAAATATTCTACAAATATTTTACAAACTGCAAAATCTCACGTCATTACAATAATTACTGCACAAATTGAGATGTTTAAATATAGAAAAAAGGTTAAAATATTCTACAAATATTTTACAAACTGCAAAATCTCACGTCATTACAATAATTACTACACAAATTTGAGGTATAAGTCATTACAATAATTACTACACAAATTTGAGGTATAAAATCTAAACATAGTTATATAATTACTCTTTAATTTTGCTATTTGAACAAAAAAAAATATTTAAAATATTTTACAAATTGCAAAGTTTCACATCATTACAATAATTACTACATAATTTTGTACTATAGAATCTAAAAACAGTTATATAGTTAATGTTTAATTTCGCTATTTTTTAAATAATTTTTTTATATAAAATTACTGTATTTCAATTTCACTCTTATAAATATGCTATATAATGTAATTGTCGAGCCTTATAATTTGGAAACCACACCCTGCCACTTAGCAAACTATGTTGCCCCTTTTGGGCACTGCACTGGGCCACTGGCCTCTCCAGCGAGCACAGGTCACCGGCCGGATCTATATTGGTCGATCAATTGTTTTCTAAGACTTTATGTTAAATAGGTATTTTATTTCATTTTGCAACCAAAAGATATTATAATAGCAACATTTGTTGAAAAACTCTCAGACAAGCTTATTAGTGACGACTCTTGTCTTGGTAAAAAAGGGCACCATTGCTCATGCCAGTGTATTTTTCTTATATGTTATTAGCGGTGACATAAGAATAATTTAATACGTTGGTAAACTAATATAATATAACATAATATCATACTTTAATACTACAGAAAATCAAACACCATGCTTTATAGTAATTATACAATGCATATTATACTATACAATACAGCACAATACAAAATAATATAGTTCAGTGCGTTGCAATATAATACAATACCCCAAACATGGGTTCAACAAGCAATTCCTGGTCCATAAACAATCCTGTAAAGACAGTAAAAACACACAAAAGTAGTTGCAATATCCCATTTATAATTAAGATAAACGAAGAGAAAATAATGTTCCACATCACATATGCATTGGAGATCAGATCCGATTATTCATAGAGACAAGCAATTATTTACCTGCAAAGATCAAGGCTAGATACAATAAGAATATGATATCCTTAAAAAAAAAAAAACGAATTGAATTTTAAATATACAAACAACTTACTCATGATCTTCCGCTTTCTAGTTGCTAGTCCCAGAAATACTAGCTACCTCCGATGTCGCACTTGGTTAACAGAAAATGTGAAAGAAACAACAATATCAGTAGGTTATGGATATTTGAGAAATTTGTGTATAATCTGCGGATTAGTATTTTAACCTATAGATATACACACATGTTATAAGCAATTACCAACTGATCTTGATGTACGCCTTTAGTAGTGGTAAAATTGAAAGGAGTAATAACGAGTATATAAATATTTGAAGAATAGAATGGTAATTTCATCATATAAATACACCTATGTAGGAAAATCCCAAATTTTATTACATTTAGAAAGATTATCATATTCTTTAAAATAATCAATTAACGAGGTCACTCACTAATTAACTAAATATCAATCTATATTTAACTATTAATAAATAATTATTTACTGGCTTCTCAATAACTGACTAATGCATCAACTATTTTAATAGCAAAAATAAAAAATAAAAATAAACTTTCTGAAATTTATTGAAATAGATGGCAAAATCCAGTCACCTCACCTAAATTCTTGCTCATTATGCAGTAGTATGTAGATATATTTAATATATATATATGGAGAACTTACTGTTCATCTACAGTACTCCCAGAAGTACTAGCTCCCTCTTGCTCTTTGTCGTTCTCTGTTTGCATAATTGAATTAGAACTTTTAGGTAAGATCCATTATGCACGGCAAGGAAAAATGGAAAAAAAAAAAAAAAAACTATAATTGCTTAAAGAAAACTATAATTGACTTCAAAAAGGAAACAAAATAATTGGTATTAAATCACGATCACGGGGAAAAGACAAAATAGTCCCTAGTCTGATTAATTAAGCCTACTAATTTTAATCGACTCAATTAATGTCTTGATTGTGAAATGGGATACTGCAAAACAACACGTTGTTTGGAAAGAAATTACAGAAGTCAATGAAATTACCTTTAAACTCGCGGAGTTTTCGCAAAGTGGTCCAGTTCTCTGTTAGATCTTCATCAAGTACATAGCTAAATTCGACTCGGGGAACATTTGAAACGGATTCAAAATCTTGAAATATGAATGACGCTTTCATGCGGTAAAATACAAGGGTCTTAAGGCTTTTCAGATGCTCTAATCCAATTGGCACCTCTGACATTTGAGGACATGGCCCAACATGCAGTTCTTCGAGCTGTGGTAGCGCGTTTTTCTCTATTATCAATGCGCTCAGATTCTCCAAGTCTATGAGGTAGAGCCTCTTTAGGTTTGGAAACACTCCTTCCTCGAAGCAAAGTTCCTTGCCGGCGTATGCATTGTAACGGATGGAAAGCTCGGAAAGATTGCGCATCTCCCGAAGGACGACAAGGGGATCAACTTCCAACTGTGAGTAGTTCAGCCTTATCTTGCGTAGATTCTTAAGTTGTGAAAACCATTTTGGCAGTTTCTCTAGACGCCCGCTTAAGTTGAGATTCTTAAGTCTTGTAAAGGGAGATGACATGAGTTCTTGGTCAATGATTTGAGCTTCTAGATCAAGGATTTGAGCTTTTCCATCTTCCATTGTCGATTCTAAGGTCAGTGATTTGAGCTTTTTCATATTCGCAGTGCAGCCAAACAGACGGCTTCCGTCTTGTTTTTTAAGACCGATGATTCCTAATGACCTCAATTTCGTCAAACCACCCAAATCCTCGAATAGGTGGCTAGCTCCTGTGCCATCAGCTCTGATAAAAAACAACTTTTGCAATTCTTTTAAACTGTTAATTCTGCCCTGCACTTCTATTCCACTGAGGCCACCTGGAAAACATTCCTTTTTCAATTCCGGATTCGGTTCTGCATACAGGTATTTCAAGTTAGAAAGCTTGTTGAGCAAGCCATCTGGTATCTCGTATACAAATGACTCCCTCAGATCCAACGTTTCTAAGTATTTTAACTTCTCTATGGACTTTGGAAGATTCTTCACTTTTGTCCGCCGCACGCTCAAGTATCTTAAGTCAAATAGGTTTCCAACATCGTCGGGGAGTTCGTGGAGATTTGGAGCATCTTCAAAATCAAGTACTTTTAAGCACTTGAAATTTCTCGGAAATTCGGGCACACTAGTACCAATTGTCTTGTCTTCATTAAATACAATAACAGTATGGGTGTGGTTAAATTCAGTAGTTTGAGAACTGGAACCAGGGGAATGAGCATGAGAATCATCATTCGACCCATTGCTCATAATTGATAGACGTCTAGTGATTCCTTCGAGTCCTGATCGATCGGTACTTCCTCGAATAACTTGACAAAAACTAATCTCCTCCATCTTCTTGAGAATGATCTCATGTAAAAGTTCATGGACACGGCATTTCTTAGCTTTTCCAGCCACGTCAAGGGATGTCGCTTTTACCAAGCTTCTCCCTATTAGCTCCTTCAAATATTCTTGTGCGACTTTTTCTAATGTCTTATCCTTATCTGCTTTGACAAAGCCATTGGCTACCCATTGTCTAATTAACCTTCCACTCCTTATGGAATGGCTCCGCGGAAACATCCCAAAGTACAAAAGGCAAGGTTTAAGGTAGTAAGGCAACTCATCGTAACCAAGGGACAGGATTTGCATTACACGCTTTAGATCAACATCCTTCTTCAATTCTGAACCGAGGCTGTTTTTGAACTCTTGCCATTCTTCGAAATTCTTTTTTGCTGAAAGAATACTAGCTATGACTGCAAGTGCAAGAGGTACACCTTTGAATCTTTCAATAATCTCACCCGAAATGATTTCAAATTCCTCAGAACAAGAACCATTAGGTTGGAAAGCCTTGTTATAAAACAGTTGCCGGGCTTCTTCTGTTGTCAACCCTTTCATCTCATAGATCTGGACAGGATTGTGTCTCCTTTCACAGTAATTTGCTGCTTTCATGTGCCGTGTCGTGAAAATTATTCTTCCACCAACATGATCTATGATAAAAGCAGGTCCTATCTCGCCCCAAAAATCTTCTTTCCAAACATCATCGAATATGACAAGATACTTCTTCTCTTTCAAGAACTCTTTCAAAGTAGTTACGAGTCTTGTCTCATTCATTGTTTGAATTTCAACAGGAATGGATGCTTTGTTCGACTGATAAAGCTCCGTAATCAAAGTCCTTAGTATCTCCTCTATGCTGTATGGTTTATGCACTTTGACCAACGCATGACAATCAAAATTTTGTTGCTCATGATTATAAACTTGTTCGGCAAGAGTGGACTTCCCTGATCCTGCCATGCCAACCACCGGGATGATTGTGCATTTGTCTGAATTAGCTAACAAATTAACCAACTCATCTCTGGCAAATTTAAAAGCAGCGTGCTCATTTTCCAAGAGGCGGTGCAAACGACTTCGAGTGACATTTATGGTATCAGCATTTTGAGCGGCAATGTTTGTAGACCCACCTTGAATAGAATTAATAAAGCCATCATTTTTACCTTGCTGGTGTATTTTATTAAACCTCGCTGTGATGTCTCGTATCCGCCAGCCTAAGCCATGGCGTTGTATTAGTCTCGAGCACCAGAAATTCAAAAAGGAAGCAACTTCTCCGAGGCATTTTGGAAATCCATTCTGAGGAAAGTCAGGTGGTTGTTCTTGATCGTAACGTACGTACTCTGTAACAAGATCTTCTATGTGAAACGCAACTTCACGTAGTTCTTTCACCCACGTTTTAACGCCACCGCGGAAGTTTTCTCCTTCGTCTTCGGCCTTCTTATCAGCATCCTTTAGGAGAGAGTGGATTTCCTCCAACTGTTTGGAAATTTCCTTAAATTCTGTGGGAACTCCGGCCAACAATTGCGCTTCTTCTGCCACTAACAAGACCAGCTTGTCTTTTACAACACCTACCGCAAGCTCCGCCATCTTAACTTGTAGAGATCACAACTTACATAATCATCACATCATGATTTTGCTTTGATTTCTTGTAATCAAGGTGCTCTTTCGATCACCCCTCGATATTCTGCAACAAAAGTTAAGACGGTGGCTGTCAATAAACCTACTTCTGATGTAGCGGAAGCATTAAAACAATGATGAAGAGAAAATTTTGAACAAATAGATAACAAGAATCAAAAAGACAAAAAATAAAGGATAGATTAAAAAGAAGTAAAAGGGATAGATCTATTAATAGGATAAATATTCTCAAAATCTATTGATTTTATTAAGATTGATGGATAATAAGACATCTAAACTTATTTATTCATAAAGAACACTCAAAAATAAGTATCAATTACTCGTTGATTCACACTAAGTATTGAGAGATACAGGATAATATAAAAAGAGTAAACAATCTTATTTCACTTAGAAATACTCTACCTCATACACATAATCAGACCAATATATTTGTAAGCTAAACTATGGCAAACTAAAAGGAAAACTGCAAACAATATTGAGGAAATAAATTCTTCCAACAATCAAAAATAAAATAGTAAACTAACTTATATTTGTTTTAATAATTAAGCCAAAATTTGGATTTCTTAGATCAAACAATTGCAAAAAAAAAAATATTAGTTGTAAATTGCTAATTTAATTATCTCAAACCTTCAAGAATGAATTTTCCTTCTACAACGGTTGTCTCCATATTGAAATACAATCATAAATTACCACGTGATTTCTCTCCACTTTCCAGTATGGACTGCATAATCTTCTTAATACAACTATGTGAAGTTTTTATTAGGGGGACTAGTAACTATATGAATATAAAATATTAGGAGGGTTGCTATGAAAATTTATTCAACATTGTACAGCCTACTTTAAAAAAAAAAAAATTGAGGGGAGTCCCATGCCTTCCTTCTCTGATGTCATGTACTGCAAATACAAAACACAAGGATATAGTACATATATATATGTGTGTATAAACATGTAAATATATATGTGCATCATCTAGTCAACTGTTTTTTTTTTTTTTTTCACTATCTGCCACATCATTCCTAAGGGGGTGTTTGAAGAAAGCATTTCATTTGTATTACATTGGAGTACAATACATTGAATATAATATGTGTTTTGATATTTTATATTTACATTACATTCAAATACAATATTCATTTGGATTGTTGATAAGAGATAAATAAAGTATGTAATGTGATTGATAAAAATAGATAGAAAAATAAAGAAAAAAAAATAGTATATGATATAATTGATAAAATTAGATAGAAAAATAAAATAAAATATAATTATTATGTTAAATTTAAAATTTATATTTAAGTGTAATGTTTTCTCAATCAAATTAATATCTAATTTCATTGCAATCTAATGCAAATTTAGTAGTGTTTCCAAACGAAACATAAATACATGTACGGGCTACATCATCTTATTGATTCTGTTGTTGGTGGCAGGCGTTGTCATGTTCTTAGAAATGGGAATAAGGCAACCCACCTATTTGTTTGTTATGTTTACTTTACTGGTGTCGATTCCTTGTAATTGTAATCTGATGTCATTCAGGCCAATTTGGCTACTATTTGGGAGACAATAATTGTAGAAGATCTTTAGAGCCTATGTGACCTGACTTCTCGAGCCGAGCTGTCTTGACCTTTCATAAATTAGCTCAGCGTCTTACTCTAGTCATTTTCTTGGTTCCTAAAATTTCGGGATTTTTTTTTTTTTTTGGAACTTATTTCATATGAAATCAATAAAGTATATTAGTTCCTACGATTGAACCAACCAAGTGAAAGACTTCTTGTGGAAACGTAGTTTTTGAAATACTCCGAGTTCTGGCACAATGAATGCTAAGCAAGGTGATTTGGTTGTAGGTTTGTGCAATTTCTTGGTTGTAGGTAGAGTTAAAAAGGCCCTAATATTTTCGTCTTTTTCAATGGTATCCCCCTTTACTGGGATGGGTCTAGGTCATGAACACTGATGGAGTTATTATAATGATTCTACGAGGCCCCAAGGATGTGGAGGCAATTTTCGAAACGATCGAGGTTTGTGTAAGGGTTGTTTTGCTATTTCAATTAAAAATTCTTTCACTAAGTTAAAGCATAAATATTGAAATGAGTGATGGAGGCTATTAATTTTGCGTAACAATATGAATCGTTGGATAAGTTACTCGACTTATGTCGTGCTTTTTCTAATTAGAAGTAGTTAAAAGGTGTTGGCATTTAGAAGCTAGATGGCTAAATACATTGACTCAGCTCAGCAAAATACGAGTACTAGAGTTTGCCACATCTAGCAGGAGGGTATTCAATTTACTGAGAAGTTTATTACTTCGGAGAATTATACAGTTAATATAGGAGATTCGTGGTGGATAGATCTAGATTTTTGTAGATCTTTGATTTCAAGAGATATAGCTAGTCTTCCTAGTTATAGATTTACTAAGGATATTGAGATGTAGTACTCTTTTTCCTTCTCTAGGTTTTCAATTTGGATTTTACTTGAAATGTTTTTGTTAATGTTCAATTACAATGTAACGCTTAAATTTTAACTAACCTAGCCTATTAAATTAATATTAAAGATTAACGTAGATGATATAAGAATAAAATAATTAATTATTTCTAATATTACATTGAGTTATTTCTACAGGTGATGGTAGCAAATACTTGATATGCTAGAATACAGTTCATATTAAATTAATGAATATTATATGATAATTTGATGAATTTGTTTGATAATTTAATAGTATGTATTAGCATATTTACATATTCAAATATATATAATTAAAATGTTACATGTATTTTATATATTTTATATATGTAAATTATGCACATACGTTATATATATAAGTTTTATATATATATACACGCCTGTAGTAGTCTGAAAGGAATAGAATAAGGGAATGGTGTAAGTTATACATAGAAATATATAATAAATAATTAGTTAAAATCAATTTATAATTTTCAACTTTTGCATTTGTTGAAATATTCTTAAAATATTCTTCCTCCAATTACCGGCTGTCAAATTGGATATAATTAAGGAGGTTTGTTTTTCAACCTTTCCTTAAGAATATATACATTATATATTGTACCTTTATATAGGTAAAAGTATGTTATGTATAGTCCCAGAAAGAATTTAAAAAAAAAAAAACGAAGCGGAAAAAGGAAGAGAATAATCAACGGAAAATAGAGGGAAAGAGAAAAACGTGAAGAAGAGAGTTATCAAGAAATCACGCACCATATAACCTCTTATCTAGTCACCATCATTATCATCCTCTATTCTCTTCCATTATTATTTTTTTTTCAATTCCACATGGACAATTCTATTAGGTAAGGTTTTTTTTTTTTTTTTATTGTTGATTGATGATGGGTTATTGCTTTATAAATGTATTTGGTTTATGAGGTTGAATTTTAGTAATTAGATGATTTAGGGTTAGGTTTCCCTTTTTATTCATGATCTACTTTATTATTATTATTATTTTGAAATGGTGATTTTATGATGTTATATTTTAGAAACATGTTTCATTGTTGATTATTAAGCGTATGTGACTTATCCATATGGTTGGTGTTGATTTTATTTCTGGATGAATTAGTAATGTGTATTTTCAAATTTGACCATTTTTAGAAATTTTCAGATTTTACATTCAGTATTTTACACTATGTTTAAATAAACAAACGGACTAAATTTTTTATGAATTTAGTATTGTTAGAAAGTCATGGATGTCTACTTTCTATTAAAACTAATTTTAGAATGTTTGGAAGTTAGTATGATTTTTAAGACTAATTTTAGAACGTTTTAAGGTTTGTATAATTTGTTATGAATTTTTAAAACAACAAAAGTCTGACTACCAGTTTTAATAAATTTTGTTATTAAATTTCAAGAATAAGTTTAAGGGACTCCATTTTTAACAAGTTAGGTGTTGTTGGAAAGCCCTCGATGTATTCCTTATTTTGAGACCAATTTTAGGTTATTTAGAATTTTGTTCGAATTTGTATTAAATTTTAAAGAGACAAAGGTCTTATTGTCAATTTTTGTACATTATGAAATTGTTGTGCTTATATGATTCAACATTATTGGAAGATGAAATCAGTCTTTTTAGGTGTTGTTTTAATATGATTGATATATTGATGGATTATTATTACTTTTTAATAATTTATTATATTTATTATTGATGATATAAACAGTTCTAAAGGCAAGCACTTGAAAACCTCAATTGTCGTGTCACCATTAGAAAATTTAAGAGATTAAGTAAGGCATTTATATAGGTGTATTCTCACATGTAACATGAATTTATTGATTGAAAAGTATGTATATTATTGATGTTGATAATGATATGATGTTATAACTCTTCTTTTATGATAATATTTTGATGAAATATAAGTATATATATATTTATGTTTTAAAATGACATTATACACCCTTGATGTTGATGGAGACTGATAAGCGGTCTTTTATCCAGTGAGCAGACATATTGTTACAGTTCATTTAGGATTTGCTACCCCATTCTTTTCATAACTAGCACACTATAATGGTACAATACCATGCTCAATATATGATGCTATTTTAAAGTTAAAAATTTTCAAATATTTTTATATTTATAATGACATATTTATGATGATGGTGATGGTGATGAAAGTAAAATAAAATATTTTCATTTGAATTTGTGAGATGTAAGTGTCTTACTAAGTCTTGTTAATATAAGTTAATTCATATTGCAAATAAAAGTAAAAGTCAGACGCAATTTTGGAGAAGCTGGGAGTGGAAACGGATCAATGTGTGATGAAAAAACGAAAGCAATGATCTTGGATTAATTATGTTTAAGTTTTTTTTATATATTTTCGGATATTAATTATGGTTATTTTTTTATGAAAGATTATATTTGGATTTTTTTAATTTTGTTTCGCTGTATGGATTATATTATTTATAATAACTATGAAGGTTATTTTGATAAGATAAAAACTATTTAAAAAAATTATCTATTTTTTTAATAAATCAAGAATAATACTCAAATCTTATTATTTTTTGTAAATTTTAGAAGAAATGAATGCTAAAAAGATAAATTCATTGTAATATTCCATGAAGGACTGTTACGTAGGGCTAATCATAAGGAAACTCAACCAGAGAGGGTTTGAAAAGGGATGGGCAAATTAATGAGGACCAATTTAGTTAAGACAGGTACACTAGGGAAAAACACCTTTTCGTCACGAAAGGGCGCAACGCAACGGTATATCGTATGTGAAAGTCATAGCTATTTATCTATCACTAAAAATTATTTAGCAACGACACAACTGAAAAGACATGTAAAAGAAATTGTCGCTAAAGTGTAAAAGAAATTGTCATTACTTAGCGACGACACTTTTTGAAATGTCATTGTTAAAAATTAAATTTGTAAAAAATATATTTAATATCTTGAATAAAATAATTAATGATGGCATTTTTAGAATATTTCGTCTTTAAAAGACTATTTAAAGAAATAATGTTTTGAAAACAGACAACCACCAATTGCACTTAAAAAAAAAACCGGATAACCAATTAAATTGTATGATAACCATAAGTTTTTTAAGATGAAATTCGACACAAATGCATAACCAACATCATCAATATTTTAAAATCAAAACTAAAAAAATCTTAAACGTAACATCCAATCAATTCCTCCGAGAGAGAGAGAAAAAAAAAACTCCAAATCAATTAATCACAAACTTATTTGAACAAACAAAGTATACACATATATACTCATAACTTAGAGAAAATAGGGAAATACATACCGAAAACAACGACTTCAATGCTGTAATTTTATGAAAGTCGGATGCCCACGGTGGGCGGACTCCAATAATAATAAAAGTAATAACAAATTTAACATAAAATGGAATAAAAGAATGGAGATTAAGAGATTAAAATGGAAGGAGAGAGTGAGAGAAAAAAGGATGGAGTGGCGGTAGGAGTGGTGGCAGAAGGCCGGTGGAAGGTGGTGGTGGTGGTGGAGGAGGAGGAGGAGAGTTGGTGGCTTTGAAAATTATAGAGAAATAGAGGCCGGAGGGAGAGACAAAATAAAAAATGAAAAAAAGAAGAAAAAGATGGCAGTGGACCAGAGGTGCAGTACTGGTGGATGTGAAAGCGGGGAGGTTGGCGGGTTCGGAGAGGCGGTGGAGGTGAGCATAAGTACTAAGTGTTGTTATGCTCCTAAACTTCGGTAGTTAACCAACCGTGAAATGATCCACATGTGCAACTCTTAAAACACATCCTCAACGTTCAGAAAACGATTGAAATTGTTGACCCCGGTTCGCACATACGAAGCGGTTTCTTTGATGGAAAGAAACTGTATAAAACGGAACCGTGCATCCGAATTGGTCCCTAAGCCTAACTCTCGAAATTATTCTTCTCAAACACCATCTAGTGAGTGAGAGTTGAAGGTTTAGAAGATCAAATTCTTGTGAAATCGTACTCCGAAAGCAAACCGAAACAATGGCCGGAGGTAATAAAATTTGATCCATTCTTTCGCATTATGGTTGATTTAATTATTTAAATCATTTAGAGTTCCTAACATTTGGTATCAGAGCGTTGAATACCTCTGCCTTGATAGCATGATTGGTTTTTCGAATTTTTCTGATTTTTTCTTCCATAACCGTCGTTCATAGTTTTTAAGTTTGGATAATCCAATTTTGACATTCAAACTTAAAAAAAAAATGTTATGGATCATTAGGAAATTGAATTTTTATCAATTTAGGCTTTTGAAACGCTTAATTTGGTGTCCGGGAGGCCGAGAAACCGTCAGGTTTCATTTCGGGTCGAAACCCAACAGACCCGGCTAAAGGTTGAAGACGACCGGAAAAACGACAAGTCGTTTTGTTGGCTGAGAAAAATGGCACGTCGTTTTATGAGGTGAATGGCCGTTGTCATCTGAGAAAAACGAAATGTCGTTTTTATTGAATAAAAACGACACGTCGTTTTGACGGCTGGGAAATGCATTCAGATGGAAAAACGACATGCCGTTTCCAGAGCCCAAAATTGTTGTTGTTTCTTCCATTTTTTGTCGTTTTCTTCAAACGAATTTTTGTTGTCGTTTTCTTCTATTTTTGTCGTTTTTCTTCAAAAAAAAATTTTTTTAATTTATTTAATGTGCTTAATTAATTTATTTGAGTTTGTGTATATAAATTTGTTATTTTATTATACATGCAACATTAAGTTAATTAATTGAGTACATTAATTTTGTTGATATTGCTTATGATTTTATGCAATAATATGGCTTGTTAATGTTAAGTGATTTGTATGATTTTATTTGATTAAGGAGTGGTCACAGCATCCTTAATTATTTAAAATTATAATTTAAGAGTCAAGATCACATTATAATTAATTAGTTGTAATTAATTATACTTGATGTGATGAAATTTATCCCACAGGAAATTTTATTGTATTTTGTATGATTAATTAGAATAAAATATCAAAATTATAATTCTTAATCTACCCACAGGAATTAAGTAAAGGAACATAATTTTGATAGTTTTATTATTCAGTTGAGATGAATCTAATTGAGTAAAACTTTAATCCACAGGTAAGTTTTATGTCACTAGATTCGTATTTATGTTTTGTATTGGTAAAGCATAATTTAAGTTTTAGCCTTAAAAATTGTGAATTAAGCATGTATATTTAATTTGTGCAGTTATACAACCTGTGAACTATTCTGATTTTAAGTGTGATATTCCCGAATTAAGGGGTGATAATTACAAGATCTGGAAGGAGAGAATTCTTCTTCATTTGGGCTGGATGGATATTGACTATGCCATTAGAAAAGACGAACCACCTGCCATAACTGAAACCAGCACTCAAGCTGATGTTATTCTTTATGAAAAATAGGAGCGATCTAATCGTCTAAGTATTATGTTCATAAAGACTAATATCTCTGCTGGTATTCGTGGTTCTGTCGAAGGCTATGAAAAGGTCCGAGACCTGCTGAAGGCCATAGATGAACAGTTTGAAACTTCTGATAAGGCACTTGCTAGCACCTTAATAATGAGGTTTTCATCGATGAGGCTCACTACAATAAAAGGTATGCGGGAGCACATCATGAAGATGAGAGATATTGCGGCTCAATTGAAAAGACTTGAGATTACAATGTCTGAAACCTTTCTTGTCTATTACATATTGAACACTCTTCCACAGCAGTATGGGTCTTTTAAAATTTCCTACAACACACATAAAGAAAAGTGGTTAATTAATGAACTCATGACCATGTGTGTTCAGGAAGAGGGCAGGCTGATAATGGAACAAGGTGAGAGTGTCATGATAGCAACAGACAAGAAGGATGACAAGCAAGCCAAGGAGAAAGGGAAAGGTAAAATACCTCCGCAAGGTGGAATCAAGAAAGAATTTAAGTGTTTCTTCTGTAAAAAGAAGGGACACACGAAGAAGGATTGCACTAAATTCCAGAAATGGCTTGAGAAGAAAGGTAAACTAATCTCATTTGTTTGTTATGAATCTAATATGGTTGATGTTGGTCATAACACATGGTGGATTGATTCTGGGTCTACAATCCATGTTTCAAATACTTTGTAAGGTATGCGAAATCTGCAAAAACCAGTGGGAAGTGAGCAATGCATCTTTTCAGGAAATAAGATGGGCTCGCATGTGGAGGCCATTGGGACATGCAGTTTAATTTTAAGTAGTGGCTTTATTTTAAATTTAAAAAATACCGTTTATGTTCCAAGTTTTTCTAGAAATTTGATTTCTGTTTCAAGACTTGTACCATTAGGTTTTTCCTTTAACTTTTTAAAGACATATTTTATTTTATCTTATAAATTTGATGTTGTTGGAAATGGTATTATGTCGAATGGTCTTTTCTATATTAATTTACAAAATGATGCTACTAATAATGCTATGTATGTTCACACTGGTTTAAAACAATGTATTATAAATGAGGATTCTTCTATATTGTGGCACCGAAGATTGGGACATATCTCCAAAGATAGGATTAAGAGATTGGTAAATGATGGAGTATTAAGTACTTTGAATTTTACTGATTTCGAGCTCTGTGTGGACTGCATTAAAGGGAAGCATACCAAAATATCTAAGAAGGGTGCGCACAGAAGTTCCAAATTACTTGAAATCATCCATTCAGATATCTGTTGTCTAGATATGGATATACAAAGTGGTCCGAAATACTTTATCTCCTTTATTGATGATTTCTCACGTTACATATATATCTACTTGCTTCAGAATAAAAATGAAGCATTAGACGCCTTTAAGGTTTTCAAGGCTGAAGTAGAGAAACAATGTGAAAAACAAATTAAGATCATGAGAACTGACAGAGGAGGAAAGTATTATGGTAGATACACTGAGAATGGATAAGCTCCTAGTCCATTTGCTAAGTTTCTTCAAGAGTAAGGGATAGTTGCTCAATACACCAATCCCGGATCTCCTAGTGAGAATGGTGTGGCTGAAAGAAAAAACCGGACCTTGATGGAGATGGTGAAGAGTATGCGTAGTAATGCCAAACTCCCTATGTCATTGTGGACCGAAGCTCTTAAAACGACAGCGTATATATTAAACCAAGTTCCAACTAAGGCTGTCCCAAAAACGCCATTTGAGTTATGGAAAGGTTGGAAACCGAGTTTGCATCATATATGCATTTGGAGATATCCGTCTAAAGTTAGAGTTTACAATCCACAAGAAAATAAGCTTGATCCAAGGACTATTAGTGAGTATATCATTGGATATGCTGAAAAGTCTAAAGGATACAGATTTTATTGTCCATCTCACAGTACTAGGATTATGGAATCTAGAAATGCGAAGTTTCTTGAGAATGACATGATTAGTGGGAGAGATCGATTTCAAGATATTGTTCCTGAAAGAAATCATATTAATGCTCAGCCTTCCACATCAAGTAATAAAATGATTGTCATTGTTAATGTCCCTCAAGTTCCAATAGGTGTTCAACAACCAGTTGCTGAGATTCCACAAACTACTGATAATGATCCAGTAGATCAAGTTGTTCAAGAAGTTCCAGAAGTGGCTGAACAACGAACTACTCATGAAGTGCCACAAGTGGATGAACAACCAGTTGATCAACACGATCTTCAAGAGAATGTTGATACAACATTAAGAAGATCTACTGGGATAAGAAGATCAACAATACCTAGTGATTACATTGTGTATCTACAGGAATCAGACTTTAATATTGGAGCCGAAAATGATCCTGAGATGTTTTCACAAGCCATGAGTTGCAAAGAATCTAACTTATGGCATGATGCTATGAAAGATGAGATGAATTCTATGTTATCTATGGTGTTTGGGACCCTGTTGAGTTGCCTGATGGTGTAAAAGCCATTGGATGCAAGTGGGTCTTTAAGACAAAGAAAGACTCACTGGGCAACATTGAGAGAGACAAGGCTAGACTCGTTGCAAAAGGATTCACTCAGAAGGAAGGGATCGATTACAAGGAGACCTTTTCTCCTGTATCTAAGAAAGATTCTCTTCGTATTATTATGGCATTAGTTGCGCATTTTGACTTTGAGTTGCAACAAATGGATGTGAAAACAGCATTTCTCAATGGAGAACTAGAGGAAGAGGTTTACATGAAACAACCAGAAGGATTTTCCTCTAGTGGCCGTGAGCATTTGGTTTGCAAGCTCAAGAAATCTATATATAGATTGAAACAAGCCTCACGTCAGTGGTATTTGAAATTCCATGATGTAATCTCTTCATTTGGATTTGTAGAGAATATAGTGGATCAATGCATATACCAAAAGGTCAGTGAGAGCAAAATTTGTTTCCTTATTCAATATGTGGATGATATTTTGCTTGCAAACAATGATAAGGGTATGTTATATGACGTGAAACAATTTCTCTCTAATAACTTTGATATGAAGAATATGGGTGATGCATCTTATGTCATTGGAATTAAGATATATCGAGATAGAATACATGGTATTCTAGGTATGTCTCAAGAGACCTATATCAACAAGGTTTTAGAGAGGTTCTGGATGAAGGATTGTTTGCCAAGTGTAGCTCCCATTGTGAAGGGTGATAAGTTCAATTTGGACCAGTGCCCGAAAAATAATCTTGAACAGGAACAAATGAAAAACATTCCTTATGCTTCAGCTATTGGAAGCTTAATGTATGCTCAGGTTTGCACTAGACCTGACATTGCATTTGCTGTTGGAATGTTGGGTAGATATCAGAGTAATTCAGGTATGGAACATTGGAGAGTTGCGAAGAAGGTAATGAGATACCTTCAAGGGACTAAAGACTACATGCTTATGTACAGACGAACTGATAATTTGGAAATCATTGGCTTCTCTGATTCAGACTACACTGGCTGCATTGATTCACGAAAATCAACTTCAGGATATGTTTTCATGCTAGCTGGTGGAGCTGTATCGTGGAGAAGTGCGAAACAATCATTGACTGCTACTTCCACTATGGAAGCTAAGTTTGTATCTTGTTTTGAGGCTACTTCGCATGGTGTATGGATTAAGAGTTTTATTTCTGGGCTTAGAATCATGGATTCTATTTCTAGGCCGCTAAAGATATATTGCGATAATTCAGCCGCTGTCTTCATAGCTAAGAACAATAAGAGTGGTAGTCGAAGTAAGCACATCGACATCAAGTATCTGGCCATAAGAGAGCGTGTTAAGGATAAATCAATCATCATTGAGCATATTAGCACTGATTTACTGATCGCTGATCCTTTGACTAAAGGCATGCCACCATTGAAATTTAAGGATCATGTAGATAGAATGGGACTTGGTTCCTTAATGTAATTTTCGTTGTAAGAACGATGTTATTAAAGAAACTCTAATTGTGATGTTTTCTCATATATGGTTGTGTACACATATTTATATATTTTTTGTATTTGATGAGAAAAATCATTAGGTTTTGGACCAAGAACAAACATAAGGTTTATTCCTAAAGTTATATGGGCTATTATTGAGAAACATAACACACTGTAATACATGGAAGATAATACTCGCATTTAGAGGACCTATCGCCATGATTCATGTGTTTTGTTTCTTGCTGTAGTGAATAGTGGTACATGTGGATCAAGTGGGAGAATGTTGTTATGCTCCTAAACTTTGGTAGTTAACCAACCGTGAAATGATCCACATGCACAACTCTGAAAACACATCCTCAATGTTCAGAAAACTGTTGAGGTTGTTGGCCCCGGTTCGCACATACGAAGCGGTTTCTTTAACGGAAAGAAACTGTATAAAACGGAACTGTGCGTTCGAATTGGTCCCTAAGTCTAACTCTCGAAATTATTCTTCTCAAACACCATCTAGTGAGTGAAAGTTGAAGGTTTAGAAGATTAAATTCTTGTGAAATCGTACTCCGAAAGCATACCAAAATAATGGCCGAAGGTAATAAAATTTGATCTATTCTTCCACATTATGGTTGATTTAATTGTTTAAATCATTTAGAGTTCCTAACACTAAGTAATTAGAAGAAATTGGTTAAGTATAAGTAGCATGGTAAAGACCTATAATAGTAGGTCATTACATATGCATAATGCATTAATTTGCTTAAATGTTGTGTAAGATAGGGTTATTGGACAATGTAATGGTCAAATAATTCACTATTACATTGAGATCACTTCTCCTCATAATTTATTTGAGAAAGCTTTCTATTCAAGAGGTACTTTTGGAATCTTTTAGTATATTCTACCATAAGAGTGTCCAACAAGACAAATAAAACAAACACAGAGGCAATAAGAAAAATGTAGATCACATCAAAAACTTAAAAATAGGCTATGTGGACATTAAAAATTCTATCATTTTAGAACCAAAACAGAATGTTTTTCTTTAGACGTTAAACTGGGGAAAAATTTTCTAAAAAAGGACAGGACTAGCTACAGGTTTTAGATGAATAGGACAGGTTAGATTCTGAATTGAGCTTCTGTTGAACACGAAAGTTGTCTATCTTATTGAGACTTTGAAGTCTCGTCAGTTTTGTAAATTATGTATCTACGAGTAAGTAGCAAATAGAGTTTTAAAAGAGATTTAAAAGCCATGTTTTTGACTTAACACTAAGAAATTTTGTTTTTAAATGGGATAACGAGTTTACATAAATAACCTACCTTCCAACTAGATGTAAAGGGGATTATTAAACCATGAGAAAACATATTTCTCACAAATGAGGAATTTTTTTAGGCTGTTTTTAATATTGATAAGATTTTAAGTGAGATACAACGATTAACTAATTGGCAAATTAGTTAATTTTACTGAGAGAAAGAGAAAAAGAGACATTAATTAATTTATAAAAGAAATATATTAATTAACCATAATTAGGAAGTAATTAATCGAACTCTCAAGAGGAGAGTTATCCAATACCAAAAAGAAGCTATAATAAACAACAACCATCGTTTTAGTTACTAACAATATTAATAATTTAAAAACAAGTATTAATAAGATATGTGATGATTACAGGTAGACAATTGTGTCATAATAAGGGTGTTGTATAAAATTTGTCTATAGAATAGGTAAGTACAACTCCACCTATGACATGAATAAAATTGTTTTCATACAATTATTTTTACAATAAATATGATACTTATTCCTTAATTATATATGGTTAACAAATAAAATGATAAAGTCATGATATGATGAAATTGATTAATGCTCTTCATAATTGGTTAATTATAAACAAATTAAGACATGTTAGATGTGTCGTATCAACCTCCCGACCTAAGGGGAGGATTCATGTTTAAGCTCCAAGTTAAGAAAGATTTGATCTCGGCAATGTTGGGGCCTTACAAACCCTAACCTCCCGATGATCGCATGCGCTTCCCTTAGATAAGTTATGACAAATGATTATGAATAAAAACAGTATAATGAATTCATAATAAAGTATAATTGGTTCCTGCATGATTCATGATATATTTTTTTAAGCTTACGGTTTTGCAAAATAGCATTATACTTGCTGTACATAAAGCTCATTATGTGTGTTCATATAATAGGTAAAAAACCTATGGGTTTAACCTAGATGGACGATGAAAGCGGCAGGTAAATGCGGAGGATTGGTCATGGATACCATCATGAGATTAACTTCCACAATATTTTAAGTAGTATTTTTGAAAACCAGATTAATATTTTGATTAAGTAGTTTATATAAAAACCAGCTTAGTACTTTCTGATATATATATATATATATGTTTACATACTGTATTAAGATATGACAAACTGTTTATATATTTTAAAAAGTAAGGTAAAGCATATAAGATAAATAAAAAAAATCTCGAGAAAATTATAATGTTATGCTTAACTATGATTAAATGACGGCTAAGTCATAACGAGTTGTCACACGTAGGCCATTACTTAACTTTTAATACTTAATCTTAATTCATAATAACTTATAAGTACTTATACTTGGGAACTAAAATTATAGAATAATTTTTTTAACTTAAAAACTTTACCATAAATTATCATTGTCAAAAATTTTTACAAACATAATTAGGATAATTTTTTTAAACTTATATCTATCTTAAAAGACATATGCATATATACATATATATCTAGCCTTAATATATGATAAACATACTTTGAAATAGTTTTGTAGAATAATTGCATAATGGTACCCCACACCGTTATCATTTACTTACATCTCCATCCAAAATTGCCCTCCAAGCATTATTCTATAGGCTGCTTACCTATAGTATATGAATATAACTAATGAGTTTTCGCTCAGTAAGTAATCATATATCTCATAGTGCACATACAACATATAAAGATGCAAGATTTGATTATATTCTCTTATAAAATTAAGACATACTCTAATTATACTGAATTATAGATGTCTTATTTTCTATTATGAACTTATTTCTATACTTAACTTGCTTGTCTATTGACCCTTATGTGTACATACTAGGTGTCTCGATCAATGGGAGGTTAGGGTTTGCAAGGTCCCTAACAACACTGAGGTCATAATCTAGACTTGTTCCCGAACATAACATCACATAATCCTCCACTACTTGAAGGGAGATTGGTACGACACCTTACTTATCTTGAATTAGTTTTATCCTTTACTTGATTGAATTTGACTATGTGTAATATGATACTCTAACGTAATGCCTCATTCGATGACTAAGTCTAAGTTTGAAGTTCTTTTAATTATGAACTTTTTAGTCATATGCATATACAATGACATAACATTTAGATCTCTGACGTAAACTGAAACTATATCTCTAAAGTATAGTACACTTATAAATCATGTAATTTTTATAAACAATGCTTTTTCATAAAACATGTATTTTCACAAAACATGTATTTTGACATGTATTCAAATCATGGCATATCATATGAATATCCTTTATTCAAAAACATATAATATTTCCATAGTATAAAGGTTTATACTTATCTTGTGCACAACTTTTCCTTTTACTAAACTAGTATGCAATCTAAATCTTTTTGCCTAAAAATATATTCGTAATAAGTATTCAATTAATACTCCTATTGGATATAATTCTATCTAAATTCCTTTTTATAAAAAGGAAATAAAAATTTAGTCTAAATTTATTCCTTAATAAATATGATTATAAGGTTATGGTGTATTTAAATCTTTAACTATGTAAGAGAATTTAATCTTATTTAATTTTATATCAAAATTATAATTTTGATACTCTTTAAAATCTATATTTTTTTCAAAAATATAAACTATTCATTTTAAAGCTACTTAATTTAATACTCCTTAGATGAAGTTTTATCTGAATTCCTTTAAATAAAAAGGAAATCATGATCTAATCTTCATAAATTTTAGTCATAAAGCTGTAATACAATTTTCAAAAATAATTTTTATTTATATTAAATGAAAATTAGATCTAAAAATTTTAATCTATTTTTCTTCATCTTACAGAATATTTCCCTTTAGAATATCTAACTTCATTTTTTGAATTATGTGTCAATTTCTATTTTGACATTTTATAATTTGAAATTATATATCTTTTAAATATATAATACTTCTAAAAATCATCTAACTTAAACATTGAAACTTCTCATTTTCTAATCATATTCAATATTCATTAAAAGCAAAACATTTAAAATCTTAAAATTTCTTTTCTTTTCTTTCTCTTTTTTTCTTTTTCTTTTAGTTTTTGGGTAGCCAGGCGCTAGAGCGCCCTGCCTCGGCCTCGGTAGGATTTATGATGTTTGTGCTAGACGTTACAGCAGCCAGCACGCCTGGGCTGAGGAGCAACTGGCCCAAAAATACCCTGTTTTGCCCTGACTTTGAAAAATTTTAACTTTTAATCCATTGAGAATTTGACAAAGTTTTCTTACCAAAAAAGTCTAATTTTGCTCATAAAAACTTTTTTTAATTCATAATTTATCAGTTTCTAACTAATTTTATTTAAATGGTTGATAATAATTTTCTAAATCATGATTTTTTATCCATAAAATCTTAAAGCATATAAATACACCATAACTTATAATCTATAAACTTTTTTTATAAATTTTCTTAATGGTTTTTTAACTTATAAAAACTTGTTTTGAATTTCTAAAACTTTTACTATTCTAATCATAAACTTTCTAAATATATTTATATCATTATCAAATCATCATTCCTAAATTTAGAATGTTATTTTCTCACGTACAAAAGACTATTACATGTAATATTCTTATAGTTTAACATTAAGTAATCAATTAGTCATATTTGCTTACATTTATTTTAACATGTGAATAAAACGAGAACATATAACAATGAGTCATATTTACTTATATTTATTTTAACCTATGAATAAGATAAGGATATATAGTAATAATGTAATAAATAACTTTTAATATATTATTAATCAGTTTAAAAATAAATAAAATACATTAAAATATCATTCCTTCTTAAGATATTCCTAACAAAAGGAGTCAATGAACTTTACCGTAAGACAACAATCCACCTTATTTAAATTAGTGTCATATCAAGTGAAAGAAATATGATAGGTCAAGTCTTTTAAAGTTTAAGACATGTAAGCATCAATTTTCAAAGTTTGAGAATAAAATTACAAATATACTAAAGTTTAAGAACTAAAAATAAAGTCTTCTTAAGTGTTTAAGTGACCAAAATGACAAAAGGGGTGCTTTGCTAACTATTTAAAATTCATAAAGCATTTCTGCTAATAATTTAAAGTTTGAGTGGGCATACACATCAATTTTCAAGGTTTGGAAGGCAAAAGTTACAAGGATATACTAAAGGTCGAGGAGCAAAAACAAAATTTACCTGCCAAAGATTTTGTAGTTCAAAACTTTTCAAAGGATTGAAGCTCCGAAGTGGATGTTGAACTCAATTGTCGTTTCAGATCTATCAAAAAAAAATTAACGGGGTTGGATATTTTGAGGAAAAAATGAACTAGAAGCCTGGGGCGAGGGAGAAAAAAAAAACCCCATTAAAAACTTGGAGCTTATAAGATTAAGCGTTTTAAATTGAAAAAAATCTTAAAAATTTCTCATCGCTTACTTTTCTTTTTCTTGTTTGATTTAGTTGCAATTATGGTTTAGTTTATGATCTATTTTTTTTAACTAGATTGAACCCCCCCTGTGTTCGCGAAACTTACATCAACCCAACACTCAATATTTATAAAGTGAAAAAGAACGCAAATAGATTCAGAATCCATTTAGAAAGCCAAACAAAACAAGGAAATAAGGGGGAGAAAATCAAAAAAGCAACCGTACAAAAATAAGCATAGAATGAAAAGGATTTGATCTCTTAATAAAACCTAAGAGATACCTCATTAAAACCCTATACCAGAAAATCTAAGTAGGAAAAAACCTAAAATTGGGAAAAATAATTTTTTGAAGGAGATGGGAAAAAATTAAATTAAAAAAAAATACATGCAACATATGTAAAATAAGAATTCAAATTTTATGTCTTAAAATTGATATCTCAAATTATGTCTAACCAATAGTATATGTCATACATTATTTTAAAAAGTTTGAAATATTACTTTATAACTAATTTTCAAATCTAAAAATCTAATTTCTTTTAATGATATATCGTAATACAATTGGTTATATATGATTTAAGACATTAAAATTGGACAAAAGATTTCAGTTCATAAAATAAAAAAGATTGTGTTTAGTTACTATAAGGGATATTCTCATGTATATATATGTCTCCTTATTTTGCCTTCTAAATTTTAAACTAATAAAACCCCTTTCATAGAATTTCTGTTAAAAACATATAGAGAAAAATAACGTCAGTGCAATCATGTGATTTTTTCCGTTTATTGTTAACAAAAATGAATTTAGTACTAATTCACCTCCTAACGAGCCTAAAGTTGAAGAACATTTGATAAGAATGATCCTTGCTTCAAATTACCTCTCTGCAAGCTTCTCTGTAAAGTGTGAAAGGCCTACTGCAGCTTCTGTCATTTATTCTGTGGCTTTTTTACTTCACTGAGGGAACCCAAAGATTTGACAAATTGTTAATATAAAATATCACGACAAAGAAAATCACTATAATTCAAGTAAAACATACGAAAATGGGTACATATACAAGGATCAATACATATAATTAAAAACTCTCACTCAGACACACACATATATTCATACAATTACATATATCTAGGAAAGCTAATTTTAGAGTGTATATATACATAAAAACTCAAACACACACACACACATAATATACATACAACTATGTATTTATATATATAACGATTTGATCCAATTACCTTTGTGCATGTATTTCATTCAGCAGCCCAATCTTTGATGGTAAGAGCATGTATATATATGCGGGACTAACTGAAGAAGTCTATATAAATTATGAAGATCATGAATTTGCTGTAAGGAGGAGAGAAATTAAATGAATTAAGTAGTTACGGATTAGCTGCCGGTAACCATTTGTTTTTGTAGAGGATAAAAAAGGAAGTCAATTAGAGAAACTTGACCAAAACTTATTATTATTTTATTTGTATAGCATATTATTGACAATACAAAACAGCTGGAAACTTTTTGACGTATACGCCTAAAAAGTAAAGTTAAAAAACGTTACCTTATATTTTTTTTGATAGCATATTATTGACAATGCAAAACAGCTGGAAACTATAAGCCTAAAAGTAAAGTTAAATAATGTTAACTTAAATTCTGAGGAATTATTTTTTACTAGATTTTATATTGTTTAACAAGCAAAAATAAATAAAAAAAAGGACTTCTATTATGGAGTAAAGGATATTACCTTTATCATTTTGCTATCCTTAGATTTAAATTCAATGGTTAATAAAGCTTAAGGACCACCATATTCAAATGGAACCTAGCACATATTATAAAATTTCCTTCACAAAATGATAAAAAGAAAAAGAAAAAGATAATGGTGGGGATTGAACGGATTTGCTAAGAACTTCGACGAGAAAGGATTCGTTGAGAACTCTTGCGGGTGGGGGGCTCGAGTGGCAATGAGGGATTGACGACTTGGATGGATAGCAACAGAGGATGGAGATATGGATTTCTGGCATTGATCTGGGCAACAGAGATTGGATTGTAACTTGAGCTAGGGCTTTTTGATTTTGGTAGTGGGTGGCTTACACAGGGTAGCAACAACTTCAAGTGGGGGAACAACATTCCTTGGTGATGCAAACCCAACCTCTTTTCCACCCAAGGACCGTCGAGATTCCTAGTCAAACCCCATTTTCTGGAGATCTCACAATCGCGGTAGGTTGGGTTTCAATCCAATGAAAGGGGAGACAAGAAAGGGGAAGAGGTCGAGTGTGGCAGCCTGCCCTTACTATAGAGGTTCTACAGTACTACTACAGTCAACTTTGTAACTAACCGCAATAGTATATAGGCCTCTAGGGTCGCTGGTATCATGCTTAACTGGAAAACTACTTGTAAATTTTACGGAATAATTTTTTTTTCTTAATACATAACTTGAAAACCTATACATTTCTTGTTCGAGAATGTGATAAGGAAATCATGTTCATATACATGAATCATGATTTCCTTATCACATAGTCTTGACTTAAAATCATTTTCTTGATATTACATGTTTAGCTTTCAAAACTACACAATGAAAAACTCATGATAGGACCATCATCCCTCGCCCAGTCCCCTTGGCATGTACATATCATGTCCGTCGTCCACCATGTACTACTGGTGAACAGGTTTCTTACCTGCAACATGTGAACAAACTAGTGAGCCATGAACTCCGTAAGTTCAAATATAAAAACATGAAATCATCACATGTAATACTGTGTTTATACATGAAACTTGACTCTGAATGAACTGGTTCATGGCTGTAAGTTAAGTCTTAGGACATTATCTGAAATTAAGTTCTAGTTTTGGGTCCCTGATTGGTCGTACCGTATGGCGCGTATGACTGAGAGCGGTACTTTAGTGTTGACCTCTGCAGCCTTAACTGAAACTGAAACTGAACATGAAAACCTCCCCGTGGGTCGAGAAGCCAGTACACCAATAACTGATTTAATTACCGTCTTTCTAAAGTTCCAACTGGGTGGCGTATCGATTGCCCCATAGTAGGAACCTATTACATGCTATACTTGGGGTGTGAGTTTTATTAACCTCACTATAATGCCTTGTGCACCTATATGTTTTCGTGTGCTTGATACTTGTCTATCATGTGTACATGAATCATCTACTTGAAACATGAAATTCTACATGCATGACATGTATATCATGATGCAGACGGTCAATGTCTAACATACACGCCAAAACAACATACATAACATCATAAATATAACATAATTGTCCACATTGCAGTCAGGAAAATACTTGAACTTACAGAAAATCTGCTAACATGAGCCTCTGCTGATCTGGGATTGCTGTCTCGGGGCGTCTGACTTGAACTTCTATAATAGAAATAATCGTTGATTATTTCCAACATATATCTTATACTTGAAACATGACAAAATATGAAAAATCATATATCCAAACTCCTTTTTTTTTTTTTACTTCGAACACGTCCTCCTACACGGGCGTGTTCGTGACCGTATACTCCTCTGGACTTACGTGCATGGCTGTGTAACTCATGCAACATGACCGTGTAACTCATGCATGCGTACACGGTTACCTACACGGCCATGTTTCTGGCCGTATTTCCTGCTGTCGAACGTGGTCTGTTACACGCCCCTTCCCATGGCTGTATGCCATTCTACACGGCTCGATACATGACCGTGTTCTTTGTGATGGCCCGCCCTACTGCGAAGGCTCTACAGTGCTATTACAGTCAACTCTGTAGTCAACCGCAATAGTATATAGGCCTCTAGGATCGTCGGCAATCATGCTTAGCTTGAAAACTGCTTGAATTACGTGCATGGCCGTTTAATTCATACAACATGGCCGTGTAATTCATGCGTGCTTACACGGGTAGATACACGGCTGTGTTTCTGACCGTGTTTTCCTGCTGTCAAACATGGTCTGTTACATGCCTTTCCCATGACCGTGTGCCCCTTGACACGCCCCGATACACGGTCGTGTTCTTAGCCGTGTACCTCTCCGATCTCAACTTTCTTGAAACACGATCGTGCATGTGGGCGTGTTCGGGGTCATGTTCTGAACACGCCCTTATACATGCCTGTGTACATGCCCCTGTTCATACTAGAATCAGGATTCTGAGTTCGAAATGCTATACTCTAATTTTCTAAGGCTTTTATGGCATTTGTTCTACTACTTGCACTCAAAATCGATCTCAATAAGATCGTTTCAAGGTATATACTATATTTCTACCATCACAAATCCATGGTTTCTTAAGCAAAATCTCACATTTTGCTTTTACATATTTCTTAACTCAACATTTTGAAAAATCTGAACTTTCTTGAAGAAAACTCACTAAACTTGGTTTTCTAAACCATCAACTCATGGATTCGTGTTTAAAAACAACTAGACTCGAACCATGTTTCGATTTAACCGAAAATCTCAACATGATCAACTCATATTCTCCTTTTCCACTCAAAACCCCAGATTTTTGCACCCGAAAATGTGAGAAAAATGAGGGTTTACCTTGCTTGAAACTTGAGAACTTCTTACTGTGGATTCTTGGCTGAAACTTGAACGATTTCCTGGTTGGAAGAGAAAAATCCGAACTTAAATGGATTTACTCTTCTGCTCTCTCTCTCTCGGTCTCTCTCTCTTTCTCTTTCTCTTTCTCTTTCTCTTTCTTTCTTTCTCTCTCTCGACCGCTTATCTTTGCAACTTAAACCAAGTGAATTAATTCACTTGGGTTGCTTGGGTTTGAGGTTCCTCACGTGATCTCCACCCTCTCTCTCACTTTCTTTTATTTTCTTTAAAGAAAATCGGATATTTTCTTGGCTTATCTTGGCCATTAATCAATGGGCCTTATATGTGAACCATTGATCTTTTAATATGCATTTTATACATACTTTTCTATTAAATTAAAACATCATAAATTGAATTAATGTTTAGCTTTTAATTATATTCATTAATTCATTGTCAAATTTTGATTACAACACAATAAATCAAAATTTTCTTCTGCTCTGTATTCGATAACATGTCTCATCATGAATATATATTTATTTACATTTTTTTGTACAAAATTTTTCCGAGAGTGATTAGTTTCTCGGTTATCACAAAGGGAGCCCCCTCACATGACCTCTCCCTTCTCTCATCATTTTCTTTAATTTCTTTTAAAGAAATTGGAATTTGCTTGGCTAATCTTGGCCATTGATCAAGATAGCTTACATGTGAGTTATTGATCTTTTAATATGTATTTTCCACATACATTTCTAATAAATTTAAAACATCATAATTTGAATTAATGTTTAGCTTTTACATTATGTTTATTAATTCATTGTCAAATTTTGACTAAAATCCAGTTAATCAAAATTTTCATCTGCTCTATATTCTGTAATATATCTCATCATGAATATACATATATTTATATATCTTGTACAAAATTTTTCGAGAACGATAAATTTCACGGTTATCACATCGAGAACAAAGGGTGGGCCAATGGCAACCGTTGTGTCACAGGTGGAGGTCATGTCATAATTTGGGTTTTTTGAGTCATGAGAATCTGAGTTTTAATTTTAATTTTAATTTTTATAATTTTACGAATTGTGATTAAATGTAACAATATCTATGATAAATCCTCCTTAAATTTAATATAGATAATTAGATTTTACTCCATTAATAAACAGAGTAGTTGTCCATTGATGGAGTAAAAATTCTTATTCCACGTGGCCTTTCTCCCAAAAAAAAAAAAACACCAAATTGCGATAAATAATATAATATGATTACTTGTTAATTTTCTATTTTGTTACTATGATAGGATGGACGGTGCACTTGTTGGACAGTACAACTACCACTAATTTATTAAAAGAATAAAACAACTGCCCACTAGTTTCCTACAGTCCAAAAAAATTTATAAAAAGACTCAACTAATCACCTATTAATTTACCAGTAACTTCTTTTCACGCACGATCGGAAAAAAAAAAAAAAAAAAAAAAAAAAAAAAGGTTTCTTTTTCCTCTTTGAAAAAAAAAGTGTGATAATTGGTGTAATGAGCTAAAACATCTCAAAAACATTAAACACAAACTCACACACTATTATAGATTACATTTGAATACTTATTCAAACTTTATGTTTGTATTCAAATAAAAAACTTGAATTGTTTATTTAAATTATATATATATTTGGATAGATTTTGTTAAAGTTAATGTTTGAATATAGAGTAAAGTTAAAAAAAAAAAGAGTGATATAAATTTTTAAAAAGTGTAAATTTTAATTTGAATATAATTTAACATTAGCAGTTGGCCAGCCGTAGGGATATTACATTGGAGTTCAATAATAACTTTTACAGTTGTTCATTTAAACACTCTGTTTATGTTATTAATTTAACCAAAAATAAAAAAAGAAATAAAAGGTGTAGAGTCCTAATCGAAAGGGTGACAAAAAAAATTTTTTGCCACTTTGCAAGAAAAATTAAAACTCAAGAAGCAAACTAGACCTTTGTAAAACACTTGAAAGAATTGTTTTTCTACCAAGAAAAAGAAAAACACAGAAACTAAATAAAGAAAACTCTTTTTTAATTAAGAGAGAACTCACTAAAACTCACGTCCAATAAAACCCTTGAAGGGAAAACCTTACAAAAGTCGAGTAGACGACTTCAGAGCTAAATTACATACCATTCATGAGAGGACCGAGGTGTTTAGAAGATTGGTAATTAGCATTCTAAAAAATAAAAAATTAGGGGTGCTTAAGAGAGATGTTTGGAGACATTTTTTTTTTTGTTGGAAAAAAGTTATTTTGAAAGATATATTTGGAGAAAAAATTGTTTGCAGTGAAAAAAATATAAAATTTTAAAAAAAATTTTTAAAAAAATATTAATATAGATATTATTTTGTTCCTCTCGAAATTCTATGTAATTAAAAAAAATCATTTCATTTAAACTTGTATAAATAAAGTTATGAACTTTTAAAGTTTAAAGTTTACTGTAATGTTTTGGATATATGAATAGTAAATAGTGAAAAGTGATGAAATGTTGAAAAAAAAAAAGTCTTGAAGAAGGTAAATTTCTTGATGCAAATGACCCCTAAAGTTGGTAATTAGCATATTAGGTGGCCATTATATTTTACGTATACAGATTTTTTTTAACAAGCAAAATAATATTACAAATAAAATTAAAAAAAAGAAAGTCTTGCAAGCCTACCAAAACTGGAAAAACAAACAGAAAAAAAAAAAAATAAATTAAACAACAAACAACCAATGAGCTATCATTAAGGTTTGCTCATTTTAAAAACATATATGGCTTAAAGTGAGTAATCAATTTTTATAGTATTCATTATTAAGCATTTACCTTTATTAATGACCTTCATTTTCTTTAAAATATTGCAACTTAGATTATTATAAGTTACAGGTCTTTGTAATTAGAGAACATGCAACAACCAACCAATTTGTCATTTCTCAAAGACATTTTTCCATATTGGTTCTTCCAATCACCCAAACACCTTTTTTTTTTTTAGTCTATTTTAATTTTTGTTGTAGTTTTTGAATTGCTGTTGTTTTCCACGTTCTGGTTATTTCCTCAAGTCAATCTATTCTATGCATATATTGTTGTTGCCTTTACAGGACTTTTTTCTGGTTTTTGGAGCTCATCTAGAACACCAGTTGGATTTGAAGTTTTGAGGTTTCTTTTTATTAAAAGTGAGTGAACATTAGAAAATGTGTTTTTGATTGAAGTGTAAATTAGAAGTAAATTATCATATAAAGAATAATGTAAAAATTTGAAATGTAATCAGAAAAAATATATAATATATATCTTATTTCATAATTATTATTTTTATTGTTATAATTATTTTGATATAAAAATTATCTCATGTCGACTTAAAATAAGAAAAATATATACTTTTAATGTCTGAATATATTTTTTTAAATGGAAGAGAGAAAAAAATTATAGATTTAAAATAAAATGGCAGACAACTTAAAAAAACAAATTTCCAACTTCAATTGCTATTCTAAACTGCTACTTAAACGTTAAAATCTAGCAGACTGCCAAATCAGATAAAACCTCAAAATTGTGTAGCCACAGATATATTAGTTGTAAAAATAAAATAAAAAAATTCTATTTTGTTAATTTTCTATTTTCTGTAGCAAAGGGGCCCAAACGATTAGTTGTTAATATTCTATTTCGTTATCATAATAGGGTGGACAGTGCGGTTGTTGGACAATACAACGACCCACTAATTTATTAAAAGAAATAAAAAATAAAAAACTACCCACTAGTTTGCTACAATCCAAAAAAAATTTTAAAAAAAAAACTAATCACCAATTAATTTTCCAGGAACTTCTTTTCATGCACAAAAAAAAAAAAAAGAGAGATAATTGGTGTAATGAGCTAAAACATCTCGAAAACGTTAAGCACAAACTTGCACTCATCACACGCTAACCATTTGGATTATAAATTGGATTTGAATATTCATTCAAACTTTATGTTTGTATTCAACTATAGAACTTGAATTATTTAATTAAATTAAATGTATGTTTGGATGGATTTTATTAAAAGCAACATTTGTATATAATGTAAAGTTTTTTTTTAAATAGTGATATGAATTTTTAAAAAGAAAAAATTTGAATTTGAATATAATTTCATATTAATAGTTGGCCAACCAAACAAATATTACATTGGAATTCAATCATAACTATTAGAGTTGTTCATTTAAACACTCTGTTAATATCATTAATTTAACCAAAAAAAAAGAGAGAGAGAAAAAAAAGTGCACAGTTCTGACCGAGAGGGTGTCCAAAGAAAATTGCAACTTTGCAAGAACAATTAAACCTCAAGAAGCAAACTAGACCTTTGCAAAACACTTGAAAGAATTGTTTTTCTACCAAGAAAAAGAAAAACGCAGAAACTAAATAAAGAAAACTCTTCATAAATTAAGAGAGAACTCATTAAAATTCTTGAAGGGAACACCTTGGAAAAATCTAGTAGAAGAATTCAAAGTTAAAGTTAAATTACATACCATTTATAAGAGGACCAAGGTGTTTAGAAGTTTGGTAATTAGCATTTTAAAAAATAAAAAAAAATTAAATGTTGGTAATTAGCGTATTAAGTGGCCATTATTTTTTTATGTATACAGATTTTTTTAATGAGCAAAATAATATTACAAATAAAATTTAAAAAAAAAAAAGTCTTGTAAGCCTATAAAAACAAAACTGGAAAAACAAACAGAAAAAAAGCAAACCAAATTAAACAGCAAACAATGAGCTATCATTAAGGTTTGCTCAATTTGAAAACATATACGGCTTAAAGTGAGTAATAATTTTTTATAGTACTCATGATTAAGCGTTTATCTTTATTAATGACCTTAACTTTCTTTAAAATATTGCAACTGAGATTATTATAAGTTACAGGTCTTTGTGATTAGAGAACACGCAAACAGCCTCCCCATTTGTCATTTCTTAAAGACAATTATCACATCGGGTTCTTCAAATCACCGACCGAACCACTTTATTTTTTTTTTAATTTTTTTTTTAGTTTTTTAATTGTTGTTGTTTTCCACGTTCTTGTTTTTTCCTCAACTCAATCTATTTTATACGTATATTGCTGTTGTCTTTACAGGACAGTTTTCTGGGTTTTAGAGCCCACCTAGAACACCAGCTGGACTTGAAGTTTTGGGGTTTATTTTTATTAAAAATGAGTGAATATTTGAAGATTTGTTTTTGATTGAAGTGTGAATTAGAAGTGAATTGTTGTATTAAGAATAATGTAAAATTTGAAATGTGATAAAAAAAAATACAATATACATCTTATTTATTTCTTTTATTATTATGATTATTTTAATATAAGAATCATTTTATTTTAATTTAAAATAATAAAAATATATATTTTTTTATGTTTGAATATATTTTTTTCTTTTGAAGAGAGAAAAAAAATTTAAAATAAGGCAGTGAAACAGATTACTTTTTAAATTTAAAATAATAAAAACATATATTTTTTATGTTTAAATATTTTTTTTTCTTTTGAAGAGAGAAAAAAAATATAAATTTAAAATAAGATGGTGAAACAGATTACTTTTGAAAAAAATAAATAAATAAATTCTAACTCCAATGACCCTTCCAAAGGCCACTTAAACGTTAGAATCCAGTAGACGGCTAAATCAGATAAAACCACACAATTTTGTAGTCATCGATATTTTAGAGCCCGTTTGGGTTTTGGTGACAGTTTGTTTTGTGGGAGAAAAATGAATTTAGAAAAATATATTTGTAAAAAAAAATTTTAAAATGAAAAAGTATAAAATATTAAAAATTTATTTTAAAATTTTATTAATATAAATCATATTTTATTACGTTTAAAATTTTATGTAATTTTTAAAAAAATCATCCTATTTAAAATTATATATAAAGTTATAAATTTTTAAAATTTAAAATTTTCTATAAAATTTTAAAAATATAAATAATAAAAATAATTATGAAATAAAGAAAATAAAAAATCTTCAAAACTGATTATAAAACTCTGCCATAAACGAATCCTTAACATGGTTTAAAAATAAATTTTTTTTTTTTTTTATCCACTTATTGCAGAATCGACACCAAATGACATGAGGGACGGTAGTGAATTTTGCTAAGAGCTCTTCCAGCCGCCACAATATATGTTGCCACTGTGAACAAATTTTTATCTCCATTGGATGTCTGGTTTTGAAACAAAGAGATTGAAAAATCTAAGGACAAATTTATTGTTTCTTCCTGTTAATGTTTTTATAATTTTATTTCTTAAATTTTAAAAATTAAAAAAAATATTTCTTAAATTATGAAATATTATCTTATTTATTTTATCCTCCACTTAGAAGGATAAAATGTCTCTAAATTTTAATATTCTTGTAACTTACATTTCAAATTTTAAAAATTAATATTTATACTCCTATGAATTTTAAACCGATAGCAAAAATACCCTTTAAACTTTAAAACATTATAAAAAACACAAATTTTTTTTCATTTTTTTGTCATAAAAAAACTTTATTTTTACTCTCTAATCTTTAATATATTTGAAATTTAACTCTTGAAACCTAAATATAATTAATACATGCACAAAATTTGTTTTTAAATTTGAAGTCATTATAAGAAAATTAAAAAATAAAAAGAATCTGTGTATTTAGATCTTTTAATAATTTTTTAAAGTTATTTTTGTAATTATAAATATTTTAATTTAAATTAACTTTTTATAATACTAATATTATATCTATTTTTAGTTGATAAAATATATATAATTTTACTAATGTTTAAAGTTCGAAAAATATAAATACTATATTTTTTTGTTTAAAGATAAAATTATAGATGTATTAAAATTTAAATGATTAATATAAAGTTTTTTTCAAGTCTTATACGTGCAAAATATAAAATAAGAGATATTTTTTGCTAACAATTTGAATTTTATGGGATCTAAATATGCAAATTCTTTTTTTTTTCTTCGTAATAACCAATTTTAAAAGCGAATCTTATTATTCTTATTATTATTTAAAGTTTAAGGGTGTACAAACATTTGTTTTCAAGATTTAGGAGAGGGGGCAAAATTACAAAAATATTAAAGTTTATAGATAAAAATAAAAGTATTTTATCAACTATGATAACATTTCAAAAGAGCAAATATGATAATATTTCCTAATTCAATGAGCCTTTTTATTAGCTTTCAAAGGTCATGAGCAAAATTATAAGAGCCAAAATGTTCAAGTAAAAATGAAATTTGTCTAAAATCTAGTAAAATCCCTAAAATGAAATAGAACATAATGGGAAAAACCGGAATAAGGAGAAAAAGAAATCATGAACTAGTGCAATTATTTAAACCGGAAAGACACTACGCCGGGCAAGATGAGGCCGTACAAATTCTGGCATAGACAGAAGCTTATTTATCCGCGACTTGATCATCTACTTTGTAAATATGAGAAGGGTGCCCGATCAAACGTAACTGCCAAGGAACATCAGACAAGACACAACTGAGAAGATAACAAACGGAGACTCTATTTCGAACCAAATAAAATCCCAGCTAAAATTTAGCAATTATCCGAATTGCTTCAATGATTGCACAAGATAAACTCAAAATCTAATTGTTATTTCCTCCAAAAAAATAAAAATAAAATAAAAAAAGTAATGCATGCGTACATATTTTCGGAAATTAATATTTCGAGATGGAAGAAAGTTTTTCCATGGCATACAAAAGTATACAAGCAAATTACTCATGATCTTGGCCTTAATCAACAGAAAAATTGAAAGGAAAAAAAATTAAAGTTCTTAAATTCCCACCTACATAAAGTTTTAAACATACACAAGTTTGCAAAAATTTGAGAAAAAGATTTATATCTCAAGAATAGTATTCTAAAGTAAACAAAACTATGCAGGCATGTTATAAGCAACTTACCAATCTTGATGTTCACCTATGGTACTCCCGACGTACTAGCTCGCTCTCGCTCTTCCTTGATCTCGGTTTACACAATTGCGTTGAAGACTTTTTTTAGATATGGTAAGTTATTATTTTGAAAAAGAAAAATTTACTATTTCTTTCCTTCCAACCCGAGGATTTATCTTCTACTTTCATGGTATTGTATCACTACACACGAACACGATTAAAACATACTTCCTGGTTTGATTAAGCCAGCATAGTTCGCTTAATCATGGCACAATAAGAAGGCAACAGTCTTAGATGTGAAATGTAGTGACGAAAAAAAATATTGTTTTAGGAAAAACTGCTAAATTCGTAGGAGATGTAAACATATTTGTGGGAAGGAAAAAGAACACAACACAGCACAACTGATACAGAGAAATTAAGAGGCCATACTATACTAGTAGTCAATGCAATAAAATCATCGAGTAATGGCTCGGTACCTTACCTTGCATAAAATCTAATATTTGGGGTGTCGGCAGAATGATGAACTCGTCTAGTCCTTGATCATCCATGTAACAAAATATGATTCGTGGTACATGAAGAACAATATGAAAATCTTGTGACGTCATGAATTCTATTGGCATTTTGTTGAAAAAAATGTCTTTGTGATTCTTCAAATGCTGTAATCCAGGTGGCACCTTTTTCATTTGAGGACAAGGCCCTATATATAGGTCCTCAAGCACGGGCAACGCTGTTTCCTCTATTATCAACGAGCGCAGTCTGCTCAAATCTGAGAGAAAGAGCTGCTTTAGTCTTGGAAATACTCCTTTCTTGAAGTGCAGTTGCTCACCAACGTAAGAATCGTGATAAATGCAAAGCTGCAAAAGACTCTGCATATTCTGAAGGACCTCTAGGGGATCGTCCTCTAACACTGAATAAGCAAGCTTTATCTTGACTAGATTCTGAAGTTGTGTGAACCATTCGGGTAATTTCCGTAGACGCCCACGCAAGTGAAGACGCTCAAGAAATTGAGGGGGTGAAGATATGCATGTTAAATCAATGAACTGCTTATCACTCGTTGAGGCTATAATTAGAGATTCAAGTTGCTCCATCTTCTCAATACAGCCACATAGAGCCTTTCCATCCTCGTTTCTCAGTCTAACAATCCCCAAAGACCTCAATTGGGTTAAGTTTCTCAGTTCTTTAAATAGCACATCAACTCCCTCGCCATCAGCCTCGATATAAAACAACTTTTGCAAAAATTTTAAGCACCCAATTCCACCGACCACTTTTATTCCCTGGAGCTCAACCCTATAAGGTTGCATATCCGCACGTTCAATTCTCTGAGCGTAAAGATTTCTCAACTTAAAAAGCCTATTGATCAAGCCAGCAGGTGTATTCTCCACAAGTGATTTCCTTAGATCCAACGTCTCTAAGTTTTCCAACTTCTCCATGGACCTTGGAAGTGTCTTCACTTTTGTTCCCCGCACACTCAAGTATCTCAAGTCAAATAAGTTTCCAATATTTTCTGGGAGGTGATCTAGACGTGAAGCATCTTCAAAATCAAGTACTTTTAAGAACTTGAAATTGGTCACAAATACAGGCACAATGGAATTAAGTGCCTCATCTTCTCGAAAAACAATTACAGAATGGGCGTGAGGAAATTTATTTCTCTGCAAATCATCATTTGAGCTATTGATCATGATTGACAGACATCGAGTGATCCCTCTGAATTCTGATTCGGTACTTCCTAACAAAACCTGACAAAAACTTACTTCCTTTGTCTTCTTAAGAATGATATCATGAAAGAGATCATGGACACGGCATTCTTTAACTTTTCTAGTCACACGAAGGGATGATGCTTCAACCAAGCTTCTATTTATTAGCTCACGCATATACTCTTTTGCAACTTCTTCTATTGTCTTATCCTCCACTGCTTTTACAAAGCCTCTCGCTATCCACTGTCTAATTAACCTTCCGTGCCTTATAGATTGGCGCCGCGGAAAAATCCCAAAGTACAAAAAGCAAGACTTAAGGTAGTAAGGTAACTCATTATAACTGAGTAAAAGAATTTTTGTTATACTTGCTAGTTGAACATTATTCTCCAACTCTGAACTGAGGCTGGCATGGAATCTTCGCCACACGTTGACAGTCTTGTTTTTTGTTGATAAAAGACCAGCGATAACTACTATTGCAAGAGGTAGGCCTTCACATCTTTCAACAATCTCACCAGAAAACTTCTCTAATTCCTTAGGGCAGCAACCCTCAGGTCTGAAAGTCTTCTTACAAAAGAGTTCCCAAGCTTTCTCTAGTGGCAAACACTCCATATGGTGGATATAGACCAAGGATAACGTTCTGCAAAACTTTGCTACTTGCATATTTCGTGTTGTGATCATTATTCTTCCACCGACGTTATTATCAACTAGAGCATGTTCTATATCGCCCCAAAAATCCTCCTTCCAAACATCGTCAAAGATGACAAGATACCTTTTTTGTTTCAAGATCTCTCTTAACATATTTGTGAGCTTTTGCTCATCCATTGTGTCAACTTCACATGGAACAAATGCTTTAGTTGACTCGGAAAGCTCTCTTATCAATGTTCTTAGTATCTCCTCTCTCTTATATGGTTGAGGCACTTGGACCCATGCATGACACGGAAAACTTCCTTGCACATGGTTATAGACTTGCTGGACAAGAGTGGTCTTCCCCAATCCTCCCATGCCAACCACCGGGATGACCATGCGTTGGGATGACTGACCTAACAAAACACCAACCAAACTATCTCTAGCAGATTCAACACCCACAAGTTGGTCCTCATGAATGTAACGGGTAGATCTTCGAGGGTCATACGAAGTAACAACATTCATAGTATCAGTACTTGTAGATCCTTGCTGAATGGAATTTATAAAACCATATGTTTTACTTCGTTCGTGGATCCTAACAAGCCTCACTTTGATATCTTGTATCTGCCAGGCCAAGTCATGGCGTTGTTTTAATCTTGAGCAAAAAAAGAAGAAAAAGCAAGCAACTTGTCGAAGAAACTCATGAGACCCCCACTGATAGGGATATAGCTGCGGCCGTTCCATGTGATGTGTGTACTCTGTAACAACATCTTCTACTTCAAATGCAACTTCCCGTAGTTCTTGTACCCATGCTTTAACGCCATACCTAACATCATCTCCTTCAGTTTCTGCCTTTTTCTCAGCATCCTTTAGAACAGAATGGATGTCCTTCAACTCATTTGCAATTTCTACAACTTCTTTGGCAATATCTCTCAACAAGCTTGCTTCTTCTTTCAATAACGAGAGCAGCCTGTCTTTAACAACACCTACTACATCCTCTGCCATGCTTGCTTATTCATTAGGTAGCAAGTATCAAGTTTTCTTTCCTAGCTCTCTGCATAAAAGTTGTGATGGTTTTTTCATTGGTCTTTCAAATGTCTATACCTATTTCATTAGTTATGTAAATTAGACCCAATTTAAAATTATTACATATTTATTGTTACCAAAATATATAATGAAAATTATATAGTGAGAACAAAAGAGTAAACCAAGCCTCACTAAAGGAAGGAAAAAAGATAACTCAGGGCATAAAGCTTAAGAGTTTTGTGGCTACTTAGAAAATAGGGAAGATGAGACAGCCATCCGCTATTGATTCAAATGAGAAGGAAAGACTAGACCAAAACAAACATCTAGTAGGATAAATATCCTTTAACCATTTATTAGCTTTTAGAATTAATCCTCGCTTAACCAAAATAAGTTTCGGGTAACGCCTAAGTCACCAAAGTAAGATGATGCAGCCTTTACTAAACTTTACAACACATTAAGGTGTACTCAGTAGAAACAAAACAACCAAGAGAACTCACTTAAGGCTAACCAAGTGTGAATCATCAATGAATGGGTAGGACAGTCTAGTTCAAGCTATGATACCATAGGTTATATACCTAATTCCTTTCAAACAAGGCCACAATATTACGCTTAAAATACCACACAAAAGGATGCTACAACTCTCAAACCTCAACCATTATTTGTTTAACAGATTCTAGAGGTGTTTTCACTTTACCATTTCCAAACTCATACACAACTATAGCATAAATGTGAACTCCAATCTCGTATAAACAGAGGATTGAACAAAAATCCACAATTAAAACACAGATTAACTTAAACAATCAAGCATTTGAAAATTCTAATTAAATCCTTCCTAAAAATTTTTCTACTTCAAATGAAGATATTCAGAATCAACGAGATGGAAATCTCAAATCAAATGCAAACCTCATGAACAAATCCCAATACAATTCTATCAAGAACTAGAGCCCGTTTGGCTCTAACTTGAATTGACAGTTTTGAACAAGCTCAGTGTTTGGGAAGGAAAAAAAAAAAAGTGTTGCCCGAATTTATAACTAAAAAAAAGGATAAGATCCCATATCAACTGAATCCCATGGGTTTGAACTCAAAAAAATGCCACTAGTGTTAAACACTATCACTAATAAAAGGCAAGCCCCACCCATGGGTCATACACTACGGGACCCACTTTCTGTTAGTTGGATGATGCTTAATAACACCGGTGTCTTCTAACAATACTCTTGAACCCATATGCCAAAATAGCATAAATATCAAAGCTTTTGTTAGAAAAAGACAATTCATCAATACTGTACAACTCAACTACAAAGAGCATTGTTATAAGGCATCAGTGGTGCTAAGCACCATTCACTAACAAAAGGTAGATCCCATAGTGTGAGACCGTAAGTGAAATCCACTTTTTATTAGAAATAGTGCAGAACAACATTGGTGTCCTAAGCATTTTTCAACTACAAAATATAAATCCACCTCTCTTTTTTCTCTCTTCCATTTTCATTAAATTCAAATAGTAAAAGTCTAAAACTACAAAGTCTAACAACACCGGTGTCTTATAACAATACTCTTGAACCCATATGCCAAAATAGCATAAATATCAGAGCTTTTGTTAGAAAAAGACAATTCATCAATACTGTACAACTCAACTACAAAGAGCGTTGTTATAAGGCACCAGTGGTGTTAAACACCATTCACTAATAAAAGGTAGATCCCAAAATATGAGACTGTAAGTGAAATTCACTTTTTATTAGTAATAGTGCAGAACAACATTGGTGTCCTAAGCATTTTTCCAACTACAAAATACAAATCCACCTCTCTTTTTTTTCTCTTCCATTTTCATTAAATTCAAATAGTAAAAATCTAAAACTTTCTTATTTTAAATTAAAATGAAATAATTCTTTCTTATAAACGCTCACAGTAATAAGAAAAACAAAAATTAAAAAAAAATCATATTATCTATTAAAATCCTAACATATTTCAAGTTTTTTAATTATTCAAATATCATTTCAATTCACGTTTTAACCAAACACACATTTCCAAATATTCATTTGTCTCCGACAAAAAAAAAAAATATATATCCAACTTCGACGTATCATCCAAACCGGCCCTAAGAACTGCAATGGTTTTTTAGGAAAATCAACATAACAAGAGAGGAATTCATCAAATCAACATAATAAGAGGAGTTTTGAAGAAAATTTTCAGTCTTCGGAAGAAACCCTCCCTGTTGAACATGCAATTGAATTCATGTAAACACAATTTCAAAAAAAGATTCAGAAATAGCGAAGAAAGACTCACAACGTGAAATCTAAAGCAAAAACCATAATTCTCATTGAATCTCTTCTGACTTTGAGTCAACCAGTCAAATCCGTGAGGTAAAGAGCTGAAAAGGCTTTGATTTTGGTTTCCATGGAGGCGAGAGAGACGAAGAGAGATTTTGGGGTTTTTATTTTTTATTTATCTTTTTTTCAAATGTAGAGGGTGTTTGGTTTAGTTTCCAAAACTGATTTCACGATTCCCTAGGAAATCGATTTCAAAATCGGTGTGAAATTGTGTTTGGTTTGTATTGTTTTTGAAAACAGATTTCAAAACGAATCCAAAATCGTCTTTGCTCCCAATGTAAAATTGAAAACGATTAAAAGTCGTTTTCTCTGATTTCATTTTTCCCATTTCTCCCATTTCTCTGATTTAATTGTTATGGTTAATTAAGATTTGATTGATATAGTAATTACTTAAATATTATGATTATTAATTTTTAATTCATTTTTCAATTAAAAAATTTTATTAATTTTTAATTTTTGGTATTCATAATAAATTTTTTTAAAATCAAACATAAATATGTTTTTATAGAATACTTATAAAATGACTGGTTTTCAAAAATATAACCAAACACAGTTTCACTTTTTTGTTTCTCAAAACATACACTCAGAAAATAAAACCAAACACAATTTCAGAAACGTTCTCAGAATTGTTTTCAAAACGATCTCAAATTCAGAGAATTTGAAAACATAACAGATTTCAAAAACAATACCAAACGCTACCGTAGTGTCTCATGTTCTTTAATTACCTATCAGTATTTAAGGGTATAATTGATATTTTAAATATAATGGTGTGACTCAGCATGGCATTTTCTTTTATCTTTTTTTTTTCTTTATTTATTTATTTATTTTTTTTCAAGGCACAAATCAATGAAGGCATGACATTGACAGTTTGGCACTTTTTTTTTTTTTTTTCGAGGCACAAATCAATAAAGGCATGATATTGGCAGTTTGGTACTCCGAAGAGCCCAAAGCAATTAGCAATGGGTAAAATGTAAATGGATTGGAAGTAAAGTTAAGCAAGTGACATCTTTGAAAAATTTTATAATTCTAGGGTAAAAAATTTATTTTTTGAAAATTAAAGGCTAAAGAATAATTTTTAAAAAAATACCCAAAATCTCATAAAACCATCTTTGAATTCTCACAAATATGCTTATTTAGAATAAATTTTTGACATAAAAAACTTAATGCAAACATCCAAAATTTTGAACTTATTGATCACTTATAATTAGTATTTACCTTTGTTTAGGCAAAGCAAGATATTAATTGCAAGTTGAAGGTCTAAATTTAAGCTAATTTTGGAGATGAGATGGTCCAATAGCACCTAATGCTGATGATAACTGAGGTAAGTTTGCTGACAAATCTCAACTTAATTTAAAAGAAACAAGCCAATGATTCTCCGACTCAAGTCCAAAATGGTGTGATGCAGAGATTGTTGAGGTAACTCTACATTGGTTATGAAAATGGCAGATGGTAATTTATACATATGAAGAAAAACCTCATCTTTTAAACTAGTTTTTTGGGTTGAGAATATCAACACTATTTAACACTCATGTGTGATAATCCTAAAATTTTTCTAATTACATTCTTTCCCTCTACTAAGCTCCAATTCTAGAACGATTAGGTTGGCCAATCAATCAGTGAAATGATTTTTTCCCCCTTTTAATCTCCATCTCTTCAGATCATGCATTATGCAGACAATTTAGATTTAAATGAAACAATTAAAGAATAATCAAGTTAAACTTGTGGCAGCCCGCCCTACTGTAGAGGCTCTACAGTGCTACTACGGCCAACTCTGTAGTCAACCGCAATAGTCTGCAGGCCTCTAGGGTCGCCGGCAATCATGCTGAACTGTAACTGACTGCTAATTTTGCGGAATAAATTTTTTTTTCTTTAAATACATAAACTGTTCGAGAATGTGATAAAGAAATCATGTTAACAACTGATCATGATTCCCCTATCACATACTCCTGACTCGAAAACTTGTCTCATTGAAATTACATTCAAAATATATATACAGCGGAAGATTAAATGGTGACCAATATCCCTCGCCCAATCTTCCCCGGCATGCGTCTACCCTGTTCGTCATCCACCAATGTACTACTGGTGAATAGGTCTCTTGCCTGCAACATGTGAACAAACTGGTGAGCTATGAGCTCAGTAAGTTCAAACATAAAAACATGAAACTAACATGCTATACTGCTGTGCTCATGCTGTACTGCTGTACTCATGCTGTACTACTGTGCTCATGCTGTACTGCTGTACTCATACTGTACTGCTAAAGGTTTAGTCTTAGGACATTAATCTGTTATTTAGTTATGGTTTTGGGCCCCTGATTGGACGTACCGACATGTTAGCGTAATCGGGAGCGGTACTTTAGTGCTGACCTCCTCAGTCTTAACTGATGCTAAACATGATAACCTTTCCGTGGGTCGAGAGGCCGATACGCCAATAACTGGTTTATTTACCATCTTGCTGGTGTTCCAACTGGGTAGCATACTGCTTGCCCCCACAGTCGGAACCTGTTAATCAAATTACTGGGGTGTGAATTAATTAACACACTAGAGTGCCTTGTGCACCTAACTGTTTTCTTGTTCTGGTACTGTTTGGTCTGTGTACTGGGACATGCAACTCTATATGCATGACATGAACTGATATGAACTGACCTATGCTGTGACTGACGTGAACTGACCTGTGCTGTGACTGACATGAACTGACCTGTGCTGTGACTGACATAAATTGACATAACATCGTGATGCAGACAATCAATGTCTAACAACACGTCATACAACATACATAACATCGTAATAAAGCAAGCTTGTCCACGTTGCAGTCAGGACAATTCTTGAACTTACAGAAAGTCCTCTAGCGTAAGCTGCTGCTGCTCTGGGACTGCTGATTTGAGGTCTCTAGCTTGGACTCCTATAAATGGAAAAATCACTGATTATTTACCATATTTATCTTATACTGGAAATATGGCAAAACATGAAAATTTTCCTTTCCAGACTTTTTTTTTTTTTTTTTACTCTCTGGCTTCGAACACGCCCTCCTACACGGGCATGTCTCTGCCCGTGTACCTCTCTGGACTTTTAAGCTTGGCCGTGTAATTCATGGAACATGCCGTGTATGCTTACACGGGTGGGTACACGGCCGTGTTACTGGCCGTGTACTCCTCTGTCCTCTTACACGGTTACTTACACGCCTCTCTTTGACCGTGTGCCCCTTGACACGGTCTGATACACAGCCATGTTCTTGACCGTGTACCTCTCGGGTCTGATTTTTCTTGCAACACGGTCGTGCGTATGGGCATGTTCAGGGCCGTGTTCTGAACACGCCCGTGTACACGCCCGTGTTCATACCAGAATCAAGATTCTGGGTCCGAACTGCTCTGCTCTGATTTTCTAAGGCTTTTATGGCCTTTGTTTTGCTTCTTACACTTGAAATCGATCTTCATAAGATCATTTCAAGGTATCTACTACACTTCTACTATCACAAATCCATGATTTCATAAGCAAAAATTCCACATTTTGCTTATGAACATTTCTTGACTTAACTTTTGAAAAATCTGCGTTTTAGTGAAGAAATTTCACTAAACTCGGTTTTCTAAACCAACTGTTCATGGATTCGTGTTTGAAAACGTCTAGACTCGAATCACACATTTCGATTTTAACCGAAAACCTAAATGTGATTCACTCACATGCTCTTTTTCTCACTCAAACCCTAGATTTTTCATCCGAAAAAAGCAAGAGAAAAACGAGGGTTTACCTTGCTTGAACTTGAGATTTTCTTACTGCTGGTCTTTGACTGAACCTTGATCGATCTGCTGTTGGAACTAGTGAATCTGAACTTTGCTTGGATTTCTTTTTCTTCTTCCTCTTTTCTCGGTTTCCTTTCTCTCTTTCTTTTTTTTTTCTTTCTTTCTTTTCTCTTTCTTTCTTTCTCTTTCTCTCGGCTGCATCTGCAGCTAAGGGAATTAATCCCCTTTCTCTATCATGCTCACGTGCCTCACACTCTCTCCCTTACTTTCTTTTATTTTTTTAAATGTGTAAGGGCTTGTTTGGCAAGTTCTTTTGGCCATTGATCTCTTAGTATGTATTTTCCACATACTTTTCTATAAATTTTAAAACATCATAATTGAATTAATGTTTAGCTTTTAAACTATATTCATTAATTTATTTTCAAATTTTGATTAAAAACTTGATTAATCAAAATTTTCCTCTGCTATTTATTCTGTAATCTGTATCACTGTAATGTACATTTATTTACATATTTGTACAAATATTTCCGAGAACGTAGATTTCTTGGGTATCACATTCACCCCTCCTTATAAGATTTTTGTCCTCGAAAATTTAAAATAAGTGAGGGTATGAACGTCTCATCTCATCTTCTCTTTCCCACGTAGCCTCTTCAACGTTGTGATTTCTCCATAATACCTTGACTAGTGGGATGGTCTTGTTTCTCAGCTCCTTTTCTTCTCTATCCAGTATCTGAACAGGCTGTTCTTCATAAGTCAAATCCTCTTGGACTTGAACTGGTTCATGTTGTAGCACATGAGATGGATCTGACATATACTTTCTGAGCATGGAAACATGGAACACGTTGTGTACTGCTGACAGCTCAGGAGGTAATGCTAACTTGTAAGCAACCTTCCCAATGCGTTTGATAATCTCATAAGGTCCAATGTACCTTGGACTCAGTTTTCCCTTCTTACCAAAACGCATGATCCCTTTCATGGGTGACACTTTCAGAAAAACGAAGTCCCCTTCCTTGAATTCTAGGGATCTCCGCCTTCTGTCTGCATAACTCTTCTGTCTGCTCTGAGCACTCTTAATTCTTTGCTGGATCTTGGCAACTGCATCACAAGTCTCCTGCATGAAATCTGTCTTATGCAGTTGTTTTTCCTTCAGATCATACCAGTGAATGGGTGATCTACACTTTCTTCCGTACAGAGCCTCATACGGTGCCATCTTGATGGAAGCTTGGTAACTGTTGTTGTATGAGAATTCCACTAGTGGCAGCTTCTCATTCCAAGCTCCTGGAAAATCCATGACACATGCTCGGAGCATATCCTCCAGAGTCTGGATAGTCTGTTCTGATTGTCCATCTGTCTGAGGATGGAAGGCTGTACTGAATCTCAATTCTGTGCCCATGGCTCTTTGCACACACTCCCAAAAGTTTGAAGTGAAACGTGCATCTCTGTCAGATACTATGGACTTTGGAACTCCATGTAACCTGACAACCTGATCTACGTACAGCTGTGCCAGCTTCTCCAATGAGTAAGTAATCCTGATTGGTATGAATCTGGCTGTCTTTGTCAATCTGTCCACGATTACCCAGATGGCATCGTGTCCTCCTCTTGTTTTGGGTAACCCTACCACAAAATCCATGGTAACGTTCTCCCATTTCCATTCTGGAATCTCCAGAGGTTCTAGCTTTCCTCTAGGATGCTGATGCTCAGCCTTTACTCTCTGACAAGTAAGGCACTTACTCACGAATCTTGCAATGTCTCCTTTCATCCCTTTCCACCAAAACTGTAACTTCAAGTCTTGGTACATCTTGGTGGCTCCAGGATGGACTGAGTATGGCGTCTCATGAGCTTCTGACATGATTCGCCTTCGTAGCTCTTCATCTGCTGGCACATGAATTCTCCCCTTATACCTGATTAATCCATTTGTGGACATCTCTTCTTAAGAGTCTGTCAGACTTGAATCTTGCTTCTGAGCTTCCTTGATATCATCAAACAATGATGACTTCAACTGCAGTGTTGACAATTTTCCTGATATCAGCTCTAGCTCGAGCGAATGGATCTCTTGCTGCAAGGTTTTTAGCAACCTATCAATAGGCAGCTGCTGTGGAACTGTAGCTTTTCTGCTCAAAGCGTCTGCTACTCGGTTGGCTTTTCCTGGGTGATAAAGGATCTCACAGTCATAATCCTTCACCAACTCCAACCATCTTCTTTGCCTCATGTTTAACTCCTTCTGTGTGAAGAAGTATTTTAGGCTCTGATGATCTGTATAGATCTGACACTGAGCTCCATACAGATAGTGTCACCAAATTTTGAGTGCGAACACTACTGCAGTAAGTTCTAGATCGTGGGTGGGATAATTCTTCTCGTGCTCTTTCAATTGACACGAAGCATAGGCAATCACTCTGCCTTCTTGCATCAATACTGCTCCCAAACCCACTTTGGAAGCATCACTGTAGATCTCATACTTCTCCCCTTTAGTAGGGAGTGTGAGGATCGGCGCGCTTGTCAGCCGTCTCTTCAGCTCTTGGAAGCTTCTTTCACACTCATCTGTCCATATATACTTCTTTTCCTTACGTGTGAGGGTGGTGAGAGGTGCTGCTAATCTAGCAAATCCCTCCACAAACCTCCTGTAATAGCCAGCTAACCCTAAGAAACTGCGTATCTCTGTTACGCTCTTAGGTGCAGGCCATTGGTTGATTGCTTCCACCTTGACTGGATCTACTGCAATTCCCTCCTTGGACACTACATGACCGAGGAAATGCACTCTGTCTAGCCAGAACTCACATTTTGAGAATTTGGCATAGAGTTGATGCTCTCTCAGCTTCTGAAAAACAACTCTCAACTGGGCTTCATGCTGTGCGTGAGTCTTTGAATATACAAGGATGTCATCGATGAACACAATAACAAACTTGTCTAGATACTCCTTGAAGACTCTGTTCATTAGGTCCACGAAAGCGGTTGGCGCATTCGTTAACCCAAATGGCATTACTAGGAACTCATAATGCCCATAACGGGTTCTGAAAGCTGTCTTGGGAACGTCATCTTCCTTGATTCTCAGTTGATGATATCCTGATCTCAAATCAATATTTGAGAATACTGCTGCACCCTTGAGTTGATCGAACAGGTCATCAATCCTAGGTAATGGGTACCAATTCTTGACGGTGACCTTGTTCAATTCTCTGTAATCTATGCACATGTAGAACGTCCCGTCTTTCTTTTTGACAAACAGTACGGGAGCTCCCCATGGGGCATGGCTCGGTCTGATGAATCCCTTGTCAAGCAGATCCTTTAGCTGTACCTGTAACTCTTTCAACTCCACTGGTGCCATGCGGTACGGCGCCTTGGAGATCGGTGCTGTTCCAGGTAGAAGCTCTATCTCAAACGAGATTTCCCGCTCTGGAGGTAATCCTGGTAGTTCCTCGGTAAAGACCTCGAGAAATTCTCTGACAACTGGAACCTCTTCTGGCTGTAACTTCTTCTCTTCTGCTGTATCTGTCACATAAGCTAAATATCCAGTACAACCACTGGCTATTAGCTTCTTAGCCTTCATTGAACTGATCATCATCTTGCTGCATCTTCTCGAAGAATCGACATATTCGAAACTTTCTTCCTTTTCTGGCTTGAACACTATTCTTCTGTTTCTGCAATCTATCGTAGCTTGATATTTTCCTAGGAAATCCATTCCCAAGATCACATCATAGTCTACGATCCTCATCATGATCAACTCTGTATACAGCTCTCTATTTGCCACGATTACTGGTACATGAGGTAACCAGTATTCTGACAACATAATTTCTCCTGATGGGAGAGCAGTTCTAAAAGTCCTTCCCATGTGATCTCTAGGGTATTCTAACTTATCAGCAAATGCACATGATATGAAAGAATGGGTGGCCCCAGAGTCAAATAGTACAGATGCCAAGTGGTTAGCGACAGAAATCTGACCTGCCACCACGTTGGACGTCCCTGCCTCTGCTTCTTCTCTGGTGTAGGCCATCACCCTAGCATCTGCCTGTGGAGCTCTTTCTTGCACTGCTGAAGGCACTTCTGTTGGGCTTTCATAACTCAACCTGAGTGCATGTACTTGGGACTGCTGTGGACGTGATGAGTTTGCTCCTGATGCTGATACTAACTGGCAGTTCATGGGGCAATTCTTGATGAAGTGGCCCTCTCTTCCACACTGAAAATAAGCAGTCGTATCAGCTTTGCACTGACCCACATGTTTCCTCCCACAATTTGGACAAATGGGGTTACCTGGAACTGTAGTAGTGTGAGTCCTTCTTGACTGACTTCTGTTATCCTGACTCTGAACTCCCTGGAAATTCCCTTTTCTTTTCTACTGGGACTGAGGGCCTGGATGACTGGACTGCTCTGGTCTTGTGCTCTGACTGCCCTTGCTGTGCTGTCTAGGTTGAGAGGCCTTAACCAGGATCTTTTCTTGCTTCTTGGCTTCCCAAACCTTTTCTCTCGCTTCTTTCTGTCGGGCTAGATGGTACTCTGCCCTCAAAGCACGACTAACACAGTCGGCTACTGAAACTGGTAGGAATGGGCCAACGTCAATTAGAGTAGAGATCTCAGGCCTGAATATGCCCATCATCTTCTGTGTTTTCTCCCTCTCCATAGGCACCATATACGGACATAAGCGGGAGAGCTGATCAAATTTCCTGCAAACCTCACTGAATGACATGTCCCCCTGCTGTAGCTCTGCAAATTCTTTCTGCTGGGGGCGGAGTGATGCAGGATCATAGTATTTCTGGTTAAACTCTTCTAGAAACTCTGCCCAAGACATTGTGGTCACGTCCCTCCTCATGCGGACTGTGTCCTACCAAAACCTTGCATCCTTCCTTAGAACAAAGGATGCACACATGACTTTCTCCTCATCTGTGAGTCTTATGAACTCCATTATCATCTATATTGAAGAAAGCGAATCTTCTGCTTCTAGAGGATTTGTTGAACCCTCAAATTCCGGAGGCCTCATCTTCCGAAATCTCTCATATAATGGCTCTGGGTTTACCCTGGCCGGTGGTTGCTGAACCACTTCTAGTGCCGCTGGTGGTACTACCTGTTCTGCCTCTGCTGCTGGTTGTGCAGGAGTCCCTACTGATCCCTGTCCATGTTCTAACTGTTCTAATCTCTGTCTCAACTCTGCGTTTTCTTTCATTTGATTTTCTAGAAGAGCTTGCATCTCTTCTAGTCGTTGAGTTAGAGATGGGCGTCTCCTTCTCCTTCTTTGGCCTTGGCCTTAGCCCTGATTTTCCATCGTGCTACTGTATCTCCTAAAATCACACGATGAACTTGTGTTAGATCCTGTATAAAAAGGATCCATATGATTTCTTGCATTTACATATTACCATGTACTTACTACAAAGTATAGGTCTCTACAGGCCTTTACCTTCATGCATAACTAGCTGCTTATATTAACATAAACTTTAACTTACTTGGATCGGCGAACAGGACATGCACGGAGTCAGGCGAGATATGGTCAACCAACCTTTCTGATAATACCCACTATGCTACAGTAAGTATTCTAAACTAGACCCATTTTAAAACTTGGGCTCTGATACCAACTATGGCTACGGTTGGTATCCTAAACTAGACTCGTCGTAAAAGCTCTACTTTGATACCACCTGTGGCGGCCCGCCCTACTGTAGAGGCTCTACAGTGCTACTACGGCCAACTTTGTAGTCAACCGCAATAGTCTGCAGGCCTCTAGGGTCGCCGGCAATCATGCTGAACTGTAACTGACTGCTAATTTTACGGAATAAATTTTTTTTTCTTTAAATACATAAACTGTTCGATAATGTGATAAAGAAATCATGTTAACAACTGATCATGATTCCCCTATCACATACTCCTGACTTGAAAACTTGTCTCATTGAAATTACATTCAAAATATATATACAGCGGAAGATTAAATGGTGACCAATATCCCTCGCCCAATCTTCCCTGGCATGCGTCTACCCTGTTCGTCGTCCACCAATGTACTACTGGTGAATAGGTCTCTTACCTGCAACATGTGAACAAACTGGTGAGCTATGAGCTCAGTAAGTTCAAACATAAAAACATGAAACTAACATGCTATACTGCTGTACTCATGCTGTACTCATACTGTACTACTGTGCTCATGCTGTACTTCTGTGCTCATACTGTACTGCTAAAGGTTTAGTCTTAGGACATTAATCTGTTATTTAGTTCTGGTTTTGGGCCCCTGATTGGACGTACCGATATGTTAGCACAACCGGGAGCGGTACTTTAGTGCTGACCTCCTCAGTCTTAACTGATGCTAAACATGATAACCTCCCCATGGGTCGAGAGGCCAATACACCAATAACTGGTTTATTTACCATCTTGCTGGTGTTCCAACTGGGTAGCATACTGCTTGCCCCCACAGTCAGAACCTGTTAATCAAATTACTGGGGTGTGAATTAATTAACACACTAGGGTGCCTTGTACGCCTAACTGTTTTCTTGTTCTGGTACTGTCTGGTCTGTGTACTGGGACATGCAACTCTATATGCATGACATGAACTGATATGAACTGACCTGTGCTGTGACTGACATGAACTGACATAACATCGTGATGTAGATAATCAATGTCTAACAACACGTTATACAACATACATAACATCGTAATAAAGCAAGCTTGTCCACGTTGCAGTCAGGACAATGCTTGAACTTATAGAAAGTCCTTTAGCGTAAGCTGCTGCTGCTCTGGGACTGCTGATTTGAGGTCTCTGGCTTGAACTCCTATAAATGGAAAAATCACTGATTATTTACCATATTTATCTTATACTGGAAATATGGCAAAACATGAAATTTTTCCTTTCCAGACTCTTTTTTTTTTTTTACTCTCTGGTTTCGAACACGCCCTCCTACACGGGCATGTCTCTGCCCGTGTACCTCTCTGGACTCTTAAGCCTGGCCGTGTAATTCATGGAACATGCCCGTGTATGCTTACACGGGTGGGTACACGGCCGTATTACTGGCCGTGTACTCCTCTATGTGCCCCTTGACACGATCTGATACACGGCCGTGTTCTTGACCGTGTACCTCTCGGGTCTGATTTTTCTTGCAACACGGTCGTGCGTATGGGCATGTTCGGGGCCGTGTTCTGAACATGCCCTTTTACACGCCCGTGTTCATACCAGAATCAAGATTCTGGGTCCGAACTGCTCTGCTCTGATTTTCTAAGGCTTTTATGGCCTTTGTTCTGCTTCTTACACTTGAAATCGATCTTCATAAGATCATTTCAAGGTATCTACTACACTTCTACTATCACAAATCCATGATTTCATAAGCAAAAATTTCACATTTTGCTTATGAACATCTCTTGACTTAACTTTTGAAAAATCTGCATTTTAGTGAAGAAATTTCACTAAACTCGGTTTTCTAAACCATCTGTTCATAGATTCGTGTTTGAAAACGTCTAGACTCGAATCACATTTCGATTTTAACCGAAAACCTAAATGTGATTTACTCACATTCTCTTTTTCTCACTCAAACCCTAGATTTTTCATCCAAAAAAAGCAAGAGAAAAACGAGGGTTTACCTTACTTGAACTTGAGATTTTCTTACTGCTGGTCTTTGACTGAACCTTGATCGATCTGCTGTTGGAACTAGTGAATCCGAACTTTGCTTGGATTTCTTTTTCTTCTTCCTCTTTTCTCGGTTTCCTTTCTCTCTTTCTTTTTTTTTTTTCTTTCTTTCTTTTCTCTTTCTTTCTTTCTCTTTCTCTCGGCTGCATCTACAGCTAAGGGAATTAATCCCCTTTCTCTCTCATGCTCACGTGCCTCACACTCTCTCCCTTACTTTCTTTTATTTTTTTAAATGTATAAGGGCTTGTTTGGCAAGTTCTTTTGGCCATTGATCTCTTAGTATGTATTTTCCACATACTTTTCTATAAATTTTAAAACATCATAATTGAATTAATGTTTAGCTTTTAAACTATATTCATTAATTCATTTTGAAATTTTGATTAAAAACTTGATTAATCAAAATTTTCCTCTGCTATTTATTCTGTAATCTGTATCACTGCAATGTACATTTATTTACATATTTGTACAAATATTTCCGAGAACGTAGATTTCTCGGGTATCACAAAACTCTATATTGGAAGTTGTTTAATACTTCAAACACTTGAATTATCAACATTACTATAGCTCAGGATTATTTTGCACAAAAAGAAGACAATATTCAACTTACAAGTTCAACAAGCAACTCATGGTCGATTAATAATCTAGGAAAGAAAGTAAAACGAAGCAAAAGTACTTAATATCGTCTCACTTGTAATTTATACAAACGAATTTATTAAAGTAAATAATAATCTCCTTGATATATAGAAGATCATATCCGAATATTTAATTGAGAGATGATAATCATTCGTTACCTGCAAAGATGAAGTGAAATATAATGAAAATACGTTCTTTTATATTATGGGGAAATTTATATTTAATGAAGATTATGATGACATTTGGGTTTGTTTCCAAGCATTTTTTTAATTGTTTCCACACGTATCAAAAATGAAAACATTTCCTAAGTAATGTTTGTTTAGCAAATGTTTTGAAAACGAAAACAAAAACAAAAAACAAAATTGTGAGACTGGTTATTGTGAAAATGAAAAAAGAAAAATGATTAAAAGTTGTTTTTTATTCCTGTTTTAATTTTGAAGGCTAAATAACTCAATATATCTACTTTGAGCAAAAAAAATAAAATAAAATAAAAAATAACTGAATGCATTTATTCAATAACATACTCAAATTTGTACAATTCTCTGTAAAAACATAATCAAACCGCAATTTCAAAAACAATGTTAATATCAGTCACAATATATTCTCATTTATGATTTTAACCTAAACACAAGTATACAAGCAACTTACTCATAATCTTCGCCTTTCTTACTAGTCCATGAAGCCCAAGCCCCATCTAACATTTCACTAATCAACACAAAAAGGTGAAAGGAATATGAATATAAGTACATGCATTATTGACAAATAGGTATATATATGTCTGTGTACATACACACACACACATACATCAAGAACAATATTTTGTAGTAGACATAGACTTTACAGGCATGTTTTAATCGGTAACTTACTAATCTTGATCTTGGCCCGTGGTAGTGGCTGAAGTAGTAGCTCCCTTTGTTGCACTTAATAAAAAGAATATGTGAAAGGAGTAATGGGTAAGTACATATAGTTGAGGAATAGAATATTATATATATATATATACACACACACACAAATATATACAGATACGCGCGCGCGCACAGGAAAGCAACTCACTCTTGATCTTCCCTTGGAGTGGTAGTTCCAGAAGTACTAGCTTCCTCGTTTTCTCTTAATTAGAAAAGAATTAAACGATATATAAGTGTAAAATCTAATTTTAATAATGCACACGTTAGAATGCAAGTACGACATAGAATAATAACTAAAAGTTATTAGCATTATAGTCCCTGTGTTTTGAGCATTATGTTATTTTAGTCCAAGAGCTTTGGTTTTTTGACAGTTTTCATACCTAATATAAGACTGACAAATGATTTTTAACATATAATAAAGGTAATTATGTGTCCATCGCACGGTAACTTAAAAATTTATTAAAATGAAGTGCAAAGTGGTTACAGTTTTAAAAAAAAAAACCCTTAAAATCTATATATAACATTTTACAATTTAAATGAAAACTTACGTAAAATTTTGATTTATTATGCTATAAAAATGTTATCATCTCTGTTATATTTTAAAAGCACTTTTCAATTTTAGGTTAGGGACTAAGGGGGCATTTGGATAAGTATTTCATTTTAACTTCATTCAAATACAATACAATTTTACACCAAACACAAATTTTGCAACAGTGCTACGAAAACAATTACTATTTAAAACATTTTTAAAACAATCACATCAACTTTTTAATTCCACTATTTATCTCTACTTTTACCAATCACATCAATTTTTCAACTCTAAAATACTTTTCATCTAAACACACATTTCATTCAAATACAAAACAAATACTTTTCAACCAAATACAACATTCAAAAAACAAATTTCATTCAAATACAATCAAAATGCAATGCGTTTACCAAACGCCCCCTAAAATTGTCAAAGAAAAAAAATCATAGAGAAGGGAGTAATTTTTCAAAATAAAAATTTAGGAATTAAAATGACAGAATGTCAAAATTCAAGAACTAATAATGCTAATAACAAAAAAATATGTGCAAGAATGAAAACCCAAATAAAAAAAATAAGTTACTTACTGTTTGCCTATTATACTGCAGAAAGTACTAGCCCCCACAGACATTGCACTAATTAAAACAAAATAGGGAAAGGAATACTAATATAAGTATATATACGTAGTTGATAATTGGACATACATAAATACTACTCGAACAGCATTTTGAAGTAGACATATACTTTTCAGGTATGATTTAAGCAATTACTTACTGATCTTGGTCTTGAGATTCTTGACCTGTAGTGAAGGCAAAAGTACTAGCTTTCTCTGTCGCCCTTAATATACAGAAAATGTAAAAGGAGTAATGCGTATACGTACAAATATTTGGGAAGTAGAATATATGAGATTAAATTTTAATATAGATATAAGCATGGAAGAATGAGAGCAACGTACTCTTGATCTTCCCTCGGAGTAGTAGTTCCAGAGTTACTAGCTCCCTCGATTTCTCTTTACGAAAAATTTAACGATATATAAGAATCAAATATTTGGGAAGTACTGGAAAAATCTAATTTTAATATTTTAAAACGTGAGTAAAGTAGGATAACGAAAAAAAATTACTAGCATTCGTTATTGATTAGCTAGTCTAGTTTTGTTGCATTTTAGTCAATCGCGTATTTGTTGCATTTTGTTGCATGGTTATTGATTACTTAACATTAGTTTTTCTAACAATTTTGGTCCCTGATTATAAAGTTGACAAACCATTTCTAAAATGTAACATAGATAATCATGTGTCAATCGTGTATAACTTGAAATTTTCCAAGAATATAAATGTAAAAGATATGTCTAAGTAGGAAGGATAGAAAATTAGAAGCAATAAAGACAAATCACCTAAGTAAGGAAAATAAGATAAGAGGACGAGTTCTTTTCTCTCATGTTTGTTATGAAATTCTTTGAATAAGCTCACTGATTTAGGAGATCGAGATCAAAAGTTGGGAGTTATGAAGGATTTGAGGCCCTTTTTCTAATCATTTCTTCCTCTTTTTTTCCCACCATTGACCATGAATATCAAAACTCTCACTAATCCATCCATGCTTGTTCTTCCTTCAGTACTTTGCCCTATTACCACATATTCTAACAATCTCTAACAATTTGCAATTAATGTAAATTTTTCTTTAATATTTCATTGAATATTAATGATGATGTAATTATCTCTGATATTTAGGGAAATCATTCATCAATATGGTTCGGGGTGGAAACTGCCAAAAAAAATCAAAGAGCATGGACTAATTTGTCATTGTAAACTGTGTAGGGGGCTAAGATAACAAAATGTCAGCAGTAATAAAAAAGTTATAAGTTGGAAAATATAAAAATGTAACTTACTGTTCGTCTGTCATACTCCAGAAAGTACTATCCCCCTCTGGCATTGTACTAATCAACAGAAACAGAGAAAGGAATATTAATATTTGAGAAATCTATAATTACATATAACACTTCAAGATCAAGCAAATAGATATTTGCATATATACTTCAAGATCAAGGTATTCTTAAGCATAAACATACTTTTGCAGTTATGTTTACCACAATTACTTACTTATCTTGATCATCTTGGCCTGTAGTGGTGGTAAAAGTAATAGTTCTCTCTGTTGCACTTCATATACAGAAAATGTGAAAGGAGTAAATTAGTATGTGAGTGTGTGAGTATATATACACATGCACACACACTTGAGAAATAGAATATATGATATTTTGATGTAGATATAAGCATGGGAGTATGAAAGCAACTTACTCTTAGCTCCAGAAGTACTAGCTCCTTCTATTTCTCTTTATTAAAAAAAAAATAAACAGTATAAAAACATATATGTACGTAAAGTATTGGAAAATTTTAATTTTGATAATGTAAACGTGAGTATGCAAGCATGATGATTAGCCACTGAATTTTGAGCATTTTGTTATTTTAGTCTTTTTTTTTTTTTTGGTTTCTATATACTTTAGTCACTGAACTTTAGGTTTTGTCGCCAGATATAAAATTGACAAATGATTTCTGAAATATAATAAGATAATCATATATATATATGGTGTGTTAACTTTAAAAATTTACAAAAATAATTACATGAAACGTAAGGTGTACTCTTCCCTTAAAAGCTATATTATTTTGCAATAAATGTATATGTTTCCATAAGACTTTCTTTTTTTATTTTTTAGAAAGCTTTCGTAAATTTAGTGGCTGGGGACCTAAAGAGTCAAAAAATCAAAGCGTAGGGCTAATTCAAAAAGTTTAAAAGACCACAGTGACAAAGCAAAATAACCAAATATTTTACGTAGCAAAATACAATGATAATGTAACTTACTGCTCTTCGCCTATCATACTCTCCAAGGTACTTGGTCCCTCTGACATAGCACTAATTAACAGAAAAGGGGAAAGGAATAATGATATAAGTACATTTATATGATTTACCCAAAAAAAAAAAGTACATTTATATATTCTACTCATCAAAAAAGTACATTTATATATTTCAGAAATTGTGTATACACGCACACACCCCTCGAGAAAACCATTTATGAAGCGGGCGTATACTTTGCAGACATGGTTCAGCAATTAATTACTTACGATTCTTAAAAAAAAAAAAAAAAAAAAAAAAACTAACCAACTATTCTTGATCTTCGCCTGTAATGGTGGCAAAGTACTAGTTTTCTCTGTTGAACTTAATGTAAATAAAATGGGAAAAGAATAACCAGTTTGTCCATACATTTGAGAAATAAAGTGCATGATTTTTTTTATGCAGACATAAACATGCTTGTTCCCCCAAAAAATAAATTAAAAAAAAAAACATGGATGTAGGAAAGCAACTTACTTTTGGTCTTCCCTTGGAGTAGAAGCTCCAGAGGTACCAGCTCCCTATATTTCCCTTAATGAAAAATTTAACAACATATAAGTATCTACATGTGTGTGTGCGTGTGTGTATAGGTATGTTTAAAAAGCAATGAAAATTATAATTCAGATATTGTGAACATGAGTAAAACACGTACGATAAGAATTAAGGGGGCGTTTGATAAACGCATTGTATTTTGATTGTATTTGAATTAAATTTATTTTTTTAATGTTGTATTTGATTGAAAAGTATTTGTTTTATATTTAAATGAAATGTGTGTTTGGATGAAAAATATTTTAGAGTTGAAAAATTGATGTGATTGGTAAAAGTAGAGATAAATAGTGAAGTTGAAAAGTTGAGGTGATTGTTTTAAAAAACTTTTGAATAGTAATTATTTTCGTAACACTGTTAAAAAGAATTGTATTTGAATGTAAAATTTGCGTTTAGTATAAAATTATATTGCGTTTGAATCAAATTAAAATGTAATTTTTTTACCAAACACCACCTAAAAAAAAGTTATTAGCATTGTTGGCTCCTGAAATTTGAGCCCTTATTTGTTTTTTTTTTTTTTTGGGATGGTTTTGATCTCTAGCTAAAAAATTCACAAATGATTTATGTTATATAATAAGATAATCATGTATTAGTCACGTGATAACTTGAAATTTTACCAAAAAAGAAAAAAGTAATATAGTGTAAAGCATCAATTTTCAATTAATATAAATATATGTAAATATTTTAGTTATTATATAATTATTTCCATTATGTTTTAGAAATAATTAATCAATTTTCTAGTTAGGGACTACTGTAAAAAATAAGAGAAAATTAGACTGGATTGTTCATTTTAGTCTATAATAAAATAAGTATATTTACGTCTTTCTAGCAGTTTTCTTACTGTAACGGCAATAACAACACCATAAAACAATTAAAGTCAGATTATTATAAAGCTATTAGATTGAACATGATCATATCCCATATTGCTATCTCCCTGTGCTATACCTAGAAAATTCAATGTTTACATGCCATTGTAAACAATTTCTTGTGTTTTAAATTTGTATATCTTTTATTTTTATCAAATCATGTTGAGCACAAATACGCTAGTGTTTGATTCATTTGCTTAATTTAACTCAACTCCAATTGTTTTTTTGTCTTTTTTGAAATCAACTCAGTTTCACTATTCACTACTCTGGTCATAATTTAAAAACTCAAATTTTAAGGTGGTATTTGGTGTTGTTTTTAAAATGTTCTCTGTTTTTTAAAAAACTGAAAATGAGAATATTTTGAAAACTATACTGAGACCATTTTTGAAATTGGGTTTAATTATATTTTTTGAGTGTATATTTTTAGAAACATAAAAATGAAACTTTGTTTGATTATATTTTTGAAAATTCATTTTATAAATAAGTATTTTATGAAAACATATTTATATTTAATCAAAAAAATAACAAAAAATAAATCATTAGTCATAATTAAAAAAAAATCCTTTGGTGGTGAGTTTTACAATGAATAGCAGGAGAGGAAGACATTAGTAATCTAAGTCATAGATGGCGGCGACGGCTATGAAAAAAAGTAATAGCTCGATCTGTTGCACTTAATATATAAAGAAAATATCATATATGATATTTTGATGAAGATATAAGAATGCGAGTTTGAAAGCAACTTACTCTTGTTCTTCCCCTGTAGTTGTAGTTCCATAAGCACTAGCTCCCTCCTCCTCTCTTCACGAAAGATTGAAGTATATATAAATATATATACACACACACACATGTTTGAAAAGTACTAGAAGAATCTAATTTCAACATAGGAAACTTGTTTATGCAAGTAAGATGGGAAAAAAAAAATGTGTATAAAAATACATGTGTAACTTACTGTTCATCTATCGAACTTGCGAAACTACTTGCTCCCTCTTTCTGTTTTTGCAACTCTGTTTGCCCATTAACATGAATAAGAGAACCAAAAAATAATTATCTTCAATTCGTCAATATGAATAAACTTAAAAGAGGCTGCATTAGTAAAGTCGCAAAAATCACTAAGAGTTGAGTCGGGCAGGACATACTTTGCGATATCCAATTGGGTCGCAACTGGAGGAGAACTTGCAGAGTGATCATCTCCGTTTGTTTGCGATCGTTTTCGTAATTAAATACGACAAGTGGTAAACGATCAAGGGCTTCAAACTCTTGGTACATGATGAATTTCACTGGCATTCTGAAAAAGTAAACGATTTTGAGGCTTGGTAGATACACTAGTCCTGGGGGCACCTCTTTCATTTGAGGACAAGGCCCAATATACAGCTCTTCTAGCTTAGGCAACGCAAATTTCTCTATTATCAACGAATGTAGTCTGTTCAAGTGGAAGAGGTAGAGTTTTTTGAGTTTCAAAAACGCTACTTCCTTGAAGTGAAGTTGAGCTCCTACGTATGCGTCAAAACGGATGTCAAGATGCAAAAGATTGTGCATCTTCTGAAGGACTTCTAGTGGATTATCTTTCAACATTGAACGAGAAAGCTTTATCTTGACTAGACTCTGAAGTTGTGTGAACCATTCCGGCAGCTTCGTTAGACGCCCTCGTAAGGTAAGACGTCCAAGAAATTTAGGAGGTGATGACATGGATTCTAAATCAATTACCTCATTTTCACTCACTGAAGATATAGTAAGAGATTCAAGAGATCTCATCTTCTCAACACAGCCACATAGAAGCGTTCCATCTTCTCTTTTAAGTTTAATGATTCCTACAGTCCTCAACTGCGTCAATTTTTCCAACTCCTCGAATAGACCGCCAACTCCATAACCATCAGCCTCAATATGATATAGCTTTTGCAAAGCTTTTAAGCCCCCAATTCCACCCTCAACTTTCATTCCGACGTATCCAAAAACAGCATCGGCTTGCCTATTGCAACCAAATAGGTCTCTCAACTTACCAAGCTTGTTGATCACATCTATTGGTATCTCACGAACTAATGACCACTTTAAATCCAAAGTCTCCAACTTTTCCAACTTCTCTATCGACCTTGGAAGGATCGACACATTTGTCCCCCTCACACTCAAGTATCTTAAGTCAAATAAATTCCCAATATTTTTAGGGAGGTGATCTATATGTGGGGCATCTTCAAAATCGAGTACTTTTAAGAACTTGAAATTTGTTGCAAATACGGGCACAATAGACTTGAGTTTCTCATCTTCACGAAAAACAACAACAGAATGAGCGTGGAGAAATTTATTGCTTTTCAAATCATCAATTGAGCTATTATTCATGATTGATAGACGTCGAATGACTCCTCCAAATTTTGGCTCAGTAATTTCAGAAGAAACTCTACAAAAGCTTATTTCCTCCGTCTTCTTGAGAATTATATCATGCAAAAGATCATGGACACGACATTTCTTAGTTTTTCCAGTCACGTCAGTGTCTAATGTTTGAACCAAGCTTCTATCCACTAGCTCATTCATATATTCCAGTGCAACATCTTCTAATGTCTTACCCTCAACTGCTTTCACAAAGCCTTCAGCTATCCACTGTCGAATTAACCTTCCATGCCTTATACAATGGCGCCGTGGAAACATCCCAAAGAACAAAAGGCAAGATTTAAGGTAGTAAGGCAAGTCGTTATAACTGAGGGACAAGATCTTCGGTATAGGAGTTATTTTAACATTATTCTCCAACACTGAGCTAAGGGTATTGTAGAATTGTTGCCACTCCTTGAGCTTATTTTTTGTTGATAGAAGACCAGCTATAACTACAATTGCAAGAGGCAGACCACCACATCTGTCAACAATCTCCTTAGAAATCGTCTCTAATTCCTTGGGGCAACAACCCTCGGATCTGAAAGTCCTCTTACAAAAGAGTTCCCACGCCTTTTCTACTGGCAAATGCTGCATGTGATGGATATGGACAGAAGAAAAACTTTCACAAAACTTTGCCACTTGCATTTTTCTTGTTGTGATCATTATCCTTCCACCAACTTTATTATGGCTTAAAGCATGGTCAATATCACCCCAAAAATCTTCTTTCCAAACGTCGTCGAAGATGACCAGATACTTCTTTTCTATTAAGTACTCTCTCAAAGTTCTTGTGAGTTTTCCTTCATCCATTTTATCAATTTCATCAGGAACAGATTCCCTAGTCGACTCAAAGAACTCCGTAATCAATGCCCTTAGTTTCTCCTCTTTGTTGTATTGTTGAGGCACTTGAACCCACGCATGACAACGAAACCTTCCTTGCACATTATTGTAAACTTGTTGGGCAAGAGTGGTCTTTCCCAATCCTCCCATACCGATCACTGGGAGGATTGTACGTTGCGATGACTCATCTAATAAAACTTCAACCAAATTGTCTCTAGCTGATTCAATACCAACAAGCTCATCTTCATGAAGATAGCGGGAAGCCCCTCGAGGGTCGTACGAAGTAAAAACATTTTGAGCATCGATAGTCGTAAACCCTTGCTGGATGGAATTTATATAGTTGTACCTTTTTCCTCGTTTTAGAATTCTATGAAGCCTTGTTCCCATGTTTTGTATCTTTCGAGCCCAATCATGACGTTCTTTAAGGCTTGAAGAGGAGCAAGATATAAAAAAAGGAATGTGTAGGAGACATTCGACACAACCGCCCTGGTGGTCAGAATGTGCCATGTGATGTGTGTACTCCGTGAGAACATCTTCTATTTCAAATGCAACTTCTCGCAGTTCTTGAACCCATGATTTAACACCAACCTTTATGGTGTCTGCTTCGGTTTCTGCCCTTTTATCAGCATCCTTTAGGACTGTGATGATGCTCTTCAGCTCACACTCCATGTCTTTAACTCTTTTCTCAACACCTTTCAATAAGCGCACTTCTTCTGCCAGTAACGAGACTAACCTGTCTGCAAGAACTTCTACTATAGGCTCTGCCATGCTTGCTTACTTCATTGAGAAGCAAGTACGAAATTGTCTTAATTTCCTAGCGCTCTGCATTACATCGACATAGTTTTTTCAATTTTATTTTCTTTAAACTGCATGCTTCATTACTTGTCTAAATCCCCCCAACATTTTTTTTTTTGGACAAGAAATTAAGAGAGAACAACCATAAACTCTTTTTAAATTATGAATCTACTAACAAAAATTTAACATGTAATCTTAATATTTAATGTGTATTATTGAAAAATCTCATTTTTCAATTATTCAACTATTTCATTTTATCAATCAGTTCAATATTAGTCTGATTAGTTAACATTTAAATATTTGGATGCAACAACAAAATATTATTTGTAACAAGTAGTTTTGTTATGGATAACTTTATAAAATATAGTTATTTTATCACTTTTTCATGTACAAATATTGGCTTATCATTGAGAATTTTAGTTTTTTTTTTTAATTTGTTTTGCTTTATTTGTTTTATGTACTTTAATTTAGATTATTTATAAATTTTATGAAGTCTTTATTTAATTTTACTTTATTATATCTTATCTTTTTCTAATAATATATTAAATAAGCTTTAAATTAATTATTTTCAATGAGTTTACCTATGACATTTTATTTTAGAAATATCTAATTTTAACATTTTGTTATTCTGTAGTATCAAATTAAGGAAGTAAGTCCCACTGAATAGCACTATTTATGTCAGGAAACTATGAAAACCAAATTTATCAAGCATCATACCGTATTGAATCCTTCCTCATTTCATGTACCAACTGTAGCTAATGAAGGTACTGTAGCAAGTTTGAAAATATACACCGATACTATAGCACTGTATCAAGTATATGTCGACTACTATAGTTATTGTAACAAGTGTGCACCAACTATTATAACTATTGTAGCAAGTGTATATCGACCACGGTAGTAAGTTTGAAAAATTTATGTTGTGTGTACACCGACTATTATAGCAAGTTAGAAATGTTTGTGTGGAGGTTAGGTGGAATAGTACAAAAGTATGCCTATAAAAGGCATTCTTGGGAGGCTTAAAGAGTAGGGAGATACACTCTTTCTCTCATGTTTATCTTGCTTTCATTCTCATATTTTATCTTTAAAATTTTATGAGAATACTTTGCAAGTTAGGCTAGAGTTCTTGGGTGAGGTTAGAGATAATTTTATATGTATAGTGAGCTTGTTTGGGTTTTGATTTTCTAATGGTTTGTAAGTTTTGAGTAAATAATTTTTTTTTATCTTATTTATTTCTTATATCAATATATTTTGTTGTCAACTTTAATATAAATTCAGTCAACCTTTTTTTTATGTCATTGTTGCATGATATAATATATTAATAGATATTGTTTTATAAGTAGTTTTTTACTATAATATCGCTAATAGCATATTATCGTTTTTAGATTTCTTATAAGATAATTTTTTCTAGTTTTTAATGTGAGAATTTTATTTATTTGAATACATTTTAATTCACAAGTTCTTCAAATCTTAGCTTCCTATTGGTTGTTTGGGATGTGAAGCTTTCAATTAAGTCAATTTATGAATCAAAATCCAAATAGGTGAGCAAAGCATATAGAGGATTCTCAATATCTTATCATTTTTAATTATTAAATTTTCTCTATTTTAAATTGCATTTTCTTTTTATTCAATTGTTTTAAAGTCACAAAAACACTTCTTTTTTTGTTTTATTTGATTACGTATTTCTCTAAAGCTTTTATTGCACTAATCTCTTTTATTTATTTTTATCATCTTCTCATAGGATTCGCCGTCTTAATTATGCTATAATTGATTACTTTGTTTTGTCACAATTTAGGCGTAATCATTTAATTGGTTAATTGATAACATTTTACTCAAGAAATTGGTTGGGTTGATAATAGTGTGGAAAATTAGTACAATATGAACTTTGGCACATCTTAATAATGTTGGCACCCACTAAAGCTGCCACTCAAACACTATAATAAAATATACATTATGGGACCTCTATTTGACAATTGTTTTTGAAAAAAGAAAAAAGGATTGTTAAGGGTCGAACTCGAATTAATAAAGGAAAAGAAAAAAAATGCAACGGATTTTACTTTCCCTTGTTTGTAACATAAAAAAGACAGAGAAAAAGTTAGAAGAAAATACAAGAGAAAAATTAAAAAATAAATGGTGAATATTATTTCCTTTGAAAAAAGATTAAAAAAAACCAAAATTCAATGGCATGTTTGGACTGAGGTTAGATCTTGAGATAGGGGTCAGGGTTAGACTTCGGTATCGAGGTAGGGTTAAGTTTCAAGTTAAGGTTGGGGTCGGGTTTCGAGACAGGGATTGTGTTGGGTGTTTTGGTATTAGGGTCAGGATCGGGTTCAAGATATGGATCGGGATTGGAGTCAGGTTTAGAAACAGGATCGGTGTCAAGGTTTTGAGACGAGTATTAGGGTCAGGTTTCAAGACTAGAATTAGGTTTTAGTACCAAAGTTCAAGGTCAGGGTTTTGAGATGGGGATTGTGGTCGAATTTCGAGACGAGGATCAGGGTCAAGATTAGGTTTCTGTACCGATACTAGGTTGAGTCAGTTTTTGAAATAAGGGTCGGGTTTTAAGATGGAGTCGAGGTGGGTTTGGTACTAGGGTTAAGGTCAGGTTTTTGGACAACAGTCAGGTTTCAAGACTATAGTTAGGGTTAGGTTTTAAGATGAGGGTCATGTCAAGTTTTGGGGTAGGGATTGGGTTTTATTTCAAAAGTTGCCTGTCCTAAAATCTAATCCCAACCCATGTCTCGAAACTTGACTGCAATCCCATCTCGAACCCTGATCTAGACCCTGGCCTTGATCCCCGTCTTGAGACACCCAACCTTGACTTCATTTTGAAGCCTGATTTTGGTAACGAAAATTGGCTCCATCCTTAGTACCAAAACTCGACCCCATCTTTCATTTCAAAATCCAACCTCAATAGTTGTTGCGATACCCAACCTCAACCCCGACCTTGTTTCATCCTCGACCCTATACTAAAGCTCGATCCTGAAATTTAACATAACCACAAAACCCGACCTCAACCTCAACCCTAACCATTTTCTTGAAACACGACTTTGACCCTGTTCTAGAACTCTACCTTGACCCATGTCCTAAAACTCAAGAAAACAAAAAACTATTAAGGAATTAAACTATTTTCCTTATAATTTATTTTAAGTTGTAAACACAAGAAAACTTTTCTTTTCTTCCTCTAATTTTTTTTTTTTTTTTGCATTGTCTTTCAATTTTTTTTCATCCTAAATTATGGGTTTCAAACAAGTCCTAAATGTGCCATAGAAATGGATGACACAAAAAGGTTTATGGAATGAAAATGTATATGATGGTTAAGGGAGCTTGTCATTAAAGGAACATTTGATGACAATTCTCAATAAGATAACATAAAAAGGTACACATAGTTGTAGTAAAATGCCCCATTTAAATTTTGTACATAAAAAAAAAAAACCACTCTAAGGCCTCTTTACTAGCACCCTTGCCCACCATTTGCCACTTTACGTGTCGTTCTCCATTAGATGTGCCGCTAAATGATAGTGTATTTCACATTGGGTAGCATAATTTTTTCTAATATTGATAAATATATATCACACGTATAACCATCATCAATCATTAATTGACCATATATATATACCAATTTGTAGTCAATCACTCTTGGATTGTAGTCAATCACTAATTGACCATAAATAAAATCATCAATTTTTTGATCAATTAATAATTAATTAATTATGGTAAAACACTTATTTAACATTAAAAAAAAAAAAACCGACACATTCAACTTTTCTCCTACTCTCTAATATAGTGAGGAAGCGGATGATAAAGATGTAATCATACTCTCTAATATAACGAGGAAGCGGATGATAAGGATGTAATCATAAACAAAAACACAACTTTCCTTGAGATCGTTGATTCTTGAAGAAAACTTAGAACTTAAGGCATCAAAGTCTTGTTAATTCACACAAAATACCAACAACAATGGAAAAAAGAGAAACTCTGTATTTAGAAACTCAATTCATTCAAAAACTCATCTTCCAAATGATAGATTACAAGGCCATTTATAAGCCTCTAAACCTACACACATTCATGAATACTCGCACATTCATCAACCCACACATATTCATGAACCCAAACTCATTCATGAACTCACATACACATATTAAAACCCCAAAATTCTTGAGTTAAACTAATCTCTTTGATTAAACTTAAGCCTTTTGAATTTCCCATTTGGCCATGAATTTACACTCCTTAATGAATCAATCATTCTTCCCTAGTTGAAGAAAATTCACCCTCGAATTTGGATTGTCATTGTTTAAGGCATTATCACCATGAAATGGAATGAGATGTTTGACGTTGAAAATATTACAGGTGCAAATGTGACTTGGAAGCTTGAGTCGATAGGTGTTAGAATTAACCTTTTCCACGATCTCAAAAAACCTAGTCTTATAGGTAGATAACTTATTGTGCTCACCAGAAGGAAAACAAAATTTAGTTAAGATAGCCAATATAAAATCCTTCACATCAAAATCCCTAACGCAATGCTTTAAATTAGTAGCTTGCTTGTACTTTACTATAGATTTTTCAAGATTCTGGCTTTTTTGTTGATGAATTTGTTGTAAATTTGCACAAAATCTTCAGCTTTGTTGTGAGTATAAGTGTGATTAGGAACTGGAGTTAGATCAATAGGATAGTGAGGTACTAAACCACAGACTATCTAAAATAGATTGAAGCCAGTACTTCTGTTGATGGTATGACTATAAGCAAACTAAGCTTAGGGTAACTTTTTATCCCAAGTCTTTACATATTCTCTAACCAAGTTGTGCAATAAATTCCCCAAATAACGATTCATAACTTCTGTTTGCCCATCTGCTTGTGGATGGTAGGTGTGATAACCGGGAAATCTATTGTTCTCGGAAAATTTTGTACAAGATATGTAAATATATGTACACTCATGATGAGACATGTTACAAAATACAGAGCAGAGGAAAATTTTGATTAACTGAGTTTTAGTCAAAATTTTACAATGAATTAATGAACATAGTGTAAAAGCTAAACATTAATTCAAATTATGATGTTTTAAATTTAATAGAAAAGTATGTGGAAAATGCATATTAAGAGATCAATGGCACACAAGTAAGCCACATTGATCAATGGCCAAGAATAGCCAAACAAGCCATAGCAAATTTTCTTTAAAGAAAATTAAAGAAATGAAAGAAAGTGAGAGAGTGTGAGGCATGTGGGGGGCCATAAGAAAGCAGCCCAAGTAATATTATTTTACTTGGTTCAGCTGCAAAGAAACACTTGAGAGAAAGAGAGAGAGAAGCAGTCGTGAGAAAGAGAGAGAGAAAAACTAGAAGAGGGAAAAGAGAAACCCTCACCTGCCATTGCTTCAACCAAGCTCGGATTTTTCTCTTTAAGCAGCAGATCAATCAAGCATTCAGCCAAGAATCTACAGCAAGAAATTCTCAAGTTTTAAGCAAGGTAAACCTTCGTTTTTCTCTTACATTTTCGGGTGAAATATCTAGGGTTTTGAGTGGAAAAAGAGAATATGAGTGAATCATGTTGAGATTTTTAGTTAAATTGAAACATAGTTCGATTCTAGTTGTTTTTAAACACGAATCCATGAGTTGATGGTTTAGAAAACCAAGTTCAATGAGTTTTCATCAAGAAAGTTTAGATTTTTCAAAATGTTGAGTCAAGAGATGTTTATAAGCAAAATGTAAAATTTTGCTTATGAAACCATGGATTTATGATAGTAGAAATGTAGTAGATACCTTGAAACGATCTTATGGAGATCGATTTTGAGTGCAAGAAGTAGAACAAAGGTTATGAAAGCCTTAGAAAATCAGAGCAGAGTATTTCAGACTCAGAATCTTGATTCTGGTATGAACAAGGACGTGTACAAGGGCGTGTTCAGAACACGGCCCCAAACATGCCCACATGCACGACCGTATTTCAAGAAAAATGAGACCTGAGCTTTACACGGCTAAGAACACGGTCGTGTATCGGGCCGTGTCAAAGGGTACACGGTCATAAGAAGGGCGTGTAGCAGACCATGTTCGACAGCAGGAGAACACGGCTATTAACACAGCCGTGTAATCACCCGTGTAAGCATGCATGAGTTACACGGTCATGTTGCATGAATTACACGGCCATGCATGTAGGTCCAGAGGAGTACACGGCCATGAACATGCCCGTGTAGGAGGGTGTGTTCGAAGTCAAAGTAAAAAAAAAAAGAGTCTAAAAATATGATTTTTCATATTTTACCATGTTTTAAGTATAAGAGGTATATTGGAAATAATCAGTGATTATTTCTTTTATAAGAGTTCCAGCCAGATATCCAGAGGCAGTAATTCCAGACCAGCAGAGGCTCACGCTAGCAGATTTTATGTAAGTTCAAGCATTGTCCTGACTGCAACGTGGACAATCATGTTATGTTTTGCTATATGACGTGTATGTTAGACGTTGACCATCTGCATCACGATACACATGTCAGTTTCATGTCATGCATGTAGAATTTCATGTTTCAGTAGAATTTCATGTTCATGTACACATGTCAGACAGGTATCAGGTACACAAAAACATATAGGTGCACAAGGCACCTCAGCGTGTTAATAAAACCACACCCCAAGTAAAACATGTAACAGGTTCCTACTGTAGGGGCAATCAGTATGCCACCCAGTTGGAACTCCAGACAAGAAGGTAATTAAACCAGTTATTGGCGTACCGGCCTCTCGACCCATAGAGAGGTTGTCATGTTCAGCTTCAGTTAAGACTGAGGAGGTCAGCACTAAAGTACCGCTCCCAGTCATGCTAACATTTCGGTACGACCAATCAGGGGCCCAAAACTAGAACTAAATATTAGATAATGTCCTAAGACTAATCTTTCAGCCAAGAGCAGGTTTTCAGAGTCCAGTTTCATGCATGAGCACAGCAGTACAGCATGTTATTATTCATGTTTTTATGTTTGAATTTACTAAGCCCATAACTCATCAGTTTGTTCACATGTTGCAGGTAAGAAACCTGTTCACCAGTAGTACACGGTGGATGACGGACAGGGTAGATACATGCCAGGGGGATTGGGCGAGGGATTGTGGTCACCATTAGTCTTCCGCTGTACAGTTTTGAAAGAATTAAACATGTGATTTCAAGAACACGTTTTCAAGTCAAGATTATGTGATAGGGGAATCATGAATTCATGTGCATGTTATTTTGTTAACATGATTTCCTTATCACATTTTCGAACAAGTTTTTATATCAACAAGAAAAAAAAAATAATTCCGCAAAATTTACAAGCAATTTTCAAGATAAGCATGATTGCCGGTGACTCTAAAGGCCTACATGCTATTGCGGTTGACTACAGAGTTGACTGTAGTAGCACTGTAGAACCTCGACAGCAGGGCGGGCCGCCACAGTAGGTGTCGCTAAAGTCTAACTTTTTATGAACAAGTTTCCATAAACTTCACCAAAAATTGTTAAGTTTGGCTTGTTTGTTGAAAGGGAAAAGTCCCACATACCCCCCAGGTTTAATTCATCTCAAAAAGTTCTCTTCTTCCTCTAGTTAAATATTTGTGGAGGTCCTTTAATTAGGATATCTCATTAGTGGATAATTGAAAAATTACTGAAAATTTATAATCTTTGAAGTTAGTGAAGTGGTCTTCCGTTGCAGTGCCTGAGGAGTAGGCGAATTGCTGAACCTCGTAAAATCTAGTGTGTTCGTTTCTCTATTCTTCTTTTAGTATTTTGATAATTATTTTGTATTCAATTACAACATTTGTCGGGTTTGTTTAGTGCATATAGTATAGTGTAGTTTATACGGGCTGTTCAGATGTATGTACTATTCATTTATATGCACTGTTCACTTATATGATACTGTTTATTTATACATTACTATTCATTTGTATGTCACTGTTTATTTGTACGTCACTGTTCATTGTGAAGTTGTTTTGTAAAGGGAAATTACCCGATTTCCCAACAAGTGGTATCAGAGCTAACGGTTCATCCTAGGCTTATTGTATTTGTTTGTAATTGAATACATTAGTTTGTTTCAAGTTGACGACGGAAGTTTCAGCAACGAGGAATGCAGACATAGCCATAGCATCGACCTGCATGTCTATGCTAACGAGGACTGTGATGTCAAATTCAAGATATTCAGTAGAGTTATTTGACGGTACTGGTCATTTCGGCATGTGGCAAGACGAGGTGCTAGATGCTCTGTTTCAACAAGGTCTAGACCTAGCTATTGAAGAAACGAAGCCAAATGATATAGATGAAAAGGATTGAAAGACCATCAACCGTTTCGCTTGTGGAACAATTCGGTCTTGCCTTTCTCGAGAGCAAAAGTATGCCTTCAAGAATGAGACTTCGGCATACAAGTCATGGAAGGCATTGGAGGACAAGTTCTTGAAGAAGAATAGTCAGAACCGGCTACATATGAAGAAAAAATTATTCTGCTTTGATTACCGACCAGGTACCTCTATGAATGACCACATTACTGCTTTCAATCAATTGGTAGCAGATTTGTTAAATTTAGATGAAAATTTCAAAGATGAAGATTTAGTTTTGATATTGTTAGTATCTCTTCCTGATGAATTCAAATACCTTGAGATTGCTTTACTTTATGGGAAGGATAAAGTATCTCTTGATGAAGTTTGTGCTGCTTTGTATAGTTATGAATTAAGAAAAAAGGATAAAAAAGAAACCAGGAACATCACAGCATAAGTAATGGTGGCAAGAGGTCGTTCGCAAAGCCAAAAACTAGGAAGAAGAAGAAGATCATGTTTGAGAGCCAGACTTGATAAAGATGAGTGTGCTTTCTGTCATGAGAAAGGACATTGGAAGAAGAACTACCCCAAGCTGAAGGAGAAAGAAAAAGCTGTCTCAGAAGCAAATGTTGCCAAATACGATAACGACGAAAAACTCTCGTTGGTTGTTTCATCTTCAGCAATCCATTCAAATGGATGGATATTAGACTTAGGTTGTACTTATCATATGTCTCCTAACCGGGAGTGGTTCTTTGATTTTGAAGAACTAAATGGAGGAGTTGTTTACATGGGCAACGACAACACCTGTAAAACAACTGGGGTAGGTTCAATCTGATTGAAGAACCACGATGGATCAACCAGGGTTCTGACAAAAGTTCGGTATGTGCCGAATTTGAAGAAGAACCTCATCTCTTTAGGAGCCTTAGAGCCCAAAGACTTAGTCACGATGATGAAAGATGGAGTTCTAAAGGTTATATCAGGTGCGCTCGTGGTGATGAAGGGTGTCAGAAGAAATAACCTGTATTACTACCAAGGTAATACGGTTATTGGGACAGCAGCAGCAGCTTCCGAAGGTGATAAAGAGTCAGAAGCGACCAAGTTGTGGCATATACATTTGGGACATACTGGTGAAAAATCCTTGCAAATTCTAGCAAAGCAGGGATTGTTGAAAGATGCAAAGGCTTGCAAGCTTGAATTCTACGAGCATTGCATTTTTATAAAGTAAAAGAGAGTAAAGTTTGGCACCGCTATCCATAATATGAAAGGTATTTTGGATTATGTTCACTCAGATGTATGGGGGCCTTCCAGGACACCTTCTTTGGGAGGTAAACATTACTTTATAACTTTTGTTGATGACTACTCTAGAAGAGTTTGGGTATACAGTATGAAAACAAAGACAAAGGAAGAAGTGCTTAGAGTTTTTCTTAAATGGAAAAATATGGTTGAAAACCAGACGGGCAGGAAGATAAAGTGGCTCAAAACAGATAATGGCAGAGAATACAAGAGTGATCCATTCTTCGACGTTTGCAATGAGCATGGCATTGTCCGACATTTCACAGTCAGAGATACACCACAACAAAATGGAGTGTTAAAGCACATGAACCAGACATTAGTGGAGAAAGTTCGGTGTATGCTTTCCAATGCTGCGTTGGGCAGACAATTCTGGGCTGAGGCTTTGGCATATTCGCAACATCTCATAATCGTTTACCATCATCGGCTATTGGTGGTAAAATCACCTTTGGAGGTATGATCTGGAAAACCTACTACAGATTATGATTCCTTATATGTATTTAGTTCCATTGCATACTATTATGTTAGGGAATCCAAGTTGGATCCAAGGGCAAAGAAGGCTTTGTTTATAGGAATCACTTCTGGAATAAAGGGATTCCGCCTCTGGTGTCCTGTGACAAAGAAGATAATCTTTAGTAGAGATGTAACATTTGACGAGTTTCCTATGTTAAGAAGGATAGCAAATGAAGATGTTCAGACCAGTAGCACTCCACAGAAGGAAGAGAGTACTTCGAAACAGGTAGAGTTTGAGCAGATGACGATTTGCCCAACAAAGAAGGCAGCACCTGCAGGTGATTCTCCAGTAATAGAAGATGAATCAGAGATGGTGGAGGAACAACAACAACAGTCTAACTCAATTGCAACAAGAAGGGTAAGATAGGAAATTCGCAGATCTACTTGTTTTACTGATATGGTGGCCTACGCATTGCCAGTTGTAGATGAAGACGTGCCTTTCAAATTTTAAGAAGCATCCCGAAGTTCAGAGAGTGGAAAGTGGAAGAAGGCCATGGATAAAGAAATGCAATCTCTTCAAAAGAATAAGACTTAAAAGTTGGAGCAACTACCAAAGGGAAAGAAGGCAATTGAGTGCAAATGGGTATACACGAAGAAAGAAGGATTTCCTAACAAGAACGATGTTCGCTACAAGACAAGATTGGTGGCTAAAGGCTACGCTCAGAAAGAGAGAATTGACTATAATGAGGTATTTTCTCCAGTTGTGAAGCATTCCTCCATTAGAATTTTGTTAGCCTTGGTAGCATAGTTAAATTTGGAGCTAGCTCAACTAGCTGTGAAGACCACGCTCTTACATGGTGATTTGGAGGAGGAAATCTACATGACTCAACCAGAAGGATTCAAGATTGTTGGTAAAGAATATTAGGTTTGCAAGTTGAACAAATCACTGTATGGATTAAAGCAGTCTCTAAGGTAGTGGTATAAGCGGTTTGATAGCTTTATGAGAGGGCATAAGTACACTAGAAGTAAGTATGATCACTGTGTGTATTTGCCAAAGTTACAGGATGGATCTTTCATTTATCTGCTTTTGTACGTCGATGATATGCTGATTGCATCGAAGAGCCAAGCAGAGATAGATAAATTGAAGGCTCAGTTGAATCAAGAGTTCAAGATGAAGGATCTAGGTGAAGCCAAGAAGATTATTGGGATAGAGATAAACAGAGAAAAAGGTAAGGGCAAGCTTTGCTTAACACATAAGCAATATCTGAAAAAGGTATTACAGTGTTTTGGTATGAATGATAATTCAAAACTTGTGAGTACCCCACTTGCTCCACATTTGAAGCCCAGTGTGCAAATGTCACCTAAGAGTGATGAAGAGCGAGAATATATAGCTAGAGTCCTGTATGCTAATGCGGTGGGTAGCTTGATGTATGCGATGGTGTGTACAAGGCCCGATATTTCACAGGCAGTTGGAGTGGTGAGTAGGTACATGCATGATCCTGGAAAAGGACATTGGCAAGCTGTGAAGAGGATTCTACGGTATATTCAGAATACCATAAATGTTGGTTTGGTATTTGGGCAGGATATTGGTATTGGTCAACCTGTAGTTGGATACTGTGATTCTGATTATGTAGGTGATTTGGACAAACATTGATTAACTAGTGGCTATTTGTTCACTTTAGCTAAAGCGCCAGTTAGTTGGAAGTCTACTTTACAATCAACAGTAGCCTTGTCTACAACAGAAGCAGAGTATATGGTAGTAACAGAGGCAGCTAAAGAAGTAATTTGGCTTCAAGGAATGCTTGAAGACTTAGGAATTGGTCAAAAGCACATCATACTGCATTGTGATAGTCAGAGTGCTGTTTGCTTAGCAAAGAACCAAGTTTTTCATGCAAGAACGAAGCACATCGACGTTTGATATCACTTTGTATGGGAGATTTTCGAGGAAGGTGAGATACTTCTCCAGAAGATTCAGACTGAAGAGAATCCTGCAGATATGATGACTAAGGTGGTGACAGTTGTCAAGTTCAAGCACTATTTAGACTTAATTAATATCCTGCAAGTTTGAAGACCTTCGGGTGTATGGCACCACTAGGTGCATTTGGAGGCACTGCTGCAGATGATTTCATCAATTTGAGGATATGAGGAATCGAGAAGCTGAGTAGGATCAAAAAACTCGCCAAGGTAGAGATTGTTAAGTTTGGCTTATTTGTTGAAAGGCAAAAAGTCCCACATTGTTTTTGTATCAAGGGGGGCTTAGGTTCATGGCCTTATAAATAGTCCCTTATCCCCTAGGTTTAATTCATCCCAAAAACTTCTCTTCTTTCTCTAGTTAAATATTTGTAGAGGTTCTTTAATTAGGATATCTCATTAGTGGATAATTGAAAAATTACCTAAAATTTATAATCTTTAAAGTTAGTGAGGTGGTCTTCCGTTGCGGTGCCCAAAAAGTAGGTGAATTGCTGAACCTCATAAAATCTAGTGTGTTCGTTCCTCTATTCTTATTTTGGTATTTTGATAATTGTTTTGTATTCAATTACAATATTTTTCGGGTTTGTTTAGTGCATATAGTATAGTGTAGTTTATACAGCACTGTTTATATATACGACTATTCATTATATGTACTGTTCACTTATACGGTACTATTTATTTATATATTACTGTTCATTTGTACGTCACTGTTTCATTTGTATATTACTGTTCATTTGTACGATACTGTTCATTGTGAAGCTGTTTTGTAAAGGGAAATTACCCAATTACCTAACAAAAATGATTGAGAAAACATGTGTCATGATCATAAACAATAGAAATAGGTAAACCATGTAAACGATATACCTCACAAAAGTATAGTTATGCTACATTAATAGCATCAGTTGTCTTCTTGCATGGAATGAAATAAGCCATCTTTGAAAAATGATCCATGACAACGAAAATAGAATCATAGCCATGTTAAGTTCGAGGTAGTCCCAAATGAAGTCCATACTAACATTTGTCCATTGCTAGCCAGGAATTGGAAGTGGCACATACAAACCTGTGTTGGTAGTCTAACCTTTGGACACTTGACAGATGTGACATCTATCCACAATGCGGCCAATCTCTTTTCTCATTGTTGGCCTAAAGTAAGAAGCAACAACTAATTGCAGTGTCTTATCACAACCCATATGACCTTCATCATAAAGCTCTTTAATTATCTTTAAACGTTGACTATAATTAGAAATGCACAATCGGTTACCTTTGAAAAGAAATCCGTCTTGCAACAAGCAAGCTTTTCAATCGTGAACTCCTTACTGAATTCTTTGCATCATAGAAGAAAGGTAGGGATCCCTCAATCTGCATGGTAACAAGCAAATGACTCCATCGACTCAGGGCCTTTGTAACCCTATTCATTGTGCCAACCTTGTGTCTAATAACAAAAGTAAACTGCTACAAGTAAGCAGTCCAAGAAGCATATTGAGCAGAGACTTTTTCTTGACTATTGAGATGCTTGAGTGCATCATGGTTAGTATAGAGAATAAACAATTGTTGGAATAAGTAATGACACTAGTGTCTGATTGCTTGCACAACTGCACAAAACTCTATATCATAAGTGCTATACTTCAACCTAGAACTTGATAGCTTCTCACTGAAGTATGCAACATGTATGTTGTTTTGGCTTAGAACAGCTCCAATTTTCACTTTGGAAACATCATAGTGAAATTCAAAGGGCAATGAAAAGTCTGGTAATAACATAATAGGAGTTGTTGTCACCGTACCACTATTTCTCCTATGTGTTGATCTTTCATTTTCCTTGTCAAACCCTTTTAAGCTTCAATCGTTGCCACCATATAACTGCTCTACCTCGAAATCTCATAGCAACAAGTAGAGCCCATCTTTCTTTAGGAACCTCTTTGTATTCCAAAATCTCTTCAACTATGCCCACCCAATCCAAGAACTCCTGGAACTCGGGGAAGTCGATCTTGAGACCAGATTCCCAACGTCTAGAATCTTTATTGTAGGCATGCAATTGGACTTCTTCTCCAAGGTGGTTGTGGTAATGGGATAGCAAATGGATTGTCTAGAATTTCTTCTTTCGTAATCTCTTCATCCATATGGTATGGATTAGGAGCCTCGATTTGTTGAGTTAAGTAGCCATTTATTGAGTAAGCAACTTAATTTGTTGTTGTAGTCAAGCAAAATCATCACATTCATGGACTTCTCCTAGTGGTGCTTCATAAGCATTAGGACACCTTCTTGGTGGCATGGTGATGGAATACACTAGGCTCTGATACCAACTGATGTGGGGAAACAAATGAGAAAGATGAAATCACAAACGAAAACATAACCTTCCTAAGATCGTCGATTCTTAAAGAATACCCAAAATTTAAGGCATCAAAGTCTTGTTGATTCATACAAGAATACCAAGAATAATGAAAAAAAGAGAAACTCTTTATTTAGAAGCTAAATTCATTCAAAAATTCATCTTTCAAAGGAAAGATTGCAAGGCTATTTATAAGCCTCCAAACCCACACACATTCATGAATACAAACACATTCATGAACCCACACATATTCATGAATCCAAACTCATTCATGAACTATCACACATTTATGAAGCCACAAACACATATTCATGACTCACATACATAAATATAACAAATCTTAAAATCTACAAATTCTTGAATTATACTGATCCCTCTAAATAAACTTAAGCCTTTTGAATTTCCTATTTGGCCAAGAATTCACACTCCTTAAAGAATGCATCACTTTCTCTTCCTTTCTTTGCTTTCTCTCCTTGCCATTATAGTCGCAACAGCCACGCCCATTATTACTGCCTCCCCATCGAAGAAGCTTCATTCACAGATGCTGTCGGCACTAGATGTCTCCTTTCTCATCGTTGTACACACCTCATCATCGCCAGAGATCGTGAACCCGATGCCGATAACTCTAGTGAAAGAATTCACTATTGAGATTGGGATCCAACAAGCGAGGCCAAAAGTCATTGCTGATATCAGAACTCCGACCATCATAAGCAGACAAAATAGAAGATCTGGTACGACCAACATTGAAATGGAGAGATGAAAAGCTTAGCACCAATCTCCTCCATGTGGCCGCTTATAGTTGAACCCAATATCCACCATTGGAAATTGTGAAAAGCGTGAGAGTGGTGAAAAGGTAAAGATCACAAAATCGTAGTTGCTCCACCACAGCCTCTAGTCATAGTAGCTTTTGTTGAATTTCAAAGAGAGAGAGAAAAAGGAGGAAAGAGAGAGAGATAGGATTTTAGGGAAGAGGATGAAAATTAATTGAACAAAACATGGTCATTACACTATTGAACTAAATTAAAAATAAAGTTAGTTTATCAATTATGTCGGGTGATCAAAATGGACTACCCAACATAGTTTTCCTATTTTTTATAACATATATGAGAATCTATAAGTTTTTCTCAATGAGGACACATAAAAAGATAGAATTTTTTTTATCAAAAAATGATGACTTTATACGAATTAAAAGTTTAATAATTTTTTATTTAATTTTCATTAACACATTACAATTATTAGATATAGCTCTTATATTTTAAAAGTATTATATTATTCTTGAGCTTTATCTTAAATGCCAGAATTATGATTGAAAAATGAGGGTTTTTAGCTTAGAATTTGTTATAAATTATTTGTAATTTTATACTAAACAATTATGTTTCACCCATATTTTTTTTTCACACCATCACTCTTTTTTCCTTTCAAAATGAATACTCTTTTCAATTTACAAAACAATTATACACATATGTCGGTAATTGTCTTTAAAAACAAAGAAAATAAAAAAAATAAAAAAAATAAAAATAAAAAATAAAAAAAACGTAGATAAAGAAATAAAGAAAATACTAATAAAAATATAAAATGTTTGTTATGGTATTAAAACACAAAAGAACTTTTGAGTGAGAGTACATTAAAACTATATAAGAATATAAAGACTCTTTTTGAAATTCAAGAAATTTGATGGGGGCACGTGTCCGCAGTGACACCCCTTGAATCCTTCATTGATCCTGAATATTTTAGAAAAATTTTGAAAACTTATTCCGCCGCAATACTTTGATATATTTTTTATTTCTAAAACCGAGACTTCCAAAAACCAAAACAATGGATTTCTGTGATGGGTAAATTGAATTCAATCGGCTTTTGTGTTTATCACATTTTCGGAGAGGAAAAACAATCTACCAATAAGCTAGCAGTTAATGGTGTGTTTTTACTTCTTTGTGGCTCACGACGACTCTGGACTCATGTTTACCCTGTGTTTCTAGATATATGGAGGGTCTTCCTAATCGTAGGTTTATAAATTAGCTGATAACGTGAATAAATAAATATATAGTATTTCACCGCAGTGTTTATTTTTGGGTCTTGTTAAGGAAGTTTTCAACAAGATTTATTTGTAGTTGTTTCTCGTAGTGTGAGTTTCAGCTCAAGCATATGAAACAACTTCTGGCTTTTATGTTTTTATCCCTTCTTCGTTGTTACTTAGATTCGAGTCCCTTTTGAATTGTATCTTTCTTCTCTAGTTTCACAATTTTAACTTTCATGTAACTTTATTGTCTTTCACAATATAAGAATTTAGAATCACGTATTGGGAGTTTGATGAGATTTTTTCTTTTGAAATAGCTTAATGGTTATTTTATATATGACTTAACCATAAAATGAAGAGTTCGAATCCTTCATCTATAAATTCAAAAAAAAAGAAAAGAAAAAGAAAAAGTTTCATATGTGAAATTCATTAGAAGATCGTGTATGCTTAACAAAAGAAATATAAAAGATCCAAAATGATTATTATATAAAACCTTAAATTACATTTACAAAGTGATTATATGTCAAAAATATAATTTAAAGCATATAATTTGAACTTAAATAATAATAATAATAAAGAAACAAAAAGTTGGATGCATTTACTTTTTGGACAATTGCAAGGTTTTATATATATGTATATTTTAATTTGCGAACAAAGGATTCGAACTCCATATTTTATGATAGAGTTAAATAAAAATTTACCACTAAATATTACCTTCAACCACCTTATATAACCTTATGTACATCTTTTAGGTAACCATATTAGTTTAAATTTTTCGTTTTCTTTACTAATAAGTTATTGAAACTTGGCTACTAATCCCAGGCGATGTTTTGTTTCACAATTTGAAAAAAAAAAAAAAAAAATTGGAGAAAATCCCTACCTGGCCTGTATTTCACTTTTTGTTTACAAAAACAAGAAAATGAAATATTTAAAAAATAAGGGAAAAGAGAGAGAGAGAGAGAGAGAGAGAGAGAGAGGGGTGTTCGATGCTTCAGAAGCTTACCTCTTCCAAAAGTTCTGAAGACCTTGGATCCGATGAAAGCTCAACCCAAAATCATTGATGCGCAGAAGACTGAAAATATAACTGGAGAGAGATAAAACTGATCAACCTTGAGAACCGAGCTTAAGCCATATATGCACGTAAATATATATATATATAATGTGAAACAATATAAGCGTTAAATGGGAAGATAACAGATAGAGACAATCAAGATGTATAACTTGAACTAGAAGTAACTTACCTTTTCAATTTCTTCAACAAGGTAATCAGTTTGAAACAATCAGGATATTATGAAAAAAGAAGGATTTTGAAAAGTAGAATTGAAGAAACAAAATCTAATGGAGAGAGTGTTTCAGTGAGAAAAGTATTTGTGAGAGAATATGTTTACTTGTTTGTAGTAATGATTCTTTTCTTGGTCGACCACTCTGGAGACCGTTTTTCTTCTTCTATTTTCTTTTCTTTTCGTTCCTTTCTTTTTTATAGAAGCCTTTTCTTTTTAAGCCTCTTTTTCACAATGCTTACTAATTCTGATGCATTTTGTTTGATAAAATAGGATAATAATAACAATCTCTCTGATATTGGCAAGAATATTTTCTTGACGTAGATAGTTTAATTAAATTTGACATTAGAGGTGGTTTTGGCGTGATTAAGAAAAAATTACATGAATGCATTTTGTTTGATTAGAAAAACACACGGATATAATGTCTACATTATCAAAACACAGTATATCTTTGCATTTTGATTCGTATATATGAGGTTTATATTTTAGAAGGCACCAATGCAATATGCCTTGCTTCATTTGTGGTGAACTTGTGAGAAAATTTGAGTTACTATCTTCAATTTAGCAACCGGGTTTTAGTAACGACATTTTGCAGCGACAATATCATTGCTGAAAATTTATATCGATGAATTTCGTCTATTTAGCAATGATTTTCTATAGTGCTTTGTCCTTTTTATTTATTTTATTTATTTAACTTACAATTTAATTCTTGCGTGACTTGGCTTTTGTCATTATTGGAATTGTAATGATACTTATCTTGGTTTACCATCCTGGAGATTCTTTCTGTTTTTCTTTTCCTTTATATTTTTGCCGTTATATCCAATCCAATAGTAACATAAATATTTTTTCATACCTATCACAGATCAAACATTGTTTTAGCTTCAGACAAGCAATGAATATCGCCTCAGCAATAGAAAAGGACCATTTTTTTCCCCTTTCGATGTTAGTGTATTTTAGAAAAAAGAAACTACAAATGTGGAACAGATCAAATATTTTTTTCGTACCGATCACAGATCAAATATTGTTTTAGCTTCGGACAAGCAATGAATGTCACCTCAGCAATAGAAAAGGACCATTTTTTTTCCCTTTCGTTGAACGACATAGAGACGAGAACAAGCATCGGTGGATCTAGAACCACATAAAGAGAAGAGTCCGCAGATAATGCTAAAAACATTTTGGAATAGCAGAAATTCATTTCCTACAAATGGATATTATAAATCAAAATAAGAGGAAATTTATAACCAGCCATGGATCGAGCTGAGAAGAAGAGTATTGTTATTTGTCCGCTGGGGTTTCGATCCTCTCTTAGTATGTCAAATTTTGATAGACTAATACACCCCTTTCTATTTGATCATCACAATCTGCGGTTCCAAGTTGTTGTCGTTTTTGCATGTGGTTCATATTTCATGTGTTTTGTTATCATTCCTTTTCATTTCCTTTCGTGTCGTTTGTATGTGTGTGTCTCTCTTTTTTCCTTTCCGTGGTTATATTGGTTGTGAGTTGTGACCATTCGTAATTACTAATTCCTCACCCGAGGATATTGTGGTTTTGATCTTTGTCGTTTTGTTGCTTTTTTGTCGTTTGTATGTTGATGCCGGCATTTGTATCGTTGCTACTGGGGGTTCTTCTTGTATTTAATTGTCGTTTTTGTTTTTGTTTTTGTTTTTGTTTTTTTTTTTATTTTTTTTTATTTTTTGTGTTTTGCGTTTTTACCCCGTCACCATTCCAGGGCCAACCCAAACCCAGTCCCGTGTGAACTAAAACCTCGGCCTTGGTCAAGTGCAATCCAAGCCAAGCCTTGGGCCTTGGCCAACCCTATCAAAGAACAGGCTGATCCCAAGGAGACATTGGCCCTGGTTCGATGCATGTGCACTTGAAGCTATGGATGGGCCAACCCCGACCCCGGACCGTTGCCACCAGCTGGTGAGTTATTAACATATATGTCCAAATTAAAGATGTTAAATTAAAACATATTCATTTTTTATTTATATTTATGTTAATAATAGTACTTATGATGAAAACATTATCCTTAATAAAATATTTGATTGTCAACAAATAATGAAATTATATTGATCGATTTTTGGTAAACAGATATTATATAAAAGGTAAATTTGACTTTGTTTTGATTTATTATAAAAAAGTTATGATATGGTTTCATGAAGAATTAGTCATTTTATAAAGATTTCATTGATTTCAGTTGTAGTAATTTATATAAATAATATGGGTTTTCTTTTTGTAAAGAATTCAAAATGCATTTTTTGGAAATCTTTATGTGTTTTTTTTTTTTTTTTGAGGCATATAGATCCAGTATTCTTTTGGGTTTTTAATGGTTTGTATAAATGATAAGATAAGATATTTTCATAAAGAATTTGTTGGTTTTTCATTTAAAAAAAAAGTAAGTCGATGTAATTAGTAACGAAATGTAATTAATGTGTGATTTTTTAATAGTCAACATAAATAATAAGTTTTTTTTTTTCAAAAGGAATTCATTTTATTACAAAAAAAAAAAAAAAACTTGAATACTTTGTACTAGCATGATTTTTTCTGTTTTAATTTTTTTTATAAATCTTTATCATAAATAATTAATGTAATGCGTTATTTTTTGGTTTAAGGCGTTATCTTTATAGTAAATATTTTATATGTATCATAACTTTTTGATGTTATTAAAATTAAAACAAAAAACAAAAAGCTTTTGATTTCATGTTTTAACCAAAATTGATTTGATTTTATTAAAGTAACGATAAGTTGTCAGTGAAAAAATTCATTATTATGATAAAAAAAAAGAAAAAAAAGAATTTAAATTAAAAAAAAATATCAATTATGGTAAAAGGACAAAATTCAAACTGAAGACTTTTATTTGTTGGAAAATAGATGCTTTTGCAACAATATCAAAAAATTATACATATTGTAAAATGAGATCCTAAAAATAGACTTTTTATATAACTATTACATTTTTGGTATGACCCTTTGGCCGACCCATCCCTAAGCCATTGTGGGACTGACCCCAACCTTGACCTTGATACTAGTATAAAATAATACAATATAATACATAAAAATAAATTGTATTAGTTGGTATGACATTGGTCTTAATAATTTACTGCTCGAATTAACTTGAACAACATTATTTTAAGAAATTGTCCATAAACTTCTTATTAGATGACGATTTGGTCCCATTCTTTTAATCTTTACAAATTGTGACGTCCCTCGTACGTTACCATACCAACCAGCCGAGTTCTGACGCCGACCGTGATGGCTAGTAACCTTGTGGGTCGTCGTCCTCTTACTTAACATATTTAACTTTCCATTTTTAACGTTCTCATTTTAGAGCGGAAGCAATTTCTATAGCAAATTTTTTTTTTACTTACATATTATATCTATATCTCTATCTCTATCATACTCTTATAACATATAATTCATAAATTTCTTTCTTTCAACTTCCTTTTTGAACGCTCAGCGAAAGACTCATGGTAGTACCATACCCTCGCCCAGTCCCTTGGCACGTGTAGATCCGTTCGTTGTCCATCATATTACTTTACACTAACAGATTACTTACCTGCACCATATGAACAACTAATGAGCTAGATGCTCAGTAAGTTCAAACATACATTCATTAACTTATAAATAGTAGTAATATATATTATTACTACTATTTATATGACATCGCGTACATCGTCTATACATATCATCAAAATATAACATAGAATGTGAGCTTCCTCACGCTCGTTTATCTCTTCGCTCATCGTTCTCATCATTCTATCGATCATCTCTTATCATTCTAATCTAATCTCTTCATTTCTTTTCTTTTCATTCCTATCATTTCTTAACTTTCTGTTCTAAACTTTTATAATTTTTCTATCGTTTTGTCCTCATCTCTTATCTTTTCGTATCTTATAAGCTAGTAACATATACACTAGCATAACATCACGTAAAAACATGTCATTCACATCATACACATAACATCAAATACATCACATCACATATATTAATTCTATTATGTCCTTTTAAACTTCATTTGATTATTTATTTATTTTTTTTCATCGATTTCATTATGTTATTCTTTCATGTCGTTCGTTTCTTTTCATGTCGTTCTTTACTTTTCTTTTCGTTCTTTACTTTTCCTTTCTTTTCGTATCGTTTTTTTTCTTTCTTTTTCCTTTCCTTTCTTTTCTTTTCACTTTCCTTTGGTGGGCTCGTTGTTGAATGTACCTATTTGCACACGAACAGTGGGAGGAGGGGGAGCGACCCACCAACCTACCTCACAGTCACATTAATTACCACACCTTCAGGGTTGGTTCAACCTATAATCTACCACACCTTCGGGGTAGCACCACATCTGCGTGGAGGATATAGACCTGAAGTCTCGACCGTGTAGGGAGACCGGTACGCCAACAACTTAAGTTTTCAGTCTTATTATCTTGTATGCTTTTATTTTTCTTATATTGATTTTTTCTTTGTACATCTTTTTCATGACATTCATTATCTTTCCTTTCTCATTTTTCATAGAATATTTCATGGGACATTTGTTCTTTCGTTGTTCTATCTTTCTTTCGTAATTCTTTCTCATTGACATCTTATTCTTTCATTCTCATTTCGTAAGACATATATCGTTGTTTCATGTTGTTGTTTTTCTTTTCTTATTTCTTTACTTTACTTGTGTGAATTATGTTAATCACATTTTAGCATATGTAGTACATATTACTTATATATCATCACATCACATCACATCATAACAAACAAAACACGTTTAGTTAAGTGCAGACAATTATTCTCTGTTTATCATTTGCATCATTCTATCTATCGTATCTTATCATCATATTCCTATCGATCATAGCCTATCGTTCCATTCTATCAATCACATTTTATCGTTATGTTTTAATCATTTCATCATACCTTTCATCATAACCTATCATTGCTTATCTTTCTTGTCTAACTCTTTACTTTCATATCATTTTTCATAAAAACACCTATCATTTCATTCTCATAAAACATACCCTTTCTTAATTCCTTTCATTACCGATCATCGTTGGTCTATCAATCATAACTTAACTTCCATAAAACTTTTCACAAACATCTATTCTTTCCTTTCATATCTCATCTCTTTCTTATGCATTCTATCATAACATTCTCGTTCTTACTTTTTCCATTCTTCTATCTCTCTTTTTCACATCTTTACTCTCATAAAGCTTTTATAATATATTTCCTTCGTAATTCAATATATACATATATATATATATTTTTATAAATTATTTATTAAAATCTATCTTTTAACATCATCATAGTATTGCTATAGCGTTACAATAGCATCATCATAAATCACATCATGACATTTGCATACAAAACATATAAATACGATAAGCTTGTTCATAGTTGCAGACGAGTAAATGTCTGAACTTACTCATAGCGTGCTTATCCTCTTCTTAAAATCCATCGACGTCCTTTGTCGCTTCTGGATCAGGTTCCTACAGACAAACTTTGTCCATTAATCTCATTTTTATTTATAGCTTTTATTTTATTAAAAAGCTTGATTTTGATCTTATAACCCTTTATTATAGCCTTAGGACAGCTTTTTAAACCTTAATGGCCATTTTCAAATTTTTCTCCAACTTTTTGAAAAATTACGATTTTATCATAACTTTTGACAAAATTACAATTTTACCCTTGACGTGATTTTTCATAACTTAAACCTCAATTTTGGCTTTTACAAACTTCATTACCCTATTTCGGGGTCATTGGGGCTCTTTTCCCATAATTTGAGAATCTTTGGGCAAAATGACCATTTTACCCTTGACGGGTCGTTTAACCATAACATTTTCATTTTCATGCTTAGGCTGGATTTTCTAAATCCAAAATCATCTAATTAACTTTTTAAATCTTATCGAAACTTTTCTGGATCAATTCTTATCATTTTACCAATTTTCACATTCTCGGCCCTCGAGAAGTACTATTCCGACCTAAGAGTCAGTTTCATGTTTTCCTTACGTTCTAGGGTTTCGAAGGGTCAGTTTACTAATTATAACTTGCCCCTTCCTTTTTCCATGCCCTAATTTCTCGAGGGGGCTCGGGTCACCTTCCTGATCATATTTTACCCCTCGTTTTCCCATATTACCCCTAGTGCCATTTTTAGAAATTTCGGCAGCATTTCCGCTTAATTTTTGAGGTTCCAGCGTTTAGGAAACGCCTAAAAACTATCTATCCTGATCTAATTCTATCACGTACTATACCAGAGGTCTAGATTTTACGTAAAACTCATACTGTTTACATAAAATCGTTACATTATCACATATTTTTCTTTTTCTCCATTACAGTAATTTTCTTCTTTTTACATACATTCTTTTCCATAATTTTCATACCAATAATTATAAAATCATACAATAGTCCCAAACAATTAAATTGCGGAACATAAAAAGGTCGGGATTTATACCGAATTGCAGTCCGGTCTCGACGGCATAAACCCTAATTCTTCGTTCTTCATATCTGAGGTCCCGTCTTGCAATTCCGACTCCGCAGATGCGTCCGGAACGTCGAAAATAGGCCAACGGGCTATTCTTCAATTTTCGGTCACCGGTCGCCGTTGACCGGCGTTGACCGGTGGTGACGGCGGAATGTGGGTAGTCCATCTTGAAGATCTCGACGTGAGGAATTCATTGGTGGTCTCAACTTCACCATTTGACGCCTCTATCACCGGAAATCACCCCTCGAAAAACGACGGTGGCGGCGAGCTTAAATCTCCGTTTTCCGGCGATCATTGCCCAAAATTGATTTAGGGCGGTGCGATTCGGCGGCTGTTGGGCTGAAACACCACCTGGGTTTTGTTCTACTCTTCACCACAAGTTTTTTGGGACCGGAATCACCTTGATCGGACGTCGGATGGCGGAGATACGGCTTCATGAAATTTCCGGTGGCCGGCGGCTTCAGGTGGTGCGTGCGGGCTCCTTCGGCGTCGGTTCCGTCGACTCGGCCCACCGTCGGACTCAACTCGGCGAGAGCTTTCCAACGATGCCGGCGGTGTCGAAAACGAACACCGTTTCCGGTGGTCAGTTACTATTCATCAATGGGGGTAGAGAGAGAAAGAGAAGGGAGGAGAGAGGGTGTACGTAGACAAATGAGGAAATTTCACTTTTTTTCGCTCTTTATATACTTTTTTGCCCAAAATTTCAACATGGCCTTTCTTGACTAATTTGGGCATCCTGAATCCAAATATATCAGTTTTATTTTCATCTGAGGTCATTTCAACCAGTTTCCGATACTGCGAATTCTCGGTCAAAAATTACCCTTGTGCTCAATTATCAAATTTGAGCGTGCTGATAGGCTATCCTAACTAATTTGGGAATGCTGAACCTAAATTTATCAGTTTTATGTCAAGATAATATCATCTTGACCTACTTCTTGATATTGTGAGTGACACACGTGTACACACATAATATCACTATCAATCATTTTTCATTCTTTAACATTGTTAGAATATTTTATTTAGTTCTAAACAATATTAAATAACTTAATTTCACATTTTAAAACTTAAATTCAATGTGTATTTATTTTTCGAGAAATATAGGTTTTCCCAACTATCACACAAATAAACCAGCCAAACTCTTAAAATGTTGACAATATTTTATCCACAGTTTTTATTGCCCTATAATACGGTATAATGCTCTGATGCGGTCCATCCAATATGCGAATAAATGCAGGGTTGGATTTAGGTGTGGGCAAGTGTTTGGAGTCCCCCTTGAATTTTTTATCTTTTAATTTTACTCTAAAATTTTTTAGATTTTTCTACTTTGCCATATTAAAAATTAAAAATCTCCATATAATCATTATTAAAATTTTACCCCCTTTAGTTTAATATATTAATCTTACTAATTTTTTTAACAAAAATAATTTGCATATGGCCCTATTGAAATTTCTATCGGCTCGCTCCGCCCCAAATGTGTTATATACGTGTAAGGGAGCAATAAAAATTTTTATTTTTAAGGTATAAAGTGCCAAAGGTTTAATAATTCAGGGGGTAATGTGCAATTTTTCTAATTTTGTTAACCCTTTTACCGGTTCTTGACGTTCTTTTTGCTCCCCTTCCTCCTCGTCGGAACATCCAAAAGCGCCGCCGCAGAATTCTACCCTCTTTGTCTACTTCAACATTCGTTCGTAAGTTCCTCATTCTAACCAAAACTGGCTAATTGGGTTTTGACACTTTTATTTAAATTTAATATGGAAATGAGGTTTTGAGATTTTCAATTCTGAATGTTGTTTGAATTGATTTTATATTTACTCGTTTAGAGCTGTCCATATGTGAACTCTTTTAATCCATTTTTACTGTAAACAGGTAGGCTTTACACACATATATATTTATATATAGATAGCTTTTAAGTTGAAGAATTTAGTAGGTACTTTCTGAGACCCTTTTTGGGGAATGAATTTATTGTCCAATATTCTCAACGTTTTATTACTTCCCATTGGACATGTTCTTTTTTATCCTTTTATATGAAAGCCTGGCTCTTTGAGAATCACACCCTTACCTTATTTGTTGGTTCTGTTTTGTTTTGTTTTTTAAATGAATAATGGCAGCCTGATTTTAACTGAATTGTTTTGTCTCTTTTTTTTTTTTTTTATATATTATTATTTTATATTTTTTTAAAGTTGGGAGTGGATTTGAACGCTAGATCTTGTGGTGGGGTCGGATGTGGAATGACCCATTAAACTATGCCTGAACCGCGTTTTGTTTGTTATTTGAACAACTAACTACTGGGAATTTGGGAGCTTGCTGACTTGTTGAAATGTGATAAAGATATTATAGTATGATATTATAGTTTTGGAAGGAATAAGGATTGGTTGGTAGCTTAGAATCTATGTTTAATTTGATTGTGGTTGGCTTAGAATAAATTTCTTCTTTTTTGTGACGCCCCCTACGTACGTTACCATACCAACCAGCCGAACTCTGACACCGACCGTGATGGCTGGTAACCTCGTGGGTCGTCATCCTCTTACTTAATATACTTAACCTTCCATTCTTAATGTTCTCATTTTAAAACGGAAGCAATTTCTATAGCAAAATTTTTTTTTTTACTTACATATTATGCCTATATCTCTATCATACTCTTATAACATATAATTCATAAATTTATTTCTTTCAACTTCCTTTCTGAACGCTCAGCGAAAGACTCATGGTAGTACCATACCCTCGCCCAATCCCTTGGCATGTGCAGATCCGTCCGTTGTCCATCATATTACTTTAAACTAACAGGTTGCTTACCTGCAACATATAAATAACTAATGAGCTAGATGCTCAGTAAGTTCAAACATACATTTATTAACTTATAATTACTAGTAATATATGTTATTACTAGAATATATGACATTACGTATATACACATCATACACATTGTCTATACATATCCTCGAAACATAACATATTATGTGAGCTTCCTCATGCTCATTTATTTCTTCGCTAATCATTCCCATCGTTTCTTAACTTTCTGTTCTAAACCTTTATAACTTTTCTATCGCTTTATCGTCATCTCTTAACATTTCCTATCTTAAAAGCTAGTAACATACACACTAGCATAACATCACGTAAAAACGTGTCATTCACATCACATTACATATATAATTCTATTATGTTCTTATAAACTTCGTTTTGTTATTTATTTATTTTTCATCGATTTCATTATGTCATTCTTTCATATCATTCGTTTCTTTTCTTATCGTTCTTTTCCTTTCTTTTCTTTTCACTCTCTTTTCCTTTCTTTTCTTTTCACTCTCTTTTCTTTTCTTTTCTCGCTCTTTTCCTTTCTTTTCTTTTCACGCTCTTTTCCTTTCTTTTCTTTTCACGCTCTTTTCCCTTCTTTTCTTTTCACGCACTCTCTTTTCCTTTCTTTTCTTTTCTTTTCTTTTCACTCTTATTTCGTTTGTTTTCTTTCCACTTTCCTTTGGTTGGGCCCGTTGTTGGACGTACCTATTTGCGCGCGGATAGTGGGAGGAGGGGGAGCGACCCACCAACCTACTTCACAGTCACATAAAAACCGCACCTTCGGGGTTGGTCCATCCTATAATCTACCGCACCTTCGGGGTAGCACCACATCTACGCGGAGAATATAGACCGGAAGTCTCGACCTTGTAGGGAGACCGGTACGCCAACAACTTAAGTTTTCAGTCTTATTATCTTGTAGGCTTTTATTTTTCTTATATTGATTTTTTTTTGTTGTACTTCTTTTTCATGACATTCATCATCTTTCATTTCTCATTTTTCATAAAACATTTCATGGAACATTTGTTCTTTCGTTGTTTTTCTTTGCTTAATTCTTTCCTTTACTTGTGTGAATTAGGTTAATCACACTTTAACATAGCATATATAGCACATATTACTTATATAACATCACATCACATCACATCATAGCAAACAAAGGTATGTTCAGTTATGTGCAGACAATTATTCTCTTCTCTATTTATCATTTACATCATCCTATCTATCGTATCTTAGCATCATACTCTTATCGATCATAGCCTATCATTCTATTCTATCAATCACATCTTATCATTATGTTCTAACCCTTTTATCATACCTTTCATCATAACCTATCATTGCTTCTCTTTCTTGTCTAACTCTTTGCTTTCATATCATTTTTCATAAAACATCTATCCTTTCGTCCTCATAAAATATCCCTTTCTTAATTCCTTTCATCACCGATCGTCGTTGCTCTATCAATCATAACCTAACTTTCATAAAACTTTTCATAAAACATCTATTCTTTCCTTTCATATCTCATCTCTTTCTTATGCATCCTACCATAACATTCTCGTTCTTACTCTTTCCATTCTTCTATCCCTCTTTATCACATCGTTACTCTCATAAAGCTTTTATAATACCTTTCCTTCATAATTCAATATATACATATTTATATATATATTTTATAATTATTTATTAAAACATATCTTTTAACATCATCATAGCATTGCTATAGCATTTACTATAGCATCATCATAAATCACATCATGACATTTACATACAAAACATATAATACTATAAGCTTGTTCATAGTTACAGACGGATAAATGTCTGAACTTACTCATAGCGTGCTTATCCTCTTCTTAGAATCCATCGACGTCCTTTGTCGCGTCTGGATCGGGTTCCTATAGACAAATTTTGTCCGTTAATCACATTTTTATTTATAGCTTTTATTTTCTTAAAAAGCTTAATTCTAATCTTATAACCCTTAATTATAGCCTTAGGACAGCTTTTTAAACCTTAATGGCTATTTTCGAATTTTTCTCCAACTTTTTGAAAAATTACGATTTTGCCCCTAACTTTTGATAAAATTACAATTTTACCCTTGACGTGATTTTTCATAACTTAAACCTCAATTTTGGCTTTTACAAACTTCATTCACCTATTCCGGGGTCATTAGGGCTCTTTTCCCATAATTTGAGAATCTTTGGGCAAAATGACCATTTTGCCCCTGATGGGTCGTTTAATCATAACATTTTCATTTTCATACTTAGGCTGGATTTTCTAAACCCAAAATCATCTAATTAACTTTTTAAATCATATCAGGCCTTTTACGGATCAATTCTTATCATTTTACCAATTTTCACATTCCCGGCCCTCGGGAAGTACTATTCCGACCTAAGAATCGGTTTCATGTTTTTCTTGCGTTCTAGAGTTTCGAAGGGTCGGTTTACTAATCGTACCTTGCCCATTCCTTTTTCCTTGCCCTAATTCCTCGAGGGGGCTCGGGTTTCCTTCCCGATCATATTTTTACCCCTCGTTTCCCGTATTACCCCTGGTGCCGTTTTTAGAAATTTCGGCAGAGTTTCCCCTTAATTTTTGAGGTTCCAGCGTTTAGGAAACGCCTAAAAACCATCTATCCTGATCTAATTCTATCACGTACTATACCAGAGGCCTAGATTTTACGTAAAATCGTTATATTATCACATATTTTTCTTTTTCTCCGTTACAATCATTTTCTTTTTTTTACATACATTCTTTTTCCATAATTTTCATACCAATAATTATAAAATCATACAATAGTCCCAAACAATTAAATTGCGGAACATAAAAAGGTCGGGATTTATACCGAATTGCAGTCCGGTCTCGATGGCATAAACCCTAATTCTCCGTTCTTCATATTTGAGGTCTCGTCTTGCAATTCCGACTCTGTGAATGTGTCCGGAACGTCGAAAATAGGCCAACGGGCTAAACTTCCAAAATTGGTCAACGGTCGCCATTGACCGGTGTTGACCGGTCGTTGACCGGCGGTTGATGGCGGTGACGGTGGCAAATGAGTAGCCCATCTTGAAGATCTCAACGTGAGGAACTCATTGGTGGTCTCAATTTCACCAATTGAAGCTTCTATGGCCAGAAATCGACCCTCGAAAAACCGACGGCGGCGGCAGTGGTGGATCTCCATTTTCTGGCGATTGTTGCCCAAAATTGATTTGGGGCTTTTGATCTACGTGTTGTTCTGAGCATTTTGATACCAACCTTGCAACTCAACTCCGCCGGAATCGTCGGATTCCACGGCGGCGACGGTGACGTCAACGGGCGGAGTTGGGCGGCGCGATCCGACGGTCGTTGGGCTGAAACACCACCTGGGTTTTGTTCTAATCTTCACCACGAGTCTTTTGGGACCGGTTTCAGCTTGATCGGACGTCGGACGGCGGAGATATGGCGTCGCGAAATTTCCAGTGACCGGCGGCTTCGGGCGGCGCGTGCGGGCTCCTCCGGCGTCGGTTCCGTAGACTCGGCCCACCGTTGAACTTAGCTCGGCGAGAGCTTTCCAACGGTGCCGGCGGTGTCGTGAACGGAGGCCGTATGTGAAAGTTGGTTACTGTACACATTCGGGTAGAGAGAGAAAGAGAAATGAGGAGAGAGAGAGAGCATGTAGACAAATGAGAAAATTCCACTTTTTCCCGCTCTTTATATACTTTTTCGCCCAAAATTTCAACATGGGCTTTCCTGACTAATTTGGGCGCCCTGAATCCAAATATATCAGTTTTATTTTCATCTGAGGTCATTTCGACTAGTTTCCGATACTGCGAATTTTCGGTCAAAAATTACCCTTGTGCTCAATTATCAAATTTGAGCGTGCTGATAGGCTATCCTAACTAATTTGGGAGTGCTGAACTCAAATTTATCAGTTTTATGTCAAGATAATATCATCTTGACCTATTTCTTGATACTGTGAGTGGCACACACGTGCACACACATAATATCACTATTAATCATTTTTTATCCTTTAATATTATTAGAACATTTTATTTAGTTCTAAATAATATTAAATCACTTAATTTCATATTTTAACACTTAAATTCATTGTGTATTTATCTTCCGAGAAATATGAATTTTCCCGGTTGTTACATTTTTTAACCCGAGTAGTTACCCACTTTGAACTAGCCAGATTTCCCAAACCCCACACCACCCCCACCACCCCCCCACCCTTCCGGATTAGATGTTTAAGTTATTCAAGTTGGTTTTGGTCATGAGTTAGGAAGTAGGTTGAGCATAAGTAATTGTAGTGGCACTAGTTTGGACTGGTTTGTTTTTCAGTTTCTCGGTTATGGAGTTTCCTAACTTTGGGGTTTTAGATTTCCTAACATATTATATGAACGTTTGTTCGTTCTTAATTAAATCCCTTCACCAATTTGATATTAGAAATCAATGCTTTGGCTTCTTGTCCTCGGGAAGTAGAGGATCTTTTGAGTCACATTTGGCTCCAATTGATCGATTGATGTTCGTCAATATGGTCACTTTGATTTTAATCTTGAACACCTAGCATAAGGTTTTATGGATTTAAAATGATACATTGCTTAAATATTATGTATTGTGTCTAAGTTTATGGATTTATGTACTCTGTAATCTGACCAGCGTCACCGTAGTCTGACTAGCATCACCGTAACTACCGTCACTGTAACACAGGCTAAGAAATCATGCTGCCAAGGCCAAATCCTAGACCCGAGGCACCAGCAACTTTCGTTACGAAACGGGTGGCTGCAATGTTTCAAGCTTTCCAGGGTGCACAGAGGACCATAGAAAAAGCAGACCCCGAAGCCCATCGAGCAAACTTCATGATGGATTTCATAAAGTCGAAACCCCCGGTGTTTAAAGGGTTGGTTTACCCTGTAGCCGCTGATAAATGGTTGAAAGCAGTGAAAAAGAAGTTCAAAAAATTGGGAGTTCCACAAGAGTATCAAGTTGGATTTGCTACTTATCTGTTTGCAGGATCGGCTGAGGAATGGTGGGACTTACATATAAACTATTACAATGCACCAAAACTCTGTTGGGATGACTTTGAGACCTTATTCCGAGAGAGCTAGCGGAACCTCATAGGCTGGAAAAGATTGCATAGTTTGACCAACTAATCCAAAGTGACAGGACGGTTGTGCGGTATCATGCCCAATTTGTTGAGTTGTCTCGTTATCGCCTGAGTGCAGTGGCCAATCCTGTCTCGAGATGTGAGAAGTTTAGGGCAGGGCTGAGGCGTAAGATAAGATCACAGCTGGCTTCATTGCCTCTGGCAGACTTTACAGAGATTGTTGCAGCTGCAAAACGTGTAGAAGCTGATCTTATCCAGAACAATGAAGGGCACAGAGGAATGCCGAGTTGCAACAAAACGATGGGCAAGAAAGATCGATTGCGGGTTAAGAGTTCCCAAGGTAGTGGTACTAGCGGGAGCAGTTCATTGCCTGGCTGCGTGTGATACCAATCCTATGCGTGTTACATTTGTGGACGGACAGGCCACAAGCAACGAAGTTGTCCTGATAGCCAGCAACAATCTCCCCTTGCCTCTCGGAGTCGAGGAAAATAAAGGAGACAATTTGGTTTAGATCATTGCCTTGGGGTGCTCAAGGCAGCCAATATACAGCCTGCTCCAAACCAGAATCTGTTTTGCTTCCTTTGCATCTGCCTTGCAACATTTAGGGCTCCGGCTTGGAAAACAGAGGAAAAGGAAGCAAAAGACATTGTAAGACCTTTTCAATTATTTTCTTGTAAGTAAAATTTTTGCTAATTAATATATATGTGTATGTATATTTTGTTGTATTTTAAACATATCATAAAACTTGCCAATACGTGAAGGTACTTCCAAGAAAGATGTCATTTTAAACTCAAAAATGGGACCGCCGAATTGGTTGTTGGACAGATGACTAGAAAAGTATGGAGTATGAGCTGTGTATTTGAGGGTCTATTTCCACACTTTTCCTATTATTTAAATTTTTTGTTGGAGTGTGGAATAATTCCCTTGTAAATTTCTCTTTTGTTGTTTTCTTTTTAATTTTGTTTATTTTGCGAATTTTATTTCTTTTTATTTATTAGGGATTTAATGACTTTGGTTTTGTAAAATCCTTTTTCTTATTTATTGATAAAATTTTGCTTATTTTGAAAAATCATACTCTTACTTATCTAATACTAAAGTGATCCCACAATCACCTTAAGTTATTTTGTCATACCCTATCCCACTATCTGTAACAACCGGGAAAATTCATATTTTTCGGAGAATAATTACACAATGAATTTAAGCGTTAAAATGTAAAATTTAGTGATTTAATATTGTTTAGAACTAAATAAAATGTTCTAACAATGTTAAAGGATGAAAAATGAGTAATAGTGATATTATGTGTGTGCACGTGTGTGCCACTCACAGTATCAAGAAGTAGGTCAAGATGATATTATCTTGACATAAAACTGATAAATTTGGGTTCAGCACTCCCAAATTAGTAAGGATAGCCTATCAGCACGCTCAAATTTGATAATTGAGCATAAGGGTAATTTTTGACCGAAAATTCACAGTATCGGAAATTAGTCAAGATGCCCTCAGATGAAAATAAAACTGATATATTTGGATTCAGGATGCCCAAGTTAGTCAGGAAAGCCCATGTTGAAATTTTGGGCGAAAAAGTATATAAGAAGCGGAAAAAAGTGGAATTTCCTCATTTGTCCACAAATTCTCTCTCTCCTCATTTCTCTCTCTCACTACCCGAAAGTGTACAGTAACCGACCATCGGAAACGGTGTCCGTTTTTGACACCGCCGGCACCGTTGGAAAGCTCTCGCCGAGCTGAGTTCAACGGTGGGCCGAGTCGACGGAACCGACGCCGGAGGAGCTCGCACGCGTCGCCTGAAGCCGCCGGCCATCGGAAATTTCGCGACGCCATATCTCCGCCGTCCGACGTCCGATCAAGGTGATTCCGGTCCCAAAAGACTCGTGGTGAAGAGTAGAACAAAACCCAGGTGGAGTTTCAGCCCAACGGCGGCCGGATCGTGCCGCCCGAAGCCGCGACGTCGCCGTCGCCGCCGTGAAACCCGTCGTTTCCGGCGATGTTGAGCTGCACCACCGGTACAGAAATGTTCACCATGAAGAGGGGAGCAAAAGCCCTCAATCAATTTCGGGAAAAAAGTCCGGCACGGCGGAGTTCCAAAGCCACCGCCGTGACCGAGCTTTCGAGGGGCGATTTCCGGCGATAGAGGTGTCGAATGGTGAAATTGAAGCCACCAATGGATTCTTCTCGTCGAGATCTTCAAGATGGACTACCCACTTGCCACCGTCGCCGCCGGTCAACGTCGGTCAACGGCCGGTCAACGCCGGTCAACGGCGACCGGTGACCAAAAATTGAAGTTTGGCCCGTTGGCCTATTTACGACGTTCCGAACGCATCCGCCGAGTCGGAATTTCAAGACGAGACCTCAAATATGAAGAACGAGGAATTAGGGTTTATGTCATCGAGATCGGACTGCAATTCAGTATAAATCCCGACCCCTTTACGTTCCGCAATTTAATTGTTTGGGACTATTGTATGATTTTATGATTATTGGTATGAAAAATGTGGAAAAGAATGTATGTAAAAAGAAGAAAATGACTGTAATGGAGAAAAAGAAAAATATGTGATAATGTAATGATTTTACGTAAACAGTATGAGTTTTACGTAAAATCTAGGCCTCTGGTATAGTACTTGATAGAATTAGATCAGGATAGATGGTTTTCAGGCATTTCCTAAACGCTGGAACCTCAAAAATTAAGCGGAAATGCTGTCGAAATTTCTAAAAATGGCACCAGGGGTAATATGGGAAACGAGGGGTAAAAATATGATCGGGAAGGGAACCCGAGCCCCCTCGAGGAATTAGGGCAAGGAAAAAGGAATGAGTAAGGTACGATTAGTAAACCGACCCTTTGAAACCCTAGAACGCAAGAAAAACATGAAACCGATTCTTAGGTTCGAATAGTACTTCCCGAGGGCTGGGAATGTGAAAATTAGTAAAATGATAAGAATTGATCCGTAAAAGGCCTGATATGATTTAAAAAGTTAATTAGATGATTTTGGGTTTAGAAAATCCAACCTAAGTATGAAAATGAAAATATTATGATTAAACGACCCATTAGGGGTAAAATGGTCATTTTGCCTAAAGATTCTCAAATTATAGGAAAAGAGCCCCAATGACCCTGGAATAGGTTAATGAAGTTTGTAAAAGCCAAAATTGAGGTTTAAATTATGAAAAATCATGTCAAGGGTAAAATTGTAATTTTGTCAAAAGTTAGGGGTAAAATCGTAATTTTTCAAAAAGTTGGAGAAAAAAATTCAAAAAGGGCCATTAAGGTTTAAAAAAGCTGTCCTAAGGCTATAATTAAGGGTTATAAGATCAGAATCAAGCTTTTTAATAAAATAAAAGCTATAAATGAAAATGTGATTAACGGACAAAACTTGTCTGTAGGAACCCAATCCAGAAGCGACAAAGGACGTCGATGGATCCCAAGGAAAGGATAAGCACGCTATGAGTAAGTTCAGACATTTACTCGTCTGCAACTATGAACAAACTTATAGTATTTATATGTTTTGTATGTAAATGTCATGATGTGATTTATGATGATGCTATAGTAATACTATAGCAATACTATGATGATGTTAAAGGTTATGTTTTAATAAATAATTTATAAAAGAATATATATATATAAATATATGTATATATTGAATTACGAAGGAAAGGTATTATAAAAGTTTTATGAGAATAAAGATGTGAGAAAGAGAGATAGAAGAATGGAAAGAGTAAGAACGAGAATGTTATGATAAGATGCATAAGAAAGAGATGAGATAGGAAAGGAAAGAATAGATGTTTTATGAAAGGTTTTATGGAAGTTAAGTTATGATGGATAGAGCAACGATGATAGGTAATGAAAGGAATTATTCTAAAGAAAGGGTATGTTTTATGAGAACGAAATGATAGGGGTTTTATGAAAAATAATATGAACACAAAGAGTTAGACAAAAAAAAAGAGAAACAATGATAGGTTATGATGAAAGGTATGATGAAAGGATTAGAACATAACGATAAGATGTGATTGATAGAATAGAATGATAGGCTATGATCGATAGGAATAAAATGATAAGATAAACAGAGAATAATTGTCTGCACATAATTGAACATAATTTTGTTTGTTATGATGTGATGTGATGTTATATAAGTAATATGTGCTATATGCGCTAAGCTAAAGTGTGATTAACATTATTCACACAAGTAAAATAAAGAATTAAGAAAAGAAAAATAACGAAAGAACAAATATTCCATGGAATGTTCTATGAAAAATGAGAAATGAAAGATGATGAATGTCATGAAAAAGATGTACAACGAAAAATCAATATAAGAAAAATAAAAGCCTACAAGATAATAAGACTGAAAACTTAAGTTGTTGGCGTACCAGTCTCCTTACAAGGTCGAGACTTCCGGTCTATATCCTCCGCGTAGATGTGGCGCTACCCCGAAGGTGTGGTAGATTATAGGTTGGACCAGCCCCGAAGGTGAGGTTTTATGTGACTGTGAGGTAGGTTGGTGGGTAGCTCCCCCTCCTCCCACTATCCGCGCGCAACTAGGTACATCCAACAACGGGCCCAACCAAAGGAAAGTGGAAAGAAAACAAACGAAAGAAGAGTGAAAAGAAAAGAAAAGAAAAGAAAGGAAAGAAGAGTGAAAAGAAAAGAAAAGAAAAGAAAAGAAAGGAAAAGAGCGTTAAAAGAAAAGAAAGGAAAGCAGAGAGAAAAGAAAAGAAAAGAAATGATACGAAAAGAAAAGAAAAGTAAAGAATGATAAGAAAAGAAACGAATGATACGAAAGAACGACATAATGAAATCGATGAAAAATAAATAAATAACAAAACGAAGTTTATAAGAACATAATAGAATCATATATGTGATGTGATGTGAATGACACGTTTTTACGTGATGTTATGCTAGTGTGTATATTACTAGCTTTTAAGATATGAAATGTTAAAAGATGATGACAAAACGATAGAAAAGTTATAAAGGTTTAGAACAGAAATTTAAGGAATGATAGGAATGAAAAGCAAAGAAATGAAAAGATTGGATTAGAATGATAAGAGATGATCGATAGAATGATAAGAACGATGAACGAAGAGATAAATGAGCCTGAAGAGGCTAACATAATATGTTATGTTTTGAGGATATGTATAAATGATGTATATGATGTGTATATACGTGATGTCATATATTCTAGTAATAACATATATTACTAGTATTTATAAGTTAATGAATGTATGTTTGAACTTACTGAGCATCTAGCTCATTAGTTGTTTATATGTTGCAGGTAAGCAACCTGTTAGTTTAAAGTAATATGGTGGACAACGGACGGATCTGCACGTGCCAAGGGACTGGGCGAGGGTATGGTACTACCATGAGTCTTTCGCTGAGCGTTCAAAAAGGAAGATGAAAGAAAGAAAGTCATGAAATATGTGTTATAAGAGTATGATAGAGATAGGTATAATATGTAAGTTAAAAGAAAAAAAAAAATTTGCTATAGAAATTGCTTCCGCTTTAAATGAGAATGTTAAGAAGGGAAAGTTGTAACAGCCGGAAAAATTTTACTGTTCTTGGAAAATATGTATATCGTATGTACAGTATCGAGAAAAGGGTCAAGACGACATTTTCTCGACCTGAAACTGATATATTTGGAGTCAGGATGCTCAAATTAGTCAATTGAGTACAAAATAGAAATTTCGATTGGGAATGCGAAAAATACGCAGTATCAAAAACTGGTCGAGATGACCTCGGATTAAGATAAAACTGATAAATTTGGATTCAGCACGTTCAAATTAGTCAGGATAGCTCAAGTTAAAAATTTTGGGGAGAAGAGTATAAATAGGAAATCGTGGGGGGTTAAATTCACAAATTCCTCATAATTCCAAAAAAATCCGAAATTCAACCCCAAAATTCTCTCAAATGTGAACAGTGACCCACTTTCACAGACGACCTCCGTTCATGACACCGCCGGCACCATTGGAAAGCTCTCGCCGAGCTGAGTCCAACGGTGGGTCGACGCGACGTAGCAGCCGCCGGAGCAAGCCGCACGCGCCGCCCGAAGCTCGCCGGAGCTGTGAAATTCAAACCGCCGTATCTCCGCCGTCCGGCCACTGTTTGCCACGAAACCGATCCCAAAAGGTTCGTGGTGAAGAGTACTACAAAACCCATGTGGTGGTTCACGGCAACAACCGCCGTATCATGCCGACCGAGCTTCGAGAAATCCGCCGTCACCGCCGTGGGATCCACCGTCGATTTTCACCGATTCCGGCCAAATTGAGGAAAGCCACCGGTGCAGAAATGGTCGTGGGGTTGTGGGGAGCAAAAGCCCTCAACCAATTTCGGGCAAAAAGTCCGGCACGACGGAGTTCCACCGTCGCCGCCGTGACCGTGGCTTTCGGGGGGATTTTCCGACGATAGGGGCCTCCAAACATGAAATTGAGGTCACCAATGGATTCCTCTCGTCGAGCTCTTCAAGATGGGCTACTCACTTGCCACCGTCGCCGCCGTCAACCGCCGGTCAATGGCGACCGTTGACCAAATTTTGAAGATTGGCCCATTGGCCTATTTTCGATGTTCCGGACGCATCCGCGGAGTCGGATTTGCAAAACGGAACTCCAGATGCAAAGAACGAAGGAATAAAGTTTGTGCGATCGAGACCGAACGGCATTTTCGGTATAATCTCGACCACCCTTGTTCCTCAATTTGTTAATTGAGATGAATATATGTTAATGAGATGTATTGATATGAGAAATTATAAAAGAAAGAAAGAAAAATGGATGAAATAGCAGATATGAAAAGGTATGAAAATGTGTAAATTTTACGTAAAAAGTGTGTAACTTTTACGTAAAATTAGGCCTCTGGTATAGTACGTGATAGATTAGACGAGGTTAGATGGTTTTGAGGCGTTTCCTAAACGCCGGGAGCCTAAAAATTAAGAGGAAATACTGCCGAAATTTTTAAAATTGTGTAAAGAGCCTTTCTGGAAATAAGGGTCTAAAAATGTGATCGGGCAAGTAAACCCGAGCCCCTTATGAATTTAAAATGGAAAATGGATGTTTTAAGAAATTGTAAAACGACGTTCGATGCCTGAAATGTAAGAAAAGCAAGAAACCGACTTTTATGTCGGAATAGAACTTCCCGAGGGCCGGGAATAGTAAAAATTGTGAAAAATATAGAAATTAACCTGGAAAAGGTCTGGCAAGTTTTTAAAAGTCAAATGGATGATTTATGAGCTTAGAAAATTCAATCTAAGCATTAAAACGAGAAGGTTAAGATTCAAAGACCCGTCAAGGGTAAAACGGTCATTTTGATCAAAAATTTCAGAATGTTAGAAAAATAGTCGTTAAAGCCTAAAATATAATCCCAAGGCTTTAATTAAAGTTTTAAAGGCCAAAGTTAAGAGTTAAGCATGAAAAAAATAAGAAAAGTTCCGATTGGGGCAAAATGGTAATTTTGTCAAAAGTTTATAGAAAAGTTAAAAATGAAACGTTAAGCTCCTAAGTTCTCTATTAAGAAATAAAACGTAGTATTTTTACGTTTTATAAAGTTTTATATATGAAATAAAGATTTTAAATAACCGCTAATTTTTCGGTTATAGGAGTTTAATGGGACAGTGATGATGGACTGTCGAGGAACCACAGAAAGCTGATTTTAGCAGAATTGAGGTAAGTTCAGACATTTAATTGTCTGTGCACGAACAAATTGATATGGTTATATTTAGGTGGAAAAATATATTTTCCCCTAAACTATATAATTGTTTGATTTGTGATTAATGACGGGTGCACAACTATTGGTATAGTTGTGTATTAGGCTATATGGTTTATAATATGACTGTGTAATTTATACTATTGTTACAATTGTTTCAGATTCACGAGAAACTGATTCTTTATATTGTCATGATTTCATTGAGTATTTGTATGCCTTATAATTAATGAGACAACCTCCCAAGAGTGTGAGGTATCGTTTCAAACTGTCACGATTGCATTGAGTATTTGCATGGCTTATAATTAATGAGGCAACCTCCCAAGAGTGTGATGTAGCGTTTTAAAGAAACGATGAAAATAATGAGAATAAATAAATTAAGTATAATTTATTTACTGTTCTGTTTATGTTACAGGTTTGGGCGAGAGGTTCCAAACTTACTGGATTCCATTTTTATGATTCCAGTTACTACGTTATGATCGTAGAGCAGTATTAATATTTGATTAATCACAGTATTAATATGTGATGTTTACAGTCATTATGACTGCACAGTAAAGATGGTATCATATGTACACTTGAACATTAAACAACAGGGTAATGAAAACCTAATGTTTTGGCGTACCGGCCTCTCGCGAGGGGAGGTTATTTCATTGTTAAAGCAAAAGACATAGCACAGATGAGGGAGAGCCAGGGTAGCTCCCAGGCCCCTCTACAGTGCGCTTTTCGGTACGATCAAAACGGGCCCATACAGAGTTAAAGTACAGATAAGATAATAAATGAACAGAATAAATCGAAAAAATGAGCATAAAACACTTAAGACATAATTGTTGTGTTTGATTGCAATGTGTTGCACTAACTTATATGTTATGTGCATTTGTATATATATGTTTATAAATTATATGTGCTAATTATTAAAGATATAGCACTACGGGCACGAGACCCATACAGTGTAACGGGCATGAGGCCTATACAGTTTAACGGGCACGAGGCCCCTACAGTTTAGCGGGCGCGATGCCCATGATATATAGGGCGCGAGGCCCATATAGTGTGACGGGCGCGAGGCCCAGGGCGCAAGGCCCATAAACTGAAAGCCATGAATAATGTAAAGAAAGAAATAATGAGAAACATGAAGAAAAGAATAAATGAATATTGTATAAGCTCTACCACATGATGTGATGTTTGTGCTAACCCTATATGTGATGTTATGTTAAGACATCAGGGTAAAGTGTAAGAGATGTCATGGGTGACATCAGAGGATACCACTGTTATTACAGTTGGTATATTTATAGTTATTCTAATTTTATAGAATACCAATAGTTATCACAATTTATGTGATTATTTGTCATTATATCAGAGTAAAGTTTAAAGAGATGTCATGAATGACATCAGAGTATACCACTGTTATTACAGTTGGTATATTTATAGTTATTCTAATTTTATAGAATACTACGAGTTATCACAAATTATGTGATTATATGTATTAATGTACGATATGTTTTTAGTAGTTATATACTACAGATAGTATATATGTTTATATGATAGAATATAACAGTATAATATACTGTTTTATGATTTATGTTTTTATGTTTGAACTTACTGGGCGTTTAGCTCACCAGTTTGTTGGTGTGCAGGTAACAAAGTTAAACAACCTGCCATTTGAGTTTATTGAGATACGGGATTGGTGGAATGGGTTGCGAATGTCATGTCACAGGTTATGGACCCGCTATGCTTAATCCGTCAGATAGAAAGAGAGAAAGAGAGTAAGTGTAAGTATGTATATTAAAAAAAAAAAAAAATTTCCGCATCTTTTTATATCAATGTGAAAAGAACAAATAGTAGAAGTAAGAATAGATGTCAAGTGACAGGCCCACGCGAGGCGGGGTGTCACAAAAGTTAAGTATGTTAAGTAAGAGGATGACGACCCACGAGGTTACCAGCCATCTCGGTCGGCGTCAAAGCTCGACTGGTTGGTATGGTAACGTACGTGGGGGGCATCACACTATCACATAATTTTAAACATTAATAGAACTTCAAAGGGAAAAAAAATTGATGAAATAATTAATTATAAATTTTATGATAAATTTCTCATTTGGCCTTTAACATTTTATGAAGTTGTAAATTGGTTCTTAATTTCCTAAATTCTTTAAAATGATCCAAAATAGTTCTTTTTGTTAACATGTGTAAAAAATTCAACAGAATATGTCATATTAAGTGTGACGCCCCCCCCCCCCCCCCCCCCACGTACGTTACCATACCAACCAGCCGAGCTCTGACGCCGACCGTGATGGCTGGCAACCTCGTGGGTCATCACCCTCTTACTTAACATACTTAACTTTCCATTCTTAATGTTCTCATTTTAAAGCGGAAGCAATTTCTATAGCAAAATTTTGTTTAACTTACATATTATGCCTATATCTCTATCATACTCTTATAACATATAATTCATAAATTTCTTTCTTTCAACTTTCTTTTTGAACGCTCAGCGAAAAACTCATGGTAGTACCATACCCTCGCCCAGTCCTTTGGCACGTGCAGATCCTTCCGTTGTCCATCATATTACTTTAAACTAACAAGTTGCTTACCTGCAACATATAAACAACTAATGAGCTAGATGCTCAGTAAGTTCAAACATACATTCATTAACTTATAAATACTAGTAATATATGTTATTACTAGAATATATGACATCACGTATATACACATCATATACATCGTTTATACATATCCTCAAAACATAACATAGAATATGAGCTTCATCATACTCGTTTATCTCTTCGTTCATCGTTCTTATCATTATATCGATTAATTCTTATCATTCTAATCTAATCTCTTCATTTCTTTGCTTTTCATTCCTATCATTTCTTAACTTTCTGTTCTAAACCTTTATAATTTTTCTATCGCTTTATCATCATCTCTTAATATTTCATGTCTTAAAAGCTAGTAACATATACACTAACATAACATCACGTGAAAACGTGTCATTCCATACATATAACATCAAATACATCACATCACATATATTAATTCTATTATGTTCCTTTAGCTTCGTTTTATTATTTATTTACTTTTCATCGATTTCATTACGCCATTCTTTCGTATCGTTCGCCTTTTTTCTTATCGTTCTTTACTTTTCATTTCTTTTCGTATCATTTCTTTTCTTTTCTCTTCTTTTCACTCTCTTTTCCTTTCTTTTCTTTTCACGCTTTTTTCTTTTCTTTTCTTTTCTTTTCACGCTCTTTTCCTTTCTTTTCTTTTCTTTTCTTATCTTTCACTGGTGGGCTCAGTTGTTGAACGTACCTAGTTGCGTGCTGACAGTGGGAGGAGGGGGAGCTACCCACTAACTTACCTCACAGTCACATAAAACCTCACTTGCGGGTCCATCCTATAATCTACCACACTTCGGGGTAGCACCACATCTGCGCGGAGGATATAGACCGGAAGTCTCAACCATATAGGGAGACCGGTACGCCAACCATTAACTTTTCAGTTTTATTATCTTGCATTCTTTTAGCTTTTTTTATATTGATTTTTCGTTGTACGTCTTTTTCATGACATTCAATTCTTTCATTTCTCATTTTCATTTATTTTTTATAAAACATTTCATGGGACATTTGTTCTTTCATTGTTTTTCTTTTCTTAATTCTTTACTTTACTTGTGTGAATTATGTTAATCACATTTTAGCATAGCATATATAGCACATATTACTTATATAACATCACATCACATCATAACAAACAAAATTATGTTTAATTAAGTGCAGACAATTATTCTCCGTTTATTATTGGTATCCTCCTATCTACCATATCATCATACTCCTATCGATCATAGCCTATCGTTCTATTCCATCAATCACATCTTACCGTTATGTTCTAATCCTTTCACCATACCTTTCATCATAACCTATCATTGTTTTTCTTTCTTATCTAACTCTTTGTTTTCATATCATTTTTTCATAAAACATCTATCCTTTCGTCCTCAAAAAACATACCTTTTCTTAATTCCTTTCATCACTGATCATCGTTGCTCTATCAATCATAACTTAACTTCTATAAAACTTTTCATAAAACATCTATCATTTCGATCTCATAAAACATCCCTTTCTTAATTCCCTTCCTCACCGATCATCGTTACTCTATCAATTATAACTTAACTTCCATAAAACTTTTCATAAACATCTATTCTTTCCTTTCATATCTCATATCTTTCTTATGCATTCTATCATGATATTCTCATTCTTACTCTTTCCATTCTTTTATCACTCTTTATCACATCTTTACTCTTATAAAACTTTTATAATACCTTTCCTTTGTAATTCAATATATACATATATATACATATATATTTTTTTAAATTATTTATTAAAACCTATCGTTTAACATCATCATAGCATTGCTATAGCGTTACTATAGCATCATCATAAGTCACATCATGACATTTGCATACAAAACATATAAACACGATAAGCTTGTTCATAGTTGCAGATGGGTAAATGTCTGAACTTACTCATAGCGTGCTTATCCTCTTCTTAGAATCCATCGACGTCCTTTATCGCGTCTGGATCGGGTTCCTATAGACAAACTTTGTTCGTTAATCACATTTTCATTTATAGCTTTTATTTTATTAAAAAGCTTGATTCTAATCTTATAACCCTTAATTATAGCCTTAGCACAGCTTTTTTTTAAACCTTAATGGCCATTTTCGAATTTTTCTCCAACTTTTTGAAAAATTACGATTTTACCCCTACTTTTGACAAAATTACAATTTTACCCTTGACGTGATTTTTCATAACTTAAACCTCAATTTTGGCTTTTACAAACTTCATTAACCTATTCCGGGGTCATTGGGGCTCTTTTCCCATAATTTGGGAATCTTTGGACAAAATGATCATTTTGCCCCTGATGGGTCGTTTAATCATAGCATTTTCATTTTTATACTTAGGCTGGATTTTCTAAACCCAAAATCATCTAATTAACTTTTTAAATCATATCAGACCTTTTACGGATCAATTCTTATCATCTTACCAATTTTTCACATTCCGGGCTCTCGGAAAGTACTATTTCGACCTAAGAGTCGGTTTCATATTCTTCTTGCGTTCTAGGGTTTCGAAGGATCGGTTTACTAATTATAACTTGCCCCTTCCTTTTTCCATGCCCTAATTCTTCGTGGGGGCTCGGGTTCCCTTCCCGATCATATTTTACCCCTCATTTTCCATATTACCCCTAGTGCCGTTTTTAGAAATTTCGGCAGTATTTCCGCTTAATTTTTGAGGTTCCAACATTTAGGAAACGCCTGAAAACCATCTATCCTAATCAAATTCTATCACGTACTATACCAGAGGCCTAGATTTTACGTAAAACTCATACTGTTTACGTAAAATCGTTACATTATCACATATTTTTCTTTTTCTCCATTACAGTCATTTTCTTCTTTTTACATGCATTCTTTTCCATAATTTTTTATACCAATAATCATAAAATCATACAATAGTCCCAAACAATTAAATTGCAGAACGTAAAGAGGTCAGGATTTATACCGAATTGCAGTCCGGTCTCAATGGCATAAACCCTAATTCTTTGTTCTTCATATTTGAGGTCCCGTCTTGCAATTCCGACTCTGCGGATGTGTCCGGAACGTCGAAAATAGGCTAACGGGCCAAACTTCCAAAATTAGTCAACGGTCGCCGTTGACCGGCGGCGACGATGACGACGGTGGCAAATGAGTAGCCCATCTTGAAGATCTCGACGAGAGGAATCCACTGGTGACTTCAATTTCACCATTCGACACCTCTATCGCCGGAAATCGCCCCTTGAAAACTCGGTCACGGCGGCGACGGTGGAGCTCTGCCGTGCCAGACTTTTTCCCCGAAATTGGTTGAGAGCTTTTGCTCCCCTCTTCATTGTAAGCATTTCTGTACTGACGGCGTGCTTCAACTCGGCCAGAATCGGCGGTTTCGACGGTGGCTCCACGGCGACGTTTCGCCGGATTTTTCGAAGCTCGGGCGGCGTGATTCCGCTGGTGTTGAGGCGATCCACCACCTGGGTTTTGTAGTACTCTTCACCACGAACATTTTGGGACCGGTTTCGTGGCAAACGGTGGCCGGACGGCGGAGAAATCTCACCGGGAAGATTTCGGCTCCAGCGACCTTCAGGCGGCGTGTGCGGCTTGCTCCGGCGACTGCTTCGTCGCGTCGGCCCACCATCGGACTCAGCTCGGCGAGAGCTTTCTGATGACACCGGCGGTGTCGAAAACGGACACCGTTTCCGATAATTGGTTACTGTACATATTCGGGTAGAGAGAGAAAGAGAAATGAGGAGAGAGAGAGAGCATGTGGACAAATAAGGACATTTCATTTTTTTTGCTCTTTATATACTTTTTCACCCAAAATTTCAACATGGGTTTTCCTGACTAATTTGGGCGTCCTGAATCCAAATATATCAGTTTTATTTTCATCTGAGGTCGTTTCGACCAGTTTCCGATACTGCGAATTTTCGATCAAAAATTATCCTTGTGCTCAATTATCAAATTTGAGCGTGCTGATAGGCTATCCTGACTAATTTGGGTGTGTTGAACCCAAATTTATCAGTTTTATGTCAAGAAAATATCATCTTGACCTACTTCTTGATTGTAACACCCCCTGCCTCGTGCGGGGGACATTACCTGGTAACTCTGCTACTTTAATTCTTCTTTTTCAAAACATAACGTAATGGATTGCGGAAATTTTTTTTTTAAAACCATCGATATACGTAGTATTACAATTTTCCAAAACTAAGTTATCATAGTTGGAAAACTATTTTATATTACTTGCATATAATACTGTCATATTGTATTAAAAATAGTTAAGTTAAACATAACAGTGTAACTTATACAATATTATACAATTGTATTTTTCTCTATCCTTTTCTTTCTTCTTGCGGAATTAGCCTGGCAGGTCCATAACCTTTATCATGACACTGGCACTTCATTCCTGCAATCCAATCCATACACTGTGGCTCAGGTTACAGGTTGTTTACCTCGATTATCTGAACAAGAACAAACTGGTGAGTTACATGCCCAGTAAGTTCAGACATATCATTTAATACAATAAAATATCACAATGCAACTCTACAAAATGCATGAGCTCATTATGCTCAATTTACATTTGCATTGTTCATTTACTATGTCTATGGGCCCGTTTTGGTCGTACCGTGTGCGCGCTGTAAGAGGGGTCTGGGAGTGACCCGGACTCTCCCTCAACTATGGTATGTCTTTTGCTTCGACATAAAATAACCTCCCCTTGCGAGAGGCCGGTACGCCAAACATTAAGTCTTTTTCATTACCCTGTTGTTTACTGTGCTATGTTACTTACTATGATGTCTTAACTGTTCCAGTGTACATATTCATAAATAATGTACTCAATGTTATGCCTATTCAGTCCAAAAATACTGTTTAAAAATCATCATCCACGCACTTAAACATTGGGGCGTGATTGGAATTGAAAATAAGGCACAAAACTTTAATTATACATTTTTGGAACAGTTGGAGCGCTTGGCACTCATCCCCGAGCGCCTGGCCCTTCATTTTATTTTTCTGTAGAACTTAGGATAGAGACTTCAGCGCTTCGGCGCCCTATTTATAGTGCTTGGCACTTTTGAAAAATCCGGTTCAAGCGCCTGGCGCTCATACCTTAGCGCCTGACACTTCAGACAACTTTACACTAGCGCCTGGCGCTCATGCTGATTTTTACACTAGTGCCTGGCACTCATACTCTAGAGCCTGGCACTCCTACTAGATATTTACCCTAGCGCCTGGCGCTCATACCCTAGGGCCTGGCGCTTCCACTAAATTTTACACTAGCGCCTGGTGTTTTAGCCAATTTTTACACTAGCGCCTGGCGCTCCTACTGAATTTTAAACACCAAATTTTGGTCGAGAGCTCAGCGCCGGGGCGCTCTTTGGCTAGCGCTTAGCGCTTGGCTCCAGTAAAAATAGGTTTTTAAACACATTTTGACACCAAAGCCATTTCTCATGCATACATTCAACCCTAAAACATGTTTAAAGCATTCTAGGGTCAAAATCCATAAAACACAATCATATACACGTAACACATCACTGCACACTCGTATACTTGCCAATTTAGGCGTTTTAATGAGTTCACAACAACATATAACATTTCTAGCCAAAGAATTTAGGCTATTCATAAATTGACATTCAAGAATAACACAGTGTTCCAGTTGTTCATGTTCAGACATTTAAATGCCAGAACTTACCAGAAATTTGTTTCTGTTTCCTTTCCTTAGTTTTCCGTCATTCCCCTATAACGAAACAGTTCAACATTCAGTGGAATGTTTATAAGTCAACACGAGAACATTTAAACACTGCTTCTATACATTGTCATCATTAAACCCTTAGCCTTAGTTATAAGTCCGAAAATTTCGGCATTATAACGGCCTAATTTTTCATTTTCCCACTGTGCCAAAACCGCTTAAATCGCGTTATTGAACACAGTTTTCATTATCAACCTGCTCAAAATCCCAGTACATAACAATAATTCATTCTCATAATCAAGGTATAGCAATATTTCCAAAAATTTAGGGTTTCACTCACAACCCTAAATTTTCCTCTTTGTCTTTCTTCCTTTCAACAATCATACACCACATAAATTCCTTTTCCACTTCATAATACATAATCATCACTATTCCATAAGGGTTTTCACCCTCCTTTCACGTCAAATTTCTCTCCCCCATGTGACACTTTTGTTTTCAAAAACTAACCCCACAAACACTTCAAAAACAAGTTCAAAACATGTTTTTCCACATGATTTTCATCAAAACACTCAAAAACATTCTAACTCCATTTTGTTCCACTATTCACATAAACACAAAAACACTTAAAAACAAGCATTAAAACAGAATTTTGAAGAACTTACTTGAGCTTTAAGATGAATACCCCTCAACTTGAAGTTTTCTCACACTTTTTCTTCAAAATTCGCAACTTTTGAAACTTTGAAAATTTTGTGAGTGAGGGAACGTGGGAGAAGAAGAAGAACAGAGGAAATGGAGGTTTCTACTGTGGGGGACGTGAAAAATCAGAGGAAAAAGTTTATACAAATCCTTAGGGGTATTTTTGTAATTTTTGAAAATTTTGGGGTCAAAATGAAAATTTCGGGGTCAAAATGAAAATTTCTTGGGGGTATTTTTACAAAATTTTTGGAACTTTTTTAGCTGATATACAGCTGTTTCTCCCCCTTTATTCCACGTGCATGAGCAGATCAACATGCATTTAATGCAATTTTCTTTCTAAATTTAATTTTAAAGGAAAATTCTAAAATTCCTTAATTTTAATAGCCTTTGGATTAAAAATGATGATTTGATCTCATCCATTGATTCTTATATTAATAAGAAAATATTATTTGTTTATACAGTATAGGTTTTTCTTTAATAACAGTATAATTTTCATCTGTCGAAATTTTGACCAAAAAGCTATACTAGCCAAATTTCGCAGTTTACCTCTCGAAATGCTATTAGAGCCTTTCGATGCATTTATATCATTTAAAACATTCCATAAACCCTAGATATTTCATTATTTTTCATCTGGGGTCTATGTTTGCCACATTTTGAGTCTCAGTAGAATTCTATTTTTCGATACCGAAAATGCACTATTTGAGGCATTTCGATTCGAAAATCGTTACATCTATAGCCAATAAAGCGTTTATCAACTCTAATAAATATATTTATCAACTCTAATGATGATTTATTAGAGTGAAATTTATATATTGTCGTCACACTCGTATATATAAATTTTCACTATACAATGATCCCGAGAACGATTAAAAATCTCGGCTGTTACATTGATACTGTGAGTGACACACACGTGCTAACACCTAAAATCACTATTAATCATTTTTCATCCTTTAACATTGTTAGAACATTTTATTTAGTTCTAAACAATATTAAATCGCTTAATTTCACATTTTAATGCTTAAATTCATTGTGTATTAATTTTCCGAGAAATATGAATTTTCCCGGTTGTTACATTAAGCATGCATGATTTACTATTTAAAGGTAATTAAGAAAATAAATTGATATAATTCAACTTACATATGTCATATACGTAATCTATTCCTTCCAATTTTTAACCTTTATTAGTAAAAAAAAAAAAAAACCAAATTGCACGCTTTTAAAAGGTTTAGAATTAACTTTTTAATAAATTTTTTTTGAAGATTAGCGTTACTTTGGAAAAATATTAGAGATCAAATGAGTAATTTATCTTAAATATTATTGTCCATTAATTGGTTTTGGCAAAATCGTTTCTTATGAGATTATTGTAGTTTTATTTTGGTGTCTTTTATTATTATTTTTTTCTAGTTATTGTTGAGTTTTAGGTTATTAAGAGTTTCTTAATTTATGTCATTTTATAAGATTTTACAAGTGAATGTCATTCATATTTATATATTTTTTTATTTTCTGTCGTTTATCAAGTTTGTTTGTCTTTTTTTTTTCTTTGTTGTTTATTAAAATTGTTTTCGCCTTTATTGGATGTTGTTCTTTTGCTCTTTCTTGATGTGTAGTCTTCCCCACTTCCTTTATGTTCATTAGCATAGATAAATTAGCTTACACAATCAGAATTGAGAATGATTAAAAAATACATGTGTAACATTTGAGGAGATATGCAAATTATCATAATTCATCAACACAGGACAGCAATACAATCCTTTGATAAAAGTGTCCTTAGGAAACAAAGTAGCATACAAGCTCCATTCTTTCACCCGTTGCATTCTACAGGCGAGAAACCTACTTTCACACGACATATAGAGCCTGCTAGCGCACGTAGCAGAGCTACAAACACGACTTGATTCCACACAGTCAAACACAAAAAAAAAAAAAAAAAAAAAAAAAAAAAAAAAAAAAAAGAGAATTTAACAAGATCCTTATTATTTTCACCAACATAATTTGACAAAAGCATACTTAAGAAACACAGTAGACAAGCTCCACTCTCTATCCGAAATCCTCTGCCATCCTCAAGTCTTCAATGTCCTACTGGCGAGAAAGAGCAACATAATAAACCATGAAGGAGAGTTAGAAACATAACTTAAACCAACAATACAAGAAGCTAAAAATAAAGAACAACTTCATAGCTCAGTGGAAACATAAGCGAAAAATATTAATTTATTGGAAATCTAACTCAAAATAGATAACATTAAAGAGCTTTTTTTAGAGTTGTAAAAATTGCCAAACAACCTAAAACAGAGCTTTATTTTCTTTATTTATTTTACTATTATCAAATAAGCTGGCAGTAATTAATATCAGGAAAAAAAAAAAAAGAAAAAAAAGAGCTTGAAATAACTATCGCATGAAAACTACATATTAAAATTAACAAGAAAAAGTAAAATATGACAGTGCTAGTGAAACATTTCTATATATTGGTATGGCTTACTTCAATTACACCTTCACACAAACCTCATAAAATAGGGGAATGCGAATCTTATTTTTGAACTTCAGACTAATCAAGGGAAAAAGATTGAAAAAAAAAAAATCCAACAACAACAACAAAAGACAAAGACAGAGTAATTTAACTTACCAGGCACACTTGAATCACACTCGATTGCTCCTCACTACCATTCCTAGTTACGGGGCCGTCCATTGAAACCACTTCCTTGACATAGCTAATGGAAAGATGTTGATAATGATGTCATCAACACGTTCGTAGTACCTTGCCCTCCATCTGTGAGAAAACACGAGTGGCGAAATGACAATTGCAAACCCAGTTAAGAGGCCGATTTCAGCACTCAACAGGTTCCAATTGATCTCTCTCCCAGAATCTGATTGGTTGTCTTTCGTTGCCGCTGACGGAAAAGTCCTAGTTGCTTTGTCAGAACAGTTCTTCGGCAAAGGGAACCCACATAGTCCTCTGTTTCCTAGGTAGGAATCTGCCGAGAATGTTTGAAGCTGAGTGCCCGTTGGGATCATTCCAACTAGATGATTGTATGAGAGGTTCAGAAATTCGAGGAAAGTGAGGCTCTGGAGTTGCGTTGGAATTCTTCCACCGAGGTTGTTCCACGAGAGGTCCAAGGACTCCAAGTGTCGCAAGTTCCCTATATAAGAAGGGATTTGGCCGGCAAGAGCATTGTGGGATAAGTCGAGGATGTAAAGTGCGTGGAGTTGTCCAAATTCTTCTGGTATTGGTCCATGGAAATTGTTTCTTGAAAGGTCAATGCAAGTGAAGATAGCTAGGATCTTCGGCAGCTCCCGCTCGAACCCTTTGAAGGTCACTGTCACCGTGTACACATAGTGTACTCTTGCATGGTATCCACTTGCAGAACAATCTCTTGCATATACATTAGAACATCCGGACTCATCATCTAACCTTAGAACCTCTGAATAGGCGTCATCTTCATTAGCCATCATTCCCTGCAATTTTGTTAACCATCGTCTTGGGAGCTCTCCACTAAAATTATTGTGAGCTAAATCAAATATTTGAAGCATAGGCCAGCTTCCATTAGCATTTAGACACTCAATACTACCGTATAACTTGTTGGATCGGAGAATAAGGACACGCAAACTAGACATGTTCTTCAACAAGCAGGGGAATTTACCAACCAGGACATTACGCCCAAGGTCCAAAAGCTCCAACTCAAAGCAATTGGCTAGAGATTTTGGAATCTCCCCTTCAATGATATTTCCATTGAGACCTAGTACCTTTAACTTACAACCCCTTGGGAACACGTCGGGAATTGGGCCTTTGAAGTTGTTTTTACCCAAATTCACCATTTCACGTGAATCACTAGTTTCGAGTAAACATGATGGTATTATGCCACTTAAATTGTTGTGGGACATATCAAGATTTAAAACGTTGTTGGCAGCACAAATGTGTTCAGATAATTCTCCTGTAAGACTATTGTTTGAGAAGGAAAAGAAACTAATCCGAGAAAGGTTACGAAAATTGTCATATGGAAGGGAAGTAAAATTATTGCTAGACAAATCTATGTATTCAATAGTTATTGGAAGAACGGGGATGTTTCCTTGTAGCTGATTAAAGTGTAGGTCGAGGGTTTTTAGGGAGTCAGGAAAAAAGAAAGGCTCTTGGAAGCCCACAAGTTTATTATATGAAATTCTCAAAAATGTAAGAGATCCCTTCCAAACTTCCCCAATCCAGTTAGGTATCTCTCCTGAAATTTGGTTACTGGAAAGATCCAAATTTTCTAAAGGTGATAGGATTTTTAAATCAGGAAACAATTTGAGGTTGTTATGTGAAAGCCTAAGAGAAACAAGGAGGCTAGACACTCGAAACATTTTCCAGGGTTTGGTGCCGTTGAACTTATTGTAAGAGAGATCTAGGTAGGTTAGATTTCCAAGTTTGAAGATGGATGTTGGAATAAGCCCTTCTAAATTGTTGCAACTCAAATTCAACCAAATTAAGGAAGAATATGTCGAATTAAACTCAAGAATAGGACCACTAATTTGGTTGTCGGACAAATCTATTTTTTCCAGAGACGGAAGTGCAAACAAAGACAAAGGAACTTCACCAGTGAAACTATTATTAGAGAGATCTATATGGGTGAGTTTGGTGGACAAATTAAAGGATGGGACTGGGCCTGTAAAATTATTTTGTGATAGATCAATATGCTGTAGTGTTGGTATCTGGAAGATCCCACTAGGAAATGTTCCTTTCAACCCGCAATCACGAAGACTCAAGATAGTCAAGTTTGAGAATTTTGCAAAGGATTGTGGGACAGGAGAAGACAAATTGGTACCTTCTCGATCAACCTCCGATAATGATTGAAGCTCCCCAAGTGACTCATCCAATGGACCAGGAACATAAGAATTGCGTAAGCTCAATACTTGCAGGTTAGGCAGCGAGGATGACAATGCTTCGCACCACCCGTTCACGGGTGCTAATATGTTTGCACCATCGAGATGTAGTTCTTGAAGCTTCGAGAGGTTCTGAACCAACTTCCTCAAATTTGGGATCTCAAACTTCCCATCCGACCCCAAACAGGGGGGTGATAACTCAAGAGTGACCAAGCCTCTTAGGCGGGATATGCCAATTGGTACTTCCCCCCAGAAGCCTGAACATCCAAGTTTTAGAATTCTCAAATTTGCAAGATCACTAATCCTTGAGGGGATTGTAGAGTTGAAGTCGTTACCAGTCAAATCGAGGCTCTTGAGATGTTGAAGACTGAAAAGAATGCTTGAATTATCAAGCCCACCATAGATTCCCCCAAAACTTAAGTCGAGATCGGTGACACGGCCCTCTTCACAGGCTACACCTTTCCAGGAGCAGCAGTCAAAACTTTCGGTCCAATTCTCGAGCTTCGTTGAATGATTGAATTGCAGGCTGTCCTTCAATTGGAGCAACAAAGATTGCTGGGAGGCAAGACATTCACGAGAAACCACGAGTGTACAAAGGCCTAGTAGGATTGAGCAAATGAAGGGCAATGAAAAAAGTGGAATGTTGTTTCTCGTTGTGGGATTTACCAGAGGGAGAAACCAAGTTGCTAATTCAAGTGCCAAAACCAGTAAATCCCAAGCCATATTTATATAAACATGAGATTGAGTGGGGATTCCATAAGTCTTGCCATGCCGTGACTAATGGTATCAAAGTCATTGACGGGTCAAAAGATAAGGACTATACGCTTTCACTGTTTGACTAAAGCAGGTTTCGTAAAAATCAGATCAAACGGAAGCTCTCTGTGGCAAATGGTATAAACACGTATAGGAGAGTTAATTAGGCAATTGTTGTTTGAGCCTTAAGAGCGAGGACTTATCTTTTAAATTGAGGCTCTCTGTTTCATTACTTTTTCTCAAAAAAATAAAATAAAAAATAAAAATAGTCATTTCATTTGATCTTTTTTATTTAAAATGGTGCTCCATTTTTTTTTCTTCTCTTTATCAGTTTACATGATTGAAAAATTGAAGGGTTTTTCTATCGTCCTTGGGTGGGGCAATGTCTTAATTATGATTTTCTTCTACACATTTTATAACAATCACTTAACTTATTTGTAATTTTATATATACTTATATGTAATATAATAATATTCTTTATTAATGTATTATATTACACATAATTTTTCATTAAAGTACAATTAAATTAACTCATTGTTACAAATTGTTTAAAAAAAATTACAGACCGTCTCATCTAAGAGATGATAGACTAACTAATTGTGATTATAATTCTTAAAAGATGAAGGGAAAAAGTTATGTTATTTTGGCATTGATCAAGTTATTTTATTACTTTGTGTATATACTGCGCTTTTTTTTTGGGTTAACACAAACTTTAGTCCAGGTTAACCTTTTTGAAACCCACCCCACATTAGCCAAATTAAAGTGTGAAATGATTCCTTGTCACTCAACAAATTACGCCCTGTTTCTTTTTTCACGCTGTGCTTTTGTTATCTTCCCTTTTGGGAAATAGCTTTTTTGATCTTTCCAGGCAGTAGAGCTTTATATATATATATATATATATATATCTTTCCGTAGGTGGTGAAATATCACTATTTTTTATGATGCATATGCATTCACTGCACATATAATATTGTATATTAGTATATATAATTTTTTTCAAAAAATTATCATAGAGCCCCTCTATACGCAAATAAGATGGCCTCATCACGTACAAAACTTGCAAAACCTTTCTCAAAAAAAAAAAAAAAAAAAAAACCCGAAAGCAATTTTTTTAGGCTTTTTCTCTAGTCCCCCAACATTTATTTGGGGGATTAGTACCCATAGTTGGCATGCCACGTTTCCAGATAAAATTGGAACTTTATCCCTCTAATAGTATTATAGCACATGTATAATTAGTTTGATATTTTAATTAACGCAATATGATTTTTTAATTAAATATATATAATGTATTATGGTAAGGATAAATAGAAGGGTACACGAGAATTGAATCCAAGAAATTTACTTTAGAATGGAGGTAAGGAGCGTAGTGTAATTTTGGCATGTTAAACTACCGTTGTGTGTGGTTTTGTGTAATTTTACAGTGGGTTAGGAGTGTAATGTTGTAATAGTGAGTAAAAATGAAATTGTTTATTATTTGTTTAGATAGTAACGTAGAAAAGCAACAAAGTAACGAACACGAAGGTCGTAGAAATGACGCCGAAGGTTAAAGTAACAAACACATTGTCGTTTCCAGTAAAAATATATATATATCGATTTGGGGGGGAAAAAAATGACCATGCATAGTTTTAACTTCTTGTCGTTTCGTTAGTTAAAAAAAAAAGTGAAAAAAAAACGAGTTTTGTTTTCTTGTAAAAGTGTCGAGCCTTTTTTTGTTTTGGGTTAAAATGCCTTCGTTGTTGTAATTTATGTTGAAAACGGAAGCTATAATAATAGAACCAATATCAAAGGCTAAGCCAATAAAGATACTGTAGAAGAGGCATAATTTAGAGGAAAATTAAGCTGTGTCATTCAGTCTAATAGATAGTCGAACTTTTTGTATTCAATAAAATGATCAATGGTCATTTTTTCAAGTTTAATTAAAGTGATTAAATATTAGTTAATTAATAATTAACTAAGAAAATCGATAATTTATATTATGATCAATCACTACTCAATAAGTCGAGATGGGTGATGCGGCCCTCTTCACAGGCTACACCTTCCCAGGAGCAGTAGTCAGAAGTCTCATTCCAATTCACGTCCATCTTAGAAGCTATTCTTCAATTGAAGCAACACTAATTGCTGAGAGTAGGGTAAACATAGGGTAAATTAGGTAGGTTTTTGTGATTTTTTAACCCACCTAATCTTTATTGGGTGGGATGAAAATATTTTTTACCCACCCAATCAATGCAATGTAAAAAATCAACCCACCTGATTAAGATTGGGTTGGGCTGGGTGGGTTCGGTGGATTATATATTTTATTAAAAAATAATAATAATAAATGATACTAAAAATTCAACAACAAATGAAATTTAAAGAAGAAAAAAAGGAATTAAACTAATGACAATTTTTAAATAAATTTTATCACAGACTCTGTACAAAAAAAATTTCTAATAAAATCTTATTAATAGTCAAATATAAAATAAATATAAGTAATAAGAATCACCAAAAAATATAAGAATATTAAAGTAATTAACAGTATTTTTCACAAAATTATCAAAAATTACATCCATATTGAATATCAAGTAATACATTCTATATATTTAAATAATTTAAGCAATACTTAGAGGTGAATATCATTTAACAAAAAAGAAAAAATATATATAGGTGAATATTGGGTGGGTTGGGCGGGTTTTTGAAATTTTTTTAGGTTGAAAACCTTTTTTACTTATCCAGTCAATTAAATGTAGTAAATCAACCCGTTCAATTAAGATCAAGTTGGGTAAGTTAGTTGGATTTGTCGAGTTATTAGGTTTTTTGTTGAGAGCCTAGATGTTCCCTAGGAATCATGAGTGTACAAAGGCTGAGTAGGATTAAGCAAATGAAGGGCAATAAAAACAGTGGATTGTTTCTCATTGTGGGATTTAGGGAGAAACCAAGTTGGCTCAGATAGGTTACCAAAACCGGTAAACCCACGCCATGTAGATAAAGACATAGACAAAAAAAATCAGTCGAGTCAAGTTTTCTTTTCTTTTCGTTTGTCTTATTTTATAGATTACAATTATATGAGATCGAACCGATAACCTCCATCCAAAGCTCTCTCTAACCCCCTTCCTATGTCATTAGATCGTAGGGTCTTAACCAGTCAATCAAAGTCAAGTTACAAAACCATTCAGTTCGTCAATGAGGGAAATTTTGTGAGAAAAAGACTTCCTTAATTACAAGCTGCCAAAAGCATTGACCGTCTAAAATGGTTTAAGACTCCTGAATTGTATGAAGTCATTGGTCCTACGTCTTTGTAGACTTTCAAGGACGAGAACACTAGTTTGAACCTTAAAGCAACGACTTTTGTTCTATAAAAAAGAAGCTTTCCTTTTCAATACTCCTTCCTTTTTTTTTTTATTTCTACACCAAATTACACGTTTTGATAATGATTTGATTTGAAAATTTAAGTTCCTTATCAACATGAATCTTCAGAACCTCACCTTCCGCAAAATTTCCATTGAGATCATAAATCACAAAATCACAAATTACTTGGGTATGCAAGAGAAGAAATTCTGACTAAATACTTTTCTGCGATGTGCTAAAGATAATTTTTACTACTACGCATCAGATGGTTAGACATGTTTATAGCAGATGATCATCTGTAGGATAAAGAAAACAATAGAACGTGGTAAATACTTTGAGAATACTAAATTTGGAACGCATAAAGAAGCCGAAAAGTGGAAACAAATGAAAGATGTTAAGAATAAAGTCATGTAGATCTCAATTAATTGCGTCTTGAGAGTCTTTTGTACATTGATTGGGATCTCAATGATTGTTCTTTCAGTCCATGTCGCTAAATCAATATGTATTGGTGCAACTTACTTGCATTACATATTCATACTAAGCTCATCAAACAGGGGTATTTATTCCTGTTGATAGGAAGTATTATTTTAGCCCTAAATCGCATTACTTTATTAAACGGCAAAACTTACTATAAAAACTGTACTTAAATCTTATTGATAGTAGGATAAAAAAAATCTTATCAATAAGTGTAATAATCGGAGAAAATCCATATTTCTCAGAGAATAAATATACAATGAATTTAAGTGTTAAAATGTGAAATTAAGTGATTTAATATTGTTTGGAATTAAATAAAATGTTCTAACAATGTTAAAGGATGAAAAATAATTGATAGTGATATTATGTGTGTACACGTGTGTGCCACTCACAGTATCAAGAAGTAGGTCAAGATGATATTATCTTGACATAAAACTGATAAATTTAGGTTCAACACTCCCAAATTAGTTAGGATAGCCTATTAGTACGCTCAAATTTGATAATTGAGCATAAGGGTAATTTTTGACCGAGAATTCGCAGTATCGGAAACTGGTTGAAATGACCTCAGATGAAAATAAAACTGATATATTTGGATTCAGGATACCTAAATTAGTCAGGATAGCCCATGTTGAAATTTTGGACGAAAAAATATATAAATGTGGCGCCCGCCGACCCAGCTCGCCCGAGTCGACGTTCGCCATCTCTTTTCTTATTAACCTTGTATACATAAACATTTCTTTTCATTTGCGAAAGTGTAGTTTAAAAGCTTTGCTTTCAAAATAGAGTGAAAATTTTGGGAACTTTTTTTTTTTTGAAACATATTTACATAACTTCTGTTTTCCTCAAAACATACTAACTTATATATATATATATTTTTCCATTTCATCTACATATGGTCTGCATATATAAATATATATATATATATCTGAACATATATTTATACAAAAATACTCTGGCAACTGAAAGCATAGCGGGTCCGTCCTCTTGTCCATGACACCTCTTGAATCTGTCTGCCAGTCTCCTCGTCCTTCTATCCTATCCTGGGTTGCTTACCTTTATTACCTACAACACAAATAGACTTGTGAGCTAGACTCAGTAAGCACAAACATACATACAAAGAACTAACACGCATAACCTCTAAGGTTAGTCACATAATGCAATTCTAATTCCTCATAAGTTAATATTTGAGGTTCTTTATCATAACTTATCGTAACATCCTCATAATTTCATTTCATGTCTTCCTTTCTTCTCTATCATCACTTTTCTTTCTCTTTGCTTTTCTTTTCTTTTCTTTTCCTTTCCTTTCTTTTCTTTTCTTTTCTTTTCACTTTTCTTTGGTGGGCCCGTTGTTGGACGTACCTATTTGCGCGCTGACAGTGGGAGGAGGGGGAGCGACCCACCAACCTACCTCAAAGTCATATAAAAACCTCACCTTCGGGGCTGGTCCAACCTATAATCTACCACACCTTCGGGGTAGCGCCACATCTACACGGAGGATATAGACCGGAAGTCTCGACCTTGTAGGGAGACCTGTACGCCAACAACTTAAGTTTTCAGTCTTATTATCTTGCATTCTTTTAGCTTTTTGATCATAACTTATCATGCATACATACCATTCCTAAACCATCTCTAACATGATTTTTCATCTAACTCATGTCACAGAACACAGCAAAGTTAGTCAGTTCGTAGGTAGACAAGTAAATGTTTGTACTTACAGTATCTGTGCAAGAGTGATTCCTTTGGGATCCTTGCTACTGCTTTCCCCTTCACTTCTTAGGTTTCTTATAATAGAAATAATCATAGATTATTTCTCATATTCATTTCTTTCATTTTTCTTTTTTTTTTCTTTTTTTTTTTCATAATAGCAAGATTTACATTAATTTTTACATTTTCCTTATTCCTCTCTTTTTCTCCAATTCAACTCTTAAAATATTATTACTATCTTTGGTATTTTGTTTTCACCCTTTTCCTTAACATTCCAATTTTTCTTAATATTTTAATCTCCATAATGTCCTCAGTCTCAGTTTCTTACAACTAATTCACCTCATTATCATTACCGAAATTTCGACAGCATTTCCGCTTAAAAACTGGGGTCCCGACGTTTAAGTAACGCCTTAAAACTTAGGTACCTGCCAATTACTATACCAGAGGCCTAATTTTTCATAGAACATTCAAAACGTTCTATGAAAAATGCTTATCAATCCCACATATTACTCATTAACATATTCCAAATCATACCCATAAATCAACCATCACTTTCATAATTTTTTTCCATTTTTTTCATTTTCCATATTCATTCATTCATTCAAAATCACTAACAACATAAAACATTCAATTTTAATAACCAAACTTCCAACTAAATTTTCAACTTAACTAATCTCTCCCAAACAATTACATAACCATTTTCAATCTCTTTTCTTAACTCTAAACTCAACAAAACCAACTTTAAGATTTCACAATCCCATTTCAAGAAACTTAGCCATCATTTATTCAAAATTGAACCCAAATACATTTATGGTTAATATAACCCTTATAACCATTTTTTTCACTTAAATCATCAAGTTAACAACCATAGAGTTCAATTATTTCACCAAAAAGAGCCACAAATTCATCATGAAAAATTATCAAATTTTCAAACCCTAACTTTGTACATTTTCGGTTTCCTCAAGAAAACCTATTCAAACTTTTGCATTCAAGTTCCCAAACTCACATATATTCTTTCCTAAGTCATTCTCAATCAATTCTAACCATTTTCGGGCCCTAACATTTCCATTTGAACAATTTTTCACACTACCTATATAAAAATCCGAAAATCACCAAAATGCAAGGAAAAAATGTCACCTTTGTTCAAAAATGTTCCTTTGCTTCTAGAGGAACTAAAGTTATGGTTTTGGAAGGAAACTCGAAGAAAATCCGAGTTTGGAGGCACCGGAAGTCGCGGCTCCCTCACGGCTGCACAGGTCCGTTTCGCGTGGAAGGAGGGAGGGGAAGAGGAGCTCGCGTTTCCAGTCGGTTGTTTCACCCTTTTTCACGCTCCTTCTCTCTTGTTTTTCACCACCGAAGTTTCGGCTTACCGCCAGAACTCACGCCAGCAGCCGATCGAAGAAGAAGAAAAAAAGAAGAAAAAGAAGAAGAAGAAGAAGAAGAAGAAGAAGGAGAAGAAGAAGATCCCTTTCTCCTCCCGTCGCTCTTCCTCTCTCTCTCTCTCGCCGGATTTTCCTCCCTCTCTCGCCGGTTCTCCCTCTCTCGCTCGTTCTCCCTTTCTCGCTCTCTCTCTGTCTCTTCGCGTATACAGAGGGAAAAATAAGGGGGAGGGCTGTGAAGGTGAGTTAATTAACTCACCCTCCCCCCTTTTCCCTTTCATCCGAAAAACAATCCCCCCCCCCCTTTTTTTTTTGCCCTAAACTCTTTAAATTTGTCTTAAGGCCCTAGTTTTCAAAAATTATTTTTATTATTATCCTCTTTTTGTTTTTTTTTTTAACACTGTTAGAATATTTTTATTTCATTCTAGCTGTATTAAATCATTCATATATGTATACATATGTATAAAAATATCATTACATTAATAAAAAAAAAAGATTCTTAGAAAAATGAAAATTCTTGGTTGTTACAATAAAGAGCGGAAAAAAAGTGAAATTTCCTCTTTTTTCCACGTGCATTCTCTCTCCTCCCTTCTCTTTCTCTCTCTACCCGCACATGTATAGTAACCAACTATCGGAAACGGTGTCCGTTTTCGACACCGCCGGTGTCATCGGAAAGCTCTTGCCGAGCTGAGTCCGACGGTGGGCCAAGTCGACGGAACTGACACCGGAGGAGCCCGCACGTGCCGCCTGAAGCCGCTGGCCACCGGAAATTTTACGACGCCGTATTTCCACCATCCGACGTCTGATCAACATGATTCCCGTCCCAATGGACTTGGGGTAAAGAGTAGAACAAAACCTAGGTGGTGTTTCAGCCCAACGGTCGCCGGATCGAGCCGCCCAACTCCGCCCGTCGCCGTCGCCGTCGCTGCCGTGAAACTTGCCATTTCTCGCAAAGTTGAGTTGCAAGGTTGGTATCAAAATGCTCAGAATAACACGTAGATCAAAAGGCCCAAATCAATTTTGGGCAACAATCACCGGAAAATGGAGATCCAACACTGCCGCTGTCGTCAGTTTTTCGAGGGTCGATTTCCGGCCATAGGAGCTTCAATTGGTGAAACTGACACCACCAATGAGTTCCTCACGTCGAGATCTTCAAGATGGACTACTCACCTTTCACCGTCGCCGCCGGTCAACGCCGGTCAATGCTGACCGGTGACCGAAAATTGAAAAATGGCTCGTTGGCCTATTTTCGACGTTCCGGACGTATTTGCGGAATCGGATTTGCAAGACGGGACCTCAGATATGAAGAACGAAGAATTAGGGTTTATGCCGTCGAGACTAGATTGCAATTCGGTATAAATCCCGACTTCTTTACGTTCCACAATTTAATTGTTTGGGACTATTGTATGATTTTATAATTATTGGTATGAAAATTATGGAAAAGAATGTACGTAAAAAGAAGAAAATTGCTGTAATAGAGGAAAAGAAAAATATGTGATGATGTAATGATTTTACATAAACAGTATGAGTTTTACATAAAATCTAGGCCTTGGTATAGTACGTGATAGAATTAGATCAGGATAGATGGTTTTCAGGCGTTTCCTAAACGTTGAAACCTCAAAAATTAAGCGGAAATGCTGTCGAAATTTTTAAAAACGGCACTAGGGGTAATATGGGAAACGAGGGGTAAAATATGATCGGGAAGGTAACCCGAGCCCCCTCGAGGAATTAGGGCATGGAAAAAGGAAGGGGCAAGTTATAATTAGTAAACTGACCCTTCGAAACCCTAGAACGCAAGAAAAACATGAAACTGACTCTTAGGTCGGAATAGTACTTCTCGAGGGCCGGGAATGTGAAAAATTGGCAAAATAATAAGAATTGATCCGAAAAAGATCCGATAAGATTTAAAAATTTAATTAAATGATTTTGGACTTAGAAAATCTAGCCTAAGCATGAAAATGAAAATATTATGGTTAAACGACCCATCAGGGGCAAAATGGTCATTTTGCCTAAAGATTATCAAATTATGGGAAAAGAGCCCCAATGACCCCAGAATAGGGTATTGAAGTTTATAAAAGCCAAAATTGAGGTTTAAGTTATGAAAAATCACGCCAAGGGTAAAATTGTAATTTTATCAAAAGTTAGGTATAAAATCGTAATTTTTCAAAAAATTGGAGAAAAATTCGAAAATGGCCATTAAGGATTAAAAAGCTGTCCTAAGGCTATAATTAAGGGTTATAAGATTAGAATTAAGCTTTTTAATAAAATAAAAGTTATAAATGAAAATGTGATTAACAGACAAAGTTTGTCAGTAGGAACCCGAGCCAGATGCGACAAAGGACGTCGATGAATTCCAAGAAGAGGATAAGCACGCTATGAGTAAGTTCATATATTTACCCATCTGCAACTATGAACAAGCTTATCGTATTTATATGTTTTGTATGCAAATGTCATGATGTGATTTATGATGATGCTATAGTAATGCTATAGCAATGCTATGATGATGTTAAAAGATAGGTTTTAATAAATAATTTATAAAAATATATATATGAATATATATTGAATTACGAAGGAAATGTATTATAAAAACTTTATGAGAGTAAAGATGTGAGAAAGAGAGATAGAAGAATGGAAAGAGTAAGAACGAGAATGTTATGATAGAATACAAAAAAAAAAAGAAAAAAAAAGAAAAGAAGAGATGAGATATGAAAGGAAAGAATAGATGTTTTATGAAAGGTTTTATGGAAGTTAAGTTATGATTGATAGAGCAACGATGATCGATAATGAAAGGAATTAAGAAAGGGTATGTTTTATGAGAACGAAATGATAGGTGTTTTATGAAAAATGATATGAAAGCAAAGAGTTAGACAAGAAAGAAAAGCAATGATAGGTTATGATGAAAGGATTAGAATATAATGATAAGATATGATTGGTAGAATAGAACGATAGGCTATGATCGATAAGAGTATAATGATAAGATACGATAGATAGAATGATACAAATGATAAACAGAGAACAATTGTCTGCACATAACTAAACGTATTTTTGTTTGTTATGATGTGATGTGATGATATATAAGTAAGATGTGCTATATATGCTAAAGTGTGACTAAAATAATTCACACAAGTAAAGTACAGAATTAAGAAAAGAAAAACAACAACATGAAACAATGATATATGTCTTATGAAATGAGAATGAAAGAATAAGATGCCAATGAGAAAGAATTATGAAAGAAAAATAGAACAACGAAAGAACAAACGTCCCATGAAATGTTCTATGAAAAATGAGAAAGGAAAGATAATGAATGTCATGAAAAAGATGTACAATGAAAAATCAATATAAGAAAAATAAAAGCATACAAGATAATAAGACTGAAAACTTAAGTTGTTGACGTACCGGTCTCCCTATAAGGTCGAGACTTTAGGTCTATATCCTCCACGCAGATGTGACGCTGCCCGAAAGTGCGGTAATTTATAGGTTGGACCAACCCCGAAGGTGTGGTAACTAATGTGACTGTGAGGTAGGTTGGTGGGTCACTCCCCCTCCTCCCACTATCTGCACGCAAATAGGTACGTTCAGCAACGGGCCCACTAAAGGAAAGTGAAAAGAAAAGAAACGAAAGGAAAGTGAAAAGAAAAGAAACGAAAGGAGAGTGCAAAGAAAAGAAACGAAAGGAGAGTGCGTGAAAAGAAAAGAAAGGAAAGGAGAGCGCGTGAAAAGAAAAGAAAGGAAAGGAGAGTGAAAAGAAAAGAAAGGAAAAGAGAGTGAAAAGAAAAGAAAAGAAATGAAAAGTAAAGAACGATAAGAAAAGAAACGAACGATATGAAAGAATGACATAATGAAATCGATGAAAAATAAATAAATAATAAAACGAAGTTAAAAGAATATAATAGAATTAATATATGTGATGTGATGTATTTGATGTTATGTGTATGATGTGAATGACACGTTTTTAAGTGATGTTATGCTAGTGTATATATTACTAGCTTATAAGATACGAAAAGATAAGAGATGAGGACAAAACGATAGAAAAGTTATAAAGGTTTAGAAAAAAAAGTTAAGGAATGATAGAAATGAAAAGAAAAGAAATAAAGAGATTAGAATAGAATGATAAGAGATTATCAATAGAATGATGGGAATGATTAGCGAAGAGATAAACGAGCATGATGAAGCTCACATTCTATGCTATGTTTTGATGATATATATAGACGATGTACGTGATGTCATATATTCTAGTAGTAATATATATTACTAGTACTTATAAGTTAAAGAATGTATGTTTGAACTTACTGAGTATCTAGCTCATTAGTTGTTCATATGTTACAGGTAAGTAACTTGTTAGTTTAAAGTAATATGATGGACAACGGACGGTTCTGCACGTGCCAAGGGACTGGGCGAGGGTATGGTACTACCATGAGTCTTTCACTGAGCATTCAAAAAGGAAGTTGAAAGAAAGAAATTTATGAATTATATGTTATAAGAGTATGATAGAAATATAGATATAATATGTAAGTTAAAAAAAAAATTTTGCTATAGAAATTGCTTCCGCTTTAAAATGAGAACGTTAAAAATGGAAAGTTAAGTATGTTAAGTAAGAAGACGACGACCCACGAGGTTACCAGCCATCACGGTTGGCCCAAGAGCTCGGCTGGTTGGTATGGTAACGTACGGGACGTCACAATAAGTATTATTATTTTAATCATTAGATTAATCTTTTAATAGTTAGATGTATGTTCATGTTAAAAATTTGACCTCAAACATAAAGTAAAAATACAATCTCTATAGTAAGTTTTTCTAGTTATGTCACCTTTTTTTTTTTCGTGTTAATTGTATTACTGTAGTTTTAAGCCAATAGTTACTTCAAGCTTCTGAATTAACAAATTAAGAAAAGGCAGAGTTCTGAAACAAAGCTTCTATAACATAAAAATCCATAACAATAATTTGTTCGACATAATCATCTGCTTATTTAGAAAAGCAGAAATTCTGATGTGTCGTTTTCCTTCTATTTGTGTCAATCTCAAGGGAAGCTTCTCCCCAGTGCTTTGCCCCGGCACTGAACATTGTGTTGCTATGGTCAATAAATTGTCTTAAAATGGATCCAGATCCAACACTGAACATTGCATTGCGACGGCCAACAAATTTTTCTTAAAGTGGATCCAGATAACCTTGAGGGTCTTTTGTCGTTTTTCCTAGCGAAAATAACTATCATTTCGTCTACAACCTTTCACGTCTCTAAATTATTGTCCCAATTGTAATAATTTTAAAGTTTTTGACATTCAATTAAATAAGTATGGAGGCGTATGAATTGGCTATTTGAGGGTCTGTGTCCATATTTTTTTCATTATTATATTTTTTGCTGCTGTTTGAAATAATTCCCTTGTTTTCTTTTTAAGTTCGTTTAGTTTGCTTATTTTGTTTCTTTTTAAATTTCTAGGGCTTTTATAAACATTGGTTTAGTAAAATCATTTTTTATTATTAAACTTTTGCTTATTATAAAAATCATACTTTTAGCTATCTGATATTGAGTGATCTCACAGGTACCTTAAGTTATTCTTCATTAAACTGATTTAAAAACAAATATTATTGTTTGGCAAAGTCATTTCTTTTGAGAATATTGTCGTTTCATTATTATTTTTATTTTTATTTTTTAAGGATAATTATTGTCGAGTTTTAGTTTTTTATGTCTTTTTTGTTCATTGAAATTTTTTTTGCTTTTATTGGATGATGTTCTATTTCTCTTTCTTAATGTTTAGTTTTTCCCACTTGCCCAATGGTAATTTGCATTGATAAACTAGCTTTTAGGATCAAAATCGAGAAGGCTTAAAAAATGTAAAATTTGAGGAGAAATGCAAATTATTATAATTCATCAACACAAGACAGTAATACAATCCTTTGATAATAGATGTCTTCAAGAAACAAATGAAGTAACATACTAGCTCCAGTACTCATTCACCCGTTGCATCTTACAGGCGAGAAACCTACCATCACACTATGCATAGAGCCAGCCCATGAACGTAGCACAGCTATAAACACGACTCGATTCCACACAAACAGACACACACACACACACATGCACACACACAAAAGGAAATCAACAAGATCCTTATTAATTTCACCAACATACTTTGATGAACGCATCCTCAAGAAACAAATAGTAGACAAGCTCCACTCTCCATCTGATATCCAAGTACTCTTCAATATACTACTCACGAGAAAGAACGACAATATAAACCATGAAGCAGAGTTAGAAACATGAGTTGAACCAACAATTCAAGAAGCTAAAAATGAAGAGCAAGTTCATAGCTCTGCGAAAATACAAGCAAAAAGAATTAATCATACTTGTACAACTCCAAATGTTGAAGATAATTAGAGTTGTAACAATTGCCAAACAAGCTAAAAAAGAACTTTTTTTTTTTCCTTTCTTTATTTTATTTCTCCCAAACAAGCTAGCAGTAATTAATATAGCCAAAAAATAAAATGATTGAAGTAGCTATTGCATGAAAACTAAGTCGTAAAATTAACAGAAAAAAGGAAAATATGATGGTACTAGAGAAACACTTTTCTTATTGTCCAAGACTGTAAATTACTACTAATTACTATGGCTTGCTTCAATTATTCCTTCACACAAATGTCATCAAACAGAGTAATGTAAATCCCTGGATGTATTTAAGGGCTTTAAAGCCGAAGTTGACAATCAATTTAACAAGAAATTTAGGTAGCGTTTGTTATTGTTTTTGAAAATGTTATGTTTTCAAATTCTTTGAATTTGAGATTGTTTTGAAAACAATTCTAAGAACGTTTCTGAAATTGTGTTTAGTTTTATTTTCTGAGTGTATGTTTTGAGAAACAAAAAAGTGAAACTGTGTTTGGTTTTATTTTTGAAAACCAGTCATTTTATAAGTATTCTATAAAAACATATTTATGTTTGATTTAAAAAAAATTATTATGAATACCAAAAATTAAAAATTAATAAAATTTTTTAATTGAAAAATGAATTAAAAATTAATAACCATAATATTTAAGTAATTGATATATCAATTAAATTTTAATTAACCATAATAATTAACTCAGAGAAATGGGAGAAATGAAAAAAATGAAATCAGAGAAAACGACTTTTAGTCGTTTTCAATTTTACATTGGGAGCAAAGGAGATTTTGAATTCGTTTTGAAATCTATTTTAAAAAATAATACAAACCAAACACAATTTCACACCGATTTTGAAATCGATTTCCTAGGGAATCGTGAAATCTGTTTTGGAAACAAAACCAAACACGCACTTAAGGCCTCATTTGATTCATGAGTATGAACCCATTTTTTTTTTTTTTAGGTTTTTCTTTTTCTAAAAAGTCTATAAAAAATATAACTAAGTAAACCAACTTGAACCTAAATTTTATGTGACAACCGAGAAATTTTATCATTATCGGAAAATCGATACATGAAATGTACATGATGAATTTCATGTTTAAAATATGAAATGTAGTGATTTTATATGTGTACGCATGTGTGTCACACACAGTATCAAGAAATTGGTCAAGATGACCTTTTCTTGATATAAAATTGATATATTTAGAATCAGTATGCTCAAATTAGTTATTTGAGCATAAAAAGTAATTTTGACCGAGGAAATCACAGTATCGAAAAACTGGCCGAGATGACCTCGGATGAAAATAAAATTGATATATTTGGATTTAGCACACCCAAATTAGTTAGTATAGCCTATTAGAATGTTCAAATTAGTTAATTGAGCACAAAGGTAATTTTTGATTAGGAATTCGTAGTACCAGAAATTGGTCAAGATGACCTCGGATGAAAATAAAACTGATATATTTGGGTTTAACACACCCAAATTAATCAGTATAGCCTATGTTAAAATTTTCAAAAAAAAAAAAAGGTATAAAAAGGGGGAATTTCGGATTTTTATGAAAAAGCCCCCAAACTTTCTTCTCTCTTCTTTTTTTCCCCCACCAACATTGAAAATAAACAATACTGACAAATCAGAAATGGTGTCCATTTTCGACACCGCCGATACTGTTGGAAAGCTCTCGCCGAGCTGAGTCCAACGGTAGGTCGATGCGATGGAGCAACGGCCAGAAGAAGCCACATGCGCCGCCCGAAGCTGCCTGTGGCCAAAGTCTTCCTGCCACCGTATCTTTGCCGTTTGACCTCCAAATGCCACGATTCCAGTCCCAATGGATTCGTGATGAAGAGTAGAATAAAATCCAGGCCTCATTTCAGCTCAACGGCCACCAGATCGTGCTGCCCAAGTCCACCGTCACCGTCACCACCGTAGAATTTGATGATTCCGGCGGAGTTGAGTGACGTAATGGATACCAAATGCTCAGAGAAGAACAGAGAACAAAAGGCCCAACCTAACTTTGGGCAACAACCCTGGTACGATGAAGATTGAACAATGTCGCCGTTGACGATCTTTCGGGGGTTCGATTCCGATGATAGGGGCCTCGATTGGTGAAATTGACACCACCAATAGGTTTCTCACGTCGAGATCTACGAGATAGTGGCCTCCTTTTTCCTTACCGCCATCGGTCAACACCAGTCAACCATCAGTCAACGTCGATCAACGCCGGTCAACGGTGACCTGATGACCAAAAATTGAAAAATGGCCGGTTGGCCTATTTTCGACGTTCCAGACACGTCCGTAGCGTCAAAATTGCAAGAAGGAATTTCAAATGTGAAGAACAGAGAATTAAAGTTTGTTCACGTGAGACCGAACAGTGTGTCCGATCACCGATGGGATGATTTCGGTAGTGTGACGTCCCGTACGTTACTATACTATCCAGCCGAGCTCTGACGCCAACCATGATGGCTAGCAACCTCGTGGGTCGTTGTCCTCTTACTTAACATACTTAACTTTCCTTTTTTTTTTAATGTTCTCATTTTAAAGCAAAAGCAATTTCTATAGCAAATTTTTTTTAACTTACATATTATACCTATATTTCTATCATACTCTTATAACATATAATTTATAAATTTCTTTCTTTCAACTTCCTTTTTGAATGCTCAGCGAAAGACTTATAGTAGTACCATACCCTTTCTCAGTCTCTTGGCACATGCAGATTCGTCCGTTGTCCATCATATTACTTTAAACTAACAGGTTACTTACCTGCAACATATGAATAACTAATGAGCTAGATGCTCTGTAAGTTCAAACATACATTCATTAACTTATAATTGCTAGTAATATATATTATTACTAGAATATATGACATCACGTATAGACACATTATACACATCGTCTATACATATCATCGAAACATAACATAATATGTTAGCCTCTCATTGCTCATTTATCTCTTCGCTCATTGTTCTCATCATTCTATCGATCATCTCTTATTATTCTATTCTAATTTCTTCATTTCTTTTCTTTTCATTCCTATCATTTCTTAACTTTCCGTTCTAAACCTTCTTATCTTTTCTATCGTTTTATCATCATTTCTTAACCTTTCGTATCTTAAAAGCTAATAACATATACACTAGCATAAAATCACGTAAAAACATGTCATTCACATTATACACATAACATCAAATACATCACATCACATATATTAATTCTATTATGTTCTTTTAAACTTCGTTTTATTATTTATTTATTTTTCATCGATTTCATTATGTCATTCTTTTATGTCGTTCGTTTCTTTTCATGTCGTTCTTTACTTTTCTTTTCTTTTCTTTTCACTTTCCTTTCCTTTCTTTTCTTTTCACTTTCCTTTCCTTTCTTTTCTTTTCACTTTCCTTTGGTGGGCCCGTTGCTGGTCGCACCTTAAAGATTACCACTTCCTTCTCTGAGGGGGTGATATTTAACTACCACACCTTCGGAGTAGCGTCCAACCTATAAACTACCGTACCTTCAGGGTAGCACCACATCTACGTGGAGGATATAGACATTAACCTTACCTACGGGAGGCCGGTACGCCAACAACTTAAGTTTTCAGTCTTATTATCTTGTATGCTTTTATTTTTCTTATATTAATTTTTTGTTGTACATCTTTTTCATGACATTCATAATCTTCATTTTTTCATTTTTCATAGAACATTTCATGGGACATTTGTTCTTTCGTTATTCTATCTTTCTTTCGTAAATCTTTCTCATTGACATCTCATTCTTTCATTCTCATTTCGTAAGACATATATATCGTTGTTTCGTTTTATTGTTTTTCTTTTCTTAATTCTTTACCTTACTCGTGTGAATTATGTTAGTCACACTTTAGCATATATAGCACATTTTACTTATATATCATTACATCACATCATAACAAACAAAAATTCATTTAGTTATGTGCAGACAATTATCGTTCTATTCTATCAATCACATCTTATCATTCTGTTCTAATCCTTTTGTCATACCTTTCATCATAACCTATCATTGCTGCTCTTTCTTATTTAACTCTTTGCTTTCATATCATTTTTCATGAAACATCTATCCTTTCGTTCTCATAAAACATACCTTTTCTTAATTCCTTTCATTACTGATCATCATTGCTCTATCAATCATAACTTAACTTCCATAAAACTTTTCATAAACATCTATTCTTTCTTCTCATATCTCATCTCTTTTTTTTTTTTTTTGTATGCATGCTATCATAACATTCTTATTCTTACTATTTTCATTCTTCTATCTCTCTTTCTCACATCTTTACTCTCATGAAGCTTTTATAATACATTTCCTTCGTAATTCAATATATATATATTTTTTATAAATTATTTATTAAAACATATCTTTTAACATCATCATAGCATTGCTATAGCGTTACTATAGCATCATCACAAATCACATCATGACATTTGCATACAAAACATATAAATAAAATAAGCTTGTTTATAGTTACAGACGGGTAAATGTTTGAACTTACTCATAGCGTGCTTATCCTCTTCTTAAAATCCATCGACGTCTTTTGTCGCGTTTGGATCGGGTTCCTACAGACAAACTTTGTCCATTAATCATATTTTCATTTATAGTCTTTATTTTATTAAAAAGCTTGATTCTGATCTTATAACCCTCAATTATAGCCTTAGGACAGCTTTTTAAACCTTAATGGTCATTTTCGAATTTTTCTCCAACTTTTTGAAAAATTACGATTTTATCCCTAACTTTTGACAAAATTATAATTTTGCCCTTGGCGTGATTTTTCATAACTTAAACCTCAATTTTGGCTTTTAAAAACTTCATTACCCTATTGCGGGGTCAGTGGGGCTCTTTTTCCATAATTTGATAATCTTTGGGCAAAATGACCATTTTGCCTCTGGTGGGTCGTTTAACCATAACATTGTCATTTTCATACTTAGGCTGGATTTTCTAAACCCAAAGTCATCTAATTAACTTTTTAAATCTTATCAGATCTTTTCCGGATTAATTCTTATCATTTTGCCAAATTTTCACATTCCTGACCCTCAGGAAGTATTATTTCGACCTAAGAATCGGTTTACTAATCGTAACTTACCCATTCCTTTTTCCATGCCCTAATTCCTCGAGGGGGCTCGGGTTCCCTTCCCGATCATATTTTTACACCTCATTTCCCAAAATACCCTTATGTGGTTACCGAAATTTCGACAGCATTTCCGCTTAATTTCGAGGTTCCAGCGTTTAGGAAACGCCTGAAAACTATCTATCTTGATCTGATTCTATCACGTACTATATCAGAGGCCTAGATTTTACGTAAAACTCATACTGTTTATGTAAAATTGTTACATTATCACATATTTTGCTTCTCCTCCATTACAGTCATTTTCTTCTTTTTACATACGTTCTTTTCCATAATTTTCATACCAATAATCATAAAATCGTACAATAGTCCCAAACAATTAAATTGTGGAACGTAAAAAGGTCAGGATTTATATCGAATTGCAGTCCTGTCTCGACGGCATAAACCCTAATTCTTCATTCTTCATATCTGAGGTCTCGTCTTATAAATCTGACTCTGCGGATGCGTCCAGAACGTCGAAAATAGGTCAACGGGCCAAACTTCCAAAATTGGTCAACGGTCACAGTTGACCGGTGGCGGCGTGGAGAAAGGAGGTGTCCACCTTGAAGATCTCGACAAGAGGAGTCCATTGGTGGTGTCAATTTCACCATTAGAGGCTCCGATCGTCGACAATCAGCCTCGAAAACTTGACCCACGGTGGCGGCGTTGAATCTCTGCCGTGCTGGGGTTGTTGCCCACAATTACCTTAGGGATTTTGTTCCCTATCATCTTCTGAGTATTTTGACACCCACGGTGTCCCTCGACTCGGCCAGAAACGGCGAGTTTCACGGTGACCACGTCGCGGCTTCGGGCGGTGCGATCCAGTAGCCATTGAGACAAACCTCTGGCTGGGTTTTGTAGTGCTCTTCAAGACGAAGCTAACGGGACCAGTTTCACCTTGATTGGAGGTCAGACGGCAGAGAAATCGGTGTTTGAAAATTCTGACCATCGTAGCTTTGGGCGGCGCGTACGGGCTGCTCCGGCATCCATTCCGTCGCGTCGACCCACCATCAGACTCAGCTCGTCAAGAGCTTTCCAATGACACTGGCGGTGTTGTGAACGGAGGCCGTACGTGAAAGTTGGTTACTGTTCATCCATGGGGGTCGTGAGAGAGGAGAGAGAATCTCTAGGCTGTTTTTGCCGTTTTTCAAAATTATTTAATTTTTGCCATTTATATACTTTTTTGCCCAAAATTTCAACGTGGGCTATTCTGACTAATTTGGGCATCCTAAATCCAAATATATCAGTTTTATTTTCATCTGAGGTCATTTCAACCAGTTTCCGATACTGCGAATTCCTGATCAAAAATTACCTTTGTACTCAATTATCTAATTTGAGCATGCTGATAGGTTATCCTGACTAATTTGGGTGTGCTGAGCTCAAATTAATCAGTTCTAACTTCATTCAAGGTCATCTAAACCAGTTTTCTGATACTGTCTGTTTCTCGGTCAAAATTCACATTTTGGGCTCAATTAACTAATTTGAACATACTGATTCTAAATATATCAATTTTATATCAAGATAATATCATCTTGACCTACTTTTTGATACTGTGAGTGGCACACATATGCTCACACCTAAAATCACTATCAATCATTTTTCGTCTTTTAACATTGTTAGAAGATTTTATTTAGTTCTAAACAATATTAAATCACTTAATTTCACATTTTAATACTTAAATTCATTGTGTATTTGTTCTCCGAGAAAAATGAATTTTCCCGGTTATCACAGGTAGTGATTTCTGTCCCTTCATTCTTTAATTTTTATTTTGGAATGATTATGTGTTAATTATGTATTTTTGGCATGTGAAATTGTAAGAAAAATGGATGAAAATGATGAAAAAAAATGTGTGAAATGTAAAGATTTTTACGTAAAAGTTGAGTTTTACGTAAAAATATAGTCCTCTGGTATAGTACGTGGTAAAATAGAAATGGTTTAGATGGTTTTGAGGCGTTTCCTAAACACTAAGAACCTAAAAATTAAGCGAAAATGCTGCTAAAATTTCTAAAACGGCATAAAAGGGTATTTTAGGAAACGAGGGATAAAAATGTGGTCGGGATAGAAACCTGAGCTCCTTCGAATGATTTTAAGGATTAATGAATGAATTAGGTTCAGAAAAGGATGACGGATGTTTTAAGGATTAGTAAATCGAGAATTTCAGCAATTAATGCGGTAAAGCTTAAGAAAAATTAGTTTCTGATTATTGGGCTTAGAAAATCTAGTCTAAGCATTAAAATGAAAATGATATGACCTAAAGACCCGTTAGGGGCAAAACGATCATTTTAATCAAAAATTCCAGGAATGATAGAAAAATGTCCTAATGGATTTAAAATGGCTTAATTAAGATTCTAAGGGCCAGAATTAAGTTGTTAATCAAAGAAAAGTAAGGTTACGATGAAAAATCACGTTAGGGGCAAAATGTTAATTTTGTCAAAGTTTAGCAGAAAAGTTATAAATGGGATATTAGACCCCTAAGTTTATGATCGAGAAATGGAACATAGAATTTTTTGCATTTTATTAAGCCTTATATGTGACACAAGTAACGAAGATAACCATGATTATTTCGGTTATAGGGATCCGCTCCAGACGAGATGAAGGGACGTCCGCGGATTAAGAAAGCTAAAAGGGAGATGTTAGCAAGTAACTGTAAGTTCAAGCATTTATTTGTCTACAGCATGAACTGACATGTTAGGTCTATGTTTATGTGTTATATGAAAGATATATATGTGAGTGCTATACGTACTAAAGTGTGACTAACATAACGCATACTATGAAAATTATGTTAAGAAAGAAATAATTTATGAAATGCTTATGAAACACACTAAAGTGTTATATGAAATGCTTATGAAACACACTAAAGTGTTACATGAAATGCTTATGTAAGGTGTTCCAGACCAAGGAAGCAATGATAATGCCACGTGGTCGGAATCATATGAAAGATAGTACGGAAAGATAAGAGATGACTGAATGAAAGAAAAGAGATGAATGAAAAAAAGAAACGATTTATGAAATGCTTATGAAAGAAATGAAATAAAAGAAAGAAAGAAAGAAAGAAAAGAAATGAAAGAAAGAGAGAATGAATGTACGAACGAAAAGATAAAGTAAAGAAAGAGAAAGATAAGCAAGATAATAAGACTGAAAAGTTAAATGCTGGCGTATCAGCCTCTTATAAAATGAGGTTCCAAAGAATGACTATCCAATCCAACGGGATACTAACCTGAAGGTGCAGAAGTCTAATGTTAATTTTAAACGTGAAGTTAGTTGGTGGGTAGCTCCCCCTCCCCTCATTGGTCTGCACACATTACGGTATGACCATCGAATAGGGCCCACTAGTGAAAGTAAAAAGAAAAGAAAAGAAAAGAAAAGAAAAGAAAAGAAAGGAAGGAAATAAAATGACGAAATAGGATATGATCTATAGAACAATGAAGATCTACATGAAATGAAAGAAAGAACGAACAATGAGAATGAAAATTAAGCGAGAAAATAAAAGAATAGAATGACATGAAAGAAAGAAAAAAACCAAAGAACAATGAAAACGAAAGAACGAAAAGTAAACAAGCATAATGCGACTAACATGTATGCTTATGTTATGATATGCATTATTTGATATGTATGTTAGGAAATGCCCTAAGCATTAGATACATTTGATGTATTCATTTTGAACTGAGTAATAAAATTATATATATAGATTATTCATTACATTGCTATCTATCCTCAATTAATTTACATGTTAAAGTAAATGTAAGCAAATATGGCTCCCTGACTACTTATGTTAAAACTGTTAGAACGTTGCATGCAATGGACTTTTCTATGCGAGAAGACAATGTTCTAAACTAAGCGGTTTAAATTAAGGTCTGTAGTCTATGGGGTTAGACCGAGCATCTAACTCATGTTAAGACTATTATGTTGTCTAAAGCCATGGTGGAGACGGTTTGTCTTAACTGTCTGGAGCATAGACTCCCAAGTAGAGACATAGATATGTTACTTGGTGGTGACATATTAGACTGGGACTAAAGCATGATTGATCTACGTAGTCCACTATGAGTGGATTGATCTACTTTTGACATTCATTGTACAGTAACCTTAATCCTGAGTAGATGAACAGCTTCATGTATATGACTTGTGTACTTTGATGTTCTAATGGCTAAAGCGTCTCAGAGGTAGTAAGCTTATAGACGGTTTGTTGGGTGCATGACTTGTATACGATGAAGGGTTTGTTTACAGATATCGGAATCATAGCTCTGAGGAGTTAAAGGTATTCTCTTAAAGGCATTATACTGGATGTGAAAATGGACAAGGCCTTGGGTCGTCTGCTGGGCGGATGACTTCTTATTCACATATGGTGAATAATCATTTTTTTATTCGGTAGTATAATAGAACTTTAAGATAGCCTGATCAGTAGGATTAAACGGACTTTGACCTAGGCTGATCATGGATATCATATAAGGGTTCGACATATATGACAAGGTCATTGGATAATAGCTCGTCACAAGCTTACGTAATACGGTATATAATTGGGAGTTCAGTTTCAGGTTTATAGTGGTGTGACTTTGAAATTAGTGATCATATGATTGAGTTGTTTGGTAAAGAATGATGATTATATGGATTCGCGGGAGCCCGATTATATATGTCCAATTGGTCCCTCTACTAACTCCACATAATTCCTCAATGTTTGGCAAATTGATTTGTGTATGCTACTGACTAGTTGATTATGCATAGATGGTGTTGACATAGGATTAAGATGGTGGATAAGATTCTTGTAACAGCCGGAAAAATTTTACTGTTTTCGGGAAATGTGTATATCGTATGTACAGTATCGAGAAAAGGGTCAAGACGATATTTTCTCGACCTGAAACTGATATATTTGGAATCAGGATGCTCAAATTAGTCAATTGATCACAAAACAGAAATTTCGATCGGGAATGCGAAAAATATGCAGTACTGGAAACTGGTCGAGATGACCTCCGATTAAGATAAAACTGATAAATTTGGATTCAGCACGTCCAAATTAGTCAGGATAGCTCAAGTTAAAAATTTTGGGAAGAAGAGTATAAATAGGAAATCATGGGGGTTAAATTCACAAATTCCTCATAATTCCAAAAAAAAAAAGTTCGAAATTCTTCCCCACAATTCTCTCAAATGTGAACAGTGACCAACTTTCACACACGACCTCCGTTCACGACACCGCCGGCACCATTGGAAAGCTCTCGCTGAGCTGAGTCCAACGGCGGGTCGACGCGACGGAGCAGCCGCCGGAGCAAGCCGCACGCGCTGCCCGAAACTCGCCAGAGTCGTGAAATTCAAACGGCCATATCTCTGCCGTCCGGCCACCGTTTGCCACGAAACCGGTCCCAAAAGGTTCATGGTGAAAGTACTACAAAACCCAGGTGGTGGTTCACGGCAACAACCGCCGTATCGTGCTGACCGAGCTTCAAGAAATCCACCGTCGTCGCCGTGGGATCCATTATCGATTTTCGTCGATTCCAGCCAAATTGGGGAGAGCCACTGGTGCAGAAATGGTCGTGGGGTTGTGGGGAGCAAAAGCCCTCAACCAATTTCGGGAAAAAAGTCTGGCACGACGGAGTTCCACCGTCGCTGCAGTGACCGTGGCTTTCGGGGGGATTTTCCGACGATAGGGGCCTCCAAACATGAAATTGAGGTCACTAATGGATTCCTCTCGTCGAGCTCTTCAAGATGGGCTACTCACTTGCCACCGTCGTCGCCGTCAACCGTCGGTCAACGGCAAGTCAACGCGGTTCAACGGCGGTCAACGGTGACCGTTGACCAAATTTTGAAGATTGGCCCATTGGCCTATTTTCGACGTTCCGGACGCATCCGCGGAGTCGGATTTGCAAAACGGAACTCCAGATGCAAAGAATGAAAGAATAAAATTTGTGCGATCGAGACCGAACGGCATTTTCGGTATAATCTCGACCACTCTTGTTCCTCAATTTATTAATTGAGATGAATGTATGTTAATGTGATATATTGATATGAGAAATTGTAAAAGAAAGAAAGAAAAATGGATGAAATAGCAGATATGAAAAAGTATAAAAATGTGTAAATTTTACGTAAAAAGTGTGTAACTTTTACGTAAAATTAGGCCTCTGGTATAGTATGTGATAAATTAGACGAGGTTAGATGGTTTTGAGGCGTTTCCTAAACGCCGGGAGCCTAAAAATTAAGAGGAAATGCTGCCGAAATTCTTAAAATGGCGTAAAGGGCATTTCTGGAAATAAGGGTTTAAAAATGTGATCGGGTGGGTAAGCCCGAGACCCTTATGAATTTAAAATAAGAAATGGAAAATGGATGTTTTAAGAAATTGTAAAACGACCTTCGAGGCCTGAAATGTAAGAAAAGCAAGAAACTGACTTTTATGTCGGAATAGAACTTCCCGAGGGTCGGGAATAGTAAAAATTATGAAAAATATAGAAATTAATCTGGAAAAGATCCAGTAAGTTTTTAAAAGTCAAATGGATGATTTTTGAGCTTGGAAAATTCAGTCTAAGCATTAAAACGAGAAGGTTAAGATTCAAAGACCCGTCAAGGGCAAAACGGTCATTTTGACCAGAAATTTCAGAAAGTTAGAAAAAGAGTCGTTAAAGCCTAGAACATAATCCTAAGGCTTTAATTAAAGTTTTAAAGGCCAAAGTTAAGAGTTAAGCATGAGAAAAAAAATGAGAAAAGTTCCGATTGGGGCAAAATGGTAATTTTGTCAAAAGTTTACAGAAAAGTTAAAAATAAAATGTTAAGCTCCTAAGTTCTTTATTAAGAAATAAAACGTAGTATTTTTACGTTTTATAAAGTTTTATATATGAAATAAAGATTTTAAATAACCGTTAATTTTTCGGTTATAGGAGTTCAACGGGACAGTGATGATGGACTGTCGAGAAACCACGGAAAGCTGACGTTAGCAGCATTGAGGTAAGTCAGACATTTAATTGTCTGTGCACGAACAAATTGATATGGTTATGTTTAGGTGGAAAAATATATTTTCCCCTAAACTATATAATTGTTTAATTTGTGATTAATGACGGGTACACAACTATTGGTATAGTTGTGTATTAGACTGTATGGTTTATGGTATGACTGTGTAATTTATACTATTGTTACAATTGTTTCAGATTCACGGGAATCTGATTCTTTATATTGTTATGACTGCATTGAGTATTTGTATGTCTTATAATTAATGAGGCAACCTCCCAAGAGTGTGAGGTATCGTTTTAAACTGTCATGATTGCATTAAGTATTTGCATGCCTTATAATTAATGAGGCAACCTCCCAAGAGTGTGAGGTATCGTTTTAAAGAAACGATGAAAATAATGAGGATAAATAAATTAAGTATAATTTATGTACTGTTCTATTTATGTGACAAGTTTGGACGAGAGGTTCCAAACTTACTGGATTCCATTTTTATGATTCCAGTTACTACGTTATGATCGTAGAGTAGTATTAATGTTTGATTAATCACAGTATTAATATGTGATGTTTACAGTCATTATGACTGCACAGTAAAGATGTTATCATATGTACACTTGAACATTAAACAACAGGGTAATGAAAACCTAATGTTTTGGCATACCGGCCTCTCGCGAGGGGAGGTTATTTCATTGTTAAAGCAGAAGACATAGCACAGATGAGGGAAAGCCAGGGTAGCTCCCAGGCCCCTCTACAGCGCGCATTTCGGCACGATCAAAACGGGCCCATACAGAGTTAAAGTACAGACAAGATAATAAATGAACAGAATAAATCAGAAAACTGAGCATAAAACACTTAAGACATAATTGTTGTGTTTGATTGCAATGTTTTGCGCTAACTTATATGTTATGCGCATTTGTATATATATATATGTATATACATTACATGTTGTGCTAATTATTAAAGATATAGCACTATTGGCACGAGGCCCATACAGTTTAACGGGCGCGAGGCCCCTGATATATAGGGCGCGAGGCCCATACAGTATAACGGGCGCGAGGCCCAGGGCGCAAGGCTCATAAACTGAAAGCAATAAATGATGTAATGAAGGAAATAATGAGAAACATGAAGAAAAGAATAAATGAGTATTGTATGAGCACTACCACATGATGTGATGTTTGTGCTAACTCTATATGTGATGTTAAGTTAAGACATCAGGGTAAAGTTTTAAGAGATGTCATGGGTGACATCAGAGGATACCACTATTATTACAGTTGGTATGTTTATAGTTATTCTTATTTTATAAAATACTAATAGCTATCACAATTTATGTGATTATTTGTCATTACATCAGAGTAAATTTTAATGAGATGGCATGAGTTACATCAGAGTATACCACTGTTATTACAGTTGGTATATTTATAGTTATTCTAATTTTAAAGAATACTACTAGTATAACAAATTATGTAATTATTTGTGTTAATGCACAATATGTTTTTAGCAGTTATATACTACAGATAGTGTATATGTTTATATGACAGAATATAACAGTATAATATACTGTTTTATGATTTATGTTTTTATGTTTGAACTTACTGGGCGTTTAGCTCATCAGTTTGTTCGTGTGCAGGTAACAAAGTTAAACAACCTGCCATTTGAGTTTATTGAGATACGGGATTGGTGGAATGGGTTGCGAATGTCATGTCAAAGGTTATGGACCCACTATGCTTAATCCGTCAGATAGTAAGTGAGAAAGTGAGTAAGTGTAAGTATGTATATATAAAAAAAAAAAAATTTCCGCACCTTTTTATTTCAATATGAAAAGAACAAATAGTAGAAGTAAGAAAAGATGTCAAGTGACAGGCCCGCGCGAGGCGGGGTGTTACAATTCTCTCCGGTTGGATTCAGTTTTTGTTTTGGATAATAGAGTACACAATTATTCGAATTCCAAATAAAGTTGCCATGATTTTATTTGAGATTGGATTGGAGTTGTAGAAAATTATCCATGAGAACAAGAATTTGAAATACAACTGTTTTGTGGATTTTGAAATTTGAAATTTGAAATTTGAAATTCGAATTTGAAATTTGAAATTTGAAATTCGAATTTGAAATTTGAAATTTGAAATTCGAATTTGAAATTTGAATTTGAAATTCGAATTTGAAATTTGAAATTTGAAATTTGAAATTCAAATTTTAAATCACAGTCCAAGTAGGATTCGAATTTCATGTGGTAAATCCACAAGGAATGAAATTTGAATTTGAGTTGGATATGGAGAAGAATATCTTGTTTGAATCCTACTTGAATTTTGAATCCAAATCCTAACAATCATGGACGAAAATTTTAAGGATTATCCTCATAGAATTTTTGGATTTTTTGTTGTGACGCCCCCCATGTACGTTACTATACCAACCAATCGAGCTCTGACACCGACCGCGATGGCTGGCAACCTCGTGGGTCATCATCCTCTTACTTAATATACTTAACTTTCCCTTCTTAACGTTCTCATTTAAAGCGGAAGCAATTTCTATAGCAAATTTTTTTTTCTTTTAACTTACATATTATACCTATCTCTATCATACTCTTATAACACATATTTCATAACTTTCTTTCTTTCATCTTCCTTTTTGAACGCTCAGCGAAAGACTCATGGTAGTACCATACCCTCACCCGATCCCTTGGCACGTGCAGATCCGTCCGTTGTCCATCATACTACTTTAAACTAACAGGTTGCTTACCTGCAACATATAAACAACTAATGAGCTAGATGCCCAGTAAGTTCAAACATACATTCATTAACTTATAAATACTAGTAATATATATTATTACTAGAATATATGACATCACATATATACACATCATACACATCGTCTATACATATCCTCGAAACATAACATATTATGTGAGCTTCCTCATGCTCATTTATCTCTTCGCTAATCATTCCCATCATTCTATTGATAATCTCTTATCATTCTATTCTAATTTCTTCATTTCTTTTCTTCTCATTCCTATCATTCCTTAACTTTCTGTTCTAAACCTTTATAACTTCTCTATCGCTTTGTCATCATCTCTTAACATTTCATATCTTAAAAGCTAGTAACATACACACTAGCATAATATCACGTAAAAAACGTGTCATTCACATCGCATCACATATATGATTTTATTATGTTCTTATAAACTTCATTTTGTTATTTATTTATTTTTCATCGATTTCATTATGTCATTCCTTCATATCATTCGTTTCATTTCTTATCGTTCTTTATTTTTCTTTTCTTTTCATTCTCTTTTCCTTTCTTTTCTTTTCACGCTCTTTTCGTTTGTTTTCTTTCCACTTTCCTTTGGTTGGGCCCGTTGTTGGACGTACCTATTTGCGCACGGACAGTGGGAGGAGGGGGAGCTACCCACCAACATACCTCACAGTCACATAAAACCTCACCTTCGGGGCTGGTCCAACTTATAATCTACCACACCTTCGGGGTAGCACCACATCAACGCAGAGGATATAGACCGAAAGTCTCGACCTTGTAGGGAGACCGGTACGCCAACAACTTAAGTTTTCAGTCTTATTATCTTGTAGGCTTTTATTTTTCTTATATTGATTTTTTTGTTGTACGTCTTTTTCATGACATTCATAACCTTTCATTTCTTATTTTTCATAAAACATTTTATGGAACATTTGTTCTTTCGTTGTTTTTCTTTTCTTAATTCTTTACTTTACTTGTGTGAATTATGTTAATCACACTTCAGCATATATAGCACATATTACTTATATAACATCACATCACATCATAACAAACAAAAGTATGTTTAGTTATGTGCAGACAATTATTCTCTTCTCTGCTTATTATTTGCATCATCCTATCTATCGTATCTTAGCATCATACTCCTATCGATCATAGCCTATTGTTCTATTCTATCAATCACATCTTATCATTATATTCTAATCCTTTCATCGTATCTTTCAATCATAACCTATCATTGCTTCTCTTTCTTGTCTAACTCTTTGCTTTCATATTATTTTTCATAAAACCCCTATCATTTCGTTCTCATAAAACATACCCTTTTCTTAATTTCTTTCATCACCGATCATCGTTGCTCTATCAATCATAACCTAACTTTCATAAAACTTTTCATAAAACATCTATTCTTTCCTTTCATATCTCATCTCTTTCTTATGCATCCTATCATAACATTCTCGTTCTTACTCTTTCCATTCTTCTATCCCTCTTTATCACATCGTTACTCTCATAAAACTTTTATAATACCTTTCCTTCATAATTCAATATATACATATATATATATTTTTATAATTATTTATTAAAACATATCTTTTAACATCATCATAGCATTGCTATAGCATTTACTATAGCATCATCATAATTCACATCATAACATTTGCATACAAAACATATAAACACGATAAGCTTGTTCATAGTTACAGATGGGTAAATGTGTGAACTTACTCATAGCGTGCTTATCCTCTTCTTAGAATCCATCGACGTCCTTTATCACGTCTGGATTGGGTTCCTACAGATAAACTTTGTCCATTAATCACATTTTCATTCATAACTTTTATTTTATTAAAAAGCTTGATTTTAATCTTATAACCCTCAATTATAGCCTTAGGACAACTTTTTAAACCTTAATGGCCATTTTCGAATTTTTCTCTAACTTTTGAAAAATTACGATTTTACCCCTAACTTTTGACAAAATTACAATTTTACCCTTGACGTGATTTTTCGTAACTTAAACCTCAATTTTGGCTTTTACAAACTTCATTCACCTATTCCGGGGTCATTGGGGCTCTTTTCCTATAATTTTAGAATCTGTGGGCAAAATGATCATTTTGCCCCTAATGGGTCGTTTAATCATAACATTTTCATTTTCAAACTTAGGCTGAATTTTCTAAACCCAAAATCATTTAATTAACTTTCTAAATCTTATCGGACCTTTTCTGGATCAATTGTTATCATTTTACCAATTTTCACATTCCCGGCCCTCGGGAAGTACTATTCGAACCTAAGAATCGGTTTCATGTTTTTCTTGCGTTCTAGGGTTTCGAAGGGTCGGTTTACTAATCATACCTTACCCATTCCTTTTTCCTTGCCCCAATTCCTCGAGGGGCCTCGGGTTCCCTTCCCGATCATATTTTTACACCTCGTTTCCCATATTACCCCTGGTGCCATTTTTAGAAATTTTGGCAGCATTTCCGCTTAATTTTTGAGGTTCCAGCGTTTAGGAAACGCCTAAAAACCATCTATCCTGATCTAATTTTATCACGTACTATACCAGAGGCCTAGATTTTACGTAAAACTCATACTGTTTACGTAAAATCATTACATTATCACATATTTTTCTTTTTCTCCATTACAGTCATTTTCTTCTTTTTACATACATTCTTTTCCACATTTTCATACCAATAATTATAAAATTATACAATAGTCCCAAACAATTAAATTGCGGAACGTAAAGGGGTCGGGATTTATACTGAATGCAGTCCAGTCTCAACGGCATAAACCCTAATTCTTCGTTCATCATCTCTGAGGTCCCGTCTTGCAAATCTGACTCCGCGGATGCGTCCGGAACGTCGAAAATAGGCTAACGGGCCAAACTTCAAAAATTGGTCAACGGTCACCCTTGACCGGCGTTGACCGGCCGTTGACCACCGTTGACCGGCGGCGACAGTGGCGACGGTGGAAAGTGGATAGTCCATCTTGAAGATCTCGACGAGAGGAATCCATTGGTGGCTTCAATTTCACCATTCGACACCTCTATCACCGGAAATCGCCCCTCGAAAAACTGATGGCGGCGGTGAGCTTGAATCTCCATTTTCCGGTGATTATTGCCCAAAATTGATTTGGGACTTTTGATCTACGTGTTGTTCTGAGCATTTTGATACCAATCTTGCAACTCAACTCCGCCGGAAACGGCGGATTCCAAGACGGCGACGGGCAGAGTTGGGCGGCGCGATCCGGCGGCCGTTGGGCTGAAACTCTACCTGGGTTTTGTTCTACTCTTCACCACTAGTCTTTTGGGACCAGTTTCAGCTTGATCGGACGTCGAACGGCGGATATACGGTGTCACAAATTTTCCGGTGGCCAGCCGCTTCGGGCGGCACGTGCAGGCTCCTCCGACGTCGGTTCCGTCGACTCGGCACACCGTTGAACTCAGCTCGACGAAAGTTTTCCGATGACACCGGCGGTGTCGAAAACGGACACCGTTTTCGGTGGTCGGTTACTATTCATCAATGGGGGTAGAGAGAGAAAGAGAATTGGAGAGAGAGTGTGTATGTGGACAAATGAGGAAATTTCATTTTTTTCGCTCTTTATATACTTTTTCACCCAAAATTTTAACATGGGCTTTCCTGACTAATTTAGGCATCCTGAATCCAAATATATCAGTTTTATTTTCATCTGATGTCATCTTGACCCATTTCCGATACTGCGAATTTTCGGTCAAAAATTACCCTTGTGCTCAATTATCAAATTTGAGCGTGCTGATAGGCTATCCTAACTAATTTGAGAGTGCTGAACTCAAATTTATTAGTTTTATGTCAAGATAATATCATTTTGACCTACTTCTTGATACTGTGAGTGATACACACGCGTACACACATAATATCACTATCAATCATTTTTCATCCTTTAACATTGTTAGAACATTTTATTTAGTTTTCAACAATATTAAATCACTTAATTTCATATTTTAACGTTTAAATTCAATGTGTATTTATTTTTCAAGAAGTATAGATTTTCCCGGTTGTTACATTTGTGGATAAGGTTTAGGGAAAAATTCAAGTTTCAATCCTAGTTGAATTTGGATTCTCTCCTCCCTAAAGTGGCCGAATTTTTGAGGGCAAGATCCTAGGAGATTTTCAATTATTTTGGATAAGTATGAGATAAGATTCAAGCTTGAAAATCCTAGTGGAATTTTGATTCTTTCCTTATCCTAAAGTGGCCAAAATTTTGTAGGGATTTTTCCCCTTGGATTTTCAGATTTTTTAGTTGAAAAAGGGAGATAAAATTCTAGTTAAAATCTTGTTTGAATTTGGATTGGATAATCTTCAATAATGGCTGAATTTTGATTGGGATTTTCCCCTTGAAAAATTCAGATTTTATGGTTGTGGATAAGGGAGAATATCTTCTCCTAATCCAATTTGATTTCAGAAGATCACCTCATACAACTCTATAAATAGAGGTCCTGCCACTCCAGTTCTCTCAGACCACAGACTCTCAGGTGAGTAGGCTTATTGTTGCATAACTCACCGTGACAATAAGTTCTTTAGAGATCTGGGTAGTCGGAAGGAGACTAGCAGTGCTAGCATACCGATCGAGGTTCAGAGTGCTCATACACTCAGCCATTCGGGAATTGGAGATTAGTAGAGAAGGCTAGTTGGTTGAAGCCTTCCGATAAGTCTCCACCTGCAATTAGCATCCTTGATGTATGAGTTTAAATTGTTGTTGATTTATTATATATGGCATCATGAGATATTTAACGACCTTGAAAAATTTTTGTTGTTCCACTGCGTCACTTTGATACGTTTTTACCGATTTTATTCCCACAATGTATAAGTCAGTCTTATACTTTTAAGTATATTTGCGATGTTTAAGTATATATTAAGTATGCTAGGTTTAATTGATATGTGTGTGTCATGTTTTATATGATGTTTAAGTATGATATGCTTAAGATGTTAGGCATACATTAAGTATGCTATGTTTGAATTATGTGATGTTCAAGAACATTAAGTATGAAAGTTTATTCATGATATTAAAGCTGTTAGGTATGTATACGATGTTATGTATGTTAAGTATGTTTACGAAGCTAATGTTATGTATCTTAAGTATGTTTGTACGTTAAGTATGAAATTTAAAGTGATGTATAATATATATTGTGTTAATGTTCTGATACCATAATTGGTATCAGATACGTTCTGTCCGATATGGTATGAATGATGTTAAATACGCCTAAGTATGAATGTTAAGCAAGCAAAACATTATAAGATTTTTATTCATAGTAAATAGTACTATTCATAGTAATAAGCTAGTATAACGTGACTAACATCCATGTTATGCACATGATATATTATAACTATTACGCATAAGTTAATATACATAAGTCAATCATACTATATTAAGTATGTTCTATATGGTGTTAAATAAGTATGTTATGTTTAAATATGAATGTTTAAGTAATAAATGATATCTGTATGCAATGTTTGTATGTATGAAAGTATGTTATGACGTTAAGGATATTTAAGTATACGTAAGTATGTTTATGATACTTAAGTATATGTACGAAATTTTATGCATTTAGGTATATTAAGTATATTCATTATGTTAAATATGAAAATATTTTCATGACAATAAGTATGTCAAATATGTTATATTTACGACGTATAAACATACATTACGTATGTTATGGTTATGGTGTGTAAATATATGTTAAGTATATTATGTTCCTAAGTATGCTACGTGTAAAATATGATATGTTTATGATGTAAAGTATGTTAAGTATGAAAGTAGGATTATGATGTAAATTATATTCAGGTATGTAAAAGTATGTTGATCATGTTATGTATGAAAAGTATAAAGGTGAAATAATGTATGATAAATGTTATGTTAATATTCTGATGCCACAGTTGGTATCAGATATGCTCTGTCTCAAAAGGTTAAGAGTATACATATGTTATGAATGTATGTTTGAACTTACTGAGCCTGTTGCTCACAAGTTTATTTATGTTGCAGGTAAGCATCCTGCACGAAAATAAAACAAGTGATGGATGATGAATGAGATCTGTATGTGCTAAGGGACTGGCGAGGGTTATAATACTGCTATGAATCTTCCGCTGAGTTATTTAAAGAGAGTATTGAAATGAAATGTTTATGAAGTAATAAAGTTTAAAAATTAAGTAAAATGTTTAATTAGTAAATGTTTTACGTTACAGTCTTAAAGTTTTAAAGTTTAACAAAAAAAATTATTTCCCATTTTCACGTTAAAATGAAAAGTTAAAATAAGTCAGTTAAAGAAAGTAAGTTAAAAGTAAGATGTCGATGACCCATGAGGCGATAGTCCATCGCTGTCGGCTATGGAGCCTGACCGCGATAGCGCACTGAGCCTCCGGACGTCACAAAATACGAATGAATGTTAGTTTTTATATCTTTCCTTTAAATTTTCTTTTATTTCCCTCCCTTTGTGAGCTAGGTTGCTATGCGTTTTAGTTTGTATAATTTTCTTCAGAAATTTTCATAGAGCTTATTTATGTAAATAAGATAATCTCATCATATTGGACAAAACTTGCAAAACCTTTATTGAAATAGGAAAAAAAACGCACTCTCATAAATCCTAAAAAAAGAAAAAAGAAGAAGAAATTTACCAGAGGGAGAAACCATTTTGGCTCAGTCAAGTCTCCAAAACCGGCAAACCCACGCCATGTAGATAAAGACAGAGACAAAAAAAAGTCAGTCGAGTCAAGTTTTCTTTTCTTTTCATTTTATCTTTTCAATTGATTGCAATTATATGAGATTGAACCGATAATTTCCATCCAAAGCTCTCTCTCTAACCCTTCCTATGTCATTAGATCATAGGGTTTTAACCAGTCAGTCAAAGTCAAGTTACAAAACTACTCAGTACGTCAATGGGGGAAATTTTGCGAGAAAAAGACTTCCTTAATTACAAGCTGCCAAAAGCATTGACCGTCTAAAATGGTTTAAGACTCTTGAATTGTATGAAGTCATTGATCCTACCTCTTTGTAGACTTTCAAGAACGAGAACACTAGTTTGAACCTTAAAGCAATGACTTTTGTTCTATAAAAAAGAAGCTTTCCTTTTCAATACTCCTTCCTTTTTTCTTTTTTTTTATTTCTACACCAAATTACACGTTTTGATAATGATTTGTTTTGAAAGTTCAAGTTCCTTTTCAACATGTATCTTCAGAACCTCACCTTCTGCAAAATTTCCATTGAGATCATTAATCACAAAATCACAAATTACTTGGGTATGCAAGAGAAGAAATTCTGACTAAATACTTTTCTGCGATGTGCTAAAGATAATTTTTACGACTACGCATCGGATGGTTAGACATGTTTATAGCAGATGATCATCTGTAGGATAAAGAAAACAATAGAATGTGGTAAATACTTTGAGAATACTAAATTTGGAACGCATAAAGAAGCCGAAAATTGGAAACAAATGAAAGATATTAAGAATAAAGTCATGTAGATCTCAATTAATTGCGTCTTGAGAGTATTTTGTACATTGATTGGGATCTCTATGATTGTTCTTTCAGTCCATGTCGCTAAATCAACATGTATTGGTGCAACTTACTTGCATTACATATTCATACTAAGCTCATCAAACAGGGGTATTTATTCCGATTGATAGGTAGTATTATTTTAGCCCCAAAATGCGTTACTTTATTAAAAGGCAAAACTTACTATAAAAACTGTACTTAAATCTTATTGATAGAAGGATAAAAAAAATCTTATCAATAAGTATTATTATTTTAATCATTAGATTAATCTTTTAATATTCAGATGTATGTTCATATTAAAAATTTGACCTCAAACATAAAGTAAAAATACAATCTCTATAGTAAGTTTTTCTAGTTATGTCACTTTTTTTTTTCGTGTTAATTGTATTACTATAGTTTTAACCCAATAGTTACTTCAAGCTTCTGAATTAACAAATTAAGAAAAAGCGGAGTTCTGAAACAAAGCTTCTATAACATAAAAATCCATAACAATAATTTGTTCGACATAATCATCTGCTTATTTAGAAAAGCAGAAATTCTGATGTGTCGTTTTTCTTCTATTTGTGTCAATCTTAAGGGAAGCTTCTCCCCAGTGCTTTGCCCCGGCACTGGACATTGCATTGCAACGGTCAATAAATTGTCCTAAAGTGGATCCAGATAACCTTGAGGGTCTTTTGTCGTTTTCCCTGACGAAAATAATTGTCGTTTCGTTTACAACCTTTCACTTCTCTAAATTATTGTCCCAATTGTAATAATTTTAAATTTTTTGACATTCAATTAAATAAGTATGGAGGCATATGATTGGCTATTTGAGGGTCTGTATCCATATTTTTTTTCATTATTATATTTTTTGCTGCTGTTTGAAATAATTCCCTTATTTTCTTTTTAAGTTCGTTTAGTTTGCGTATTTTGTTTCTTTTTAAATTTCTAGGGCTTTTATAAACATTGGTTTAGTAAAATCATTTTTCTTTTTTATTATTAAACTTTTGCTCATTATAAAAATCATACTTTTTAGCTATCTGATATTGAGTGATCTCACAGTTATCTTAAATTATTCTTCATATAACTGATTAAAAAACAAATGTTATTGTTGTTTAATTGGTTTTGGCAAAGCCATTTCTTTTGAGAATATTGTCGTTTCATTATTATTATTATTTTTATTTTTTAAGGTTGGTTATTGTGGAGTTTTAATTTTTTTATGTCTTTTTTGTTTATTGAAATTATTTTTGCTTTTATTGGATGTTATTCTATTTCTCTTTCCTAATGTGTAGTTTTTCCCACTTGCCCAATGGTAATTTGCATTGATAAATTAGCTTTTAGATTCAAAATCAAGAAGGCTTAAAAAATGTAAAATTTGAGGAGAAATGCAAATTATTATAATTTATCAACACAAGACAGTAGTACAATCCTTTGATAAAAAAATGTCCCCAAGAAACAAATAAAGTAGCATACTAGCTCCAGTACTCTTTCACCCGTTGCATCTTACAGCCCGTGAACAAAGCAGAGCTATACACACGACTCGATTCCACACAAACATACACACACACACGCACGCACGCACACATAAAAAGAAATCTACAAGATCCTTATTAGTTTCACCAACATAATTTGATAAACGCATCCTCAAGAAACAAATAGTAGACAAGCTCCACTCTCCATCTGATATCCAAGTACTCTTCAATATACTACTCACGTGAAAGAACAACAATATAAATTATGAAGCAGAGTTGGAAACATGAGCTGAACCAACAATTCAAGAAGCTAAAGATGAAGAGCAAGTTCATAGCTCTGCAAAAACATAAGCAAAGAGAATTAATCATACTTGTACAACTCCAATTGTCGAAGATGATTAGAGTTGTAACAATTGCCAAACAAGCTAAAACAGAAAATTTTTTTTTCCTTTCTTTATTTCATTTCTCTCAGACAAGCTAGCGGTAATTAACATCAGCGAAAAAATAAAAGGATTGAAGTAGGTATTGCATGAAAACTGAGTTGTAATATTAATAGAAAAAAGAAAATATGATGGTACTGGAGAAACACTTTTCATTTGGTCCAAGACAGTAAATTACTATTTATTACTGTGGCTTGCTTCAATTATTCCTTCACACAAATCTCATCAAACAGAGTAATGTAAATTCATGGATGTATTTGATTCATGAAAAGTCTCAATCCATGGATGTATTTAAGGGCTTCAACACTGAAGTTGACAATCATCTTAACAAGAAAATTAAGGCCTCCTTTTGTTCACAAGTATGAACCCACATTTTTTTTGTTTAGTTTTTTCTTTTTCTATAAAGTCAACAAAAAATATAACTAAATCAACTAATTTAAATCTAAAAATTTCATTTCATTATAGACTCAACTTATGAATCAAATGAATCCTAAAGCAGTCAAATCTGACCGTGGTAGTGAATACTGTGGTAAATATAATGGATTGGGTGAACAACGCCTAAGACTTTTCACAAAATTTCAAGAGGAATGTAGTATCATCCCATAATACACAATGTCAGGCAAACCTAGCATGAATAGTATTGTTGAGAGACTGAATAGAACGTTTAAGGACATGGTAAGAAATGTGATTAATCATTCTTTACCATATTCCCTTTGGGAAGAAGCTCTAAAGATTGTAGTATATATCCTTAACAGGGTTCCAAGCAAAGTGGTAGCTAAAACCCTTTAAAAATTATGGACAGGTAAGAAGCCCAGTATTCGGCATCTACACATTTAGGGTTGTTCAACTCAGGCACAACCTTACAGGCCAAATAATAATAAAAAACACCTAGACTTAAGAACTATAAATTGCTACTTTGTTAGGTACTCTAAATAGTTAAGGGGCTTCAAGTCTTACGATCCCACTACTAGGACATTTTTCGAGACAGAAAATACAAGATTTCTTAAGGAAGTTGAGTTCGTGGGGGAAGATAAGGTTAGAGACATTATCTTTGAAGATGAATTTGTTTATCTTCCTGTTATTGCTATTAATAATGATCAGACTCTTATTCATGACATTGTTCAAAATGCAAATCTAGAATATCAAGACAATGTAGAAGAGTTCCCTATGCAAAATGAAGAAATTATACCTGAAGTCCAAACTCAACAAACTCAAGAAGTGTGGCGACCCCCCCCACGTACGTTACCATACCAACCAGCCGAACTCTGACGCCGACCGTAATGGCTGGCAACCTCGTGGGTCGTCATCCTCTTACTTAACATACTTAACTTTCCATTCTTAACGTTCTCATCTTATAACGGAAGCAATTTCTATAGCAAAAAAATTTTTTTTTTCTTTTAACTTACATACTATACCTATCTCTATCATACTCTTATAACACATATATCATAACTTTCTTTCTCTCATCTTCCTTTTTGAACGCTCAGCGAAAGACTCATGGTAGTACCATACCCTCGCCCAGTCCCTTGGCACGTGCAGATCCGTCCGTTGTCCATCATATTACTTTAAATAAACACGTTGCTTACCTGCAACATATAAACAACTAATGAGCTAGATGCTCAGTAAGTTCAAACATACATTCATTAACTTATAAATACTAGTAATATATATTATTACTAGAATATATGTCATCACGTATATACACACCATATACATCATTTATACATATCCTCAAAACATAACATAAAATATGAGCTTCATCATGCTCGTTTATCTCTTCGTTCATCGTTCTTATCATTCTATCGATCATCTCTTATCATTCTAATCCAATCTTTTCATTTCTTTGCTTTTCATTCCTATCATTTCTTAACTTTCTGTTCTAAACCTTTATAACTTTTCTATCGCTTCATCATCATCTCCTAACATTTCATATCTTAAAGCCAGTAACATATACACTAGCACAACATCACGTAAAAACGTGTCATTCCATACATATAACATCAAACACATCACATCACATCACATCACATATATAATTCTATCATGTTCTTTTAACTTCGTTTTATTATTTTTTCATTGATTTCATTGTGTTATTCTTTCATATCGTTCGTTTCTTTTCTTTTCTTTTCGTATCATTTTTTTTTCTTTTTTTTTTCCACTCCCTTTTTCCTTGTTTTTTTTTTCTTTTTTTTTTTCACGCACTCTCTTTTCTTTTCTTTTCTTTTCTTTTCACGCACTCTCCTTTCTTTTCTTTTCACGCTCTTTTCCTTTCTTTTCTTTTCTTCTCTTTTCCTTTCTTTTCTTTTCTTTTCACTCTTCTTTCGTTTGTTTTCTTTCCACTTTCCTTTGGTTGGGCCCGTTGTTGGACGTACCTAGTTGCGCGCGGACAGTGGGAGGAGGGGGAGCGACCCACCAACCTACCTCACAGTCACATAAAAACCGCACCTTCGGGGTTGGTCCATCCTATAATCTACCGCACCTTCGGGGTAGCGCCACATCTACGCGGAGGATATAGACCGGAAGTCTCGACCTTGTAGGGAGACCGGTACGCCAACAACTTAAGTTTTCAGTCTTATTATCTTGTAGGCTTTTATTTTTCTTATATTGATTTTTCGTTGAACATCTTTTTCTTTCAAAAACATAACACATATAGCACATATTACTTATATAACATCACATCACATCACATCAAACAAAAACATGTTTTGTTACGGGTAGACAATTATTCTTTGTTCATCTTATCATTTGCATCATTCCATCAATCATAGCCTATCGATCATAACCTATCGTTCTATTCCATCAATCACATCTTATCGTTATGTTCTAATCCTTTCATCATACCTTTCATCATAACCTATCATTGTTTTTCTTTCTTGTCTAACTCTTTGCTTTCATATCATTTTCCATAAAACATTCATCATACCTTTTATCATAACCTATCATTGTTTTTCTTTCTTGTCTAACTCTTTGCTTTCATATCATTTTTTTTATAAAACATCTATTCTTTCGTCCTCATAAAACATCCATTTCTAAATTCTTTTCCTCACCGATCATAATTGCTCTATCAATCATAACTTAATTTCCATAAAACTTTTCATAAACACCTATTCTTTCCTTTCATATCTCATCTCTTTCCTATGCATTCTATCATAATATTCTCATTCTTACTCTTTCCATTCCTTTATCCCTCTTTATCACATCGTTACTCTCATAAAGCTTTTATGATACCTTTCCTTCATAATTCAATATATACATATATTTATATATATATATATATTTTTATAAATTATTTATTAAAACATATATATATTTTTTTAACATCGTCATAGCATTGCTATAGTATTTACTATAACATCATCATAAATCACATCATGACAAACATATAATACTATAAGCTTGTTCATAGTTGCAGATGGGTAAATGTCTGAACTTACTCATAGCATGCTTATCCTTTTCTTGGAATCCATAGACGTCCTTTGTCGCTTCTGAATCGGGTTCCTACAGACAAATTTTATCCGTTAATCACATTTTCATTTATAACTTTTATTTTATTAAAAAGCTTAATTCTGATCTTATAACCCTTAATTATAACCTTAGGACAGCTTTCTAAACCTTAATGGCCCTTTTCGAATTTTTCTCCAACTTTTTGAAAAATTACGATTTTACCCCTAACTTTTGACAAAATTACAATTTTGCCCTTGACGTGATTTTTCATAACTTCAACCTCAATTTTGGCTTTTACAAACTTCATTCACCTATTCCGAGGTCATTGGGGCTCTTTTCCCATAATTTGAGAATCTTTGGGCAAAATGACCATTTTGCCCCTGATGGGTCGTTTAACCATAACATTTTCATTTTCATGCTTAGACTGGATTTTCTAAACCCAAAATCATTTAATTAACTTTCTAAATCTTATCGGACTTTTTCCGGATCAATTCTTATCATTTTACCAATTTTCACATTTTAACGCTTAAATTCAATGTGTATTTATTCTCCGAAAAATGTGAATTTTCCCGGTTGTTACAAGAAGATATGCCAATAAGAAGATCTACTAGAGAAAGGTGAAGTGTGATTCTGGATGATTATGTCTTTTTTCTCCAAGAACATGAGGTTGATATAAGAGCAGTGGAAGATGATACAATCAACTTCCATCAAGCCAAAAAAAGTTCTAATTCTCAAAACTGGATAGATGCCATGAATGATAAAAAGAAATTCATAAACGACAATGATGTTTGGAATCTCATCGAATTGCCTGTAGGTGGAAAACCTATTGGTTACAAATTGATATTTAACACTAAAATGGATTCAAAAGGCAAAGTTAAGAGATATAAGGCTTATCTAGTTACCAAAGGTTTTACTCAGAAGGAAAGCATTGATTACAAATGGACTTTCTCTTTAGTTTTAAAGAAAAGATAATGGCACTTATGACTCATTTTGATTTTGAGCTACATGAGATAGATGTAAAGACTGCATTTTTTAATGGTGACATTGACGAAATGATATATATGATGCGGCCAAATAACTTTGTATCCGATGATCCAAAATTGGTTTACAAATTAAAGTCTAAAACAGGTTTCTCGCTAATAGAATCACAAATTTCATCAAATTATTATCTCGTATGGGTTTAAAGTAAATAAAGTTGATGATTTTATATATCATAAATTCAACGAAAGTAAGTATATATTTATGGTATTATATATTGATAACGTACTGCATGCTAGCTGTGGTATAGGCATATTACACGAAACCAATTTTTATTCTATATTTTTTGTGATTTTATTTGTTTAGTAGGATTAATATCGTTTTGTACCTTAAAAAAAGGAAGATTGATTTATTATGAGGTTACTGTCGTTGAAGCTGTTGTCGTCTAGAAGTTAACTATATTTTTAATCCTTTTTTTTTTTCGCGGAAATCATTGTCTTTTTATTTTGCTTTTTACTATTTTAGTTTTTATGTAGTCCGTGGTCCTGCATTTCTCTCATTTCCCTTTTTTTTTTTTTTTTTTTTTGCCGATCATGTATATTTCTTGCACATTTTATGTATTGTTGTTTTCTTTTTGTAAATATTTGTCGTTTTTTTATTTTGTTTCCGAGTTTGTTTCATTTTTTTTTTAATTTTGTTGTAGTTTTTCCAGTTTGTGTCGTTTTCTTATATAATTTTTTTGCAGGCAGATATCGTCGTTTTCAGCTTATTGTCGTTTTTAGCTTAATGTCGTTTCTCAATTCACGCGGTCATCTATATATAGCACTTGTCGTTTTCAGGCGATTATCATCTTTTTTGTCGTCGTTTTAATGTTTTATATCGACTTCTCTCGTGTCCTCTAATCCTACCAACGTGAACAGTTCAGAATTCGAAATCGAAACAATGCGTGTTGTTTTCCTCATACTTGTACTGAATTTGTATCGTTTGCACAGAGGAAAATCACAAGGTGAGGAAATTTAGAATTAAAATAGAACAAAAAATTGAAAAATGGACCTTTTATTGTGTCATCTAACTTGAAAACAGGGTAGAAAAACTAAAACAGGGAAAAACAGGGAAGAGAAACAGAGAGAAAACAGGGCTCGTTCTATAATTACTTGTGAAGTTCCATTCTTAGTCACCTAATGTATTTTGAAATTACTCCATCTAAGTAAAGAACATGATCTGATTTCTTTAACGTCGTCGTTTCGATGATTTGAAAAGACAATGTGTAGTTCTTTCCCCCTTCGCTAATCTGTAGTCTGTCAATGACTAGTACGTTGTGGAGTTTGATTAAACAACCAAATGGCGCCGATATAATTACGTTGCCAAAAACCCTGTGGAAAATCTTCTGATTTCCATTTTTCTCACAAAAATATCCACTCGAGGTGGATATAGGAATGTACTTGACATTTTGACTTGATTAAGGCTCTATCTGTCTCTAAGTGCAAACTAGGCCATGGTCTTTCTAGTATAGGAGCTCGGCCATGAGCAAGTTGCAATACGAGAGCAAAGCCACGTGTGAGAGCAAAGCCATATCCTTGCTAGTGTGAGAGCTTGACCACAAGCAAGTTTTAATGCGAGAGCAGAGCCATGACCTTGCTAGAATGAAAGCAGGGCACATGTGCGAGTAGAGGCATGACCTTACTAGTGTGAGAGTAGGGCCAAAAGCAAGCTCTTAATGCGAGAGTAAAGCCTTTCGAGAGTAAAGTCATGGCCTTGCTAGTGGAGTCATCTTCAAGTTCTTTTGTTGTTACCTTTTTCCACTCAGTTGTATTTAATACTATAGCTTAGATTTTCTTCCCAACTTATGGTGTCAAGCTATTATCAACATTTTTAATGCCCTCTTAAATTCCTTGAGTGAAATGGATGATCTTTCAATTCATTTATTGGTGACGTGGATAGTAGACTTGGACCACCACAAATCATGGTAAAACATTTCAGAATTTTGTCAAGGACAGCTTCTCAATCCGTTTGGATTTTATTATTATTATTATTATTATTATTATTATTTGGGCTTTTTTTTTGAAGTATAGTTAGTTAGTTGATGTGACGATCACTTTTAAGAAAGAACGGAGGTTGGAAAAAGAAAAAAGATTAATTTTCCTCTTTCTTTTTCTTTTATGCGCAAATCTTTTTTTTTTTTTTTTTGGGTGGGGATGACAAATAAAAAAATATTAATAAAATAAATAAATAGAATTCATACAAGGCAACCCACTGATCCATCAAAAATAAAAAATCAAAGGAAGAGAAAAGTAAGCCTCCAAAGCCAAAAAGAAACTATTATGAATACTAAAAGTAGCAACATTTAAAAATTGTGATTGATCCCGTAATTTAATTCTCTTTCCACTTCGAGTCTTAACACAATGAAGTATGTTGACAAACTTGTTAAGAAAGATTATCACATAAGATTTTCTGAAAAAATCCAGGTTGAAATGGAGATTGATGAATGTTCAATTACAAGATATCAATACATAAAACTAATAATTTGAATCAGGACACAATATTACAATATGATATTATATGGGTTTGGATCATTTTCTATAAATTGATTCAGGTCAATAGAGAGTTGAAACGAATACTACAATTAATCAATAGGTTATGTTTGGATTGACCTAACTAACACGATCGATTAACCATCCACTACCCAAGGCATTCTTTTAATACCGTCCAATTCATTGCCCCTCCCTTTAATTCTTCTACTGATTTTCCACTAGCCTCAATGGGATCCTAACGTGAAATTTTGGGCGTTGTGCCATAATCTGTAGGTAATATAGTGAATTTATATTTAAATCAAACTTACATCTAAAATTTTCTAGTTTGGTAAAACTTTAATAAAAATCTAATCATTCATATCATTAATTAACAACTCGTGTATAAATCACGTATCAATTTCATTTAAGTGATTAATATTATTATTAATGAGGGATTATAAATTTGTATTTTAAAGATATAAATTGTTAAAATTAAAAGTTCAGAGTTACAATATCGCAAATGTGCAATAAAACCAGTGCTAAAAAAAATCCCTAAAATGCCAAATGAGAGCAAAATTTTATGGTCTTATAATAACATTGAATCCCTTTAGAGAGCTCCTAATATATTAAACAAATCTTTTCAGGAGTGGAACCATGGAATGTTTATTCTAGAAGTGGCTCCTAATTATTATGCGACTTTTGTTTGTCTTTTGACAGTAGTTTTGTGCCATTTCTTTTTCATACTTACAACAATTTCGAAAACTTCAATTGTTAATAGTTGTTAAAGTTTAGAAAAAGAGAAAAAAAAAAGTAAGGTTAATTTTTTTGACTAAAAGATAATAAGACATGTTTATAGCAGAAAATTACATTTCACGTCATGAGTATTGTCGCTTTGAAAGAAAGATGTCGTTTTAAACTCCAAAATAGGACCGCTAAATTGGTTGTTGGACAGACGACTAGAAAAGTATGGAGGATAAACTATGTATTTGAGGGTCTATTTCACCACTGTTCTCATTATTTAAATTTTTTTGTTGAAATGTGAAATAATTCCCTTGTAAATTTCTCTTTTGTTGTTTTCTTTTTAATTTTATTTATTTTGCCAATTTTATTTCTTTTTATTTTTAGGGATTTAATGATTTTGGTTTTGTAAAATCTTTTTTTTTCTTATTTATTGATAAAATCTTGCTTATTTTAAAAAAATCATACTCTTACTTATCTGATACTAAAGTGATCCCATAATTGCCTTAAGTTATTCTGTCATACCCTATCACATAATTTGAAATTTTGATAGAATTTCAAAGGAAAAAAATTGATGAAACAATTAATAATAAATATTATGATAAATTTCTCATTTGGTCTTTAACTTTTTGTGAAGTTGTGAATTGGTTCCTAACTTCCTATATTCTTTGAAATGGTCCAAAATAGTTCTTTTTATTAACTGGTGTTAAATTTTTAACAAAAAATGTCATATTAAGCATACATGATTTACTATTTAAAGGTAATTAAGAAAATAATTGATATAATTCAACTTATATATATCATATACGCAATCTATTCCTTCTAATTTTTAACCTTTATTAGTAAAAAGAATCAAATTACACACTTTTAAAAAGATTAGAATTAAGTTTTTAGTTTAAAAATTTTTTTGAAAGACTCTCATGACTTCATAAAAAGATTAGAGACCAAACGAATAATTTATCTTAAATATTATCGTCGATTAATTGGTTTTGGTAAAGTATTTCTTATGAGATTATTGTCATTTTATTTTAGTATCTTTTGTTATTATTTTTCCTAGTTATTGTCGAGTATTAGTGTGGCACCCCCCACGTACGTTACCATACCAACCAGCCGAACTCTGACGCCGACCGCGATGGCTGGCAACCTCGTGGGTCGTCATCCTCTTACTTAACATACTTAACTTTCCATTCTTAACGTTCTCATCTTATAGCAGAAGCAATTTCTATAGCAAATTTTTTTTTTTAACTTACATACTATGCCTATAACCCTATCATACTCTTATAACATATAATTCATAAATTTCATAACATATAATTCATAAATTTCTTTCTTCCATCTTCCTTTTTTGAACGCTCAGCGAAAGACTCATGGTAGTACCATACCCTCGCCTAGTCCCTTGGCACGTGCAGATCTGTCCGTTGTCCATCATATTATTTTAAACTAACAAATTGCTTACCTGCAACATAATAACAACTAATGAGCTAGATGCTCAGTAAGTTCAAACATACATTCATTAACTTATCAATACTAGTAATATATGTTATTACTAGAATAGATGACATCACGTATATCGTCTATATATATCCTCAAAACATAACATATTATGTTAGCCTCTTCATGTTCATTTATCTCTTCGTTCATCGTTCTTATCATTCTAATCCAATCTCTTCATTTCTTTACTTTTCATTCATATCATTTCTTAACTTTCTGTTCTAAACCTTTATAACTTTTCTATCGCTTTATCATCATCTCTTAACATTTCATATCTTAAAAGCTAGTAACATACACACTAGCATAACATCACGTAAAAACGTGTCATTCACATCACATCACATATATAATTCTATTATGTTTCATATCGTTTGTTTCTTTTTATGTCGTTCTTTACTTTTCTTTTCTTTTTGTATCATTTCTTTTCTTTTCTTTCCACTCTCTTTTCCTTTCTTTTCTTTTCACTCTCTTTTCCTTTCTTTTCTTTTCTTTCCACTTTCCTTTGGTTGGGCTCGTTGTTAAACGCACCTATTTGCGCGCGGACAGTGGGAGGAGGGGGAGCTACCCACCAACCTACCTCACAGTCACATAAAACCTCACCTTCGGGGCTGGTCCATCCTATAATCTACCGCACCTTCGGGGTAGCGCCACATCTACGCGGAGGATATAGACCGGAAGTCTCGACCTTGTAGGGAGACCGGTACGCCAACAACTTAAGTTTTCAGTCTTATTATCTTGTAAGCTTTTATTTTTCTTATATTGATTTTTCGTTGTATATCTTTTTCATACCATTCATCATCTTTTATTTCTCATTTTTCATAAAACATTTCATGGAACATTTGTTCTTTCGTTGTTTTTCTTTTCTTAATTCTTTACTTTACTTGTGTGAATTATGTTAATCACACTTTAGCATAGCGTATATAGCACATATTACTTATATAACATCACATTACATCACATCATAATAAACAAAAGTATGTTTAGTTATGTGCAAACAATTTCTCTGTTTATCTTGTCATTTGCATCATTCTATCAATCATAGCCTATCGATCATAGCCTATCGTTCTATTCTATCAATCACATCTTATCGTTATGTTCTAATCCTTTCATCATACCTTTCATCATAACCTATCATTGTTTCTCTTTCTTGTTTAACTCTTTGCTTTCATATCATTTTTCATAAAACCCCGATCATTTTGTTATCATAAAACATACCATTTTCTTAATTTCTTTCATCACCGATCATCGTTGCTCTATCAATCATAACCTAACTTTCATAAAACTTTTCATAAAACATCTATTCTTTCCTTTTATATCTCATCTCTTTCTTATGCATCCTATCATAACATTCCCGTTCTTACTCTTTCCATTCTTCTATCCCTCTTTATCACATCGTTACTCTCATAAAACTTTTATAATACCTTTCCTTCATAATTCAACATATACATATATTTATATATATATATATTTTTATAATTATTTATTAAAACATATCTTTTAACATCATCATAGCATTGCTATAGCATTTACTATAGCATCATCATAAATCACATCATGACATTTTCATACAAAACATATAAACACGATAAACTTGTTCATAGTTGCAGACGGGTAAATATCTGAACTTACTCATAGCGTGCTTATCCTCTTCTTATAATCCATCGACGTCCTTTGTCGCGTCAGGATCGGGTTCCTACAGTTAAACTCCGTCCGTTAATCACATATTCATTTATAACTTTTATTTTATTTAAAAGCTTGATTCTGATCTTATAACCCTTAATTATAGCCTTAGGACAGCTTTTTAAACCTTAATAGTCATTTTCGAATTTTTCTCCAACTTTTTGAAAAATTACGATTTTACCCCTAACTTTTGACAAAATTACAATTTTACCCTTGATGTGATTTTTCATAACTTAAACCTCAATTTTGGCTTTTACAAACTTCATTCACCTATTCCGGGGTCATTGGGGCTCTTTTCCCATAATTTGAGAATCTTTGGGCAAAATGACCATTTTGCCCCTAATGGGTCGTTTAACCATAATATTTTCATTTTCATACTTAGGCTGGATTTTCTAAACCCAAAATCATCTAATTAACTTTTTAAATCATATCAGACCTTTTACGGATCAATTCTTATCATTTTTTTTTACCAATTTTCACATTCCCGGCCCTCGGGAAGTACTATTCCGACCTAAGAATCGGTTTCGTGTTTTTCTTGCGTTCTAGAGTTTCGAATGGTCGGTTTACTAATTATAACTTGCCCCTTCATTTTTTCTATGCCCTAATTCCTCGAGGGGGCTCGGGTTACCTTCCCGATCATATTTTTACCCCTCGTTTCCCATATTACCCCTGGTGTCGTTTTTAGAAATGTCGGCAGAGTTTCCCCTTAATTTTTGAGGTTCCAGCGTTTAGGAAACGCCTGAAAACCATCTATCCTGATCTAATTCTATCACGTACTATACCAGAGGCCTAGATTTTACGTAAAACTCATATTGTTTATGTAAAATCGTTACATTATCACATATTTTTCTTTTTCTCTATTATAGCCATTTTCTTCTTTTTACATACATTCTTTTCCATAATTTTTCATACCAATAATCATAAAATCATACAATAGTCCCAAACAATTAAATTACGGAACGTAAAGGGATCGGGATTTATACCGAATTGTAGTCCGGTCTCGACGGTATAAACCCTAATTCTTCGTTCTTCATCTTTGAGGTTCCGTCTTGCAAATCCGACTCCGCGGATGCGTCCGGAACGTCGAAAATAGGCTAACGGGCCAAACTTCCATTTTCGGTCAACGGTCGCCGTTGACCGACGTTGACCAGCCGTTGACCGGTGGCGACCGGCGGCGACAGTGGCAAATGGGTAGTCCATCTTGAAGATCTCAACGAGAGGAATCCATTGGTGGCTTCAATTTCACCATTCGAAGCTCCTATGGCCGGAAATCGACCCTCGAAAACCCACGGTGGCGGCAGTGGTGGTTCTTCATTTTCCGGCGATCGTTGCCCAAAATTGATTTGGGGCTTTTGATTCATGTGTTTTTTTGAGCATTTTGATACCAACCTTGCAACTCAACTCCGCCGGAATCGTAGGATTCCACGGCAGCTACGGCGACGGGCGGAGTTGGCCGGCGCGATCCGGCGGCCGTTGGGCTGAAACTCCACCTGGGTTTTGTAGTACTCTTCACCACGAACATTTTGGGACCAGTTTCGTGGCAAATGGTGGCCGGACGGCGGAGAAATCTCACCAAAAGATTTCACCTCCGGCGACCTTCAGGCGGCGCGTGCGGCTTGCTCCGGCAGCTGCTCCGTCGCGTCGGCCCACCATCGGACTCAGCTCGACGAGAGCTTTCCAACGGTATTGGCGGTGTCGAAAACGGACACCGTTTTCGGTGGTCGATTACTATTCATCAATGGGGATAGAGAGGAAAGAGAAGTGATGAGAGAGTGAGAGCATGTGGACAATTGAAGACATTTCACTTTTTTCGTTCTTTATATACTTTTTCGCCCAAAATTTCAACATGGGCAATCCTGACTAATTTGGGCGTCCTGAATCCAAATATATCAGTTTTATTTTCATCTGAGGTCATTTTGACCAATTTCCGATACTGTGAATTTTCGGTCAAAAATTACCCTTGTGCTCAATTATCAAATTTGAGCGTGCTGATAGGCTATCCTGACTAATTTGGGTGTGCTGAACCCAAATTTATCAGTTTTATGTCAAGATAATATCATCTTGACCTACTTCTTGATACTGTGAGTGGCACTCACGTGCATACACATAATATCACTATTACTCATTTTTCATCCTTTAACATTGTTAGAACGTTTTATTTTAGTTCTAAACAATATTAAATCACTAAATTTTACATTTTAACGCTTAAATTCAATATGTAATTATTTTCTGAGAAATATGAATTTTCCCGGTTATTACATTCACCCCTCCTTATAAAATTTTCGTCCTCGAAAATTAAGACAAGTAGGGTTTCAACGTCTTCATTCCTTCTTCACATCTTGTGTAACTTTTTCAACATCGTCATTTTATTTTTCTATGACATCTTTATAAACTAGATCCTTCTTGGATTGGAATCTCCTTGCATGTACCTCTAAAAATTTGGGATGAACCATGCATCTCTACGTATCCGTGCATTTCTGTACATCCGTGCATCGTTACCATGGATTGTGCTGTCGTAGTCCAACGTTTCCTTTCATAAACATATTTAGTAAAATTTCTATGAAATTCACATTAAGTAACGTCATATTATTATAGAATATTACTTAATACTATTTCATCATTTTAACATTTCATAACATTTACATATCATACACATATAATCATATACATTTCATCAATAAGGCTTTATATGTAGCCTTTCATTTCAAATATACTCGTATACATACATATACATTTATACATTATTCATCTTTTCCATCCGAATCAGTAAGAAATTTATCCGGATCTTGACTTTCTCATATATCATCTCAATCATTTCTAACCTCGGTGGACTTTTCTTGATCTACATTTACCTTGACTTGGTTCCATTGTGAGTCCTCTCCAACCTATGTTGCAGAAGTCCTCATCAGTTCCTTGTAACGCACAGCATATGTTAGAACTATATCACCGGACATCAACTGCAGTTTATCGGTCCGATGAACAAATTTTCACATATCCGCAACTTTAGGGAATATAGGCGGTGTCACACCCCCCGTGCCCATGAGGAAATTGGGGCTGATACTAGGCTCCTCTGAGGGAGTCACTCGATCATGGTATGGTGAAACTCGGTTCAGTTAGAGCTCATCCTGATCACAAGAATCCCAATACACATGAGAGCATCTTCCTGAAAGGTGCATACATGTCACAGCTATCATGACCCAATTATCCTGATCAATGGTGCACAGTCAGATAATCATCTTGATATCATAACCTAATCCTGTATTCCGATAAAGTGCTGGAGTACTGTCCGCCCTCGAAACTTGGTGGACAACTGATCTCGCCCATCTTCTAATTAGTCCTCTAACATCGTACTCATACCATACCACCCACGATCGTACCGCGAGTTCGTCATCTTGTCCTTTAAAATTTGTTTATTTTATATAATAAACAATTACTAACATAAAACAAATCTAACTTACTTGGAATAACGGCAGGATGTGCAGTGTGCCAGGAGGGATATGGTCAACCTTTCGCCCTGATACCACCTGTGGCGCCCCCCACGTACGTTACCATACCAACCAGCCGAACTCTGACGTCGACCGCGATGGCTAGCAACCTCATGGGTCGTCATCCTCTTACTTAACATACTTAACTTTCCATTCTTAACGTTCTCATCTTATAGGGGAAGCAATTTCTATAGCAATTTTTTTTTTAACTTACATACTATGCCTATAACCCTATCATACTCTTATAACATATAATTCATAAATTTCTTTCTTCCATCTTCCTTTTTTGAATGCTCAGCGAAAGACTCATGGTAGTACCATACCCTCGCCCAGTCCCTTGGCACATGCAGATCCGTCCGTTGTCCATCATATTATTTTAAACTAACAAATTGCTTACCTGCAACATAATAACAACTAATGAGCTAGACGCTCAGTAAGTTCAAACATACATTCATCAACTTATCAATACTAGTAATATATGTTATTACTAGAATAGATGACATCACGTATATCGTCTATATATATCCTCAAAACATAACATATTATGTTAGCCTCTTCATGTTCATTTATCTCTTCGTTCATCGTTCTTATCATTCTAATCCAATCTCTTCATTTCTTTACTTTTCATTCATATCATTTCTTAACTTTCTGTTCTAAACTTTTATAACTTTTCTATCACTTTATCATCATCTCTTAACATTTCATATCTTAAAAGCTAGTAACATACACACTAGCATAACATCACGTAAAAACGTGTCATTCACATCACATCACATATATAATTCTATTATGTTTCATATCGTTTGTTTCTTTTTATGTCGTTCTTTACTTTTCTTTTCTTTTTGTATCATTTCTTTTCTTTTCTTTCCACTCTCTTTTCCTTTCTTTTCTTTTCACTCTCTTTTCCTTTCTTTTCTTTTCTTTCCACTTTCCTTTGGTTGGGCCCATTGTTGGATGCACCTATTTGCGCGCGGACAGTGGGAGGAGGGGGAGCTACCCACCAACCTACCTCACAGTCACATAAAACCTCACCTTCGGGGCTGGTCCATCCTATAATCTACCGCACCTTCGGGGTAGCGCCACATCTACGCAGAGGATATAGACCGGAAGTCTCGACCTTGTAGGGAGACCGGTACGCCAACAACTTAAGTTTTCAGTCTTATTATCTTGTAAGCTTTTATTTTTCTTATATTGATTTTTCGTTGTATATCTTTTTCATAACATTCATCATCTTTCATTTCTCATTTTTCATAAAACATTTCATGGAACATTTGTTCTTGTAACAACCGGGAAAATTCACATTTTTGGAAAATAAATACACAATGGATTTAAGCATTAAAATGTGAAATTTAGTGATTTAATATTGTTTAGAACTAAAATAAAATGTTCTAACAATGTTAAAGAATGAAAAATGAGTAATAGTGATATTATGTGTGTGCACGCGTGTGCCACTCACAGTATCAAGAAGTAGGTCAAGATGATATTTTCTTGACATAAAACTGATAAATTTGGGTTCAGCACTCCCAAATTAGTAAGGATAGCCTATCAGCACGCTCAAATTTGACAATTGAGCACAGAGGTAAATTTTGACCGAAAACTCACAGTATCGGAAATTGGTCAAAATGACCTCAGATGAAAATAAAACTGATATATTTGGATTCAGGACGCCCAAATTAATCAGGATAGCCCATATTGAAATTTTGGGTGAAAAAGTATATAAAGAACGGGAAAAAAATGTAATTTATTCATTTGTCCACACGCCCTCTCTCTCTACATTTCTCTTTCTCTCTCTAGCCGAATGTGTACAGTAACCGATCATCGGAAACGGTGTCCGTTTTCGACACCGCCGGTGTCATCGGAAAGCTCTCGCCGAGCTGAGTCCGATGGTGGGTCGACGTGACGGAGCAGCCGCCGGAGCAAGCCGCACGCGCCGCCTGAAGGTCGCCGGAGTCGAAATCTTCCCGGCGAGATTTCTCCGCCGTCCGGCCACCATTTGCCACGAAACCGGTCCCAAAAGACTCGTGGTGAAGAGTAGAATAAAACCCAGGTGGTGGATCGCCTCAACACCGGCGGAATCGCGCCGCCCGAAGTCGCGACGTCGCCGTCGCCGTCGCCGCCGTGAAACTCACCGTTTCCGGCGATGTTGAGCTGCACCACTTGTACAGAAACGGTCGCCGTGAAGAGGGGAGCAAAAGCCCTCAATCAATTTCGGGGAAAAAGTCCGGCACGGCGGAGTTCCACCGTCGCCGCCGTGACCGTGACTTTCGGGGTGATTTTCCGGCGATTGGGGCCTCCAAATGTGAAATTGAGGCTACCAATGAGTTCCTCACGTCGAGATCTTCAAGATGGGCTACTCATTTTCCACCGTCGCCGCCGTCGCCGCCGGTCAACGCCGGTCAACGGCCGGTCAACGGCGGTCAACGCCGGTCAACGGCGACCGTTGACCGAAAATGCAAGTTTGGCCCGTTAGCCTATTTTCGACGTTCCGGACGCATCCGCGGAGTCGGATTTGCAAGACGGGACCTCAAATATGAAGAACGAGGAATTAGGGTTTATGCCGACGAGACCGGACTGCAATTCGGTATAAATCCCGATCCCTTTACGTTCCGCAATTAAATTATTTGGGATTGTTATATGATTTTATGATTTTTGGTATGAAAATTATGGAAAAAGAATGTATGTAAAAAAGAAGAAAATGACTGTAATGGAGAAAAAGAACAATATGTGATAATGTAATGATTTTACGTAAACAGTATGAGTTTTACGTAAAATCTAGGCCTCTGGTATAGTACGTGATAGAATTAGATTAGGATAGATGGTTTTCAGGCGTTTCCTAAACGCTGGAACCTCAAAAATTAAGCGAAAATGCTGTCGAAATTTCTAAAAATGACACCAGGGGTAATATGGGAAACGAGGGGTAAAAATCTGATCGGGAAGGGAACCCGAGCCCCCTCGAGGAATTAGGGCAAGGAAAAAGGAATGGGTAAGTTACAATTAGTAGACCGACCCTTCGAAACCCTAGAACGCAAGAAAAACATGAAACCGACTCTTAGGTCGGAATAGTACTTCCCGAGGGCCGGGAATGTGAAAAATTGGTAAAATGATAAGAATTGATCCGAAAAAGGTCTGCTAAGATTTAAAAAGTTAATTAAATGATTTTGGGTTTAGAAAATCCAGCCTAAGTATGAAAATGAAAATGTTATGGTTAAACGACCCATCAGGGGCAAAATGGTCAATTTGCCCAAACATTATCAAATTATGGGAAAAGAGCCCCAATGACCCTGGAATAGGTGAATGAAGTTTGTAAAAGCCAAAATTGAGGTTTAAGTTATGAAAAATCACGTCAAGGGCAAAATTGTAATTTTGTCAAAAGTTAGGGGTAAAATCGTAATTTTTCAAAAAGTTGGAGAAAAATTCAAAAATGGCCATTAAGGTTTAGAAAGCTGTCCTAAGGCTATAATTAAGGATTATAAGATCAGAATTAAGCTTTTTAATAAAATAAAAGCTATAAATGAAAATGTGATTAACGGACAAAATTTGTCTGTAGGAACCCAATCCAGAAGCGACAAAGGACGTCTATGGATTCCAAGAAAAGGATAAGCACGCTATGAGTAAGTTCAGACATTTACCCGTCTGCAACTATGAACAAGCTTATAGTATTATATGTTTTGTATGTATATGTCATGATGTGATTTATGATGATGTTATAGTAAATACTATAGCAATGCTATGACGATGTTAAAAAAAAATATATATATGTTTTAATAAATAATTTATAAAAAATATATATATATATGTATATATTGAATTATGAAGGAAAGGTATTATAAAAGTTTTATGAGAGTAACGATGTGATAAAGAGGGATAGAAGAATGGAAAGAGTAAGAATGAAAATATTATGATAGAGTGCATAAGAAAGAGATGTGATATGAAAGGAATTAAGAAAGGGATGTTTTATGAAAAGTTTTATGAAAGTTAGGTTATGATTGATAGACCAATGATGATCGGGGATGAAAGAAATTAAGAAAAAGGTATGTTGTATGATAACGAAAGGATAGATATTTTATGGAAAAATGATATGAAAGCAAAGAGTTAGACAAGAAAGAAAAACAATGATAGGTTATGATAAAAGGTATGATGAAAGGATTAGAACATAACGATAAGATGTGATTGATAGAGTAGAACAATAGGCTATGATTGATAGGCTATGATCGATAGGCTATGATTGATGGAATGATGCAAATGATAAGACGAACAAAGAATAATTGTCTACACGTAACAAAACATGTTTTTGTTTGTTATGACGTGATGTGATTGATGTGATGTGATGTTATATAAGTAATATGTGCTATATGTGCTATGTTTTGAAAGAAAAAGATGTTCAACGAAAAATCAATATAAGAAAAATAAAAGCTTGCAAGATAATAAGACTGAAAACTTAAGTTGTTGGCGTACCGGTCTCCCTACAAGGTCGAGACTTCCGGTCTATATCCTCCGCGTAGATGTGGCGCTACCCCGAAGGTGCGGTAGATTATAGGATGGACCAACCCCGAAGGTGCGGTTTTTATGTGACTGTGAGGTAGGTTGGTGGGTCGCTCCCCCTCCTCCCACTGTCCGCGCGCAACTAGGTGCGTCCAACAACGGGCCCAACCAAAGGAAAGTGGAAAGAAAGCAAACGAAAGAAGAGTGAAAAGAAAAGAAAGGAAAAGAAAAGAAAGGAAAAGAGAAGAAAAGAAAAGAAAGGAAAAGAGCGTGAAAAGAAAAGAAAAGAGAGTGCGTGAAAAGAAAAGAAAAGAAAAGAGCGAGAAAAGAAAAGAAAAGAAAAGAGCGTGAAAAAAAAAAAAAAAAAAAGAAAAAAAAACAAGGAAAAGGAGAGTCGAAAGAAAAGAAAAGAAAAAAAAAATGATACGAAAAGAAAAGAAAAGAAACGAACGATATGAAAGAACAACACAATGAAATCAATGAAAAATAATAAAACGAAATTAAAAGAACATGATAGAATTATATATGTGATGTGACGTGTTTGATGTTATATGTATGGAATGACACGTTTTTACGTGATGTTGTGCTAGTGTATATGTTACTAGCTTTAAGATATGAAATGTTAAGATATGATGACAAAGCGATAGAGAAGTTATAAAGGTTTAGAACAGAAAGTTAAGAAATGATAGAAATGAAAAAGCAAAGAAACGAAGAGATTAGATTTGAATGATAAGAGATGATCGATAGAATGATAAGAACAATGATCGAAGAGATAAATGAGCATGAAGAAGCTCACATTTTATGTTATGTTTTGAGGATATGTATAAATGATATATATGATGTGTATATACGTGATGACATATATTCTAGTAATAATATATATTACTAGTAATTATAAGTTAATGAATGTATGTTTGAACTTACTGAGCATCTAGCTCATTAGTTGTTTATATGTTGCAGGTAAGCAACCAGTTAGTTTAAAGTAGTATGATGGACAACGGACGGATCTGCACGTGCCAAGGGACTGGGCGAGGGTATGGTACTACCATGAGTCTTTCGCTGAGCGTTCAAAAAGGAAGATGAAAGAAAGAAAGTTATGATATATGTGTTATAAGAGTATGATAAAAATAGGTATAATATGTAAGTTAAAAGAAAAAAAAATTTGCTATAGAAATTGCTTCCGCTATAAAATGAGAACGTTAAGAATGGAAAGTTAAGTTAAGTAAGAGGATGACGACCCACGAGGTTGCCAGCCATCGCGGTCGGCGTCAGAGCTCGACTGGTTGGTATGGTAACGTACGTGGGGTGGTCGCCACAGTTCTTTCGTTGTTTTTCTTTTCTTAATTCTTTACTTTACTTGTGTGAATTATGTTAATCACACTTTAGCATAGCGTATATAGCACATATTACTTATATAACATCACATTACATCACATCATAACAAACAAAAGTATGTTTAGTTATGTGCAAACAATTTCTCTGTTTATCTTGTCATTTGCATCATTCTATCAATCATAGCCTATCGATCATAGCCTATCGTTCTATTCTATCAATCACATCTTATCGTTATGTTCTAATCCTTTCATCATACCTTTCATCATAACCTATCATTGTTTCTCTTTCTTGTTTAACTCTTTGCTTTCATATCATTTTTCATAAAACCCCTATCATTTTGTTATCATAAAACATACCATTTTCTTAATTTCTTTCATCACCGATCATCGTTACTCTATCAATCATAACCTAACTTTCATAAAACTTTTCATAAAATATCTATTCTTTCCTTTCATATTTCATCTCTTTCTTATGCATCCTATCATAACATTCCCGTTCTTACTCTTTCCATTCTTCTATCCCTCTTTATCACATCGTTACTCTCATAAAACTTTTATAATACCTTTCCTTCATAATTCAATATATACATATATTTATATATAGATTTTTTTATAATTATTTATTAAAACATATCTTTTAACATCATCATAGCATTGCTATAGCATTTATTATAGCATCATCATAAATCACATCATGACATTTCGAATGGTCGGTTTACTAATTATAACTTGCCCCTTCATTTTTTCTATGCCCTAATTCCTCGAGGGGGCTCGGGTTACCTTCCCGATCATATTTTTACCCCTCGTTTCCCATATTACCTCTGGTGTCGTTTTTAGAAATGTCGGCAGAGTTTCCCCTTAATTTTTGAGGTTCCAGCGTTTAGGAAACGCCTGAAAACCATCTATCCTGATCTAATTCTATCACGTACTATACCAGAGGCCTAGATTTTACGTAAAACTCATACTGTTTATGTAAAATCGTTACATTATCACATATTTTTCTTTTTCTCTATTATAGCCATTTTCTTCTTTTTACATGCATTCTTTTCCATAATTTTTCATACCAATAATCATAAAATCATACAATAGTCCCAAACAATTAAATTGCGGAACGTAAAGGGATCGGGATTTATACCGAATTGCAGTCCAGTCTCGACGGCATAAACCCTAATTCTTTGTTCTTTATCTTTGAAGTCCCGTCTTGCAAATCTGACTCCGCGGATGCGTCCGGAATGTCGAAAATAGGCTAACTGGCCAAACTTCCGTTTTCGGTCAACGGTCGCCGTTGACCGGCGTTGACCAGCCGTTGACCGCGGCGACGGCGGCGACGGTGGCAAATGGGTAGTCCATCTTGAAGATCTCGACGAGAGGAATCCATTGGTGGCTTCAATTTCACCATTCGAAACTCCTATGACCAGAAATCGACCCTCGAAAACCGACGGTGGCGGCGGCGGTGGATCTCCATTTTTCGGCGATCGTTGCCCAAAATTGATTTGGGGCTTTTGATCCACGTGTTGTTCTGAGCATTTTGATACCAACCTTGCAACTCAACTCCGCCAGAATCGTTGGATTCCACGGCGGCTATGGCGACGGCGACGGGCGGAGTTGGGTGGCGCGATCCGGTGGTCGTTGGGCTGAAACTCCACCTGGGTTTTGTAGTACTCTTCACCACGAACATTTTGGGACCGGTTTCGTGGCAAATGGTGGCCGGACGGTGGAGAAATCTCACCGGGAAGATTTCGGCTCCAACGACCTTCAAGCGGCGCGTGTGGCTTGCTCCGGCGGCTACTCCGTCGCGTCGGCCAACCATCGGACTCAACTCGGTGAGAGCTTTCCAACGGTGCCGGCGGTGTCAAAAATAGACACCGTTTCCGGTGGTCGGTTACTATTCATCAATGGGGGTAGAGAGAGAAAGAGAAGTGATGAGAGAGTGAGAGCATGTGGACAATTGAGGACATTTCACTTTTTTCGTTCTTTATATACTTTTTTGCCCAAAATTTCAACATGGGCTATCCTGACTAATTTGGGCATCCTGAATCCAAATATATCAGTTTTATTTTCATCTGAGGTCATTTTGACCAATTTCCAATACTGTGAATTTTCGGTCAAAAATGACCCTTGTGCTCAATTATCAAATTTGAGCGTGCTGATAGGCTATCCTGACTAATTTGGGTGTGCTGAACCCAAATTTATCAGTTTTATGTCAAGATAATATCATCTTGACCTACTTCTTGATACTGTGAGTGGCACTCACGTGCACACACATAATATCACTATTACTCATTTTTCATCCTTTAACATTGTTAGAACATTTTATTTTAGTTCTAAACAATATTAAATCACTAAATTTTACATTTTAACGCTTAAATTCAATGTGTAATTATTTTCTGAGAAATATGAATTTTCCCGGTAATTACATTTAGGTTATTGCAAGTTTCTTAATATATGTCATTTTCTAAGATTTTACAAGTGGATGGATATCGTTCATGTTTATACTTTTTTTTTTTTTAATTTTTGTCATTTATCTAGTTTGTCTGTTTTTTATTTTTTCTTTTCTGCCTATTGAAATTGTTTTCGCTTTTATTGAATGTTGTTCTTTTGCCTTTTTTCGATGTGTAGTCCTCCTAACTTCCTTTATGTTCATTAGCATAGATAAATTAGCTTATACGATCAGAACTGAGAATGCTTAAAAAATATATATTATTATAATTCATCAACACAAGACAGCAATACAATCCTTTGATAAAAGTGTCCTCAGGAAAACAAGAAGCATACAAGCTCCATTCTTTCACTTGTTGCATCCTATGGGCGAGAAACCTACTTTCACACAAGCTATAAACACAACTCGATCCCACACAATCAGACACAAAAAAAAAAAAAAAAAAGGAGAATTCAACAAGATCGTTATTGCATTCACCTATATAATACGGCAAAAGCATACTCAAGAAACAAAGTTGTAGACAGCATAATAAACCATCCTCAAGTCTTCAAGTCTTCAATATCCTACGGGCGAGAAAGAGCAATATAATTAACCATGAAGGAGAGTTAGAAACATGAGTTAAACCAACAATTTAAGAAGCTAAAAATAAAGAACAACTTCATGGCTCAGCGGAAACATAAGTGAAAAATATTATTGGATGCCAGAATCCAACTCAAAATAGATAACATTAAAGAGCTTTTTTAAGAGTTGTAAAGTTTGCCAAACAACCTAAAATATAGCTTTATTTTCTTTATTTATTTTACATTCTCAAACAAGCCGGCAGTTATTAATATCAGGGGGGTAAAAAAAAAAAAAAAAGAGCTTGAAGTAGCTATTGCATGAAAACTACATATTAAAATTAACAAGAAAAAGAAAATATGACAGTGCTAGAGAAACATTTCTATATATTGGTATGGCTTACTTCAGTTACACCTTCACACAAATCTCGTAAAACAGGGGAATGCAAATCTTATTTTCGAACATCAGACTAATTAAGGGAAAAAGATAAAACACAAAAAAAATAAAAAATAAAAAAGCACAAAAGCAACAACAACAAAAGACAAAGACGGAGTAATTTGACTTACCAGGCACACTTGAATCACAATCGGTTGCTTGTCACTGCCATTGCTGGTTAAATAGCCGTCCACTGAAACCACTTCCTTGACACAGCTAATGGAAAGATGTTGATAATGATGTCATCAACACGTTCGTAGTACTTTGCCCTCTATCTGTGAGAAAACACGAGTGGCCAAATGACAATTGTAAACCCAGTTAAGAGGCCAATTTCAGCACTCAACAGGTTCCAATTGATCTCTCTCCCAGTATCTACCTGGTTGTCTTTCGTTTTTTGTTAGAACAGTTCTCTGTCAAAGGGCACCCATGTAGTCCTTCGTTTCCTAGGTAGGAATCTGCCGAGAATGTTTGAAGCTGAGTGCCCGTTGGGATCATTCCAACTAGATGGTTGTATGAGAGGTTCAGAAATTCGAGGAATGTGAGGCTCTGGAGTTGCGTTGGAATTCTTCCACCGAGGTTGTTCCACGAGAGGTCCAAGGATTCCAATTGTCGCATGTTCCCTATAGAAGAAGGAATTTGGCCTGCAAGAGCATTGTGGGACAAGTTGAGGATGTAAAGTGCGTGGATTTGTCCGAATTCTTCTGGTATTGGTCCATGGAAATTGTTGCTTGAAAGGTCAATGTAAGTGAAGATAGCTAGGATCTTCGACAGCTCAATGTCAAACCCTTTGTAGGTCACTGTCACCGTGTACACATATTGTACATTTGCAGTAGTTCCTCCATTATATAAGCTTAGAACCTCTGAATGGGCGTCATCTTCATTCGCCATCATTCCCTGCAATTTTGTTAACCATCGTCTTGGGAGCTCTCCACTAAAATTATTTTGCGCCAAATCAAATATTTGAAGCATAGGCCAGCTTCCATTAGCATTTAGACACTCAATACAACCGTATAACTTGTTGGATCGGAGAATAAGGACATGCAAACTAGACAAGCTCTTCAACAAGCAGGGGAATTCGCCAATCAGTACATTATGCCCGAGGTCCAAAACCTCCAACTCAAAGCAATTGGCTAGTGATTTTGGAATCTCCCCTTCAATGAAATTTCCATTGAGATCTAGTGCCTTTAACTTACAACCCCTTGGGAACACATCGGGAATTAGGCCTTTAAAGTTGTTTTTACACAAATTCAGCATTCCACGTGAATCACTAGTTTCCAGTAAACACGTTGGTATTATGCCACTTAAATTGTTGTGGGACAAATCAAGACTTAAAAGGTGTTTGGCAGCACAAATGTGTTCAGATATTTCTCCCGTAAGACTATTGTTTGAGAAGGAAAAAAAAAATAATCAAAGAAAGTTTATGAAAATTGTCATATGGAAGAGAAGTAAATTTGTTGCTAGACAAATCTTTGTATTGAATAGATATCGGAAGAACGGGGATGTGTCCTTGTAGCTGGTTAAAGTGTAGGTCGAGGTTTTCAAGGGAGTCAGGAAAAAAGAAAGGCTCTTGGAAGCGCACAAGTTTATTATACGAAATATTCAAACGTGTAAGAGACCCTTTCCAAACTTCCCCAATCCAATTAGGTATCTCTCCTGAAATTTGGTTACGGGAAAGATTCAAAATTTTTAAAGATGATAGGTTCTTTAAATTAGGAAACAATTTGAAGTCGTTATAAGACAAATCTAGGCTCTTGAGATGTTGAAGATTGAAAAGAATTCTTGAATTATCAAGCCTACCGTGGATTCCTTCACCACTTAAGTCGAGATGGGTGACACGGCCCTCTTCGCAGGCTACACCTTTCCAGGAGCAGCAGTCAAAACTTTCGTTCCAATTCACGAGCTCCGTTGATGCATCCAAGGAGAAATGTAGGCTGTCCTTCAATTGGAGCAACAAAGAATGCTGGGAGCCAAGACATTTACGAGAAACCATGAGTGTACAAAGGCCTAGTAGGATCGAGAAAATGAAGGGCAATGAAAAAAGTGGAATGGTGTTCCTCATTGTGGGATTTACCAGAGGGAGAAACCAAGTTAGCTAATTCAAGTGCCAAAACCAGTAAATACCAAGCCATATTTATATAAACATGAGATTGAGTGTGTCATTCATAAGTCTTGCCATGCCGTGACTGATGGTATCAAAATCGTTGATCCGTCAAAGGTTAGTAGTGTTCTTTTTATAAAAAATGAAAATTTCGAGTAGATGTAGAGGAACCACCAGTGTAATATATATAAAGTTACTTTGCCTTTTCTTTTAAGGACTATATGCTTTCACTGTGACAAATAGCATAAAAATATATAGTAGAGTTAATTAGTGCAATTGTTGTTTGAACTTTAAGAGCGAGGACTTATCTTTTAAATTGAGGCTCTCTGTTTCATTACTTTTTCTTAAAAATAAAAATAAAAAAATAAAAAAAAGGTCATTTCTTTTGAGCTTTTTTATTTCAAAATCGTGCTCTATTTTTTTTTCTTTTGATTAGTTTACACGATTGAAAATAAAAATTGAGGGATTTTTCTACTAGATGGGGCAGTCTCTTAAATACGATTTTATTCTACACAATTTGTAACAATCAATTGATTTATTTGTAACTTTATATATAAGTATATGTAATATAATACTATTTCTTACTAAAATATTATATTACACATAATTTTACATAAAATTACAATTAAATTAACTAGTTTTCACAAGTTGTTAAGAATAAATTACAGGCAAGCGACCGTCGCATCGGAGAGACGGCAAACTAACCAATTGTAGTTATGATTCTTAAAAGATGAAGCAAAAAATTATGTTATTATAGCTAAATTATGCTTGTAGAATTATGAATATTTTTTCTTTTTTATTTATCATTTCTAGTCCAGTTTACATGTTTGACAATAGTTAATGATGGTTCTTAGAAGATACAACAAATCAAAAGAGATCCGCAATTCTGGCAAATATCAAGTTTTTTTTTATTTTTTATTTTTTGCTGAAGTTGCTAAAGACCAAGTTACCTTATTGCTTTATAGCTTTATTTCTTTTATTATTATTATTATTATTATTATTTATTTTCAATCCAGTTCACAAGTTTGAGTACTGTATTTTGTCATGGTTTGTGGAATGTAACGCAATAGAGATTTTCCAAGCAAAGAAAGTTTTCTTTGAAGACCCACCCTTCTGTGCGGGTTCACTTTTTTGATGCCGCAAATTAGACAAAGTGTGAAACGATTGTTTGTGAACGAGACCATAATTAAATTTAGACAAATCATGACTCTGTATATTCAGTTAAATGTGACTAAGGTTAACACTGTTTTTTTATGCGTTTTGGCTAACCCAACTTTCGGGTTGGGTGCAACCCGAAAGCTGGGTTGGCTGTATATGCTTTCAAATTTGAATGAAGAGTGACAATTTATTTCATAAAGGGTGAATTGATAGATCTGCATGGAAATGAAATGAATGTTATAATTTTTTTTTATAATAAAATTGGCACAACACTAAATTGAACTAATGGCATAGCTTATGTTTTAATACATGAGATGTGGCTGCTCTAAAATTTGTAGCATCAAAAAAAGACATATATGTATATATGTAATATACATACATATATATATATATATTCACAAGCTCCATATGATTTTATCTCCATATGTGGTCCATGTTAACAACTAGCTACATAGAGACTCAATGGATCATCCAAGAAATAAATAGATTATAGAAAGAGAAGCCAAATGAGTCACGCACTTATATATATAACATTCATCCGCCACCACATTATGGGATCATAAAGCAAAGATTTCCACCACCTTTAGTTTTAATGTTTGCATTTAGATTACAAAACAACCAAGATGAAGAGGTAGACCTCCTTTTTACCTCCAGTCAACTATGCCAATTATATTGGTCGCTCACCCGCAAATTCGTTGATCCCTCATTAATTAATTATATTGACTAACGTCTAAATTGGTATAATGATGATGATGATGCCAAATCATGTTGTCGTTGAGGTTTTTAATTTCTCTTGGGTCGTGTAGTTTTTTTCCTCTGACTGATTTTTCCCTTCAAGTTTTTTCGGGCAAGGGGGGCATTGGACTTGTCAGGATATTTCCCATATGACTGTAGTGGTAGTATATTGGCCGTTTCTGTGTATTTTTCTCTCCACATTAGAGTGGTTTTGTTTCTTGTCAAACTTCATTTTATTTTTTCTTCTTATTATTAATTTTATGTGAAAATGCTAAATTGGTTTCGACTTGAATGTCTTGGTGCATCTGCTATCTTTATTGGAAAAAATAAATGTTTAATATTGTCATTGTATAAGACATATTTGGGATCTTTAATCTTTTTGCTTCTCTTTGTGACTCAAAAGATGAAGGGAGAGTTCTTTCAACAAAAGAGAGTTAAAAAAAATCTCTATTTCATTGCTTTCTTTCCATTTTTTATTTTTCACTTACCGTCGAAATTATAAATTTAATAGAACTGAATGGTGGTTCTTAGAAGATAAAAGCCAAATTCATTAGTAATTCTTGCTACGACCAACTTACTTTATTAATGCTTTAAGGTTAAAAGAGCAGGAAAGTTGCATCCAACAACAAGAAATTTACAAAGTAGCTTTTTTATTTTATTTTTAATTAATGCTTTGTGAAACTTTTTATGATTCCATGCCCAACCTTCATTCTCTAAGTTCATTTTTTGAAACCGAAAATTAGCTGAAGTTTAAAATGATTCTTTGTGAAGGAGAAACTTAATAGCTAGCAATCAATTTTAGCCCTGAGATTCAACACGCTTTGATTGATCGATGATTGTCGGTGGTGGAATCCTACAATTTTTTATAATATAGTCAGGTCTATCTTTGTTCTAAAAATTTCCTTTTTTTTACTCCCTTGATGACGTTGTTATGCATCTTATTTTCTACAAAATGCACATAGAGTGCCATTAGATAAATGGGACATTGTGGATTAAAATGTTTTTGTTGAAAGCATCAAAAGCGAAGGCTCCTAGAACTTTTCATAGTTCATTAAAAAAAAAAAAAGATGTAACAACCGGGAAAATTCACATTTTTCGGAGAATAAATACACGATGAATTTAAGCATCAAAATGTGAAATTAAGTGATTTAATATTGTTTAGAACTAAAATAAAATGTTCTAACAATGTTAAATGATGAAAAATGAGTAATAGTGATATTATGTGTGTGCACGTGTGTGCCACTCACAGTATCAGGAAGTAGGTCAAGATGATATTATCTTGACATAAAACTGATAAATCTGGGTTCAGCACACCCAAATTAGTCAGGATAGCCTATCAGCACGCTCAAATTTGATAATTGAGCATAAGGGTAATTTTTGACCAAAAATTCGCAGTATCGGAAACTGGTCGAAACGACATCAGAGGAAAATAAAACTGATATATTTGGATTCAGGACGCCGAAATTAGTCAGGATAGCCCATGTTGGAATTTTGGGTGAAAAAGTATATAAAGAGAGGGGAAAAAGTGGAATTTCCTCATTTGCCCATGAACTCTCTCTCTCTACATTTCTCTCTCTCTCTCTACCCGAAAGTGTACAGTAACCGACCATCGGAAACGGTGTCCGTTTTCGACACCGCCGGCACCGTTGGAAAGCTCTCGCCGAGCTGAGTTCAACGGTGTGCCGAGTCGACGGAACCGACGCCGAAGGAGCCCGCACGTGCCGCCCGAAGCCGTCGGTCACGGAAATTTCGATCGCCGATATCTTCGTCGTTCGACGTCCGATCAAGCTGAAACCGGTCCCAAAAGACTCGTGGTGAAGAGTACTACAAAACCCATGTGGTGGATCGCCTCAACACCGGCGGAATCGCGCCGCCCGAAGTCGCGACGTCGCCGCCGTGGAGCCGCCGTCGAAACCGCCGTTTCCGGCGATGTTGAGCTGCACCACCGATACAGAAATGGTCGCCGTCAAGAGGGGAGCAAAAGCCCTCAATCAATTTCGGGGAAAAAGTCCGGCACGGCGGAGCTCCACCGTCGCCGCCGTGGCCGTGACTTTCGGGGGGATTTTTCAGCGATTGGGGCCTCTAAATGTGAAATTGAGGCTACCAATGAATTCCTCTCGTCGAGATCTTCAAAATGGACTATCCACTTGCCACCGTCGCCGCCGGTCAACGCCGGTCAACGGCGACTGTTGACCGAAAATGCAAGTTTGGCCCGTTAGCCTATTTTCGACGTTCCGGACGCATCCGTCGGGTCGGATTTGCAAGACGGGACCTCAAATATGAAGAACGAGGAATTAGGGTTTATGCCGTCGAGACCGGACTGTAATTCGGTATAAATCCTGACCCTTTTACGTTCCGCAATTTAATTGTTTGGGACTGTTATATGATTTTATGATTTTTGATATGAAAAATGTGGAAAAGAATGTATGTAAAAAGAAGAAAATGGCTGAAATGGAGAAAAAGAAAAATATGTGATAATGTAATGATTTTACGTAAACGGTATGAGTTTTACGTAAAATCTAGGCCTCTGGTATAGTACGTGATAGAATTAGATCAGGATAGATGGTTTTCAGGCGTTTCCTAAACGCTGGAACCTCAAAAATTAAGGGGAAACTCTGCCGAAATTTCTAAAAACGACACCAGGAGTAATATGGGAAACGAGGGGTAAAAAATATGATCGGGAAGGGAATCCGAGCCCCTTCGAGGAATTAGGGCAAGGAAAAAGGAATGGACAAGTTACAATTAGTAAACCGACCCTTCGAAACCCTAAAACGCAAGAAAAACATGAAACCGATTCTTAGGTCGGAATAGTACTTCCCGAGGGCTGGGAATGTGAAAATTGGTAAAATGATAAGAATTGATCCGGAAAAGGTCTGCTAAGATTTAAAAAGTTAATTAGATGATTTTGGGTTTAGAAAATCCAGCCTAAGTATAAAAATGAAAATGTTATGATTAAACGACCCATTAGGAGCAAAATGGTCATTTTGTCCAAAGATTCTCAAATTATGGGAAAAGAGCCCTAATGACCCCGGAATAGTTTAATGAAGTTTGTAAAAGTCAAAATTGAGGTTTAAGTTATGAAAAATCACGTCAATGGCAAAATTGTAATTTTGTCAAAAGTTAGGGGTAAAATCGTAATTTTTCAATAAGTTGGGGAAAAATTCAAAAATGGCCATTAAGGTTTAGAAAGCTGTCCTAAGACTATAATTAAGGATTATAAGATCAGAATTAAGTTTTTTAATAAAATAAAAGCTATAGATGAAAATGTGATTAACGGACAAAATTTGTCTGTAGGAACCCAATCCAGAAGCGACAAAGGACGTCGATGGATCCCAAGAAGAGGATAAGCACGCTATGAGTAAGTTCAGACATTTACCCGTCTGCAACTATGAACAAGCTTATAGTATTATATGTTTTGTGTGTATATGTCATGATGTGATTTATGATGATACTATAGTAAATGCTATAGCAATGCTATGATGATGTTAAAAGATATGTTTTAATAATTAATTTATAAAAATATATATATATATAAATATATTTATATATTGAATTTACGAAGGAAAGGTATTATAAAAGCTTTATGAGAGTAACGATGTGATAAAGAGGGAAAAAGGAATGAAAAGAGTAAGAATGAGAATATTATGATAGAATGCATAGGAAAGAGATGAGATATGAAAGGAAAGAATAGGTGTTTATGAAAAGTTTTATGGAAATTAAGTTATGATTGATAGAGCAATTATGATCAGTGAGGAAAAGAATTTAGAAAGGGATGTTTTATGAGGACGAAAGAATAGATGTTTTATGAAAAATGATATGAAAGCAAAGAGTTAGACAAGAAAGAAAAACAATGGTAGGTTATAATGAAAGGTATGATGAAAGGATTAGAACATAACGATAAGATGTAATTGATGGAATAGAACGATAGGCTATGATCGATAGGCTATGATTGATGGCATGATGCAAATGATAAGACGAACAAAGAATAATTGTCTACACATAACAAAACATGTTTTTTGTTTGTTATGATGTGATGTGATGTTATATAAGTAATATGTGCTATATGTGCTATGTTTTTGAAAGAAAAAGATGTTCAACGAAAAATCAATATAAGAAAAATAAAAGCCTACAAGATAATAAAACTGAAAACTTAAGTTGTTGGCGTACCGGTCTCCCTACAAGGTCGAGACTTCCATTCTGTATCCTCCGCGTAGATGTGGCGCTACCCCTAAGGTGGTAGATTATAGGTTGGACCAGCCCCGAAGGTGAGGTTTTATGTGACTGTGAGGTAGGTTGGTGGGTAGCTCCCCCTCCTCCCACTGTCCGCGCGCAACTAGGTACGTCCAACAACGGGCCCAACCAAAGGAAAGTGGAAAGAAAATAAACGAAAGAAGAGTGAAAAGAAAAGAAAAGAAAAGAAAGGAAAAGAGAAGAAAAGAAAAGAAAGGAAAAGAGCGTGAAAAGAAAAGAAAGGAAAAGAGCGTAAAAAGAAAAGAAAAGAGAGTGCGTGAAAAGAAAAGAAAAGAAAAGAGAGTGCGTGAGAAAAAAAAACAAGGAAAAAGAGAGTGGAAAGAAAAGAAAAGAAAAAAAAATGATACGAAAAGAAAAGAAAAGAAACGAACGATATGAAAGAACAACACAATGAAATCAATGAAAAATAATAAAACGAAGTTAAAAGAACATGATAGAATTATATATGTGATGTGATGTGTTTGATGTTATATGTATGGAATGACACGTTTTTACGTGATGTTGTGCTAGTGTATATGTTATTAGCTTTAAGATATGAAATGTTAAGAGACGATGATAAAGCGATAGAAAGTTATAAAGGTTTAGAACAGAAAGTTAAGAAATGATAGGAATGAAAAGCAAAGAAATGAAAAGATTGGATTAGAATGATAAGAGATGATCGATAGAATGATAAGAACGATGAACGAAGAGATAAACGAGCATGATGAAGCTCATATTTTATGTTATGTTTTGAGGATATGTATAAATGATGTATATGATGTGTATATACGTGATGTCACCTATTCTAGTAATAATATATGTTACTAGTATTTATAAGTTAATGAATGTATGTTTGAACTTACTGAGCATCTAGCTCATTAGTTGTTTATATGTTGCAGGTAAGCAACGTGTTTATTTAAAGTAATATGATGGACAACGGACGGATCTGCACGTGCCAAGGGACTGGGCGAGGGTATGGTACTACCATGAGTCTTTCGTTGAGCGTTCAAAAAGGAAGATGAAAGAAAGAAAGTTATGATATATGTGTTATAAGAGTGTGATAGAGATAGGTATAGTATGTAAGTTAAAAGAAAAAAAAAAATTTTTGCTATAGAAATTGCTTCCGCTATAAGATGAGAACGTTAAGAATGGAAAGTTAAGTTAAGTAAGAGGATGACGACCCACGAGGTTGCCAGCCATCGTGGTCGGGGTCAGAGCTCGACTGGTTGGTATGGTAACGTACGTGGGGGGTCGCCACAAAAGAATAGCAATTTTCTTAGAATTTATAAGTACTTCCGAAATTGTCTTCTAGACCTCTAGTCACTAGTCTTCTACAAAGCATTTTATTTGTAATATCCGTAATGATCATGAGATATAATTACTATATAACACATAATTAAGTTCATGAATACCATGTGATTACCAATTTGGATGGATTAAACGAAATAAAGAAACATTTAATTTCCATCAATACAATGAAAGGGATAAACGAGATGAATTTGGTTCACCATGTTTACCCTCGAGTAAGATATACATGTATACATTGAGTAATATATGATTTTATGTGTGTGCATGTGTGTGCATCACACACAGTGTTAAGCAACTGGTCAAGATGACCTTTTCTTGATATAAAACTGATATATTTAGAACTAGTATGCTCAAATTAGTCAATTAAGCACAAAAAATAGCTTTTGACTAAGAACATGCAGTGTGAAAAAATTGGTCAAGATGACCTTCTTTTGATATGAAACTGATATATTTAAAATCAATATGCTCAAATTAGTCAATTGAGCACAAAAAGTAACTTTTGACTAAGAAACATATAGTGTCAAGAAATTAGTCAAGATGGCCTTTTCTTGACATAAAACTGATATATTTAGAATCAGTATGTGCAAATTAGTCAATAAGTACAAAAAGTAACTTTTGGCCAGAAAACATGTAGTATCGGAAAACTAATCGAAATGACCTCGAATGAATGTAAAACTAATATATTTGGGTTCAACACGCCTAAATTAGCCATTATCTCACATGTTAAAATTTTCACACATAATAAGTATATTATTCATATACGGTGTCAACACAATATATTAGCACAATCACATAACCGGAAAAAGGAAGTAGATAGATGTAGAGGGGGGCCTATTTAGGTAGTAAATGAAGCCTATAATAATTTTGAATACAGTTAGAATATTTACACCATAGTTACAATACACGGATCCAAAATTAAAAAAAATAAAAAAATAATAATAATATTAATACTAATAGTAGTAAAATATTGACTTTTGGAAGCAGCTTGACAGCCCAAACTTGATCTCCACGTCCCCCCTCCATCTTCTTCTTCACCACCATCTACATTTAACTTTCTCTTTCTCTCTTCCTCGCAACCAAACTTTTTAATGCTTCCAACCACCAAAACGGAGTCCATTTTCGACAGCTACTGGCTCGTTGGAAAGCTCTCGACGAGCTGAGTCCAACAACATACCAAGTCGACGGTAACTCCACTGGAGAAAGCCGCACGCACCGGACGAAGTCATTGGAATACTCATTTCTTTCCGACGCCATAACTTTGTCGTCCAACCTTCGATTGAGATAATTCCAGTTCCTATAGCTTTGTAGTGATGAGGAGAACAAAATATATGCCTCATTTCGCCTCAGCAGTCACCGGATCGTGCTACCCAAGGCCTTGCTTTAAGAAGAACAAAAAAATAAATGTTTAAAGTTGTCATTGTATAAGACATCTTTGGGGTTTTTAATGTTTTTGCTTCTCTTTATGGCTCAAAAGATAAAGAGAGTTCTATCCAACAAAAGAGAGTTAAAAAGAATCTTTATTTCATTTCTTTGTTTTTATTTTTTATTTTTCACTTATTGCGAAAATTACAAGTTTGACGATACTGAATGATGGTTCTTAGAAAATAAAAGCCGAATTCATTACTAATTCTTGCAATACTTTATTAATGCTTTAAAGTTAAAACAGCAAGAAAGTTGTATCCAACAACAAGAAATTTACAAAGTAGCCTTTTTATTTTATTTTTAATTAATGCTTTGTGAAACTTTTATGATTTTATGCACAACCTTCACTCTCTGATTTCATTTTTTGAAACCGAAAATTAGCTCAAGTTTGAAATGATTCTTTGTCAAGGAGAAACTTAGTGCCTGTTTGGTTTTGTTTCCAAAACTGATTTCACGATTTCTTAGGAAATCGATTTCAAAATCGGTATGAAATTGTATTTGGTTTGTATTGTTTTTGAAAACAGATTTCAAAACGAATCCAAAATCTCTTTCACTCCCAACGTAAAATTGAAAACAACTAAAAATCGTTTTCTCTGATTTCATTTTTCTCATTTCACCCATTTAATTATTATGATTAATTAAGATTTAATTGATATAGTAATTACTTAAATATTATGGTTATTAATTTTTAATTTATTTTTCAATTAAAAATTTTATTAATTTTTAATTTTTGGTATTTATAATAAATTTTTTTTAAATCAAACATAAATATGTTTTTATAGAATACTTATAAAATGATTGGTTTTCAAAATTATAAACAAACACAGTTTCACTTTTTTGTTTCTCAAAACATACACTCAGAAAATAAAACCAAACACAATTTCAAAAACGTTCTCAAAATTATTTTCAAAACGATCTCAAATTCAGAGAATTTGAAAACATAACAGATTTCAAAAACAATACCAAACGCTACCTTAATAGCTAGCAATAAATTTTAGCCCTGAGATTCAACACGCTTTGATTGATCGATGATTGTCGGTGGTGGAATCTTACAATTTTATATAATATAGTCAAGTCTATCTTTGTTCTAAAAATTTCCTTGTTTTCTTACTCCCTTGATGGCGTTGTTATGCATCTTATTTTCTACAAAATGCATAGTGCCTTTAGATAAATGAGACATTGTGGATTAAAATGCATTTGTTTAAAGCATCAAAGCAAAGGCTCTTAGAACTTTTCATTGTTCATTAAAAAAAAAAAAAAGCAATTTTCTTAGAACGTTATAATTACTTCCAAACTTGTCTTCTAGACTTCTAGTCACTAGTCTTCTACAAAGCATTTTATTATTATTCAGCTATGGCATAAACTATAGAAAGAACCTACCTAGTGAAGCTAAGAATGTGTCACTAGATTCAAGAGACCATTCTATCATTAGAATTCAAATCCTGTCTCAGTGGATAAACTATAAATAAAATCTAAAGTAAGTGAACTTAAGAAAGATCAAAGAACACGGTGTTGACTATGGATAGCACTTATAAAAAATTGAGAACTTTAAAAGTCACCGGAATGATCAACGCTTGAGGTAAAGATGGTGGAAATTGAGTGACAAAGGAAAATTAAATAAAGGAGAGTTAAAAAGAATCTCTATTTCACTATTTTATTTCTGTTTTTTATTTTTCATTAATTGTCCAATTTACAAGCTTGATGGTACTGAATGATGGTTCCTAAAAGATAAAAGTCAAATAATTCATTAGTAATTCTTGCAACGAAGAAGTTACTCTATTAATCTTTAAATTTAGAAGAGCTGGAAAGTTGTATCCAACAACAAGAACGTTACAAAGTAGCTTTGATATATTTTGTAAAAGCTTTTTATAGAGTGTGAAATTTTTTATGATTCCTTCGCCAAACCTTCATTTTCTTCGTTTTTAAAAACCGAAAATTAGCTCAAGTGTGAAATGATTTTTTGTCGCGGAGAAAGCTTTATAGTAATTGCTTTTTACCCGAAGGTTCAATATAGTTTGATTAATCGACAATTGTTGGTGGTGGGTTCAAGAGACCATTCTGTCGTAGGTATTCAAACCTTTTCGCCGAGTATAAATAATAAATAAATCAAAAGTAAGTGAAGTTTTGACAAATTATTTTATTTGTGGTCACTCCTCTTCTCAAGGTTCTTGTTGCTTCGATACCAATGTCGTTTTTACTATTTTATTGTTTATCTGTACTATTCTCGCTTTTATATTTCTGTTGTTTCCCTAAATTTTGCCGTTCAAATTCACTTTGTTTTTAGTTGTTGTTGTTTTGGATTTTTGTCGTTTTAATCTATGTCTTCTTTTACTTTTTTCGCTTTTATGTATATTGTATTTGTACATATCAGTCATTTCTTGTATTGTTGTCGTTCATGTAATATTTATCGCCATTTGTTTATTGTAATTAATAAATTCTGTATAATCTCTTGTCATTTTCTAATTGGTGTTCTTTTTGGTCAATATTGTTTCTCAATTCTTGTCGTCTATATTATCAACTTTCTTAAAAATCAGACATATAATATGTTATTTAGTAGCCGTAATTAAGAGTATATATGATGATCAAAACAAAACTTATAATTTTCTCTAGCATTTATAAAGAATTAGGAAGATGTAATTAGCTAATAAACTAAATTGAAACAATGATGATCCAGAAATAGTTAAATTAAGTACAAAGTAAGTGAGCTTTCTCGTTCAATGTCAAATGCTGCGTGACAAATGTATTGTCGTTTTCAAGGTTGTTCCCGTTTTACTTATTTTGTTGTCATTTTTTTTCATAGTTCATGTCGTATATGATACATACGTACGCATTTATTGTGTCTGCGCCTCTGTCGTTTTCCAAAGTTACGTTGTTTGGTCGTGATCTTGTCCCTTTTCCAGGTCAATGTCGTTTTAGTGTGTTGTGGTCGTTTATCTGTATTTTCCTAACTTAATCTTGACATTTATGTAGATTGTTGAAGTTTTTTATTGTCGTCTATATTACGGTAGAATATTGGATGTCCTTTTTTGAGGTTCTTGTCGTTTTATGTTGATTCTCATTTTATTGATTACAGAAGGTAAAAGGAGATACGACGATCACATTATGAAAATGGAAGAAATAGAATTTCTTCAGATTAGGAAATTCAAATTTCTCCAAAAAAAAAAAAACAAAAAACAAAGCAATCAGGTAGAAAAAATAATTTTTCTACAACTGTAAAATTGTAGGATATGTTTCCTTTTTTTTTTTTTTTTTGTTAATAACTCACGGGTGGAGATTCAAACTTTACAGAGTTTTTAATAGAGTGAGTATAAATTAAACTATAAGCTATTTTTGTAACTACAAAATTATAACAAATTGGTTGTCTAAAAAAGGAATAAATTAAAACTATAAGTATAGAAAAAATATTATGAGCTCGAAATGATCAGCTACAACAATATAATTTGATTCAAATAATCCATGGATGGAAATAGTCTCTACCCAATTCCTAAATTAACAAACAAAAAACCCATGTGTGACTATTTTTTGACAGATAATCTTAGCTCCAAACATAATGTAGGAAAATAAGCATTTCTACATCCATCTCTTTTTCATTAAGGTATGTTAGAAAGTGCAGAAAATTCTGCTTTATGACTCAAAAAGAATGTGGTTTAAGACTTTGAATGAATTTCGAGGAAGAGTTCCAGATAACGAGTAGCAAAACCGAAGGAGAGTCGATGCGACTGCAAGTTGAACCACAGAGCAAGGACTTTTGTTTAAAAAATCTAGTCTTTTTCAATTCAACTTTTATACTATTTTTCTCTCTTTTATTTGTTATTTTCCAGTCCAATTTGCAAGTACGTTTGGAAATCAGCAAAAAAATTATCGATGATTTTGCGGTGGAAACCAACACGGTTTATGTCATCGTGCTTATTCGGGGCACGAAGGAACCTTAAGGCGAAGATTTTTGTTAAGGAAAAACGAAACGTTCATTACTCCCCATAGAGTAACAACTAATTATATACGTATATATAGTACATTGATTTGACATCAACACATATTAGTTACACATTGTCTACGTTCCAATATGCTATTCTAATATATAGGCAGAAGACATAAAACAGAAGCCAAAACAACAGACTTGAACATAACAGAGGACGGTATGCGACCATTGTCACTGCGGATGAAGAGCGCTTGGTAAATTGGAAAATTAACCGAAACTATAATCCCACATAGAACAATCTGCAAAATCAGTTGTTCTAGAACCTTGAAATCCATGAGAATCTTCTTAATTCCACCAACTAAAGTGAACAAGTTAAGCATTGCCAGTGTCGTCAACATGGTGAACATTAAACTTGAGCTTCCGAACTCCATGATCTCCTGCTCATACCTCTTTGCGGCATCTTCATTGACAACTTTATCGGTGAGAGTGAATGTAGTCTCGGATAAGCCGAATTTCCCCTTGAAGATGTCTAGGAGAGCAATGAAATACGATGTGGTCCTTCGAATCAACCACATTCGTTGTAAGTTCCACCAACCTTTTAGGGTACTCCCGCAATTCATGGCTTCCAATACGCTGAAAACATTCTTGGCCACGAAAACGTACACAAAGGGCAGGAACCATGGACTTGACACCTGAAATCCACAATTATGAAGTTGTCAAACTGCCGTGACAAAAATGTGGCTTAGGGAGACTGAAAAAAAAAAAAAGCTTACAAGAGTAAAATATCTGTCTTCTATACAACTAAATTTGTTAACTCTGCATCAAGCTTATAGCACTGATATTGAAACTATATTTTTCAATTTTCTTTATTTCTTAATCAAGGAATTGGATTCCCTTTGTTCATGCCAGTACAGTTAATATGCACTGTTGTAACACGTATTAAGGAATTGTATATGCACTTGCAAGTGATGCGAGTCAGCGTTTGGGCTGCTCAATATTGTTGTAGGTCCACGGCAGTGCTCACCTTCCAGATCTTGCACTCGCTCTACTTAAGAATGCATTTAGTATACATTACCAATCTAAAAAGAGATCATCAATATGAATGAAGTTTTAGGATTTAGTTGCCAATGAATATCCTACATACTAGTAGATTTGGGATTATAATCAAATTAGTGATTTAGAATTTACCAATTCTAACAGAGTCAATCTAGTGGGAATACATTACAGATTTTCTCTAGGAATGAGCTGACCTCTTGAAAGATTAACGCTATCGGATTTAGCTCTTATCATAATATTGTAACACATATGTAGCAAGAAAGAAAGATTTGGATAGAGAGATACCTCTGGGAACAAAGAAATTCCCTTGAGCAAGAAAAGAGAAGGAACAATCACATAATACAAAGTTGGCAATGAAAATGGAGCCCACAGAAGATATATAGAGCACCCCATCTGGCCACCTAATTTGATCCTTCCATGCCCACATATGAAGGGACAATACTTGGATAAGAATATCTGAGACATGCCTTCAGACCATCTTTTGTGCTGGACAAGACTAACTTCTAACGTCGTTGGGGCAAGTCCCAAAAAGGCTCTTCTCTCTGGACTGTAGTACACCGATTTCCAACCCCGGCATTGGATTGCCAATCCAGTAACAATGTCTTCAACAGGACAACCATACATTAACCCCATCTGCACATGTTCAAACAAATTGCATATCACTACTAGAACTAAGATTTCGAAAGGCAGTGAGGTATGGGGGTTGAAAAAGAATGAGACCTAAAGGACTAACCTCTTTTCCCCATTGAGTACCCTTCTCGTAGCTGCAACTAGCAAGGACTTTTGACGATTTTTCCAAATCGTTAACACTTCTGTCCTCATTCTTTTTTCCTTCTATGTTCCATGGGACTCTATCACCCTCAGAGTACCTCTCTCCGCTAAGACTTTCTCTACGATGGAAGCATCCGGTCCCACAGTACAAAGCCGCTCCAAACCCACCCGCTCCAGCAAGCTCAACCTTTAATACAACAATGGAAACCCAAAGCAAATTTTCCTTTCCCCATGATCATATAATCTACCACTTCTTGTGACGTAATTGATGAGAGAAGACAACAAACATTAGAAGTTGTTATAATCGTAATTATTACTCACCTCATTAGCTGCATAGTTAACATTCGCATAAACATCATTCTTGGTCATGTTGTCATAGTACTGTGGAAATTGCACAAACGCGAACTCATCGCCTGTCTTTTCATCCAAGAAGAAGCATAAGATCTCTCGGATTGTGTCGGCATCGTTGGAATACATGTCGCAGTCCAAGTTGAGAATGAACGGTGCGTTTGTTATCTCTGATGACACCCTTATCTGTACAGACATGCAAATCTATGTAGTTGAAAAATGACGTCTGAAGAGAGGTATATTTATTTCCGAGGTTAATGCAAAGTTTTCGACCAGTATGCTTAGTTTTTTTGGTATCTTAAGGAAGAAAAGAAGCAAGCTTACAAGTGCATTCATGGCTCCAGCTTTGAAGTTGTGAGGCCAATTTGGTCTTTTTTCTCGCGCCATGTATATCAATGTGGGCAAGCGACTTCCTTCATTGTCCACAGCATTTGCGTCCCTTCCATCAATTAAAATCTGGGAAAAGATAAATTTATAAATATATATATGTATATATAGTCTGTACATATCAAAAGAGTGAAAAAAAAAAATTTAATCAAACAATTTCTTTGCAGATGAAACTCTACCTGCACGATTGACTGATGACCATTCTTTTTTATGTTGAAGTTCCATTCCGAGAATCCTTTGTGTTGTTTCCTTGTTTCCTCCGGAATTTTGCCCGCTTCGAGAGCTGTCTCGATCCGGGTTTTCATTTCTTCATACAATTTCTTTGCAGAGCATACAAAAATTATCCATTAATTGATTTATGAAGGATTGTCATAATTACAGCTTAATGTAACACAAACTTCATCACAAGAAACAATAGCTTTTTATGAATAATACAAGCCCCCTTTTTTTTTTTTAAATAATTGTCTTCGACCCCTTCTTTTTTCTTTTAATTTTTTTTTTTTTTACTTGAAACCTTTTGAAGAACAAAAAACTATTGCTTTTGTCCATTCAATTAGTTTTTGAAAGTCCTTATGGAAAGGGATATCCACTACTAATCCATCCACTTTATTTGATAAATTCTTTTAAGTACCCCCATCATGTTGATCTAAAAGGCAAATGGCAACAAGACGGGTTTGGGGCGTCATCCTGGGCCACTAATCCATTTAAGTTGGCATGGCAAAGTAGGTTTTATCATCACAGATTCAGGTACCCGTCAGTTAAGTTATTCTAAAAATTAAACAAAAAATTAAAAAAATAAGAGAAAAAAAATAAGACAATAAGACAAAACAATACCATTAGCTCATTATTATTATTTGCTCTATTTGTTTGGCATGTATAAATTTGAAAAATGAAAAATTTTTCATTATAAGAAAAATAGACTTTTTTAAATTTCTGTATCTAAACATCTAAAATTTTTCATTTTTAAAAAATAAAAAAAAAAACTCTCTAGAAAAAAAAAAAAAAAGGTTTCTACCTATCCAAACAACTTTTCACTTTTAAAAAAATTTCCAAACAATATTTTATTTTTCATATTTAAAAATTTTCTATTTTCCAAAAACAAATCTCTCATCCAAACAAATACTATATTCCAAAACAATAAGACAAAAAAAAAAAAGCCACTATTCAGTTTATCCAATTACCTTTTGCCACTTCATCTTAAAAAGCAAACATTAGCTCATCAAAATTTAGCAGTGGACAAGTAACCAATTTTGTTTCCATATTAATATAAAATGACCAAATTTCTTATACCTTGGTAGCCAACCATTCCTCAGCAAATTTGCTATTTTTGCAAAAAAAGTTTTGTGCAAAGAAGGCCTCTGGTGCTCTTGGTTCAACATTGAACCTTTTGCAAAAGGGTATCCAATGCTTAGAGAAAAGAGAAGCCTCTAGTAGAGCATAAAAAGTGAACTCTGAGCCACCATCATCAGAGACATAAACACTCAACTTCTCAGGTGGATAATTGTAGGACATTGCTGATAAAACCGTGTTGATCACCAATGTTGGTGGCTCCATTTTCGGGTCTGCGGTGCAAACGAAAATGTCCATACCCGGTAATTTGTTCTCATATCTGTTTCCATGCAATTAAAAGATGAAAAGCAATAAGAGTCTACGATATCAGACTATAAAAAAGAACAACTTTTAACTTTCACATTGCACAAATTAAAATTAGTTAAAAAGCATTTCAAATTTTTAAAATTACATAACATTATATGTTTAAGCAGACTCTTTAAAACATAAAAAAGGGACAAAAAGACTTGAATCTGTCACACTATATATGAGGGTCTGCATTTTTTCGTGATGTGAACCCCTTGCTCCTACGGAGCAATTAATATGAAACTCATTGTAGCGAATCAGTCCAAATATGCCGGTCACTCTCATCACTAGCTAAGAACTAGGATCACTCATTCAACCTTGGCTGCTTTAGCCCTTTTAGATTTTTTTTTTTTTTTTTTTTTTGGTTTTTTGGTGACTAGTGAGATTTTAAAATATATATATAAAGTTTTCATTTAAATTTAAAAAACTTAATTAAATTTCATCACTCGTGCAGTTTTTATATTAAAAAGATTGATGAAATGGCATAGATATATTTAAAAATTTATTAAAAATATTTTATAAATTTTAAAATATTTTTCAAAACTCTAAAATAAAACATCAAAAATATCTTGAATTTTACGTTATTTAAATTGAATTTTATACTTTTAAAATATTTAAAGCATTTTTTAAATTTTTTCTCAAGGAAAAAAATGTATCTCAATAAAAAAAAATAGGGTCTACTTAAAAGGTATTTTTGTCTTTTTCCCCATTTTTTGTCCACAAAATGCGCGGGTAATGAAATCAAAACAAGATTTTTAAATTTAAATAATAACATTATAGTTTCTAAAAACAGAAGTATAAATTGAAAAATAACTAATAAAAGAACATAAGAATATAATTAACCTTTTTAAAATATTCATGACTTTACATATAAAAGACCATATTTATAAATTAAAGTATAAACCTTATTAAAATATTCATGCACACGTCGACATTGTATATGAATTTTTTTTAAAATTAAAGTATTCATGCACACGTCCGGACATAAGAATATAATCAACCTTTTTAAAATATTCATGCACATGTCTGGACATTGTGTTCATGGTAAGAATGTTAGGTAAATATTGGAGTAACTCATAGATAAATCACTGAAAAGCAAGCAAACAGGTTATATGTTGTTTATAGAGAACAAAAGATCACATACTCACTTATAGGAGATTGTTGGATATGCCAATTCTGATTTTGCTGGATGTTAAAATAGTAGAAAATCCACGTCATGCTATATTTACTTATTAGTTGGAGAAGCTATTTTCTAAAAGAGTACTAAGCCTTATAGCTTCTTCCACTATAGCATTTGAGTTTATAGCCTGTTATGAAGCATCTAATTATGGGATACAGTTGCACGATTTTATGGTGGGACTCTGAATTTTGGATGGTATTAAAAAACCATTAAAAATATATTATGACAATATTTGATTGTGCTTTATTCTAATAACAATAGAAGCTCTATCAAGTCAAAGTACATAGACATCAAATTTTTCATTATTAAAGAAAGAGTTTAGAGTCATCAATTAGTTATAGAACATATTAGGACAAACTTGATGATTGCGGATCCGCATACTAAAAGTTTACTACCTAAGGTCTTTCATGAGCACATTACTCATATGGGTGTTGTTTTATTTAATGATGTGCATGTTTAGTAAGAGTTTGTATTTTGATATTCTTTGTTACAAACACATTTTATGTTTGTTTTCTATAAAATAAAGCATATGGTTGATTTATAAACTCTGAATGTTATTTGTGTTTGATTTCATTAAATAATAAAGCTGAGCTAATTCAAAATAAGCATGTTTAAGATCACATTGTATGTAATTTTCATGCTACGCATCGATACTTGACCTATGTCATTGAATATATTGGTATGGTAACCATTGATGGGTCTAATTACAACTATATGTAACAAAGGCCTCTTTGATTCTATGCTGATATAGTAGATGGACTAGGTTGTAACTAAGGAGATATTTCAGAATAAATAACTTTTTATTGCGCACTTAAGACTATATATAATATAATTATTTCAAGACACATATGTAAACCAAGTGGGAGATTGTTGAGAATTTTGTTATCAATTTCTAACAATTATATTATAGATTATCCAATTAAATATAGTCAAATAAGTTATCTATTAATTAGATTCTAGATATATATATTGGGTATAGGTTTTAACGTATAAAAACCTAATACTAATTGAATTAGGATTGATGGGACTCTAATTTAAGTTAGTATGTAAAGATCATTATAAAATTATAGTCTTGAAATCAAATTATATGTAATATTTACTCTTTTCCTCCTTTCTTCTTCATTCAAGAGAGAGAATTTATAAAATATCTTAAAAACATAAGAAGATTTGACTATGAAAGATTTTCTTTATAATTATTTTGAAATGATAATTTTATGATTTTAAAATTTGAGATACCGGAACACATTTCAATAATTGGATCTTATGCACGCATACATGGTCCCATAAAATGTAGTGGGGGACCAACTTGTGTGCAATACGTTTGGACAAATTATCATTTGTGAAAAAGACAAAACCTTGGATTTCCAGTTTTCAATAGGGGTGACTCAAATGTCGACCAATTAAGGAGGGTGCAACTCTTTTTTTTTTATTTTTTTTTTTGTGCTGGATAAAGATGCAACTCATGTTGATGCTTTATGTCTTTTTGGTTTGTTTAGTGTGTTTATTTAAAAGATTTCTTTTGTAATTTTTTTATGCTGAAAAAAAATAAAAACATTTTGATTCCTGTTATTGCCTGTTCATTATGAAAACTCTACAGTACATGCGGCCAGCTGGTTCAATTACTGATAGGCTATGTTAAGATCCGAACTCACATAATTTTTTTCTGGAAATCTTAACTTAAATAATTTTAAATAATAATACGATTATAGTACATTAATATATTTTTGCAACATACCTCAAAATATATATTCATATATTTACAGATATTCGCACCAAAAATATTTAAAAGAAAAAAAAAAGAGAAAAGACGAATTTGACAATTAATTAAAGCACACGGTGTAAAGATTTCTATAGCGAGGAAAAAAAGGGACAACTTAAGAACCAAATATTTGATATAAAGCTTTCTACCAATTCGTTTATTTAATAAAAAAATATTTGATAACATTTGATAAAAACTTATGATTAAATAAAACCTTATTTGCTTGGATATTTTTTTCATATTTTATTGTGAAATTCTCCCAAAAACATATGTAAAAATAAACATATATTTAGATGAATGCCTCTCCAAAGGGAGGAGTCTATCTTTAACACTCTGGAATTTTAAGAAAATGACACAAACTAAAAGTATCAAATTTTATATGAACCAAATGCCTAAAAGATAAATTAATTAAGTAGTCAGTTTTTATAAGATGACATGAATTTAATGTCACTTCATCTTCCTTTTGACGAATAAATAGAAAACAACAGTGGATAATAATGTCTCGTACACATAATCTGATCTCCACCATAATTGAAGATACTTAACATCATCATAATTATACAAACAGTCTAAAATTAATTTTACATTTGATTTTATTAAAAAGTAAAAAATTTAAATTTTTGTCTCTAATTTAAAAAAAAAATATTGTCTACTCGAAATTAATTAGTTTTTTTAATAGAAATATATTTCATATTTTAGTTTCATCAACTGACTTTCCACCATTTTGATGGTCTACTTTGGCTTTTAAGGAGCTTACATATCATGGCCTCTCTTTACTGATAAGATAAAATTAACAAAATGCTCCTAACTTTTGACCAAAACGTATGCACAGACAAAAACATCACACATGCTCCCATAAGTATAAGTTTTTTTTTTCTCCAAATAATTTTTTAACAGAAAATTTAAAAAAAAAAAAGGAAAGCAAAAAAATTGCTGGCTGTGAAAAGTCACCAGAATCTTTCATTTTACTTTGTACCCTTTCAACTATTTTCTTGATCCAATTATTATGATATTGAAAAGCAGTCGGCTAATTTTTTTTTTTAACTACTAAAAAGTAAATGTTTTGACTTGTGAAAAAGGAAAAAAGTAGGGAAAAAAACCTATAATATTTATGTTTCTCTTTATTATTTCTTCTTTCATTTAAACACATTAGAATCTCTTTCTTTTGTTGATTAAAATAGGCAAAATTCCGTCATGATCAGCCAATTAAAGCCTTTTTTTTGTAACAAAGACATATAATTTACGAACAGAGTGATCATAAAATCTTTTAAAAGACTTATCAACAGCAAGAAAAAGAGTGGTCATGTTCATATATGAACGTTATTAACTAAAATTTTACCTGTTGGATAGCCTGTCCTTAAAAGGATGAAAACGAGTGCAACTCCATCGAACAGACTGAGTAATAATCCAGTATAATCCGAATCCAATCTCCGCCATGAACATGCCAATCCAAGCCCATCCCCCTGCAGAAAGAGGCTGATGATCATGATTATCATGATCATTATCTCCACCAGATCTTGGGATGTTCATCAATCTGTAAAACCATATCAAACATATCCCCACCATTATTGTGCTCGCGAACACCCTATAAGTGCCTCTGTACTTCGCTTCTCTTGTCTCAAGTAGTGCTTGATGCTTATCCATCTCCATCTCTCTCTCTCTCTCTCTCTGGGAGTGACAGAGGCTAGTATATATCTATATGTACATATAAATATATATATGAGACAAGTAAGTGTTTAATATAATAGTAAACGGAAATCAAGTAGTGACAAATAAGAAACAGTATAGGCACGTCTCTTTAATAAAGAGACAACCTTTAAAAAAAATTTAAAAAAAAAGAGAGAGACCTTTTTTTCCTAGCAAATAAATAAATAAATAAAAGAGACACCTTTTCTTCAACTTCCTAAAAGATTGGGACTCGTTACTCACAGAGCAAATTTTTTTTTAAGAAAGAATGGGTTTAATACAATATTTGCCGATCGACCTAATAGATTTTATTTTAATTCTTAAATTATTGATCTAATCATAATAAGTTCATAACTTTTATAATATCTTAGAATAAGTCCCGGATCTATATATTAAGTTACTAGCTCTAATTATTAGTATTTTGTTTACCTGATTATTAAAATCTGAACTAGAGCATATAAAGATCATTGACTTAAAATAAGTTACTTTCGTAATTTTATATGTTAAGGGACAACAAATAAAAAAGATCATATACTTAAATATAAAATCATGTATGAATTATCACTAAATTATGTTTATAATCATAAAAGTATATCAAAAATTTGTTTAATAAGATGTTAATGCTTCATGTTAAATTTGTTTAATAAGATGTTAATGCTTCATGTTCTTTTTTAGGACGGAGGAATTAATAGCACCTCCTAAGAAATTAGAGTACATCTTATCATACGTCAATTACTTCAAGTCCACTATTTCTAAAACTTTTTTCTAATAATGGTCATGGGACAAATTTTGAATGAATAATTGTTCTCTTGCGCGTCCAAGTATGGACCACTAACAAATGTTCATATCCCTACGGAAGATATATATGACAATAAACATTTAAGACCGTCTGATAATGTCAAGAAAGGACCATGAGTTGTTTTTGTCTTGTTTCGTTTTATATATCTATGGTTGTAGTTGTCCATTCGTCCAATTCTGTGACATCCTATTTTAAATTAACTTTTCATATTTTTTCTATAATATTTTTTTTATACAAATTTGAATTTATTATGTGAATTGTAACTTTGTACTTAATAATATAAACGAAGCCTTACTACGCTGGTATGTATCTATCAAATTGTAGGGTACATATATATATATATTTGTATAGCATGTTTTATGGTATATAAATAGAACCGAAAGGATTTTGATCAGATAAACAACTAGGGATAGATGTTTGCTTTAGTGGCATTGAATTAGCAGAGCGTGAAAGCTTCTTTTGACTTTTCGAGTGTAAAAATTGCTTCTATGAGTATTTGATGATTTTTCAGAACTTTAGCTTTGTAGGCTTCCGGTTAAATTTATGTATTGGGTTATGTTTTGGCATAATTTTTTGTTTTTGTTTTAAATCATGGAAAAAGAGAAATATAAGTTACGGTTTTCCAGTGTTTGGAGCCGTAATTATTAAAAGAACTCAAATGGGTCCTGATGTAATATAATTGTCCGAGTATATTATTGTAACATTATAAGGAAATTCTAGTGCAAGAGTTTCAATTTTTGTTCCAAGTCAAAAAGCAAATTTCAGGAACTATGTCAAAAAAGACCTATATATTATGACTTAAAAAAACAAACTCTTTTATTACATTCCTCTTAAAAATATATATCCAAATACTAACTAAAAAATTTTGATATTTTGCATCTCTTCTTTTATATATTGCCTATATGCAGAAGTAAAAACAATTTATGCCATGCGGTTTGTAAACTATTCGAGCCATCTTATGTAACATATGATAATCTCTATTCCTATAGTTTATAATCCCATAATTTTTCCCTCAAAAAAATAACTATCCAAAGTTGTAGGGAATAAGAAATACACTTATCTTTATATATGTATGATTTTATTCATTTTGGGACTAAGTCCTCATGGATTTTCTTTTGGACTCTACCCAAAAGGACTTATACCAATGCAGATTTTTTCCATCCATATAAACTCTTTATCCTCCTCACGTGTAGTCAATGTAGAACTTTGATTGCATTCTTAACAATCCTCCCCTCCACAAAGGACCACCATTATCCTCATGGTCCAAGCTTCTCCTCAAACCTATTCGTACTTCCCCTCCACTGAGAGGATCACACCGTGGATCTATTGGGGGTCCCCTACCTCTTTCATTCAGCATTATAGGATTTCACATACCCGACAATCCCTCCTTTGAGCAAGGCTCACAATATTCACCCAAGCCTCCCTCAAATAGATATCTTTTCCGTTTACATATCTTCTCACACTAGAGAGATCATACTCCATTAAGATCATTCACCATGTCAAGCACTGTGTTTCAAGGATTTAACCATCTCATGTGTTTTCCACGAAATTTCCATCCTTTGCTTGGGGGTGTGATAACCGACAAATCTATAGTCTCGAAAAATTTTATATGAGATATATAAATAAATATACATTCATGATGAGACATGTTATAGAATACAAAGTAGAAGAAAATTTTGATTTACTAAGTTTTAATCAAAATTTTACAATGAATTAATGAATATAGTGTAAAAGCTAGACATTAATTCAATTTATGATATTTTATTTAATAGAAAAGTATGTGAAAAATGCATATTAAGAGATCAATGGCTCACATGTAAGCCACATTGTTCAATGGCCAAGATTAGCCAAACAAGGTCTAGTTCCTTTAAAAGAAATTAAAGAAAGTGAGAGAGAGAGAGAGTGAGGCACGTGAGTTTAAGGGGGGCAAAATTAAATTACTCCCCTTAGCTGCAAAGAGATAAGCGGCAAAGAGAGAGAAAGAAAGAAAGAGAAAGAGAAAGAGAAAGAGAAAGAGAAAGAGGCTGAGAAAGAGAAAGAGAAGAAGGAGAAATCCTCTCAAGTTTGGATTTTTCTCTTCCAACCAGGAAATCACTCAAGTTTCAGTCAAGAATTCACAGTAAGAAGTTCTCAAGCTTCAAGCAAGGTAAACCCTCGTTTTTCTCACATTTTCGGGCGGAAAAATATGGGGTTTTGAGTTAAAAAAAAGAGAATATGAGTTAATCATGTTGAGATTTTCGGTTAAATCGAAACATGGTTTGAGTCTAGTTGTTTTTAAACACGAATCCATGAGTTGATGGTTTAGAAAACCAAGTTTAGTGAGTTTTCTTCAAGAAAGTACAGATTTTTCAAAGTGTTGAGTCAAGAGATGTGAATAAGCAAAATGTGAGATTTTGCTTAAGAAACCATAGATTTGTGATAGTAGAAATATAGTCTATACCTTGAAATGATCTTATTGATATCGATTTTGAGTGTAAGAAGTAGAACAAAGGCCATAAAAGTCTTAGAAAATCAGAGCAGAGCAGTTCGGACCCAGAATCCCGATTCTGGTATGAACACGGACGTGTTTAAAACACAGCCCCAAACATGCCCACATACACGACCGTGTTATAAGAAAATTTAGACTCGAGAGATACACGGTCAATAACACGGCTGTGAATCGGGTCGTGTTAAGGGGCACAGGTCATGGGAAGGGCGTGTAGCAGACCATGTTCGACAGTAGGAAAACAAGGCTAGAAACACGGCCGTGTAGCCACCCGTGTAAGCATACACGAATTACACAGCCATGTTCCACGAATTACACGGCCATGCACGAAAAATCCAGATGAGTACACGACCAGGAACACGCCCGTGTAAGAGGGCGTGTTCGAAGTAAAAAAAAAAAAAAAAATGAGTCTAGAAATAGAATTTATATATTTTGCTATGTTTCCAATATAAGATGAATATTAAAGATAATCAGCGATTATTTCTTTTATAGGAGTTCAAGCCAGGGACCCTGAGGCAGCAGTTCCAGACCAACAGAAGCTCACACTAGCCAACTTTTTGTAAGTTCAAGCATTGTCCTAACTGTAATGTGGACAATCTTGTTATGTTTATGATGTCATGTTTTATTGTATGATGTGTATGTTAGATATAGATTGTCTACATCACGATACTCATGTCAAGTTCATGTCATGCATGTAGAATTTCATGTTTCAAGTACACATGTCAGACAGATATCAGATACACGAAAACATATAGATGCACAAGGCACCTCAGTGTGTTTAATAAAAGCTCACACCCCAAGTAACATATATAACAGGTTTCTACTATGAGGCAATCAGTATGCTACCCAGTTGAAACTCAAACAAAGATGGTAATTAAACCAGTTATTGGCGTACCAGCCTCTCGACCCACGGGGAGGTTTTCATGTTCAGCTTTAGTTAAGACTGAGGAGGTCAGCACTAAAGTACCGCTTCCAGTTATGCTAACATGTCGGTATGACCAATCAGTGGTCCAAAAGCCAGAACCTAATTTCAGATAATGTCCTAAGACTTAACATACAACCAAGAGCATGTTTTACAGATACAAGTTTCATGCATAAGCACAGTATAGTATGTTATGATCCTGTTTTTATGTTTGAACTTACTGAGCTCATAGCTCACCAGTTTGTTCACATGTTGCAGGTAAAAGACCTGTTCATCAGTAGTATACGGCGGACGACGGACAGGGTATGCACATGCCAGGGAGATTAGGCGAGAGATTGTGGTCACCATTAGTCTTCCGCTATATAGTTTTGAAAAGATTTAAGCATGTAATTTCAAGAACACGTTTTCAAGTCAAGATTATGTGATAGGGGAATCATGAATTCATATGCATGTTATTTTGTTAATATGATTTCCTTATCACATTCTCGAACAAGTTGTTATGTTAAAGAAAAAAAAATTATTCTGCAAAATTTACAAGTAGTTTTCAAGTTAAGCATAATTGTCGGCAACCTTAAAGGTCTGCATACTATTGCGGTTGACTATAGAGTTAACTGTAATAATACTGTAGAGCCTCGATAGCAGGATGGGACGCCACAGGAGGGGTACACCACCTTAGTCTTTTGGGCATGTTCAGGGATCCTTCTTGCAGGTCCACTAGGCCGCCTTTGGGGTTTGGCTCTAATACTACTTATAAGGAAATAAGGAACACACATATTTCCACATTAGCATGATATTGTCTATTTTAGGCCTAAGCTTTAATGGATTTGCTTTTGAACTCTACCTAAAAGGCCTTACACCAATGGAGATTTCTTGCATTCTTATAAGCCTATTATACTCCTCATGTGTAATCAATGTACAACTTTAATTACATTCCTAACAAAAGTATTCTCTAATTTCATGGAATTTCTCCTATAAGTGTTGATTTTGTCTTTTCTTTGGGCAAAAATTCATGATGGATGAGTAGTTCCTACAAAAATATATATATATATAAATAAAGATTACGCTTGCAGCATCAGATATACTGTTATTAAGCTTCAATAACAATTGTGAACGCCACTAAATTTCGCCTTAGAATGTTGCTATGGCTATCACTTTGTTGATGCTAGAATATAAAATCAAAATTGACTATCAAGTTGAGCTTTTAAGAAATAATAGCTAACAAGATATTAAAATAGTAGTTCCTAAATTTTAGTATGTATACTCTTCATATCCTTCGTGTCGTCATCATGTGTTGGATCTAAATGCTTTAGTATCTTTTTTAGAATCCGTATAGGAGAGCATCCAAATAGATATATTGAGGATGAAAATATTTAAATGAAAAATTTTAAACAAAAACATTTAAACTATTATCTGAAGTAACATTTAGATATTAACATTCTTAATAGAACATTTGAATAGAAACATTTAAATATGCATTTAGAAATTGTTATATAAAAAGACAAAGAGAGATAGGATGAAATCTAAAATAGTTTCCAATTTTTCTTTTTAATTCACTGTTGAATATTTATTGGAATAGAGGTAAATTTTTAGGGTACAACTTTATATCATTTGAGAACAAAACACAAATGACATTTGGATGTTCCATTTCCAACTATACTAGCCAAACATGTATTCGGATGGACCATTCAAATTGAAATGTCCCAAATGTTGTCAAATGGTTGCTCAAATGAAGGGTTACTTTTTACAGCAATTTTAGTGTTTAAATATTGGAAAAAAGAAAAACCACCACGACATTCAACGTCAACTTTTCTACAGCATATTGGTACTTGAATGTCGTAAAAGAATATTGTAAAACGACATTTGTAATAGATATTGTCGAAAGCAACTCAAACAAAATTAACGACATTCGTGAAAATGGCGTTAAAGTGGTTTTTGTTTACAATTTATGTCGTTAAAATATAGCAATTTAATGGCAATAAACTGCATATGTTGTTGAAAGTATGTTGTATATCCATGCACGGATCTAGGTTCACTATTTTCGCATAATATTTGCAGAGTATGGAAGCTGTTTTTATGGAAGCTGTTTTTCGTTGTCTTAAGTCTAAAGACTATTTGTATTGAACTACACAAGATTTTATAATCGTTTATAACTTGAATTTTTTTTTTTTTATACCTTATCAGATCTAAATATCATTTTTACTTTGTAAAGTTATAGCTACTGCCTTTACATCTCTTCTTCTGCCGTCTAAAAGCACAAGCAAGAGCAATATGTTAAACCACTCTGTAGAGATAAATTGAGATGTTTTGATTATAGTAAGTATGAGATGAATTGCGAAAGAGATCCAGGTTCAGAAATCTTGTGAACAGCTAAATATATATATATATTAACCAAAAAAAAAAAAGAGAAATTGAGTATCAATTTGTCTTATCTTTCACTTCCTCTGTTACAATGAGATATTCTAATATAAAGGCATAAGGCATAAAACAGAAGCCAGAACGACTGACTTGAACATGACGGAAGATGGTAAGCAACCGTTGTCACTGCGAATGAAGAGCGCTTGGTAAACCGGCAAATTGATCCAAACTATTATCCCGCAGAGAACAATCTGCAAAATCAGCTGTTCTACAGCCTTGAAATCCATGAGAATCTTTGCAATTCCACCAACTAAAGTGAACAAGTTAAGCAGTGCCAGTGTCGCCAATATGGTGAACATTAAACCCGAGCTTCCGAACTCCATGATCTCCTGCTCGTACCTCTTTGAGGCATCTTCGGTGACAACTTTATCGGTGAGAGTAAACGTAGTTTCGGATAAGCCTAATTTCCTCTTAAAGATGTCTAGTAGAGCAATGAAATACGAAGTCGTCCTTCGAATCAACCACATTCGCTGTAAGTTCCACCAAGCTTTTACTGTACTTCCGCAATTCATCGCTTCCAACACACTGAAAACATTCTTGGCTATGAAAACGTAGGCAAAGGGAAGGAACCATGGACTTGAGACCTGAAATTTACAATGACAAAATCGTCAATCTGACCACGGTAACGTAACACTTTACATCGTTAAGGAAAAAAAAAGGATTTGGATAGAGATACCTCCGGGAACAAGGAAATTCCTTTGAGCAAGCAAAGAGAAGGAACAACAACATAATACAAAGTTGGCAAAGAAAATGGAGCCCAAAGAAGATATATGGAGTATGCCATTTGGGCGCCTAATTTGATCCTCCCATGCCCATATGTGAAGGGGCAAAACTTGGACAAGAATATCTGAGACAAGCCTTCAGACCATCTTTTGTGCTGGACAAGACAGACTTCCAACGTCGTCGGGGCGACCCCCAGAAAGGCTTTTTTCTCTGGATTGTAGTAAACCGATTTCCAACCCCGGCATTGGATTGCCAATCCAGTAACAACATCTTCAACGGGACAACCATACATCAACCCCATCTGCACATGTTCAAAGAAATTGCATATCGCCATTAGGAACGAAGATTTGGAAAAGGCGGTGAGGGACGGGAATTGATAAGGACTGAGACTTCAAGGATTGACCTCTTTTCCCCATTGGGTACCCCTCTCGTAGCCGCAACTAGCAAGCACTTTTGATGATTCCTCCAAATCAACAACACTTTTGCCCTCATTCTTTTTATAAAGCCCTATGTTTAATTGGAATCTTCCACCTTTGGAGTACTTCTCTCCGCAAAGACTTTCTCTTCGATGGAAGCATCCGGTTCCACAATATAAAGCTGCCCCGTATCCACCCGCTCCAGCAAGCTCAACCTTTAACACAGAACGAATTTCTTTTTAATCAGTACCCAATGATGGTCAAATGAAAGCAAAGGACAGTTTATTTGCAGCCATCGTATTTTTTTTTTTAACTCACCGCATTAGTTACATAGCAGGCATTCCCATAAATATCGTTCTCCATCATGTTGTTGTAGTGTTGTGGAAATTGAACGAACGCGACCTCGTCGCCTTTCTGTTCATCCATGAAGAAGCATAATATCTCGCGGATTGTGTCCGCATTATTCGAGTACATGTCGCAGTCCAAGTTGAGAATGAACGGTGCATTAGTTATCTCTGATGATACTCTTATCTGTCAACATGCATTTATATTTAGTTCATAAAATGACTTTTGAATGTAACAACATATTTCCAAAGACAATGCAAAGTTTTTAACTAAAACTCATAGTTTTCTTAGTGCTTGAGAAAAGAAGCAAGCTTACAAGCGCATTCATGGCTCCGGCTTTGAAGTTGTGAGGCCAATTCGGTCTCTTCTCTCGTGCCACGTACACCAATGTCGGCAAGCGACTTCCTTCATCGTCGACAGAACTTGTGTCCCTTCCGTCAATTAAAATCTGGGAAGAAAAATCATGTATCGCAACCAACATGAAAAGTAGGGGAAAAAAAAAAAAAGAGAGGGAAAAAATTGTCCAACGTTCTTCTACAAAAATTACCTGCACAATTGATTGATGGTCATTCTTTTTAACATTGAGGTTCCATTCTGAGAATCCTTTGTGTTGTTTCCTTGTTTCCTCCGGTATTTTCCCCTCCTCAAGAGCAGTCTCGATTCGGGTTTTCATTTCTTCATACAATTTCTTTGAAGAACACACAAAAATAATCCATTGATTGATTTAGTTATGAACAATGGTCTTGAGAATAATACAAGGTATAAAACATAAGAAACAATACAAGCTCATATTTTCTTTCCTAGGATAATTGTCCTACTAGCCCTGTTTTTTTATTTTTACTAGAATAATTTATTTGTTCTTTATAAATACTTATTTACTTCAACATTTTTTGTACATGTTTTAAAGATTTGTATGAATTACAAGTTCAAGTTAGAAAATTTATATTAAGTTTAAATTGAATTAAATCATGAAATAAACTTTATATTTAGTATTTAAGTTTAAGTTAGAGAATTTCATGTTAATCTAAAAATATTTTAATGATAAAAGTTAGATTTAAACTTACATAAAAAATTATGTTTCCCTTTACTTTTTCACATAATTAGTACAATTTTTTTTAGTAGAAAAAATTTGTGAATAGTATTTTCTAGTCCAAAATATCATAAAAGTCATTGACAAAAAAGCTTAAAATGAAATAGTAAACTAAACACAAAATTGACTTCAAACTCAATTTTTTGGACTTAAACCTAGATCCAAATGAACTTTAAGTTTCTGCAACTATATATGCTATTTGAAAAAAAAAAAAAAAATCTTACCTTGATAGCCAAAAATCCTTCAGCAAATTTACTATCTTGTGGAGAAGAATGTTGCGTAAAATAGGCCTCTGGTGCTCTTGGTTCAACATTGAACCTTTTGCAAAAGGGAATCCAATGCTTAGAGAAAAGAGAGGCCTCTATGAAAGCATAGAAAGTGAACTCTGAGCCACCGTCATCAGAGACATAAACACTCAACTTCTCAGGTGGGTAATTGTAGGACATTGCTGATAAAACCGTGTTGATCACCAATGTCGGCGGCTCCATTTTCGGATCCGAGGTGCATACGAATATGTCCATACCCGGTAACTTGTCCTCGTACCTATTTCCGTGAAATTAAATGATGAAATATATGTACAACAAGAAATTATGATCTCAGATCATGTATGAAAACAAGTAATACGACCATTAGTTCAAGTGCTTGGATACTGCTTGTTAAGGGTAAATATGACCTATTTATTAGATGATTCTTCCTGATTTGACCTACTAAAAGAAAGAATTTAAAGGGATGTCTTACAAATTTTAGATACTAGAGTAATTGTACCCAAGAAGAAAAATAGTTTAGATTTTTTTTTATTAAGGAGTTTTTACCATACGGGATTCCTATTTTGAAATTCCAATAAAAATTATATGTTTTTACATTATTCTTCGACGATCAGATTTATAATAATTAGAACAATACCTTTACATCTTATAATAAAATAGTTAAAAAAAATTAATCTATCGGCTAAAAACAATTTTTATCACTAATAAAATTTAAAATAAGAAATTACCTATCTAGTAAAACTATTAGTCGATTAGTACACACTCGGAATGTGAGTTTTACCCGCAAAGCTCGCCCCTAGTTTTTCCTATTATAGGAAGGTAGCCATTTTTTTTCCTTTTTTTTTTTTTAACGAGGAAGTACAGTGTACTTGCTCTGCTATCTAATTGTAATAATCTTCAACATTCAACGTGTCTAATCAAGTCATGATACTTGAAAGTTTTGTAATTCAGCGATCATTATAATTGGCTTTTGAAGTGCTTAATGTTTAAATCCAGTATCTGACTGACGTAAGACGTATATAATGATTTGTTGCACCTAAAAAAAATGGAATAAAGATATCCGAATTCGTCAACATTTTTATGTCATTGGCTATTCCACAAATATTGATGGCTGCAACTGACTTACAACCAATCCTGACCTTACGTGCAAAACGCTCTATTTAGTTTTACATATACATCAATTGTTGCCTACTTGAAAATATTGACATCAATAATCACCGATACTTCGAAAAGATATTATCTTGTTTTTTTCTCAGTCAATGTAAAAGCGTATGTTGTACACCTATCTGATGTAGACATTGTTAGCAACCAACAAGATCTTTGCACGGAGTAATCCAACCCCATGAATAATAATAGTTTTTTTTTTTAATTTTTATTATTTTAAACCTCTTCAAACACCCAAATAAAGGTTGTATTCCTCCCTCCTATGAGTTCTTATATATATAGTTCTTGTCAAAAATAAAAGAATGATTTTATGATCATTGTTACGGATAATTAAAATAATTTAGGTAGAATTACTTATTAAAAAACAGAAACTTCAAAGTCATTTTAATTAGAAAAATAGGTCTTCACAACAAACGATGATTGTGAAGTGTCATATAATATTAAATATAAAACATGTAGCGGTTTTATGGGTCTTTGACTTCACTTATTTTCTTCAAGCCAGTTTGACAACGATGAGTTTTGTTTAATTGAATTCTAAAAACTCTAATTACGTTCTACTTTGACCCTAACAAACTAATTACTGTCGCCTCTTTTTCAATAGGGCGCTCCTAAAAAACTTTCGACTCAAAACAAATACAGACAAACACATCAATTGCAAGAGAAAAGTAAAGAAAGGAAAAAGGTAAAGAAATAATATTGCCAGATATTGAAAAGCCGTAGGCTATAAATAAATAAATTAATTAATTAATTAATTAAATGGTACGTGTGTGTCTGTTTTTCTTTTCTTTTTTTAATCTTTTTGGTAAACTATCCAAAAAGAAGTTTTCTGAAGAAAAGAGAAAAAACAAGCCTACTTTTTTTTCTTTTCTTTTTTTTTTTTTCTTTTTGCATTCAAACAAATATGAATTTAGCTCCTTCTTTTTTATGTTTGAAATAGGCAAATTTCTTCCTGAAGATCAGCAAATTAAACCTAAATTATACAACTAATTACTGCATAACTTATAATATATATATATATTTATACATATGTTGAACTCTAATTGAATCTAGTTCGGCAAGTAATTAACAGAGAAATAATTTAAATACGAGCTCACAAAGTCATATAATTTATTAGAAGTATTTATATATTTTATTTTTTAATAAGGGAGAGTTATATAATCTATATCATTAATATATATATATATACACACACACATATACAATGTATTTGTGTGTTAGAAATTATATATGTAATCTTACAAATCAATTACCTGTTGGAAAGCCTGTCCTTGAAAGGATGAAAACGAGAAAGACTCCATCGAACGGACTGAGTAATAATCCAGTACAACCCGAATCCGATCTCCGCCATGAACATGCCAATCCAAGCCCATCTCTCTGCCGTCCGTTCGTGATGATGATGATCAAGATCTCCAGTACCAACTCTTGGGATGTTGCTCAATCTGTAAAACCATATCAAACATATCCCCGCCATGATTGTGCTGGAAAACACCCTATAAACTCCTCTGAACCTCGCTTCTTTGGTCTCAAACAGAACTAGTTGCTGCTTGTCCATCTCTCTCTCTCTCTCTAGCACTTATCTCTCTGTGAGTGAGACAAGAGTTCCATATATATATATATATCAAATAATATATCTTCTTAAGCATAGATACATTAATAAATTGGAAGGAAGAATTGATAAATAAACATATTCATTAATAATTATTCATTTACTGATATTGCTTAACTAGTAAATATATGGATTGTTTGGTAAATGTATTATTTTTTAATTACGTTTGAATACAATTTATTTTTTGAATATTGTATTTGGTTGAAAAAATATTTTTTTTTATTTGAATGAAATATGTGTTTGGATAAAAAGTATTTGAATTATATTTGAGAGTTGAAAAGTTGATGTAATTGATAAAAGTATAGATAAAAAAATTAGAATTGAAAAGTTGATGTAATTATTTTAAAAAATAAATAAATAGTAATTATTTTCATAATACTGTTGAAAAGGATTATATTTAAATGTAAAACTTTTATATTTTGATGAAAATTATATTATGTTTAAATATAATATGTTTTACTAAACACACCAATAATCTTGATAAAATAAATTATATTTACTTTTAATATTCTGAAGCCTATTAATTATATTTTTCAAAACGTTACGATTTTTGTGAATGATTTGTTTTGTATTAAAAAAATGGGATTGACAAAACTTGCACCCGTTTTTGTTTTGTTTCATTTCGTTTTATGCGGTGGCAGTTGTCGCTTCATTCAATTGTGGTGGCTGAATTTTTAGCATTATAAAATGTTATTCGAACTTATATATGTGGCTACGTCTATATGTATGCACACTACACGATACATGGACTATAACTGTCAAATATGATTTTTTTTTGTCGTAAGTTCCAGCTTTAATCTTTCTTTCGTGAGGACCCGCTTTAGCGTCAGGTTCAAAGTAAAAACTTTAATTAAATTTTTATCTTTTTTTCAATAATAAAACTTATAATTAATTTTTAAAAAATAATCAAATTCAATCATAAAATTTTATTTCAAGTACAAATTTACACATACCCTCTCATTTGATTCCTTTTTCTAATTTTAATAGGATGTTTATTTATAATTTTATATTTATATTATGTTTAAAAATAATGTAATTTTCATCAAAACGTAAAAATTTTAAATTTAAATATAATATTTTTTAACGATATTTCAAATATATTTATTATTATAAAATATTTTAAAAATAAATTTTTTTCCATCATATTATATTCTTTTTTTATTTTATTTTTTCTATCTATTTTTATCAATCACATTAATTTTTAATTTTAAAATATAATTTATATATTTTTTATTTAAATACATATTATATTTAAATATAAAATAAATTCTTTTCTTCTAAATATAAAATATATTTAATATTTCATATTACTTAACGTTTCATAAGTCTCAAGGACTTATTTCCTCTGCTTTTTGTATGCATCCTCTCATTTGGCTCCCTTTTGCTTTTTCTTATGTTGTACGCTGCTCTTTTTCTTTTTTCTTTTTTCTTTTTTCTTCTTTTTTCCTTCATTGGTTTCCTCGCTTTTCTTTTTTTTCCTTTTATATCTTTTTACACGCCCTTTTTTTTATATTTTTTTCTTATAAATCTTAGGTTCCATTTCTTTTTAGTATTATATTTATATTATATTTAAATATAATATAATTTTTATTTAAATATAAAAATATTATGTTTAAATATGAATCACAATATATTTAAAATCTAATACAATTATTATTTATTATTTTATTATTTTTATTAATCACATTACATACTCTCTTACTCTCTTTCTTTTTTCTCTCTACTTTTACCCTCCATATTATATATATATTACTTAAATACAATTTAAATATTTTTCATCCAAACACATATTACATTTAAATATAATGCAAATACTTTTCCTCCAAATATAAATTACATTTAATGCATTATATTTAAACGTAATGCAAACGTAATGTGTTTACTAAACAAAGCTTTATATTGCTTCCGTTATTATTATAGATCACTAAATACTTTTCACTTCTATTTTATTTTTATACCTCATTTATTTATCATATCGTATTCGCATTATCTTTAAATATAATATAATTTTTATTTAAATATAAAATATTACATGTAAATACTAATCATATCATATTTAAAATCCAAAATAATAATTATTCATTGTTTCATTTTTTTAATTACTTTTATTAATCACATCGCATATTCTTTTTCTCTATCTATTTTTTCTCTCTACTTTTACCCATCACATTACATATTTATTACTTAAATACAATTCAAATATTTTTCATCTAAATACATGTGGCATTCAAATATAATGCAAATACATTTTATCCAAATGAAAATTACATTCAATACATTATATTCAAACGCAATACAAACGTAATGTACTTACTAAACATCCCTGTGATATGAATAACTTTTTCTAAAATACATCTTAATTTACATAAGAGTAACCCTATTAACACATCCATTTTAATTTTTTACACTCCTTTTAAATACACACTTCTCTTAAATGTAAAAATAATTAAGTTTACTTAATATACACCTATGTATATAACAAATTATCCATAACTACTTTCATAAAATAAATATTATTCTATCATTTGATATTTTTCCACATCCATGATTTTATTTTTTTGTATTTATTTTATTATTCTCTTTTCTCTCTCTTTTTTTTTTTTTTGTTTCAATTTGATTTTTTTTATGGTATTTCAATTTGTTATTGAAGCTTTAGTTATAAATTCTTTTATTTTTTCTCCAAACGTAAAGCAAATTGAAAATTTTAAATAATAAATATATATACAAATTATTTTTTAAAATGAGTATATTTGCATTATATTTATTAGGTTAAAAATTTTCAAGAAAAAAGAAGTTTGCTATAAAAAGTTATTGAAAAATGAAAAGAGTCTGTTAGAGCTTTCGAATAGTAATGCCCTTACCGTAAGGTATTATATCCTATTTCTAGCAAGAAAAGAAAAAGATCCATATAATGTTTATTTAGGTATGTGACGTATGTGCGTGTGAATAAAAAAATACGTATCATTGAGATTTTTTATATTACAACATAATGATGTAAGTAAATTTATAATGATTGTCCTTTTTAAATTAAGGGTGAATTTAAGCATTTTAATATATATATATATATACATATATTAAACAATGAAAATGGCTTTAAAACAATATACTAAGGGTTCGTTTGGTGAACGCATTGCATTTACATTGCGTTTGAATGCAATGTATTAAATGCAATTTGTATTTGGAGGAAAAGCATTAGCATTGTATTTGAATGCAATGTGTGTTTGGGGGAAAAGTATTTGAATTGTATTTTAATAATAAATATGTGATGTGATGGGTAAAAGTAGAGAGAAAAAAAAGAGGGAGAGAGAATATATGATGTAATTAATAAAAGTAATAGAAAAAGTGAAATAATAAATAGTGATTGTGTTAGATTTAAAATGTGATGTGATTGGTATTTAAATGAAATGTTTTTGTATTTGGGAGAAAATTGCATTGCATTTAAATGCAATGCCAAAAAAATTTGTGTCCCAAACGCCACATAAAGCTGAAAAAATAAAAATAAAAATCTACAAATGCTAATATATGTGTAACTAATGTTATATTGCTATTATATAACTTCATTATGTTTATATGAAACAGAGTAAAAACAAATTACAGTTCCATATAAAAAATACTAAATTACACTTTCTATATAAAAAGTAGTAAATTACAATATTATATATAAAAAAAGTAAATATGAATGACTTTAATTAAAGAAAAGATAATAAAATAAAAAGGTTCTTTTTTCAATTTTTCCTACAGTTTTTTGAAATAGACATTAAAAGTGAAAATATTATAATTTTTTTGTGAAAATTAGACATTAAAGTTTGGGTTTCAGGTTTCAAAATAGAAAGGATTTTTTTTCTAAGTATAACTATATAATTTAAACCAATTAGAATAATGCCTTTTTTTATCTTTTTATGTAAGGGACTTTTTGTAATAATAGATTTTAACTTAACGGAGTGTGTTAAAAGTAAAATGGACTGTCTGAATAGAATCACTCTTTACATAATTTTCCTTCATTTTTGAAATATTATTATAAAATGTGATTTTTATGGCTACCCTTTTTTAATTTCTGCATTGAAACTTTTTGCACTAATATATCTCTGTTTAGACTTTTTTTTTTCTTTTTCATGTATTAAATAGTTAATTAGTTATTTATTTTTTGAATATTTTGTCCATTTATTTTGGTCACATTATGGGTCTTTTTTTTTCATTTTCTTAAACTACCGTTCTTCCTTTTTTTTTTCTTTTTCCATTTTACGAATCTTATATTTTTAATTACGCCTGAAAATATTTTTTTCTTTCTGATTTATTCTTGTTAAAATATTTTTCTTAAATATATTCTTATTTAAATATTTTTTTCTATTATGTTATAAAATTAAAATATTCCACAGGCACGTAGTAGTATTCGACTACGACAAAATTGACTTAAGTTAAAGTATGAAAATATCTATGAATCTATAAATCTATCTTTTTTTTTTTTTTAATTCGTAAGTAAACCAGTCTCATTTCCAACGTATTTATAAAACGATAGTTTTAACTTTTTTCTTTTTACGTTTTCAGTAATATATTTCATTTAACTATTAATTATTTTGACATAAAATTAATTATTATATAATTTTAAATAAAAAATTATAATTATTGGAACCGGCCACCATAAGCAGTTTCAATATCTATATACATAAATGGTACTAAGTACCAAGTAAGATGGGACAAATTTGTGGTGTCTTTTAAGGCATGGAATCCGCAAAGCTAGATTGTTACTCTTCATGACTTTGTTGCATTTGTATATATAATATATAACTTTACATATATAAAGTTCAAATGAGATGTTTTTTTTAATTGTATAAAATTTTGAGATAAACGTAATAATATCCATATTTATATTTTTTTCTAAAAATTTTTTTAAAATTTTAAAAAATTTTAAATTTTAAAAGTTCATAACTTTACAAATATAAGTCCAAATGAGATGATTTTTTTTTAAATTATATAAAATTTCGAAATGAACGAAACAATATCTATATTAATATTTATTTTCTAAAAAGTTTTTTAAAATTTTACTTTTTTTTTATTCCAAACGATTTTTTCTCCGAATATATTTTTTAAAACAACTTTTTTTTAACCTAAAAAAATATCTAAAAAAAAAACAACCCAACGTGTCCTGGACGTCGGAAGGGATAAGTCCATTTTTATACTACAGTCAAGACCAAACTGATCACTAAATTGTTTTTTGTATTATTTATTATTTTAAATCAATAAACTATTATTGGAGCCAGTACCAACTTGTTTAATCCAATAAGATAAAAGCTATCCACATGGGAACTGACAAAGCAATTCTTTTTTATTTTTTTCCTTAAAATGGATGCCGAATTGGCAAATACCAAAAGTTCACGAGGATTGTAGATACAAATATAATTTTACGATATAATTTTGATTAAATATTTTATTTATTAGATTTTTTTTCATTTGGATTTCATCAATAAGAATTTTTATAGAGTTTATTATACATAGGAATTAATTTTCAAATGTATAGTTCTGGTTTAACTTTTTTAGCGTTAATTTCTACTAGTCATGTGGATTTTAGTTTGGGTGAAATTTCCCCTAGAAATTGTATCATATTGGATTTGTTGTCCTCAAACTTTTGTAATTAAATAAGAGGTTTGATGTGAAATGGGAAAATACCAACTTATTTAGGATGCTTAATCTTGTATTATATAAGTTATCTCTTCTTTTTACTTAAAAAAATAAATTAATAAACCAAATAATTTTGTATATATGACTTTATTACAAAATATAGTGTTTGAATCATTTATTTTAAATTAAAAAGAAAAAGAAAATTATATAAGTGTTAATTGTCATTGAAAATTCTATAAAAAGAATTGGAAAAAAAAAAACCCTATCAAAATGATATCATTTTAAACAGTCAAATGTTGCTAATTTTACGTACCTTTGCTTTTTATTATTATGTGAATAAGATATAACATTTAAAAATATGCATTAATAACGTGGATATTCTATCTTAAAAAGATCCAATTCTGATTGAAGGAGAATATAGAAGATGAATATTGCAGCCATTACCAGCCCGTCATGTGGAATTGTGTGACCTCAAGTAGTCCTGTTCCTTATAAAAGATTATCTGGTATTTATTCTATTAAGGAATTTCAACTCATCTAATCTTCTATAAACGATTATTGATCGTTAATTGAAAAAAAAAAGTAGAAGAAGAAAAGGTGATAACGATTTTTGAACAACTTGCTTTGCGTATACCAGACTTCAAAATATTTCTCTCAAAAACAGAATATATACAGTAACATTAATAAACTTCTTAAATATGTTTATTGAACCTTTCTTTATTCTTTCTGGTTATTAGAGAGGGAATTCACAAGACATTGGATCATCTTTGATGTATCAATTGTTAATGTTAATGTTATTTTTACTTTGAAAAATACAAAAATACTCACTGGACATGCTAATCTGTTTTGCAGTATTATATTATATTATTTTATGCTATCTCTACTTTTTATCATAATTATGAAAATTTTAAATTTATACAAAGTTAACTTTTAATATTATGATGATTTAAAAATGACAATGTTGTTAAATTAAATGGTTAATTCATCAACTAATAGGAAACAAAGTTAAAGTGTAATATTTGTTAAACATGTCAACTTTATCACTAATTGTAGCATTGGTCAATTTTAGTAAATAATTAGCACCCATTACTCATTAGCTAGTGTTTTTTATTTCTCAACTCATGAAAATGCAAAAATCCGACATTGGTGTCAACTTAGTATTCTGAAATGCTCTAGAATAAAAAAATATATATACGTATATATAATTTAGTAAAGTTGTTTTGACGCTTGGGAAAACATTAAGATGTTCATGTATATTATATCGTTGCAAAGTGACAATTGTATGTTTGGGACAAAAAAAAAGATATATAAAATTAAGATGGCCGGCACATTCAAACGTAGTCCCATTCAACAAGGTGACTAAACCCATGTGATGTGTCATTTTAAAATAGCTGGTAAGGCAATTTCAAACATAGTCTATAATAATATATATCTCCCATAAAAAATCTGAACTTTAAGTATTTTTGCTACCTTTTTATAGGGAAAAATGAAAATTTATAATTGGCTAAAACATTGATAATGGTGATTACTATTATTGTTTTTTTTTTTTTCTTATAGGAGAGAAAAGAAGATATGTTGATACATTTATTTTAACGGTGGTTCGGGTTAATTAAGTTCATCGATTAATTTGTTGAATTAAAAAAATTTATGGAGGGGCGCAAAAGGGGACATATGGTTGGGTTCATGTGGTGATTAAAAGTAATTATTAGAGATAAAGATGTGATATGTTTAATCTAAAATGCTTTGTTAAAAAGTTGTATTTCGAAAGCCTACATGCAAAATCACATTACATGTGATAGTTACATGAAGAAAATCATTGTGTAAATTTATATTATTTGTCAACATTGTCACCTTATGAGGGCATGCTTCTTCCTATCAACGGAGGTAGAATTCCTTCCCATCTTCTTATTGCATATAAAATGTTACCGTTTTACAACACCTCTATTTGCCAATATCACATGCCTCAAAAAGATCTTGAAGTGCGATGATCGGATCAAGTGATTAATACTGATAAATCGGACGTTTTTATAAAGAAATTTGTTTTCATAATTGTTGGGTCTATCATTATCTTGTAAGCTAATATAAAATAACGAATAGACTCTTTTGTCTTTCAAAATTGTCACATGAAAATTATGTCACCGGTCACATGATGGTCCAATCAATATCACTTAACAAATTTTTTTTTTCTTTTTGGTCTATTTTGCATACTCAAACAACTAGTTTTTAATAAATTGCCTATGAGCCATGTTGTTCCCCCTTTCCGTTACGTTAGTGTCCCCTTCAAAGAAATTCCTAATAACACTCTTCTTCAATTCAAAGTGTTCAAAATTATTGTCAAATTGTGAAACTGAAAAGGTGAAACTCTTTATATATGACTAGCAAACTTACTTTCATCAACTAGGTTAGTGTAAGTTCTCTTACTCATTATTTTATGATCTATACATGACCAACCAACTTGCTTCACAAAATTGATTCTGGTATGGGGTATTTTCATGAACGGCTACGCAATTTGTAAACATTAAAGATGGAAATTTGTTAATCAGTCAAATCAGCTAAAACATGGATAATGGTGATTAGTTTAATTGTTTTTCCCTATAGCTAAAACATTAATAATGGTGGTCCGGGTAATTAATTAAGTTGAGCAATTGACTTATTGAATTAAAAAAAAAATGTTATCAACGCAAGAGTACGGATATGCGGGTTGGGTTCATGTGGTGATTAAAATTGAATATTTGCTAAAGATACAAGTTGTTTAATCTAAAAATACTTTGTTAAAAAGTTGTATATTAAGAAAACCTTCATGCAAAATCACATTACACGTCATAGTTTACATAAAGAAAAACCTTTGTGCAAATTTATATCATTTGTCAACAATGTCGTCTTATGAGGGCATGCTTCTTTCTACTTCTTCTCGTTTCAGGCAAAATGTTATTGTTTTACAACACCTCTATTGCCAATATCCCATGCCTCAGAAAGATCTTCAAGTGCTGTGAATCGCTCTCTGATCAAGTGATTAATGTTGATAAACAGGATGTTTTAATGAAAAAATTTATGTCCATAGTTGTAGGTCCTAATGTTTTTTCTTAAGCGTATATATAAGAATGAATAGGCTATTTTATGCACTTCATAACTGTTATATGATAGTCATGTTACCAGTCATATGACGATTCAATCAATACCACATGACTCTCTTTTTTTTTCCCCTTTCCTTTGCTTTTTTTTTTTTTTTTTTTTGCAGCCGTGTTTCACGCAGTATACAACTAGTCTTTCATAAAGTATTTATGAGACATGGTGTTCTCCGCTTCGTTATCTTAGTGTCCCCTTATTCAAAGAAACTCTCAAGAACGCTCTTCTTCAGTTCATAATGGATAAAACTATTGCCAACTAGAGAAACTGAAAAGGTAAAACTTTTTCTATATATGACTAATAAATATACTCTCATCAACTAGGTTAGCGTAAGTTCTCTTAATCATTGTTTTATGATCTACAAATGACCAGCCGGCATAGTTCAAAAAATTGATTCTGGTATGGGGAATTTTATGAACAGCTAGGCAATTTGTAATACTATCCAAGACAGATTTACAATTTTACACTACCAACATGCTGAAAATAATTTAAATTTAGTATTTAAGATATTAATGATATTAAGTGTACTCTATTAAAAGATTATTAAGATAAAGAATTCAAAACAATCAATTTTAAAAAGTGATAATAGTCATTTGAATTTATTTTATGCATGTAAATATAGAGTGGGGGATCCCATTAAAGGAGGGGGAAAAGGTTGGTTATTCTATAACGTCTGTACTTGGCATAAAAAAAAAAAGTAATAAAATAAACTAAAATGCGGATTCGAGTTTATCCAAGTTAACGTCATGTAAAGGCCGGAAGGTGAAGATTTTCTGACTTTGATGCATATGTACTAGTTTGTATTAAAGAAACGACGACAAAATTTGTCAAGTCTATGGACACAAACTCAAAACGACAATAAATAAAAGCATCCAAAACAACGCATTGTAAACACAGGTACAACTCAAAAAAGTCGTATCAGCAATGATAATCTCAATTTTACAGTACCAATTTTACAGTACCAAGTCGTATGATCCCAATCTTTGAGTATGTTATGGTAAAAGATTACCTTTTTATTTATAGATAAAATCAATAAATATGATAATTTTTTTAAATATTTATTAATAAAAAAATCAATTTAAATATCATATAAATTAATATTTAAAAATTAAGAATTTATTTAACAAACAAGTTCATTTCAAATCAGTTCATTTCAAATCAAACTATATTTTTTCAACAGGACTTTTATGCTTTTTTCCTAAAAAGTAAAAAAAAAAACTATAATTAATTTTTGAAAAATTAACACCTCAAACTTAAAAATTTCATTCCATACTGATTCATAAGATTATATTTGCTGTCCTATTTTTCTAAACACAATACATGTAACGACACTTTTGTATGAAGAAACGACATGTATATACATGCACTTATATATGTGTATGTATATCCTGTCGTGTATATATAACATACTTGTTTAGTGAACCCATCTAAAGTGGTCGGTTTGGCTTGTGGCTTGGCACGCCTCTGCCCTATCACCCGAGCCATAGTCGGCACGGTGGCTCACTATGAAGTGGCCTTTGCTTGAAATCTCATGCACAACCACATGCTCATGGCGTGGCTCCGAAGTAGGACTTTTATGACCAACTTTCTTTGTTATCTCTTTTTGTTTTTGATCTTCATCTTTTCGTTCCTCTTCTTGGCCGCGCCTTTGTTCTTGCTTTTGGGTCGCCATTATTATTATTTTCTGTGGATTTTTATAAATTTCTTTGTGGAGTAGTGGATTTTTTTTTTTTTTAGAGGTGGATTTCTTTTTGGAGTTTTGATACGAGTAAAAATGGTCTCTTGCTTGGGACATTATAAGAAGCATTTGAGAGCCCACTTGTGGGGCTTGGGTTGGAGAACAGCTGCATTTTTATGGGCCCCAAAATTGGTTTTTAGCATTATCCCGGCCCATTAGCAGGAAAAACATTTTTGTTTTATCATTTTTGGGATGATTTTTTTTAATAATAATAATGTGTGAAATTACTATTATTGTTGTTGTTATTATTATTGTGATATGTTTATAATAAATATTTTTCAAATAATATGTTTGTAAAGAATAATGCTAAAAATCATTGGTAATGTAAAGTATCACTTATAAATTAAAAAAATATTATTAGAAATAATAATTATAATTTTTTTGAATACCAACTTATATGATAAATTGTTATATTTTTATTGATAAATTTTATTAATTAATATGATAATATTTTCAATAAATACTAATAAAACATAATAATTTATATATCATATAAATTAAGATTTAAAAATTAAAATTAAAGTTGATATTTTAAACATTTTTCTAATTAAAAAAATATCAACATTACATTATATTTGACTCACAAATGATGATCAACTTTTTAATAATGATATTAACACGGCAAGTGCAGTGGTGGAGCTAGATGGGGTTGAGTGGACGTTGTCGCTCTTATTGAAATTTTTTATTTTTATTTTTATTTTTATCATAAAAATTTTATAATTTTTATATTTTATCCCATTAAAAATAATATAATATCATACAGTCTATACTTTTCCTTTATTAAAAATTAAAAATTCTCACGTAACCCCCGTTAAAATTAATTCTAGAAAAAAAGTTTATCATTTGTCTTAATCATTTTAAATAATACCAAATTACAAGAATCTAATAAATAGAAAATCAGCTATCAATCAATTAATAATAACTACAATTCTAAATATAATATTATAACAGTCAGAATTATCTGAATGTCGAATTTGAGCCATTTCTTAAAATCATTTAATGGGATTCATTTATGAACGACGGTGTTAACAATTTTGAAAGTGTTTATAATCGACATGACCGTAAATTATATGTCCTACTTCCATGTATTTTAAAATATATATATAATGGCCATTCATTAACATCCATGTATATTATTTATTTAGTGCTGATTTAAATTGTTTGACACAGACATGCAAGCTTAAATTAAGGAGAAGAGAACGTTAAATGGCGTGGGAAATATCCTCCTTTATTGGATTGGTTATATATATATATATATATATATGGGGTAATGGGGCTACCATTAATGAATAGATTGGGTTTTTAGCATTTGGACATCATGAACGAGATCATGAAATTCCCCAGGAAATTTATAACTATTTGGATATTCGCCGGAGATTCCTCTACCATATATATACATACATACGCGCCGGAAATTAATAATTATTTGTATATATATGTGTGTGTAGAAAAGATGCTGTATCTGATATTATATTGGATACAGGAACTTAAAACTTTATATTTAGAATACTTGTAACAATTAATTAATTTATGTACAATTTCATGTTTAAAATCTTGTTATATGATATTATTTAGATATTTGTATGAAAAATACATATCATTAAAAAAATATTATATTGTTATAATATATTGCAAGAAAAAAAAAATTACACGTGATGTTTTCAAAAGAGCGTCGGATGGTAGTACCTATATATAGATATTCTTTTCTGGTTTGAAAGCTTTGGAGTCTGAATTTGACCAACGAGAAAATGAGGGCAATGGCTAGGGAAAAAAAGTATCCATTAATCGTTACATTATTCGATTTTCTTTTTCCTTTTCTTTTCTTTTTATAAAAGATTCTTTTACCTGTTTTGAGAATTTCACTGTAAATTAAGAATAAAATTTCAATTGGTAGGGTCGTATTTTCAGTTTTTAAATTTTGGTTATCAATATTTAGATAATCAATTTGGACTCATACAATTTGGCACAAATTAAAAATTACAAAAATAAAGATGAAGAAACAATTAGTTTTTGTTTTTTTTTTTTTAAAACAAATTGTGCATGGTCATATATCTAAGTAAATAATGTAAACACATGTTATTTAACTAGATTGCCATCATCTAGAAATGTGAATTTTGTAAGCAAAAACACAATATCCCAAGAAACACAACTAAAGTGCACATGTAAAAAAGATTGATTTTTTTCCAATCGGCATTTAGGCCTAGAGGATAGTGATGGTGAACAAGAGTAAAATTCAGAAAAAAAGATCTAGGAATGAACGGTATAGTACATGAGTAATACAAATTAAGAATAGTGATCATCATTCAAATAGCAAATGATGCATATTGCAAGATCAAGATCATGATGGTGGGGGAACACGATCACCATCTCCCAAGCGGAAATTTTCGACGAAAGAAGTTACTTGAAAAGGTCCACAGCGGACAGCGTGATCAAGCACCACCTGCCTTGCCTCCGTCCGCGGATTGAACCAACACAGGCGTGGATGCTTCGTCTCCGCTCGACAATCCCGCGCGGATTCTTTAATTTCAGCCACATTCGACAGATGTAAAATACCGCGGCCCGTGCGCGAAAGGAGTTCCGGAAAGAGCGAATAAATCCGCTCCCCGGCGTTGCTCATCGTGTATAGCCTGATCCAAGAGTGTCCATTCCGGTGCTCATTCATTCGCCAAACATCAACCCTCTCTACGTGGTGGTCTACCAAATAGAGATGATCTCCCACACTGTCTAAACGAATTCGACCAAATTGGTCCAAGAATGCCGAGGCCGGTAATCCAAAATCAAGAAATTCTTCGTTTTCAATGTCGAATGCTACAATTTGCCGCGGATGATGGGAGATATCGAACATTAACCAATGTAGATGACCATTAACGAACGGGCTGTCGATTGTGGACGACCAAAACAACCGGCCTTCTATTTCAAACCTGTCGTATGCAGCACCTGGTAAACCTGGATCAATTCTCTTCCAAGAATTTAATCTGGAAGACCACAGCATTGCTTCATGAGTGTATCTATAATCTTCGAAATTCCAACATTGAAGGATTTGGACGATTTGGTAGTCGTCCGTAGTGGATTTGTAAGCAAAACCATATGCTGTAAAATGCCTAAATGCATTCGCGGGAAGCGCAGGAATCATATCGGCAGGCAAGTTCGGTACGCGCTTAAACGTGTGGATTGACGGATTCCATAGAGCCAACTCGATGAGGTGAATGTCCGATGAGCATGCCTCGTTACAAACGCAAATCACGCCATTGCTGTGCCCCATTATTTTAGTTTTAAGTGTTTGATGAGGAATTGGCTGAGGAATTGGTCTCATTGGCCCGATCATGTTATCGTTGTCATCGAACGCCAATTTGTAAAACCGTGTAGGCCTAAAATCGACGGTAGCGAGCACAAGACATCGGTCGGTGTTAGCATCCATGGACTTGCTCAGATAGATTTTGCTGAATTCGGAGGACTTGATTATTTTGTTCCATGATTTTGAAACACATGAACATCTAACCAAAGTCTTGAATGGCAAGAGCAGAAGAATCTTTTCGGTTAACTCTTCAGGGAGATTCGCCATGAACAAGGATCTGCATGTACGAAAATGAACAAAGACAAGAATTCGTTTAAAAAGAATTTGATGAACTGATTTTGAGAAACAAGTATAAAAGAACAGAGCAACTCATGAAATATTCATATTTTGGGTCTGATTATATACTTGGTTGGTAAATAAGCATAAAAACTAACAATTCTAGAAAAGTAAAAATAATGAGATACCGGATTATCAAAGTTAATCGAAACATAGTTTGTTTTTACCAGGCAAAAAGAGAGAGAGAGTATATGTACACATTTTGATGATAATATAAGCAATAAAGAATCTCAAGTTTCATTAGATGCTCAATCCCAACATATTGTGTAAAAAAAAAAAAAATTCATCACTATTTGCTCAGACAATATAGAAAGTAAAGGTTGCTATTCTTGTATCAGTTGAGGCCTGGTTTATCCAAACAAGAACTTCCAGATTCATGTAGTTTCTCTCATTTTCAGACCATTTCTTACCAACCAAACAATGGGTCAATAGTGTGGACCAGTTTCTTTTATCTCAAGACAACTAACAGAGCCTTTCGAAAATCATTACCCACATGAATAAAACAATGAAGAGATGATCATTTTTCAAGAAAAATACGGAAAAGCAAAATAACAGATTCATGAAAGAAGGAAACTAAAGCAGACGATGATACTTGGGATGGTTTCTTGAAAGAGTCAACAAAAGCAAAAAGAAGATTGATGAAACAAGAAAGCTAAAGGGAAATTCTTAGTTAATGTGGTTGCTCTGAAAAAGATCTTACCAAAATTCATCAAAAGTCTGATTCTCTCTCCTCTGAACAATGGGATTAGCCGAGACAACATGAGTAAATCATGAGCTGCAAATTTTGGTCGTCTTTTCTTGTGGAATATTGCCCTTCTTTGTTTTTTTTTTTTTTTTTTCCCCTGCAGTTGAATTCAATTCATTTATAACGTCTCGTAGCATGTTGGATTTAGGGACACGTGTGATGCACCCTCCGAAGACAAGTCCCCCGCCCCCCAAAAATAAAGTGTATAAATAGCTATAAAAAATCGCCAAACTAAACAATGCGACGATATAACCAAATAATAATAGTAATAACAACGAATGAGGAAATTTTTTTTCTTTAAGGGGAAATTTCATTCCACATCAAGGAGATACAAATATAACAATGAGTACAAATGATCTTAGAACACATGTGGCATAACCTTCTATTGAAATCGGTTCCACTAGTAAATTCTAATAAAGTTTAAGGGGAAAGACGTATATCAGAGGCCCGATAACTAGAAGTACCTCAACACAACAAAATCAAGCATGTATAAGGCACTTTTTGATAAAATCTCTATAATTGATAGAAACCTCCAATTAATCGCATATAGTACTAGAGCTACTACCCACTGTGCATAGAATTAAATCTAATGAAAACCAAACAAAAACATTGCCAAAACATTAATTTAGCAGACAACAAGGAAACTCGGAAGGTGAGAAAACTACTTCCATTATTAGAAGCTTAATATAAAAATAAAAAAACATACCAAAAAGCATATCCTATCTAGTGAAGATATCGCCTTTATTAATCCTAAAAATCTATAACATAATGGATTATAGAAAACAACACAACAGCATAAGCCCATCATGACAAAAACACCTACAGGCTCAGGATCATTGGAAGGTATGGATCGGTCTCCCTACTATCATCGCCATCTAGATAGGAGAGCCAAGCCCCCTCAATTGCAAATTCGTAGGATGGCTCTCCTTTCACTTCACCTAAGGTCATCCTCTACACTCACGAGATCGTTTCGGTCACTAAAATCACCATCGTAAAGCTCTCCTTCCCTCTCTAGGGACCGAGAATCTAGGGAGTAGTCAGAAACTGTCAGAACCGAATACCAACCCCGAAAGGAGGATGCACACAAAAAAATCCTAGATCTCACACAAGATAAAGAGGGTAAACCTTTAAAACCTTTGGAAATAAATATTCTATTTATCAATTATCAAAAATTAATAGGCCAATTTCAGCTTTAAATATTTTGGTTTCCAAAATTTTGCCTTTTCTTCCCTTTTGTTTTCTCTCAAGGTGCACACACCCAGCACTGCTAGGTTCCTTCGACACCTATTTATAGTTTTATTTTTATTTCTATTTTTTACCTAAAGGTAGAAGATATCGTATGAATAATGCTAATTTAATCTCACATATAAAACTAATAAAGATTATTATAAGATCTTTTGTCATAATTAATATTTCAAAACTAACGTGTGAATTTGTAACGGATTAAAAAGATGTGGTGATGATTATATGATCTGTTTTGCAAAGAATTATAGAAGTTATTTTTGTTCCTGACTCCAATAGTTGTTCAATGGATAATTTTTTAAAATTTCTTTTTATCTTCCCAATAGCTTATATAAGAAACTCTAACTTGAAAGCTTGTATACGAGTTTTAATAAGACATTAAAAACTCTATTCTAACATGTTTTGTCAATTATTATAAATTTCTAAAATCATTTTGGATTTATTAAGCTCTTTTAAAAATGTGATTTCAAACACTAATAAAAAGTTTACAGTTATTTTTTTTTTCTATTGACTCATAAGCAAAGCAAAACCTTTGTCACAATGAACTCAATTATATTGCTCAATATTAAAGAGATTGATTATTGTCATTGACAAATAATATTAAGAGGTATCCAATAATAATTAACTTCAGGGGCGAAGTCACTCATGACCTAGTGGGGCTTCTGCTCTCAGCATACCATGGATTTTTTTGTTGATGAGTGTTTTACATCATTCTACTAACATATGTTGAAGAATGCCGTACTCATGTTTAGAATGTACACATATTGTTGTCTTTATCACATCGTGTTGAGTGCCTTGAATTATTTATTAGGGCGATCCGGTGATCCGACCCGATATATTTTGGGAAAATGAAAAGGGATTTTTCATGAGGTCTGTGTCGACCTAACCCCGGAGCCCACCACTGACCTCGCGGGGGGTGCCCACCACAATACGGATTTGACTTGGTTTTGACCCGAACCGGTTTAGGGTTATAAATATTTTCTAGGGTTTCATAATGTTCACGTACTGTACAAGTTGTTTTTCTCAGATAATAAGAATTCTCTTCCTGCCCATGGATGTAGATCGTTCTCTTTGGCGGAACCACATAAATTCTCTAGTGTTCGATTTTTCTTACTTTTATCTCTCATTTATTTTTTAGTTTTTCCGTAACAATTGGTATCAGAGCTTGAGAAATTTTGGTTTTCTGGGTATCTGGTTTTGTTTGCTGATTATGATGGCATCTCACATGTTTGATATTAAGAAATTCAATGGATCGAATGATTTCACTTTGTGGAAGGTGAAGATGCAGGCGCTTTTAGTTCAATAGGGATGTGTGGTGGTGTTAGAAGGAGAAGAAAAATTGCCTATAAATTTGAAGGTGGAAGAGAAGGTTAAGATCCTGGCGAAGGCATATAGTGTAATTCTTCTGTGTTTGACAAATGAAGTGCTACGGGAGTTGACTGAGGAAACAACAGCTGCATCAATGTGGAAGAAGCTGGAAAGTAGATATCAAAAGAAATCTCTAACAAACCGTTTGTATCAAAGGCAGTGTTTATATACCTTGAGTATGTCAAAGAATACACCGATAAGAGATCATGTCGATAATTTTAACCAAATAATGCTGGATTTACGTGGAGTTGGGGTTAAAATTGATGATGAGGATCAAGCTATTATCCTTTTGTGTTCCTTGCCTAAATCATATGAGAATTTCGTTGACACCATGCTGTATGGGAGAGACACTATCTCTGTTGGTGATGTGAAGGATGCTTTGCAGTCCAAGGAATTGAAGAGAAAGGTCTCGGTCTCTAATGATGATGGATCAGATTCGGGTCTGGTTGTTAGCAGGGGTAGGAGCATGGAAAGGGCTAATGGGAGCAAGAGTAAGTCATGTTCAAAGTCGAAGTCGAAGTCGAAGTCTAAGGGACCTCGGTGCTATCATTGTAAAGAAAAGAGGCCATTAAGAAGGACTGTCCATAGCAAAAGAAGGAAAACGAGAAAAAGGAATCAGGTGGTAGAGCGAATGTAACTATAGTGCAGGATAGTTCTGATGAAGATGGGGGCAGTGATGTTTTGACTATTAGTACTTCAGATTCTGCAAATACCTGGGTCTTGGACACTGGTGCATCTTATCACATGACTTTCTTGAATAATTTGTTTAGTTCTTTTAAGGAGTGGAATAGCAGCATGAGATTGGGTGATGATAAGGAACTTAGTGTTAAGGGCAGTGGTACAGTGTAGATTAAGATGTATGATGGAATGGTCAGAATATTTGATGCTTGGTACGTTCCCGATTTACGAAAGAATTTGATTTTTTTAGGTACTCTATATAAACAAGGGTACAATTATTATACTGAAGATGGACAAATCAGAGTTTCTGTAACAACCGGGAAAATTCACATTTTTCGAAAAATAAATGCACAATGAATTTAAGCATTAAAATGTGAAATTAAGTGACGTAATATTGTTTAGAATTAAATAAAATGTTCTAACAATATTAAAGGATGAAAAATGAGTAATAGTGATATTATGTGTGTGCACGTGTGTGCCACTCACAGTATCAGGAAGTAGGTCAAAATGATATTTTCTTGACATAAAACTGATAAATTTGGGTTCAGCACTCCGAAATTAGTAAGGATAGCCTATCAGTACGCTCAAATATGATAATTGAGCACAAGGGTAAATTTTGACCGAAAATTGGCAGTATCGGAAATTGGTCGAAATGACCTCAGATGAAAATAAAACTGATATATTTGGATTCAGGACGCCCAAATTAATCAGGATAGCCCATATTGAAATTTTGGGCGAAAAAGTATATAAAGAGCGGGAAAAAGTGGAATTTTCTCATTTATCTACACACACTCTCTCTCCTCCTTCTCTTTCTCTCTCTAGCCGAATATGTACAGTAACCGACCATCGGAAACGGTGTCCGTTTTCGACACCGCCGGTGTCATCGGAAAGCTCTCGCCGAGCTGAGTCCGATGGTGGGTCGACGCGACGGAGCAGCCGCCGGAGCAAGCCGCACGCGCCGCCTGAAGGTCGCCGGAGACGAAATCTTCCCGGCGAGATTTCTCCGCCGTTCGGCCACCATTTGCCACGAAACCGGTCCCAAAAGATTCGTGGTGAAGAGTACTACAAAACCCATGTGATGGATCGCCTCAACACCGGCGGAATCGCGCCGCCCGAGTTTCGAAAAATCCGACGAAACGCCGCCGTGGAGCCGCCGTCGAAACCGTCGATTCCGGCGGAGTTGAAGGACGCCGTCGGTACAGAAATGGTCGCCGTGAAGAGGGGAGCAAAAGCCCTCAATCAATTTCGGGGAAAAAGTCCGGCACGGCAGAGTTCCACCGCCGCCGCCGTGGCCGTGACTTTCGGGGTGATTTTCCGGCGATTGGGGCCTCCAAATGTGAAATTGAGGCTACCAATGAGTTCCTCATGTCGAGATCTTCAAGATGGGCTACTCATTTTCCACCGTCGCCGCCGCCGCCGCCGGTCAACGCCGGTCAACGGCCGGTCAACGGCGGTCAACGCCGGTCAACGGCGACCGTTGACCGAAAATGGGAGTTTGGCCCGTTAGCCTATTTTCGACGTTCCGGACGCATCCGCGGAGTCGGATTTGCAAGACGGGATCTCAAATATGAAGAACGGAGAATTAGGGTTTATGCTGTCGAGACCGGACTGCAATTCGGTATAAATTACGACCCCTTTACGTTCCGCAATTAAATTATTTGGGATTGTTATATGATTTTATGATTTTTAGTATGAAAATTATGGAAAAAGAATGTATATAAAAAGAAGAAAATTGCTGTAATGGAGAAAAAGAAAAATATGTGATGATGTAACGATTTTACGTAAACGGTACAAGTTTTACGTAAAATCTAGGCCTCTGGTATAGTACGTGATAGAATTAGATCAGGATAGATGGTTTTCAGGCGTTTCCTAAACGCTGGAACCTTAAAAATTAAGGGGAAACTCTGCCGAAATTTCTAAAAAAATGACACCAGGGGTAAAATGGGAAACGAGGGGTAAAAATATGATCGGGAAGGGAACCCGAGCCCCCTCGAGGAATTAAGGCATGGAAAAAGGAATGGGTAAGGTACGACTAGTAAACCGACCCTTCAAAACCCTAGAACGTAAGGAAAAATATGAAACTGACACTTAGGTCGGAATAGTACTTCCCGAGGGCCGGGAATGTGAAAAATTGGTAAAATGATAAGAATTGATCCGGAAAAGGTCTGATAAGATTTAGAAAGTTAATTAAATGATTTTGGGTTTAGAAAATCCAACCTAAGTATGAAAATGAAAATGTTAGGTTTAAACGACCCATCAGGGGCAAAATGGTCATTTTGCCCAAAGATACTCAAATTATGGGAAAAGAGCCACAATGACCCTGAAATAGGTGAATGAAGTTTGTAAAAGCCAAAATTGAGATTTAAGTTATGAAAAATCACGTCAAGGGCAAAATTGTAATTTTGTCAAAAGTTAGGGGTAAAATCGTAATTTTTCAAAAGTTGGAGAAAAAATTCGAAAATGGCCATTAAGGTTTAGAAAGCTGTCCTAAGGCTATAATTAAGAATTATAAGATCAGATTTAAGCTTTTTAATAAAATAAAAGCTATAGATGAAAATGTGATTAACGGACAAAATTTGTCTGTAGGAACCCAATCCAGAAGCGACGAAGGACATCGATGGATTCCAAGAAGGGATAAGCACGCTATGAGTAAGTTCAGACATTTACTCGTCTGCAACTATGAACAAGCTTATAGTATTTATATGATTTGTATATAAATGTCATGATGTGATTTATGATGATGCTATAGTAATGCTATAGCAATGTTATGATGATATTAAAAGATAGGTTTTAATAAATAATTTATAAAAATATATATGTATAAATATATGTATATATTGAATTATGAAGGAAAGGTATTATAAAAGTTTTATGAGAGTAACGATGTGATAAAGAGGAATAGAGGAATGGAAAGAGTAAGAATGATAATATTATGATAGAGTGCATAAGAAAGAGATGAGATATGAAATGAAAGAATAGATGTTTTATGAAAAGTTTTATGGAAATTAAGTTATGATTGATAGAGCAATGATGATCGGTGATGAAAGGAATTAAGAAAGGGATGTTTTGTGAGATTGAAAGAATAGATGTTTTATGAAAGTTAGGTTATGATTGATAGACCCACGACGATCGGGGATGAAAGAAATTAAGAAAAAGGTATGTTTTATGATAACGAAAGGATAGATATTTTATGAAAAATGATATGAAAGCAAAGAGTTAGACAAGAAAGAAAAACAATGATAGGTTATGATAAAAGGTATTGATGAATGTTTTATGAAAAGTGATATGAAAGCAAAGAGTTAGACAAGAAAGAAAAACAATGATAGGTTATGATAAAATGTATGATGAAAGGATTAGAACATAACGATAAGATGTGATTGATGGAATAGAATGATAGGCTATGATCGATAGGCTATGATTGATGGAATGATGCAAATGATAAGACGAACAAAGAATAATTGTCTACACGTAACAAAACATGTTTTTGTTGTTATGATGTGATGTGATGTGATAAAGTAAAGAATTAAGAAAAAAAAAAAAACAACGAAAGAATAAATATTTCATGAAATGTTTTATGAAAAATGAGAAATGAAAGATGATGAATGTCATGAAAAAGATGTACAACGAAAAATCAATATAAGAAAAGCTAAAAGAATGCAAGATAATAAAACTGAAAAGTTAATGGTTGGCGTACCGGTCTCCCTATATGGTTGAGACTTCCGGTCTATATCCTCCGCGCAGATGTGGTGCTACCCCGAAGGTGTGGTAGATTATAGGATGGACCACCCCGACAGGCGAGGTTTTATGTGACTGTGAGGTAGGTTGGTGGGTAGCTCCCCCTCCTCCCACTGTCAGCGCGCACTAGGTACGTTCAACGACGGGGCCCACCAGTGAAAGATAAGAAAGAAAAGAAAAGAAAGTGATAAAGAAAAGAAAAGAAATGATATGATATGATATGAAAAGAAAAGTAAAGAATGACATAAAAAGAAACAAACGATATGAAAGAACGACATAATAAAATCGATGAAAAACAAATAAATAATAAAACGAAGTTAAAAGAACATAATGGAGTTAATATATGTGATGTGATGTATTTGATGTTATGTGTATGATGTGAATGACACCTCTTTACGTGATGTTATGCTAGTGTGTATGTTACCAGCTTTTAAGATATGAAATGTTAAGAGATGACAATAACGATAGAGAAGTTCTAAAGGTTTAGAACAGAAAGTTAAGAAATGATAGGAATGAAAAGCAAAGAAATAAAGAGATTAGATTAGAATGATAAGAGATGATCGATAGAATGATAAGAACGATGAACAAAGAGATAAATGAGCATGATGAAGCTCACATTTTAGGTTATGTTTTGAGGATATGTATAAACGATGTATATAATATGTATATACGTGATGTCATATATTCTAGTAATAATATATATTACTAGTATTTATAAGTTAATGAATGTATGTTTGAACTTACTGAGCATCTAGCTCATTAGTTGTTTATATGTTGCAGGTAAGCAACGTGTTTATTTAAAGTAATATGATGGACAACGGACGGATCTGCACGTGCCAAGGGACTGGGCGAGGGTATGGTACTACCATGAGTCTTTCGCTGAGCGTTCAAAAAGGAAGATGAAAGAAAGAAAGTTATGATATATGTGTTATAAGAGTGTGATAGAGATAGGTGTAGTATGTAAGTTAAAAAAAAAAAAAAAATTTTTGCTATAGAAATTGCTTCCGCTATAAGATGAGAACGTTAAGAATGGAAAGTTAAGTTAAGTAAGAGGATGACGACCCACGAGGTTGCCAGCCATCGGGGCCGGCGTCAGAGCTCGACTGGTTGGTATGGTAACGTACGTGGGGGGTCGCCACAGTTTCGAAGAGTGCTTTAACTATAATGAAGGGTAAATTGCAGCATGGAATTTACATTTTGCAGGGAAATTCAATAACCTGAACAGTGGCAGTCTCTCGCTCTTTGGAGTAGCATAATGATCGTACAGAGCTATGGCATCAGAGATTAGGTCATATGAGTGAGAAAAGGCTTGCAATCTTGTCAAAACAGGGATTGTTAGATGGAGTAGAAATAGGGAAACTGAAGTTCTGTGAGACTTGTGTTATGGGCAAGCAGCGCAGGGTCAAGTTCAGTTCTGGCAGGCACACTTCTACAGGTATCCTTGACTATATTCATTCAGACTTGTGGGGTCCTTCTCGAGTTGACTCCCATTGTGGACATAGGTATTTTGTTACTTTCATCGATAACTACTCAAGAAAGGTTGGTTGTATTTTCTGAAGTCAAAGGATGAGGTGTTTGAGCAATTCAAGGAATGGAAGATTATGATTGAAAAACATACTGGAATACAGGTCAAGATACTCAAAATAGATAATGGTTTGGAATTCTGTAATGAACCATTTACTGAGTTCTGTAAGAAGGAAGGTATAGTGAGACACCGCACTGTACGATGTACACCACAATAAAATGGAGTTACAGAACGCATGAATCAAACACTTTTACAGCGTGCTCGATGTATGTGATTAAATGCTGGACTCCTAAAGCAATTATGGGCTGAGGCAGTTAATACTACTTGTAATCTGGTGAATAGATCTCCATCAACTGCAATAGATTTGAAGACTCCTCAAGAGGTATGGTACGGGACTTCCTCAAATTATTCAGGCCTGCGTATATTTGGTTGTCCTGCTTATGCTCATGTTAATGATGGTAAACTTAAGCCTAGGGCAATGAAATGCATATTTCTAGGGTATGTCATTGGAGTTAAAGGGTACAGATTATGGTGTACTGAAAAGAATAGAACTCCAAAGTTTATCATTAGCAGAGATGTTACCTTTGATGAGTCTGTTATGTTTAGCCGGAGAGAGGAGCTTGTTGATCTTACAGGAACAAGGTGCTGACCAGAAGATGGAGTTTGAGATTAAAACTCCAAAGAGGATGACTACCAATCCTGAAGAATAGCCCAGGGATGTGCAAGAAGAAGAACCACAAAGTATAGCAGCAAGGAGAAAAAGGAGGGAAATCAGAAAGCCACCAAGGTATGCAGATTATGTTGCTCTTGTTGATAATAATCCTGTTGCATATGCTTTAGCAGTAGCAGAAAATATTGATTTTAATGAACTTCGATCATATAAAGAAGCAGTACAGAGTAAAAAACCATCAGAGTGGTTGATTGCTATGAATGAGGAGATGCAGTCGCTTTTAAAGAACAATACATGGGATCTTGTACCATTGCCAAGGGGTGTGAAGCCAGTAAGATGAAAATGGGTGTTCAAGAAGAAAGAAGGCATTCCTGTGGTTGAACCAGTTAGGTTCAAGGCACGGCTTATGGTGAAGGGTTTTTCACAGAAGGAGGGCATAGACTATCATAAAGTGTTCTCACCAGTTGTGAAGCATAAGACCATTCGGGCTTTTCTAGCCATTGTAAGTGCATTCAATCTGGAGTTAGAACAACTAGATGTGAAGACTGCTTTCTTACATGGGAGTCTGGAGGAGCATATTTATATGTCACAGTCAGAGAGGTTCCTTGATTCTGAAAAAGAAGACCATGTGTATTTGCTGAAGAAATCTTTGTATGGGTTGAAATAGTCTCTAAGGTAGTGGTACAAGAGATTTGATGCATTAATGACTTCTCATGGGTTTGCTCGTAATCAGTTTGATAACTGTGTTTACTCAAGAAAAATATCAGATGGCTTCTTTATTTATTTGCTGTTATATGTGGATGACATGTTAATTGCAGCTAAGAATAAGGCTAAGATTAAAAATTTGAAGACTTTGTTGAGTAGTGAGTTTGTGATGAAGGATTTGGATGAAGCCAAGAAGATTTTAGGCTTGAAGATCTGGAGAGATAGGAGGGCAGGCCTACTGTATGTATCTCAGTAGAAGTACATTAAAAAGGTGTTGCAATCTTTTCAGATGGATCAGTTTAAGCCAGTCAGTACTCCTTTGGCAGCACATTTTAAACTTGATGCTAGTGTGTTACCACATACAGATGCAAAGAGAGAGTACATGAGTAAAGTTCCTTACTCAAGCGCAGTTGGGAGCTTGATGTATGCTATGGTTTGCACAAGGCCAGATTTGGCTCATGCGGTTAGTGTGGTAAGTAGGTTTATGAGTAATCCAGAGAAAGCTCACTGGAAAGCGGTAAAATGGATTATGTGATACTTAAAAGGTACGAGTGATGTTTGCCTGGTTTATGATGCTAGTGGTGCAAGTAGTGGTATTGTTGGGTATATAGATTCTGACTATGGTGGAGACTTGATTAATGGAAGATCCCTGACTTGTTATATCTTTACCTTATATGGATGTGCTATCAATTGGAAGGCAACACTTCATTCCACAGTTGCCTTGTCTACCACTAAAGCTGAATACATGTCATTGACAGAAAGGGTGAAAAAAGGTATATGACTGCATGGTCCTATTGATAGTTTGGGTTTGGATGTTCATTTATTGCGATAGTCAGAGTGCATTGAGCTTGGCAAAAAATCCAGTTTATCATGAAAGATCGAAGCATATTAATGTCAGGTTGAATTTCACTCGGGATGTCATAGGGGACAAGCTATTCACCATTGAGAAGATAACCACAGCAGATAATCCAGCAAATATGTTGACAAAATCGTTGCCTGCAGAAAAGTTCAAGCATAGCTTGGACTTGGTGAATGTTCGCATAGCATGAGGGCCTTCGGGCCATGGATGGCAGGGGAGTTATTCTTGACTCTGGTGACTTGGGAAATTTAAGTCAAAGTGGAGAATTTTTGAGTACCTTGAATTATTTATTGGGCCGATCCGGTGACCCGATCCAATATAATTTAGAAGAATGAAAAAGAATTTTTCATAAGGTTTGTGTCGGCCCAAACCCAGAGCCCACCACTAACCTCGTGGGGGGTGCAGGGGGCAAAGCACCCCGTAGTACGGATTTGATCCGATTTCGACCCGAACCGGTTTAGGGTTATAAATATGTTCTAGGGTTTCATAATGTTCACGTATTGTACAAGTTGTTTTTCTCAGATAATAAGAATTCTCTTCCTGTCTGTAGATATAGGTCGTTCTCTTTGACCGAATTACATAAATTCTCTAGTGTTCGATTTTTTTTGTTTTTATCTCTCATTTATTTTTCGTTTTTCCGCAACACATTGTTTTGAGCAATTGCTGCAACATGTGTCTCACATGCCTTATAAACAAAGAGTCAAAGAGATCTAGTGCTATAGTTCCTCTTCCTTCATCTCTTGAGCACCATGTGTCTGAACATTTCATGAGGAATTTGAGGAGGCAATTTTATTATTATTTGTTAGGTCGTAAGTCGTAACAAGTTTGAAAAGTTATGCTGTGATTAACCATGGGATCATCCTCTAGTTTTCTCGTTGCTGAATATATTTTCAAAACTGGTTCAGTTGATGTTTCAACAGGCTAAATTATATTTATAACTAAAAACAAACCAGTATGGCTACAAAAGGCCGTTCCAGTACTACTGAGTCTCCTAATCCTAAAGCAGAGGTGGAAGGTATATATACCAGGACACCTTTCCAATCTATTAAATGGTAATTAGTTAGTGATTGACTATGAATAATTAGTAAAAAATACATATTAACATTAACCAATCATTAATTAACCAGATTAATTAGTGTTGAACTGATTGATATTTTTTAAAAATTGATCATTTTGCTAATTTTACAAACTTCCACCATTTATTAAAAAACTTCTTTAAAAAAATCCATATACTGACATATCCCATTAGAAGTTGCTATTCATTATAATTTCCCCTTCTCCCTTTGCGAAAAATTACAACTCTACCCTTCAATAGTAATTGTCCAAGCCTTTATCATAGGATATTACCCGTTACAGTCTCATTCTAATTATCCCATATCAATTCTAGAATTCCATTCTTTTTCTTTGCGTGATTTCGTATTCTTTTATCAATCGTAACTGAAATGGCTTTAAAGCGTGAACCAGTTCATTTATTCGGCATTGAATTATTTTTCCTGCAGGTTTCATTTGGATTTTGTACAACTGATAGTGTATGCTCAATTAGAAGACAAGTCCCTTTTGTTTTCCCAACCTGAAAGATGGAAATTTATTAACCAGTCAAATCAGCTAAAATATTAATAACGTTGATTACTTTAATTGATTTTTCCTATATTTGAAAAAGGGCGATTTGAAATGGCGGTCTGGGTTAATTAAGGTGTCGTTTGACACACAAGTTTTATTTTAATTTCATTTAAATATAATACAATTTTATACCAAATACAAATTTTACAACAGTATTACGAAAATAATTACTATTTAAAACATTTTTAAAACAATCACATTAACTTTTCAACTCCACTATTTATCTTTACTTTTACCAATCACGTTAACTTTTCAACTCTAAAATACTTTTCATTCAAATACAAAACAAATACTTTTCAACCAAATACAACATTCAAAAAATAAATTTCATTCAAATACAATCAAAATGCAATATGTTTACCAAACGTCCCCTAAGTTAAGCGATTAACTTGTTGAATCTAAAAAAAAAAAAAAGTGTTATGGAGGCAAAAGTAGATATGCGGATTGGATTCAATTAAAATTAATTATATATTACCTAAAGATATGAGTTTTTTAATCTAAAAATACTTTGTTAAAAAGTTGTATATTAAGAAAACCAACATGCAAAATCACGTTACACGTGATAGTTTACATGAAGAAAACCTGTGTGCAAGTTTATATCATTTGTCAACAACGTCGTCTTATGAGGGCATGCTTCTTCCTACCAGTGCAAGCAGAGGGGTACAGTTTCTTCGCATCTTTTACATTGCCTCCATTGCCAATATCACATGCCTCAAAAAGATCTTTGAGTACTATAAATCATTGTCGGATCAAGTGATTAATGTTGATAAATCAGATGTTTTTACGAGGAAATTTATCTTTATGATTATCGGTTCTAATGTTATCTTTTAAAGAGATATAAAATAGCGAATAAGCTATTTCATCCCCCTCCATGATTACTATGTGACGGTTGTATCACCAGTTATGTAATGATTTGCTTTGCTTGTTTTTTTCCGCAAGTTCGTTTCATGTGCTATACAATTAGTTTTTCATAAAGTGTTTACGAGACATGATGTTCTCCCTTTTGTTACCTTAGTGTCTCTTTATTTAAAGAAACTCTTAAAAACGCTCTTCTTCAATTCATAGCGGATAAAATTATTATCAAATTATGAAACTGAAAAGGTGAAACTCTTTCTATATGATTACTAAATAAACTAGGTTCTGTAAGTTCCCTTAATCATTGCTTTATCCAAGTTTATCCAAGTTAACATCATGTACAGGTTCGGAGGAGAAGATTTTCCGACTTTGAGGCATATTTACTAGTTTGTATTATAGAAACGACGACAAAATTTGTAAAATTTAGGGACAAAAATTTAAAACGACAATAAATAAAAGCATCCAAAGCAACGTCTTGTAAACACAGGCTATGATACAACAACAAATTTTGCCAAATTAGTTTATGGACACAAACATAAAACGACAATATATAAAAAGCATCCGAAACAAAGTCTTGTAAACACAGGTACAACTCAAAAAGTCGTCACACCAATATTGATCCTAACTTTTAAATATAAAGTATTAATGAACAACTCAAAAAGTCGTTACACCAATATTGATTCAAACTTTTAAATATAAAATATTAATGCATATGATCCTAATTTTTTATTCTAATTTTTAAATATCAACCAACCAACGATGAGTTATTATTTTTTATTGATCAATATAATTGATAATGGATGTGGCAACCTTTTAAAATCTACTAGTAAAAAGAATGCTAATTTAAATATTATATAAATTGATATACTAAAATTAATATCCTATATTCTAAACACAATACATGTAACGACGCTTTTGCAAAAAGAAACGACATGTATATACATATACTTATATATGTGTGTATATTATGTTGTGTATATATAACATACTTGTTAGTCTGGCTTGTGGGTTGTGGCTTGTGGCTTGGCACCCCGTCGGCCCTATCACCCGAAGCCATCGTCGGCTTGGTGGTTCCACTTTGAAGTGGCCTTTGCTTGAAATCTCATGCACAACCACATGCTCATGCTGTGGCTCAGAAATAGGACATTAGTGACCAACTTTCTGTGTCATCTCTTTTTGTTTTTTATCTTCATCTTTCTGTTCCTCTTCTTGGGGATGTCTTTGTTCCTGCTTTTGGGTCGCCATTAATATTATTTATGACCAACGTTTGCATGCGTGGACATTGGATGATAGCCCACTTGTGGGGCTTGGATTGGAGAACCGCTTCGTTACTATGGGCCCCAAATGGGCTTTTGACATTAGCCCGCCCCATCAGCAAGATGTTTTGCACTTCTTTGAATTTTTTTTTTTTTTTTTTTTTAACTTTAGTTTTGTGGTTTAGAACTCTACAAGTCATGACAGAGTTACGCATGATATGCTTATAATCATCTTTTTGAAATAACACTTGTGTAAAAGAACAATGTTAAAAATCACTTATGGTGTAGAGGATCATTCACATGAGGATTAGTTACCATGTTTTTATTTGTAAATATAATTAATTGATATGATAATATTTTAAATACTTATTAATAAAAATATGACAACTTATATATTATATAAATTGATACTCAAAGTAGGAAGTAAAGTTAATATTCTTATTATTTTTCTAATAAAAATACAAAAATTACGTCATATGACTCATAAACGAGATTCATCTTTTATTAATAATAGTGTTCAACATCTAGTAGTACCTGCAAATGTTTTCATGTGTAAAGTCTATAATATTGGATCACAACTGAAGGCTCGTATTAGGAAGGACTAAAACCTTTATTTAAAGGTTTGAAAGAATTAAAATAGTAAAAGTTAAGAGTAAAAATTGAAAAAAATAAAAAAATAAAAAAAAAAGGGTAGAAATCCATGGAACATTTGTTGTGTATGAAGACCTAACAGTCAACGATCTATGCATGAAGGCCTTGTGTTCTTTTTGTTAATGGAAGATGTGCATGTGTGTTTTTGTTTTGTATGTTTATAAAAATATATGACATATAAATATATATATATACACACACCCTCCAAAAAAAAAAAAAAAAAAACTATCCCCATTTCTATTTCCATCCCTAAATAGAAGTGAGGACGGGAACAGAAATTTCTTATAAGAGGGACTCTTTTTATACCACCTCATTCTTCATTTATTATAACTACAAAATTTGAACCAAAAAAAAAAAACACACAATTAGTCCCCTTTTAGTTGAAGAAAAAGTAATTATGCTTGATTAATATATATATAACAAATGCATATTAGTAGCCTTCTTAGGTATTTAATAGAGATTTTGTTATTTTTTTTTTCAATTAAAAAAAACTAATAACATTTAAAAATAATTATTTATAATATTAAATATATATTTATAAATATATAGATCACATCTATATCGTATGGAGTCACGGTGGGAAGTGCTTTCCTCGTCTTCACCTGTCAACTTTCAGAGATAAGATTTTATCTCTACGCTCATCCCAGAATATTATTCCCTATTCCCATTTTAATCAGGGCGGATCCCTATATGGTTGTGTCCCCACGGGGCATATTACTATCCCTGGTAGTAAGTGAGATACGTGTGGAGTGTATAAAGTGCTTAGAAGTTTATTTGAGTCAATAATTACTTGGATAAAATCATTCATATACTCTTATATCTAGCATCTTTATGAAACAGTATTATTGTACTTTTTTTTATAAGTTATTTTAGCAGTCAACTAATTTTAATGTACTCTAAGCCAAAAAAAAATTGATTTTAATATAATATTTTTTAGTAATATTTATCATTTATATTAATAATACTATACAATATCATAAACAAGAATCAAAATAGAAAATTGATTTAAATCAATTAATAACTACAAAATTTTAAGTAGAATATTACAACAGTTGGATCTATCTAGCTATGGAATTTGAGACATAATTCATTTATGAATTATGGTGTTAACAATTTAAAGATCTTTATAATCAACTTGCCCATAAATTATATATTTTCAACTTCTATGTGTTTATTTGAAAAAAAAAAAAAAAACCCACACACACACACACTAATGGTCAACCATTAACATCCATGGTGTGTATATTATTTATTTAATGCTGAATGTGTATTTTAAATTGTTTGAGACAGACATGCAAGCTTACAAGGAGAAGAGGACATGAAATTAGTGTGGGGAACATCGTCCTTTAATGGATTGTTTAATGTATGTATGGTAACGGGGCTACCATTAATGAATAGATTGGCTTTTTAGCATCTGGACCAATCATGAAATTCCCCAAGCAATTTACAACTACAATTATTTGGATGTGCGCCGGAGATTCCTCCACCTTTAGACTGATCTATAATTTTGTTTATTTCTCAAACTTTCAATTCACTTCCTCCAACGTTGAATATACACATACTTACATACATATATGTATATATATATATATATGCATATATTGAAAAGATATTGTATCTAGTATCGGTATCAAGTACGGCCGATAGTTACCTTGTTTAAACCATTCTTATAAATGTAAACTATTCAATCTACATAGTGACATATATTTTTATTTTTTTCATTTAAAATACTCTATTTAAATAACCTAATTTTTATTTATTTTTTATAAAATCAATATCAATTTTACTATTTATAATTTATATTATAATTTTACAACTAAAATTTTAAAAGTATAAAATTTTACATATATAAATTCAAATGTGATTTTTTTTAATTTTATAAAATTTCAAGATGAACAAAACAACCTATATATTAATATTTTTCCTAAACATATTAAAATTTTTTTTATGTTTTTTAACTCTAGTAACTCAAATTCTTCAACAACTATCCAAATATAAATCTAAATATTTTCAACTAAATATTTTTTTTAAATGTTAACGTCCAAATATTTGTTCAAATAACAATCCAAACATTTTTTTCCAAGTGTTTCCACTCGTACGTTTCCATCTTAATATGTTTCCATCTTAATATGTCAATGTAAATGGCTCTCTCAAACGAAGGCTTATAATATTTTATTTAAAATTTGAAGCAACTAGTCAATTTATAAGCAAGGCTAAATTTTATCTTTGCTCCATGAACTTTAGTATTTTTATAACTTTACTCTTTGAACTTTGAAAACCAGTAGAAATACTATCTAAACTATAGAATGTTATCGTATTTGTTATTTTTGTCAGTTAGATGATGGAATATTCTTTTAAACTTTAATATTCTTATAATTTTATCTCTTAAACTTTAAAAACTAGTGTTTATACCTCCATAAACTTTAAACTAATAACAAAAAAACTCTTCAAACTTTAAACCATTATTAAAACACAAATTCTTTCATCTTTTGGCTATATAAAATTTGGACAAACTTTATTTTTGCTCCTTAAACTATAATACATTTGAAATTTAACTCTTGAATCCTAAAAATGATTAAAGCATTCATAATATTTGGTTTTAAATTTGAAGTCATTATAAGAAAAACCAAAAAAAAAAAAAAAAGAAATTTGTACATTTAGACCCCTTAATAGATTTTTAAGATTATTTTTGTAATTATAAAGATTTTAATTTAAATTACCTTTTTATCATACTAGTGCCACATCAGTTTTAAATTGATAAAATATATATGATTTTACTAATAGTTTAAAGTTCAAAAGATATAAGCATTAGTTTTTTAATATTTAGGGATAAAATTATAAATATACTAAAGTTTATGGGATCAAAATAAAGTTTTTCCAAACCTTATATAGACAAAATATAGAATAAGAGATTTTTTTTTACTAACAGTTTGAAGTTTGAGAAATCTAAATACATAAGTTTTTTTTTTCTAGTAATGACTTTAATTTTAAAAGTAAATCTTATTGTTCTTGTATTAGTTTAAAGTATATAAATACCATTTTTCAAAGTTTGGAGGGAAAAATTGCAAAAGTATTAAAGTTTAGGGATAAAAATAAATATATTTCATCCATACAATTAATGGAATGAGCAAATATGATAATATTTTATAATTTATAAAGGATTTCTATAAAGAGCAAAATTATAATAGCACTAAAATTTATGAAGCAAAAATGAAATTTGTCCTGTAAGTAATTTCATATATAAAATATTAAAATAAATTTCATTTTTGCTTATTAAACTTTGATATTCTTATAACTTTATCTCTTAAACTTTAAAAACTAATAAAAATGCTCATTGCATTATAAAATATTTTCATATTTACTTATGTCATCAGTTAAATAGATTGAATATTTTTTTTACTCCTTAAACTCTAATACTCTTGTAACTTTACCCCTTAACTTTATAAACTAGTGTTTATATTCTTTAAACTTTAAAATGATTATGAGAATTTCTTTCTAACTTTTAATAGTTAGTAAAAACACATATTTTTCAATATTTTAATCATATAAGGCTTAAAAAAATTTTATTTTTACCTCATAAACTTTAATACATTCGAAAACAAACTTTTGAAACCTAAAAACTTATAAGATTTACTTTTAAAATTGAAATCATTACAAGGAAAACATATAAAAAAAATCCATTATTTTATATTATGGTTATATAAGAGTTGGAATAACTTTATTTTTGTGCTCAAACTTTAGTACGTTTGTAATTTTATTATTAAATATTGAAAAACTAATGCTTATATTTCTTAACTTTTAAACCGTTAACAAAACCATTTATATTGTATCAATTTAAAACTGATATAATATTAGTAAAATTAATTTAAATTATAAACTTTATAATTATAAAAATAATCTTAAAAATCTATTAAAAGATCTAAATCTACAAGTTTTTTTTATTTTATTTTTATTTATTTTTTGTAATAATGTCAATTTTTTAAACAAATCTTATGAATGCACAATCATTTTAGGTTTCGATAGTTAAATTTCATATATACTAAAGTTTAAGGGTAAAAAGAAGTTTTTTTTTTTCCAAATCTTATACAGTCAAAAAAAAAAAAGAAAAAATGTTTGTTTTTTTAATTATTTAAAATTTGAAGGATATTCTTGCTTATAATTTTAAGGTTTGAGAGGTATAAATATCTATTTTCAAAGTTTAAAGGCAAAATAAAAAAATATATATATACATGACGATTTGGAGGGTTGTCAAATAATAGTCCTTATATATACATGGATTTCCTTTCTAGCTTGAAAGCTTCGTAGTTTGAAGGGGTGTATGGGGTCCTTTTGGAAACAAATTTTAGACACTTTTCTGGTTATTTTTTTAACTTCACAGTTATTTTTTGCAATTCACATATCAAAAACTCTATATTAAACTAACTTTAAAAGTTCATAATTTTATGTATATAAGTCCAAATGAAATAATTTTTTAAAAATTATATAAAATTTTAAGAGAAACAAAATAAAATCCTATAAAATTTTAAGAGAAACAAAATAAAATCCATATTGATAATTTTTTTTAAATAAATTTTTTAAAATTTTATATTTTTCACTATAAATGGTTTTTTTTTTCTCTAAATACATTTTTTAAAACTTATTTTTTTTAATTCTTTAAAATACATATTTAGAGCCTTTCAAGCGGGCTGAATTTGACCAATGAGAATGAGAAAATGAGAGCAATGACTAGAAAAAAAAAGTATCCCTTAATCATTAGATTATTTGATTTTCTTTTTCTTTTCTTCTATTAATAAAGATCCTTTTTACCTGTTTTGAGGATTTCACCGTAAACTATGAATAAAATTCCATATCGGTATGGTAGTATCTTCGATCATAAAATTTTATCCATACTTATATGCTTGGGGACACTTTTTCATTTTAATTTGATTTTTCAAAGTCTATACCTGCCAATGGTGTAATCCATAGTAAAAACAAAAATAAAAAAAAGTTCATTTTCTCAATATTAAAAAGACTTATTATTATCATTAGACTTGAATAATATTTAGATAATCAAAATTTTTCATTTTTAAAAATTAAAAAAAATTATTTTTAGATAAATAAAATTTTTTATTCAACTAAATAATATTTTATTTTTAAAAAGAAGTATCTTTAAAAAAATCTAAATTTTTTTTATTTTTTAAATCTAAAAACTTCTTATTTTTTAAAAATAAATCTCCAATTCAAAGATAATAATAAAGAAAGAGAAAGGCACAACTAAAAGCCAAACCAAGCCACCCCCTCACTCTACATATATATATATATAATAGTGTTTTTTGCTGGTTATATATATAAATAATAGTTACACACTACTCAAAACCTCTCTCTCTCACTCCCTATCTACTTTTGTACTTGGTCATGGCCACCAGTCATGGTCTAGCCTTGGACGGTGTCATTTGCCGACGTGGCACTGTTCATTTAATAACTATTCTCTACACTCCGTCTCATCATTTTCCTATATATTCTATTCCTTTGCATTGTACCTTTGACTGTTCTCCAAGAACCTATTAAAATTACTCATTCGCTTCTTCACATTTTTATAAAATTACGATTTAGTCTCTAATTTTTTTAGTTAAAAAAATCCCTTTTTAAATTTTTTTAAAAAGGTATAATTTAATCTTTTTTTATATAACAAAAAACTATATTGTTCTAATACATCTAAAAAAAAAAGATATAGATTGGTCTTGTCGTTCTAATACATCTCAAAAAGGAAAAAAAATAATGTTTTCTAAATTTTTTTAATTATGTATACAAAATATAATTCTAATCTCAAACTTTACCTAATATTGAATAACGAAGAAAAATGGTATTTTATTTTTTTTTCTGTAGAAGTAAAATGTTACTTACTAACATACAATAGCATTGAGCGCATTTAAAGTGCCATGCATATCAAACTGTATGTTTTGTTTTTCCTCTTGTAAAATAGATGATTATTAGTGCTATATCGTCACTTCATCCTCCTTATATATAGTAGAAATCTAGAAGCTGATTAAATAAAACAAAAATAACTGATTCAATTTCATTTAAATGATAAATTTAACTTCATTTATACCATCTAACAATGAGACCTATATCAAACTGTCGAGTTGAAATAGAATTTTCATTAATTATCATTGTATGATTCTTATCGTTGGTGTGACGAGCATGAATGCTTAAAATAATCTGTTTGGTTTATAAATTTAGCCAATAAAGGGGTGTTTAAGGGCACTTTTGCAAAAAGTGTTTTCCAAATTTGTTTTTGTCTTGTTTTTCCTCAAATTTCACATTCACTTTTATAAAACTCTCTTTCTTGTTTTCAAAAAACTCAAATTTTAAAAGTTCATGATTTTATAATCTTAATTTAAAATGAGATGATTTTTTAAAAATTACATAGAATTTCAAGAGAAATAAAATAAGATTTATACTAATATTTTTTTAAATACATTTTAATTTTTTACACTTTTTACTCTAAACAATTCATTTTCACTAAATACATATTACCAAAACTCAAACTCATTGTCAATTTCCAAAACTACATTCCCCCTCAAATTTTTATGAGTAAAAACGCTATTAAAAGAAAGTTTAATGGTTCGTTTGATGAACGCAACGCATTTGTATTGCGTTTGAATGTAATATATTGTATTTGAATGTAATGTGTGTTTGGATAAAAAGTATTTTAATTGTATTTTAATAATAAATATGTGATGTGATGGGTAAAAATAGAGAGAAAAAAAGAGAAAAAAAGAATATATGATGTAATTAATAAAAGTAATAGAAAAAGTGAAATAATGAATAGTGATTATATTGGATTTAAAATGTGATGTGATTGGTATTTGAATGAAAAACTTTTGTATTTGGGGGAAAATTACATTATATTTAAATGTAATGTAATTTAAATGTATGTACCAAACACACTATAAGAGGGTATTTGGGCCGTTTTGAAAACAAATTTGGACACTTTTTTGATTATTTTTTTCTATCTCACAATTACTTTTTACTATTTAAATTTCTAAAATTCTAGATTAAACTCAAACTTTAAAAGTTCTTAACTTTATATATACAAATATAAATGAAATGATTTAAAAAAATTACATATAATTTTAAGAATAACGAAACAAAATTATATTGATAACTTTTTCAAATAAAATTTTAAAATTTTATATTGTTCCCTCTAAATAATTTTTTTCATAAATATATTTTTTTAAAGTTTACTTTTCTCCTATTTTTAAAACACATTTATGAATCCCTCCCTAACACCCTTTTTTAAATTGTGAGATTCGATCACGTTTGGCCCAACGGGGGGGTCGTCCTTTGCTTTTTAAAACCGAAAGGGGACTCCGCAAAGAAAGGGTTGTCATATTTTGATCCACAAGAAACAAAGTACTACTATTCACTGCACCCAAAAAGTGAGCTCACTGTCAACAGATTCCACAGGATTCCTCTCTCTCTCTCTCTCCTTCTCTCTTCACGAGCTTTCGTTACCTGATATAAAATTTGTCTCGAACAGCTTTTTCCAATTTTCAAACTCTCTCTCTCTCTCTTCCTCACTTTCTCTCTCTAGAAGTCCTCGAGCGAGTTTTTTGATCCATTTCCAAGCGCCAAGAAAAAACCTCCGCAAAGAATTCTTCTTAACTCTCGCCTTTTGCTTTTGAATTCCGAAGGGAAACTGGGGAAAAACAAGTTCGGGTCTTTCGGGTGTTTCGTGAAGCTCCGAGGCTTCTCCCGCCCATGCTTTCGACATGTCCGAGGAAGTTTTGACTTTTGAACGGCACGACGATCCGCGAAGATGATCCAGAAATCGTCTCCAATGGTGATTTGGTCTCTTCTGGGCTCTAGCGGTTTCTAGGGTTTTTTTTTTTTTTTTTTTGTGGTGAGTTTTTCTTTTTATATATATTTGTGGGTTTAATCAGGGTTTTTGGGTATATGGTTTTTCTGCTAATTTTCTGGTTCATTTCCATTTTTGAAGCTTTAATCTTTCTGTTTTTAATTCTTAGGTTAATAATTCAGTTTTTGTTTTAATTTTTTTAATTAATTAAAATTTTTTGATTATTTAATCAAGCTAGGTTTGGACTAGAATTGCGAAAGAACTTAGCGTTTTAGTCGTTGAAAGAGCGATTGGATCAGAGAAGCGGAGGTATAGTAATTTCTTAGTTCACACACGCATATATATATAAATATATATATTTCTGAAATATCTGAAATGTTGTAAAAATTAAAAGGTTTGTTTTTGTTTCTGGAATTAATACTCATAGACTGTTTTATTGCCTCGGGAAAATTGAACATTTCATTTAGTTTTATTCGAGACTTATGAATTTTGGTTCTTCCACCTGAAATTCGGTTTTTGAGCCATCACAATGTTTCCCATGTGATAAATTTATATGGTTTTACTGCTTGGTGGGTTCTTTATCTAAGAAGAGTTTGGATTGGTAAGTCCTTTACGTGGCTATCGTCTTTTTTAAATATAGGCGATGACATGATTTATGAAGGAATTTAAGGAATTTTGATGTCCAACTGGTCATATTCAAATGCAAGAATATGAAGATTTAGTGTTCTTGGGATAATATGTGATATGGTAATTAATTTGCTAGTAGGGATACATTGTTGTTTTAAGTAGTAATGCGCAAGTAACTTTGATGATTAATATTAAGGAGAAATAGTGGAATTCATGAGTTTAAGCGGAAACAAGGATTTACTATTTGGATTTAGATGTTGCTAAAGGTGAAGGCGTAGATAGTTGATGGAGACGTGGGTAGATCATGGTAGGTTGGGTTATTGGTGTTTTATAGGATTTTGGTTTTCAGCGCCCCTACTTGAGTAAAGGGGAGCAGGGACTGCACATTTTGTTAGCTCTTTTTGTCGAAATAGAAAAGTTAATAGAGGACGGCTTATCTCGATAACCCCGAGGATAGGGTGCATACTCGCATGGTATTGGTAGATGGATGAATCCATATACCCCAAATCACCGTGGTAGGACAAATTCCAATTAAAGATCTTGTTAAGGAGAATGGTCAACCTTATCCCTCCACCTGGGTCCCTTGGTGGTTACTCTTGGTTAGCTTAATTCAGTAGTTATTGGATATTGGATTTTTTTTTTTTTTTTTTGCCGATTAGGGTTTTACATCATTCTACTAACATATGCTGAAGAAATCCATACTCATGCTTAGAATGTGCACATACTGTTATCTGTATCGCATTGTTTTGAGCAGTTGCTGCAAGATGTTATCACATGCCTCATAAACACTTTAAAAGTCAAATATATCTAGTAGTATAGTTCCTCTTTCTTCATCTTTTAAGTATTGCATGTCTGAACTTTTAATGAGAAAACCGAGGAGGCGATTTTATTATTTTTTGTTGGAATGTAACAAGTTTTATGTGTTATGCTGCTATTCTCCATGGGGATCATCTTTTGGTTTTCTCCTTGCTGGATATATTTTCACAACTGATTCGTTTGGTGTTTCAACAGGTAAAATTGTATATTTAACAAACTAAAAAACCAGTATGGTTGCAAAAGGCGGTACAAGTACTACAGAGTCTCCTACTCCTAAGGCGGAGGTGGGAGAGATAGACACCAGGGCACCTTTCCAATCTGTTAAAGATGCGGTCACACTGTTTGGTGAAGGAGCATTCTCTGGAGAGAAACCTGCTATTAAGAAGCCAAAACCTTATTCTGCAGAGGTAGTTTCAGTGGCATAATTTTTATGTTTATGCTGTCTGTAAGTTATTTATTTGTTTTCTGTTTGCTGTTTCTGTGTTGGTTGAGATTTCTGTTTTTTTAGGACTTCTCATCCTCGTTCCTTTATATTTGATTTATAATCAAAGAAAGGAAGTTTTTCATATCAAAAGAAAATTGATAAGCATTATTCATCTTTTGCCAGTTAGGACTGCAGAAATATTGGTCCTTCAAATTGCTTACTGTTAATTTTTACCTGCTTCTGGAATGCAAGTGTCTGAAGTCTGATTCTTGTATTTTTTATTTTTTTTGGTTGCTTTAACGCAGAGGGTATTGGCGAAAGAGACGCAGCTACACCTGGCTCGGAAAGAATTGCACAAGTTGAAGGAACAACTAAAGAGTGCCGAAACAACAAAATCGGAAGCACTTTCAGAGCTTGAAAAGACTAAAAATGCTATTGACGATCTAAACAACAAGCTGAAATCTCTAAATGAATCCAAGGAATCAGCAGTCAAGGCAACGGAAGCTGCAAAGAGTCAGGCAAAGCAACTTGAAGAAGCGAACAGTGGTAACCTTCCTGGAGCTGATGGAGCTTGGAAAAATGACTTAGAAGCAGCAAGAACACAGTACACGATGGTCATTAGTGAACTTGATATGGCAAAGCAAGAATTAAGAAAAATTCGACAGGACTGTGATTTGTCGTTGGAAGCAAAAGTTGCTGCCTTCAAGCAAGAAGCAGAAGCCAAGGATGCAGCCAAAGCTTACATGGAGAGAGCTGGTGAACTCTCTGCAGAAATTTCAGCTGTGCAGGAATCAATCGGGCAAGTTAAGCTTGCATCTTTGCATGCTCAGCAGGTGCAAGCGAAGATATTTTCAGATAAAGATATACTAAGGCAGTCATACAAGTCCTCAATGGAGGAGTCAGCAAAAAAATTAGATGCCTTGAAGAAAGAGTTTGATCCAGAACTTTCCAGAAATCTTGAAGCACAGCTTGCTGAAACATTGAATGAAATTGGAGCCTTGCAAAAGCAAATGGAGGATGCTAAGGCTTCCGATCTAGAGTCTGTGCAAACCGTCACTTTGGAGCTCGATGATGCAAAAGGGTCGTTACAGAAAGTTGCAGAAGAGGAAAGCTCACTAAGAGGCTTGGTTGAGGCTCTTAAGGTCGAACTGGAAAATGTAAAGAAAGAGCATTCTGAACTGAAGGAAAAAGAAGCAGAAACAGAATCCATTGCTGGTAATCTGCATGTTAAACTTCGGAAAAGCAAGTCTGAGCTTGAAGCATGCCTTGCAGAAGAGTCCAAAACAAGAGGTGCTTGTGATGAAATGATATCAACACTGAACCAGTTATTGCTCGAGACTGAAAATGCACGACGGGAAGCAGAAGAAATGAAGACAAAAGCAGAGGAACTGAAGAAGGAAGCGAAAGTTACGAAAATTGCAGTGCAAGAAGCAGAAGAGAAGCTAAAAATTGCTCTGGAAGAAGCTGAGGAGGCTAAAGCAGCTGAGGAAAGAGCAGTTGATCAGATTAAGGCCTTATCTGAGCAAACTAATGCTGCACGAACCTCAATTTCTGAGTCTGGTGCCAATATCACGATATCGAAGGATGAGTTTGAATCTTTGAGCCGCAAAGTTGAGGAGTCTGACAAATTAGCTGAGATGAAAGTGGCCGCTGCCATGGCTCAGGTGGAAGCTGTGAGAGCTAGTGAAAACGAGGCCCTGAAGAGGTTAGAGGCTGCACAGAAGGAGATTGAGGACATGAAGGCCGCTACGGAGGAGGCGCTGAAGAGGGCAGCGATGGCCGAAGCCGCCAAGAAAGCCGTGGAGGGAGAATTAAGAAGATGGCGTGAACGTGAGCAGAAGAAGGCTGCCGAAGCTGCATCTCGGATACTAGCCGAGACAGAGGTGTCAGTAGAATCATCCCCACGCCACTACAAAGTGCAAAAGCCGATTCCTCAGACCAAAGTCATTGAGATGAAAAGGTTGGGGAAGGAGAAATCCTCTGTATCGAAGAAGGCGCTCTTGCCTAATCTCAGCGGCATTTTCAACAGAAAAAAGAACCAGATTGAGGGCGGTTCTCCTTCCTATCTCCCAGGTGAGAAGCCCCTGTGATGTTTCCTTCTTAAAAAAGTAACCTTTCATTTGTGATTGTGAATGGATGGTGGAGACGGCAAAAAGATAAACCCTTTGTTTGTGTCTGCATTTGAGACGTTTGTTTTTCTGTGGAAAAAGGAAATTTTATTGTCTTGTCTGTTTGCGCAAGGGAGAGCTTGGGACGCAAGCAATCACGCTTATGGGGTAGTGTGATTTTTTGTATATGAACGAGACACACAGCTTGTAGATTATCGATTGAATATTTTCCCTGTAGACGTGAGAATTCTTCCCACATAATCTGGTCATTTAGTTGTCTTTGCGCTAGTTACTACTTTTGTTTGTGAATGTAAATGTGAAAATGACTTCTACTTTTGAGTACTCAAAATGTGGAGAGGATGGCTCAAACTTGCTCTGCTATTCAGTATAAAGTTTTGTTTATTTATTTTTTGTTAATTTTGTTGTGATGTAATCTCGATAAAAACTTTGGACAAAAACTGTGTTTTTTTTTTTTCTCACTTTGATTTATTTTTTTTATCCGTTTGATTTGTAAGCGATTGTTTAGCTTAAAAATTTATAAGGCAAAATTTTAAGTTACTTTTGGTTATAAAGTAGACCATTAAAAAATTATCAGAACACATTGATAAGTATAGATCTTATAGATCTTACTTAAGTGAGTGATGTGATGTTATGGTAATAAATGAATATATATGTGTATATTTTTTCAAATCTTATCCAAAAATTCTCAAAAGAAGGTATCTTTCTATTTTGATTCTCGATCTTTCTTGTGGTGTCAATGATATGAATCTTTTCGACACCCCAAAAACAAATGGCAAAAGATTGAGGTAATAGAGCACCATTTCCGAAAGTTTCTTTTGCCAACTTTTATTGAGATTTTTTTGGTATCTCATCTCACTTTTTTTCTCCCTCGCAAGTCAACTATCAAAAATGTGAAGGTGGAAGAATTTTCCGTTGCTTTTGGAGGTCATAGTGTTTCAATACAAAAGTAAACCAATAGTCAGTCAAACTCTTTTTGTCGGTCTATAAATTGAAGAACTGTTATTGGTCGAGGTAAACGGTACATATACTGTTGTCAACCTCTAAATATACAAAATAAAATTATGTAAACTTTATAATTAATTTTAATTAATTTTATATACGACTACATCATAAAATTAATTAAGATTTAGAGTTTAAACCTTCCATCTCTGGAAAAAACAAAAAAAACAAAAAACAAAAAACCCTTACAATTTAGTAAAATAATAGAAAATCAAAATCCAAATTACCAAATTTTAGCTCAATTGATAAAATATTTTTTTTAGTGTATATTATGTGGAATTATATTAAAATAAAGATGCGGTGATTTAAAAAAAAAAAAAAAAGGCTATATAAGGTCATGTTTATAATCTTTATTTAAAATATTAGAAAATGTTAAGCAAGAAAATTCTTTAATTAAAAAAAAAATTCTCTAATTTGGCAAAGAGAAGAGCCTTTAGTAGATGATATTAGCACAAAAAAATTACCAGAAACTTGATGATCCAAAATTTGAAAAATATCTAACACAGCCTTTCAGCATTGAATCTTTATTGAATTGTCATTTTTTATAGACCAAATTAACATTCGTTCTTAATTTTGTTATAATTTTATTACAATTCTTATAATTTAAAAATTGCATCCTATTAAGAAGGAGTTTTTCGTTTTTATCACAAAAATTTCGTTAAAATTATTTCAGTTTTTTCAATCTAATACATTTTTAAGCTTTTTTTTTTTTTACATAAAAGAAATATATTAGAATCTAGAGTAGTTCTATAATTACAAGTTTTTATTTATGACATATCTGGTTAACCAATCCCAATATAAAAAACTTGACTCAATTTTTGTCGTCTTTTTTATTTTTATTTTTTTTTATTTTTAAGTTAACAAGTTTCTTAATTAGGGTTGGTTTGAAGGAGGTTTTGAAGATGTATTTTTTTAGAGATATTGGTTTTGGAAATAAGATATGGTATTGGAGATTATGTTGGGGATAAAAGTTATTAGAAAAAAGGTGTTATGAAAATGAGTGTAAAAAAAATATCAAATAAGTGATAAAAAGAACCTTTTTGGGAGTGCATGTCATTTGGGGGATGAAATAAGGGGGTGTCATTTGCACGCATTTTTAAACATTATTTTTTTTTATCACATAATTTAAAATTCAAATCATCTTATTTCTATAACAACTTTTTTCTAAAACATTTACCCTAAACATAATTTCAAAAATCATATCTGGTTTTGAAAACCAATATCTCCAAAACTCTATTCAGAAGCTTATAAATGTGAAAGCAAATAAAAATTAACAAAAAAAATTCTTATATTCCATTCCATAAAATTTCCGGCCAAAATCTACACACAAATTTTCAAATACAACCCAATACAACCCATAATTATACAAAAACATCCGGAAGGGCATTAAGTAAAATGTTACAATAATTATCATTACTTATTGATTTACATAGGAAAACATACAATTACAATATATTGTGATAAACAATACGACAGACATCAAAGTCTATACCATGAGTACTGTTGATATCTCTCCCACATTTGGTCAGTAATAGCATCTTTGAAACTACCTTTAGTCATGGTCCCGCTTCAACATTGATGATGTGCGTCGGAGTGAGTTGTGTTCGTTTGTAGGACCTCGTAAGCATCAACATTATCTTCCAAGTTGTCAACATTGGTGACTTCAACTTCACATGTAGACATAGATGTACTAGCACTGTACGTTGGCATGTCATGCATGTACGACTGTAGTAACAAATCTGGTTCTACCGCTGCCTGTATTCTTATGAAGTTATGCAAGATCGCACAAATAATTAGTATCTTCACTTATTTTTCGATTGGGTAACTGTTTATCTTAGTTAGTATTTTGAATCTCGCTTTTTAAACACCAAATATCATTTCAATACAATTCTGAAAAGACGAGTGTGTGTAATTAAATACTTTTTTTCTTGCTTGTAAGTCTATATCGTCTCTGATGGTATTCTAATAAATGGTATGTTTCTACACGTAAGGAGTCAGAAAGTGGTCGTTGTTGGCATAACCGGAATCTGCTAAGTAAAATTTACCTACAGTTAGAAGATATATAAGTAGGTATAATTGGCATATGGTACGTATAATTGATACTATATAAGTAAAGAATATATGAATTATAAGCAAACCTATTGGCGGCAATAGTAATCCATTGACGGCCATTGTTTGTGCTAATATTCTCGCATCATGTATGGAACCCTCTCAACCTGCAAGTATGTATGTGAACATCAGATCAAACGACGCAACTGCTAGAATGTTTTACGTGTTTATGCCTTTCCTGTTCCACCAAGCTAACGAGTTATTGGTTGGCGGAACGCATGGCACATGTATGCCGTCAATAACGACGACATAGTTCTACAAAAACAATTATAATATTAGAAATGTTATAACATAATTCAACAAATGCTTTTATAACATGGTAGTATAACCGAAAACTCTTAAATAAACATCACATACATCGAACTAAGGTCTGTATATATATGCGTTCTCCATAATATATGGTTGTACGGTATTATAATTCAAAAGACGTATAAACTCGTCCTTCAATGTACATAATGCGTCAAGTATGGTACTGAACCATTTCAAGATCGTCTCACATGAATGTTGTCAAATATCCTGCATCTACCTATTCGTTGTCGTATGGCACAGTATTTCCAAGAATATGAATAATTACTCAGGTATAGGGACGCAATCTGTCAAGCGAAGTAAACCCTTTATTTCAACCAACTCGCACGAAGCCATAAATGTTCACATATTCATCAGAGTCTTTTGTTTTATGTTATCATCATTGCTGTATAACAACTCATCAGTCTTTAGAGCCCCGTTAAAACGGAGTACTGTTTGTTGTCATTTTGCTTATGCAACTTTGTCATGTATGCGTATAGAACACATGTAACAGCACCTATATCATTATCGCAATCCGTGTCTGATGTATCCATATTGTGCCATGTAATGCAGCCTACCAACAATAAAATAGTAAGAAAAGAATATATGCAGTTTGATAGCTTAAACATCATGTAACATCACTATGATACATTTTAGTGACAGACTACAAAAGTAATATCATCGTGATATATTGAAGTGGCATACACAGACAAATATAAAGATGGAAACAACTATACTTAGAGTCTACATACAAATAAAAAAGATAATGAATAACAAGTTTATTTACATTACGAATGAAAAATTACAAACAACATAACCTCCACCAAACCAACCCTAGATACAGCCATTCACAATCTTATGAATAATGTTTCACCTCTTCTCAACAGAAAGCCTAGTAAAGTCTCTCAATATCTCTTTTTCGTTATGCAGCCACAGGTACACGGTGATTGCATCGTCGGTAAGCAGTCCTATTTCTTCCATCACTTTGTCACACTCACCAAGCATTGAAACCTTGGTTGCCTCATCCATACTTGATGTTCTTAAGGACTTATTGGAGTAGTAACTTCCGATGCCCTAGATTGTGTCAGTGAAAATATCTTTGGTGTTCTGCTTTTGCTTTCGCTTAGCCTGTTTTTCGTGACTCCTTGACATTCTTGGTGCGTAATGGATGTCAAAGTACAGGTAGTTGATCGTGTCGTCTTGCAAGTCATTTCCATTAGCCAATAGGCTAGGGACTTGAGATATGTTTGCCGACATGTCAACTCTAAAGAAATGTGGAACATGCGAGGTAGGGCTGCATCGTGAATGCTGAACTCTTGCACCGGCTCCTTGGTTTTTCTCAAAAACGTTGAAGAACAAGTCTTTGTGCTTTAAACCCTGAGTTTTGAGGAAGTTTTAGTCTGGGTGAACCTGTACGGATAAAATTATGCATTGCTAAGTATAATCGAAAACGGGAATATACAGACAGCCATGTAATATCTAAGTTGTTTCAATAAATAGGAGATGTAGTGTTTATAGCAGTGAATTAGGCCTATTGTTTGTCAGAGTAGGTAACCGTATCCGTAATTGGGTTGTATCCTAAACCCGTCTACGTCTGTAATGCCTTCCATGTGGTATGTGTCCATCACATTCACATCTTTTTCCCATACAATGTCGTGGCATAACACAGGGTGTTGATATCTGGCCACCTCCAGTTGAACGTCTCAGTCCACTTCGAGTATGTGTCCGTTTTGAGAATTCTCCCTGCATAATTACATATTTATCAAGGAGGTTTAAAAAATAAACCTCTTTTTCCTCATTCCAATTGTAAGACAAACCATCGGGCTAAGGCATGTGTGTCTCAAACTAAAATGTATAAAACGGTGTAAAAAATCACAGGCAAGATGGGGACGAAAATTAGTTGACAAATTTACACAGCTTAGTCCAATGTCAAAATATCACATAATCAAGTTAGACATTATGCAAACCCACATAATAATTGGCTACTTATGTTGAATACCAAATTAGCAATAAACTATCACAATCCAAATACCAAACAACAACACAATTGTTCAACAGGTCTGCAAAATACCAATAACATGATAAGCGATTCAATAATGATAATTTAGCATCATGGCCAGTGCACAACCAGAAGCAGTAGGGGCCAACAACAGAATCAGCTAGGGCCAGCACGTACAACAAATACCACTGATCAACACCAAATAGAAGACACATTAGAACAAAACATAGTCTACAAAAAAAAGGCAAAAGAAATACATTATTAATGGCCACAATTTGAGCATAACACATTTCTTTGTTGTAACACCACAACTCACATAAACGTATTAAATATCACAAGAACGATAGGTGTCATAATGAAGAATGTAAATCAAAGTAATCAACACAATTTTGACATGTGCGATATACCAACATAAAAGAAATTCCATGGTATGGGTAAATAGGCCACAACGTGGACAAGCATACACAAAAACTCACCAACAACAACTTATCAAAAAACTCATTATGTATACCAACATCAACAGAAGTAAAAAATAATAGTAATACAATTTCATGCAAATTGAAAAGTAGATGTTAAATTAGATGTAAACTGAGTTTGAGCCAATGGATAAAACAAGGGTAGTCGTCTCAGGATCAGACAATGAAGAAGTTAATCAATGTATCCGCTTTCGAACATGAAATTAGTGCATAATTTGGGCCATCCGTTTATTCTGGTAGCAATGCCGAGTGGCCCATGTGTGAGCGCAACCTCGGTGTCCCCTATTGTTGTTGGCCATGGCTAGTTGACGACACAGGTTGACAGTGATGAAACCGTCAACTTATTACCGTCAACCAAAATTATGATAGAAAATGGTTAAGATCAAGTGAACAAATGTTATGACATAAAAAATCCATAATAAAATTAAATAGTGAATCATTACTGCAAAACACAGAAAACAACAACATATAGTCTTTTTGTAGGCCAATATACTAACAAAAAGAGAATGAAATCCAACACCAGTTATGCATATCTGTAAACACAAAAGTGTTAAGCCAGTCAAAAATAAGGAGCTTCACAGGCACAACATGGCTTTTGGTGTTAGTTCCAAATAAGGTCAGTAAAAGAACATAAATTTAATTACCAAATAAATGAGAAAACCTTTCACAGGTAAAAAAAATCCTCTCCAAAGCTACAGATTTTCCACCACCAAGATAGCAAATTCTTTTCAACGGAAACCAAACACAACAACACCACAATGCAAGTGAAAACAAAAAAATAGCCGAAAACTTCTCCAATGTTAGAGCTCTCCCTCTCAAATAACAAACACACCCAAAAATATATGTTCTGTTTATTGTATACAAATGCAACTAGAAAACATAACAAAAAAATTTCTTAGAAACACGGAAATTAAAGAGAAATCAGATCGAGAAATTGCAGGAAGACATTGTATTTACAAATTCGAAGATTGAAGTAAGAAAATTTCCTCTTGTTTTTCGGTTATTTTCATTTCCGTTTTTCTAGTTTGGGAGCCAAGAAAAGTGGGTTTTTTATGGAAAGGTGGCCACTGGGAGAGTGAAGAGCAAAGAGACGAAGAAGATGGAGAGAATAAGAAGATTGAAGTAAAATTGGCGAAGCAGAGGAAGATAGCAAGGAAATGGGGAAAAAAACTTCACAGCTAAATAATCCTCTCCAAAGCTACAGATTTTCCACCACCAAGATGGCAAATTCTTCTCAACAGAAACCAAACACAACAACAACACAATGCAAATGAAAACACAAAAATGAAAAACTAAAGAAAATAAAAAACCAAACCTAACAAAGTGTAACCTCCATTAACACCGAAATAAAACTGCATGTGGTGTACTGCTTACCGTATTGCTCAATTCGTGCCCCAACAACACAGCAAAAAGAGTTTAACAATCGGTTGGGAGAAAAATGCGAAACCTTAATTTCACAACGCAATACCAACCATTAGAGAAGCAATCACAGAAGACAATGTCAAATATCCACAGAAAACACAAAAAAACCTCTAATTTCAGAGATCTCCCTCCCGAACAATGAACACATCCATAAATCCATGCTTTGTTTCCTGAAAACAAATGAAACCATGAAATCCAAAAAAAAAAAAAATTATCTACCTGATAGATATTCAAGAAGAAATCAGAGAAAAAATGTAGGGAGAGAATATATTGAAAAAATCGAAACAAGAGAAAGTAAAGGGGCGTTTGTTTTTGTTCTTGAGAATGATTTTCCATTTTCAAAAACACAGAAAATGAAAACGGTTTCAAAATAACGTTTGTTTATTTAACGTTTTCAAAACCGTTTCGAAAACACCGTTTTCAACTATGTTGTTTTTTTGGGTTTTTTGAAAACGAAAAAAAGTTGTTTTCACTTTTTGTTTTCATTTCCAAAAAATATTGTGTTTTTTGGGTTTTTTGAAAATGAAATAGGTTTTGAAAAAATATAATCAAACAAAGTTTCATTTTTATGTTTTTCAAAATATACACTCAGAAAACATAACCAAACACAGTTTCAGAAATGATCTTAACACAGTTTTCAAAACATTCTCATTTTCAATTTTTTGAAAACAGAAAACATTTCAAAAACAATACCAAACGCAACCTAAATTTCCTCTAGTATTTAGGGAAGTTTCTATTCTTTTTTCTAGTTTGAGAGGTAAGAACAGTGGGTTTTGCTACGGAAACCAGGTCGGTAGGAGAGTCAAGAGCAAGGCGAAGAAGAAGATGGAGAAGAGAAGACACGTGAAGAAAATATTGAAAGCAGAGGACAGCAGACGAAATATGGGCAGATGGGGTTTGAAGAATCCGAATATCATTTGCTTGTGAAGCCTTGGAGATGTACGAAAGAGAATGTTGTAGAATAAAACATTAGATTGCATGTGAACCTATTGTTCACTGTCTGACGATACCATTACATCAAATGTTTTTTAACCTCCGAACCGCAATTTAACGTCTCCAGACACCCAAACGGGCCTTAGTTTTTTAAAACTCTAACAACTCAAACCTATAATTATTATAACTGAAATGATTCTAATGGTTGATTCGAATATTGAAGAATTATCATAATTAGACATGTAATGTCTTAATTAATAATAATAAAAGATTATCGTAATTATATCTATAATTTAAGGTTTGTATAAAAAAAAATCAAAACTACGTTTGGTTAAAAAAAAAAAAACAAAGAAATAATATTTTTTTTCCGCTCTCTAAGAAATAAACCTGAAATAATAATAATAATAATAATAATAATAATAATAGCCAAAGAACAAAAAGGCAAAGAGCCCAAAGAACAGCTAAGAACAACTTTCTCACACTCACTTTCCATACACACTCTCTCTCTCTCTCTCCCCTCCACCTCCCATACCACAGGAGCTTCCTCTCTCTCTCTCTCTCTCTCTTTCTCACTCAATCCATGGCGAGTACGAGAGACGACCCGTTGAGCTTCACGAACCCCTCGTCCTCCTCCTCCCCCATCACGGTCTCCTCGGCCGACCTACTGGACAGCTTCCTCAGCGACCCCACCGGCGCCGCCGCGTCCGGAAGCTTCCAGAACGACGGCGGCGTCCTTCTCGGCGGCGATGCGAGCAGCAGTAACGGCGACCTGGAGTTCGGGTTCTCGAGGCCGGATTTCGGGGCGACCCAGCAGCTCGCCGGCACAGTGGAGCACTACGAGCGCCACGTGTTCCTCTGCTACAAGAACCCCCGCGTCTGGCCGCCGCGCATCGAGGCCGCCGAGTTCGACCGCCTCCCCCGCCTCCTCTCCGCCGCCGTCTCCTCCCGGAAGCCCGATATCAAGAAACAGGTCTGCTTTATTTATTTATTTTTTTAAAGTAGGTATGTAAAAATTTGGTCTTTAGTTTGGATTTGATGAAATGGGGGGTTTTTCCTTTTTGGGGGAAGTGAATTAGTTTTGGAGTGATCTCTTATCTTTCCTAATGATGTATGAAGAGAGGTGTGTGTATATATATATATTGTGATATGTATATAAAGATTTGATCTTTAATTTGGATTTGATGAAATGGGTTTTTTAGGGGGAAATGAATTGGGTTTGGAGTGGTTTGTCTCCTAATGATGTATGAGGAAAGAGGTGTGTTATTGTGTGATATATATATATATATATGTATATATTGTAATAAGCACATAAAAGCTTGGCCTTGAATTTGGATTTGTTGATATGGAGGGGTTTTTTGTGGTTTTTGGAGCTTAAATGCGTTGATTTGAATTTGGGGAATAGGAAGAAAGGGGGGTATTGTTGTGGATAAAGATTTACGTCTTGAATTTGGATTAGCTAAAATGATTCTTTTTTCCACTATGGAATTCGGATTCGAGATGAAATTTAGGGAAATGAACGGGGACATGGGTTTTCTGTAGGAAGAAAGAGCTGTGTTTTTGTGTGATTTTTTTTTATTATTATTTTCTTGAATAAAGATTTGATCTTGAATTTTTATTGCTGAAGTGGGTTCCTTTTGTGTTTTATGGGTTCAGATTTTAAGTGGGTTGATTTTGAATCTGGGGAATCTGAATTGGGTCTTGAGTGTTTTCTGTAAATTCGCTTTCCTTTTCATGTAGAAGTGAAGTAACTTCTTGTTAGTTTTGGATATTTTAGATGTTTTGATGGAAATCATTTGTGAAAAAAATGAGTTTTGGGTCTTGAATGATGTGTTAAATGGTTTTAATATGTGATTATTCCTTGTGGAAAATGAAGGCTTCCCCGCACCCCACCACGGACACCCCCCCAACACTCTTCTTGTGGGGCTTGGATTTTTTTGGAGGGAAGGGTGTGAAGTCAAATAAGTTGGTTTTGTGTTCCCCAGATAAATTAGAGATGGATACGATAGTCAACTAAGTTGGTTTTGTATTCCACAGAGAGATTTACGATAAATAACATATTAATATGGCAAGAATTAAGATGATAGTTGGGTGCTGAGCACTGAAAGGACTAGATTAATTACTTATTTGTTGTCATACTTTTTTCTTTGTAACAATTAATTCTCTTCCTCTATATGTTGCCTTTTCTTTTTTCCCCTTTTTTCTTAATAACTAGTGTGGTCTTGCTAGTATAGAATCAAAACATCAAGATTTAAGGCGTTTCCTTTTATGGCTTGAAATTGGGATCTTCTGACTTACAGGGGTGTTGTTTTATACTCGGCTTTATTTTTTTTCTTTTTAAATTTTAGTTGGGAAGATTCGAACTCTGCACTTTTAAATTTGGGTTGGTATTACCGTTAGGCTATGCTTGCAATACTTGGTTTTATAATAATGAATAACAAGTATATTTTGAGTTTATTTATTATTATTATTATTATTATTATTATTATGTGGGTGATTTAAGTGCCACCATCCCATCAATGAGAATGGGATTCTTTGAACTCTGCCAAATGAATCTTCTACTACTATTATTATCATGTGGTGATTTAAGTGCCATTATCCCATCAATGGGAATAGGGTTCTTTGAACTCTGCCAAATGAATCTTTTATGTTTCTTCTTTATTTGGGACCTCCTATATCATATTGTATGAATTTGTTTGCAAGCAAGTTATTTGGAGGATTCCCGATTATGGGGTTTCCTAGAATGAATAGTGATTTCATAAATTATAATAGCACACATGTTAAAGATACAGAATTTTCTTAGAACAAGGTTAGTCATTGAGCTAGGTCTAGTTTATGTTCCATCACTTGTATATTCTCGTTGCTTAATATCTATGTCATAAATATGTCGGTGGCTATTTTATTTTTCATAGTTGCATTTGCTTTTTAGAACTTTTCTCATTGTCTCTTTGTTTGCTTTCTTCTTCTAGACCCGGTTAACAATATGTGAAGGACATGACGGAACTGAAACATCAAATGGAGATGTGTTGATTTTTCCAGACATGGTCAGATACAGGTTATTTACAAGCCCCATTATTTTTCCCCTTTAATCTGGTTTGAATTCCCACTCCAGTCCCAGGCAAATGCAACTCATGCTCGACGCTAACCATTACTTCGTTGGGGGAAATATGCAGGAGATTGACGCATTTTGATGTGGACACGTTTGTTGAGGAAGTGCTTGTGAAGGATAGTGAATGGCTGCCTATGACTCCAGAACCACTAAAAGGTTGGTATATTTTTGTATGTTGTCACGGGTCCAGAGATCGTCGATGTGGAGTTTGCGGACCAGCATTGGTCCATAGATTCAGAGATGAGATAGAATCACACGGTCTTCTTGGTAAAGTGTCTGTTAGCCCATGTTCGCACATTGGAGGGCATAAGTATGCTGGAAATGTTATTATATTTGGACCTAATACCAATGGAGAGCTAACTGGGCACTGGTAAGAGAAAAGAAACTTAAAATGTTAATTGCTTTTTTCCCTAAGTTTTAAATGAAAGTGATCTGTGTGTTGATAACTGAGCTAGATGATAATCATATGTATTTATAACTAGCTTATTTGTCCTTTTGTGTCGTTTATAATTTTACAGGTATGGATATGTCACGCCAGAAGATGTAACTGCATTGCTTGAGCTACACATTGGGAAAGGAGAAATTGTAGACAGACTCTGGAGGTAGCTTCAAAATCTTGATTTTTATGGTTTTCCTTGAGACTTGTAGTTTGGTTTTCAAAGTTGCTAAATATTTTTAGTCCACAAAAAAAATTATGTTAATTGTCCACAAAGAAATGAGTTCGGCCCACAGGAGTTATAGGGGCAACTCGTGGATTGTGAATCACTGTTGGGATAACAGCCTAGTTGTTGTTCAATTTTTACATTTTTTTATCTCTTTTAAACGGATATATTTGATTCGGGTAGAAAAGAAAAGAAAAGAAAAGAAGTATTAGGAGGCACGCTTTTCAATGCCAGTTTATATCATGTACGCTAATGTATAGTTGTAAAAGCATTGATCGAATATACTGATGTTTGGCCACAGAGGTCAGATGGGTTTGTCGGAGGAAGAACAAAAAGAATCTCAAAACCGGAGGCTGCAGATGAATGGCGACACAACTGTAGGAAAAGATACCAACGAGCATGCAGAAACAGAGACGAATAGTCTTTCAAACACTTGTGCGTCGAGATCCCAAGATGAGGTTGTGGGCTGTTGCCAGCAGGAAAATGGAAACTCCTCATGCTGTCGAAACGTCAAGTTACCTGAGAGGACACATGACCTGGAAGCAACTGAGGTAGTGAAGAAAGTGGTTGCAGAAAAGAAAAAAAGCGGCAGGAAATTGCTTTCTCGGATAAACAGCAGCAGCAAAGGGTCATTGACTCGCAGGGTTTGCTCAATGCCAACATGGTTGGATAGCTGGGAGCGTGAAGATACTTACGCAGCTTTAGCTGTTGCCTGTGCTGCTCTATCCGTCGCCGTTGCTTATAGCTGCTATAAACAATTGAGATAGTCATCAAAGCTCAAGGGTGTGTTTTTGGCTTGATTCGTTTGCACGCACCAATTGGAAGATCCATGCCTGCTTATAAGACTTGCTGAACGGGTGTTGTAGGACAGAATTCGGGCTGCGGTTTCGGGATGTATTTGGAATGTTGTCTTTTTTGAACCAAGTAATTTTTTTTTTAACTTGTGCATATGTATTTACTTGTATCTAATTTTTTTCTTTACAAGTTTCGGGCTTTCTGTAATATTACTGCATAGAATGTAGTAGTTCTGCCCTTTGTTGTTTTTTGTTTTTGTTTTTTTGTATTTTGTTTTTGCTAGAAAGAGTGCCCTAGTTGCTTATTTCTTAGCATTGTCTTGTGACAGATTTTGCCTTTTAACAAACAACTGAGAAACCCAAAGTTTTTTATTCTGTGAGAAAAACCGACTTCACTGTTCTGATTGTCGACAGAACAGCCCAAGTATGTATGTATCATGTCTACGTTGTATCCTGTCAAGTCGAATTTTATCAGAAATCCACCCAAGTCTGGCGGGGCAACGTACCAAAAAACTGTATGATTTAAGGAATTTATAAGGCGATACATCGGTGTTGTCCAAAAACTAAAAAGTACGGTTTCATGTACGCATATGGCCTGAACTAAATCATAAAGTTGCGAATAACAGTCGCAACAGATTCTACAGTAGGCCGCTCTTGCTAGTTTCCTAGACTAGAGTCTGATTTCAATTCTGCGCCAGTTGTAAAATAAGCCTAAAACGAGTCAAAGTGCAATTGCTTGCACAAGTTTTGAAAGGTTATGAAGTGTGTTAGCTGGATTAGTAAAAAGCAGCAATTAGCTTGAGAAGGAGCAGAAGAACCTTGTTCCATTGTTTCTCCTACATATGCTCTAGCACAATGATATGTGATATGATTATATCCACCAGGGGTGGTATTGTTCAGCTTAAACAAAGAATTAGTATTGTTCTAACCAGCCCGCATCGAGCTGATGTAAGGGAACACTATCACATCCATAATCGCAGAATTCCTCTCTTGGTCTCTATAAACGGTTGTGCGGTATATTTGGCTGTCTGCCTGTAGGGCTTTGGTATCAATGTACGAGCTCATCACCACCATTCAGGTTTCACACACCATTATCCCTTAGGCCATTCATGGATTTGGTGAGCCCGTTCTGATTTTCAAACTTGTGGAACTCGGTTTCGATGGTCCTAGCTATCTTAGTGTCTTCAGGGTTTGGCTCGGGGAATCTAACGTGGAATGACCCCTCTTTGATCGGTGCAATGGACTTCATAGACTCGGCTTGTTGGTTGACATAGTTGTAGAGTTCTTGATGGAACGTGTGGTCCAGGGAGAAACAATTGTCACTGATTCCGTTCTCAGAATGCTTGGACGATCCAGATCCCTCTTTTTTACAAAAGTGTGGGAGGGACGCATAATCCATGATCTGTGTACAAGTTTTCATGTCAAATCGACAAACTGGAGAAAAAATTTGGTGAATAGAAGAAGAATCTAATGGCCCATTTGGATCGTAGGTTTGTTCAAACAATATGTCCAAACAGAAAGTTCAGACTTTCGAGAGAGAAAACACTGAGAAAAAGAACAAAAAAAACTTGAATTATAGATTCGACCCTACGATCCAAACAACGGCTATATGTTATTCTAAAGAAAAGCATGCTTACTTTCAACAACTCATCTCTCCCACAACCCTGAAGCACCTGAATTTTCCTTCTCGTCCTTTCCTGTAATAGAGGCTTCACAACCTGAAAACAGTTCAACATTAGGCGCTTGACAAAAAAAATGAAAGAAAAAAAAATAAAAGGAAAAACATTCTCCTTTGCAGTTAAGTACAAACCTTCCAACATGCCGAAAATATGTATGGAGCATTGACAATATAATATGTATCTGTCTTTTCTGGGTAGTTCAAGTCATCTATTGTAGATATAACTGTCAAAAGCTGCATGAAAGTTTTGAATTCATGGCTGTCAATCATAGTGTGCCCGAAAGAGTCAAAGAACATCGACATTGGTTATTATGAAATCAAATAAGAGAATTCTAAAATAAGGGGTAAAGATGTGACAAGCAATTACAGACAGACAAAATAGAAATAAAAAACAGGTCGCTAGAATACCAAAGAACAGAACAGAAACTTATGGTATACCAAAGAGTACCTTTATTTGGTTAAGTGCAGAAAGCTTCAGGCCAGTCATATCCAAAACCTTCAAACAGGTACCGATATGCCGTCCATGTTTCTTTGATGCAGAAGGCTAGAACAAAAACGGAAAATGAGGCAAAGAGAGAAGGAAAGACCAAGGATAGGGAGAAGTTAATTGGAAGGCAATAAACAATCTGAAACACTTACCAAAATTACACGATCTCTATATTCATTCATTTGAATGTGTGACTGCACATAGTAATTAACCTAAATAACAGATACAAAAGCACATATCATGAGAACAAATTCTAGCCACACATTCAAAGAAAAAGATGTGAGATAGCATGTGTCAAGACTCGAGCACCAATAATGACAGAATTACAACAATGTTTCCCATATTTACATATCTAAACAGAGGCTACTAAAATTGGTGCTTCTCTGTTTATTCTTCTTCCCACGTAAATTAATGATTGTAAGTACAACGGCCTTACAGATGCTTTGTCAAATGTGCTGAGCCCAACACCAACGGTAATGACAGGTACACCCTAAGAAAATTGCCACGAAAATAAAGAACAGGATTAGATCAGATGCAGAATTTTATTTACCATTGAAATGCATAAAAGATATCACATTTTTGACCATGATAGAGCATCATGTTTTTATGTTGCAAGGAAATCAAATACTTGTTGCTCCCTTGCTAGAGCAAGATGGCTGTGGCTAGACAACAATGAGATCAACTGAAAGCATTTAAGTTTACTCAAAACAATGGAGTACCTCTTTTGAGTAACCAGACATTCCCACAAGCTGAGAATCTCGAATGGCTCTGTACAAATCAACAGGAATGATAGGTTTCTGTGAATAGTCAACAAATTTTCAATTAGTACATGTACACTAGACTTCTTCACACAAACTTGCCAAGCCAACAACACTACTATGTTTATGACATAACTTCACTCACCGACAATATATTGTCAATATCATTTTGCACCCTCCATTGCAGACATTCAATCAACTGAAACAGTTAAGCTGTTAGTCAAACATCACAAAGGCCTTATAAAAATGAGATCTTTATGACATTTAGAAAGTTTAGTAATAATTGAAATAAGATCTAACCATTTTATGGGCTTTGCTAACATGCCCATCTCTTGCTTTAAGAAACCGCACCAATGTTTCGCTTGGATACCCTTGATGCACATTCTGAAGATCGATAGACACTTTCAGTTGGAACATAACTTTTCCAAATTTAAAAGAAAAAAAAAACCCCCAAGAAAATGGCATCTTTAGTATGGTAATGCATCTTAAAAAGAGGGAGTTCCTAATATAAGAATTGTCCTTTTCCACCACCAATAGGAACTATAATTTTAGATGTTGGATTTAATGTTCAACTATCACGTTAAAAACTTGAAACATGCGACATGAAACCATCCCCATACATAGACGAGACCATTGAAAAAGTACGCCAATAGCTAAAACTACAGTCCCTACCGATAAAAAAAAAGGGACAGTTCCTACCATGAAAATCTCCTAGAAACAAATAAAAAGCCGAAACCAAGCTCTATCACCACTTACAACCAGCCTAATATCTGAATCTATAACTCTAGATCAACTGTCCGACCAAGAGTAACTTTTTCACAAAGTCAAACAAATGAGGACCAACTACACAATTAATCGTCCTTTCATATTCCAATGTGAATTCATCTTGCACTAATATCAAAGAAAAATAACATCTTGGGTTTGTTCCAAAACAAAACGAGAAGCAAAGATGAAAAATTTAAGGAATCAAAAGTAAAGCTTAATGGTTTTAAGTAATATTTAGTCAAAATAATATCTTGGGCTGTTGCAAAACAAAATGAGAAGATTTTAAGGAATCAAAACTAAGTCAGCTCCATAAAAGTTGCAAATCATTGAGTCATAAAATTTTCTTTCTTTTTTCTTTTCCCATTTCCTTTTTCTCAGCATCCAAACAAAGAACAGATCAAACAAATCCCAGAAGTGAAAAATAAGGTCTAACCTGGAATGTGTTCTTCAATGGCTCGTCCACTGCAAAATCCAGAGAGAACAAACAAACAAACAAACAAACGAATAAACAGAAATAAAGTTAACAAATTTGCAGATCAAAGAAGATCTTTGTCGTTCAAAAAGAAAAGGGTTTTTTTTTTATATAAAAAATAAAAATCAAACCTTCTTCCATTAACAACTGGAACTGCCTGATCGCCTCCTGATTGACAAGACCCATTTGCTGTTTTTGCAGAATTCGAAGAATGGAGTAAGACAATCAGCTGAAACTTACGAAAATCTGAACTGGGTCTGCTTTGGAATCACTAATCTCTCTTTCCCTCCAGTTATGCAAAGCTCTAAAATTACCAACTTTTTTAAACTAATGAGCTTCACGCCCATACATACTTGAAGAAGAGAGGGGGAGAGAAAGGAGAGAGAGGGATTAGGGAGGCGCTCGTATAAAAAAAAAAATATTGAAACAAATAAAATAAAAATGCATTTATGGGCGTGATGTAATTTCAAAAGCACTTTTTTTGTGAATTGTAATTTTCTGCTCTCTCTCTTTTTTTTTTTTGGTTTTCTATTGCAATATTTATCTTCTTCATTTTTTTTAATAATCCAAATTTGAGGTTTAAAATGGGTAAAAATTGACAAGGGAAGTGATAAAAATGTAAAACTAACAAATAAAAAAGGTAAAATGAGGGTTAATTAGTGTTTCCTCTAGAGATTGTTTTTAAAAAATTGTAGAATTTTTTTAAATAATTTATAGGAATCTTTTATTTGTCTGCAGTTTTGTTTGATCTCATCTAATAGCTGAGAATTAACATGCCCACCATCATCTTAAATTTTTATTTTTTATTCAAATGTAGATTTGCAAAATTCTATGAATAACGAAATAACTAATACCAATAAAAGGGCTATAAATAGTCTTGATCCTTGTCATAGAATTCAAGGATATGTTAACTAATTGGGAAAGATATGTGCCAACTTTCTATGGCTAGTTTGGGAAAACGTTTGAAAACATTTTTTTTGGATTGAAATAAAATTGTTTAGAAAAATATGTTTGGGAAAAAAACTGTTTGGGATGAAAAAAATATAAAATTTAAAAAAAATTTAATAAAAAAATATAAATATAGATATTATTTTGTTCATTTCGAAATTTTATATAATTTAAAAAAATCATCTCATTTGAATTTATATTCGTAAAGTTATGGACTTTTAAAATTTAGAATATACTGTAATATTTTGAAAATATAAATAGTAAAAAAATATAAAAAAATAATTTTAAAAACATTAAAATTAAAACTCCAAACGGACCTTAAAAATAATAATAATAATAAAAGCTGGGTGACAACTAAGCATACGGTAAATTGTGGTTAGAAAGTAAATTTTTTTTTTTCAAACAAGTAACATTTTACAATTTGGTATAAAATGCCCCTTTTAGTTGTTAGTAGTTTGGACTTCTCTCTTATTTTATTTTATTTTAAGTGATAAGTGATCTCTATTTTCAGAAAGTGGAAATTTAGCCCTTTATTTTGGATAAGGGGAAATTTTAGGCCAAGACAGCAAAAGAAGGTCCTAAATTGTGACCAAGGTAAGGAAGAAAAATATTTGTCTTTTCGTCCCTCTAAAATTTATATTAAAAAAGTTCTTTTTCTAAAAAAAAAATAAAAGAAATTCCCTAATATATTATTATTTTTCGTAGAAATATTCCAATAAATGCTCGAATATCTTTTGGACGATAATCAAGGCTCCAATTTTGAGCATATAAAAAAAGATATGCATGTAAAAAAAAAAAAAAAAAAGTTAAATTGCAGTTCCTTTTTTTTTGCTTGTAAATTAAATTTTATAGTTACTGTCCTTGAAGACATGTTACAAAAAAATAGACATGAAAAAACTATTGGCATTGACTCTCAAGCTTCAAGGCGAAGATTACAATTTTTGAAACTTTTACTTACATTGCGTCTCTACAAAGTTCTCTTGCAAATTAAGGTTTCGTTCAAAAGTGATTGAAGGAAAAAAAAGGAAAGTATGTCATGTGTCATGAGTGTTTCCACACATCTCATGCCTTTTACATTCCTTATCTTACTATGACAGAAATGTGCAATCAAATTAAGGAAAAAGAAAAGGGGTTAAAAAGAGAAAAGAAAAGTGTACATAAATTTGTAAATTTTCTGGTGAAATTCAATTAATCTGATGCAGCCATGTGAGTTTGAAAGGGGGCAAACTCATGTTGGTTGGCAACACAAATAAGGAAAAAGTTATAATAATGCATGATACAAAATTACTCTTAATTATAAATCTAAATGTTTAAAAATTAATACAACAGTCAAAAAATAATTCCTATTCATGTTGAAAAAATTAAAAAATTTCCTAAAATAATTTGAATTATATTAAACAATTTTCAACAAATAATAGACAATTAATTACTTTTTAAATCTAAAAATAGATACTCTGTTCAGATTATACTTTTTAAGATCTATTTATAAGCTTTCATATTTAAAATTTATAATGTATGATACAAAATTATTTTTTACTTAAAAATTAGCACAACAATTAAAAATAATTTGAAATATTTATAAAATTTCCTTAAATAATTTGAATTATATTAAACAATTTCCAACAAATAAAAGACAATTAATTACTTTTTAAATCTAAAGCTATCTTTCATTCTGGTAAAAGGCTGCAATATTTGACTATAACATCTAACCCACTGAACTTTTCAATCCTTCTTCTTCTTCTTTTTTTTTTCTTTTTCTTTTTCTGTTTTTTTTTTTCCTTTTTCTTTTTTTTCTTAAAAGCCATGAATTTTTTTTTTTTAATTCAATCTTTGGCGTGATTATCAAATTATGAAAAGGCTTCACATGGTGTCACCTTATTCCTTTTTCTTCTCTCTCACTCTCCACCTAGATCTTCTGATCTGCTTTAAACATCAATATTTTTATTCTTAAGTCACTCTCATTACAGTTAAATTAATTCAAATTAGCCAAAAAAAGACGAGCACAAGGCTACCAATGATTCCAAAACAAGTAGATGCTGCCCTTATCAATTTGTATTGCTTGGCTCCTTTTGATATCTCATCGTGGCAAGAATGTTCCCACCTGTCCATTAGTCTTTTCCTTCTTTTTCTTGAGTCCTCCTGTTTTCATTAAAAGGTTTCTACAATAAAATCTAAAAAAATAAATTATCATAAGATTGATATAAAGAATTATTTGATTTGTGTGTATATTTATTTTCATATGTTTTATTTATTTTCTTATTTCGAGTTTTATTTTTTTACTAGAAGATTTTTATAGTAGAATTTGAAAAAAAAAATATTGATAAGATTTTATTTCTTAATAAGTAGATTTATATTAAAAGTTTATGATTTACATACTTTTTTATTTTGATAGGATTTGTATATTTTCTTATTTTGAGTTTCATTTTTTGTCGGGAGATTTTTATAATAAGATCTTAAAAGATATATCATCGTCGATTTTTGGTATTCAACCTTTAGATTTATATCAAAAGTTGTTTGATTTATATATATATATATATTTTTTTTGATTTTTCAAAAGTTGTCGAAAAAACGTACACGGGGAGTTTTCATGTTTTTCGGTTTGGGATGTGATTTCATTTCACCACCCATTTTCTATAGTTTCCAGACAAATTCCAATGGGTCCCACGGCATTAAAGATCGAGAAGGGACAAAAGAAAAAGGAATTAAAAAAAAAAAGGCTATGCAATTTCCTCTTCCAGACATCTTTGATCAGATCCGACTACTTGGTGACAACTGATCGGTTGAAATTAGAGGACAAGATTCATTTGGTTAAAATCTTACGTGTTTTATAGTGATGTTCTTAGTTCATGAAAATGAAGTTCAAACTACCAAGTTCTCGTGATACTCTTAACTGCTTGAGATAGGAAAGGACGATGAGACTATATATATATATATATATATATTAAAGCTAAATAAGAGGGATCAAGGGTAGCACCATTATCCCCTTAAAAGGACGGGGACAGGGTTCAAATCCAAGGATTGAGCGAGGAGGACGAGAGCCCTAACCACCTCGACCACCCTTTTGGGTGAGGATAAGACTCAAAAATTGTTTGTGTCGAAATCTACTAAAATAACAAACAATGAAATACTTCATTTATCTGTAAGTCCTACCATGTTATGTTGCTTGGCTATGCTTTTCTTGTTTGAATATTTTACCATGTTATGTTGCTTGGCTATGCTTTTCTTGTTTGAATATTTTTCGTCGCATGACGTCTTAAATATTCAAGATTAAGATTTGTCCTGTTTTGATATGTCATCTCTAAATAGTATCACCAATTTATCTAAAACTCGAATCCTTTATGAAAAAAAAAAAGGATAATAAGAACAAATTAAAAACTAAACAAACTTGTTAGGGGTAATTAAATTAGAAGAGAACGAACTTTTATTTACCTATCTAATCTTTTGGTCACTTAAATTAAATAAGAAGAGAAAATTATTATTTTTATTTTCGGTAACATCTTATTTTCTATCTCTGAATTTGGGGATGAATCCTATTTTGATCTATAATATTCAACATGTGTCGTAGCTAGTCTATTGCCTACAAAATTGTCTCATTATAGTTCTCTAGTCAAGACAGCATTACAAAAGAAAAACATGAAAAATGGTATATGATAGTCACGTGAGAATTCAACATATACGTGAGAAAAGTGGTGAAATTTGCAATTGTCTTTCATGGAATTTCAATGGTGAACTATATTAAAGAATGGGAAGTTAGAGTTTCTTTTTAGGGTTTTCTGAGTTTTTGCCTGTAAATAGTGTGGATGGTATGTTCCAGGATTTGAAGAGAGAAAGATTATAAAATGATTATATTGCCTTCTATATATTACCCTCACATGATATTTTCCTCTCACTTTTCAAATGCCCAATTAACGGCATAAGTTTTATTGAGATACTTTAATAGATCAATGGTTGACCTATCAAATGATTTGAAATTTAAAGTTGAATTAACGAGATTCTCCCATCAAAAATTGAATTAATAATATATCATACGGTTTAGAAAATTTGATTGGAGGGTTATTTTTGAACTTTTATTTAAAAAGATAATTGATTTTAAATTGAGTTTATTAGTTCCTATAAAAGGGAGAAGTCACATACTCTTATTTCTTTATTCAAAAGGTATCTGTCGGACCTAATATCCAAAGAAGAACCCTTGTAACCCTTCAAATCTATCCAAAATTGGAAAGATGAACTGCCTTGAATTATACTTCACTCCTACTCTTTCAAAAAAATTCGATTCTTCTAAAATTGTACTCTAATAATAATATTAGAAAAATGGACATCCTTTGATAAGTGGCAAAATTTATCTTATAATTAAAACTTAAAAAAGATTTTTATGGTTTGACCATAAAAGCAATGATGGACATTCCATGGTTTTGCACAAGTGAATATGCTAAATTTGCGGTCACCATGGATGCTGCCGGCAACACTGTTGAGGCAAAAGAAAAACAACAAGAGTTCCAACTTGAGATGATGGCTAGAGAGAGAGAGAGAGAGAGAGAGAGAGAGAGGAGATGAAGAGAAAAGACAGTCTCAACATAATTTGAAGTTTTTCCCCTTCAAAAGCACGAGTCATGGTCCTGTTTGGAGAAACTTTTGCAGACAGTACTTTATCGTTTATTCTAAAACTCCAAATTTCAAGGATTATTTCACCTATCTTTCATTTTTAAAAAACTCAATCTTTAAAACATTATAATTTTCTTATTTTATATTAAATTAAGATGATTCTTATATTAAAATGCTTTTTAATAAATAAAACAATATCTATTTTGTATTTTTTAAAATTATATTTCAAATATTTATACTAATTTCTTTATCACATATTTTTTTGCAAAACTCCTGCTATACATAAATTTCCAACCTATCCTCCAAAACTCTATTTCCAAAATCCCCCTAAATGGGCCATTTTTTCATCCAAAAATTTATGATTGCTATCCGTAGAGTATTTTAGCAAGAATTTTGAATTTGGGGTTAACTTAGAATTTTCCAAGTTAGGGGCATTGGTGCCCAAAAAAAAAAAAAATGGTGGGGGGTGTGTGGTGGGTTGTGTGGTGTGGGGAGATTGGGTAGTGGAGGATCCTAGCAACCTATTTTTTGACAAAAATTTAGCTAATCAATTCGGTTGGAATCCAACGACAATATATTTTGCACTTTTCAAAAGAGGGTGGTTTCGGCAAACTTTAATTTGGCCATATGTAAAAGTAAATTGATGGGACCAAGTTTGGTGATATACTTTTTTCATATCATGGATGCTACATAAGCTTGATCGTCGAACATGGATCTCCTTTTTTTTTTTTCTTTTTGTAAATAAAAGATAGAAAGAGATATTTGCTCTTTTTTTGCAATGGGTATTTTCTCTTTTTGCATCTGAATGTAAATCTAAATTTTTAGTTGGAAGTCAATCCGAAGTTTTTTCTTTTTTATTTTAAATGCCCCACAAGAAAAAAAAAAAAAACATTTCAAAGTTATCAAATAAATCGAATTAATTTTTAATTGGAAGTCAATCCCAAGTTTTTCCTTTTTATTTTAAAAGCCCCAGCAAAAAAAAAAAAAAAAAGCATTTCAAAGTTATCAAATAAATCGAATTTGCTTTGACTGGATCATGTAAGAATTAAGTACTAATCTAATTAGAAAATCTTTCTCATCTCGGATGCTAGCTATCTCCTCCAGACAATTTTGTAAGCTTCTTATTTTGTACTTTGTCATCAATTTTGTGGATCTCTTATGCTTCGGGTTATTTTATCATACTCTATAGTGTAGACATACAACTCTAATAAAACTAATGAAGTAAAGACAGGCATCATGAGATGATCACGACAACAAGTGACAATAGTTTTATGTCATTTTCACGTGAAAGATGCTCAAATAATTCAAAATTTTGCTCTCCAAATTGTAGAAATGGAAAAGGTGCATTATTGAAGAAAAATGGTTGAGCCCTATTCTTTAAATAATAATTTTTATTGTGTTGTTGTTTAAAAAAATAAATAAAATAAAATAAAATAAAATAAACCTTTTCTCTCTTTATTAAACATGTCTATGGGTGGGGACACTTTAACAAGTTTAGTCCATTATTTAGATTAATGATAGTTACACAAAGCTGTATTGTCAGGTGCCTAATTGTTAAGACCTGACATGGTCCAAATGGCATGTATTTCTAGGATTGCTTTCCTGATGGGAAAAGGAAAGAACATGAAGCTAGAATCAGATTCATAATTATTTTTTAAATCAAAAAAATTGAAAAAGCATATTTTGGAACATGGGAAAAATTCAACAATCTCAAAATAAAAATTTTCATTAATATGCAATTATTAATAGCTTATGGCTTGAAAAGTGAAAACTAAGTTAAAATTGATTAACTATATGTAATTTGTGATATGCAGACTTTTTACAAGTCTAAAATAGCCAAAAAAAAAAGTGGGGGAAAAGAAATACATTGTAAAAATGGTCCCATAAAAATTTGAAACCAAGCATATTATATGCAAAGGACCACAAAGTATATACCTTCACCTTTCTTGAGCTTTTTCTATTTCTGTAGTGATGTTCTAACCAATGGTTCGTGGAAACATATCAACTTAAAAAAACAAAAAAAAAGAGTGCAAAACAATTAAATAATGAAAAAGAAAGTTATCATGCTAGGATGATAATGTAGGAAAATATTCACCACCGAGAATTCTACTTAAGGAAAATGATTACCATCATCAAATGCAACTTAACAAATTGATTAATATTGTTTGACCATTTTGTTCTTGAGAAAGAATATTTTTCTGTACCACTTTTTAGACCTTTTGAGAAGAATATTTTGATCCGAAAACAAAATTCTGTTATTCTGATTGTTTTGGAGGGCAGCTAATTAATTGTATAGATGGTTATTTTTCAAACCCGACATATCATTTTCCATGAAAGTGACTCTTCCTTTGAGAGAGTAACCAAGGCAAACCAAGCATAGGAAAACTAATTCACGGAACATACATAATTTTTTAAACAAATAATTGCAAATCCTAGTTCATATACAGATTTCTCTAGGAGCTAGCAAATGACACTTCATTCAAAGTAAAAGCTTGGATTCTCTAGATAGTTCGAACCGAGGTGAATTGTATGGCAAGGTATTGATAAGATTTTATTTTAACAGTGATGTATGTATCTAGTTCTATCAGTTTTATATTTTGTTTTTTATTTTAACGTGTTGTTAACTAATTTAAATATTTAAAACGGGCACCATGAATATGATGCTTCTCTATTTGTTGAGCTTCAGAGAGAAGCTAGTGTAGAAGCAACAAACAGCCTTTTTTGGTTGAGGTGGGAAGCACCTTTGCATTGCAGGCTAAAGGTCAAAGCTTATTTGCACTTTCAAGGCTATTTTGATAGTTTATTTGTAAATGGTCCCTAATTTACTGCCCATATTACAAATTGGTCCTCAACCTTTCTTTTTCTTTGGAAACAACACATTTCTATTGCAATCTTCTTCTTATATCGTTGTCCGTCCACTTTTATGAAGAGAGTATCATGTGCATAGTCATGTCCCGTTTAGGAGTACCCAGTGGAAGTTACAATCAAAGGAGATGGATGACAATGACATATTGTAGTTTTGCATGGAGAAAAAGGATGAGCCTCACTTTTTGTGGGATCCAATATTGTCTCGAAAAGCCATTCAGCATGGAGCCCCAAAGCAATAGTGTATTTCAAGCATGTCATATAATGGGAGTGGATGAGATTGTCAAGAAAAAAAGATTTTGGATTAGTTCTCAACCCAAGTAAAAGGTTAGGGGTGATTAGTGCAAAAAAGTTTTATTTCTTTCTTTCTTTTTTTTTTTTTTTTTTCTAAAGCTCCTCGTTAAGGGTGCACGTGCTTTGCACTAGATGACCTAACAAAAAATTTATATGAAAAGTTGGGAAGGGGGAACGGTGTGCTACAAAATAATAATATTAAGGACTTAAAATGCAAAAAAAAATATATAGGGATCTAAGTGCAAAGCAAGGCTGATGCAGATCCATATCTTGAATTAAAATTAAAAGATAATATTGGAGGCTTGGGTTAGCTTGTTGACTTGGTCATAATAAAATAGTTAGTTTGCTAGATATGCCAAGATCTTTTCAATGTTGCTCTTCAATTCAATGTTTGGCAAGGCTAGGTAGGTGACCACAATATTATTCAATGAGTTGGCTCTCTTATGTAAGTGTTAGAAATATACCAACATAGAAACTCGATTCACATGTGGAGAGCACTAAACATTTTTAGCTTCTGCGTTACAAAGTATAAAAATGTATCACAACATCAAACATATGATCACTATAGGCATTCAAAGGGAAAAAGAAAAAACAAAAACACTAATTTTTTCCACATGATCAACATTTCAGAAGCTTTTGTTGTACATCTTTCTCAAGCAAAAAAGAAACAATAGCAATATTAGCTTGGTGACCACTTAAAAGAAATCGAATTCCAGATAATTGTTTTGGTCAGGGTAAGCGGCAGAACCGGCACTGATGGCTTTTTCACTTGTTGACACCATCGGGGTCGAGATCCGCTCAAACTCAATGGGTCTTGGGACCTCAGGCGGACTTGCACAACGGATTAATGCCCAATTTATGCCTTCGAAGAAGGGGTGTTGTTTAATCTCCGTTGCCCCGCGCTTAAATGCCAACCTATGTTGAGGCTCCTTCACTAGCAACCCTCTTATCAAATCCCTCGCCGAGAAGCTAACCACCGGTGCCTCTGGGAACCTCAATGGCTGTCCCACAACGTTGAGTAGGGTGGCCCGGTTCCCTGATCCCTTGAAAGGAGTCTTACCGAATAATAATTCGTACAAAAAGATACCAAAAGTCCACCAATCAACGGCGCTACCATGCCCTTCACCTTTGATGATTTCAGGTGCTAAATATTCGTGGGTCCCAACAAATGACATTGAGCGGGCATTGGTTGGTTCGGCAATGAGCTCGGGCAATGGGGTGACTTGGTTGCCCACTTCATTCTTTGGCTTCCTATCTTTTTTAGATTTACTCGAAAAGAAACGAGGACCAAAGCATGTCGTCGGCACCACACAAGATGGCTGGATACACGACGGCTCAATGCAAGCTGGTTGCACGCAATAGATGGGATTCTTTTGGAAGGGGTCGGATTCGGGTGCTGAAGACTTGACTAGTGTTGGACTGACAGTGCAGCGGAGGGAGAGATCAAAATCAGAGAGCATTATGTGCCCGTCGTCCCTCACAAGGACATTTTCGGGCTTCAGGTCACGGTAGACAATGCCGAGCATGTGGAGGTATTCGAGAGCAAGGAGAACCTCTGCGACATAGAACCTGCACAGTGACGGTCAAGCATAATATCAAGTGGCAGTTGCAGTTAGTTAAATGAAGGGTGACTCCAGGAAATCACATTTATAAAAATAAAAATAAAAATAAAAATAAAAAAAGCAAATGTTTTGGTTTAAAAAATGGCCGTTTTCTAGTATCAATTGGTTTACTTCGCATTAAAAATGAATTTACTAAAAAAAAAAAAATCAAAAAATTTAGTCAACAGATTCAATTGATCTTCGCAGTAAACAACGAGTTTATTGCCATTTTCGTCCAAAAAGCATCTTGATTGTTTAGTTTTTTAAATAAAAGATTACCCAAAAAAAATTAAAAAGTTTTCTCACTAATAGCAATAAATTGTTCTGTTCATTCTTCACCTAAAAACAAAGATTTGGAGTACTTATTTTGGCTGAACAATCCAAATATCATATGGCAGTCTCTAGGAATCTTCCCAGGTGAATTTCGGACAATAATGCCTTATTATTCATCAAAATGAAGTCCAAACATTCTCCATTAATTTATGAATTATCAGATAGACTTACTAAAAAATAATCAAGAAGACATGGTAGAGGAATCATACTTTACAGCTTGTTCGGTAAAGTGCTTCCCTGGTTGCCTCTGCCGAAGCGTGTGCAAGTCGCCTCCAGGACAGAACTCCATCACTAAGCATGAGTACTTTTCCGTCTCGAAATGTGTATATAAGGTAGGGAGGAAAGGATGGTCCAATGATTGTAGAATTTCTCTCTCAGTCTGAGCTCGAAGCAGTTTCTTTCGGCTAGCTAAAGACGCCTTATCCATAACTTTCATCGCGAAATAACATTTTGTTCCCCTCAACTCGGAGAGATAAACACTCCCAATATCTCCACATCCCAATTTCTTCAGAAGCCTGAAATGGCCAAAGTTCAACACGCCTTCCTTCGATCTCACAGCCTGTATGGCCTCCCACCTTATGTCGTTTGCCTTGTGTGGCTTGTTGACGCTGCTGCTCAAGCTGCTACAAGTGCTCTCGTCGCTTACATCACTGCTTGTGCTCCCTCGACAAATGCTACTCTTCCCGCTCTCTACGAAATCAACTCGCTCGCTATGTTTTGCACTCCCACTCGTCTTGGTAAGGCTGCTAGTCCCATCACTGACTTTCGCCGAAGCCGGGCTAACTCCAACCTCTAATGTCTTCTTCTCTTGATCACCGCCATCCTCTGGCGGATTCACAGATGCCACATCAGATGGCAATTGTTTTGGATCACCAAGAGACAAACTCGAGGTTAACTTCTCAGTTAAGGAACTCGGAGAATGCCTTTTATCCTCAGCAACTTGTTGAACCTCAACACCCTTAGGAGCCACTACTACTTCTCTAGGCGTAACTGGCGCCGATTTACTAGCCTTTGAAACCTGTAAAGGGGGAGGCCTACAGGGATTTCCTTCGGTTGTTTGGCCAGCAACTAATTTCCTATGCTTTTCCGGGGAGATCCCGGTGCTAGATTTTGAGGCCATCGAAATGAATCCAAGTTGTTAAACAAATTATCAAACTGAACAAACCCATTACTCATCAGCCCCCAATTTCACCACTCGACTCCCACCATTAACAATCTCAGTTATTTTCATCTTCAAGCCCATCAAAATAGCCCAATGATTTGGTTGATCTCTATAACTTAAAACAGAATCACAAAAGCCACACTTTACCAAAAATGGAAAAAAAAAAGCCTTTCACAACTAAAAGGTTGCATAAATCAATTAACAATATTTGAGCAAGTATAACATATACACATAAATATACACACATACACGAATAGCTGACACAAAATCTAACATCCCTTTTTTCAGCTCAAGAAACTAAAACAATAAATCACAAAAAACTAACTCAAAGGCACTAAGAGAAAAAAAGTTGAGATTTATACTGAAAATACAAAAGAAATGATTTTTATCTACCTACCTTAAAATGTTGATTCTTTTTCTTCTTCTTCTTCCAGTGAAAGCACAAACCTTTTTTAAAAAAACTGGCTAAAGGATCAAGGGGAACATGTAAGAGTAAATCAGTTCCCACCCCAAATGTATGTTCTCTAATGGCTTTTGCTCAACACCCAAAAGGCAAATAAGAGAGGCAAAAGATAAGAACAAAGTAAAAGATGATTCATACAGATCCCAATCACATATAGAGAGAGAGAGAGAGAGAGAGAGAGACCCACCTCTTTGGATCCCAAAAACTTCTCCCACAAAGACCCAGATGCTAAAAAACAAGACAGAGGAAGCCAAAAACACCAGGCAAAATCACAGGACCAGTTTTGGGAAAAAATTAAAAAAAAAAAAAGGTGGAGACCAAAAGGAGAACCTGAGAGAGAAGTCACAAAGATCAGAACTTTGCTTTAGTCTGGTGAAGGAAAAAAAAAATATTTTAGAAAAAATGAAAATGAAAATGAGAAAAGGAGGAGAAGAGCACTGAATACTGTTTAAGAGAGATAAAAGGGGAGAGAAGAACAATAATGTGTAAGAGCTCCTTCCTCTAAAATGTGTGGAGCGAGAGTAAAGGAAGGAAGACAGAAAGAGAGAGAAAGTGAAAGTGAAAGAGAAAAGCTTTCAGTTTTTGTGTTGGAAAGGATTGGGTGTCTTGTGGGCTCCTCATCCATGTAGAGGGGAAAGAATAGAGAGAGAGAGAGAGAGAGAGAGAGAGAGAGAGAGATGGAGGGGTCAAAGCTGAAGTAAAGCTTTTTCCTTTCCTGTGTGAGTGTTTTTTTTTTTTAATTTAATTTTTGTTATCTTTTTTTTTTCTTGGGTCAATTATTTCAATGTATTTGTCCAAAATACACGAGTCTAATCAACAACATATGGGCTCCAGAGCCTCCAATCTGTCCCTCATGCCTTGGGGGTTTTTTTCCTTAGAATTTTGTAAGATTTTATAAAAATAAAGACATAAAATAATTAATTAGTAATCGAATTAGATATATAGTTTTTAATTATTAAGTTAAATCAAAATTATATATAATTAACATATCTAATGAAGATCTTGTGGTAGGAAATTAAGATGGTGATTGATATCAATTTGAAAATTATCATAAAATAACGTTAATTTTGCATCAAATTAAAAAAATGAAAATATTTTTATATTTTGTTAAAAATAAAAAAATAAAATAAAAATTATTTTTCATTTCTCTTTTCATTTCTAGAACTAATATATTCCACAAATATATTAAAATATAAAGATGAACATAATTTTCACTTTTTTTTATACTCAAATCAATTTCTATAAAAAAAATAAGAATTTTTTTAAAATTAAATCGATCTCTCTAAAAATAGCAATATAATTTCAAAAATTAATTCTCAATATCATTTCTTTTCTCATTTTTGTTTCATTCTCGAAATAAAATCATTAACAAAATATTCAAAGAATTCTCTTTTTTTTCTTTTAAAGGTTTTTTTTTTTTTGGGTCTTCAATTTCTTGGGAATACCCAGTGATGTCTCCCCTTCTCTCTCTATCTCTAGCTTTGTGCTGTGGCACTTTTAATGGGGGATTAAATGACAATTAAGAAGATTAAATATTGGTCTGTAAGTGTCACCAAATTTAAGTGGTCCTGACTTAGAGCCCTTTACTTTTTTTTTTTTTGGGTTTGTGGATAAATTATGGGCAAAATGGTGATGAGTTCATGATCAGATCTGACGGTGAGGAATTATTTACTGAAATATTGAAAGAAGTGGACCCATTGACCAATTGTCATGTGAAGATGGGAGTTGGCAAATAATTAGTTTTGGATACGGATCATAATCATCATTATTATATACAAAATAAATATATATTACCATCCTAGAATTAGCCTAAGCGTTGTAATTAATTTAGTTTATCCTAATCAAAAGTGGATCTAATTAAAAATTAATCTTTCTTGGAAATGGGGTTTTTGTTTGGAAGTTAAATAGAGGGAATGTAACCTTATAGGGTTTCCCAAAAATTGGCCAGTCAAATAGAAGCATGGCCAATAGCCTTTCATCCCATGTTTGGGACAAGAGAAAAGGGTCATATATTTTTCCAAGAAATTTCTTTTTTTATCTCAAAATAAAAAAAAACCAGAAAAACTATTAAAAAAAAAAAGAATCAAGAAAAAATTATTAAATTTTTTTTTAATTTCCTGAAAAACCAAAGACCAAAAATTCAATCAAATGGATCTAAAAGGTCTTAAACACACCCCATTAATGCAAACAGTTGTGGAAATAAGTAAATATGCCCACTCGTGCTCTCGTACAGAGAGAAGTGTCTCAAAATTTTGTACAAAACATACCCAACAACTAATGTTTCCAAATTGATTGATTCTTTCGCCTCTGTGGCAAACACAGACAGCATCACTTAAATGCCCATAATCCTCCCTTTTTCCACAGCTTCAAGTTGAAGATAACTTCACTTCTTGATAAAGTTTTTTATAATAAAATATCATGTGCACGTTAACTCTTCCTATGATAATAGCGTGTACTGCTCAAATCAATGGTCGAACAAATTTATGAAGAAAAAATAATAGATATTGTCACTCTGATGCTAAAGCCAGTATCGGAAATTAAAGAATAATAATAATGTAATACTTGAATGAGAAAATCAATAAAAGTGAATAATATAGGGAGAAACCGTATAAAAGTTTCAATTTGGATATGTACAAGTTTTCTGATTGCGATGTTGGAGAGTTCCGTGCTTGCAACGGACTACTTTGATTTTGTGATGTTTATTTCTGTCATGTAGACACTTTTTTTTTTTTTAGGGAATGAAATCTGTTCCCACAAATAGTCTTTGTAACACAGAAATAATAAGGATTTTTAATGATGTCCGTAGAAGAATTCCTGCCATCGTTTTAAGAATATGACAATTTATGTATTTTACGTTGAAACTTGTAAATTTTAAACGTTTGAATTATATAAGTTACGATAGACTATTAAATTTCGAAAGAAATATGATAATTTTATACATCCGAATGCTAAAATCACATATTTTAAACACTTAAATTGTAAAAGTAACAATGAATTTATATAATAACACCGGTTTTATGTGGACACCAATTAAAGAACCCTAGAGGAATGGGCACGTAGAACTTAATTACTAATCAAATTATGTTGCTCATCTAAATTAATCAAGTACATTCAAGAGGTATGGGCACAGCATTTAGGAGCCTCAATGATGTTAGATTAGCCTCCCTTAATTTAGCTTCTTTTGGCTTTTTCTCTTTCATTTTTGTCATGATATTACTTCCTTCCTTCATGATATAATGCTTGAAAATGGGTCATAGTAAATGTGGCCTTTGGGAATTAATAACTTTGCCCACTATGTCATAAACATCTTTAGTTAACAAGTTGAACAACCCCACCACCCACCCACCAATCTAAAGAAAGAAGAAAGGAAATAAAATGAAGAAAATATGAAAATTAAGGGGGGTTTAGACTGAAAATGAAATTCCCTAGACTAAATTTTGCTATGCTTTTTTTTTTCTTTCTTTTTTTTGGAGTCTGAATTTTGCATTACATTATTGGTAGAAGAGCTAGTAAACTTTTAGAAAAGTAGGTTCAACCTAGAGGCCAAAAGAACAAGAATAGAGAGGCTCTTATATCTTTTGTATTAAAAGGACATCCATTTTCTAGGATGTTTTTCTTCTTCTTTCTGATAATTTAGCTGTCTTTTTTTTAAAATTTATGTAGGACACCTCTAACATTGCATTGGATTCAACAATATCTCAATTTTCTTTATTAAAATGAACACCTCTCCTTTATAAATCATAGTGAAGCAAAAAATATATATAAATAAAAAAATAACAGCATAAACAAAATAAAATAAAACCTTGTTTGAGATAATATAAGTAGTTTTTTAATTTGAAAACTGGAAATTATTGTCGCAATCCATATATATATATGTATGTATGTATGCTTGCTTTGGTGACTACTCACTAGATTAGTTGATAGTAAAATGACACGTTATTATATGTCCAGGCAAGTAATTTTAATGTTTTATCCTAATTAAAAATTTTATTGGTTTAATATGAATTCTACAAGTAAAATTACTTTGTTACCATTGCTGTCGCTTTAATGCCTCTCGTTGTCTTGAAGATGTGATATGTTGTTGTTTGCAAAGCTACTGTCGTTTGTTGCAGATGTCGCCCTACTTGCAGACCACCGTCGTTTATTCGTTGTTGTTGGATGATGACATTTTTCTTCCGAACATTTCTTGTTTTCTTATTTATTTTAAACAGTCATTTCTTGAGTTTTTATATTATTTTATTTTAGTTTTCTAAGATTCTTGACTGTTATCCTTGTGTAAAGTAATGACCTTAAAAAAAAAAAAAAAGTCAACGATAGTAGAACGATTGATGTTTTATTTAATGTATTCAATTTTAAGAATTCACAGATTTAAGGGTTGATGGTTAGTGAAAGCATAAGGTTAGAATCCTTATCATGCAATCAATGGTCTAATTGACTTGGAATGACGTTGAGTTTTTACCATACAATTAATGATTCAATCGGCTCAAAACGACATTGGATCAAAAGGTTATAAGACATCATTGATCCTCTTCGTCTATTAAAAAAATTAATCACTTTTCAAATATTGTGAAAATCCTTCTTTGTATTGTTTTTTTCGTTGTTTGTGGTAGGAAATTGCCATTATCGCGACATGTTGTTCTTTTGCTTTATAAAATATAATTGTTAATTATAGAAAACGTTTTCAAGCATGTTAGATATTGTCTTTCCTTCTTTAACCGTTCTCATTCATTGCTTCCTGTCTCTGTGAGAGTCTAATTACTCCTCTGGTGTCTTTATCTCTTTCGTTCTTACGACTGTGGCTGCCAATACGTGCAAAGCTGTTTCTATTGTAACGGACTTCAGGTACCATTAAATGCGTTTTGTATTTGCTGTTGTCTGCATGTTTTCTGACAGTGAAATATCCTATCTATATGCCATTGATGTTACTTTCTGTTCTATGTTTATTTTATATGAAGTGCATATATTGTCTCGGTAAGTTTCGATAGTAAACTTATTACATTGCTTTTATGTCAGTTATAGACTAGACTTTTAATGTGAAAAGTTGCTTTGCCAATGATTTATGTTAACTATTAACTGAATCTATGATAATAGTTAAATTTGTTTCTGTGAATGGTTTGCGTTTTTTGTGTTTTGCTTATTTGTTTTCGTTGATTTATCGTCATACTTTTATGTTATGCCTTTTTGCTGTCGTCCTTTTTTGTTTATTCAATAAGTTGGCAATGATGAATGCATATTTTCTCCCTCTTTGATGCGTTGAGTTTAAACGTGGTTTGTCTAGCTATTGCCGTGAGAATGCCCTCATAAATTTTAAGCTAACTAATAGATAAACCACTCCTATTTTTTCAACAGTATATCTATATTGTATAAACTTAATTTTGGAGCGTTATCCAATCCATGGTTCTCAATTTATCTGCCTGCCTTTTTTTATGTTGTCCCCTCAACTGTCGTTGTACTCAGTTAAGGAAATCGTGTCCATCCAGGTTTAGTATATTTGCTTTCCCGTATTATCCTGTTGAATCACGTATTTTTTGGGTGGGGGGAAGAGAGAACCATCTTGAGGCTTTAGTGGACGATAACACCTACTTCATTAGATTCTTTTCTCTAGCCTTTACTCTAGTCAATGATTTATGTTAACTACTAATTGAATCTTTGGTCATAGTTAAATTTGTTTCTATGAATGGTTTGCGTTTTTTGTGTTTTGCTTATTTGTTTTCGTTGATTTGTCTTCATACTTTTATGTCACGTCTTTTTGTTGTCGTCCTTTTTTTTTATTCAATAAGTTGGCAATGATGAATGCATATTTTCCCTTTACTCTAGCCTTTTTCCCTGTGTTTTGCCTCTGCTCTAGCCTTTTTCCCTGTGTTTTGTGTGTGCTTTTGCTGCTTTTTTTCATGTCGTCCATTTGGTTAAGAAATGGTATCCATCGAGGTTTAGCACATCTGCTTTGACATTTTATCCTGTTGAATCAGACATTTTTAGGGTAGGAGGGAGAGAGAACCATCTTGGGCCTTTAGTGAACGGTAACACCTAATTCATCAGATTTGTCTTTCTCCCTCTAGCTTTTTGTCTTCTTATCTCTTTTATTTTCTCTCTTATATCTTTTGGAAGCTATCTTGCCATGTTTGATAAAAAGTGATACAACAAACTTCTACCAAGTATTGCTACATGCTATATCAAGTATGATTCCACTAAGTTAAGAAAACTGTGTCATCCAAGTTTACCACATCTGCTTTGCCATTTTATCCTCTTGAATTACATATTTTTAGGCTGTGAGGGAGAGAGAGCCATGGTCAGCTTTTATTGGACAGTTATACCTAAGTTATCACGTTTATTTCTCTGCCTTTAGCTTTGTCTTTCTATCTTGGTCATCTTGTTCGTCATATCTTTTGGTGACTATTATCCCATATTAGATAAAAACCAGCAGAACACATTTTTACCATGTCCTGCCACATGCTATATTTTGTATCCGTGTCATTACTTACTTTACAATCTATTTCCATGTAATGTTGTGCTATACACACACACATGCATGGACATACATTGCACTCATTTTAAATTATACCATAGAATAGTTTATGGCAGTGAAACAGCCAAACATATTGTCAAACTCTGGTATTTTGCTTCATTAGTTATGTCTTTGTATCTGCTTTGCCGTGTATGTTTTTTGGGCAGAATTTCCTAAGAATGAGAGAGGGCTTATTACTAGGTCTTGACCTATACGAACCTTGGCTCCCTTAGTAGTAGTTGGACAACTGTGTATTTTACTCCGTACATTTAATATGCATTGCCTGTATAGCATAATATGTATGTCAAATTCGGTGGTTACTGGCTGCTTCTGATTTATTTCGTTGACGCTAATACTTTATCTTAGTGAAGTATATTGTCAGGCAGCTAATAAATCATTTGCAATGCTTGGCGCACTGACTTTGTCATACGTTACTGACAATGCCAAAAAATCTGAGCCACTAAATATTTTCACTTTAATTCTATAGAAAATGCTACTTATTATTTATTATATTTGCTTTTACATTACATTATATTAACTTTTGTGATGCCCTTAGTTATCACTAAGTATTTGATTTTTGTAATAATGTATAAAGGACTGCAAATGCAATAGTAGCGAAAAGATTATAATGAAGTTATATTAACTTTTGTAATGTCCTTAGTTACAATAAGTATGTCATTTCTGTAATAGTGTATAGAGATATGTAGATGCAAAAGCAATGAAAAGATTGTAATGAGATTGTAATTTGTAATTCACAGTTGTGAAATTTATAATAAATATATTATTAGCTTAGATATTGTTATACAATTTACTTTTCAGCGTAATGAATTACGAAAATAAGATTGTACGAAAGCAAATAATTTGTTTATAGTTTTACGACTAGCGTTGACAAATGATATTTGAAGTACATAATAATATATCAGTTCATATATATAAGAATTACAAAAGACAATTAAAAAGAAGGGGAAAAGAACAAAGACATAAAAGATGAACAAAATAATAAATAAAGCAATGAATATAAGAGTAAATTAACGACATTAACAGCAATTAAAAGAAATTATAATCTAATTAATAAAGAATAAAAATATGGATAAAAATAAATTCACAATAAATTAATAAAAATATTCGAGTGAGGGAAAAAATTCCCTAATATGAAAAATAATATTAACAATATGCCAAATGAAAAGTAATAATAATAAAATCAACAATTTACAACCATATCCAATATTGACAAATAAGATTTAAAACATATAATGGTATTTTAATTTATAATCATGAATATGAAAATTATAACTAGAAAAAAAAAGGGGAAACAAAGGGTAAAGAATAAAGATATAAAATATGAATTAAAAGAAAATAAAAGAGAAAAAAACCCATAAATTTTGAAATCAACTATCATTAATTGTGACAAAAGGGAATTATAATCTAATCAAAAAACAACAAAAGCATGAATAAAAATCAATCAACAATACGATAATAAAAGCATTAAAAACAAAATAATTGAAAAAAAAAATCTAACACGAGGACAATAATATCAACTATAAAAAAAAGCAAAAAAAAAAAAAAAGATAATCAAACGAATAAAAAAATACCATTCCTTTTCTAAAATATAAAATTGAATCACAAAAACCTAACAAAAAGAAAAACAAAAACCAAGTACACATACAAATATTCATGACAAAAGAGTAAAAAGAGAGAGAGAGAGAGAACGCAGGAGAAAGAGAAGATGAAAAAGAAAAAAAGAAAGAGAGAAAATGAAAAAATTAAGACAAAAAGGTCAAATGACAAAAAATAAAAAAAATAAGAAAAAAAAAAGAGCGGTGACAAAGGAAAAGGATTAGAAAATATAATACAAAAACATATTTATATATCTTATAATTAGATTATATATCAAGATATTGACAACTGACACATAAACAACTTCTCTTCTTTGTTTGTTAGATGGATGATGAGTTAGCAATGGAAAATCTACATTCATCAACCCATCAACACAAACGGCGTCGTTATAATTATCACTCTAGAAACTCAATACCCACAAACAGTAGATGTCTAGAAAACATGAGTGATGATGTCGGCCCATCGTTTTCAAACATTTCTAGATTACAAATTAACAGAACACCAGCTTTCTCACATTTACAAAATCAAGTATTCCTTCTAAATCAAACACCAGCATTTGCAGCTTATAAAACCAACTATAACTCTCTGTTCTCAAACTACACACACACACACACACATATACAGATGTATATGTGAGTGTGAGTGAGTGTTCAACCTACGATAATATATATATATATAAACAAGTTAATTTCTAATATAGCTTTCTTACCTAACTTACTTATTCAAATTTTATTATAGATAACGCTGCTACGTATCTTGTTATTGGAGATTGCACTTGCATTTGTGAGTATTGTAACGCATTCTTCTACTGCGAAGAAGGTACAAAAAGAAATAATCACTTAAAATTCAACATTTGTTGTATAGAAGGAAAGATTGTTTTACTATCTATTAAAGAAACTCCTTCTATATTAACTAAATTACTTGATCGTCATGAAGGGCCTATGAGCGTATATTTTAGAAAAAATATTCAAACTTTTAACGTGATGTTTGCATTCACATCATTTGGAGCAAACATAGAGCAAAATACTATAGATTCAAATGGTCCATACATTTTCAAAGAAGCAGACAAATACACCATCTTATAGGATCATTATTACCAACTAATAACAGTCCTCCAAAATTCGCTCAGTTATACATATATGATACAGAAAATGAAGTGAAAAATCAATTATCATTATTCTCATTCAATGATACATCAAAAGACTTGACAAAAACTATAGTAGAAGAGTTAATAAAATGCTCGGTGAAAATAACAGATTAGTAAAACTCTTTCGAACTATAAAAGAGATAGATATCAAGAGGATGAAATTCCTTCCATGAAACTTAGATTAATAGGACGGCGACAAACAGATATTAGTCAATACAAATTACCTACTTCAAATGATATTGGAGGTCTTATAGTAGGAGATATTGGAGAATATGAACAAGGAAGAGATATAATAATTGAAGACAAAGCTAATAATTTACAAAGAATTACAAAACTACATCCAGCGTGTATGGCATTCCAATATCCATTGTTATTTCCATATGGAGAAGATGGTTATAGAACTAACTTAAAATGGAATACAACCAACTTAAATAAAATACCTTTAACAAATAGAATTCCTATGAGAGCATTCTATTGCTACCAATTATAACAACGTCAACCTATAAGAAATATATTACTTAAGAGTAAAAGATTTTTCCAACAATATGTAGTCGATGCATATGCCAGTATCGAAGAAGATCGATTAGAACATATAAAAAAAAAACCAAAATAATTTAAGATCTAAAATTTACCAAGGTATAGAAGATGTTATCACAAGAAGAGACACAGATGCAAGAGCAATAAGAAAAAGAATAATCCTACCATCTAGCCACGCCGGATGCCCTAGATATATGATTCAAAATAACCAAGATGCAATGGCAATATGTAGATAATATAGAAATCCAGATTTATTCATAACATTTACATGTAACCCTAAATGGCCCGAAATAATTCGAGCCCTATCTACAATCCTCTCCTCAAATCCAAATGAACTGTATTCAATATTTTTGTCCTTTTTTTTTTTGCTTATTTTTCTTTTTAACTAGTGACCAAGAGAGAATAGACACATTAAAATATCATGGTGTCCAATTTCAATAGATGTCATATATACTTTTCTTGGTTAAATATATTATCCATTTTGAACCTCATCAAAATATATATCAAGATCTTTCAAAAAAGTTGTTTATGCCAAATTCACCTAAAAAAGAGGTCAATATTCAATGTATATAATGGCGAAAATACCCTAAAAGGAAAAACCACAAAAAAAAATTTAGAAAGAAAAATTTTAAAATTAATTAAAAAAAAGCACATGTAGAAAGACCTTTTTCCAACGTTGACCCCTGAATGTTATAAATTTCATATAGAGTAAAAATGTCTAAGTCTAGATTTGATAAGGTCCAAAATAAGAACAATGCTTGGGAGCATCAATGATATTTAATATTACTCATTAATAGAGGATGGGTCCTACACTAGAAGACTCAATTCTCTATTAATGTGATACTCAACATCACTGATATTTTAAAGTAATTTTCCCAATATAAATAGTATATTTTATAAATGAATCTAACATTTGGGAACTTTTATGTAAATTTTCCTTCAATAAATAGAAACAAAAAAATGAAATAAGAGAAACTTTATTATTATAATTTTTATGAATTCAAATAACAGAAACTTAGCACATCATAGGGATAACTACCAGTTTTGATTGAAAAAGGAAGTAAAAATAATAATAATTTACAAATATAATCTTATATATATAAAAGTCCTACGTATGTACCTGAATAAGCAACGATGGGGAATCAATGATTCCTTCAGATCCAGGGACATCATAAAGAAGCTGTTTAAAACAAGGGAATGGAGGTTGAAGATCCTCCCCAAACTGCTCAAGCATCAAGTTGGCGTCTGCCTCAATGGACAAGACGCCTTCTCCGGTACAATCGACGATGAGTTTTCCAGTGGGTCCTTCCCTGAACCTACTAACTAAAGGGTCGTAAAACACAAAAGTTTTTGCAAGTGCCTCTCTAATGACCCTCACTGGGTCCCTCCCTTTCATGAAAGGATTATGCCCATAAAAATGTACTGCTGGGACTTGGGACCAAAGACCTACTTAGTTATCGATGTTCGACAGTTGTTTAAGTTCGCGTGGGCTAGGGTTAGTAGGTGCCTTCGCGCCTTGTTACGGAGAACACTAAAAACGCTAGTGCATGTGTAGCCATGGCGACAAACCGTGTAAACTATGGAAAAGGGACTTAAGGAATTTTAGAGCAGGTCTTTGGGATATGGCATTGCTTGTTTAATGTTATAACATGTATTTATAGCATTTGAAATCCACTTTATCAAGGACAAACTGCTTGTAGGCTTATCATTCTCTATTTAAAACTTTGAATCAATTAAAAACGTTGCTTATTATTCTAATAAATAATAATGTTAAATCCCATAATAAAATCTGCTGAGATAGTAAATCGATTGCCAAGATCGTGAGAAATGTTAATCTTAATGATAATGCAAAGGGAAATTTTTATAATTAATCCTTAAGAAGATAAGATTTAACAATTAATGCATTTTATTATCTAAAAAAGCAATTAATGCATTTTCTTAATTACTTGAACTTACCTACGGCATTTTCTAACTTTCCTACGGCATTTTCTAACTTTCCTTTCTAATTTTACATAATTGTTTTCTCTTTTTGTTTAGTTTTTGCCCTTATGACAAGTACACCAAAACATAAACGGTGATGACGTAAATGAGCAAGTACATTTCCACTATATGGCATCTCTTTAGTGTCCACGTCATTTTCCTATTTAACAATCTTATTAGAAATAAAATACTAGTTACAAAAATGTCTGTAATCATGGGAAAGAAGGTTTTATCTTTATCTTTTTTTTTTTTTTTTGGAAGTAATTAGGGTGAGAGATTCATACACTTTATCTTTTAGTGAAATCATATATGAAATTACCATTAAGTTACACCTATAATTATTTAATCTTTTCTTTTTCTTGTTCTGACAACTAACATTTATTCATTTATTTATTTTGCGTGGTTGTTTTTCCTTACTCGTACAAAGTGTCAACTAGTTGACCGTTAATACGTCCATGTTGGAAATTGTTAGGAAATACCCTAAGCATGAAAAACATTTTAATGTATTTCATTTATTTGAACTGGATAATAAAATTATATTTAAAAGTTATTCATTACATTACTGTTTGTCCTCATTCTATTTACATGTTAAAGTAAATGTAACCAAATATGGCTCACTGACTACTTGTGTTAAACTGTTAGAATGTTGTATGTAATGGACTTTTATATACGAGAAGACAATATTCTAAAGTAAGCAGTCTAAATTATGGTCCATAATTTATGGGGTTAGATCGAGTATCTAACTCATATAAAGACTATTATGTTATCTAAAGCCATGATGGGTATAGTTTGTCTTGACTGTCTAGAGCATAGACTCTTGAGTATTGACATAAATATATTACTTGGTGGTAACATATTAAACTGGGACTAAAGTGTGATTGATCTGCGTAGTCCGTTATGAGTGGGTCAATTTATTTTTGACGTTCATTATACAATAACCTTAACCCTGAGTAGATGAACTACTTCATATGTATGACTTGTGTACTTTGATGTTCCAATAGCTAAAGTGTCTCAGAGGTAGTAAGCTTATAGACCGGTTCGTTGGCTGTATGACTTGTATACAATGGAAGGTTTGTTTACAGATAATAGAACTATAGCTCTAATAAGGAGTTAAGAGTATCCTCTTAAAGGCATTATACTGGATGTAAAAATGAACAAGACCTTGACTCGTCGGATGACTTCTTATTCACATATGGTAAATAATCATTTTCTTATTCGATAGTATAATGAAACTTTAAAATAGCTTGATCAGTAGGTTGAATAGACTTTGACCTAAGGCTGATCATGGATATCATATGAGGGTTATGCATACATGACAAGGTCATTGGACAATAATCAGAGGTAGTAAGCTTATAGACTGGTTCATTGGGTGCATGACTTGTATACGATGGAGGGTTTGTTTACAGATAATGGAATCATAGCTCTAATAAGGAGTTAAGGGTATCCTCTTAAAGTCATTATATTGGATGTGAAAATAGACAAGGCCTTGAATCGTCTATTAGGCAGATGACTTCTTATTCACATATGGTGAATAATCATTTTCTTATTCGGTAATATAATGGAACTTTAAGATAGCTTGATCAGTAGGTTAAACAGACTTTGACTGATCATGGATATCATATGAGGGTTATGCATACACGACAAGGTCATTGGATAATAGTTTGTCACAGGCTTTCGTAATATGATATATAATTGGGAGTTCAGTTTCAGGTTTATAATGGTGTGACACTGAAATTAGTGATCATATAATTGAGTTGTTCGGTACATAACAATGATCATATGGATTCACGGGTACCCGATTATATATGTCCAATTAGTCCCTCTACTAGCTCCATATAATTCCTTAATGGATAACAAATTGATTGGGATATACTGGCTGGCTTGTAGTCTTGCATGGATATAGGATGGATGACAAGATTCTCTCTGGTTGAATTCGAATTTTATTTTAGATAAGAGATTACACAATTATTTGAATTTCAAATAAAGTTGTCATGATTTTATTTGAGTTTGAATTGGAGTTATGGAAAATTATCCATGAGGACAAAATTTGAAATACAAATTTTTTGAGGAGTTTGAAATTTAAAATTTGAAATTTGAAGTTTGAAATTTAAATTTTGAATTTGAAATTTAAATTTGAAATTTGAATTTGAAATTTGAATTTGAAATTTAAATTTGAAATTTGAAATTTGAATTCGAAATTTAAATTTGAAATTTGAATTTGAAGTTTGAATTTTGAATTTTTGAAATTTAAACTTTGAAATTTGAATTCAAATTTTGAATCACAAATCCATGGTATAACTGAATTTGTTGTGGATAATTCCACATGATAAAATTTGGATTTTTATGGATAAGAAAGAGGAAGAACTTGCTTGAATCTTACTTAAATTTTGAATCCTAATACTTATCAAAATGGCTGAATTTGTTGAAGAGATTATCCCCTTGATATGTTTGGATTTTTTTGTGGATAAGGATAAGTAAAAAATTCAAGTTTCAATCCTATTTGAATTTTGAATCTTTTCCTCACATGGTGGCCGAAATCTTTGTGGATAAACCTACGGGAGAATCGTTTTTTTTATGGATAAGGATGAGATAAAATTCAAGTTAGAAAATCTTATTTGAATTTTGATTCTCCTCACATTTGGATGGCCGAATCTAGCCATGTTCTTGGCCTAGGGAAATTCAGCTTTAGTGAATAATAAGGAGATAAAATTCAAGTTAAAATCATGTTTGAATTTTGAATACAAAATCTCCCTATATGGCCGAAAATTCTAAGGGATTTTTTAGCTTAAGGGGTTTGGATTTTGTGTGGAAGGAAGGGAGAAAATCTTTTCTTGGTTCAATTCAAATTCAAGGGATCACCTCATGTAAGTCTATAAATAGGGGTCGTACCACTTTAGTTCTCTTAGATTACAGACTCTCAGGTGAGTAGGCTTATTATTGCATAACTCATCATGACAATAAGTTCTTTAGAGATCTGAGTGGTCAGAAGAAGACTAGCAGTGCTAGCGTACCAATCGAGGATCCGAGTGCCCACACACTCTGCCTTTTGGAAATTGGAGAATAATAGAGCAGGCTAGTAGGTTGAAGCCCCCCGATCATTCTTCTCCTGTAGTTTTGGAAACCTCTGAAGGTATAAAGTTTATTGTTGTTAGTTTATTGTATATCACATCACGAGATATTTAACGATCTTAAAAAACTTTTGGAATTCCGCTGTGCATATTTTACTGATTTCTCTTACAGAAATAATACATATATATATTGAGATATATAATTTTAATAAGACAAATTGATATATTCAACTTGTGGATTTCATGTCTAGCCGTAGCGTGGAACATGATGACTAGTACCTAATGATGATGATGATGGTCGGGGTGATATTGGTCCTAACTCATTATAAAACGACATAAATTAGTCAAAAAGATGCTTGGCAATAGATAATATTTTTTTTAGTTTCATTTTAATATTGTAGACATATTTTATCAGTAATATTAAACTTGACTCTATTCATAAATAAAAAGTTCAAAACCTCAAAGTTAAAAAAAAAAGTAACTCATTAAATTCATTATTTTTCTTTGATTCTTGATTAGCTATTTATTTATTTATTTTAAATTTGAGTTGTATGAATTAAAAACATTGTAAAATAAAATTAAACATAAAATTATGATTAGATTCTGATCATTATTTTATGATCGTATTGTTTATTTTAAACCTATTGCATGCTCTTTTTGTTGAATAAATATAAATGACTGAGACTTGAGCATGTTCTTTTTATTTTAGTTTTAATGATGGAACTTGTAGGAAAATTCTCTCTCGACATGAGAGTTTACCCTAGCTGGGTTTTTTTGGAAGATTATTGACATGGACAACCATTGGCACAAGTAGTACGACCACAATCATATTGGGAACATAAACTATATATTCGGGTCAAAAAATCTTGCATCTACTTAGTTCTCTTCAACTTGGAATTTTTTCCTTGTATAGATGCATATCGGTGCTGCTTTTTATATATATGTATGTATACATTCACCAATGGCATCTATAAAATCTTGAATCATTCATTTAAAAATTACAAAAACAAAATAAAATTTGAGCAGTGTTAGGTGTTCGAAAAAAAAAATCCCAACAATATCAATAACGAGTTATCTTGTCCATTATGGGCTACTGTTAGCTCCTTAGACCTGAGTTGGCCAAGAGTGGCCTGGTTGCTACATGCACCAAGGCCACTGGTCTAAGTGCCAAGGCATGTTCATTGGTTTGGCATGGCCTTGTGCCGAGTTGGCTGGTTAGGAGGATTGGCCAAGTGATCACAAGGCATTATGCCTAGCTATACTTAGAGGGTGGCCCTATGGGCACACTTGTAGGTATGGGCAGCTAGCTAAGCATTTGTGGCCTAGTGAGTTGGCCTAGCATCCAAGTACCACAACAAAACTTGGATTGACTAAAAGATGTAATCAGATGGCACATATAGGAACCATTTATAGGTAGTTACCAGCCTTGTGGTGTATTTGGCTAGATAGGGGACCTTTGTTGCCAAGTGGTAGACTGTGGGGCAAGACAACAAGTATGGTGATTATGGCCTGGGCCAAACACAGCTAGACTTGGCTAGATGTCCTTGGCTAATTAGTCTAGCATACCTTAGGCATTTGGGGATGGCTTAGGCCACACAACTATAAATGGCCAGATGGCCTTAATTGGTTGGTCTGGCATACCCTAGGCATTTAGGGATGTCAATTGTACTTGTTTGGCTTATATGTGCATTTCTAGGTGGAGACATGGGTATGTCATGATCCTAAATAGTCTGAAATACATCATATTCCTTTATTAAGAGATTGGTAAAGGTTGGGAGAGGATTTTCCATAAAATTGGTGCCTTGTGTTTGTGATTGTTGGTTATTGTTTATTATGTGTGATTACTCAAGATCATGTGTGCTCTGCTTACCTTGTGTTAGTTTGTTTGGCTGACTAAGTGGCAAACACTTAGACCATCACGGTGGTGCAATTTTGGCAAAATATTGGCATTGTGACAATTGGCATTAGAGCTTGATCGAGCATTGGGCATGCATGTTACTATTATGAATAAATCGAGGGGGTGAGTCTTTCAGTTGTAGGACTTGGTCGAGCCCCCAACATTAGATAACACTGTGAATGTTGTGATTTATAATGAACAATAAGACAAATAAATTGCGTTCTTGAAATCTGGCCGTAACGACTGGTTGAAAGACTGCGAATCATGGTTTACGTCATTACTTAATGAATTCTCTATATTTATTTAGATGATGAAAGAGAATTTCTAAGACATGGAGATTCAAGTTGTTGTCTTGAAAAAGGCATTGAATTAGCCTCCTCCCCATGTTTGATGGTCTTGGTGCCATGAAAATTAAAGTTCTTGAACCAAAATGCTTTAGTAGCACTTAATATATGAAGGAATTAGAGAATTTTCTGTGGGATGTAGAGCTATACTTCATAGCTACTCATGTCTTAAAGGGGAAAAGGTCATGTTCACAAACATGTACTTGTCTAGTGATGCAAAACTTTGGTGACGCACATAAATAGAGGACAATACTAGCACCAGTAGGCCTCGGATTACGACGTTGGAGACTCTTAAGAAGGGGTTAAAGGATTACTTCCTCCCTCTTAACATTATGTGGGTTGCTAAAGAACCCTTTAAGAAGTTGAGACATATTGGCACTATGAGAGATTATATGAAGAAGACAAGTTGTTTAACTTCATATCTGGTCTATAACCTTGGGTGTAGGCCTAGTTGCATAGGTAGGGTGTGAAGAATCATTCGGTTGGCATTGTAGCAACTAAGGGTCTTGTTGATTATAAAGTTTATGGTTTGTCCACAGAAAACAAGAAGAGGAATAATAATAAGAAAACAAGTTCAATAATTCAAAAGATGGAAAGAAGAACAATGGTCAAAAAAAGAAACAAGGTTAAGCCAAGAAGCATAGGTTGTGAGTTTGAAGGCAAGGTTGATTTAAGGATCTACAGTGGACAACCTCATTGTTGACTCTTAGGAAGGTGAGATCAACAAAATGGTTGTCCCTCTTGATGATTTTGATTTGATTCTTTGCATTAAGTTTCTGGTTAAGGTCAAAATTTCTATCATGCCCCACTTACGTGGTATATTCATTGGTGATAAGAACACCCCATGCTTTGTCCAAGCAATTGGCTAGAACAAAGGGAAAGGAAATGAGATTGAACTATAATCTGCCAAGCAATTCATGGCAGGAGTGAAAAAAAGCCAACAGGCATATGTAGCTACCTCTATAGAGATCATGCTTGATGTTGTTATTGATGTCCCTGATTTAGTAGTTGATGTTTTGGAGGAGTTTATTGACATAATGCCTCTGAGTTGCCTAAAGAACTTTTTCCCCATGGTGTAGTAGATCACGAGATTAAGTTAGAGCCTAGTGCAAGGCTTCCCTAAGAAAGCCCTTTATCAGATGGCCCCCTTTGGAGTTAGTAGAGTTACGGAGATAGTTGGATGAGTTGCTTGAGGTAGACTTCATTCAACCATCGAAAGCCACTTGTGGTGCCCCATTTTTATTCCAAAGGAAACAAAATAGTTCCATGAGAATGTGTGTGGACTATTAGGCATTGAACAAGGTGATTATGAAGAACAAGTAACCCATCTATAAAGTAGTTGACTTGTTTGATCGATTTCTTTGGGTTTCTTGCTTTACAAAACTTGACTTAAGATCGGATTATTGGTAGGTTCATGTGGCAATGGGTGATGAAGGGAAGATGATCTATATGACTAGGTATGGTTCCTTCGAATTTTTGATGATGCCTTTCAACATATCTAATACACCTGCCATGTTTTGCAACCTTATGAATAATGTATTGTATGAGTTTTTAGATTGATTTTGTTATGGTCTACCTTGATAATATTGTGGTTTATAGTGAAACCTTGGCTAATCATGTTGATTACTTGAGGCAAGTATTTTCAAAGTCAAGAGAATATAAGCTATACATGAAGAAAGAAAAATGTGAATTCTATAGTCAAGCGATTAAATTCTTGGAACATTAGGTCAACGAAGGGCAAGTCCGAATGGATGAGAAAAAGGTAAAGATAATCCTTGATTGGCCTATGCTGATGAAGGTGGCCGATTCAAGATCTTTTCTAGGACTTGCTAAATAGTATCAAGTTTATCAGGAGCTATTCAAAGAGACTCAATCCCTTGATAGATTTGCTTAAGAACGACTAGAAATGGCTATAGTCTGGTGATTACCAAGAGGCATTGTTATATCTTAGCCAATTCCCAAGTTGCCTGATATTGAGACGCCCTTTAAAGTGTAAATTAATGCATCTAACCATTCTATTGAGGGTATGCTGGCCCAAGAAGGAGACTAGCGACTTTGAAAGTATTAAGTTAAAGGACTATGAGTGAAGGCACTCAATGCATGAGAAAGAGATGGCTATCATTTTGCATTGTCTTTATGCTTGGAGGCACTGCTTTCTGGGGACAAATTTCATTGTCATGACAAGTAATATGGCCAATACTTACTTTAAGACTCAAAAGAAACTGACCCCAAAGCAGGCTAAGTGATAAGAGATCCTGGTAGAACTTGATTTTGTGTAGGTATTCAAGCTGGGAAAGCATAATCAAGTGGCTGATGCATTAAGTAGAAAAGATGCTTAAGCATTTGCTGTAGTGTTGTCTTTAGTGTAAATAGCTTTCTTGATCTGGTGAGGAAGCAAGCTTTGCTCAATAAGAGACCTAATTATTTATAAAGTATTAACTAGAGTTATAGTATAAATATTGGATTAAGTATTTTTATAGGTGACGATGCTAAGGACTTTGATATGCTCAAAGATTTATGTTTTATGTAAAAAACGAATAAAGTAAAAATTTTGTACTTTTGCATTAATTTTTCATGAGGGTTTTAGCATGTTAGATTGCCCAAGAATGTTGATCTTGTGTAAAATAGGTTATGACATGCTTAGAAGAGGTTAAGTATTAAGACTTTTTTAAGAAATAGAGTGATGTTCCATTCACACGATATTTGGATTAGGGAAACATTCAAATTAGACAAAAAAAAAAAAAAGGTTCATTACAGCACCTAGCAAAAGTAAAATAAAATAAAATAAAAACTGGGTCTTTGAAATCTATTTTTGACCGTGGATCATTATTTAACTTTTGATTATAGTCCTTAGATATTTAGGGATTAGTTATTTAAGTTTACGTATATCAGTTTAGCCCCCATTAAACATTTTATCATATATATATATCTCTCTCAAAACACTTTTTTCCTTCTCTAGAAGATTGATTTCTTTCAAATTCCATAGACTAAATCTCAAGGATTTAATTTTCTCAATAGCTTATAGGTTTGGTTTTGTTAAAGGTTCAAGGTAATTATATTCTACGTCTTGATTTTGGGAATATTGAATATTAGGGTTTTAGTGAATTTAGGATTTTGATAAATGGTTGAATTAAATAATGAAATCAATGTTTTAGGATGATGGATTTAAAGAATTAATGGCTGGATTTTTAAAATTAGATTGATAGATTTACATATTAAATTTTGTCAATTTTTCTTGAAAACTAAAATTAGGGCTTTGTAGACTTAGATGGATTGAATAAATTATATTGTTCAATGATGAAATTTACACCATAAAATAATTATTTAAGAGTTGATTATGAAATTGTGAATTAGAAATGTATAGTTATTGATTAGATTTGTAAATTTTGAATACTAGGACTTATGAAAAATTGGGGCTTTTATGATTTAAAATATTTTTAGAATTTTTCCTAATCATAGAATATTGATATTATGATTTTGTAACAAGGATTTCATTAAGAGCTAGCGTTTCAAAGTTCTAATGCCAAGTCACTAAAATAGCAATAGTAGGAAATGCTTCAAGTAAGGTAATTACATTTCTCACCTGCAATATGTTTGTTCAAAATTAAAATAGTTTATAACTAATATAATGTTTTGAAAGATTGTGTTAATCACTTTTATGAAAGCCTTGATGCGTTTAATAGAGAAAGTTATTATCCATGTTATATATATATGCCATGTTGGTTATATTATTCTTTTAATAGTACATGCTACTTTCTTGATGATGGTATTTCATAAAATTAGAGTTAATCCAATATTGGTAGTTAGTAAGCATTCAATCTTCATGGTAAGATACTTTTTCTTATCACTTTATTATTTATTAACGATAATGTATACTCAATCTCATGGAATGATATTCTTTCTCATCACTTTATTGCTTACTAAAGATAGCATACATATATATATATTAAAGTATGGTGGTTTAATCCCATCACCATATATATATTATGCATGCGTACATATATGCATGCTAGTTATACCTAGTCCATTTTCTGATGATGTTGGTAACATCAGTAGATTTTGATGAGCTTGGGCATTGACTGGCACAGTTACCAGGTGCACAGTAGTCATCGCCAGAGCCACAATATCCCCATTTACTACAACACAAACCTGGTCCACATGGGGGATCAGTAGAAGCACATTCACCTTGAGCGATGGGAGTCTGTTTTATGATATTGTTGGTAACATCAGTAGATTTTGATGAGCTTGGGCATTGTTTGGCACAGTTACCAGGTGCGCAGTAGTCATCGCCAGAGCCACAATATCCCCATTTACTGCAACATAGACCTGGTCCACATGGGGGATCAGTAGAAGCACATTCACCTTGAGCGATGGGAGTCTGTTTTATGATATTGTTGGTAACATCAGTAGATTTTGATGAGCTTGGGCATTGTTTGGCACAGTTACCAGGTGCGCAGTAGTCATCGCCAGAGCCACAATATCCCCATTTACTACAACACAGACCTGGTCCACATGGGGGATCAGTAGAAGCACATTCACCTTGAGCAACGGGAGTCCGTTTTGTGATATTGTTGGTAACATCAGTAGATTTTGATGAGCTTGGGCATTGACTAGCACAGTTACCAGTGCACAATAGTCATCGCCGGAGCCGCAATATCCCCATTTACTACAACACAGACCTGGTCCACATGGGGGATCAGTAGAAGCACATTCACCTTGAGCGGCGACAGATGTTGCGAGCAATGCTGCAATAAAGAATAAAATAAAAGCGTGAAAGTTGATCATTTTCTTCTCTCTATTAGTTTTTGGTATGAGTATGGGTGTATTGGGATTGAGTGCTTATGTACTTATATAGTCGATAGTTTGGTGACGATCTTGCCTTACATGGCTATGAGAGAAACATCACACATTTTTTCAATGCAAAATCCAACTTGTCCTTTCTATATTCTTGTGGTCCATATACACACACTTCATGATCTTTCTCTACCCATATAATTTTAGTTTTAGTACTCCACGAGTTTGATATTGTTTATCCTAAATCATATCTTTTGGAAACCCCACTAAAATTGCTTTTTCTTATTTTTCCTTATGTATTCATCAAATCACCACCATTGCTTTTCTCTCTCTCCCTTCAAACTAGATGAAATAAACAATACAAAAGGATGTCGGATCAAAGAAGGATTAAAGCTTCAATTACTTATGGTTGATAGTTAAAAATCACCTAATAAAGATAGCAGTGCCAATGTCCTTGCAAAATAATCACAATAGTAAAACAAATGTGAAACTATGAAAATAATCAATGCAAGAAAGTAGAGAATACCAAGATTCATAGAGATTCACCTTATGAAAAATGGTAAAATCTTCTATGGTGTTGGAAGTTTTCATTATCTTGAATGATTACATAGGATTCTAATATGTTTCACAGAGTGGAAAAAGGAAAGGATGGAAATTAAACAAAAGATTTTGGAGTAAAACAAGTAAATATTAAATTGTTTAGTAGAAAGGAAATTTAGAAGGAAAAATTTACAAAGCGAATGATAGGTAAAATAATTATTTTAACCTTAATATATCAATAAGTATTCAAAATATCGGCACATCAATTAATTACATCTACTAATGAAAATATAACATGTAAGTTAGTATTCAAAAAGTTAAGATTAAAATTGATGTATCTAACACTACTCAATTAATAAGAAAAATGCTAAGGATGCCAACTTTAATCTCAACTTTTAAGTATCAATCTATGTAAAATATGAATTGTTATTCTTTTATTGATAAGTATTTAAAATATTGTCACATCAATTTATTCCATACACTAGTGAAAATATGACATGTGAGTTAGTATTAATTAAAAAGATTAGAATTGAAGTTGATATATATAGCATTCCTTAATTAATAATTGTTTTTGTTCTTTCCTCTTTAATTATTTTGTAAGTTGATGATCACAATTTCTGGACTTTATGCTACTCTAATTTTTTTTTTTTTTTGGTCTTTAGACCACAAGAGTAGCATAAAGACAATTAAAGTTAAAAAAAGATAGCTATGAAAATAATCAATGTAAGAAATTGAAGAATACAAAGATTCATAGAAATTCACCTTATGAAATATGTAACATCTTCTTTGGTATGGGAGGTTTTCATTATCTTGAATGATTTCACCTTATGAAAAATGGCAGCATCTTGTTTGCTATGGGGGGTTTTCATTATCTTTAATTATTACACATGATTGTAATATGTTTCGTAGAGTGGAAAAGGGAGAGGGTGGAAATTAAACTAACGATTTTGAAGTAAAAAAAAAAAAGTAAATATTGAGTTGTTTGTTAGAGAGGAAGTTTAGAAGGAAAAAGGAAATTGTAAATCCATGAGACCCACCAATTTTTAATGTTTCCAACTTTTGGAAGAAAAATGGATGAAAAAATTTACAAAGCAAATGATATTCAAAATAACTATTTTGACATTAAAATATTAATAAGTATTTAAAATATTTACATATCAATTGATTGCATCTACCAATGAAAAATATGATACCTGAGTTGGTACTTAAAAAGTTAAGATTAAACTTGATATCTTCAACATTCTTAATTAATAAGAAATATGCTAGGGACACCAACTCTAATCTCAACATTTGAGTACCAATCTATGTAAAACATGAGTTGTTATTCTTTTATTGATAAGTATTTAAAGTATTATCACATCAATCTATTGCATATATGTTGCGATATTTTTAAGTATGCAAAACCGCAAGTGTACGGTGTCAAGTTTTAATAGTATAATGATGAGAAGAGTTGTCGAATCCACAGGAAAAAATATTTGGATCATATTAATTACTGTAGTATGAGAGATATCAACTTTATTTAGAAACTAATTAAATTGAATTATAAAGTTAAATAAACAAATAAAAAGAAACAATTAACAAAATAAAGTAATGAATGACAATTTGCAAAAAAACTGATATGATTAAACATTAGAGATTTGATTTTACCTAATCTTCAACTATGCTTTTCATGACAAACACCAATTTATTTTCCTAGTTTATAAACCAAGAATCCTAATGTATTTAATTCCCTCTTCCGAACACTAAATCAAATGTATTCCTAATTTCCAATTTCCACATTCCTGCACCAAAACTAAGAAATAGAAATCCCTTAAGAATTTGATTCTCTTGAATGGTTTCCAAGGCAATTAACCGTTTCCCAACCAATTAATTAGCCTAAGTTATTCTATCCATGTTCTAATTCAATATTTTCCCTCTCAGGCGCTAAATATCAAATTCAAAATCATCTAAAAGTTGATCAAAAATTTAGAAGCATTAAGAACGGAATGGTACAAATAAACTGAATGGAAAAATTAAATATATGAAATTGGCACTCAAAATATAGTATCTGGCTAAACTACATCAAATCCCTAACTAAGAATTTAGCCTAGCATATTCAATATAGAAATAGCCATGGTGTTCATCATATCAATAATAAAGAGAAAGAAAGGAATTAAGAGATAAAAACTCTTGAGAAGCCGTCTTCAATCTCCAAATCCACCTCCTCTAGTCTAGAATGGCCTCCAAGCTCTCTAGGGTTCGTTCATCTGCCAAAATTCCACTCTTAGGTCGAAACTTGGCTATTTATATGAGAAACACCGACCTAAAAAGTCTTAAAACGAGTGACATAAAAATCACAGCTCACTGCAGCAGAAAAGGATCTCGCTATAGCGAGTTTTGGGCTTCAAAATTCGTCGAAACTTCATATGAAATTCGCTGCAATACCAGCCAATCTCGTTGCAGTGAAATTGATTCCAGCTGCACCCAAAATGATTTCAGCTGCAGCCAAATTGCTCGTGCACAAAACACTCCTTGGGTGCTTTTCTTGCCGCAGCCGAAATGGAACTCGCCGCAACCTGATCTTTTAGCTTTAGAAACACTTCCAAATGCTTGAATCACCTACCTATTCAATTGTGAACAAAACACACCAAAATACGAAACATAAACTCGGAAAAACCAACAAATTACCAATGAAAAATATATGGTAAATGTACCTTATCATATACCCCCAAACTTAGTATTTTGCTAGTCTCGAGCAAAACAAAATAAAACTAAACGACACAACTAAAAACTCAACAATCTAGTGATCGGGTAGTAATTCAATTTCATCTAAAAAATGTCTAAGGACCAAACAAACCTACAACTCATTAAAATTTTCACAACATTATAACTTCATATATTTTTCACTCAAGCACCGATTTCATTCAACTTTCTAACTTTTAAGAGTGTGTGGTGCAATTCCTTTCTACTCAATTATTGCCAACCCAAATAGGCTCATGCAACCAATAATCATAAAACAACTCACAGAACTTCATATGCCAAATTTTTGAGTCACTCTCTACTAATGTAGGCAAAACATAACAGTGAGGATTAAAAGAACTTTATCGGCTTGTAAGGAGGCTTCAGCTAAAAAAAATTTCCTTTTTTTTTTTTTGATTGGACAATCGCTCATGTCACCACTGCCTTTTGACTCGAATGTCAATATTTGTAATAAAAGCACCCGGTTACTCAACAGAGTCACTATTAAGAGACGTTGCACTCATATCTTGAACTACTTTTTGATGCAAAAATACACATGGGGCTCATGTTACTCCTGGTTACTAGGTGGCTCAAGATAGCGGAGTAAGTCCATATATTTATTTTATTATTTTCTTTGTTTTTTCTTTTTTCTTTTTAAACTGCTTAACACTCCCAAACTTTTTTTCAACAATATGCTTGCATAGGATTTCGCCTCAAGTACTATAGGAAAATAAATCGGTAAAACGTATTAGAATGGCACAGCGGAACAATAAAAATTTTTCAAGATCGTCAAATATCTCATGATGCCATATACAATAAACCAACAACAATTTAAACTCATACCTCAAGGATGCCAATCTTGCAGGAGGAGAATGATGGGAGGGCTTTAACCAACTAGCCTTCTCTACTATTCTCCAATTCCCGAGTGGCTGAGTGTGTGGGCACTCTGAACCTCGATCGGTATGCTAGCACTGCTAGTCTTCTTCCGGCCACCCAAATTTCTAAAGAACTTATTGTCATGGTGAATTGTGCAACAATAAGCCTGCTCACCTGAGAGCCTGTGGTCTGAGAGAACTGGAGTGGTAAGACCTCTATTTATAGACTTGCACGAGGTGATTCTCTGAATTCGAATTGGATTAGGAGAAGATATTCTCCCTTATCCACAACCATAAAATCTGAAATTATCTAAGGGAAAATCCCAACAAATTTTGGCCATTATTGAAGATTATCCAAACCAAATTCAAACAAGAATTTAACATGAATCTTATCTCCCTTTTTCAACTAAAAAATCCAAAAATCCAAGGGGAAAATCCCCACAAAAATTTCGGCCACTTTTGGATAAGGAAGAATAAAAAATTCACTAGGATTTTCAAGCTTGAATCTTATCTCACCCTTATCCAAAATAACCGAAAATCTCCTAGGAGATCTTTCTCAAATTTTTGGCCATAATCAGGGAGGAGAGAATCCAAATTCAACTGGGATTTGAATTTTTCCATGAACCTTATCCATAAAAATCCAAAAATTCATTGAGGATAATCCTCAAAATTTTTGTCCATATTTGGTTAGGATTTGGATTCAAAATTCAAGTAGGATTCAAACAAGATTTTCCTCTCCATATCCAACTCAAATTCGAATTTCATTCCTTATGGATTTACCACAAGAAATTCGAATCCTACTTGGACTGTGATTCAAAATTTGAATTTTAAATTTCAAATTCAAATTTCAAATTCAAATTTCAAATTTCAAATTCAAATTTCAAATTCAAAATTCAAATTTCAAATTTCAAATTTCAAATGTCAAATTTCAAAATCCACAAAACAGTTGTATTTCAAATTCTTGTTCTCATGGATAATTTTCTACAACTCCAATCCAATCTCAAATAAAATCATGGTAACTTTATTTGGAGTTCAAATAATTGTGTACTTTATTATCTAAAACAAAATCTGAATCCAACCAGAGAGAATCTTGTCCACCATCCTAATCCTATGTCAATATCATCCACGCATAATAAACTAGCCAATAGCATACACAAATCAATTTTGCCAAATGTTAAGGAATTATGTGGAGGTAGTAGAGGGACCAATTAGACATATATAATCTGGCTCCCTCAAATCCATATGATCATCATTCTTTACCGAACAACTCAATCATATGATCACTAATTTCAGAGTCACACCACTATAAACTTGAAACTGAACTCCCAATTATATACCGTATTACGTAAGCCTGTGACAAGCTATCATCCAATGACCTTGTCATGTATGCAGAACCCTCATATGATATTTATGATCAACCTTAGGCCAAAGTCTGTTTAATCCTACTGATCAGGCTATCTTAAAGTTCCATTATACTACCGAATAAAGAAAATGATTATTCATCATATGTGAATAAGAAGTCATCCGCCCAGCAGACGACCTAAGTCTTTGTCCATTTTCACATTCAGTATAATGCATTTAAGAGGATACCCTTAATTCCTTATTAGAGCTATGATTCTGATATCTGTAAATGAACCCTTCATCGTATACAAGTCATGCACCCAACGAACTAGTCTATAAGCTTACTATCTCTGAGATGCTTTGGCCATTGGAACATCAAAGTACACAAGTCATATACATAAAGCTGTCCATCTACTCAGGATTAAGGTTACTGCACAATGAACATCAAAAGCAGATCGATCCACTCAAAGCGGACTTCGTAGATTAATCACGCTTTAGTCCCGGTCTAATATGTCACCACCAAGCAACATATCTATGTCTCTACTTGGGAGTCCAGCTCCAGACAGTCAAGACAAACCGTCCCTTCCAAGGCTTTAGACAACATAATAGTCTTAACATGAGTTAGATGCTCGGTCTAACCCCATAGACTACAGACCATAGTTAAGACCACTTACTTTAGAACATTGTCTTCTCGCATACAAAAGTCCATTGCATGCAACGTTCTAACAGTTTAACACAAGCAGTCAGGGAGCTATATTTGCTTACATTTACTTTAACATGTAAATAAAATGAGGACAGATAGCAATGCAATGAATAACCTCTATATATAATTTTATTATCCAGTTCAAAATAAATACATCAAAATGTCTCTAATGCTTAGGGCATTTCCTAATAGTAACTCTCAAAGTGGTTCTAGAGTTCATATAAAATCACAAAATAATTATCAATTGCACAAACTTCTCTAAGTTAACAATAACTAAGCAGTAGGAATATGTTCTTTAAAATAATCAACAAGTCACAAAATAAAATTCCAATAAGCATGAGAGTAAATCACACACCAAATCACAATGTTAATCAATTTTAACAAGTCATAGGCAATTCAATCACACATATCATTAGCTTAAGACTCCATTAAATTACCACCCAATCACAATTTTTTTTTTTTCAAACCAAGCAAAACAAAACCAAAAAAAAAAAAAAAAAACAAAAAAAATAACCTAACGACCTAAACAAAAAAAATGAATTACACAAATTAACTACACCCCCAAACTTAAGAATTGCATTGCCCTCAATGTAAGAAAAAGAAGATAAGGATAAGAGGACTTCCCTGAAAACCGGTGGTGGTGTGTCAATTGGGTTGCCTCCTAACAAGCGCTAAGTTTAATGTCTTCAGCCAGACTTGGACAGGATATCGATTTCAACTATGAGCTCATAGAAAGAGTTCCTCCTTATTGAGATCTCCATCTTCTTCAAGATGCTTGACTAGCCACTGATTAACATGGAACATGTTTTTTCTGCCCTTGTCACCATGTGATAACCGAGAAACTTATCACTCTCGGAAAATTTTGTACAAAATATGTAAATAAATGTACATTTATAGTGAGACATGTTACAGAATGCAGAGCAGATGAAAATTTTGATTAACTGAGCTTTAATCAAAATTTGACAATGAATTAATGAATATAGTTTAAAAGCTAAGCATTAATTCAAGTTAAGATGTTTTAAAATTTAATAGAAAAGTATGTGGAAAATGCATATTAAGAGATCAATAGCACACAAGTAAGCCACATTGATCAATGGCCAAGATTAGCCAAACAAGCCCTTCCTATTTTCTTAAAGAAAATTAAAGAAAGGAAAGAAAGTAAGAGAGAGTTTAAGGTCACGTGAGGGACCTCAAACCCAAGTAAACCAAGTAAAATAATTCACTTGGTTTAAGCTGCAAAAATAAGTAGCCGAGAGAGAGAGAAAGAAAGAAACGGCAGAAAGAGAAAGAGAAAGAGAAAGAGAGAAAGAGACCGAGAAAGGGAGAGAGAAGAAAGGGAAATCCAAACAAGTTCGGATTTTTCTCTTGTTTCAGCAGCAGATTGAGTAAGTTTCAGCTAAGAATGCACAGCAAGAAGCTCTCAAGCTTAAAGCAAGGTAAACTCTCATTTTCGTCACGTTTTTTTGGGGTGAAAATCTGGGGTTTTGAGAGGAAAAAGAGAACGTGAGTAAATCGTGTTGAGATTTTCGGTTAAAATCGAAACATGGTTCAAGTCTAGTTGTTTTAAAACACGAATTCATGAGTTGATAATGTAGAAAACCAAGTTTAGTGAGTTTTCTTCAAGAAAGTTCAGATTTTTCAAAATATTGAGTCAAGAGATGTAAATAAGTAAAATGTGAATTTTGCTTATAAAACCATGGATTTGTGATAGTAGAAATATAGTCTATACCTCAAAACGATCTTATTGAGATCGATTTTGAGTGTAAGAAGTAGAACAAAGGCCATAAAAGCCTTAGAAAATCAGAGCAGAGCAGTCGAACCCAGAATCTTGATTCTAGTATGAACACGGGCGTGTACAAGGCCGTGTTTAGAACACGGCCCCGAACATCCCTACATGCACGACCGTTTTGCAAGAAAATTCAGACCTGAGAGGTACACGGCCAAGAACACGGTCGTGTATTGGGCCGTGTCAAGAGGCACACGGTCATGGGAAGGGCGTGTAGCAAACCATGTTAGACAGCAGGAAAACACGGCCAGAAACACGGCCGTGTAGGTAACCATGTAAGCATGCACATATAGTCCAGAGGAGTACACGGCCAGAAACATGGCCGTGTATCCACCCGTGTAAGTATACATGGCCATGCTCCATGAATTACACGGCCATGCACGTAAGTCCAGAGGAGTACACGGTCAAAGACACGCCTGTGCAGGAGGGCGTGTTCGAAGCCAAAGAGTAAGAAAAAAAGAGTTTGGAAATAGAAATTTCATGTTTTGCCATGTTTCCAGTATAAGATGAATATTGGAAATAATCAGTGATTATTTCTTTTATAGGAGTTCAAGACAGAGACCTTGATACAGCAGTCTCAGAGCAGCAGAGGCTTACGCTCGTAGATTTTCTGTAAGTTCAAGTATTGTTCTGACTGCAACGTGGACAATCTTGTTATGTTATGATGTCATGTTTTATTGTATGGCGTGTATGTTAGACATTGATTGTCTGTATCACCATACTCAGGTCAGTTCATGTCATGCATGTAGAGTTTTATATTTCAGAACACATGTCAGTCAGGTATCAGGTACATGAAAATAGGTATGTGCACAAGGCACCTTAGTGTGTTAATAAAACTCACACCCCAAGTAAATCATGTAACCGGTTCCTACTGTGAGAGCAATCAGTATGCTACCCAGTTGGAACTCCAGCAAGATGGTAATTAAACCAGTTATTGGCGTACCGGTCTCTCAACCTACGAGGAGGTTTTCATGTTTAGTTTTAGTTAAGACTGAGGAGGTCAGCACTAAAGTACCGCTCCCAGTTATGCTAACATGTCGGTATGGCCAATCAGGGGTCCAAAACCAAAACTTAATAACAGATAATGTCCTAAGACTAATCCTTCAGCCATGAGCATGTTTTACAGAATCCAGTTTCATGCACGAGCACAGCAGTATAGCATGTCATGATTCATGTTTTTATGTTTAAACTTACTGAGCCCATAGCTCACCAGTTTGTTCACATGTTACAGGTAAGAGACCTGTTCACCAGTAATATACGGTGGACGACGAATAGGGTAAATGCGTGCCAGGTGGATTGGGCGAGGGATTTGGTCACCATTAGTCTTTCGCTGTATAGTTTTGAAATTTAGAACATGTAATTTCAAAAAGAACAAGTTTTCAAGTTAAGATTATGTGATAGGGAAATCATGATTCATGTGCATGTTATTATGTTAACATGATTTCCTTATCACATTTTCGAACAGTTTATGATATTAAGAAAAAAAATATATTCCGTAAAATTAGCAAGCAATTTTCAAGTTCAACATGATTGCCGGCGACCCTAGAGGCCTGCATACTATTGCGGTTCTTCTCCCTAAAAATGCCAGTTCCACCATCGGGCCCAGCAAGCAGCATAATTCTGTTCCAAGGCTGCGTTTCATTCCAGTAACAGTAGTATATGGTTCAAAACGCCTTGTTCCATCCGGCACGAATCCTCTCCATCACTATAGAGTTGACTGTAATAGCACTGTAGGGCCTCCACAGTAGGGCGGGCCGCCACATTTGGTATCAGAGCAGTTACGATGGGTTCAGTTTAGGATACCAAACGTAGCCACATTTGGTATCAGAGCCCAAGTTTTAAAATGGGTCTAGTTTCGAATACCAAACGTAGTTACAGTTGGCATTATCAGAAAAATTGGCAGACCACATCCCGCCTGACTCCGTGTATGTCCTGTTCACTGATCTAAGTAAGTTAAGTTTATGTTAAGATAAGCAGTTAGTTATGCATGAAAGTAAAGGTCTGTAGAGACCTATACTTTGCAGTAAGTATATAATGTTATAATAATACAAGAAATCATGTGAGACCTCTTGTAGAGGATCTAATACAAGTTCATCGTGTGATTATAGGATATAAAGTAGCACAATGGAAAACCATGGCCAAGGTCAGAGACGGAGAAGGGGACGCCTAACTCTGATTCAGAGATTATAAGAGATGCAAGCTCTTCTAGAAAATCAGATGAGAGAAAATGTAGAATTGAGATAGAGACTAGAACAGCTAGAATAGGGCCAGGGATCAGTAGGGATTCTTGCATAACCAGTCACTGAAGCAGAACACGTAGTGCCACTAGCAGCACCAGAAGTGGTTCAGGAACCACCGGTTAGGGTGAATCCAGAGCCACTATACGAGAGATTTTGGAAGATGAGGCTTCCAGAATTTGAAGGTTCAATCAATCCCCTAGAAGCAGAAGATTGGCTTTCTTCAATCCAGATGATTATGGAGTTTATGAGACTCACAGATGAAGAGAAAGTCTTGTGCGCATCCTTTTTTCTAAGGAGGGACGCAAGATTTTGGTGGGACACAGTCCGTATGAGGAGGGACGTGACCACAATGTCATGGGCAGAGTTTTTGGAAGAGTTTAACCAGAAATACTATGATCCTGCATCACTCCGACCCCAGCAGAAAGAGTTTTCAGAATTACAGTAGGGTGACATATCAGTCAGTGAGGTTTGCAGGAGATTTGATCAGCTCTCCCACCTATGTCCGTTTGTAGTGCCAACGGAAAGGAAGAAGATACAGAAGATGATAGGCATGTTCAGGCCTGAGATTTCTACTTTGATTGACATTGGCCCAATCCCGCCAATCTCAGTAGTTGACTGTGTTAGTCGTGCTTTGAGGGCAAAGTATCACCTAGCCTGACAAAAAGAAGAAAAGGAAAAGGTCTGGAAAGCCAGGAAGAAAGAAAAGATCTTGGCTAAGGCTTCTCAACTTGGACAACACAGCAACGACAATCAAAGTATAAGATCAGAACAGTCCAGTAATCCAGGCCCTCAGTTCCAACAGAAGAGAAAGGGTAATTTCCAAGGAAACCAAGGTCAAGACAATAGAAGCCTGTCACGGAGGACTAACACCACTACAGTTCCAAGTAACTCCACCTGTCCGAATTGTGGGAGAAAACATGTGGGTCGATGCAGAGCTGGCACGACTGCATGTTTTCAGTGTGGAAAAGAAGGCCATTTCATTAAAAATTGCCTTATGAACTGCCAGTCAGTATCAGGAGCAAACTCTTCACATCCACAGCAGTCACAAGTTCATGCACTTAGACTAAGTTATGAAAGCCCATCAGAAGTGCCTCCAGCAGTGCAAGAAAGAGCTCCACAGGTAGATGCTAGGGTGATGGCCTACACTAGAGAGGAAGCAGAGGCAGGGACGTCCAACGTGGTGACAGGTCAGATTTCTGTCGCTAACCACTTGGCATCTGTTCTTTTTGACTCTGGGGCCACCCATTCTTTCATATCATATGTATTTGCTGATAAGTTAGAATACCCTAGAGATCACATGAGAAGAACTTTTAGAATTGCTCTTCCATCAGGAGAAATCATGTTGTCTGAGTACTGGTTACCTCATGTACCAGTAATCGTGGCAAATAGAGAGCTGTATGCAGAATTGATCATGATGAAGATAGTAGACTATGATGTAATCTTGGGAATAGATTTCCTAGGAAAATATCAAACTACGATAGATTACAGAAATAGAAGAATAGTGTTCAAGCCAGAAGATGAAGAATGTTTTGAATATGTCGATTCTTCGAGAAGGTCAAGCAAGATGATGATCAGTTTACTGAAAGCCAAGAAGCTAATAGCCAGTGGTTGTACTGGATATTTAGCTTATGTGACAGAAATAATAGAAAAGAAGACGTTACAACTGGAAGATGTTCCTGTTGTCAGAGAATTTCTCGAAGTCTTTCCCGAGGAACTACTAGGAATACCTCTAGAGCGGAAAATCTCATTTAAAATAGAGCTCCTACCTGGAATAGCACCGATCTCCAAGGTACCGTACCGCATGGCACTAGTGGAGTTAAAAGAATTATAAGTGCAGTTGAAAGATTTGCTTAATAAGGGATTCATCAGACCGAGCTATGCCCCATGGGGTGCTCCCGTACTGTTTGTCAAGAAAAATGACGGGACGTTTCGCATGTGCATAGATTACCGAGAATTGAATAAGGTCACAGTTAAGAATAGGTACCCATTACCTAGGATTGATGACCTGTTCGATCAACTCAAGGGTGCAGCAGTGTTCTCAAAGATTGATTTGAGATCAGGATACTATCAGCTAAGAATCAAGGAAGATGATGTTTCCAAGATAGTTTTCAGAACCCGTTATGGGCATTATGAATTCCTAGTAATACCGTTTGAGTTAACGAATGCGCCATCCGCTTTCATGGACCTAATGAACAGAGTCTTCAAGGAGTATCTAGACAAGTTTTTCATTGTGTTCATCAATGACATTCTTGTATATTCAAAAACTCACGTATAGCATGAAGCACAGTTAAGATATGTTTTTCAGAAGTTGAGAGAGCATCAACTCTATGCCAAATTTTCAAAATGTGAATTTTGGCTAGACAGAGTATATTTCCTCGGACATGTAGTATCCAATGAGGGAATTGTAGTAGATCCAATCAAAGTGGATGCAATCAACAAATGACTTGCACCTAAGAGCTTGACAGAGATACGCAGTTTCTTAGGTTTAGCTGGCTATTATAGGAGATTTGTGGAAGGGTTTGCACGATTAGCAGCACCTCTCACAACCCTTACACGCAAGGAAAAGAAATATATATGGACAGATGAGTGTGAAAGAAGCTTCCAAAAGCTGAAGAGACGGTTGATAAGTGCGCTGATCCTCATACTCCCTACTGAAGGGGAGGAGTATGAAATCTACAGTGATGCTTCAAAAGTAGGTTTGAGAGCAGTATTGATGAAAGATGGCAAAGTAATTGTCTATGCTTCACGCCATCTAAAAGAGCACGAGAAGAATTATCCCACCCATGACTTAGAACTCGCTGTAGTAGTGTTCGCATTCAAAATTTGGTGACACTATCTGTATGGAGCACAGTGCCGGATTTACATAGATCATGAGAGTTTAAAATACTTCTTCACACAAAAGGAGTTAAACATGAGGCAAAAAAGATGGTTGAAGTTGGTGAAGGATTATAACTGTGAGATCCTTTATCATCCAGGAAAAGCCAACCGAGTAGCAGACGCATTGAGCAGAAAAGCGACAGTTTCGCAGTAGTTGCCTATTGACAGGTTATCAAAACCATTGCAGTAAGAGATTCATTCGCTCGAGCTGGAGCTGATATCAGGAAAATTGTCAGCACTGCAGCTGAAGTCATCATTGTTTGATGATATCAAGGAAGCTTAGAAGCAAGATTCAAGTCTAACAGACTCCGAGGAAGAGATTTCCAATGATGGATTAATCATGTATCAGGGGAGAATTCGTGTCCCAACAGATGAAGAACTTCGAAGGTGAATCATGTCAGAAGCTCATGAGACGCTATACTCAGTCCATCCTGGAACCACCAAGATGTACCAAGACTTAAAGCTACAGTTTTGGTGGAAAGGGATGAAAGGAGACATTGCAAGATTTGTGAATAAGTGCCTTACTTGTCAGAAACTCAAGGCTGAGCATCAGCATCCTGGAGGAAAGTTAGAACCTCTGGAGATTCTAGAATGGAAATGGGAGAATGTTACCATGGATTTTGTGGTAGGGCTACCCAAAACAAGAGGAGGACACGATGCCATTTGGGTAATCGTGGACAGGTTGACGAAGACAGCCAGATTTATACCAATGAAAATCACTTACTCATTGGAGAAGCTGCCACACCTTTATGTAGATCATGTTGTCAGGTTACATGGAGTGCCAAAGTCTATAGTATCTGACAGAGATGCACGATTCACTTCAAATTTTTGGGAGTGTGTGCAAAGAGCCATGGGCACAGAACTGAGGTTTAGTACAGCCTTCCATCCTCAAACAGACGGACAATCAGAACGGACTATCCAGACCTTAGAGGATATGCTCCGAGCATGTGTTATGGATTTTCCAGGAGTTTAGAATGAGAAGCTACCACTAGTGGAATTCTCATATAACAACAGTTACCAAGCTTCCATCAAGATGGCACCGTATAAAGCCCTGTATGGGCGAAAGTACAGATCACCCATCCACTGGTATGATCTGAAGGAAAAACAACAGCATAAAATAGATTTCATGCAGGAAACTTACGATGCAGTTGCCAAGATCCAACAAAGGAGGAAGAGTGCTCAGAGCAGATAGAAGAGCTATGCATACAGAATATAGAGATCCCTAGAATTCAAGGAAGGGGACTTCGTATTTCTGAAAGTGTCACCCATGAAGGGGATTATGCGATTTGGTAAGAAGGGAAAACTGAGTCAAAGGTACATTGGACCCTATGAAATTGTCAAACACATTAGGAAGGTTGCCTATAAGTTGGCATTACTTCCTGAGCTGTCAGCAGTAAACAACGTATTTCATGTCTCAATGCTCAGAAAGTACATGTAAGATCCATATCATGTGCTACAACATGAACCAGTCCAAGTCCAAGAGGATCTAACCTATGAAGAACAGCCTGTTCAGATACTGGCTAGAGCAGAAAAGGTGCTGAGAAACAAGGTCATCCCACTAGTCAAGGTATTATGGAGAAATCACAATATTAAAGAAGCTACATGGGAAAGAGAAGATGAGATGAGACTTTCACACCCTCACTTGTTTTAATTTTCAAGGACGAAAATCTTATAAGGAGGGGTGAATGTGATAACCGAGAAACTTATCGCTCTTGGAAAATTTTATACAAGATATGTAAATAAATGTACATTTATAGTGAGACTTGTTACAGAATACAGAGCAGATGAAAATTTTGATTAACTGAGTTTTAATCAAAATTTGACAATGAATTAATGAATATAGTTTAAAAGCTAAGCATTAATTCAAATTAAGATGTTTTAAAATTTAATAGAAACGTATGTGGAAAATGCATATTAAGAGATCAATGGCACACAAGTAAGCCACATTGATCAATGGCCAAGATTAGCCAAACAAGCCCTTCTTATTTTCTTAAAGAAAATTAAAGAAAGGAAAGAAAGTAAGAGAGAGGGTGAGGTCACGTGAGGGATCTCAAACCCAAGTAAACCAAGTGAATTTGGTTTGAGCTGTAAAAATAAGTAGCCGAGAGAGAGAGAAAGAAAGAAACGGCAGAAAGAGAAAAAGAAAGAGAAAGAGAAAAAGAGAAAGAGACCGAGAAAGAGAGAGAGAAGAAAGGGAAATCCAAACAAGTTCAGATTTTTCTCTCGTTTCAGCAGCAGATTGAGCAAGTTTCAGCCAAGAATCTACAGTAAGAAGCTCTCAAGCTTAAAGAAAGGTAAACCCTCATTTTCCTCACGTTTTTTTGGGGTGAAAATCTGGGGTTTTGAGAGGAAAAAGAGAATGTGAGTAAATCGTGTTGAGATTTTCTATTAAAATCGAAATATGGTTTGAGTCTAGTTGTTTTAAAACACGAATCCATGAGTTGATGGTGTAGAAAAACAAGTTTAGTGAGTTTTCTTCAAGAAAGTTCAGATTTTTCAAAACATTGAGTCAAGAGATGTAAATAAGCAAAATATGGAATTTTGCTTATGAAACCATGGATTTGTGATAGTAGAAATGTAATCTATACCTCAAAACGATCTTATTGAGATCGATTTTGAGTGTAAGAAGTAGAACAAAGGCCATAAAAGCCTTAGAAAATCAGAGCAGAGCAGTCGGACCCAGAATCTCGATTCTGGTATAAACACGGACGCATGCAAGGGCGTGTTCAGAACATGACCTCGAACATGCACGACCGTGTTGTAAGAAAATTCAGACCTGAGAGGTACACGGCCATGTATCGGGCTGTGTCAAGGGGCACACAGTCATGGGAAGGGCGTGTAGCAGACTATGTTAGACAGCAGGAAAACATGGCCAGAAACACGGCCGTGTAGGTAACCATGTAAGCATGCACGTATAGTCCAGAGGAGTACACGGCCAGAAACACGGCCGTGTATCCACCCGTGTAAGTTTACACGGCCATGATCCACGAATCACACGGCATGCACGTAAGTCCAGAGGAGTACACGGCCAAAGACACGCCCGTGTAGGAGGGCGTGTTCGAAGCCAAAGAGTAAAAAAAAAAAAAAGAGTTTGGAAATAGAAATTTTATGTTTTGCCATGTTTCCAGTATAAGATGAATATTGGAAATAATCAGTGATTATTTCTTTTATAGGAGTTCAAGACAGAGACCTCGATACAGCAGTCTCAGAGCAGTAGAGGCTTACGCTCGTAGATTTTCTGTAAGTTCAAGCATTGTCCTGACTGCAATGTAGACAATCTTGTTATGTTATGATGTCATGTTTTATTGTATGGCGTGTATGTTAGACATTGATTGTCTACATCACGATACTCAGGTCAGTTCATGTCATGCATGTAGAGTTTCATGTTTCAGTACACATGTCAGTCAGGTATCAGGTACATGAAAATAGGTAGGTGCACAAAGCACCTTAGTGTGTTAATAAAACTCACACCCCAAGTAAATCATGTAACCGGTTCCTACTGTGAGAGCAATCAGTATGCTACCTAGTTGGAACTCCAGCAAGATGGTAATTAAACCAGTTATTGGCGTACCGGTCTCTCGACCCATGAGGAGGTTTTCATGTTTAGCTCTAGTTAAGACTGAGGAGGTCAGTACTAAAGTATCACTCCCAGTTATGCTAACATGTCGGTACGACCAATTAGGGGCCCAAAACCAGAACTTAATAACAGATAATGTCCTAAGACTAATCCTTCAACCATGAGTATGTTTTACAGAGTCCAGTTTCATGCATGAGCATAGCAGTACAGCATGTCATGATTTATGTTTTTATATTTGAACTTACTGAGCCCATAGCTCACCAGTTTATTCACATGTTGCAGGTAAGAGACCTGTTTACCAGTAGTATACGGTGGACGACGAACAGAGTAAATGCATGCCAGGTAGATTGGGTGAGGGATTTGGTCACCATTAGTCTTCCGCTGTATAGTTTTGAAATTTAGAACATGTAATTTCAAAAAGAACAAGTTTTCAAGTTAAGATTATATGATAGAGAAATCATGCCAGGTGGATTGGGCGAGGGATTTGATCACCATTAGTCTTCCGCTGTATAGTTTTGAAATTTAGAACATGTAATTTCAAAAAGAACAAATTTTCAAGTTAAGATTATGTGATAGGGGAATCATGATTCATGTGCATGTTATTTTGTTAACATGATTTCCTTATCACATTTTCGAACAGTTTATGATATTAAGAAAAAAAAAATTATTCCGTAAAATTAGCAAGCAGTTTTCAAGTTCAGCATGATTGCCAGCGACCCTTGAGGCCTGCATACTATTACGGTTAACTACAGAGTTGACTGTAATAGCACTGTAGGGCCTCCATAGCAGGACGGGCCGCCACACACCATGAGGTAGTATTTGGAGTACAGTGAAAGGAACGGTCCACTTTGATTTATTCAAGCTAAGTGCCTTTCTCCATCGGGATCGATGAAGATGAACCTTGTCTCCGGGTTGAAATACCTCATCTTTAGCTTATCATTGAGAGCATTCGTGACCGTTTATATGTTATGGCACATTTGAACTTCATTTGGGTCTTCATCGCCTTTGTAGAAAATAAACTTAACCTTGTCATCATTGGCACGCAAGATTAGTTCTCCACTCTCCATATCAATGAGTGCTTGAGAGGTAGCCAAGAATGGATGATCCAAAATTAGAGGCATGTCAGCAGCCTCTTCTATATCCAGAATCACAAATTCAACTGGAAATATGAATTTATCGACTTTGACTACCATGTCCTCAATAACTCCATGCATATAAGTGAGATACCTATCCGCCAACTGCAAAGTAATAGTACTAGGTTTAACTTCTCCCATTCCCAACTTTTTAAATGCAGACAATGGCATGAGATTAATGCTCGCCCCTAGATCACATAAAGCCTTGTCAAAAGAGATACCTCCAATATTACACGGGATAGTGAAACTCCCTGGATCTTTCAGCTTCTGAGGTAGCTTCTTTTGCAGAATTGCACTGCACTCTTTTATGAGTTTAACTGTCTCAAAATCTTTGAGCTGCCTCTTCTTTGACATGATCTCTTTCAAAAATTTCCCATAATTGGGCATCTGCTCTAAGGCATCTAGGAATGGGATGTTGATGTGGATTTTCTTGAGCATATCCAGAAACTTCCCAAACTATTCATCCAAGTTCTTCTTTTGAAACCTCTGAGGGTACGGAAGAGAACCATCACTGATCGGTGGGTTATCCGAAAACAATACCCCTTTTTGCTCTTCCTTTTTTTTTCTCTTTAAGCACCTCTTTTGCTGTCTTGGATGATTCAGCTTCATCTTGATTTACTTTCACCTCCACATCTCTACCTTGAATCTCTTTTCCACTTCTCAGTAAGATGGCATTACACTGCTCCCTCGGGTTCACTACAGTATCGCTAGGAAGCTTTCCTTTCTGTTGAGCATTAACTGTAGTGGCTATCTAGTCAACCTGTACTTCCAGAGATTTTAAAGTAACTCCCATGCTCTCCATTTGTGATTCCATGCTGTTAATTCTCGAGTCAATACGTTGGAATAATTTCGTCGTTTCTGCCATGAAGTTATTCAAAGTGTCTTCTATTGATGACTTCTTATCTAACTGTTGATTGAACTATTTATGCTGTGGCTGGAGGGCATTATGGTTGTTGCCATAGGACAGCAACTATTGGTTCCTGTACCCTGAGGCAGATTACACCTGAAACCAAAGTTTCTGTCGTTCACAAATTGCACCTACTCCAAATGAGTTTCAGCTCCAGCACTAGGACCTACTCCTGGCGCATTAAGAAAGTTAAAGTGGGTGGTCAACACATCAATCTTGGCTGACAGAGCAGTAAACTAATTGACTTCAAAAACCCCTACTGGCTTCCTTGCAATACTGCGCTCTGATGGCCATTGGAAGCTGTTGGCAGATATATCTTCAAGCAGCTCAAATGCCTCTGGAGCCGATTTTGACCATAGACTGCCCCCTGAAGTCGCATGAATGAAGTTCTTCGCTTGAGCATTAATGCCATTATAAAATATCTGAACTTACATCTAATCATCATAACCATGCTGGGGACATCGATGCGAAAACTCCTTGTAACACTCCCAAGCCTCATGGAGAGGCTCATATTCTTGTTGCCTGAAGGTGCTAATTTCAGCTCTCAGCTGAGTTGTTTTTCCTAGAGGAAAATTCTTGGACAAAAATTTCTCATGCATCATAGCCCAAGTAGTAATGCTTCCTGGCTAAAGACTCTGAAGCCATGCTTTTGCCTTGTCCCTCAGTGAGAATGGGAACAAGCGCAACTAAATGACATCTTTAGAAACGCCATTCATCTTTACTATATCAGTCACCTCCAAAAATGAGGCCAAATGAGCATGAGGATTTTCCAATGGTGCTCCCCCAAACAGATTCTGCTGCACCATTGCAATCAGAGATGGCTTCAACTCAAAGTTGTTAGTAGCAATGTGTGGTTGAGCAATGCCTGAATAGTTCTCATTCAACGCAGACCTGAAATAATTGCGAATAGCTTCCTGTTGAACCTGAGCTTGTTCTATGACCCGTTGATAATCCTGATTGTCTGCCATTGCTCCAGTCTCAAGAGCTTGTCTCTGTCGTCTTTCAGCTCTGTTTCTTCTAGCAGTCCTTTCAATCTCAGGATTATAAGGAGTTAATTCACCTTCTTGAGACCGAACCATACAATTACCTGTTCACCTGTCGAGCATAAGTAAAAAAGTTTAATAAAAAACAAACAAAAAAATAAAAAAAAATACAAATCTAAATTAAAGCTTATATCACTTGATAACAATATTAACAAAATCTAAATTATTTCTCCCCGGCAATGGCGCCAAAAGCTTGTTGCGATATTTTTAAGTATGCAAAACTGCAAGTGTACGGTATCAAGTTTTAATAGTATAATGATGAGAAGGGTTGTCGAATTCACAGGGAAAAATATTTAGATCATATTAATTACTGTAGTATGAGAGATATCAACTTTATTTAGAAATTAATTAAATTTAATTATAAAGTTAAATAAACAAATAAAAAGAAACAATTAACAAAATAAAGCAACGAATAACAATTTGCAAAAAAACCGATATGATTAAACACTAGAGATTTGATTTCACCTAACCTTCAACTATGCTTTTCATGCTAAACACCAATTTATTTTCCTAGTTTATAAACCAAGAATCCTAATGTATTTAATTCCCTCTTCCGAGTACTAAATCAAATGTATTCCTAATTCCCAATTTCCACATTCCTGCACCAAAACTAAGAAATAGAAATCCCTTAAGAACTTGATTCTCTTGAATGGTTTCAAAGGTAATTAATCGTTTCCTAACCAATTAATTAGCCTAGGTTATTCTATCCATGTTCCAATTCAATATTTCCCCTCCCGGACGCTAAATATCAAATTCAAAATCATCTAAAAGTTGATCAAAAATTTAGAAGTATTAAGAACGAAATAGTATAAATAAACTGAATGGAAAAATTAAATAAATGAAATTGACACTCAAAACATAGTATCTAGCTAGACTACATCAAATCCCTAACTAAGAATTTAGCCAAGCATATTCAATATAGAAACAGCCATGGTGTTCATTATATCAACAATAAAGAGAAAGAAAGGAATTAAGAGATGAAAACTCTTGAGAAGCCGTCTTCAATCTCCAAATCCACCTCCTCTAGGCTAGAATGGCCTCCAAGCTCTCTAAGGTTTGTTCATCTGCCAAAAGTCCACTCTTAAGTCGAAACTTGGCTATTTATATGAGAAGCACCGACCTAAAAAGTCTTAAAACGCGCGACATAAAAATCGCAACTCGCTGCAACGAAAAAGGATCTCGTTGTGGCGAGTTTCGGGCTTCAAAATTCGTCGAAACTTTATGCGAAACTCGCTGTAGCCCCGGTCAATCTCGCTCAGCAAAATTGATTCCAACTGCAGCCAAAATGATTCCAGCTGCAACCAAATTACTCCCACACAAAACACTCATCGGATGCTTTTCTCGCCGCAACTTGATATTTTAGCTTTAGAAACACTCTCAAATGCTTATATCATCTACCTATTTAATTGTGAACAAAACACACCAAAATATCAAACATAAACTCGGAAAAACTAACAAATTATCGATGAGAAATATATGATAAATGTGCCTTATCAATATACTAGTAAAAATATGACATGTGAGTTAGTACTACAAATGTTAGGATTCAAGTTGATATATATAATATTATTTAATTAATAATTGTTTTTGTTCTTTCTTCTTTAATTATGTTGCAAGTTGATGATCACAACTTCTGGACTTTACGCTACTCTAATTTTTTTTTTATGGTCTTTACGCTACTCTTATGGTCCATGCTATATACAATTTTTATTTTTAATAATTAAAGTTAAAGAAATATAGCAGTGAAAATAAGTAATACAAGAAAGTATAAGAATACAAAGATTCTAAGAAATTCACCTTATGAAAAATGGCAACATCTTCTTTGGTGTGGGAGGTTTTCATTGTCTTGAATGATTTCACCTTTTGAAAAATGGCAGCATCTTCTTTGCTATGGGAGGTTTTCATTATCTTGAATGATTACATAAAGATGTAATATGTTTCGTACAGTGGAAAAGGGAGAGGGTGGAAATTAAACAAAGGGTTTAGGAGTAAAAAGAAAGCAAATATTGAGTTGTTTCATAGAGAGGAAATTCTAAATCCATGGGACCCACCAATTTTAAGTGTTTCCAACTTTTGGAAGAAAAATGGGTGGAAAGATTTACAAAGCAAATGATAGGTAAAATAACTATTTTGACCTTAATATATTAATAATATTTAAAATATTTGTACATCAATTAGTTGCATTTACCAATAAAAATATGACACGTGAGTTGGTATTCAAAAAGTTAAAATTAAAGTTGGAGTCCCCAACATTACTCAATTAATAACAAAAATATTAGGAACACCAACTCTAATATCAACTTTTGAGTACTAATCTATGTGTAACATGAGTTGTTATTCTTTATTAGTAAGTGTTTATAGTATTGTCATATCAATTGATTACATATACTAATGGAAATATGACATGTGAGTTAGTACTAAAAAGTTAAGATTAAAATTGATATATATATAGTATTAATTATTAATAATTGTTTTCGTTCTTCCTTCTTTAATTATGTTGCAAGTTGATAATCACAATTTTTGGACTTTATGCCTCTCCTTTTTTTTTTTTTTTTGGTCTTTACGCTACTCTTGTGGTCCATGCTATATATAATTTTTACTTTTAAAATTTAAAGTTGAAGAAAGGTAGGTGTGAAAATAATTAATACAAGAAAGTTGAGAATACAAAGATTCATAGAAATTCACCATATAATGGCAACATTTTTGGTGTGAGAGGTTTTTATTATTTTGAATGATTTCAATTATGAAAAATGGCAGCATCTTCTTTGGTGTGGGAGGTTTTCATTATCTTGAATAATTACATAGGGTTGTACTATGTTGAGTTGAGTCAAAAAGGAGAGGATGCAAATTAAACAAAGGATTTTGGAGTAAAAAAAGTAAATATTGAGTTGTCTGGTACAGAGAAAATTTAGAAGGAAAGAAGGAAATTTTAAATTCATAGGACCAACTAAATTTTAATGTTTCCAACTTTTGCAAGAAAAATGGATGGAAAAATTTACAAAGCAAATGATATTCAAAAGAACTATTTTGACATTAATATGTTAATAAGTATTTAAAATATTTGTATATAAATTAATTGCATCTACCAATGAAAAATATGACACCTGAGTTGATACTCAAAAAGTTAAGATTGAAATTGATATCTCTAATATTACTCAATTGGTAAGAAATATGCTTGGGACATCAACTCTAATCTCAACATTTGAATACCAATCTATGTAAAACATGAGTTGTTATTCTTTTATTGGTAAGTATTTAAAGTATTACCACATCAATTTATTGTATATACTAGTGAAAATATGACATGTGAGTTAGTACTAAAAAGTTAGGATTAAAATTGATATATATAGTATTACTTAATTAATAATTGTTTTTGTTCTTTCTACTTTAATTATGTTGCAAGTTGATGATCACAACTTTTAGACTTTACACCACTCTATTTTTTTTTTAAGTCTTTACACTACTCTTATGGTCCATGCTATATACAATTTTTATTTTTAATAATTAAAGTTAAAGAAATATAGCAGTGAAAATAAGCAATACAAGAAAGTATAAGAATACAAAGATTCGAAGAAATTCACCTTATGAAAAATGGCAACATCTTCTTTGGTGTGGGAGGTTTTCATTGTCTTGAATGATTTCACCTTTTGAAAAATGGCAGCATCTTCTTTGCTATGGGAGGTTTTCATTATCTTGAACGATTACATAAAGATGTAATATGTTTCATACAGTGGAAAAGGGAGAGGGTGGAAATTAGACAAAGGATTTAGGAGTAAAAAGAAAGCAAATATTGAGTTGTTTCGTAGAGAGGAAATTCTAAATCCATGGGACCCACCAATTTTAAATGTTTTCAACTTTTGGAAGAAAAACGGATGGAAAAATTTGCAAAGCAAATGATAGGTAAAATAACTATTTTGACTTTAATATATTAATAAGTGTTTTAAATATTTGCACATTAATTAATTACATTTACTAATGAAAGTATGACACGTGAGTTGGTATTCAAAAAGTTAAAATTAAAGTTAGTGTCCCCAACATTACTCAATTAATAACAAAAATGCTAGGGACACTAACTCTAATATCAACTTTTGAGTACTAATCTATGTGTAGCATGAGTTGTTATTTTTTATTAGTAAGTGTTTAAAGTATTGTCATATCAATTGATTACATATACTAGTGGAAATATGATATGTGAGTTAGTACTAAAAAAGGTAGGGTTAAAGTTGATATACATATAGAGCATTAATTAGTTAGTAATTTTTTTTGTTCTTTCTTCTTTAATTATGTTGCAAGTTGATGATCACAATTTTTGGACTTTACGCCGCTCCCTTTTTTTTTTTTTTTTTTTGGTCTTTATGCTACTCTTGTGGTCCATGCTACATATAATTTTTACTTTTGAAAAATTAAAGTTGAAGAAAGATAATTGTGAAAATAAATAATGCAAGAAAGTTGAGAATACAAAGATTCATAGAAATTCACCATATAATGGCAACATCTTTGGTGAGGGAGGTTTTCATTATCTTGAATGATTTCACCTTATGAAAAATGGTAGCATCTTCTTTAGTGTGAGAGGTTTTCATTATCTTGAATAATTACACAGGGTTGTAATATGTTCCATTGAGTTGAAAAGGGAGAGGATGGAAATTAAACAAAGGATTTTGTAGTAAAAAAAAAAAAAGTAAATATTGAGTTGTTTGGTAGAGAGGAAATTATGAAGTAAAGAAGGAAATTGTAAATCCATGGGACCCACTAATTTTTAATGTTTCCAACTTTGGCATGCATTTAGTTCAACGTTCTAACTTAATCTAGCTTACAAGTTATTTTTTTGATTAAACTAGAACGCTGAACCAAACACACACTAAAACCCTAAGCTAAAATTTCTACACTATTATTTTTTTATTTTTTATTTTTTCTCTTCTTTTTTTCCTTATTATTTTTCTCCAGTTTTTGCAAAAAAAAAGAAAAAAAGAAAAGAAAAGAAAAAGCTAACTAGAACTAATTTGGTCAATTAAACTTGCAAGCTAGATTAAACTAGATCTTGGAAATAAATGAGCACTAAGTTTTAAGATTTTTGTTCAATAAATTTCAAGGGAGATATCATCGTGAATTTAAGAAGAAGATAAGAAATTGGGGGAAGACTTGAAGATTTATGGCAACCTTCAATGGGGTTTTTCCTTCCTATTCTCTCTCTCTCTCTTTTTTTTATTTGATGGTATTTAAACCTTTGATTTTGTTAATTATTTGCTATTTCATATACAAGGTGATTTTTGTTCTAGCGTTCAATGGATCCTTTTTAATAGAATTTGATTTTTTTTTTTTTTTTGCTCTTAAATTTAGGTTAATTGTTGGTAACTGTTTATCATATTATGTGTTTAATGCTCCTGATTAGTTGATCACTAATTAGGTGATTTTGTTAGATTTGATTGAAATTGGAAAATTGAGATTAGGTTTTAATCAATAATAGAGTAGCAATTGTAATTTGTAATAGGAATACATTCTTGATTCAATTGTAGTTATTTTGAGTGCTTGAACTTATTGAATTTATGTTAATTGGTTTTTCATATGAATATAGGGGTTTTACTTAGCATAAATAGACCTATTAGTTTATTGGAAGTGATTTTTAGGCAATTTCATGCGTTTGACTAACAATCTACCAATTAATATCAATCATTTAGAGGGTACTTTTGATTCAAATTAGATCAATTAGGTGAAATTGGATCTAGAGAGCTTTGTTTTTATTATTTTAGTTTCATTAATTTTTCTTGTTTACTTTCTTGTATTTTGTGCTTTTTAGTTTTAGTTTTAGTTGTTCAAATAATTATAGTGTTAACTAATTTTTGTAATTAAAAAAAATTAAACACAATTCTCATGGGAACAATATCTTACTCACGTTGTGTTACTTGTTCTACTCATGTACTTGCGAGAATTTCATGCAACATTAAGGCATTCAAAGGCAAATCAAAAAATAGGATTCATGGTTATACTTCTGGTAGATTCATTGACCTCTATGAGAAAATTCATAATAAATTCTTTGAAAATGGAAACAATATATTTCTTAGTCCTAATCAAAACAGACATCTAGAGCTTTCTTTTAACATCTCATCCATCCTATTTGGAGTTTGTTAAGGTCACAAAAAATATGGTACAAATTAAATATAAAAATCTCATTTTTTAGGGGGGGGAGTCCAGCACTTGACATAACCTTAAAAAAAATGAAATTTAAAAATCTCTGTTTTAAGTGTCCATATATATAGTTTATAAATAAAATACTAATTTAATTGAAATCATTACAAAATTATATAGTTTTTATGTAAAGAGAAAAACAACACCAAGCTTTGTTTTCATATATTAATAAAATTAAAATCCTAATTTCTAATCATCAAGAAATTTACCAAAATCATCAAAGTTACCATAAAAATCCTATCATGAACAACCATGCATGCATGTAAGGGGGAGAGAGAGGGAAAAAAAAGGGCATCACATTTGATGAATCATAAATCATCCCATCATGAAAATCTATGAAGAGAAATCATGAACAAACTTGACATAACTGCATGAAATTGCTAACCATTCATGATCATTAAATTCATAATTAACTTATATTAATGAGGAATAAATCCCACCTTAGATAAGACATGAGTGACTTGGAGAAAACTTGGGAATTAATGAGAGAATTAAAAAAGATGGTCTTTTTTTTAGAGAGAGAAATTAGAAAGATGAGAGAATGAGTCTTTTGAGAGGTTGGAGGCTTAATCTTTTATTTATAATGATACTTAGGGTTAACGAGGGTTTCTATCTCTAATTAGGCTTCAAATTTCAAGCTTAGAGGGCTTACTCAAGGAAGCTAGAGTGTATAGGATTGTCATAAAGAAATAGAGATTGTCATGATTAGAGCTAATGTGGAGGAGGATCAATAAGCTACAATGGCTAGGTTTCTAGTTAGTTTAAACCGAAGGATTGCCTATTCGATGGAATTGTACCATTATATGGAGTTGAAAGATATGGTGCACATGACAATAAAAATCAAGTGACAGCTCAAGAAAGAAAGAACCACACGGCCAAGCTACAAGCCAGGGTCATCATCTTGGAAATCGAGTTACTCATAAAAGGAAGAAAAGCCACCATCCCTTAAGCCCAAAGCCGAGTAAAAGCAAGAAATGAGTAGCCATGCACCACTAGGAATCATGACATTAAGTGTTTTAAACATTAAGGTAAGGGTCACATAGTAAGCCAATTCCCGAATAAGAGAGTCATGGTGATGAGGGAAAATGGAAAAATCAAAACTAATGGAAAATCAGACAATGACTCTATGCCAACACTAGAGGACATTGATGACAAGGATATACAGTTAATGGAGAGTAGCTAGTGGCAAGAAGGGCTCTAAGTGTGCAAGTGAAAGTTGAAGGTGAGGTACAATGAGAAAATATCTTTCATATGAGGTGCCATATTCAAAACAAGGTATGTAGTATAATTATTGATGGTGGGAGTTGTACTAACATTGCTAGCATCATTTTAGTAGAGAAATTAGGGCTGCCAACAATCAAACATTTACAACCATACATATTGCATTGGTTAAATGAAAATGGTGAGGTGAGGGTGAATAAGAAAGTGCTAGTTTCTTTCTGAATCTTGAAGTATGCAGATGAGGTTTTGTATGATGTAGTGCTAATGTAGGCAGGACATTTATTGCTAGGTCGACCATGGTAGTTTGATTGATGTGTCAAACATGATGGCTTTACTAATAAGTACTCATTCACGCTCAACAAACAACCAATCAATCTTGTACCATTGACTCCAAGATAAGTCTATAAAGATCAAATGGGATTACAAAAAGAGAGTGAATAAAAGAAAATAAGTGGAAAGGAGGGCAAAAAAAGAAAAAGAGTGGAAAAGAAAGTGAACTGCAATGACCCCCATGTTCCTAAAACCTAATTACTATGTAATTAGTAATTAAGTTAGTGAATATAGTATAAATTTTCAATTTGAATAAATTAAACGGGTATAGAAACGTTTAATTACTATTTATGCAGTTAAAGGGGCAACCGACAGTGAAATCGGTTCACCTTAGTACATGTGTGTGTACGTGTGAGACACGCAGTATCAAGAAACCGGTCCACATGACCATTTCTTGACATAGAACTGGTGAGCAAGTCATCAGTACGCTCAGACTGGTTATCTGAGCACGGCAGTGATAATTACCCTAACAGAGGTACAGTATCAAGAAAAATGGTCCGACCTCTTCTCACCCAGAAACTGACAAAATCGGAGTCAGAACACTCAGAATAGTCAATTAAGCAGAAAACAGTGAATAGTAAATAGTAGATACACAGTGTTAGGTTAATAGTCAAGACAGCCTTAATTTGACATAAAACTGATATATTAACATTCTGTAGGCTCAATTTAGTCAATTGAACACAAAATGGGAATTTTTGTTTAAGAGATACGCAATATCACGAAAGGGATCAAGACGACCTATTCTTATCTTGAAACTAATATATTTAGATTCAGAATGCTCAAATTAGTCAATTGAGCGCAAAACACGTTTTTTAAGATGGGGTCACACAGATCCTGAAAACTGGTCTAGACGACTTTAGATGGACGTAAAACTGATAAATTTAGAATCAGCACGTCCAAATTAGTCAGGAGTGACTGTGTTTGAAATTTCATGCAAAAATACCTCGTTATGCGTGCATAAGGACAACACAATATAGACACAATCACAGTATAGGAAATAAATAGTAAAATAGACTCAGATTGGACTCTTACGCATTACAACCTAACTAGGAATTATTAGTATATTTTGGGCGGAAGTTGGATGGTTCTTTTCAAAAGTTATCATCACGCTTCCTGTCATTTTGGAAAAAGTGTCGTTGGTTAATAAATAATGTGGATTGTGGAATTATGTTATCGTTTTCTGAGCCTTTTATCGCTCGTTGGTTGAGATCGTTTTCTAGAATTTATTGTCTAGCAATTGTTTGATCTTCTGTGCTGCTGTTGTCGTTTTGAAGGTTTACTGTCCTCTCAAGGTATCCATGTTTTTTTGGTCTGAAGGTACCAACGTTGTTTCTGTTTATCAAAAATGTTGTCGTTTATAAAATACCATGTCATTTTCTGAATGTTGTCACAGCGACGATACCAATATTGTCGTTTGCTTTGGCAGCGTTGAGGGTGGGTTCTTGTTGTCTTCTACTTTTCGTCATTTGTAAGGTTTTTTTTTTTTTTTTTTTTTTTTTTTTTAACTTTTGGGCGACAAAATTTGTTGCTCAGAAGTTTATTTTATTGTCTGTAGCCATTTGTGGTCTCGAAGGCTTACTTATTATGATCGAGCGATCCTGTCGTTTTTTCTTAAATGTTGTCTTTTTTTGCTTTTTGTTGTTTCATAATTTTGTCGTTTATAAACCGTGATGTTGTTTTCTAAAATTATGTCGTTCTGATAGTTTTGTCATTGTGTACCTCAATTGTGGGCTTGCTCGTATTCTAGTCGTTTTCCCCCAATTTTGTCGTTTTTAAGTGATTTATTGTTTGTAGAGATTTTGTTTTTTCCAAGGTTCGTATTTTTTTTTTCTTTTCATATGAAAGGTTACACAATCTTTTAGTTCTATCAGTAATCAGTGTCTTCCTTAACCTTAGGCATTTAAAAGAGATGTTTTTTTTTTCTTGGATTTTTTGTTGTATGAAAGCCTCATCATCATTTTGCTTGCTTGTTATCTAATCGTTTCGATCGAAATAATGTCGCTTCTATAGCGTGTTGTTTGAATGTTCATCGTCGTATAAGAAAGCAACGACAACTAATTGCCAATGAGAACTACAATGGACGATGTGGTTGAGTCTCTGAACAATGCATACCAAGAGTTCGAGGCTGCGTCAGCCAATGTTCTTGAAGCCAAGGAGACCTATGGAGGCTAGAAAACAGCAGCCATGATTACCGTCCTGAGAATCTCAAGCAGAAGCAAGGAGTTGTTCCGAGTGGCATGTGATCCGGCTGAGCAGTTTGTGAAATCCGTTGGGCAAAGGATAGGACCAGAGTACCTGGTGGACGAGGCAACAGGCTCCGTGGCCTTAAATTCAGGCCAGCAGTCCGCCACCGGCCTTCCTCTCGTCAGCGCTGTCGATTTGGGCAGATGAGTAAGGCCGTTCCGGGGCCTGTGATGGAGCTGCAACACTGTTCTGGAGGTGCTGCTGTCCGGGCTGCACATTTCCATCCGTCAGCTTCTTTTGATGCTAAATTCTCTGGAGATCCAACTCAATAGGTTTCATTGTAAAATGCTAGATTAACTAGAACCAAATTTAATAATTGAGCTCTCTGTTATCTTGTATCGACATAGACAAACCCATAGAAAAAAAAAAAAAGGCTCTTGATCATAATAACATTAGAAAACAAAATCTTGTGCACTAGCATTTCTATTAAGTTAATGAATCCTTTTACATGAGATTTTGGCATTAAGGAGATGAAAAACAGATCATCATGAAAGATCAGCAATAACTCGTTCGCACTTGTCTTCTAAAATCTTCACGGCTTCGGTGAACAGCACTTCCGGAGGCAAAGATCCGGTTGATTCAATGGTAACTGAAGAGATAACAAATGAAAAATTAGAATGCTATAAAGCAGGTAAGATAACTATAATGGTCAATAACTGACTACTTACATATGAAGTGATCCTTACGGCGATGCAATGAAACCCAATCCTCCCATTGTTGACCACCTCTAATGCATTCCCTACAAAGTGTGCAGGCTCGCGGCCGAGCTACAGTTGCCCTTTTCTTACCTGTTTAATGTCCAAATTATCAATAGAAGTCCAGTTTAGAAACAAAAAAAAAAAAAAATTAGAAGCTCCACTCTAACCACTTGAGTGTTTTAAGAACCTAACAAAGATCCAAGATTTCTGTCGTGCGATAGAAAATGAAAATTAGAGAAAAGAATAGTATTTCACCTTTGCCTATGTCTTCAATATCAAAGACGCCAACTGGGCATTTAGCTTTAAGTTCCTCGGCTGCCTCGTCTTCAACCTCTTGCAGTAGCACAACCTAAAATGTAAATTGAAAACAAAAATAAAAATAAAATTCGATAATTTTTAAATAACCTTGGGCAGGGTATATAACATCATTGAATTACATATCTCGATACCTCTGGAAGCATCCTATACCAAGCTGTAGCCACTGGGGACCATTTAGCATGTGTTTTACCAATGCCTTTGACAGCATGCGCTTCTAGTTCTATTTCCTGTTGAAGAAAAACACGATGAAGAAAGATTGTCAAATTAGCAAATTTAAGACGTGAGAGTTAATTGAGCAACGTCAACAAAATTACTCGCTAAACCAGAAACAAATTTGAGTTCATTTGAGACGGCTTTATATGGATAGAATAGTATGTACACCACAAGAACTTGAAATAAGAAGATTATGATGCAACAATGTCTACATTAAAACAAACAAACAAAAAGAAATAAATAAATAAATAAATAAAACATCCCTTTAAGTCATTTTAGTCTCACCAGTGATTTTTCTTTAAAAGAAATATACAAAGGATTAGACCTTAAAAAATTAAGTGTAAGCCGCTTTGATTTATGGATAATTATTTGACTTCAAATCCTAGTTACAAAGTTCAATCTTGAAATGCTATTTACTCCTTGATCCCAATCGAGCTAACAAATGTCCCCTTCAAGCAACATACGTCAAGGCATTTTCTCAAGCTACCTTATCAAGAAAATAATTTGCAAGATCATCAACCCCCCTAAATACCAAAAAATTCCGTTTCCCTAAAAATAATAGAATCTTGTAATCTTCCAGAAATTACCAGTGACATATTTTTTTGAGAAACTTTATAAATTAAGATACAATCCAGAAATTACTGCATGCAAATAGTTTTTTTTTTTTTTTTTTTTTGGGCAAAAGACTAAAATTTGAAGGGTTAAGCAGGCATGCTGCGATAAGCATATACAATATGATGACAATTACCTGATTAGGACCAAGTTTAGCAATAAGAATATTTTCCATGACACTGATTGCATTGTTGGAAAATTCCGGCAAAGAATCTTGGCTGCAGGTGAATGGCGTGTAAGTTCTTGGTTTCGAGGATGAGCCTACTGACTTTGAATCTTCTGATGCCAAAAGAAATTCGCTCCCATCTGGTAACCACTTTAATTCATTTGAGTTTACTGCATCAAAACAAAAACATAAGTGTAAAGATACTCAATGAAAAAATGATAAGAATTTCAATATTCGGGTTTTTATATTACCAGATCTAAAAGGTGAAAGAATAACTACCTGTGATCCTCTGTCCATTTTTCTCACAACGGACATGGAGTTTAAAGACAATAGTATTCTTCTCATTTGGAGTGTTATTTCCTATCATCATCAAAGAATAAAAACCTCAGCTCCCTAAAGTTGCAAGGGAACAGGGAAATCAAATTAGTGAACTAGCATTAGTATTTGAGCTAAACCTGCAAATTCGAACAATCTTGGGTCAACCTGGATTGGAATCAGACCCAGCCTGTGGGCAAGAACCTCATCTTGGACAACTGACGTATTATTTGCAATAAAAACTCTTTCAATAGCCATTGTTGGAACCTAAAACTCACCATTAAAGTTGATACATTATCAACTCAGAAACCATATCCACAAATTCTCCTACCAAATACACAAGAGATGATACTAACTACAAATATCGATACAAAGATGTTAAGTAACAGAACAAGAAGAAATTTGACCTCTCAACTGTAAACAAAATCCACATTGCAAATAGACAATATGAGTATACGAAAATTACTAGAAAATAGCAAATTCTATGGTACCTCAGATATAAGGATTCTCCGAAACGCATTGGCAATTGCCGGATCAATACCAATCATATCAAACTCCATGTCTTCCTCTGTCAGACGAATCACCTCAACTTTGAAATTATCACAGAAATTGTCTAACCGAACACTATTATCAACTCCTGATGACGCGTAGGCACCAGAATACTGTATAGTATCAGTCTGCAAGCACCAGAACACATATTTTGTTATAAGCAACATTCATCAAACATATGGTGTAAGAAACGGAATGAAAAGATCCAAGAAGCCCATTTCAATAAACTAATTTACACAACTAGGAAGTTTTGTTACTCTCAAAAGAATACAAATCTATGCTCTCCGAGAACAACCAAGTTATTTAACCAAAAACCGACCAACCAAATAAAAGAAGCCCACTTTTTTTTTCCCCTAGAATTCCTAAAACCTTAATTTACACTTTATAATCTTATAATCTTTGCCAAATTTGAGAAGCACTAACAAAACAGACCCAAAAAAAAAATAAACTTCCATTCCTCAGAAAAAATTGCTCCTTTTTTCCTTCTAAAATATCTACATTTAAAAAACAAACAATCTTACAAAAGGGTTTCTTCAAATTACTTCAGAAATGAAATTAAAATACCAAATAGATTATAGAAAGCAACAAGTAAAACCATACAAATTACAAGGCTATTCCTTTTTTTTTTTTTGGGGAAAAATTGCTCCTTTTCCTACTGAAAACAATTAGACCTGAACACCCCACAAAAGGGTTCCTTGGAATTGCTCCAAAAATCAAATAAAATCACAAAACGGATAATTTTGAGCATTAAAACAATATCAAACCAAACTAAAGCACTTCTTTTTGTCGGAAAAAATGTCCTTTTTTTTTCTTATGAAAACAATAACTCCACCAAAGACTTTCTTTGAATTACTTCAAAAGCAAATAGAAGGGCCAATGTACACATACATACATACATACATACATACATATATATATGGAGAGAGAGAAGTACATGAATTGGGGCATCAGCCTTGCAGTCGACATGGGTCCTCTGGAACTCGAGATGTGTGGGAAGATTTCCCATCGGAATATCCGAAAGCTTCTCAAGCCATCCCGGTCTTCCTCCGCCGCCTTTCGCTTTCACGGACGACTCCGACTCCGTCGCCGACGTGCTTTCCGACATCGTCTCTTCATTCACTCCTCGTCTCGCCATTAATGTATATAAATATCTATATATATATGTTATTGATTGTGTTTCTTGGCGTCTGGGAAGTTTCACTGCAGAGAGAGAAATTGAGGAGAGAGAAAGCGGTGTTGGAATGCTTAGGGGTTTAGGGTTTAAGAGCCGCGTGGAGAGAGAGAGAGAGAGAGAACAAGAGAAAAGAAAGGTTTAAAAAATGAATAATTAAAGACAAGTTGCTTTCATATTTACGCTGGCAAGTCTTTTTCGGGCGATTACGACATGACGTTTAAAGAATGTCATAGTGTTTATAGTGGATGTCAAAAAATGATAAAACGAGATGTAGTTTGAAGAATTAATACACGAACAAACCAAATATTTTTTTATGCATGTACCTTTTTATTCACGTCCTCTTTATATTCCGAATGATATAATAAGATATTAAGAAAATACATATAATTAGTTATAATTTCATATTCATTAATTAAAATATTAAATTAATTATATATATTATAATATTATTAAAAAGATAATAATATAAACAGACATATTAACACCAGTAATGTAAAAAGACAGTAATGTAAACAATAAATGGACACAAATAAACAGACATATTAACTAAATCTAAACAAACAACAAGATTGCATTGTTCACGAAAGTTGTCGGTAGAACTTAACAAATAGAGAGAGAAGACTTTCACATAAATATTCACATACCAATCAATGATTTTTTGTTATTTATTTTTAAAAATCTCAAATATCAAATCTATCAAAAAAGGCATTAAATTCCAGTCATCTAATATGAAAACGCAACCGAGTGGAGGAGAGACTCCAAAACTCAGCACATGGTTTGCAGTTTTCACGTAGAAATTCAAGGTTTTATCTTCTGGCTTCACCGAGACGGCGATGGCATGAGGAGTTGAGCTTTGAGGGGTTTCGACAGTGGTGTGTCGTGACGGTGACCAATATGGCAGTCTGGCAGCTATGGCTAAAAGAGACTCAGAGAGGCTGCGGCTGCGCAATTGGAAGAGGAAAAAAAAAGTTGCTAGAGAGGTGTTATGGACTAAAATAAATAGGCTTTTTTCTTTTTGAGAAATTATACTATATAGGTCAATTAGTTTATGTTTTAAAAGTAAATAACATAATTTTAAATTATTAAAAATTAATAGTATAATTAAGGAGGCGTTTGGTGAACACATTTCATTTTGATTGTATTTGAATGAAATTTGTTTTTTGAATGTTGTATTTGGTTGAAAAGTATTTGTTTTGTATTTGAATGAAATTTGTGTTTGGATAAAAAGTATTTTAGAATTGAAAAGTTGATGTGATTGGTAAAAGTAGAGATAAATAGTGGAATTGAAAAGTTGATATGATTGTTTTAAAAATGTTTTGAATAGTAATTATTTTCGTAGCACTGTTGCAAAATTTGTGTTTGGTGTAAAATTATATTGTATTTGAGTAAAATTAAAATTGAATATTTTCTCCAAATGCCTCCTAAGTTTGAAGACATGTATAATTCATTTTTTACCTCTGTTTTAAATAATCAAAATTTATAGTATAAATATAAAATTTACACTCAATTTACAATATGATAAAAGCCCATACAAAAAACCGAGATCAAAATTTACAATGTAATAAAAGTCTATACAAAAACCAGAGATTCAAAATTTATAATATAAATGTAAAATTTATACTAAATTTGTACTATAACCAAAATCTATATAAAAATCAAATATCAAAATTTATAGTATAAATACCAAATTTACACTTAATTTATACTACATTTACACTTATTACTACCTTCGCATCGTCATTGTCTAAGCGAGCCGCCATCGCAAGTCGAACTCGTTGCCAACAACTTTGTCGTGGTCATAGAAAAGATGTGCCATCACAGCTTCATCATCCTCAAATCAGGTTTTCAAAGCTCCAAGATCGCGACTGATCGGAGAGCAAGAAAGAGCTAGATTGCATGTCTCATGATCAGCAGATTTGGCTGATCACTAGAGAACCAGACCACCGTTGATGTTAGGAGTTTTATCAATCACCACCATTGCAAGTCCGAGGTGAAGACAGACAACGCCACCATTTGCTCCGATTTGTGATGGAGAAATGAGATTGTGAAGAAAGAGACTTACAGATTCGCGAGGTCGGCCTCATCCTCTCCAGATCCAATCACTACAGCAGTGAAAAGAGAGCCTTGTTAGAGATCCTTTATAATTAGAGCCTGAAGATCTCCAACAGGACTGTAATCCTATGGATGACCAGATCTAAGATGGTCCATCATCGTCGATGGTGGGAGATCAAATGCTAGATTACAATGGATCTCCTCCACGCTGGGCAAAAGCAGTGCTGGAATTGGACCACTGTCGTGGAGAATCTGGCGACAATGCTAGCTTTTGATAAGGAAGAGAAAGAAGCAAAGAATAGAGAGAGAGGGGGAAGAGATGTGAGAAAGAGAGGGAAAGATTTTATGGGCTATGGAAGGCATTTTTTATTTTTTGTAATGGTGCAAATGTGAATATACCAACGATATGCTATTTACTACCTATGATAATCTATTATGCTATTTATTTTTATTTAACTTTAAATTTGGTCTATTTTTCTCTTTCTCTCTTTTCTTTTTTGAGAATACTTGGATAATTGGACTTGGTCTGTAGAGAGAAAAAAAAAAAAGATTTAAAGACTAGTTAGGTTTGGACATGGTCTTGGACTTAGATTTAGGGATTGCACCTAAAAGGCATCTTATCAGTTCATTCATCTTCATCAACTAAATAGTAAATATGAAAAATATATGTATATATATATAGATAATAGTCGGTTCAGTTTGCCACCGAATCTTGAATCTTAAATCAAAAATCGAGCCAAGGACTTCAGTTTGCTGACCAAAATTTTTGGTTTTGAAGTTCAGTTATGTCATTTCAGTTATTTTGATTAACCGTCGGCAAATATTGAAAAATCAACATTTTTATCGATATTTTTGTGGAAATTTCTATATTTTGGAAATATTGATATGGAAACAGGGTCCAATATCCTTTCCATAAAATATCCACAAAATTTTTGTAAAAATTTCCATAAATATCGATATTTATAGAAACATCGATTTTCATGAAAACTATCATGTAAAATGACAAAATATCGCAAAAAAATTTCAGTGGAAATTTCTATGAAAATTTATATTTTATTAAAATATTGATTTCCATGAAAATTTTAGTGTAAAATGACAAAATATCACATAAATTTCCAAAAATTTTTATAGATATATCAGTAAAAATCCATAAAATATCGCTACTTATTTTATTTTTTATTTTTGATTTAACATCCTATTTTAAATTGATTTTCCAAACTTTTTTCTATAAAATTTATATCATAAAAATTTGAATTTATTATATATATATATATAGATTCAAAGTTCAAACCTATAATTCAAATAGAGTCTAACTAAACTTATTCTTTGTTTTAATAATTTTGTACATTATCAATATTCTATTTTTTAGTTTCAAATCTAACTTTATTTCTTTTCATCTTTTGTTTTTTAAGGTTTTTTTTTTTTTAATATATCCATACTTCAATAGTTAACTTCAATAATTTACCTATATGTATAGACTTTTATAGTTAACTTCAATAATTTGCTTTAATAGTTTTTTCTTGTAGTTATAATGTCACAGCCTTGGAGCAACAGAAGTGAACAATAGTTTTTTTAAATCAAAAGTCTCAAGCTAATTTTCTACTCCAACTTTCGTACACTTATTTCAGTCGCATAATCACATTTTATGTTTCTCCTGTATTCGTTCTCCATTTTTATTCACTAGTTTAGCATATTGACTATTGATTTTTAGTGTTATTAAGGTAAGCTTCCTAAGCTCTTATATTTGTTTATATGTATTTTTATCATCAATAACTCATGAATTTAGTAGGTAATTTATGATAAATAATTTCTATTTTTACTTTTTAATAATAAAAAAGATCTTAAATTTATTCTTTTTGTCAACATTGACAAATTTGCTTATGCTAATTAAGGTTTTAATCATAATATGCATAATGGATAGTGGATCCAATATTAATGGAAAAGTCAATTCTACATGGAAGTATTGTTATCCAGTTGCAGGAAATAAAAGTGGCACCCAGTCTTCCTTTTGTGGTTTGGTTAGTCAAAGTAGGGAGGCATCACATAATTTAAGTTTCATTTAACCCATACAGATCCAGGTTAATATGTTAACATATTTTTCTTTTTTTTTTTTTTTCCTCATTAAAGATTAGGATTAACTTTTGTTATAAAAAGAAAGGTAAAAACGCTAGATAATGCCCGAAGGTCCCCCTGAAGTGAAGGATGAAATTTTGAAATAGATGAAACAAATGGATGCAATGAAGAAAAACAAAAGTGCAATTGATGGACGACATTCGAAGTGAATTTAGAGGAAAATTATGTTAAAGTCAACTTAATGACGATGAAGAAGATGATAATGATATTTATATATATCCAAGTGACATGACCATTGATGAAAGAGAATCTTACGAAACTAATGTCAAGGCATCAAAAGAAATGAGTGGCAAAGGCAACAAAATGCAGCATTATTTGGAAGTAAAGCAAAGAGAGATAGTACATCAAGAGCTTATAGTAGTGCTGCACCACCTACATAAGTTCGGCGATCATAAAGTATGAAACAATCATATCCAAATCCTCTAGTTGCACCATCGCTTTATAAATCATCAAGAGCAAAACAGAAAAACATTAAAGATACATTGAGAGGAAACAATACAAAAGAGACCATGGGTTGGTTGGTTAACAAGTTCATTATATATGATAGTGTTGCTCCTAACAAGGCATCATTTCATCACTTCTAAAACATGATAATTGGTGCACAGACATATAGGAATACTGACATCTTTACCATATGAGATTGAAAATAAATATTTAGAAATGGAACATAAAGAAATAAAAGAGTACGTTGATGGTCAAAGGCATAAATAGAATATATATATAGTTGCACTATTATGGTCAATGGACGAACAAGACCTACAAAGTTAATCATTATTAACTTCATGGTCTATTCAAAGGGCTCAACTTTGTTCTTAAAATCAGTAGATTCATCGAATAAAATTAAGGACCATCACTATATTTATAATCTCTTGAAGGAAGTTATAAACTAAGTTGGAAAAAGCAATGTGGTCAAAGTTATTATTGATAACAATTTTCCTTTCGTAAAAGCCACAAAGAAGTTAATGGAAAAGTATAATTTTTATTGGACTCCATGTGCTGCATATAGTATTAACTTGATATTTGAGGATATTGGAAAGAAACAAAGTGTTTCTGAAGTGACTCAACAAGCTAGAATGATGACCACTTATATTTACAAGCATAATTGGTTACTTGCTCAAATAAGAGAAGTTTATCAAGGGAAATTGGTTTGGTCTAGTGCAACTCGTTTTGCCACCAATTATATTGGCCTGATAGCTTACTTAAAAAAAAAAATCAAGCCTTAAGAAATTATTTACAAGTGATGCATGATTAGAAAATCAATTAAATAGCATTGCATTAGGAAGGAAAGTGGAGGAACAAGTTCTTGACAATCACTTTTGGAGCAAAGTGCAACATGTAGTAGGTATATACGAGCCACTTAATACACTTCTACGTGTTGCTGGTATAGAAGTTGTTCCCACCGTACTAATTCTATATGATATAATTTGCATCATGAGAGGGAAGGTTGAATAGCAAAGATCATTACAATGGGTTGTCAAAGTTATCAATGATAGATGGGATAAAACACTTCAACATCCACTTCATGCAACAAGTAACATAGTTTCATTTCTTAGACATTAGGACAATTGCATTGTTGTTTGTAATGATGGTGTTTTATCTTCTTATAGCTTACTACCTAAATCCTAGCCATCAGTACAAGGCAGCCGTTTTAGATCATCCAAATCTAGTCAAAGATGTACATGAAGTATTTAAACGACTAGATCCCAGCTATGATGGGATAGTAAATTTGGAAATGAGGTAAAGATATAAGCAAAACTTAAACTTTAAATACTATAAATCATATTAATTATTTACCAATTCCTTTATTTATATGTAGTTGACATACTTTAGAGACGTAAAGAAAGGATTACGTGATCGTACAGCTATTGCTTCGATTGACAATTGGGCCTAGAAAATCATAAAAGTCATCACTTAATTAATTGTTTTTAATTTTTTGAAATATTGTTAATGTTTCCTTATTTATTTTGTAGCTGAATGGTGGTTCATGTACGGAAATGATGCTCCCACTATGAGAAAATTAGCCATGCGAATCTTATCACTAACTGCCTCATCTTCCACATGTGAAAGGAATTGGGGTACACTTGCCCTTATTCATATGAAGCAACAAAATTGCCTTGCTTATCCTAAATTCCAATCACTTGTGTTTTGCTATTATAATATGAAATTGAAAATATGAGACATGGAAGCTAAAGAAAATGAGGTTGTAAAAATAGGTTTTCTAGATCTGATGGATATTTCAGCAGAATCAAGTGAAGAAGAGGAGGATCAATTATTTCAATGAATTTGGCCTATACACATGGATGATGTAAAAGGCAATTAGATCCTAAGGGGACATTTGGCAAAAATATTTCATTTTAACTTCACTCAAATACAATACAATTTTACACTAGACACAAATTTTATAACAGTGCTACAAAACCAATTACTATTCAAAATATTTTTAAAACAATCACATCAACTTTTCAACTTTACTATTTATCTCTACTTTTACCAATCACATCAACTTTTCAACTCTAAAATACTTTTCATCCAAACACACATTTCATTCAAATACAAAACAAATACTTTTCAACCAAATACAACATTTAAAAAACAAATTTCATTCAAATACAATCAAAATACAATGCGTTTACCAAATGCCCCCTAAAATTGTTACACATGCTTGTGAATTCGGAATTAATGTTGATCAAGTGATGTCAAAAGAAGTCCTGAGTAGTAGCAGTGCTCGTGATTATAGGAGATGGCAATGCAAAGAGAAGTAGGCAATATTGAAGATGAAATTGTTGATTCAGATTTTGGCATAAGCAATAAAATAAATGGCAGATGAATTAGTGATGGTATTGACATTTTCTTAAATGTATGGATCTTTGGATATAAAATACTTTTATTATGTTAGCTTTCAATTATTTCACCTAATTTGTCAACTTATGCATATCATTATTTTCTATAATCATATTTTACCATGTATATTTATCAAATATCTAGCATTTTTATAAAGAGCTTTAGCTAATTTACGTATTATTAGGTATTTTAGATTTTTCTAAAGTTTCATTTAAAAATTCAATGTTTTAGAATCAATTTCCATATTTTACGATAATTTTCACCCATATTGATATTTCTATAAAATCTAAATACCGATATTTCTGCAAATATATATATGTTTTCATCCTTAATTATTGGTCGGTGTTTCGACTGGTATTGATTTCTCGGTTTGCCTAAATGGCCTTAACAAGAAGGAGAGGGATGGGGGAAGGTGAGTAATGGGATGAACAATTGTCCGTGTGGTGTGGGCCTAATGGGGTTGGTCCTTAGGTGTTGTGTGGGCTTGAAGGCCTCTTGATCGGAATCTACGACAACTATGGATGAAAAGTGACAATGAGATCGTAACGACATGAAATAATGAATAAATGACATAGGCTGTTAAAACGACGGTTGCCAAAAACGACACAAACTTTGAAAACGACAGTCAAATGGTTTAACGACATATTCCCTAGAAACGACAACAATTATTATCAAAATTGACTACATTGGCCAACATTAAAGATCCAAAAACGACAGTCGTGGTAGAAACGACAACAATTTTTTAAAAATAAGGATATGATAGAAATAACACCAAACGGTTCAAACGACATGAAACAACTAAAACTCCAACCAGGGCACATTTCAAAATTATGCAAGAAAATTAAAAACTATAATATATATATATATGTATATAACGAACATTTTTACTTCTAAACAAAAAAAAGTTCAACTTCAAAGCTACTAAAACATCTTCCCTCCTGTCCTCCCAAGTCTTGACAGGGCAAGAAAAATGCAAGTAGCAATTAACCACAGTCCACAGCCGTTGTTGCAAGTTCAATTTTAAGATATTCTGAGTAATTCACGGCTAAATTACTACAAATATTGTGTATATATAGTAAATCACAATATATATATATATATGGGACCAAAGTGCTAAGCAAAGAAAGAAAAATTAAATGTATTAGACCAATTAAACCGAAATGTAGAAGTTACAATACCGTTTGATGCTTTATCACATAAGCTAGAACACGAGAAAATTTGTAACTATATATGGTCACAACATGCTGATATTCCTCGTTTTTTGTTAATAAATAGAGAAAGACTTGCATTACTCAATATATTAATATAACAATAATACTTTCTTGGTCAAGGAAGAAAAAACAAAAACAAAAACAAAAACAAAAATAAAAAAGCCAAAACAAAATCAAAAACAAGACAAAATTTTTTTGGACTTGGAGAAGGCCAAGGCCAGCAAGGGTGCATATCACTTCCTAGTTTTCTTCTTCTGGCTTGCAGCTTTCTTTTCCCTTAATGCTTTCCTCTTCTCTTCCCTGCAAGAATTTCATTTTTTATATCATACCAACACAAGAAAAAGGTATTTGAGCACTAATAAAAACAAGCATCTTAAAGATGACAGTGACTTGATTATTTTCTTTTGCAACACTTCTACTTCAGACTCTTCTAGTAATTATACTAATAACCAACAATCTTGATAACGCATTCTATACCGGCGTGACAGCAACGTACAAGAAAATAATCAAAATTAGTTTTGATAGTGCTGTAAAATAAGAGGTACAAAAACTCTGCTACCAATTGAAATAGTTTGAGTATTGAAATGTTGGGGAAAAGAGTTTCACCTGGCTTTTGAGATTTCCTCTCTAGATGGGAATTTCCTCTTCTGTTGTTTCTTGGCAGGCGAAGGGATATCATTTGTTCCATTTTCTCGAACATCTTTCTTCACAACCTTGTTCTCTTTTTTCTGTGCATTTTGTTTAACTATTTTCCCTGCTTCTTCTTCTTTTTCTTCAATGCCATTTTTACTTGTTGGGTTGATCTCTTCCTCCTCCATTTCTGATGGAGTAGAAGATTCCGCAGTTGGTTTTATGTTGTTGCTCATCTTCTTTAGCTGTGATACATTTAAAAGAAATCGAGTAAGATCAACTGATCATATCGAACTATCAAGGAGCAAAGTAACTTATCACACAAAATATCATTTCAAGGATAAAAAAAGTACCTTTGCAACGAAAAACCCGTCCATGTTATGAACATGAGGGTAGAAACGCCTTGTCTTTTCTAGGGATGGATGGAAACGTTGTTCCCTAAACCGGATAAACCTGAAAAAGAGAAAAGAAAAATCAAAAGGGAAACCAGAATAAAATCATACTAGGATTCTACCGCACAAGAGGGATATTCATATTTACCCTGGACGCCCAAAGTCAAGTCCACAAGGCACAAGTTTAACATCTCTCTTCTTGAGTGCATAGTCAACAACCGCTTCATTCTGCAAGACCGAAGTCAAGAATAACATCACAGAAAAGTTAAAAGTAAAGATGGGAAAAAACCAACGTAATTGAGAATCTGAAAGAAACGTATGAACAAACCTCCGACACCATTATCGAGCAGGTGGAGTAGACAACGTATCCTCCAGATTTTGAATTGGCATCCACCATGTCAACTGCAGCAAGTAACAGTTGCTGACCAAAAATAAAACACGAAATAAGTAATTTGATGCGGAAAATCAATATTCAAAGGGAAGACTAAACGAAACTTCTAAAACTTTTTCCAGCCAAGTTTATGAGTTCTTATTTGTAGTTTTTTGGTACATTTCACCAGCATAATTCTAAAATGGCATTGGATTTTGGTCTCAATAGCAGCGGGAGCAATATGTATAACTCCAACTATCCTAATCACACTAAACATTGTACCTTCTGCAAATGAGCACATTTCTGTATTTCTTCCACGCTTTTAGAAGTTTTGACCGACTCATCTTTAGATATAACCTGCAAAATAAGACTTGTTTAGTTTCGTTAAATAGAGGACAGAAGAATCAGCTGAATAGAGAAAATGAGTAGCTCATCCAATTTCGTTGCATACCCCAGTCCCACTGCAAGGAGCATCTAACAACACTCTATCAACTGAGTTGACTCCCAAAATTTTAGGTAACTGAAAGAAAAGAGCAGAAAAAAAGATGTGAGCAAAATGAGTTACAAGTCATCACGTGCTACAATAAACACGCTGCTGCTTCAAATAAAATAATTTTTAAGAAACTTAGACACATACACACACACAGAGATTGTCGAAACAACAGCTCTTTTTATATTGATGAAAAGAGTACAGAATATAGGAATCTTCGTCTTTGAGCATATAAATTCTAGCAGTCATCATTTTAAACATTAGTGTTTAGTCAGTACAAAATAATAGCCAAAAACTACTGGAAAGTCTACATATCTCCTATGGAAAAAATTTATTCTTACCTCCTTGCCATCGTAGTTACAAACTACTGTATTTGTCACCCCCATCCGATGCAGATTTGCAGTGAGCGACTTGAGCCTTGGCACCTTCATCTCATTCGCAAATATGATTCCTGAAATATAGGCATGGGAAAATTTAAGCAAAGATGCTACAAAAAGTAAGGAGCTTCCTAACAAAGAAAAAAGAACTGATATATGCAATGTGGTTATTGCAAAATCATCTTCATATCTTTAATGACTACAACAGGGTAAGGTGGCCCAAAATTAATAGCAAAATGGTGGATATCAATAAAACATAGGTAAATCAAAAGCAAATCTCCAATAACATGATAACAGAGTAATATAAACGAAAGTGCAAATAGCATACCACTGTTTTTCATTAGAGCGGCAATGTAAGTTGTTTTACCACCAGGCGCAGCACTGCAATAGAATTGAACTGTTATCGGAAAGAATAATAGATAACCTCACAATAGTGATCTGAATTTTGAGGAACATATATCTTAAGATCTAAATCAATATGTCCATTTTATACGCAGAGCATAGATGCAAACCAACAATGCATTCCTTTTCTTATTAAATCACGTCAAGAAAAAGGTCATTACTTACGCCATATCAACGATTCGTTCCTTTTCCTGTGGAGCTAGGGCCATGACAGGCAACAATGAGCTTGCACTTTGAAGCTAAGCAAACAAAAACAAACATAAATAGTTCATTATGCATGCAAATCACCAATACTACTGAGAATAATTTCAACTAAAAGACAAAAAAATAATCATGTACCATGTAATAACCAGCCATGTACTCAGGAGTTGCACCAATTGGAACTTGTGAATCATACACGACCAGTCCAACCTGCAATGTTACTTAAATTCTAAGTTAACAAGGAAAAAGCAAAAGGAGAAAAAGGAAAGAACAAAACATGAGAAAATCTTACTTTGGACCACTTGCTCAAGGGATCCAAATTTACTCCTCTGTTTATTAGAACATCTGCCAAATCCCTCCTCCGAGTCTAATCATATATCATAAAATGTGACAACATATTATTAACTCTCAAAAGGCACAAAAATTTGGCAATAAATCTGAAAATCACAGATCATAATAAAACAATATCAAGTGCTTTGAATTACCTTTAAAGTGTTAGTCCGGAGACATATAGGTCGAGGCTTTTCGAACGCTTCTATTAGCTCCATAAGTTCAACAACCGGAAACATCTAAAATACGAAAGAATAAAGAAATTCAATGTCTATCAACTCAACAGAATAAGAGACTGTTAATTAATCTATACTAAAAACGTTGGTCAAATACCTCAATAAGAGCTCCGACTAAGAATTCATTATATCCATAATAAGTAATTAAATCCCTCTTAAGCTGTTCAACATATTCTTTCCTTGCCGATCCCTCTGATCTCAGAGTCTTAAAATTCGACAGCACTCGAACAACTGATAGAAGATTAAATTTCAATTAAGCAACTTAAAAGATTACCAACGACAAATTGTATTGACGTTTAAGCAACTTACTTTCTTTAATCCTCCTCTGGAGATTTTGAAGATCTGGAGGTCGCTGTGACTCTTCTTCGAGTTCCTAAAACATTATAAAAACAAATTATGATAAAATCTATCAACTTTATCAGGTAAAAAAAGATAATGTAGAACAAACAGTAACCTCTTTGGTGGGCAATCTGAACTCATCAGATTCATCTTTGATATTGAGTTGCATTTCATCCATTGCTTCTTTTTCAACCCTTTTCCTTTCCAAATCGATTTCTCTTGACTTCGCCTCAATATCAGACGCATCCGAATCTGAATCTGAATCTGACTCTGAAGATGAACCCGAGTCACCTTTCTCTGTCCCTTCACCATCGTCATCAATTCCTTTGAGGAAATCATCCCCAAATGGGTTATCCCCATCGGAAGAGACATCTGAATTGGAACCATCCTCATCATCATCCTCATCCCTATCAGACTCCTCACCATGTTCCTTTACTACTTCTTCATCTTTATCACCTGAGACATCAAAAAGGTCTGAAATTTCTTCTTTCTTTGACCTTTTAGAACTGAAGAGCTCAGTCTTCTGCTTCTTTTTCGGCGGTGGCTTCTGGGCCTTGGTGCCCTTTTTCTTATTAGCAGAAACGACGCCCATTAAAGCTGTGGAAGAGAAACACAAAACTGAAATAGGTTTTGCGTTTTTGTTATATACTAGTTAAATGCACATGCTTCGCACATGTGTACTCTTATTTTCACAAAGGTTTTAAATTTATATACATAAAATTATACGTATAATTTTGTTTTGTTCGTTTTTGAATATAGATAAGTTTTCTTTATTAAAGAAGGTGTTGAACAAGGGAAAAAAAAATGTTTTGCAGCCACAGGTATAGAGAAAGAACAAACGATTGGAGTGTAGGAGACCAAAGTTGGCCTTTGGTTTTGATCCTTCTATAGTTATCATTTAATTCTGTTATCCTTTTGTGTATATTGCCAATTTGTTACATTGAAGTATCGTTACATCTATCACACTAATAAAGCTCATGTCCTCTAGCCTATATGCAATCTGAGTAGTTTTCAAGCAACATTCTAGATGGCATACAAATGACACTGATACTATTATCATACTATTCACAAATTGGAAATGTTAGGAGGCGTTTGATAAACGCATTGCATTTTGATTGTATTTGAATGAAATTTGTTTTTTGAATGTTGTATTTGGTTGAAAAGTATTTGTTTTGTATTTGAATGAAATGTGTGTTTAAATGAAAAGTATTTTAGAGTTGAAAAGTTGATGTGATTGGTAAAAGTAGAAATAAATAGTGGAGTTAAAAAGTTGATGTGATTGTTTTAAAAATATTTTGAATAGTAATTGTTTTTAAAGCACTGTTACAAAATTTGTATTTGGTGTAAAATTGTATTGTATTTGAGTAAAATTAAAATGAAATTCTTTTCCCAAACGTCACCTTAGTGTCATTTTAGATATAAGATTAGTGTGTAAATTGGTCGACAACCAAGAAGCTATCCATACAATGAAACGTTTATGTTCAATTAAGAAAAAAAATTGGACCACCAGCACATTGCTTGAAAGAAAATGATAATGCCAACTGTTGTTGTGTTAATGCAAGTCATCATTATCACAGAGCTCAACCTAATTCTATAAAAATTAATAATGATAGAAGACAATGTTTGGCAGAACAAACCATTTGCTCAGTCATAGGTGCTTAATACCATGTAAAAACTTAAGCTAAATGGTGATCATATATAGTAATGCATTCAAATATGATGTATTTATCTCCGCAAAAACAAACACCATTGAAATGAGATGCTTAAGATCACAGTAATTAAGATAAAGAAAATAAGAAAATACCTGCCTTTTTTTGGGTAACGCACAACATGCACAAACAAAATAGCCTTTTGTTAGATTTAAACTTTACTTGGCTCCCAAATAACAAAAAATCATTATAAAAAAATGTAAAAAAAATGCAGGGAAAACATTTTTCTTTTCACACATCTTTTTCCCCCCTCATAACCAAAGCCTCTATCAAACTAAAATTTCTCCAGCCAAAGCAAAGATAAATTGGCGTATAAACAAAATAAAATGGACTGAAAAACTTCTATTGCAGCTTTAAGAGTGTCAAAAAAAATACACCTCCATTGTAGCTTTTAGTTTTCATAAGAAAGAAGACAGAGAAAAAAAAAAAACTGAGAAATCACCTTTTAGACGGGACCAAATCCTCCTTGACCAAATTTATCTGTGATGCTTGAATGATTTGCAGTAGCTCTATGCCGTCAAAGTCGAATAAGTCATTTAGGATCTGATGGTTTGTGTTGTTTTGTGCGTGGATTTTGCGGTTGCTTTTGCTCTCCTGCTATGAAGTATGCTTAGCCATCAAAGTCCAAGGAAAAAAAGACAAGCAATACTACTACATAAAATTGATTAGTTAAATCCATAGTATTAATTAGTCTCATGCTACTAAAATTCTCTCTTTAACATAAGCCCCTTTTTGAATCTGTTTCCAATGTGTAAACTTTTTCTAAGCTGATACTGAGATACCATTTACCTACAACAGAGGAGATGTCGCTTGGGGGCGTCAAAGACTGCACCTCACTATCAACTTCAATTTTCAAAAGGTTCTAACCTCTTTGAGCAAATTCACAGCGATTTGTCCAAAAGTAAACGTTATCATATTTTCCCACGCTTTCCAGCAATCCAAACACCAGTACCAAGGGAAAAAATGATATGGAATCAAGAAATAAAACAGCACAATTTCTCACCTAAATGTACTTAGCAACGAGTTTGAACGGCGACATTTTCAGACTCTTATTTCTTCTATCTGTAAGTTTTTTTTTTTTTTTTAAGAAAAAAACAGACCTTTAGGAATCTGAAGATTTTGGAAACAAATATGTAATGGGTAAAAGAGAAATCTAAGTAGAATGCTTTAATAGGCATTTCATCAAACACATCATACGCATTGTCCACCATTTTCAATCTCTGACAACCGAAAACTTGGGAAAAGAAATATTAAATAAATGCTTCAGTCAAGGAATTGTATCAGCAAAAAGCTAAATAAATAAAACAACTAACGATAGAAAACTTCAAATCTGTTGAAGGAAGAACACAAATTTGTTGCCAGAAAGTGTCCAAACAAAAGATAAACAATAAAAATGCCAGACAAACTTTTCATTACCCTTCTGAGAGAGAGAGATATCTAGAAGCCGAAAGTTAGAGGGTAACACCGGAACAGAGCCAAGAAGAAGAGATTCTAAAAAAAAAAAAAAAACAAAGGTCAAAAAAGCCGTGAACAATAGAATTTTTGATACTTCTGTATATGAAGTAGGAACAAAGTTTGCATCTTTAAAGCAGAAAAACAAAACTTTGATTAAAGAGAGAGAGAGAGATAGAGAGAGAAATTTTAACATACCTTTATTTTGATGAAGAGAAAGTTTTCTAGGGTTTAATTTGAACGGCGTTCACTGGGGTTTAGGGTTTTGTGCTGCAGAGAGAATTTTGTCGTATTATTATTTGTTTTTTTAGTAAATTATTATTTGTTTGGTCACGAACTTTTTTTCAAAATCTTCCCTTCATTTGCATATGTATTTTGTAAATTTTTTAATAATTAACCCTATAATTTTTAATTTTTAATAATCTAATCATTTTTATTTAAATATATTAAAAATTAAATAATTCTTTAAATATAACTTGTATATTATAATTCAAAAATAATGTTATCGATTATTTTTATATATTTTTCATATAATTTTTTTGAAATCTTTAAGAGGTGTTTGGGGTGTTCTCCAGACCTTAAAAATCAACTTTTTTCTAAAATTTTACAATTTTTCATTATTTACATCTCCAAAACGCTATAGTAAATTCTAAACTTTAAAAATTTATAACTTTGTGTATACAAGTTTAAATGAGATAATTTTTTTTTAAATTGCATAAAATTTTAAAAGAAACGAAACAATATCTATATTCATATTTTTTTTCTAAAAAAATTTTTAAAATTTTTTATTTTTTCACCTTAAACAGTCTTTTCTCTCAAACACATTTTTCAAAACAACTTTTTTCCAATTCAAAAATAATGTCTCTAGCCTCCTCTCCCAAATACCCCGTTAATTTAATAATTAAATTATATTTAAATTGAAATATAAAATTTAAAAATAAATATGTATTTAAATTAAGTAAAAATGATTAACAATATTACATTGAACTATAATATGTAAGTTTTGTCTAAAAAAAATCTTAATTTTCATTGATTTAAGCAAAAAGGACTTAATTATCAAAAATTATAAGTTTATAAGGTTAATTGCTAAGAAAAAAAAATTTAAGAACTAAATTATCAAATTTGAAAAGTTCAAGAAACACCCATGCAAATAAGTAAAAAAAAAAAAAAAAGTCTCTAAATTGGATGTAATTTAGGTGACGTTTGGGGAAAACATTTCATTTTAATTTTACTCAAATATAATACAATTTTACACCAAACACAAATTTTGTAATAGTGCTACGAAAACAATTACTATTCAAAATATTTTTAAAACAATCATATCAACTTTTCAACTCCACTATTTATCCCTACTTTTACCAATCACATCAACTTTTCAACTATAAAATATTTTTTATCCAAACACACATTTCATTCAAATACAAAACAAATACTTTTCAACCAAATACAACATTCAAAACATAAATTTCATTCAAATATAATCAAAATGCAATACGTTTACCAAACGTCTCCTTAGTTCTTAATTTGGGTTTTGCATTTATATTCACACGCAAAAGTTTCCAATTGTTACTTATTTTTTGTAACCATGGATGATTACAAACATAATTATAAAAATTTCTACATTTTTTAATTTAATTTGATGATGTAGTATTTTATATAGCTTATTCTTGCAAGTTACACAATCTGTTAAACTTTTAAAACTAAATAATTTTTTATATATTTTAAATATAAGATATCAAAATATTACATGTCGATGATTGTGGATTCTATTTTCAAGATGCAAATACTGATCTTCTCTGAAACCTTCGTTTGAACACGCCTAGCTTAAAATTGTTATTTCACCATGTCTGTTTTTTCTTCTTAGTTTTTTTGGAACGTCAAATCTAATTGATCTTGCATACAACATATAGAAAGTCCCTGCTTGATCCATTGTTGTAAACTCCTTCCCCATCGAGTCTGACTCTTGGGTATGTCTTCCCGTTCTTTATCAATGCCTAAATAAATCATTAATTTATTACATACTGTAATCTCTGGAGCTGTCCATTCATTGTTGACGTCCTGATCTTGGTCATCGTCTTGACCAACTTTGGAGAAATAGAAAAATTAATTTGGATGTAACAATACGTAGAAGTAGGTTTCCAATATTCACTTAGGAGATTTGGATTTATTAGGGATAAATAACCTTAACTTAGAAGTCAAAGCCAACTTTTCTTGCTAATCCTCTTAAAATTCTATCTATTCCAAATATCTATGGCATGCATCTTTTTTTTTTTTTTTTTATTTAGCTGTGGATAATAAAAATGATTTTTATCAGGAATGAGTGAGCAACTTGCCCAAACTATAAATTATTCAAACTCCAACTTCATACGGGAAGTACAATGAGCAATTCCTTTAGAAAATATGAGAACAAAAAAAAAAAAAAGAATCAAAACAAAAAAAAAAAGAAGAAACAGTGGATTCAACAAAAAATAAAAACATCTATATATGAGGTGAAGTTAAAATTGTTGGACATAAGATTTTTTAAAATAAAATAATTGAAAAAAAAAAAGGAATATAACAATGATTACTAAAAAATTGAAAATAAACAAAATCAAGAATGCATTTGAAATCAGGAATATGATTCTAAAATTAGAAATAAATCTTTAAAATAATTTATTTAAAAAATACTCAAAAAAGTCATGTTAGCATATTAACAAGTTGTTCATCCAAAATAGTATTTAACGAGTTCTTTAAATTTCATGTTCATTAATTGTCATTGAATTATTTAATTAACTACTTAATTTGTTACAATCATTTAGTTAAAATCATACAGCTAAAAAAACAATAATCATTGAAACCTCACACACACACATATATATATATATGAGAAGTATGAACAAAGTTTGCACTTTCAGATTAGAAAATTTTCAACTTGAGCTAATACAAATTCACTCATGTAATTATAACTCAAAAATTATAGGTTTTACCCAAAACTCATAAGAAAAATAACTCAAAAATTGCTATGTTACATAAATCTACAAACCTAGGAGAAAAAAAAAGTAAAAAAAGGAGAGGTTTGAACATACCTTCGTTATGATGAAGAAAGAGTATTCTAGGGTTTAAACAGCATTAGGTTGTTTTGGAGTTTATGAGGTGTTTGATATCGGGTAATCTTTTATAGAGGAATGGAAATCTTAATATTACCTTGTTTGCCATAAGTTTATCTTATTTTAAGATAGCTGGGTATTTGAAACCCATGTAAGGGGGTAATCTAAAACCCACCTCACACTATTATAATAATCTTTAAATTTAAATATTTTAGACACAAGTGTGATAATCGAGAAATCTATGTTCTCGGAAATATTTGTACAAATATGTAAATAAATGTACATTTATAGTGAGACATGTTACAGAATACAGAGCAGAGGAAAATTTTGATTAACTGAGTTTTAATCAAAATTTGACAATGAATTAATGAATATAGTTTAAAAGCTAAACATTAATTCAATTTAAGAGATCAATGGCACATAAGTGAGCCACATTGATCAATGACCAAAAGACTTGCCAAACAAGCCCTTACACATTGCAAAAAAAAAAAAAGAAAGAAAGTGAGAGTGAGGGAGTGAGGCACGTGAGATGGGGGGTTTAATTTATCCCCTTAGCTGCAAAGCAGCCGTCAGAAAGAAAAGAAAGAAAGAGAAAAAGAAAGAAAGAGAAACCGAGAAAGAGGGAAGAAAGGGAAATCCAAAGAAAGTTCAGATTTTCTTGTCCCAGCGATAGATCGATCGAGTTTCGGTCACGAATCAGCAGCAAGGAACTCTGAAGATTAAAAGCAAGGTAAACCCTAGTTTCTCACGTTTTTCTTAGGGGAAAATCTGGGGTTTTGAGAGGAAACAGAGAATGTGAGTGAATCTTGTTGAGGTTTTCGGTTAAAATCGAAACATGATTCGAGTCTAGATGTTTTCAAACACGAATCCATGAGTTGATGGTTTGGAAAACCAAGTTTAGTGAGTTTTCTTCACAAAAATGCAGATTTTTCAAAAGTTGAGTTAAGAGTTGTAAATGAGCAAAATGTGGAAATTTTGCTTATGAAATCATGGATTTGTGATAGTAGAAATGTAGTAGATACCTTGAAACGATCTTATGGAGATCAATTTCAGTATAAGAAGTAGAACAAAGGCCATAAAAGCCTTAGAAAATCAGAGTAGAGCAGTTCAGACCCAGAATCTTGATTCTGGTATGAACACGGGCGTGTTCAGTACACGGCCCCGAACATGCCCATATGCACAACCGTGTTGCAAGAAAAATCAGACTCGAGAGGTACACGGCCAAGAACATGGCCGTGTAACCGGCCGTGTCAAGGGGCATACGGTCAAGGGAAGGCGTGTAACAGACCATGTTAGACAGTAGGAGAACACGGCCGTGTAAGTAACCGTGTAAGAGTTCAAAGGAGTACATGGCTAGTAACACGGCCGTGTATTCACCCGTGTAGGCATACACGGCTATGTTCCACGAATTACACGAGCAGACATGTAAGTCCAGAGAGGTACACGGGCAGAGACACGCCCGTGTAGGAGAGCGTGTTCGAAGCTAGAAAGTAAAAAAAAAAAAAAAAAGAGTCTAGAAATGAAAAATTTTATGTTTTGCCATATTTACAGTATAAGATAAATATGGAAAATAATCAGTGAATATTCCTTTTTAGGAGTTCAAGTCAGAGACCCCAAATCAGCAGTCCCAGAGCAGCAGAGGCTTACGCTAGCGGACTTTCTGTAAGTTCAAGCATTGTCCTGACGCAACGTGGACAAGCTTGTTATATTACGATGTTATGTATGTTGAATGACATGGTTGTTAGACATTGATTGTCTACATCACGATATTCATGTCAGTCTCATGTCAGCACAGGTCAGCTCATATCGGTTCATGTCATGCATGTAGAGTTGCATGTTCTAGTACACATGTCAGTCAGGTAACCAGAACACGAAAACAGATCGGTGCATAAGGCACCCTAGTATGTTAATATAATTTACACCCCAGTAATTCATGTAACAGGTTCCGACTCTGGGGGCAATCAATATGCTACCCAGTTGGAACACCAGCAAGATGGTAATTAAACCAGTTATTGGCGTATCGACCTCTTGACCCACGGGGAGGTTCTCATGTTTAGCATTAGTTAAGACTGAGGAGGTCAGCACTAAAGTACCGCTCCCAGTTGCGCTAACATGTCGGTATGACCAATCAGGGGCCCAAATCTAGAACTAAAATATCAGATAATGTCCTAAGACTAACCCTTCAGTCACGAGCATATTCACAGAGTCCAGTATCATGCATGAGCACAGCAATACAGCATGTCATGTCTTATGTTTTTATGTTTGAACTTACTGAGCTCATAGCTCATCAGTTTGTTCACATGTTGCAGGTAAGAGACCTGTTCACCAATAGTATACGGTGGACGACGAACAGGGAAGATGCATGCCGGGGAGGATTGGGCGAGGGATTTGGTCACCCTTAAGTCTTCCGCTGTACAGATTTTGAATATTTAAACCATGTAGTTACAAGAACAAGTTTTCAAGTTAAGATTATGTGATAGGGGAATCATGATTCAGGTGTATGTTGTTTTGTTAACATGATTTCCTTATCACATTCTCGAACAGTTTATGTATTTAAAGAAAAAAAAAATTTATTTTCAAATTAGCAAGCAGCTTACAGTTCAGCATGATTGCCGGCGACCCTAGAGGCCTGCATACTATTGCGGTTAACTACAGAGTTGGCCGTAATAGCTATGTAGAGTCTCTACAGCAGGGCGGGCCGCCACAGTTGGTATCAGAGCCCAAGTTTTAAAATGGGCTTAGTTTAGAATACTTACTATAGTCATAGTGGGTATTATCAGAAAGGTTGATTGACCATATCCCGCCTGACTCCGAGCGTGTCCTGTTCGCCGATCCAAGTAAGTTAAGTTTATGTTAATATAAGTAGCTAGTTATGCATGAAAGTAAAGGTCTATAGAGACCTATACTTTATAGTAAGTATGTGATAATATTTAAATGCAAGAAATCATGTGGATCCTTTTTATGCAGGATCTAACACAAGTTCATCGTATGATTATAGGATAAAAGTAGCACGATGAAAAATCAAGGCCAAGGCCAAGGCCAAAGAAGGAGAAGGGGACGCCCATCTCTAACTCAGCGATTAGAAGAGATGCAAGCTCTTCTAGAAAATCAAATGAGAGAAAATACAGAGTTGAGACAGAGACTAGAACAGTTAGAACAGGGGCAGGGATCAGTAGGGACCCCTGCACAACCAGCAGCAGAAGCAGAACGGGTAGTGTCACCAGCGGCACCAGAAGTGGTTCAGGAACCACCGGTTAGGGTGAATCCAGAACCATTATATGAAAGATTTCGGAAGATGAGGCCTCCAGAATTTGAGGGTTCAACAAATCCTCTAGAAGCAGAAGATTGGCTTTCTTCAATACAAATGATTATAGAGTTTATGAGACTCACAGATGAAGAGAAAGTCATATGCGCATCTTTTGTTCTAAGGAAGGATGCAAGATTTTGGTGGGACACAGTCCGCATGAGGAGGGACGTGACCACAATGTCATGGGCAGAGTTTCTGGAGGAGTTCAATCAGAAATATTATGATCCTGCATCACTCCGACCCCAGCAGAAAGAATTTGCAGAGTTACAGTAGGGTGACATGTCAATTAGTGAGGTTTGCAGGAGATTTGATCAGCTCCCGCTTATGTCCGTATATGGTGCCTACGGAGAGGGAGAAGATACAGAAGATGATAGGCATGTTCAGGCCTGAGATCTCTACTTTGATTGATGTTGGCCCATTTCCGTCAGTTTCAGTAGCCGACTGTGTTAGTCGTGCTTTGAGGGCAGAGTATCATCTAGCCCGACAGAAAGAGGAAAAGGAAAAGGTCTGGGAAGCCAAGAAGAAAGAAAAGATCTTGGCTAAGGCCTCTCAACCTGGACAGCACAGCAAGAGCAGTCATAGTACAAGACCAGAGCAGTCCAGTCATCCAGGCCCTCAGTCCCAACAGAAGAGAAAGGGCAATTTCTAGGGAACTCAAAGACAAGACAACAGAAGTCAGTCAAGGAGGACTAACACTATCACAGTTCCTAGTAACCCCACCTGTCCAAATTGTGGGAGGAAACATGTGGGTCAATGCAAAGCTGGCACGACTGCCTGTTTTCAATGTAGAAGAGAAGGCCATTTCATCAATAATAGCCCCATGAACTGCCAGTCAGTATCAGTATCAGGGGCAAACTCATCACGTCCACAGCAGCCACAAGTACATGCACTCAGACTGAGCTATGAGAGCCCATTAGAAGTGCCTCCAGCAGTACAAGAAAGAGCTCCACAGACAGATGCTAGGGTGATGGCCTACACCAGAGAAGAGGCAGAGGCAGGGACGTCCAACGTGGTGACATTTCAGATTTCTGTCGCTAACCACTTGGCATCTGTTCTATTTGACTCTAGGGCCACCCATTCTTTCATATCATATGCATTTGCTGATAAGTTAGAATACCCTAGAGATCACATGGGAAGAACTTTTAGAACTGCTCTCCCATCAGGAAAAATCATGTTGTCAGAGTACTGGTTACCTCATATACCAGTAATCGTGGCAAATAGAGAGCTGTATGCAGAATTGATCATGATGAAGATCGTAGACTATAATGTAATCTTGGGAATGGATTTCCTAGGAAAATATCAAGCTACGATAGATTGCAGAAACAAAAGAATAGTATTCAAGCCAGAAGATGAAGAAAGTTTCGAATATGTCGATTCTTCGAGACGATCAAACAAGATGATGACCAGTTCAATGAAGGCCAAGAAGCTAATAGCCAGCGGTTATACTGGATATTTAGCTTATGTGATAGATACAGCAGAAGAAAGGAAGTTACAGCCAGAAGATGTTCCAGTTGTCAGAGAATTTCTCGAGGTCTTTCCCAATGAACTACCAGGACTACCTCCAGAACGGGAAATCTCATTCGATATAGAGCTCCTACCTGGAACAGCACCGATTTCCAAGGCGCCATACCACATGACACCAGTGGAGTTAAAAGAGTTACAAGTGCAGCTGAAGGATCTGCTTGACAAGGGATTCATCAGACCGAGCTATGGCCCATGGGGAGCTCCCGTGCTGTTTGTCAAGAAGAAAGACGGGACGTTCCGTATGTGCATAGATTACAGAGAATTGAACAAGGTTACAGTCAAGAATAGGTACCCATTACCTAGGATTGATGACCTGTTCGATCAGCTCAAGGGTACAGCAGTGTTCTCAAAGATTGATTTGAGATCAGGATATCATCAGCTGAGAATCGAGGAAGAAGACGTTCCCAAGACAGCTTTCAGAACCCATTATGGGCATTATGAGTTCCTAGTAATGCCATTTGGGTTAACGAACGCGCCAGCCGCTTTCATGGACCTGATGAACAGAGTCTTCAAGGAGTATCTAGACAAGTTTGTTATTGTGTTCATCGATGACATCCTTATATATTCAAAGACTCACGCAGAGCATGAAGCCCAGTTGAGAGTTGTTTTTCAGAAGCTGAGAGAGCATCAACTCTATGGCAAATTCTCAAAATGTGAGTTTTGGCTAGACAGAGTGCATTTCCTTGGACATGTAGTGTCCAAAGAGGGAATTGCAGTAGATCCAGTCAAGGTAGAAGCAATCAACAAATGGCCTGCACCTAAGAGCGTAACAGAGATACGCAGTTTCTTAGGGTTAGCTGGCTATTACAAGAGATTCGTGGATTGATTTGCAAGATTAGCAGCACCTCTTACCACCCTCACACGCAAGGAAAAGAAGTACATATGGACAGATGAGTGTGAAAGAAGCTTCCAAGAACTGAAGAGACGGCTGACAAACGTGCCGATCCTCACACTCCCTACTGAAGGGGAGAAGTATGAGATCTACAGTGATGCTTCCAAAGTGGGTTTAGGAGCAGTATTGATGCAAGAAGGTAGAGTGATTTCCTATGCTTCGCTTCAACTGAAAGAACATGAGAAGAACTATCCCACCCACGACCTAGAACTTGCTGCAGTAGTGTTCGCACTCAAAATTTGGCGACACTATCTGTATGGAGTGCAGTGCCAGATTTACACAGATCATCAGAGCCTAAAATACTTCTTCACACAGAAGAAGTTGAACATGAGGCAAAGAAGATGGTTGGAGTTGGTGAAGGATTATGATTGTGAGATCCTTTATCACCCAGGAAAAGCCAACCGAGTAGCAGACGCTTTGAGCAGAAAAGCTACAATTTCACAGTAGTTGCCTATTGACAGATTGCTAAAACCATTACAGCAAGAGGTTCATTCGCTTGAGTTGGAGCTGATATCAGGAAAATTGTCAGCACTGCAGTTGAAATCATCATTGTTTGATGATATCAAGGAAGCTCAGAAGCAAGATTTAAGTCTGACAGACTCCCAGGAAGAGATGTCCACAGATGGATTAATCAGGTATCAGGGGAGAATTCATGTGCCAGCAGATGAAGAGCTTCGAAGGCGAATCATGTCAGAAGCTCATGAGACGCCATACTCAGTCCATCCTCGAGCCACCAAGATGTACCAAGATTTAAAGCTACAGTTTTGGTGGAAAGGGATGAAAGGAGACATTGCAAGATTTGTGAGTAAGTGCCTTACTTGTCAGAAAGTCAAGGCTGAATATCAGCATCCTGGAGGGAAGTTAGAAACTCTGAAGATTCCAGAATGGAAATGGGAGAACGTTACCATAGATTTTGTGGTAGTGTTACCCAAAACAAGAGGAGGACACGATGTCATCTGGGTAATCGTGGACAGATTGACAAAGACAGTCAGATTCATACCAATAAAGATCACTTACTCATTGGAGAAGCTGGCACAGCTGTATGTGGATCATGTTGTCAGGTTACATAGAGTGCCAAAGTCCATAGTATCTGACAGAGATGCACGGTTCACTTCAAACTTTTGGGAGTGTGTGCAAAAAGCTATGGGCACAGAACTGAGGTTCAGTACAGCCTTCCATCCTCAGAAAGATGGACAATCGGAACAGACTATCCAGACTTTGGAGGATATGCTCTGAGCATGTGTCATGGATTTTCCAGGAGCTTGTAATGAGAAGCTGCCACTAGTGGAATTTTTATACAACAACAGTTAACAAGCTTCCATCAAGATGGCACCTTATGAGGCTCCGTATGGACGGAAGTACAGATCATCCATTCACTGGTATGATCTGAAGGAAAAACAACTGCATAAGACAGATTTCATGCAGGAAACTTGCGATGCAGTTGCCAAGATCCAGCACAGAATGAAGAGTGCTCAGAGTAGACAGAAGAGCTATGCAGACAGAAGACGGAAATCTCTAGAATTCAAGGAAGGGGACTTCGTTTTTCTGAAAGTGTCACCCATGAAGGGGATCATGCGTTTTGGTAAGAAGGGAAAACTGAGTCCAAGATACATTGGACCTTATGAGATTATCAAACGCATTGGGAAGGTTGCCTACAAGTTGGTATTACCTCCTGAGCTGTCAGCAGTACACAACGTGTTCCATGTCTCCATGCTCAGAAAGTACATGTCAGATCCATCTCATGTGCTACAATATGAACCAGTCCAAGTCCAAGAGGATTTGACCTATGAAGAACAACCAGTTCAGATACTGGCTAGAGAAGAAAAGGAGTTGAGAAACAAGACCATCCCACTAGTCAAAGTATTGTGGAGAAATCATAACGTTGAGGAGGCTATGTGGGAGAGAGAAGATGAGATGAGACGTTCATACCCTCACTTGTTCTAAATTTTTGATGACGAAAATCTTATAAGGAGGGGTGAATGTGATAACCGAGAAATCCATGTTCTCGAAAATATTTGTACAAATATGTAAATAAATGTACATTTATAGTGAGACATGTTACAAAATACAAAGTAGAGGAAAATTTTGATTAACTGAGTTTTAATCAAAATTTGACAATGAATTAATGAATATAGTTTAAAAGCTAAACATTAATTCAATTTATGATGTTTTAAAATTAATAGAAAAGTATGTGAAAACACACATTAATAGATCAATGGCACACAAGTGAGCCACATTGATCAATGGCCAAAAGACTTACCAAACAAGCCCTTACACATTTCAAAAAAAAAAAAAAGAAAGAAAGTGAGAGTGAGGGAGTGAGGCATGTGAGATAGGGGGGTTTAATTTATCCCCTTAGCTGCAAAGCAGCCGTCAGAAAGAAAAGAAAGAAAGAGAAAAAGAAAGAAAGAAAGAAAGAGAAAGAAAGAAAGAGAGAAAGAGAAACCGAGAAAGAGGGAAGAAAGGGAAATCCAAAGAAAGTTCATATTTTCTTGTCCCAGCGACAGATCGATCGAAGTTTCTGTCATGAATCAGCAGCAAGGAACTCTCAAGATTCAAAGCAAGATAAACCCTAGTTTCTCACGTTTTTCTTGGGGGAAAATCTGGGGTTTTGAGAGGAAATAGAGAATGTGAGTGAATCATGTTGAGATTTTCGGTTAAAATCGAAACATAATTCGAGTCTAGATGTTTTCAAACACGAATCCATGAGTTGATGGTTTGGAAAACCAAGTTTAGTGAGTTTTCTTCACAAAAATGCAGATTTTTCAAAAGTTGAGTCAAGAGTTGTAAATGAACAAAATGTGGAAATTTTGCTTATGAAATCATAAATTTGTGATAGTAGAAATGTAGTAGATACCTTGAAACGATCTTATGGAGATCGATTTCAAGTGTAAGAAGTAGAACAAAGGCCATAAAAGCCTTAGAAAATTAGAGCAGACCAGTTCGGACCCAGAATCTTGATTCTGGTATGAACACGGGCGTGTACACGGGCATGTACAAGGGCGTGTTCAGTACGTGGCCCCGAACATGCCCATATACACGGCCGTGTTACAAGAAAAATCAAACCCGAGAGGTACACGGCCAAGAACACGACCGTGTATCGGGCCGTGTCAAGGGGCACACGGTCAAGGGAAGGCGTGTAGCAGACCATGTTAGACAGTAGGAGAACACGGTCAGAAACACGGCCGTGTAAGTAATCGTGTAAGAGTTTAGAGGAGTACACGGCCAGTAACATGGCCGTGTATTCACCCGTGTAGGCATACACGGCCATGTTCCACGAATTACACAGGCAGACATGTAAGTCCAGAGAGGTACACGGGCAGAGACACGCCCGTGTAGGAGAGCGTGTTCGAAGCTAGAAAGTAAAAAAAAAAACAAAAAAGAGTCTAGAAATGAAAAATTTTATGTTTTGCCATATTTACAGTATAAGATAAATATGGAAAATAATCAGTGAATATTCCTTTTTAGGAGTTCAAGTCAAAGACCCCGAATCAGCAGTCTCAGAGCAGCAGAGGCTTACGCTAGCGGACTTTCTGTAAGTTCAAGCATTGTCCTGACACAACGTGGACAAGCTTGTTATATTACGATGTTATGTATGTTGTATGACATGGTTGTTAGACATTGATTGTCTACATCACGATATTCATGTCAGTATCATGTCAGTCTCATGTCAGCACAGGTCAGCTCATATCGGTTCATGTCATGCATGTAGAGTTGCATGTTCCAGTACACATGTCAGTCAGGTAACCAGAACACGAAAACAGGTCGGTGCACAAGGCACCCTAGTGTGTTAATATAATTCACACCCTAGTAATTCATGTAATAGGTTCTGACTGTGGGGGCAATCAGTATGCTACCTGGTTGGAACACCAGCAAGATGGTAATTAAACCAGTTATTGGCGTATCGACCTCTCGACCCACGGGGAGGTTTTCATGTTTAGCATCAGTTAAGACTGAGGAGGTCAGCACTAAAGTACCGCTCCCAGTTGCGCTAACATGTCGGTACGACCAATCAGGGGCCCAAAACCAGAACTAAAATATCAGATAATGTCCTAAGATAATATCAGATAATATCAGCCACGAGCATGTTCACAGAGTCCAGTATCATGCATGAGTACAGCAATACAGCATGTCATGTCTTATGTTTTTATGTTTGAACTTACTGAGCTCATAGCTCATCAGTTTGTTCACATGTTGCAGGTAAGAGACCTGTTTACCAATAGTATACGGTGGACGACGAACAGGGAAGATGCATGCCGGGGAGGATTGGGCGAGGGATTTGGTCATCCTTAAGTCTTCCGCTGTACAGATTTTGACTATTTAAACCATGTAGTTACAAGAACAAGTTTTCAAGTTAAGATTATGTGATAGGAGAATCATGATTCAGGTGTATGTTGTTTTGTTAACATGATTTCCTTATCACATTCTCGAACAGTTTATGTATTTAAAGAAAAAAAAATTTATTCCTCAAATTAGCAAGCAACTTACAGTTCAGCATGATTGCCGGCGACCCTAGAGGCCTACATACTATTACGGTTAACTACAGAGTTGACCGTAATAGCCATGTAGAGTCTCTACAGTAGGGCTGGCCGCCACAACAAGTATCCTTTTAAGTTCATATTTTTTTAAAATTACTTGTATATGTAAAAAACCTAAGCCTTTTTGTCTTGACAATTAATATTACTGACTTCCCTAAAATTAACCTCTGCCTAGATATGTATTCTTTTTTTTTTTTTGGTTTTACATAATGTTTCTCTAGTTATAATTGGAGTTTTTTTTTTAATTTTTAAGAATGCCTCAAAGAGTGCGTATCTTTAAAATTTTGTCCCACCTTAATAGCTCAGTATTTTTTTTTTAAGATAAGTCAAAGATCAACTTAACGTGTCTTTCTAAAATACTCTCAACCAACCAAAATGTCTTTACTAGAATGCCATTTGGTAATCCGTCAAAATACCGTTTGATAACTCACTGAATCACTATTAGGTAATATGTTGGAATATCATTTGGTAATCCGACGGATTACTATATAGTAATATTGTAGGAAAATATTTGTAAAACGTATCAGAGTGGCGCAGCGGAACAATAAAAATTTTTTTAAGATCATTAAATATCTCGTGATGCCATATACAATAAACTAACAACAATAAAACTCATACCTCAAGAGGACGCCAACTGTAGGAGGAGAATGACCGGAAGGCTTCAACCAACTAGCCTTCTCTACTATTCTCCAATTCCCATATGGCAGAATGTGTAGGCACTCGATTCCTCGATCGATAGACTAGCACTGCTAGTCTCCTTCCGACCACTCAGATCTCTAAAGAACTTATTGTCACAATGAGTTCTGCAACAATAAGCCTACTCACCTGAGAGTCTGTGGTCTAAGAGAACTAGAGTGGTAGGACCTCTATTTATAAATTTGCATGAGGTAATCCTTTGAATTCGAATTGGATTAGGAGAAAATTTTCTACCTTATCTATAACAAAAAAAATCTGAATTTTCTAGGCCTTATCCAACCAAAAAATTCGACCACTTTTAGGGATTATCCAATTCAAATTTAAACAAAATTTTTTATTTGAATTTTATCTCCTCATTTATCCATAAATAACCGAATTTCCCTAGGCCATAAACAAGGCTAGATTCAACTACTAAAAGTGAGGAGAATCAAAATCTAAATAGGATTTTCTAACTTGAATTTTATCTCATCCTTATCCTTTAAAAAACAAAAAATCCACTTTGATTTATCTTCAAGATTTTCGGTCATTTTTAGGGAGAAGAGAATCCAAATTCAACTGGGATTGAAACTTGAATTTTTCCCTGAATCTTATCCACAAAAACCGAATTATCTAGGAGGATTTTCCTTAACAAAATTTCGGCCACTTTTGTTAGAATTAGGATTCAAAATTCAAGTAGAATTCAAATAAGATTTTCTTCTTCTTAATCCAACTCAAATTCGAATTCTCTCTTATGGATAATCTACAAAAAATTCGAGTCCTACATGGATTTTGATTTAAAATTTGAATTCAAATTTCAAAGTTTAAATTTCAAAATTTAAATCTCAAATTCAAATTTCAAATTTAAATTTCGAATTCAAATTTCAAATTTCAAATTTAAATTTCAAATTCGAATTTCAAATTCAAATTTCAAAATTTAAATTTTAAATCAAATTTCAAATTCAAATTTTAAATTTCAAATTTCAAATTTCAAATTTCAAACTCCATAAAAAGTTATATTTCAAATTTTGTTTTCATGGATAATTTTCTACAACTCCAATCCAATCTCAAATAAAATCATGACAACTTTATTTGGAGTTCGAATAATTGTGTACTCTATTATGCAAAACAAAATATGAATTCAACCGGAGAGAATCTTGTCCACCATCCTAATCCTATGTCAATACCATCCATGCACAATCAACTAACCAATTAGCATATACTGATCAATTTGCCAACCATTAAGGAATCATGTAGAACTAGTAGAGGGACCAATTGGACATATATAATTGGGCTCTCGTGAATCCGTATAATCATCATTCTGTACCGAACAACTCAATCATATGATCACTAATTTCAGAGTCACACCACTATAAACCTGAAACTGAACTCCCAATTATATACCGTATTATGAAAGCCTTGACAAGCTAATGTCCAATGACCTTGTTATGTATGCAGAACCCTCATATGATATTCATGATCAGCCTTAAGTCAAAGTCTGTTCAATCCTACTAATCAGGTTATCTTAAAGTTCTATTATACTACCGAATAAGAAAATGATTATTCACCATATGTGAATAAAAAGTCATCTGCCCAGCAGACGACCCAAGGTTTTGTCTATTTGCACATCCAGTATAATGCCTTTAAGATGATACATTTAACTTCTTAGAGCTATGATTCCGATATCTGTAAACAAACCCTTCATCGTATACAAGTCATGCACCCAACGAACCGGTTTATAAGCTTACTATCTCTGAGACGTTTTAGCCATTGGAATATCAAAGTACACAAGTTATATACATGAAGTAGTTCATTTACTCAGGATTAAGGTTATTGCATAATGAACGTCAAAAGTAGATTGATCCACTCATAGCAGACTACGTAGATCAATCACGCTTTAGTCCCGGTCTAATATGTCACCACCAAACAACATATCTATGTCTCTACTTGGGAGTCTATGCTCCGGACAGTCAAGACAAACCGTCCTCACCATGACTTTAGACAACATAATAGTTTTAATATGAGTTAGATGCTCGGCCTAATCCCATAGACTACAGACCTTAGTTTAGACTGCTTACTTTAAAATATTGTCTTCTCACATACAAAAGTCAATTGCATGCAACGTTCTAACAGTTTTAACACAAACAGTCAGTGAGCCATATTTACTTACATTTACTTTAACATGTAAATAGAATAAGGACAAACAGCAATGTAATGAATAATCTCTATATTATAATTTTATTATTTAGTTCAAAATAAATACATAAAAATGTCTTTAATACTTAGAGTATTTTCTAACAAAAATACCAAGATACCGTTAGATAATCCGACGGAATACTAGATTTTTTATTTTTTTTATAATGCTTTATTTCAATTTTTTTTAAAATTTATTATTTCAGATATATTAATTTGTCACACCTTTTTATTTTATGAACAAATAATCACAATACTATTTAAAAAATTATTAAAACTATTATTAATATAATTAAAATGCTAAAAAATTCATCGCAAAAACTTAAAAAAAAAAAAAAAAAGAACACTGTGGCCAAGCTTCCAATGGTAGTGACGTTGGTTATTACAACATTGCCAGAAGAAGAAAGAGTAGATTGCATGTCGCAAAAATTACCGTGTCCCAGATCCATCACTAATCAGATCATCGGTGCTTATACCTTCAGCCTTGCAAGCAAATCTCCATTGGCGGCTTGCTAGCACTTCGTGACTAGGCCAGTAGATTGAGAATAGTATGAGCGATTCACGACCGGTTACTTGCAAGTGATTTGTTACGAGGCTCGTGAGCAACAACTAAAGGACTGACAATTCTCCTCGCTACAAGCAATTCACAATTGGAGAGGTTTTGCCTCTGAAGGACGAGAGGAAAAAAAGGCAAACTCACGATCTAATGACGACAAGGGCCACGATGATGACGATCTATAATCTGCACCCAAATAAAGGGATCGAAACATATAAAAGGAGTGAGAGAGATAACTAATGGAAAGGAGAGAAAGTGAGGAAGAGATGAGAGAGAAAGATAGGGGTAACAATTTTATCTACTAACCCATTTATCAATAGTAATTCTATTTAAATGGGATGGGGAAAACCCAATTTAGACGGGGTGGATTACAAATGGGATGAGGGTGGATTCAGAGGTCCCTATCCTTATTACCTACCTCGTTTAGTTATAATATTTTTTTAAAATATATTTATATATATTATAATAAATGACATATATATTTAAATCTATAAAAAAAATTATCCATTTTCATGTGAAAAGCATACATGTATGTATATATTACCTATTATATAATTTTGTATTTTGTTTTTTCAAATTATTTATGTGTTATGTATTTCTAAACGGGTTAACGAAAAAATACTGAACTCATCCTATAATCCGTTGACGTAAACGAGTATAAAAAACGAGGACTGGGAGTATTTTTTCTCATGGGACAAGTTGGCAGGAAACCCATCCCATCTTAGACCCACCCTGCTACCATCCCTAGAGAGAGAGAGAGAGAGGCGGATGAAAAGACAGAGAGCAAGGAAAAATGTGATTTTAGGGTTTAAGGTCAAATTTGTCTTTTTAAGTATTTAGTCAAATTTAAAAAATAGTCCAGATGAAGTAAATTCAAACCAACGTTTTAATGGAGTAAAAATTGAAATATTTACATTAAGGGGTTATTTCTGAGGTTCCTCTATAGTAGGCCTATTAATTGTAAACTTTGTTATTTTTTTTTAAATACTGTAACTTACCTATGATGATGGTAATGATTATTATTATTATTATTATTTTCACTTTAGCATAAGAATCTCGCTTTTCTTTTGTTTGCTTCATTATATAGTTTTCTTGTTTTTTTCCCCCTTTTTCCTTTGTAATTAACCAAACTACTACTGTTTTTGTTCTTTTTTTTTTTTTTTTCTAAAAATGATATTTGTATTCCCCGATAAAATTTTGTTCATAAAAATATTATGTCTACGTGACCCTTTATACAAAAAGGGTAATTTATTGGTGCACGCTTTAGTACATTATTAATTGTCTTGTGTTTATTTAAAAGAATTTTCCTGTGTTGTTTGTAATTGAATTTGACCGATCTACATTATTTTATTTCATTTATTACTGTATTTATCTTTATAATTACAACTTATTAAAATTTTATTAACTTAATTAGAGATAATTTTGTCTATCTATTAAAAATGTACAATATTAGTGTGCATAATCAAACACAATAATTTAACATTCTCAGAAATCTTGTTAAATATATTTATATATAAACAAACGCTATAATCTAACATTAATAGATATCTGATTACTTTAAAAAGATTTCCGAATATCTTACTATATTTGATTACCTTCAACCAACGCCTCTCCGTGGGGCATTTGTGCGGCAGAGACGTTTACGGCTGAGGGAGCCGCAAAAGAATTAATTGATATTTCCTCTAGACCATTGTCGTTTATGTTGTACTATTATTTTGTACCATTTTTTTGGTAAATTATCTGATTAATCATGAACCCTTTTATAATATCTTTGTCTTGGGGTTACAAGTCACTAAATTATTTAAAAGGATCCAATTTAGTTCTTTTGCTAAAAAAATAAAAATAAAATAAAATAAAATAAATCACACACACAATACAAATAAATTATAATATATATATTTTAATTATTCTTATTTAGTATATCTTATCCTGAATTGTTTCATTTCTAGCTTCTACAGCTAACGTGGTTAAATCATTTTATGTCATTTTGACATTATTTTTAGGAAGAAGTTGATAACTAGGTCAAAACTTAACCTTAATAAAAATAAATAGTAGAAAAGATTTGGACTATTAGTAAATAATATATTTTTGATAAATCATGATTTATCACAATTAAAAATTCTAAAACTACTCTTTATATATAAATTTTGATAAATTTACTTAGTGAATCATTTTTTAACTTGATAAATTATTTATTTATCAATTTTAGTAAATTTTGATAAATTTATCTACGAAATCATTTTTTTACTGATTTAGGTAAATTTTGATAAATTTATCTAGCAATTCACTTTTTTATTTAGTAAATTATTTATTTACTGATTTTGATAATTTATTTTTTATTCAGTATACCATTTATTTTGGTAAATAATTCGTAAATTTTTAGTTTACGGGTATAATTAGTTGTAAATCTTAATTTATTCTAGTAAATTGTTGATTTACATTTACCAATTTACTTATATTCTTAATTTACTACAGTAAATCATTGATTTACGTTATAAATACTTTGTTTACAGCAATATTTGCCATTTACATTATTTACAAAAGTTTTTAAAATTATAAAAAAGACCCCAAAATTTTCCCACATTAAACCCCCAAATTCAACAAAACCTTAACATTTGAATTCACTTAAAACCTGCCACCAATGGTTGTCGGCCGTCACCAAAGTTGCCGTATCCCCAATCGAGGGTCGCGTTCTCGCTCGTGAGTGGATCTTTAAGTCTCCGCTGCCATTTTGATCTTGCTCACGAGCACCATGATTTGGCCTTTCTTTCTTCCTTCGGTCACCTACAGTGCACCGAAACTTAGGATTTCATTGGCAATCCAAGGACTCATGGTCTCCCTAGCCATATGCGAACTCAATCTCCTGTCGTGTTCTGTTGTAAACTCCAAAGTCACTGTGGAGGTGAAGAAGACCGTTCATCATTGCGATCTAGAAATCAGAGCCACAGATGGAGATCTTAAGCCCACATCAAGGCAGAAAGACCAATGGAGCCATTACAATTGGGCTCTAATTTTCTTCATAGCTGTTGGTACTGAAAGATTATGATATCATAAGATGAAAACCAGATCACCGTTTAACCTGCAAAGCTAAAACCAAAACCAACAATCTCAGATCGCTTTCAAAGCCGCCAATAATCTTCGGTGCGATCAAGCTCATATCTAGCCATCTAATTCCGAGATGAGCTTAGATCTTGCAATCGTTACAATCTTACAATTTTATGGCGACTAATCTGTCGAAGATCGCAAGGGAGAATGACGGAGGCAACAATCGTCGTTGGAGATGACGATTGAAATGGCGCAAAAAGGGGGCAGAGGCGAGAGTAAGACTTGTCAAAGAGAGAGAGAAAGAGAAAGAGAAAGAGGAGAGAGAAGAGAGAAGGAAGAGAGAGGAACAGAGGAGTTTTTGGAAGAATATGAAAAAATAGGTCAAAAACTTATTTTAAGGATAAAATAAGAATATCATTTATACTAAAATTAGATTATATTATAAATTTTTAAATATTTCAAAATATATTATTTATTTCTAAAGTGCCAAAAAAAACTTATTTACTATAATTTCTTTTGTTTTTATCAATTTTACATCTAATACCTTTTGTTACTTTGGGCCATGTTTACAGCTTGGTCCAATCTATAAAAAATTCATGGGCTATTCAATATAGCCCCCTTTTATTGAAAATTGTAATAAATAACTTTATTCTTTTATAAAATTAAAAACAATAAATAGAAGATTTTATAATATTTAAAATAAATAATAAATTTATTAGAAATAAATTATTATTTTAGTTGTTAAGCTAAATTTAGATATAATTACACAACTAACTCTGACGTAAAACAAAGAATTTAAATCTTATTATCACAAAAAATAAATAATTTTTATTTACTTAAATTTATTATTTATTATTTTAAATATTTTTAAAATCTGTTATTTATTTTATTTGTTTATCGTAGAAATGCTAGTCACTTTAGTCTCTGTTTACATGCCTTTAGTAAAGTTGTGGATTTTTTTTTTTGTAAGGTATGGGGAAAAAAAACCCTCTATAGCAGGTTTCATTGTTTTGGACCTTTAGGTGTTTGAAGGAGGAGGTTTGAGACATTATTTTTAGGATAGAAAAAAATTGTTTTGAAAAATATGTTTGGAAGAAAAAATTATATGAGGTGAAAAAAATAAAAAATTTTAAAAATTTTTTTAGAAAAAAATATTAATATGAATATTATTTCGTTTCTCTCAAAATTCTATATAATTTAAAAAAATATCTCGTTTGGATTTATATACACAAAATTATAAATTTTTAAAATTTGAAATGTATTGTAATATTTTAAAGATATAAATAATAAAAAAATGATAAAATTAAAAAAAAAAATTTTAGACGTGGAGAACACCCGAACACCCCTTTAATTTTTTAAAGTTTCAACCTCAATATTTACCGTTCACGTGTCGTCTATCAAACAAAGACACGAAGATTTAGGGTGACATTTTACTATTGTCCTCGAACTTTTTTATTCGAGGAAACCTCGGAAATAGTAGTTTTAATATACCTACTTCACATTTTTACCCTTTTTTTTTATTTTTTAACTTAACTTTTGATTTGACTTTTTTTATATAATGATAAAAATATCCTTCTCCATCTCTCTGTTCACCATTCTCTCTCCTCACAATTTCTCTGTCTTCTCTTGCTTCACGTTCCACCGCGCCTCTCTCTCTTCTCCTCTCTCCGCTCCGCTCTCTCCAAGCCGCTCTCCTCCTCCGTCCGCCTCTCGGCCGACCACAGCTGACGCGATCTGGTCCCGAGAGATCCCCGGGATCTTCCACGAACTCATGATCTCGTCATGAGAGCCGCTGTCGTTGGTGATAGCCAAGATCCTCAATGGACTCGAGATCATTTAATTCTGATATGAGCCGCTACCGCCACTCGTGAGTCGTCGTTCGTGAACCTCTGGTCAACATCGTCGGTCGCGATATCGACCAGCATTCCCGGGTCGCGATTCACCGGTCTTTCTCTCTCCCCCCGTGCTCTCTCTCTCTCTCTTCGGCCTTCGCACGCCTCTCTCTCTCTCTCTTCGCGACGTCACCAGCGGCCTCTCGTCGTTCATTGCTCACTGTCCGGAGACTAGTTCCGGTGTGGCAACTTTTATTTTATTTTTTTTAATTGGTTGTATATAAAAAAACTTTTGTGATTTATTTTTATATTTACGTGATTGCTGTGTTGATAAACGGAGCAAATAAAATATTGGATTAATATATTTGAAAATAATTATTTGAAAAGAATTATAAAATAAAAATAATCTTATGTAAAAAAAATAAAAAATTTGTAAAAAATCCATCAGAAGATAATCAAACGGTATTTTAGCAAATTATCAAATAGTATTTTAACAATTATCAAATGGTATTGTGATAATCGAGAAATTTATAGTTTGAAATATGTAAATAGACATAATTTTATGATAAGACATGTTATAGAATATAGAGTAGATGAAAATTTTGATTAACTGAGTTATTAGTCAAAATTTTATAATGAATTAATGAACATAGTGTAAAAGCTAAACATTAATTCGATTTATGGTGTTTTAATTCAATAGAAAAGTATGTAAAAAATACATATTAAAAGATCAATGGCTCACATGTAAACCACTTTGATCAATGGCCAAGATTAGCCAAGAAATAGCCAATTTCCTTAAAGGAAATTAAAGAAATGAGGGAAATGAGAGTGAGGCACGTGGATGGCCTTAAGCTAAGCAGCCCAAGTGAAATTATTTCACTTGATTTGAGCTGCAAAGAGAGAAGCGACCCCAAGAGAGAAAGAAGGAACGAGAAAGAGAGAGACAAGAAGAGAAAAACCCTTAAACAGTTCGGATTTCTCTTTTCAAGCAAGGATATCGTCCAAGTTTTCAACCAAGAATCCATAGCAAGAAGTTCTCAAGTTTCAAATAAGGTAAACCCTCGTTTTCTCACATTTTCTTGGTTGAAAATCTGGGGTTTTGAGTAGAAAAAGAGAATGTGAGTTTAGCATGTTGAGATTTTTGGTTAAATCGAAACATGGTTCAAGTCTAGTTGTTTTTAAACACGAACTCATGAGTTGATGGTTTAGAAAAACAAGTTTAGTGAGTTTTCTACAAGAAAGTTCAGATTTTTTTAAATGTTGAGTTAAGAAATATGTAAAAGCAAAATGTGAGATTTTGCTTAAGAAACCATGGATTTATGATTGTAGAACTGCAGTTGGTATTTTGAAACGATCTTATTGAGATCGATTTTGAGTGCAAGAAGTAGAACAAAGGCCATAAAAGCCTTAGAAAATCAGAGCAGAGAATTTCAGACCTAGAATCCTAATTCTGGTATAAACAAGGGCGTGTACACAGACGTGTACAAGGGCATGTTCATAACACGGCCCCGAACATGCCCACGTGCACAACCGTATTTCAAGAAGTTTGAAACCCGAGAGGTACATAGCCAAGAACACGGCCGTGTATCAGATCGTGTCAAAGGACACACGGTCATGGGAAGGACGTGTAGCAGACCATATTCGATAACAGGAAAACACGGCCAGAAACATGGCCGTGTAAGTAACCGTGTAAGCATGCACGAATTACACGGCCATGCACGTAAAGTCCAAAGGAGTACATGGCCAGAAACACGGCCGTGTAGCCACCCGTGTAAGCACGCATGAGTACACAGCCATGTTGCATGAATTACACGGCCATGCAAGTAAAGTCCAGAGGAGAACACAGCCAGGAACACGCCCGTGTAGGAGGGCGTGTTCGAAGTTAAAAAAAAAAAGAGTATGGAAAGATAATTTTCATATTTTGCCATGTTTTAAGTATAAGAGGAATATTGGAAATAATCAACGATTAATTTTTTTATAGGAGTTCAAGCCAGACACCTTGAGGCAGCAGTTCCAGACCAGGAGAGGCTCACGCTAGCAGACTTTCTGTAAGTTCAAGCATTGTCTTGACTGCAACGTGGATAATCTTGTTATGTTTATGATGCTATGTATGTTGTTTGACGTGTATGTCAGACGTTGACCGTCTGCATCACGATACACATGTTAGTTTCATATCATACATGTAGAATTTCATGTTTCAAGTACACATGTCAGATAGGTATCAAGTACACGAAAACATGTAGGTGCACAAGGCACCTTAGTGTATTTAATAAAACTCACACCCCATGTAAAACATGTAATAGGTTCCTACTGTAGGGCAATCAGTATGCTACCCCGTGGAACTTCAGAAAAGATGGTAATAAAACCAGTCATTGGCATACCGACTTCTCGACCCACGGGGAGGTTTTCATGTTCAGCTTCAGTTAAAGTTGAGGAGGTCAGCACTAAAGTACCACTCCCAGTCATGCTAACATGTTGGTACGACCAATCAGGGGCTCAAAACCATAACCTAATTTCAGATAATGTCCTAAGACTAAACTTTTAGCCAAGAGTATGTTTTTCAAAGTCAAATTTCATGCATGAGCATAGCATTACAGGTTATGATTCATGTTTTTATATTTGAACTTACTGAGCTCGTAGCTCACTAGTTTGTTCACAAGTTGCAGGTAAGAGACCTGTTCACCAGTAGTACACGGTGGACGACGGACATGGTAGATACATGTTAGGGGAATTAGGCGAGGGATTATGGTCACCATGAGTCTTCCGCTGTACAGTTTTGAAAACCCAAGCATGTAAATTTAAAGACATTATTTTAAGTCAAAATTATATGATACGGGAATCATGATCTATGTACATGTTATTTTGTTAACATGATTTCCTTATCACATTCTCGAACAAGTTGTTATGTTAAGAAAAAAAAAATTTATTCTGCAAAATTTTCAAGCAGTTTTCAAGTTAAGCATGATGCCGGCGACCTTAGAGGCCTATATACTATTGCGGTTGACTGTAGAGTTAACTGTAATATCACTGTAAAACCTCGATAGCAGGAGAGGGCACCACATGTATTACGATAGATTATCATTAAGTATTATGAAGGATTATCGGTGGATTATTAAAATGTATTCTGACGGATTATTAGAGTATTAGCAAATTATCAAACAGTATTTTAACAATTACCAAATGATATTACGATAGATTATCAGTAAGTATTATGAAGAATTATCGGTGGATTATTAAAATGTATTCTGACGGATTATTAGAGTATTTCAAAGGATTAACAAAAGGTATTTGATATATTACTAAACATTATTTTAGAAGATTATCAAACGATATTCTATTGGATTAACAAATGATATTTCGGTGTATTACTATATGATATTTCAGAGGATTATTAAACGATATTTCACAAGATTATCAAATGTATTTTAGTAAATTACTAAATGATATTTAAGTATATTAACTTTTTGATTGGTTGGTGGTATTTTTGAAAAGATACATTAGATTAATTTTTGAATTTTCTTAAAAAATAACAAAAGTCTTGAAGTTATTATAAATGTGATAAAAATTTAAAGGTCTGTATTTTTTGGGGTTTTCCTCCATATTCCCCTTTTTATTTGACACACTCCAAGTCCACAATAACCACAATCTTTATGAGTACTTAAAAAAAAAAAGAAAAAGCTTGGGCCAAATCTCAAAGTTTTTTTTCTTTAAAGCTGAAAAATATAAATTTTCTAACTTTATCCTTAAAATTTAAAATGTTATAATATTGACACCAGAGCTTATTAGCCGCTCTATTAGTGGTCTTTATGTCACAAAAATGTTTGCAAAAGCCAAAAGGTAATGGAATTAAGCGGGTGAGACTCACGACACAGGAGTAGGGGTAATTTGGTTAAAATGAATGTTTTGTGGTTGATTATGTTAATAAATTAGACCGGATCTTTGTCATACAACTGATCCAAAATAGTGTTGATGCTAACTCGCTGTATCAATCTCAGGGCGGATCAACATCTAACAACACACATATCAACCGTAGAACTCTGAACAAATAGACTAGATTTTTTCCTCTAAAGGACAAAGATTGAATTGGTCGAGAATTCGATATCTGAAAAAAGAAAGAAAGAAAAAAAAAAACAATGTTTGCAATATAGTTTCTTTTATTTAGCCATTATGGAGATCGTTAGGCTCTTGGCAAAATTAAAAGGAGCACAGTCTCATGTCGGAAAGGAAGCAAAGGTGAAGAAGCTGCATTTTGCCTAAGCAAAATTGTGGGAAGTTGTAAAAGGATACACTATTACAGAACTGAAAAATATTGCTTTGGACCTTTAAATCGTCGTTAAAAGTTGTAAGTGAACACATATGATTAGAACCATTAAAAATCAATGTTTCAGTGATGATTTATTAAAGGTTCCGGATGTGGTTGTGTCACATTCTAAGAGGGTATTTGGTGGAATGCTTGGAGGCTTATTTTTTGGGTTAAAAAAATTGTTTTGGAAAATATGTTTGGGGGAAAAAATTGTTTAGAATGAAAAAATATAAAATTTTAAAAAATTTTTTAGAAAAAAAAAGGATATTATTTTGTTTTTCTTAAAATTCTATGTAATTTTAAAAAAAAATCTTATTTAAAGTTGACTGTAATAGTACTGTAGGGCTTTAATAGCAGGGCTGGCCGCCACATTCCGATCTTGCTCACGAGCAACATGATTTGGCCTCTTTTTCTCCCTTTAGTCCCCTACAATGCACCGAAACTTAAGATTTCATTGGCGATCCAAGGACTCATGATCTCCCTAATCACATGCGAACTCAATCTCCTGTCGTGTTCTGTTGTGAAATCTAAAGTCGTTGTGGAGGTGAAGAAGATCGTTCATCATTACGGTCTAGAAATCGGAGCCATAGATAGAGATCTTAAGCCCACATCAAGGCAGAGAGACCAACAGAGCAATTGCAATTAATTTTCTTCGTAGCTGCTGATACTAGAAGATTATGACATCGAAAGATGAAAACCAAATCACCATTCAACCTGCAAAGCTAAAACAAAAACCAACAATCTCAGATCGCTTTCGAAGTCGGCAATAATCTCCAGTGCGATCGAGCTCATATCTAGCCATCTGACTCTAGCATAAGCTCAGATCTTACAATTGTCACAATCTTACAATTTTATGGTGACTAATCTATCGAAGATCGCAAGAGAGAATGACAGAGGCAACAATCGTCATTGGAGACGACGATTGAAATGGCACAAAAAGGGGGCAGAGGAGAGAGTGAGACTCGTGAGAGAGAGAGAGAGGAGAGAGAAGAGAGAAGGAAGAGAAAGGAACATATGGGTTTTTGGGAGAATATGAAAAAAATAGGTCAAAAACTTATTTCAGAGGTAAAATAAGAATATCATCTGTGCTAAAATTAGATTATACTATAAATTTTTAAATATTTCAAAATATATTATTTACTTCTAAAACAAACAAAAAAAACTTATTTACTACAATTTCTCTTGTTTTTATCAATTTCACATCCGATGCCTTTTGTTGTTACTTTGGGCCATGTTTGAAAATTGTAGGAAATGACTTTATTCTTTTATAAAATTAAAAACAATAAATAGAAAGATTTTATAATATTTAAAATAAATAATAAATTGATTAGAAGTAAATTATTATTTTAGTTTTTAAGCGTAATTTAAATATAATTACACAATTAATTTCATCATAAAACGAAGAATTTAAATCTTATTACAAAAAATAAATAATTTTTATTTACTTAAATTTATTATTTATTGTTTATTATTTTAAATATTTTTTAAATCTGTTATTTATTTTAATTGTTTATGGTAGAAATGCTAGTTACTTTAGTCTCTGTGTTTTTATGCCTCTAGCAAAGTTGTGGATTTTTTTTTTTTAAGGTATGGAAAAAAAAAAAAAACACTTTATAGCAGGTTTCATTGTTTTGGACTTTAATTTTTTTTTTTTTTAATTTTCAACCTCAATATTTACCGTTCACGTGCCGTCTATCAAACAAAGACATGAAGATTTAGGGTGACATTTTACTACTGTCCTTGAACTTTTTTATTCGAGGAAACCTCGGAAATAGTTATTTTAATATGCCTACTTCATATTTTAACCCTTTTTTTTTTTATTTTTTAACTTAACTTTTGATTTGACTTTTTTATAAAATGATAAAAATATACCTCTCCTTCTCTCTGTTCACCATTCTCTCTCCTCGCTGTCTCTGTCTTCTCCTACTTCTAGTTCCACCGCACCTCTCTCTCTTCTCCGCTCTCTTCAAGCCTCTCTCCTCCTCCGTCCGCCGCTCGGCCGATCACAGCTGAGGCGATCTGGCCGCGAGAGATCCCCGGGATCAAAAAAATATTCAAAATATGTCTCTAAAACACCGTCAAAACACCTCCAAAAACTACAACCATCATTCCTAGTAATGTTCCCATTCTCAAATTTAAAGAAATATGAGAAAAAGACAAAAGGCATGTGAATTTTGATGAATTATATGTGTAGACATAAGAAAATATTATGCTAAACGATTCTATTAGATCTTTATTATGTTTATTCATTCTTTTTATATAATTTTAATTAAATTTAACATTAAAAGACATACATTTACATTAAGAATCATAGTGGTGAAGTCATATTAATGTTTAGTGGGGCGCACAGGCTCCTATTCATATTTTCAAAATATTCCCAAAAAAAAATTATTCTTCTTCTAGTTTATTTTTCTTAAAGGGTTTCAAGTATTCAACAATGGCATCCTCGTAGCATCATTGGTTTTACCAGAAAGATAGTACAATCACTACTACAACAATATCAATAAGTTGAGTACGAAATCATATAGTGCCCTTTGACATGTTTATCTTATCACAAAGGATAAAATCTCACAAACCCCACAAAAATATCTAGGAGAAGGATTTGACATCATTGAAAAAGCCATCATTGTGATTGCCCCAGCATATCAAGTAGACTCAACCACATTCTTCCTTTCATAGCAAAAAAAAAAAAAAAAAAGGGCTCACATTTTTTATTCTTCCCTTCTTTCTTGTGTTGGTAAAAAAAAAAAAAAAACGGGGAGCTAATAGTTCTTGACCGAATTTGTGCCGAGTTTAACCAAATATACCCAAACATTTTAGGCCACACTGTGTTGAGCATTTGTCCCAAGGGGAATAGGGGGGAAATCACTAGAATGTGAATGTGACATGGGAAAAGCCATAGAGTTTGCCCACCTAGCTAGAAAAGTGGATGTCACTCGCTGTGTTTTGTTCAACCCCATGATGTTGACATTTGAAGAAATTGCATACTTTGGGCTAAATTCTTTGTTTCCAACTCCCAACAACACAAATTGAAGAGAGGGAGATTTGGATGTAGTGTATTCAATGCAATGTGACGTGTTTTTCCTTTCGTTTTTGTCAACAAATTCAACATTCGTTTGGAATGCTTATTGCATTAAAATGTTCATCATTTAGTATAAAGATTGAAAAATAAGTGAGTTATGGATTAAAAAGAAGCGAAAAATTTAGGATTTGCACTTGAGTTAAATGGTTGTACAATTGTAGAGCTAGCAATTTGGGTCACAACACGATAACACGACACGAAACCCGCACGAAATTAGAGGGTTTGAGTTTTTTTTAAATGGGTTTGGGTCATAACGGGTCGAACCCGTTAAACACGATTAAATAAAGGGTTGAACCCGCACGAACGCACCAACCCGCAATTGACACGAAATAACCCGTTTAATAAATGGGTTATATATGGGTTAACACGAACACGACTCATGAATTACCCATTTATAATTTTTAATACATATTATATAAATTTTTAAAGTTTAAAAATTTAAAATTCAAAATTTAAATATAAAATATGTATTTTAGTTTTTATATGTATATTTTTAGTTTTGTATTTATCTTTTGTGATCTAAATTTAAGTGCAGCTTGATTGTGAATTTAATTTGATTGTTATTTAGATATTTAATAAGTTTTTTTAATGTTAAAATTGATGATAGGTTAGTTAAATAGGTCAATAATAGGTTAATTAAATAGATCAATAACAAGTTAGTTAAGTGGGTCAATAACAGATTGAATGACTTGTTTATGACCCTTTTAGTAAGTGGGTTTAGCATACACGACACGACACGACACGACACGTTTATGACCCATTTAATAAACGGGTCATAAACGTGTCGTGTCAACCCATTTATTAACGGGTCGTGTTCGGGTTGTGATTTTTGACACGATTATTAAATGTGTCGTGTTCGTGTCGAGTGTATTCGTGTCAACAAACGTGTCAGACACGACACAAACACGATCCGCTGACACGATTTGCCACCCCTATGCAATTGAGACCATTTACAATGCAAACATTGCGTTTGATCCATTCAAATGCTTATTAAAAAAAAAAAAAAAGGAGTTTCAAAAACTCTTTTTTTTTTTTTTTTTAAAGGAGAGAGTCCTTGAAAATGATAGCCAACAATAAATAATGAACTATCAAAACAAACATTAAAATTAAACAGATACAATACAACGTTTTAATGTGTACTCAATGCAATGTGACTTGTCCTTTCTTTTGTTTTTTTGTCAATAAACTTAGAAGAAAAAAGAGTATAGATAATACTCTGAACAAAAGAAAAAAAAAAGTCATAGAAAATGATAGTCAACACTAAGGCCTTGAATGGCTTATAGGTTTGGAATAAAAAATTTGATTACAGTTTTGTCTTTTTCTGAAAAGTTAATAAAAATTATAACTAAATCTACTAGTTTAGACTCAAAATTTTGGTTTCGTTTAGGACTCGACTCATACACCATTCACTCTCTAAATAAATGAACCACTGAAAGAAACACTAAATTAAAATAATTCAATTTTAAGGGTGGATTGCACGAGCTTCTTATCTCTAACTTAATTTTGTTGACTGAGAACTAATAATTAGATGTTTTGAATGTTAGAAATTGAAATATGATTTAACCCTAAATCCGTGGGAAAAAAATGAGATCAACCCCACATTTTTATTGGGACTTGCAACGTAAGGAATAGTAACCAAACTTAAGTAGCCAAGTAGTTGTGCAAAGCTTGACTTAAGAGCTCTTTTGGTTTGTGTTTTGATGATTTGGTCTTTATTTTTGTTTCTTTTGAACATACTTTTCTCAGTAGTTGAGGACAGTTATGACAGGTCCAAATTTGTCTAGCTGGAGAGAAAATGAAAGAAGGAAAAGGAATGGAAAGACAAGCACATGACACACTCTAGACATTATTTGGGAAACAAGTATTGAAGTGGACTACAATTAGGGTGTGAATTCAGCTTACGTTTAGCCTTTCGAGTCAACAAATTGTGATTTTATTGTAATATAATATACTCAAGTTGAGATATCATTTTTCAAATATCGTTTCATTTTGGAGTCTGTAAGGCCGAAACTACTACTTCACATCCATGGCTTATGTTTAGTTATTTATACGGTTTGGCAAAGAGAGAGAGAGAGAGAGGAAGTGCGTCAATTTAGTAGGACGAATCCAAAAATTTGACTTAAAAGGTTTTTACAGGTTGGAATTTTTTTGAAAGCTATACACTGGTTATGGTATGAAGTTACAATAATGAATTAAAAGAAAATAAAAAATAAAAAGAGAATACTATGTTGAGTCATTTAAAAACTTAAAGTTGTTGTTGTTGTTGTTGTTTGTTATTTTATTTTATTTTTTTTAAAACTCATTTTATGTTTTGTTTACAGTTTTGAGACGTAGTATTTAAAAAGTTTTCTAAAGCATTTTTTCTCACAGTTTTGTTTTTTGTTTTTCTCACAAAGATCGTAAACTGATTCTCATGTTTAATACCTTGAAAATATGGTATGAAGGTATTTTCAAGGTATTAAACATTGAATAAGATAACATGGTCAATTAAAATCAGAAAAGAAAAAGAAGATTGAGCAAGAAAGTATGGATGAAAATAAATGCTAATATTTTATTCAAAATAAATAAATAAATGCTCATTTATTTTCTTTAACTTTTTTTTCCCTAGAATTTGAGATTTTCCATCACAATCGTCATGACAAATTAGAAAATTATATGTTCAGGTTCAGCAACTTTTTGAAGAAATTTTGCAGTGTTTTTCCAAAGAAAATCAAACTAATTTCAAACTAGAAAGATTCACTTACTACATGAGTCAGATATTAAAAAAAAAAAAAGGTTAGTAATATTTTAACAAAATAGGAAATTAAATAATATCTCTAATTTAATAAAATCCCCTCGTTGAAAATAGATGACACTTGACAACTAATAACAAAATAAACGAGTGCCCACAATATCACTATTTATCAAAATATCATTATATGGAATTCGTGAATCATAACTGCTATTTAGTGCCATGATTCCAAACCAAAAAAATCCTACCCAATTAATTTATTTTTACTGTTTTTACTTCGTTGGATTTTTCTTTTCTTGGTATAATAATTATAACAACGACAACAAATTTGTTTCCTTAAAAAAAAAAATAGAGTTAGCTAATGAAGATGAATTATTCTTAACTTTTAATTATTAATCAAGAATCTGCACAGAAAGTCCCGCAAGATTCATAGGAAATAATCAATCCAATTTTTCGAACCAAGTCAACTTGAACAAATATGTATACATATATATATATATATATATATGAAGGTTAAAAAAATAAAGAAGAAAGAAGAAATTATTGCACAAAAAAGGGATTTTATGTCAAACACAGAGCTAAATTTAGACATGCCCCTATAGACCAGCTTGCAGAACCTTAGGCACAGAAAGCGTTTTCTTTTTTTTCTTTTTTAAGGAAAAATAAAAAGAATTGGCAGTTTGCCAGTTGTTTAGAAAACTGTATCACCTACCAAAATACGTTAGTATATTTATATACATGACAGACTGGTGGTAATAAATATACATATGTATGTTTGTGTTTGTGTGTGTGTGTGTGTGTGTGTGTATGAGAGAGATATAAAACGTATCCCTCATTTCTGAGTGACCAGAAGCTGAAAAAATGACAGGGTACGATGAAGGTGGCCGTGGGGATCACCCTCATTCTAAGCATGTTCATTCCAATATCAACATCAGTGGTGAGTCACATACGTATATGTTCAAACATACATATATATATATACACACATATATTTTTACATATATATATATGTGTGTGTGTGTATACATGTTTTGGCATTGTTTTCTTACATGCATGATTTTTAGGACATGACATGAATTTAAAGACAAATTATCTCATTCTAATTAGTTTTTGCAGCACCATTGTTCCTCCTTGTCTAGAATTTTAAGAACATGTTTGAATTTGAAAAGAAACAATGAAAAAGAAATACTAATTGTTTGAATATATTATTATTTTTGAATGCAGAAGAGTCTTTTCATGTGTTTGACACATGATTTTGAACAATCTTCATAAATTTTAACAGATTTATGGTACTAATATGTTCTATTTTTTTTTAATATAAATCTTTGGTTAGATAATGACGAAATAAATGATAATCCGATTGAGGAAGTGAGGCTCACAGTGTCAACAAGTGATGATCCTTCACAACCTGCCTTGACATTCAGGACATGGTTTCTGGGCCTCTTGTCATGTGTCCTCCTGGCCTTTGTGAACATGTTCTTCGGGTACCGCCAGAACCAGCTGTGGGTGTCGTCGGTCTCGGCGCAGATTGTTGTCCTGCCATTAGGGAAGCTCATGGCCGCCACGCTCCCTAAGAAGGCCATCAAGCTCCCCTTCACAAGCAGGACCTTTTCATTGAACCCGGGGCCTTTCAATCTCAAAGAGCATGTGCTGATCACCATCTTTGCCAATTCGGGTGCTAGCGGTGTTTATGCCGTGAACATCATCACAATTGTCAAGGCTTTCTACCACAGGAGCCTCCATCCGGTCGCAGCCTTTCTCTTGTCACAAACCACTCAGGTACTGACTTGTTCTAAATATTCCAAGGGAAAAAAATTTTATTTTTCTTGATTTGTTATGGATATTTGGATTTTTATACTATAACTTTGAGTCAAAAAAATTTCAGATACTTGGCTATGGATGGGCTGGATTATTCCGAACTTACCTTGTCGATTCGCCTTACATGTGGTGGCCTGCAAATCTGGTCCAAGTCTCTCTTTTCAGGTAATTTTAAAATTTTTCCTCTCATAAAAGGAAAATGAATGTAAGTTTTAATAGAAAGATCAAGAAAAGTCATTTCGGTGTGCAAATTAGGGTTCTGGGCATTGGTAAATGTTTTTGTTTTGAGAAAATTTACTTTTGTAATGCAGGGCATTGCATGAGAAGGAGAAGAGATCAAAGGGAGGGCATACCAGGCTGCAATTCTTCTGCTTGGTGTTCATCTGCAGCTTTGCATACTACATCGTACCGGGATATTTTTTCCCGTCCATTAGTGCGATCTCCGTTGTTTGCTTGATATGGAAGAACTCCATCACCGCTCAACAGCTTGGTTCTGGTCTCAAAGGCTTTGGACTTGGCTCGTTTGGTCTCGACTGGTCTACCGTTGCAGGCTTCCTTGGCAGCCCTTTGGCCACACCCGGCTTCGCCATCATTAACATCTTGGTTGGGTTTGTTTTCTTTCTTTATATTGTTACCCCCATACTTTATTGGAGCAATGTTTATGATGCTAGGAAGTTCCCACTCATCTCCTCCCACACCTTCGACTCGATGGGCAAAACCTACAACATTTCTCGGGTTCTTGATGAAAAAACATTCACCCTTGATCAAGAAGGGTACAGCAATTACAGCAAACTCTATCTTAGCATCTTGTTCGCCTTGAATTATGGCTTGAGCTTTGCAACATTAACCTCTACTATATCCCATGTCGTGCTATTCCACGGACAGTAAGTGTTTTCAAGATGAGCTTTTTAAACTTTTGAGTTTACCTTATAACAGTTCTTTTGAGTTAACGTCTTCTCATTGCGACGAGCAGCACGGTATGGAAGATGTGGAAGAAGACAGCAAATGCAGTGAAAGATCACACTGCCGATATCCATACAAGAATTATGAAAAAGAACTATGAAGTGGTGCCTCAATGGTGGTTCCACATCATCTTGGTTTTAATGGTGGCGCTCTCAATCTATGCTTGCGAAGGTTTTGGAAAGCAACTTCAACTCCCGTGGTGGGGAATCCTAATGGCTTGCGCGATTGCTCTTTTCTTCACCTTACCAATCGGCATTATCCAAGCCACAACAAACATGGTATGGTCCCTGATAATAAAAAAAACGCAGACAAATGATTTGGGTTTTGTTCTATGTGATGATGCTATGAAGCAATTAAACTTTTTTGTTAATGCAGCAACCAGGATTAAACGTGATCACGGAGCTGATTATCGGGTATATCTACCCCGGAAAGCCTCTTGCGAATGTGGCTTTCAAGACCTATGGCTATATAAGCATGTCACAAGCTCTTGGATTCCTTTGTGACTTTAAATTGGGTCACTACATGAAGATCCCTCCTAAGTCCATGTTTGCTGTCCAGGTAAGAAATTTTTAATCTCATTAATGACCTGACATCTCCTTATTTTTGTCCACCTTTTTCAAACCAAAATAAAGCAAATTAATTGATAGAATAGGCATTCACTAATCACCCATTTTCTTAACTTTCTTTACTCATGGTATGCTTCTTCCTTTGTTGTGTCCTTTAGCTAGTTGGAACTGTAGTTGCTTCAACCGTCTACTTTGGAACTGCATGGTGGCTTCTCTCCACCGTACCAAACATCTGCGATACATCATTGCTGCCGGAGGGAAGTCCATGGACATGTCCCGGAGATGATGTCTTCTACAACGCTTCCATCATATGGGGAGTGGTGGGTCCAGCCAGGATGTTCACCAAAGCAGGTGCCTATCCGGAGATGAACTGGTTCTTCCTCATTGGCCTGCTTGCTCCCGTCCCGGTTTGGTATCTGTCACGCAAATTCCCTAACAAGAAGTGGATCAAGTACATCAACATGCCGATCCTCTTTGCAGCCACGGGAGGCATGCCACCGGCAAGGGCCGTGAACTACATCACATGGGGGGCTGTTGGGATATACTTCAACTTCTATGTCTACAACAAGTACAAGGGGTGGTGGGCAAAGCACAACTACATCCTATCAGCTGCTCTTGATGCTGGACTCGCTTTCTTGGCTATTCTCCTCTACTTTGCCCTTCAGTCCAAGGATATTTGGGGTCCGAATTGGTGGGGTCTCGAAACCACTGATCATTGCCCATTGGCTGCCTGCCCTACAGAACCCGGGATTGTTGCCAAAGGTTGCCCCGTTCTATGAGATGTTTAAGTTTGCCGCAACTGTTTTCTCCCCTCTTTCCTACTACTATGATTAAATTAAGCCTTAGGAATCATGGATTAAGCTGTACAGTAGTTCTTTAGTTCGAATCATGTTATAAAAAATCTGATCAAGAACAACAAGAAATTTGCTTATATTGGATGTTTATCTTTAGGGATAATTGTTTAGAGATATGATGCTTTCATGTTGCAGCTAATTGTGTATTCTTAAATGGAAAATCATTTCTCTATTTTATCTATAAGTGGGAGTTGATTGACTAGGTAGCTTAAGAGTGTTGCTTTGGGCAGTTTATTGAGTACCTCGATGCTTTCACTATTCACGTATATATGCATTTCCTTACATTCCAAGATAGCCAGCAGTAAAAGGAAAAATATAAGAATTAGCAGCACCTATTCTCAGTTAAATTATTAACAACTTCTCTCGTATTTTTGAAAGCGTTATGTAAAGTCTATCTGAAGCTAACCTTAAATTGACAATAAATATATTTGATGTTGGAACTAAAATCACATTAACAAAGTGCTCCACTATTCGTAGGAACATTTTACACCATCTGAATAAAACAAGATCAAATATTTTCTGATGAGAAGAGGAGCTCTTACTTTGAGCATCAATTTTGTTATCATACGATATAATTCGATGACTTTCTAAAATGGTTTTAACTAGAGAACAGTTTTTCTTACTTGGAAGTAAGAACCATCCTGGAAACAGTGGAACCTTTGCAATCGCGCACTACCATCGCTCTTTCAACAACTGCTCATAATAGCTTGAAAGCCGCATGGCAATCCTTACAAACTCGAAGATTCTTCATTATAATGCTCAATTCTAGGAACTAGACTATAATCCCCTAGTCATGCTCACAAAATTTCTGACCTTGGTCTACCAAGCCCGTGTGGCTGCAAGCGTGAAAAGGCTTAGAAAGTGATCCCATTAGGCTTCCTGCTTGCGGCTTGAACCATCATGGAGAAAGGTTTTCATGCTTCCGCGGTTTTAAAGTGCATGGCAAGACCTGAAATCATCTCCTACAAAACAACCACCCGCCATTCAATCATACGGAAACCCCCTCAAGCATCCTTCCAGCATCCACATTTAGCGCACGTATTAATCAAAATCTTGCAAACACGCACATTGCCTCGAAGCCAACTTTAATTGGAGTACTCATGACTCCTTCTGCCTAAAAGCAAGTCACCAAAATCATCACAAGCTACAAGAACCGCCATTGCAGTGGGCTCGTTTTGATTCGGTTTCCTGAGCCCGGCAAAACCCACGATCATCAACGTCCACGAACTGACATTTCTCGAAGGCATTTCCACAAACATGTCATAGGCTTCTTCAACATCTCCCTGTTTTATCAACAGCGTCATCATAACATTCCACGTAACAACATCTCTATGCGGCATTTCATCGAACATCAACTGGGCATCGTCCGTCTCTCCAATCGACAATCAATTTCTGCAAAAACAAGTTCCAACAGTACCCAAGTTCTTCCATAACCATGAACAATTCTTCGATTCTTAACATCGGACTAGTGCAAGCGGTTTTTTTATTTTCTTTTAAACAAAAATCTTTTGCAAATAATGCTACGAAAATGAGAAGGAAACCGCGAGAGAGAGAGAGAGAGAGAGAGAGAGAGAGAGAGAGAGAGAGAGAGAATTTGCAATATTTTAATGTTGACGGACCCAGGTGAGTGCCAAGGTCGGGGACGCAGGTTGTGCTCAGCGTTGACGACGGGTTGATGAGCCAAGGTGGGAGTTGGGGTCTTTATTATGAGAAAAAAAAAAAATGGGATGTCATGTTTTTGCATCATCTTTTCTCTCCTTTTATTTTTTTTATTTTTATGTCGTGATTGGCGCTTCATTATATTATTTTTTACATAGTATTAGTTTAATTTTTAAAATTTAATTATTTAGATTTTTGTTAAATCCTGATTTTATCCCTAATTAAGTTGTAACTGTCATTTTTTTCTCATATTCATTCATTCATTCATTATTTCTTTCTCTCTAAATTTCACACTCTTTCCCTTTACTGTCAGTTCCAATTTTCTTTTCTTTCTCCCTCTCTAAATTTGCTCTCGCTCTCACTCTCTCTCTCTAACTCGCTCTGTTTGACAATTTTTGTTTCTCTCTCTTTGCTCTAGTTATGGTTCTCCGATTTTTTTGTTTTCGTTTTTGTGATTTTATTTTTTGTTTTTGTTTTTCTAAATTTCTTCTTTGCTTTTGGTGAAATCTGGGAATCGGTTTTCCTTTTTCATTTTAAGTTTCTAGTGTTTTCGTAATGGCAAAAACAAGAAAGAGGAAAGAAGTTGTTGAATCTGATGTTGATTAGTGTTTGTCATCTGGTAACAGGTTTAAAAAACCTGCGAATCAGAAGAAAACACTAGCTGCTAAAAAAGATTTGGTTGATTTTGAGGAAGATGAGGTTCCTATTGGTTCGAATGTTGGTTTCGGTGGTGGTGTTGTTGTTATGCTCCTAAACTTCGGTAGTTAACCAACGGTGAAATGATCCACATGTGCAATTCTTAAAACACATCCTCAACGTTTAGAAAACGATTGAGATTGTTGGCCCCGGTTCGCACATACGAAGTGGTTTCTTTGATGGAAAGAAACTGTATAAAATGGAACCCGTGTATCCGAATTGGTCCCTAAGCCTAACTCTCGAAATTATTCTTCTCAAACACCATCTAGTGAGTAAGAGTTGAAGGTTTAGAAGATCAAATTCTTGTGAAATCGTACACCGAAAGCAAACCAAATCAATGGCTGGAGGTAATAAAATTTGATCAATTCTTCTGCATTATGGTTGATTTAATTGTTTAAATCATTTAGAGTTCCTTACATTTGGTATCAGAGCGTTGAATACCTCTGCCTTGATAGCATGATTGGTTTTTTGAATTTTTCTGATTTTTTCTTCCATAACCGTCGTTCATGGTTTTTAAGTTTGGATAATCTAATTTTGACGTTCAAACTTAAAACAAATGTTATGGATCATTAGGAAATTGAATTTTAATCAATTTAGGCTTTTGAAACTCTTAATTTGGTGTCCGAAAGGCCGAGAAACCGTCGGGTTTCATTTCGGGTCGAAAATGAGTTAACAGACCCAACTAGAGGTTGAAGACGACCGGAAAAATGACAAGTCATTTTGTTGGTTGATAAAAACGACACGTCGTTTTTATTGAAGAAAAACGACACGTCGTTTTGACGGCTGGAACATGCATTCAGATAGAAAAATAACATGTTGTTTCCAAAAGCCCAAAATTGTTGTCGTTTCTTCCATTTTTTGTCGTTGTTTTCTTCAAACGAATTTTTGTTCCCATTTTCTTCTATTTTTGTCGTTTTTCTTAGAAATTTTTTTTAATTTATTTAATATGCTTAATTAATTTATTTGAGTTTGTGTGTATAAATTTGTTATTTTATTATACATGTAACATTGAGTTAATTAATGGAGTATATTAATTTTGTTGATATTGCTTATGATTTTATGCAATAATATAGCTTGTTAATGTTAAGTGATTTGTATGATTTTATTTGATTAGGGAGTGGTCACAACATCCTTAATTATTTAAAATTATAATTTAAGAGTCAAGATCATATTATAACATTAGTTGTAATTAATTATACTTGATGTGATGAAATTTATCCCACAAGAAATTTTATTGTATTTTGTATGATTAATTAGAATAAAATATCAAAATTATAATTCTTAATCTACCCATAGGAATTAAGAAAAGGAACATAATTTTGATAGTTTTATTGTTCAGTTGAGATGAATCTAATTGAGTAAAACTTTAACCCATAGGCAAGTTTTATGTCATTAGATTCATATTTATGTTTTGCATTGGTAAAGCATAATTTAAGTTTTAGCCTTAAAAATTGTGAATTAAGCATGTATATTTAATTTGTGCAGCTATACAACTTGTGAACTATTCTGATTTTAAGTGTGACATTCCCGAATTAAGGGGTGATAATTATAAGATCTGGAAAGAGAGAATTCTTTTTCATTTGGGCCAGATGGACATTGACTATGCCATTAGAAAAGATGAACCACCTGTCATAATTAAAACCAGCACTCAAGCTGATGTTATTCTTTATGAAAAATGGGAGCGATCTAATCGCCTAAGTATTATGTTCATAAAGACTAATATCTCTGCTGGTATTCGTGGTTCTATCGAAGGCTATGAAAAGGTCCGAGATTTGCTGAAAGCCATAGATGAACAGTTTGAAACTTCTGATAAGGTGCTTGCTAGCACCTTAATAATGAAGTTTTCATCGATGAGGCTCACTATAATAAAAGGTGTGTGAGAGCACATCATGAAGATGAGAGATATTGCGGCTCAATTGAAAACACTTGAGGTTACAATGTCTGAAACCTTTCTTATCCATTACATATTGAACACTCTTCCATAGCAGTATGGGCTTTTTAAAATTTCCTACAACACACATAAAGAAAAGTGGTCAATTAATGAACTCATGACCATGTGTGTTCAGGAAGAAGGCAGGCTGACAATGGAATAAGGTGAGAGTGTCATGATGGCAACTGATAAGAAGGATGACAAGTAAGCCAAGAAGAAAGGGAAAGGTAAAATACCTCCACAAGATGGAATCAAGAAAGAATCCAAGTGTTTCTTTTGTAAAAAGAAGGGACATATAAAGAAGGATTACACTAAATTCTAGAAATGGCTTGAGAAGAAAGGTAAACTAATCTCATTTGTTTGTTATGAATCTAATATGGTTGATGTTGGTCATAACGCATGGTGGATTGATTCTGGGTCTACAATCCATGTTTCAAATTCCTTGCAGGGTATGCGAAATCTGCGGAAACCAGTGGGAAGTGAGTAATGTATCTTTTAAGGAAATAAGATGGGCTCGCATGTGGAGGCCATTGGGACATGTAGTTTAATTTTAAGTAGTGGCTTTATTTTGAATTTAGAAAATACCGTTTATGTTCCAAGTTTTTCTAGAAACTTGATTTCTGTTTCAAGACTTATACCATTGGGTTTTTCCTTTAACTTTTCAAAGACATCTTTTATTTTATCTTATAAATCTGATGTTGTTGGAAATGGTATTATGTCGAATGGTCTTTTCTCTATTAATTTACAAAATGATGCCACTAATAATGCTATGCATGTTCACGCTGGTTTAAAACGATGTGTTATAAATGAGGATTCTTCTATGTTGTGGCACCGGAGATTGGGACATATTTCCAAAGATAGGATTAAGAGATTGGTAAATGATGGAGTATTAAGTACTTTGGATTTTACTGATTTCGAGATTTGTGTGGACTGTATTAAGGGGAAGCAGACCAAAATATCTAAGAAGGGTGCGCACAGAAGTTCCGAATTACTTAAAATCATCCATTCAGATATCTGTTGTCCAAATATGTATATACAAAGTGGTCTGAAATACTTTATCTCCTTTATTGATGATTTCTCATGTTACATGTATATCTACTTGCTTAAGAATAAAAATGAAGCATTAGACACCTTTAAGGTTTTCAAGGCTGAAGTAGAGAAACAATGTGGAAAACAAATTAAGATCGTGAGAACTGACAGAGGAGGAGAGTATTATGGTAGATACACTGAGAATAGACAAGCTTCTGGTCCATTTGCTAAGTTTCTTCAAGAGCAAGAGATAGTTGCTCAATACACCAATCCCGGATCTCCTAGTGAGAATGGTATGGCTGAAAGAAGAAACCGGACCTTGATGGAGATGGTGAGGAGTATGCGCAGTAGTGTCAAACTCCCTGTGTCATTGTGGACCGAAACTCTTAAAACGGCAGCGTATATATTAAACCGAGTTCCAACTAAGGCTGTCCCAAAAATGCCATTTGAGTTATGGAAAGGTTGAAAACCGAGTTTATGTCATATACGCATTTGGGGATGTCCGTCTGAAGTTAGAGTTTACAATCCACAAGAAAAGAAGCTGGATCCAAGAACTATTAGTGGGTATTTCATTGGATATGTTGAAAAGTCTAAAAGATACTGATTTTATTGTCCATCTCACGGCACTAGGATTGTGGAATCTAGAAATGCGAAGTTTCTTGAGAATGACATGATTAGTGGGAGAGATCGATTTCAAGACATTGTTCCTGAAAGAGATCCTATTAATACTCAGCCTTCCACATCAAGTAATAAAATGATTATCATTGTTAATGCCCCTCAAGTTCCAACGGGTGTTCAACAACCAGTTGTTGAGATTCCACAAACTACTGATAATGATCCAGTAGATTAAGTTGTTCAAGAAGTTCCAGAAGTGGCTGAACAACGAACTGCTCATGAAGTTCCACAAATGGATAAACAACCAGTTGATCAACACGATCTTTAAGAGAATGTTGATACAACATTAAGAAGATCTACTAGGATAAGAAGATCAGCGATACCTAGTGATTACATTGTGTATCTACAGGAATTGGACTTTAATGTTAGAGCCGAAAATGATCCTGAGACGTTTTTACAAGCCATGAGTTCTAATCAATCAAATTTATGGTACGATGCTATGAAGGATGAGATGAATTCCATGTCGTCAAACGGAGTCTAGGATCTTGTTGAGTTGCCTGATAGTGTAAAAGCCATTGGATGCAAGTGGGTCTTTAAGACAAAGAAAGACTCATTAGGTAACATTGAGAGATACAAGGCTAGACTCGTTGTAAAGGGATTCACTCAGAAGGAAGGGATCGATTATAAGAAGAACTTTTCTCTTGTATCTAAGAGAGATTCTCTTCACATTATTATGACATTAGTTGCGCATTTTGACTTAGAGTTGCAACAAATGGATGTGAAAACAGCATTTCTTAATGGAGAACTAGAGGAAGAGGTTTACATGAAACAACCAGAAGGATTTTCCTCTAGTGGCCGTGAGCATTTGGTTTGCAAGCTCAAGAAATCTATATATGGATTGAAACAAGCCTCACATCAGTGGTATTTGAAATTCCATGATGTTATCTCTTCATTTAGATTTGTAGAGAATATTGTGGATCAATGCATATACCAGAAGGTCAGTGGGAGCAAAATTTGTTTTCTTATTCTATATGTGGATGATATTTTGCTTTTAAGCAATGATAAGGGTATGCTATATGAGGTGAAACAATTTCTCTCTAATAACTTTGATATAAAGGATATGGGCGATGTATCTTATGTCATTAGAATTAAGATACATCGAGATAGAATACGTGGTATTCTAGGTATGTCTCAAGAGACCTATATCAACAAGGTTTTAGAGAGGTTCCGGATGAAGGATTGTTCGCCAAGTGTAGCTCCCATTGTGAAGGGTGATAAGTTCAATTTGGACCAATGCCCGAAAAATGATCTTGAACAGGAACAATGAAAAACATTCTTTATGCTTCAGCTATTGGAAGCTTTATGTATGCTCAGGTTTGTACTAGACCTGACATTGCATTTACTGTTGGAATGTTGGGTAGATTTCAGAGTAATCTAGGTATGGAACATTAGAGAGCTGCGAAAAAGGTAATGAGATACCTTCAAGGGATCAAAGACTACATGCTTATGTACAGACAGACTGATAATTTGGAAGTCATTGGCTTCTCTGATTCAGACTACACTGGCTACATTGATTCACGAAAATCAACTTCAGGATATGTTTTCATGCTAGCGGGTGGAGCTGTATCGTGGAGAAGTGTAAAACAGTCATTGACTGCTACTTCCACTATGGAAGCCGAGTTCGTATCTTGTTTTGAAACTACTTCACATGGTGTATGGATTAAGAGTTTCATTTCTGGGCTTATAATCATGAATTCTATTTCTAGGCCGCTAAAGATATATTGCGATAATTCAGCCGTTGTCTTTATGGCTAAGAACAATAAGAGTGGTAGTCAAAGTAAGCACATCGACATCAAGTATCTGGTCATAAGAGAGCGTGTTAAGGATAAATCAGTCATCATTGAGTATATTAGCACTGATTTAATGATCGCTGATCCTTTGATTAAAGGCATGCCACTATTGAAATTTAAGGATCATGTAGATAGAATGGGACTTGGTTCCTTGATGTAATTTCGTTGTAAGAACGATGTTATTAAAGAAACTCTAATTGTGATGTTTTCTCGTATATGGTTGTGTATACATATTTATATATTTTTTGTATTTGATGAAAAAAATCATTAAGTTTTGGACCAAGAATAAATATAGAATTTATTCATAAAGTTGTATGGGCTATTATTGAGAAACACAACACACTGTGATACATGAAAGATAATACTCGCATTTAGAGGACCTATCGCCATGATTCATGTGTTTTGTTTCTTACTGTAGTGAATAGTGGTACATGTGGATCAAGTAGGAGAATGTTGTTATGCTCCTAAACTTCGGTAGTTAACCAACCGTGAAATGATCCACATGTGCAACTCTTAATACACATCCTTAACGTTCAGAAAATAGTTGAGATTGTTGGCCCCGGTTTGCACATACGAAGCGGTTTCTTTGATGGAAAGAAACTATATAAAATGGAACCCGTGCGTCCGAATTGGTCCCTAAGCCTAACTATTGAAATTATTCTTCTCAAACACCATCTAGTAAGTGAGAGTTAAAGGTTTAGAAGATCAAATTCTTGTGAAATCGTACACCGAAAGCAAACCGAATCAATGGCCGGAGGTAATAAAATTTGATCAATTCTTCCGCATTATGGTTGATTTAATTGTTTAAATCATTTAGAGTTCCTTACTGGTGTTTCTTTTATTCCATCTGGTTCTTAGGTAAAATTGCCTGATGTTCAGGAAAAAGTTCCTAGTGCTTCGATTGTGTTTTCTCCTAATGCTTCTAAGGCTGTTATCGGTGGTGATTCGGATAATCCTTATCCAACTAGACTGCCATTGCAGATATTTTTGTTCGTTATTTTGTTTTTTGTTTTAATATTTTTGAGTTTTTGTTCGTTATTTTTTTTTAAATCTGCATAATTTTTAGGTTTTGTTACTTGATTGTTATTCAAATATTATACCAAAATATTTACCATATTCTCGTAGAATTTTTTTTGGTCTTTGTTTTTTTGGATCAATTTTTTGTATTTCGTTTATTATGTAATTGTTGTTTTCGGTTTTATACTGGTGTTGACCGATTGGTTTGGTTTTTGTATTATTTTTTTCCTTCTATGAATATGTTATAGTTCATATAGATTTTTTTTTTTTTTAATTTCTTATATAGCTTTGACGTTACAAGCTTGATGTCAATGAGATTTTTGAAGGGAAGCTGAATTTGCATTGTGGCTATAGAGTTATTAGGAATATTAACAGTACGTTGACAGATTCTCAAAAAAAAAAAAAAAAAATGTTTCGAGCTACTGTTTTGTGTAATTTTCTTGATATAATAGAGTTTGTCACTCATAATCAACTTCTGCGTATGGTAATGTACTATGAGGTGTATCAGCCAAGTGAGCAAGATAAGTGGTTTAAGTTTGGAAAGACGATAATTAGGTTTTCAATCAAGGAGTTCATTTTGATTACCGAGCTGAAAGGTGTTGGTATTACCGATTACTCTGATTTTGTTGATGTTAATATGTGGTCACGGTTGAAGACTTTATATTTTTCTAGTTATGATAGAAGTGTTAGGAGGCGTGACATTTAGAATACGTTTAATAAAGATTTTTCATGGTGATAAGGATGTTGTGAAGGTAGTTTTGATTTATTGTTTATATTGCTTTGCTTTTGGAAAGCAATATAACATATGTGTTGATGCGGGGATTTTTCAAATTATGGATAGTGATCCTTTTAGTGATGTTGTGTAAGGGAAGGTTGACTTTCAGCTGCTTATGAAGTCTATGGTTTCAGCATCTAAAACTTTATATGGCAGAGACTAGAAGATTGCCAGTGAGGTTGGTCTTGCTCTTAGGGGAAAGAAGAATCATGGTAAGGAAAGCTACAAATTGACTGGGTTGTCGTTTGCTTTTCAAGTGTGGGCCTATGAATGTATCTAGCTGATCAGTAAATCTTGTGTAAAGAAATCTAAGGGTTGATTGTTTCTTCATATTTTGAGATGGCTTTGTTCTGATAGAGTTAGTTTTAAGACTTTGAATTGTTTTGCTTTTAAGAATTCTCAGATTTTTTTTTTCCTATTCTTTTTATTTTTTTTCTTTTATGTTTTATTTTTATGAATTTTGTTTGAAATCTTCTTTCAGCTCTCGTACTGCTGCATTAAACCTTTTGCTGAAGAGAAGGAGAACCCAGTGATTTCTGATTTGTTGCAAAATACCAAAACTGATGGGTTTGAAACCAGTGGTCCTTTGAATACTTGTGTTCGCAGTATTGATGTTGATTGTCATTCTCCATTTTTTGAAGAAGATGAGGCTAGTTCCTTTTTTTTATTTTTTTATTTATATATATATATTTTTCTTTCTTCGTGTGCTAAGTTCTGTTTTGTTATTTTGTTATTTGTTTTGTTGGTTTATCCTTTGACAGGGCTTTGCTAAGGGCTTTGTATCGAATGCCAAGGTCTTCAATGATCAGTTGGTTGCTCTAGTAGGTGGAATGGATGAAATTATTCAAAGCTTCACTTTATTGAATAATAACTGCTTGTCTGAGTTCTCATATCTTCATGATGCCATCAAGGGTTTGGCAAGGAAGATTGGTGGCTTTTGTAGCTTCAACAACTAAGTCTGGACGCGTGATGAAGTTGCTGGTGATGGTGCAAAGAATGATCATTTTCAGAATCCATGTGGAGATGTTAGTGTTGAAAATGTTGGAGATGCTGCAAACCCAAATGATTATACAGATGAGCAGATAAAGAGACTATAAACTCTATCACTGGGGAAGGGTTAAGTGGTGAGATGAAAGTATGTTACAATCTTAATGTTGTTGGTAGTTTTTAGTTTCATTTTTGTTTGTTTTTATTGTTGTTTTTTATTTCCTTATATGGTTTTTTTCTTCCCCTGATTTTTTTGTTTAGGTTAATGGTGTAATTTCTGATGTTGATGATTTCGATGACTTGCTTGAGGATAAGGTTTTGGTTTTTTATTTTTAATTTGATGTGAATTTGCTAGAGTAATAAGAATAATCTGTTAGATTATTATTTTTTTTTTGCTTTTAGATTACTAATAAAAGTCTGTCAGAATATTTTTTTTTTGTTTTTTTATTCCTTCTATTTTTGTTTGTTGTATATCTGACATTTTTTTTCTTTTCCTGATTACTGTGAAAAAATTGTCACTAATGAGGATTATGTCAATGCTACTCTTTCGATTCAAAGGCTTGTGCTGTTCGATGAAGTTTTTACAAGTTCCCAAATGGCTATTGATAAGAGTCCTCAATTGTTCAGTAAATTCTGTCCATTTACCTAAACTCCTGATGAGATGACTTTAGAAGCTAACAAAAAGACGTTTTATGATTGGTTTAACCAAAGTTACAATTTTAGGAATAAGTATGTTCTTATTTGTTTTCTTGTATGTTTCATTATGTTTTTGGTTTTTTTGTTTCTTTCATTTATGTAAACCATTTATATCTTTGTTGCTATTTGTTTTTATATAGGAAGAAGAAATGGCCTTTTGATGATAAAATTATTCATGGTTTAAGGTCGATGTTGTTGAAAGCAAGTTCTAGTCATATGATCTTCTTACTCCTGCTTTGTACTTGTCAAATAGGGTATGTTGTTCGTGTCTTTATTTGTTTCCTTGTTATATATTTCCTTCATATGTATTTTTTTAATTCATATCTTATATTTTTGTTGTATTTTTTTTTTTGCAGCAAATTGATATGGCCTTTTATTATTTGCGGAAGAAGTTAAAGTGTTATCCCAAGGAACACTTTACTAGTTGTCTTTCTTTGGACTCTGTTTTTGATTATTTGATAAGTTATATTTGGAAGAATTATAAAAGAAATTGGGCTGAATTTGATTTTGTTGCTACACCAGTTCTGCAGGATTATGTATTTGGGACCAATGTGTTTTGCGGTTGTCCTTTTGTTGATGTTGATTATTTGTTGGTTCCCATGTTCCTTCCACTGGCTCAACACCGGTTTTTGGGTTATGTACACTTGAGAGACGTGAGTCTTACTATATTTAATTCTCTTAAGAGTCACTGATTCAAGGAAGATATTGAATATTATGCAACTGGATTACTATAATTCTTCCCCATCTTATGGCTTCTGTAGGTTTCATTAAGCGACATTCTTCATCATATTTCTTGAGTGACTACAAGATGCTAGAGCCGTTAGAGGTCCTTATTCCTGATTTGGATTTTGAACAGGAAAACGGGTTAGTTCTTTTTCAGTGTTTGTTTTTTTTTCTTCATATTTTTGGTTGGTTATTTCCTGATTCTTTAGTTTTTTGTTTCCTTTGCTTTTCGCTTTTGTAGTGGTGATTGTGGGATGTATGTTACAAAGATTGTTGAGTGTTTGATGGTGGATTTCACATTCACATGTTTAGAATCAATTAAGATGTTTGCTTTTCGTGAGAAGATTTTTGTGAAGCTTTATATTCATGGTGTGCAGAAGATTCATGGTGTGTAGAAGATGGCTTTGGCTTATAAAAGTGATGATGATAAGGGGGCCATATTACGTCGTGTCAATTTCAATCCTATACCTGAGAATGTTTTTGTTTAAGGATATTTTCAATAGTCCTTTTTGTGTTTCTATGGTAATTTTTGTTGGTTTTTCTACAGAAAAGTTTATACGGTAAACCTACATTGGCATTTTTTTTGTGCTTTTTTGTTATTAAGATATTATTTATTGTCATATACTTTGAGATGTTAACCTTTAAATGGATTTTTGGATATATAATATCTTAGTTTTTAGATTTATTCTTTTTATTTTTATTTTTTTTTAAATTTTTTGTATTATATTGTTTGTCTTTTGACAGATTATGAGTTGCTACTGATTTTAACAAAATTGAATTTGTTTTCTACTAGAATGTCAATATGATTTTGGTAGAATATTTCTCATATTTTGTTAGAATATAAGTTATATTCTGGTAAAATCTTTTTTAGATTCTGATTGAATATAAGTTGGAATTGAATTCCAACGTATAACTTCGATCATATTTTGATAGAATAGAACTTAGATTCTTCTGTAATATTACTAGGATTCCAATAAAATATATGTTGGCTTCTAATATGTTTTGAGTTTAAGTTACGTTGATTTGTAATATAAGTTTTATTATATAAACACGTTTTGGGATAGATTCTTGAAGAATTTAAGTTATATTCTAGTAAAATATTGTCCATATATTTTGGTATAATGTTAATTGTTTTGGTACAATATTCTTTTATTCCAACTTATAATTTAGGAAATATTCTGATAGCATATACATTGAATTCTAGTAGAATATTGTTTAGATTCTAAAAGAATATTTCGAATAGGATAGAAATGCCACCTTTTAAAACATTTTAGAAAATTGTGATTAGTGAACGATAGAGAGCATTCTTGTAGAATATATTTTGTACTCTACCAGAAAAAAGGTGGCAATTTTGGAAATTAACGTAAAAGGTGGCGAAATTAGAATGAGGCGTCGAAAAAGGTCGTATTTTTGTCCTTTTCCCTTATTTTATTGTGGTAAAACATTGTCCATATTTGGATAGAATATGTTTCGGTACAACATTAAGTGTTTGTTCAGTGAACGCATTATATTTACATTGCGTTTAAATATAATGCATTGAATATAATTTATATTTGGAGGAAAATCATTAGTATTGCATTTGAATGCAATGTGTGTTTGGGTGAAAAGTATTTAAATTATATTTTAATAATGAAGATGTAATGTGATGGGTAAAAGTAGAGAGAAAAAAAATGGGAGAGAGAGAATATATGATGTAATTAAAAATAATAATAATAAAATAAAATAATAAATAGTGATTATGTTGGATTTAAAGTGTGATATGATTGGCATTTGAATGAAATATTTTTGTATTTGGGAGAAAATTGCATTGTATTTAAATGCAATGTAAAAAAAATGTGTTGTCCAAACGCAACATAAGTGTTTGGATTCTAGTTGAATATGAATATTACCAACATTCTAATAGAATATTGTGAAAATGACAGAAATGCGGCTTTTTTTTTCTGAAAATTTTGGACAATTGTGACAAGTGTCTTAAAGAGCGTATTCTTGTTTGATATGTTTCGTAATCTACCAAAATAGGGGTGGCGATTTTGGAACGTAAAAATATAGGTGGCGAAATTGGAAACATGTGTCCAAAAAAGTATCATTTTTGTCTCTTTTTCTTATTTTATTCTGGTTGAATATGGACAATATTCTGATTGAATATGTTTTGGTACAATGTTGAGTGTTTAGTTCGGATAGAATACAAGTTAGAATTCTTGTAGAAAATTATCTAGATTCTACAAGAATATTTATTTTATTCTAATAGTATACTAACTATATTCTAACTGAATATGTTTTAGTATAGAATATAGCTGAATTCAAATTAGAACAGAATACAAGTTGGAATAAATTTCAACTTGTAATTTGGGAAATCTTTGCAAAATTAACCATTAATCAAATATAAAGTTTAGAATACTAAATTTGTTGCAACACTATACTTGATTACAAATTAAAATCTTTGGTAAACATATCAACTAATACAAATTAAAAGGAATTATGTAAGAATATTCTTGTAGAAAGCAAATTTGTAACTTACTTTTCTGACATTCTGTTTTTGCAGCTTAGTTTGTTGTGGCCATATTTTCCATACCGCTCACATTTTGTTTTGTGCCTTCTTTCTCACACTAAAGGTGTTCTTTAGCTCTTACGCCTTCTTGGAGGAGGTTTTGCTAGTGGTTATAGCATGATTATTTCCTTTATATGGCCAAGTATTTGCCACGTTGTTGTGTCTCTATGAGGGTGTACAGTTTCTTTATATGCGCTCCACAGTACTTTTTTTGTAGAAGTATGAACAGAACTTGTATACTCCCATATGTAGAACCTTGCTTGCAACAATGCATGTGGGCACAGTTGTTGGTCATGTTGATATTGGCAGCATGTACAGGTTCTTTGTAGGAAAATAAAAAACGTACGCGGTGAAATTTTAAAAATTTTCTAAAAGATTATACTAACTCTTATTGCTCTATGTAATAAATTATTTAATTATCTAATACCTTTTGGAAAAATATCAAGAATGCTTTATTATTCTCCAATTCTTGGATGGTGGAATGTGTAAGCATTCAGTTTCTTGATTGGTATTCATGCAATTTGTCTCCTTCTAACTACTCAAATATTTAAAAATTTATTATTATGAGTGAGATTTATAATAATAAATTTACTCCATTAAGAGTCTTTGGTCTAAGAAAAATAGGAGCCCCAAGGCTTCTATTTATAGTGAATGTATTGGGTGGTTTTCAAATTTAAATAGTACACTTGAAAATATTTTTCTCTTTCCTTCCTTCCAAGTTGGCATTTTTCTCCATCAGGATTCCCTAAAAAAAGATGCCTATAATAGGACTGGGAGGTTCAAAATTTAATTCAAATTTCAATCTCCATATATCTTATGATTTTATCTATATGGATATATACAGTTTAAATTTAAAATAAAATTATGATAACTTTATTTGAATTAAAAAAATTTATAATAATCATCTAAAATAAAATCAAATATAGTGAAAATCTTTTCTTCTCTTATCCTCAAATTTGAGCTAACTTTGAAACACAAAAGAATAAGATTTTGTTCAATTAAAATTCAAATTCAAATAGGATAACCTCCGTATTTAATTTAAAATATCTATTTAAATAAGATTCTCAATATATTTAAATTAATTATTCAAATAAATAATTAATTTATTCATATAATTCAAAATTCAATCAATCTCAAATTTATCTCAAATGACAAATATAATCTATTTAAATTTCAAATCTTATTTTTTAAATATATATTTATACAAATTAAATATTTATTCCATTAATTAAATATAATAAAATTCCCATTCTACCCTTGGTCAAATTAAACACCCACTCCTTGTAGAGGTGATTTGGATTTTTTCTCTTCACTAAATTTGAGAATAAGCCCTAAAATATACTCTAATCAATTACTATTTATTAAGCTAAAGGGACCGATTAGACATATATAATGCGCACTCTAATAATCTATGTAATTATTATTCTATTCCGAATAAATCAATTATATAATTATTAGTTTCAGAGTCACATCGCTATAAACCTAAAGCTGCACTCTTAATTATATACAGTATTACGTAAGCCAGTGCATAGTTATCATTCAATGACCTTGTCGTATATGCAACACTCTCATATGATATCCATAATCAACTTAAAGCCAAAGTCTGTTCAATCTTTTAATCATGCTATTTTAAAAATCCAATATATACCTGATTAAGAAAATGTTTATTCACCATATATGAAAAATAAATTATTTGCCAAGTAAATGACTTAAGACCTAGTCTATTTTCACATCTAATATAATGCCATTAAGAGGATATACTAAATTGTTATTAGAGCTATGATTTCATATTTATAAGCAAACCCTTCATCATATATAAGTCATGTACCTAACTTACCGGTTTAGTAGCTTACTACTTTGAGAATGCTTTAGTCTTTGAAGCATCAAATTACACAAGTCATAGATATGAAATCATTTACTTACTTAAGATTAAAGATATTACATAATGAACGTCAAAAGTAAATTAATCCACTCAAACGGACTACATAGATTAATTACACTTTGATCCCAGTTTAATATGTTACCACCAAGCAACGTATCTATATCTCTACTCGAAAGTCAACTGGCTCCAGATAGTTAAGATAAACCATCCCTCCAATTGGCTTTAGACAATATAATAGTCTTAAGATAAATTAAATGCTCACTCTAACCTCATGAATTATGGTCTATAGATTTAGACTACTTACTTTTGAATGTTGTCTTCTCGCGTACAAAAGATCATTGTATGTAACATTCTAACAGTTTAACATAATGTAGTTAATGAACCAGATTTACTTATATTTATTTTAACATATAAATAAAATGAGGACATATAACAATATAATGAATAACTTCTAATATGTTATTAATCAGTTCAAAAATAATTGAAATACGTAAAATGTTTTCCTTTTTAGGGCATTCCTAACATTCGTGTCTATAACCTGGTAAACGTCTTCATTGATGGTGTTCCTAGTAAAAGAAACTCTAGAATATCAATAACTATACCTAATAATTCATTGCCATAATACTAATCAATCAATCTCTTTTAACCAAACTGATATGCACGTGACGAAGTTGTTTAGAGAAACTATTGGAATCCAATTTGCATTAATACTAAGAAAAACACAAAAATTAAACTTAGTAGGATATTTTACAGCTTGTTAATTAACATATCTTTAGTTTGGATGACAATTTGAATCTTTCACAGATATCTTTTTCGACTTTTCCTACTAAGTTTGTCAATGTTGCTTCTACATTTCTTCTTCTTTGGAAAAACCAATCCTTTAATACCAAGTGCAACCATATTTTTAATGCTACTACAGGCATGTCCCTAGCATCTTTGTCTTTCTCATTCATTGATTCTGCAATGTTCGATGTCATGACTCTAAATCTGGGTTTTAGCGACAGTACTCTAGCCCATTTGCTTACTCCGAATTTCTCCAAGTATTTTCCAATATCAACATGTATCTTATCCAACTTAGCCATGTGATAGTTGTATTCTCCCCTGGTATATGACATCTAAGCTCCTCTGAAACCGTTTGTTAAAGCTTTAGCATATTTATGACACTTGTTTTCAACATTTTGTGTCAAATGGAAGGTGCAGTATCCAAGTTGTGCTGTTGGAAACCACTTTGCTGCTCCTTTGTGTATGCTTGGGCGTCTGTCTGATATAATCCATCGCCCTTCTCTTTTTCCATAACAGTCTCTAAGGTGTTTTAAAAAAAAAAAAAAAAAAATCCAATGACTCGTTGTTCTCAGAATCTCCAATTCCAAATGCTAGAGGGAAAACTTGCTCGTTAGCATTTTTCGCACATGCTGTGAATAACTATCCACCGTGTCTGCACTTTAAGAACTTACCATCAACTACTGTAATTGGTCTGCAATGCTTCCAACCTTTTATTGATGCTCCAATTGCCATGTACATATACTTGAATCTCTTGTTTTCATTATTGAGTATATCTATTTTAGATCCTGTGTTAGTCTTTGACAACATGTAGAAAAATGAGGGAAGTTCTGAATAATGGAAGAGTAAGAAGCAAGACATTGTTTCTTGATCTTCTATAGAGGTAGAATATCATGTTATGGCTTCTACTACTTGGGTGACAGTTTGGTTACACTGGTTGCTTGCAAATGTGAGTGTTTTTCTTTATCGATTGACCTACTCCCTGTATTGTGACAATAAGAATATTATTTAAATTGCTCATAATTCAATGTTCCATGAGTATACCAAACACATTGAGATTGATTGTTATGTCATTTAACATCATTACCAAATTGGCACTCTCACGCTCCCTTTTATCTCTTTCTCCATGCGGATTGACTATTTGTTTACAAAGTATCGCTGCACTTCACGTTTCCATTTTCTTTTTGGCAACTTCTCAATGCATTCTACAGCCACATCTTAAGTTTGAGGGAGAAGTAAAATTAAATTACCGTTACAATTAATTATTTTATTATTATTTTTATCATTAAGGCTAAAATAACCTTTTATTTATTTTTATTCTAGTCTTTATAAACCTTATTTGCTAATGTATTTTTGATTAAGCATTCAATAAGATCTCCTAGCTTTCTTTTTGCTCCCAATTTGGTTCTTGAGTTTATAGAAACATCAACATGAAAAGAAGGAATCAACAAAAGTATATTTTTGCAATTGAAAAATTGAATTTCTTGAAAGAAAACTCCAAACTTTTAATAGAGTTGCAGGTTTAGTCTAGCAATAGTTATGTTCTCAATATTGTTATACTCACTTCAATATCGTTGTATGGAGTTTAAAACAAAAACAAAATAAATCTAGTACTTGCATTTTTTTAGGCTTTTGACAAAATAAAGGGCAAGAATAGTCCCGCATTAGATAATAAGCAACAGTAGAAGGGATTCTGAAACTTAAATAAGAAGTACAAAACCTTGTCTCTAATTATCCTAATCAAAAGCTTCAATTAATTTTTTTTCTTGTTTTTCTTATTTTTAGAGTAAAAGCGAGTGAGTTATTTAATATTTATTGTTTATAAAGAGATCGTTTAATCACTTTCCGATTGAGAAGTAGTTAAAATTCTTGATTTCATCGTAATCCACATTTGCATGACATGAAAACTTGATTTTGTTTTTTGGATTTGCGTTGTTTCTTTTCTTTTTTTTTTTTAAAGAATTTCCCCCTCCACAGTGATATAAATATTCATAAGGAAGCAAAATATATTGCTTTTTTTTTCTAAGTTAATTATAATATTTGAGTTTTCAACTTTTAGACAATTTAGTTATATTTTTTTATTAGTAGATGTTCAAAAATTATAATAACAAATTACAAGATTGTATTTACAAGTTAAAAACAATGACAACTTACTACCAGCGGGTTCATGTATTAAGGGTCAATCCACAGCCCAATGTGAAAATATTAGATCATAAAATATTCACCAATCCAAAAGTTCCTAAGCCAATCTGAATAACTTTACATTTTGTGGATTCGATGATCAAATATTAACAATCCAAATCTAAAAACCTTTACATTTTGCGGTTGGATTGAAATTTAACTTATTATTTGTGTCTCCAAATTTAAAATTATGGACCTATTTTATACTACTATCACAAAGTCATTAAATTTTTTTTTTCTTTATTGTATAGGGACTTTTGGCTCTGAATTATTAAAGAAAAATGAAAGCCTTGGTTTCAAATTTGAATTGCGAGCTCCTCTTCAAATCTTTCTCTTCTAATCTGTTAAACTAGCCCTAGTTAAAGAACTAAAATTTAAGATATGCATACCATATTATAACATAAATGTGATAACCGAGAAATTTATCGTTCTCGGAAAATTTTATACAAGATATGTAAATAATTGTATATTCATGATGAGACATGTTACAGAATATAGAGCAGATGAAAATTTTGACTAACTAGATTTTAGTTAAAATTTGACAATGAATTAATGAACATAGTGTAAAAGCTAAACATTAATTCAAATCATGATATTTTAAATTATTAGAAAAGTATGTGGAAAATATATATTAAGAGATCAATGGCTCACATGTAAGCTACCATGATCAATGGCTAAGATTAGCCAAGCAAATTCCCATTTCTTTAAAAGAAATTAAAGAAGATGGGGAGAGAGGAGAGAGGGCACGTGAGAGGGGGACTCCCTCAAGTGAATTAATTCACTTCTTGAGTTGAAAAGAAGTGGCTGAGAAAGAAAGAGAGAGAGAGAGAGAGAGAGAGCAGAAGGGGAAAGCAAATATCATCCTCTGTCATTGCTTTCAATAGTTTCGGATTTCCTCTTCAAGCAAGGAAAGTCGTTCAAGTTTTTAGTCAATATTCCACAGCAAGACGTCCTCAAGTTTCAAGCAAAGTAACCCCCTTTTTCTCTCACGTTTTTGGGTGGAAAATCTAGGTTATTTGAGGAAGAAAAAGAGAATGTGAGTTTTTGCATGTTGAGATTTTCGGTTAAATCGAAACATGGTTCAAGTCTAGTTATTTTTAAACACGAATTCGTGAGTTGATGGTTTAGAAAACCAAGTTTCAGTGAGCTTTTTTCAAGAAAGTTTTGATTTTTAAAAATGTTGAGTCAAGATTTTGGTGGAAATTTTGCTTCTGAAACCATGGATAGATGATGATAGAAATACAGTTTATACCTTGAACGGTCTTGTAGAGATCGATTTTGAGTGCAAGAAGTAGAACAAAGGCCATAAAAGCCTTAAAAAAATAGAAGTGAGGATTTTGGACTCAGAATCAGGATACGGGCGTGTACAAGGGCATGTTCAGTACACGGCCCCGAACATGCCCACATGCAAGACTGTGTTTCGAGAGAGTTTGAGACCCGAGAGGTCCACAGCCAAGAACACGGCCGTGTATTGAGCTGTGTAGAATGACACACGGCCATGGGAAAGGCGTGTAACAACCATGTTTGACAGCAGGAAAACACGGCCAGAAACACGGTCGTGTAGTTACCCATGTAAGCATGCATGAGTTACATGGCCATGTTGCATGAATTACACGGCCATGCACGTAAGTCCAGAGGAGTACACGGCCACGAACACGCCCGTGTAGGAGGACGTGTTCGAAGCTAAAAAAAAAAAAAAGAGTCTGGAAACATGATTTTCATATTTTTCCATGTTTCAAGTATAAGATAAATATTGGAAATAATCAACGATTATTTCTTTTATAGCAGTTCCAGCCAGACACCCCGAGACAGCAGTTCCAGATCAGCAGAAGCTCACGTTAGCAGATTTTCTGTAAGTTCAAGTATTGTCCTGACTGCAACGTGGACAATCATGTTATGTTTTATGATGTTATGTATGTTGTTTGACGTGTATGTCAGACGTTAACCGTCTGCATCACGATACACATGTCAGTTTCATGTTATGCATGTAGAATTCATGTTTCAAGTGGATGATTCACGTACACATGATAGACAAGTATCAAGCTCATGAAAACATGTAGGTGCACAAGGCTAGGGCTGGCAATTTAGGTCATGACACGATAACACGACACGAAACCCGCACGAAATTAGAGGGTTTGGGTTTTCCTTAAATGGGTTTGGGTCAAAAAGGGTCGAACCTGTCAAACACGATTAAATAAAGGGTCGAACCCGCACGAACTCGCCAACTCGCAATTGACACGAAATAACCCATTTAACAAATTAATTATATATGGATTGACATGAATATAACTCATAAATTACCCATTTATAATCTTTAATATATATTATTAAATATAATATAATGTTTTACTATTTTTAATTTTGAGTTTTCAAAATTCAAAATTCAGATATAATATATATCTTTTATTTTATATATATATTTTAAAAAAAATTTTAACATAGAAAAAGAAAATCTAGATGAAAATCTAGATTTTACTTTATTTTTTTTAGTCTTTCATTGCTTTTATAACTTTGCTTACCTCACCCAATCGCCCTCCCCTTCCCTTGTGATAACATGACCAGTCGTATCTGACCTTGTCATCATATTTTATTTATATTTAATTTAAATGGGTTAATTTGTGTCAATACGATTAATAAATGGGTTAGGTTTGGGTTTGAGATTTTGACACGAATATTAAATGGGTTGGGTTTGGGTTTGAGATTTTGACATGAATATTTAATAAACACGACACGAACATGACACGATAACACGAAGTGCCAGCCCTACACAAGGCACTATAGTGAGGTTAACAAACTCACATCCCAAGTAAAACATGTAATAGGTTCCTACTGTGGTGCAATCAGTATGCTACCCAATTGGAACTTCAGAAAAGATGGTAATTAGACCAGTTATTGGCGTACCGGCCTCTCGACCCACGGGGAGGTTTTCATATTCAGTTTCAGTTCAGGCTGTAGAGGTCAGCACTAAAGTACCGCTCCCAGTCATACGCGCCTTACAGTACGATCAATCAGGGACCCAAAACCAGAACCTAATTTCAGATAATGTCCTAAGACTTAACATACAGCCATGAGCATGTTCCTTTCAGAGTCAAGTTTCTTTCATAAGCACAGCATTACCTGTTATGGTTTCATGTTTTTATGTTTGAACTTACTGAGCTTATAGCTTACTAGTTTGTTTACATGTTGTAGGTAAGAGACCTGTTCACCAGTAGTATACGGTGGACGACAGACATGGTATGTACATGTCAGGGGGACTGGGCGAGGGATTATGGTCCTACCATGAGTTTTCTACTGTACAGTTTTGAAAATCTAACCATGTATTTCAAGAACATGATTTTAAGTTAAGATTATGTGATAGTGGAATCATGATCTATGTACATGTTATTTTGTTAATATGATTTCCATATTACATTCTCGAACAAAACATTTATATGTTTTCAAGTTGTTATGATAAGAAAAAGAAAAAAAAATTTATTCCGCAAAATTTACAAGTAGTTTTCAAGTAAGCATGATGCCGGTGACCCTAGAGGCCTACATACTATTAGGATTAATTACAGAGTTGACTGTAATAGCACTGTAGAACCTCTACAGCAGGGGCGGGCTGCCACAATAAACCTTTTAAATGTTCAATAAAATTAGACATATATTATGCACATATTTATACCCAACATTTTTTGTGTGGCTAAATTCCCATGTGTTCTTGACATTTTTTCAACAATGTGTCCTACTCCGGTGAAAGTTCTTGTTATTTTATATACATATAGATATAAGCTGATATTTTTTTTTCCTATATTTTTCTAAAAGAAATAAAACAAAAAATAATATTGCATACTACTAGTAATGTATCATTGCGTCTGTCTTAACTCCCTCGTTCACGCTATTTGTATGTGCAGCATTAGATGCAACACTGACGAAGCCAATGGTGGTGCTTAAGCACCCCTCTATTTCTCTTTCTCTTTTTCTTTTTTTAATCATGTATACTTAGTATAATATTATCATATAGCCTTTCAAGTTCCCATTAATTAATTTTTTTTCTTTTTTCTTTTTAGCCTATATTTTGGTACAATTTTACACATAGCCTTCCACAATAATTTCTGGCCTCATCATTATTCATGATAGAGTATTATAGTACTCGAATTAGTGAATTGTTTACTTCGTTAATGGTTACTAGCCGGCGGAATATGTGATGGAGGAACGTAATGTTGATCGTCAAGCTTCTCAGACGAACCCTTGGAGATCTGTCACAAGTTATCTAAGCCACTTATCCATATGAATGTTGTCAATGTTCTTGATGTTTTGAGTTCGTGTTGTTAAAAAATAATGCGTCTTTGGTTCTAACACAACTAGTGTCTCGTTCTAAGCATACATGCATTTGTGGTTTGAAATGCAGGTCCTTCGCTATGCATTTTTTTGGTTGGGCATGTGGACTAGGACAGATACATCTACGGCCAAGTGGAAGATTTCAACCTTCAGTGAACTTTTATTTTTATTAATTTTATCTTAAAAAACTTTTATTTTTTTTTTAATTTTGCCCCGACTTAATGTTCATTATCTCTATATGAGTTGTCCTAAAAAAATTTTATCTTTAAAAAACTTTTTTTTAAAATATAACAGAATGTTTGTCCTCAACCTTTATACTTTCGCTAATAAAAAGCTTCTGTATTGACCAACACGATATGCAAGGTACTTTGGACAGTTTTAGCCTTGTGTTGAGCAAAATGTCAAATTAAATAGATTCAGGATATAATAAAAAAATAGAAAAATCCAAAATTACAAGGATTTAATCTGGTTTGGCTTTTGACCAAATCTATAGACAAAGATGATAAAGAAAATCTACTATAAACCAAAAGTATATTATAAAAATTTAGCAAATATCTCTCGTCATCAAATCCCAAATGCACCGAAATCTCTTAACTCAAAAGCAAGATCATCAAATATTAAAGAGTAGAATTCTTCGAGAAAAAACTCACTTAAAGGAAACAAAAAAGAGAATATGTATCATCAGGAAATACACATGTGCTGCTGCCCCTCCCTCTCAACCATTATCTCATCAGCATATGCATATATGCTCTAAAAAAAAAACCTCAATCGCAACCAGAGAAACATGGGCTTGAGCCTAAGTGAAACTTATGGGCTTAATTTGAAGCCCCACCCATTAGAAAGCTTATATATTTGTGCCAAGCGCCCACGCGCACCATCAACCTATGGAGATATTTAGATTACTTAATAAAAATATTACAAAATGATGTTTTGAATTAATTATTATTATAAAAGAAAAAACTCTTATAAAAAATGCAATCAGTAAATAATTTACCAACAAAAAAAAATGTTCATTTACTGTACTTTTTAGTAAATGACTTATTTACTATTTATTTATTATTTATTTATTATTGTTAATTTTAACATTTTTTTTAGTCTCTCTCCCCTTCTCTAAATGCTGCTATCATTGCTGCCGCCGTCATGGGCCATCATCGCCAGAGTTGCAAAATGGCGACCGGTCTTCTCTTTCTCTCTCTCTCTCTCTCTCTCTCTCTTAGAAGCAACATTGATCTAAGGATCGCGCCTCTGCTTTCATTGGCCTCAATTGCCACCTAGCTCGCACAGAGGAGATTGGTGACCAATATTGCACTGCAATCGCTAATCTTCAGCGCCTTCTCACTGCCACCAACGCCATCTGAATCGTCCGTAGAAGGCCACTGACAAGCTCATCAATCTGAGGTTTATTGTTGCGTGCTCCACGATCTCCTTTTCACAAGCCTTTGTCGTCATCATGCCTTGTGTAGAGATCCTCCATGGAATAAATTGAGATGGGATATAGAGTGGGTGAAGGAGGGGAGAGAGAGAGAGACAGACAGAAGATAAAGAGAGTAGAGAGGAAGGGCAGAGAGAGAAAGCAATAAAAAAATTTTCATTTACCAAATTTTAATCAATTTTATGAAATTTTCTGTAAAACTTTTTATCTTATGGTAAAAATCAATCCACGCCCCTATTTTGTGACATGTAGTCTAATTATCTGAGATATTTAAGATGTGGAAAAATCAACTAAAGAAAACAAAGAAAAAGTGGTCTTTGCTTATCACTTAAGCTGTTCTGTTGGAAATGGAACAAGGTGAGAGAAGACCATTTTGAAAGTCATTGGATAATAGGGTATGACAATGATTGATCTAAACATCCATTTATCTAATTCTATATTTATATACGTGAGAAATTATGTTAAAATCTGTTTAAAGAAGAAAGCAGTTCAAACTTAGAAGTTTTATCCAATAAAAATCAATGGTGGATAGGCAAAAAATTTTGCATTTGTATCAAAAGAAATCGGTATAAGCGGCAGTGGGGATCTTTTGAAGGTAGACCAATCCCTGTGAAAAAGCTTTTCTAAAGACAGCCATAGAATTGTGTACAATATTGTGAAAGATGGCAAACCAACCTTTATATTTATATATATATATATATATAAATGGAGTGAAGTAACTAAAGTATCCAGTCGAATTTATCGAAAAGAAAGAAAAAAAGAAAACAAAAATAGAGAACATGCAAACCAGTTATTTGAAGGCTACAAATAGTTGGGAAAATAACATGCATCACACATTTATAATTCAATAGGAGTAAGCCACTCACAATTGAATGCTTTTCCGTAATTGTGCACAAGACACTGCTGTTGTCTTTTAACTTTATTCATTTCAAAAAGAAAAATTCAAATGAAAAATTCGAATTTATTAAATATGAACCCAAAATCAGTAGGAAGCTCCTTATGGACTCATATCAAAATTCAAAAGTCAAATTATGCTTGCCAAATTTTTCTTTCATGATCTCTTCCATACGTTCCACCATAGAAGCCGTGAGAAAATTCTTCCAATTTCCCACCTCACCTTTTCTGAAGAATAGACTATTTGAAATCCCAGCCTTTGCTCTACCATTTTTGTTCACATCCAAGTTTTTAAGATTTCCAATGTTGCATAATGTTGATATCTCTTCTATGATCCCTCGCTTCTCTTCCTCTTCTGAAAAAGGACACTCAATAAACTCTGCCAACCTCTTTATGTTAGAGGCAGTGTCCTTCTTTAGGTCTTCGTATTTCAAGAACAAGATCTTGTGAGGTCTTTCTAAACTTGCTTTCCAATACCCCAAAACATGTTCCCAAAATGGCCCGTAACCGTGGATTCCATGACAAAACATATCAAAATACTCTTCTAAATGATGAGGCTCTACCTTATCACCCTTTAAATTGGAACAAAAATGCCAAAGGGAAATGAATTGGTCCATAGGATTCCTAGAAACATGCACAATTTTACAACCAGAAGTTTTGATGGAAGGAGGCAACAACTCATATAACATATGGGTACTCAAGAGTCGTGGTTGAGGAATAGTTTCACTGTTTAAGGATTGAGATTCTTCTATAAGAGGTATAAGATCATGTGGGTTTGCCTTAAGTAATGGATTGTCTGTGAGTGCAAAACGAGTGCGGTTTACGATTGAAAATAGAAGGGCTTTCAACCAAGTGGTTCCTGATTTTGGACAAGAAGTTAAAATGATATCTTTATCATGTGCCATAAAGTATCTCTGAGAAGAGAATACACCTCTACAGAAAATATCTGGGATCCAACATCCTTGGTAATGGTAAAGATGGAAATCACCGACCAAGTCTTTCTCTTTGGGAAGGTTTTTTCTTATTGTTTCAAACTCGTCTCCAACCTCTTCCTTTATGGACATGTTCAAATTTTCGCACTCAACTCTGAAAGAGAAACCAAAACAAAAATATATAAATTCTTTTATAAAAAAGCTGACAGAACCAAAAAGACTACTTTGCCCGCTTATCTATGATCGGGAGTACATGGTCCCTAGCTCTTTTTTTAATTTTAATATAGTGGGGCTTTTTTCCCTTAAATTTTAATATAGTATGTATGTGTATAAATTAGTTTTGACCTCTCCTTGAAATAATTGTTCTCTACATTTTACTAGACAAATAATTTGAATTTAAAGAAACAAAACGGTTTTATTAAATTCCTCAATAGGAGTGGGCTAGTGGCTTGATATAAAATTTAAATCTAAACTATGATTTTAATACTTTAAGTATTTTAAAAGACTAATCTATTATACAAAGTAATATTTTGTTTTTACATAAACTAAAAGCTTCCAAAGAATCCAGCTCTTCCCTTTCCCATTTTACTATGCAAACAAATTTCCAAAGACATAACAAACTTTGTTTTTTTGTTTTTTTTTTTCAAAGTTAAAAAAAGTTTAGAAATTTGCTCTATTATTCAAAGTGAGATTTTATTTTCTCTTCTCCTTTTCTTTCTTCCCTTTATAATCTTTTGTTTCTTCAATTTCAATATCTAATTTATGTAATTTAATTTCATTCATTTTCATGTTGGGTTTAAGAAATTTAATTGTATTACTTAATTTATATATTTTAGTTTCTTAAATTTCAAGTTAGGTTTAGAAAATATATGATGGAAAAGATCCAATATAAGCTGTTACAAATATACGTAAAAATTTATAATAATAAAATAATTAAGTCATAAAAAATAATTTTTTTGACCCACCTACCGTTAAATCCTGGCTCCGTATCTAATATATATATATACGTAGCTTGCTTACAATTAAGCTAGATCTATCTTATCCTTCATTAACCTTGCTCTTTTCCTTTTTTTGTTTTGTTTGTTTATTTCCAGGTACGGAAAACTTTCAAGCATAAGAGAAATGAACCAAAAGTCTATTACAACAAAGTAAATTTGAAAGTGTATATATAGATATATAGTTAATTTGTTGTTCTTTAATATATATATTATAATTTTGAATCGACTTACATGTTGTTTGTTTGTTTGTTTTTTTTTTTTTAATTTTCATTTCTTATTCTTTGAAATTTTCTATAATAGAAACTGTTCTTTTTCACAATCGATTAAAAGTGCTATTAATCATTGGATTAGTTTTTCGACCTTAAGATTTATAAGTATGTATGTAATAAATTTACAAGGTGTCACACCTAACTACTTTGAATCCTAAATCGAATTTTTACAAAAATTAGTTTAACGATTAATACAACAATAATTAAAAGATTACTTACTTGCTCTAACTTAAATATTCTAATAGGCCAAAACAAATAAGCATCATTAATTAAGGTGATAGATAAACTTCCATCTCCTTTAAAATCCCGAATGCCAAACACCACAACAGTATTGATTTGAAAAAATGACACAAATAAACGAAATAGATTTTCTATATATATATATATATGTATATGTACCTGTGAGACGCTGATCATGGACAAGCTTACCGATGGGAGTGTGAATGATGATGAAGATATCAAACTTCAAAAAGATAAGAATTAATATAGGTTTAAAATTCATACAAAATAAGTTGATACAAAATGATTTGGAAACTTTGAAACGATGAATGATGGCTCTTAGATTTTAGAAGAAAGAAATGAATTTTCTTATATATAGATAAGAAAGCTTGTGAGGTACATTCCCACGAGAAATGAATGTTTGTGTCTCTGTACTATCAAAAGATATGAAAAGATCTTCAGGGGGGAAAAAGTAGATGTAAAGATATAATTATTTGCTTCCAGCAAAAAGAATGAATAAATCCATACGTATGTGTCATGTTCTATAAAGTAATATCTTACTGTTTCTAACCCAAAAAAAAAAAAAAAGCATACTATGGTATTCTGTATTTTGATACGATAAGATTATTAATAATATATTAGTATGTTTGTGATATGCATGTGTGTATAATATACACATATATATATATGCTTTAGGCATACGATTGTGCCATCACATTAGTATAATATAGATATTCATATATTTGACCTTCAAAAATATAATCTACTGACTAAAAACAACTTAATTACTTCATCACATGTCAACCGTTTAATTTCAAATTTGTTCCCAAAAGATACGGATATCTCATTTTGACTCATACAACACAAAATGAAACAACCCTGCTCCCCCAACATATCTACAATTTCGAAATTTTCATATAACGTACATGATTTACCATGCATTTTATGCATGGATTAAAATTGAATTGAATTGAATTATTCATTTAAATTGTTAAAGTTAAAATGTAAAAACTTAAAATGTGTTTAGAAAAAAGTTATTAATATAAAACTTATTTCATTTATCTCGAAATTCTATACAATTAAAAAAAATCTAATTTGAACTTATATATTTCAAATTTGTTCTGAAAAATACGGATATCTCATTTTGACTCATACAACACAAAATGAAACAACCTTGCTCCCCCAACGTATCTACAAATTCAAAATTTTCATATAACGTACATGATTTACCATGCATTTTATGCACGGATTAAAATTGAATTGAATTAAATTGTGCATTTGGGGAGGCGTTTAAATTGTTGAAGTTAAAATATAAAAACTTAAAAATGTGTTTAGCAAAAAGTTATCAAATATAGAACTTATTTCATTTATCTTGAAATTCTATGCAATTAAAAAAAATTTAATTTGAACTTATATATGTAAAGTTATGAATTTTTAAAGTTTAAAGTATAAAATTTTAATAATAATTATGAATAGTGAAACTACGATTATCTTTTAAGGAAAAGATTAATAAATAATTTAAATAATTTAGATCATGTGACTTAGACGATAAAAAGAAATAGAGGAGGGCGACGAAGATATTAGGGTTGCAAAACTAAGGAGGAGGCAACATGGGTCAGTACGAAAGGGATTTGACACTTTTAAAAAAATAATTTTAAAATCTATTTTGTTTAAATTTACTATCACTTGACTCATTAAATGCGTTAAAAAACTGACACTTTAATGATGGAAGAACCAAACTTTACTTAGAAATCAATTCTATATTTTTTTGAACGAAATTATGAGCAAAGCCTCAGAGGGAGTTTGACCATTACGAGAGCGAAGAGACACATCATATTCGAACTTATGAAAGCTGTGTAAGGTATGTACTACCTAAACCCACGTTCTCCAACACGAGGCATACATTATTATGTCTTTATTTTGTTGTGGGGGGGGGGGGGGGGGGAGGGAGGAGATTGGGGATGGGGTGGGGGGTGGTGGGTGGTGGTGTGGGGGAGACACTGAAAGGAGCAAAATAATTTGCAATCCAGTTGTTTAAAAAAAAAAAAGTACCATACTTTTCTTGTTGTGTTTAGGTTTTCATGGATTTCTTTGAAAGTATTTTTCTTTTTTTCAGATGTGTTTTAACTGATCAAATTCTAATGCAGTAGCAATTCTATAGTGGGAGTGTAATGACCGTCATTTTCATTGCACCTACTTACCTGTAATAAGTCATTAAGGAATCAAATAGACATAATTTAATGCCTTTAGTGCAAATTTAAGTAACACGGTCAGGTACACGGCCGTGTGAGTGACCGTGTGCCATTCAGACTGTGTATCCGTTAATAGCCGTGTGAGTGTACACGGCCGTGTAGTTTAACACGGCCGTGTACCGCTCGGATAAATGAATGTGTTTCAAAGACATGGCCGTGTTGAGTAGTCTCAACTAGTACACGCCCATGTCCGAAATGTACACGCCCGTGTCCGAAATGTACGCGCCCATGTTGCCTTGCACACGCCCGTGTTGCTTTGCACGCGCCCGTGTAAGAGTCCGTGTAAAAGGTTGTGTAATGAGCCGAGAGCCGCTGTAATGACTCTCATAAATTATGAAACTTAATTACTATGTAATGATGTAATTACGTTAATAAACACAGTATACTTTCCAGTTGAATGAATTAAACGAGTATAGTAACGTTTAACTACTATTCATGCAGTGAAAGGGGCAACCGACAGTGAAATCGGTCCACCCTATTATGTGAGTATACGTTGAGACACACAATATCAAGAAACCGGTTTAGACGACCATTTCATGATACACAATTGATGAGCTAATCATTAGTACGCTCAGACTGGTCATCTGAGCACAACAGCGATAATTGCCCTAATAGATGTACAGTATCGAGAAAAGTGGTCTAGATGACCTCTTCTCGCTCAGAGACTGACAAAATCAGAGTCAAAACGCTCAGACTAGTCAGTCAGACAGAAAATAGTAAATAGTAAATAGTGAATAGTGAATAGTGAAAAATGCAGTGTCAGGTTAGTAGCCAAGACGGCCTTAATCTGGCATAAAACTGATATATTAATAGTCAGCAGGCTCAATCTGGTCAATTAAGCACAAAATGTAGGTTTTATTTGAGAAATATGCAGTATCGGGATGAGGGTCAAGACGACCTTTTCTCGCCCCGAAACTGATATATTTAGACTCAAGACGCCCAAATTAGTCAATTAGGCACCTAACACGTTTTTTGAGACGGGGTCATACAAATCCCGAAAACTGGTCTAGAAGACCTCAGATGGACGTAAAACTGATAAATTTGAAATCAGCTTGTCCAAATTAATCAAGGGAGACTCTGTTGGAAATTTCACGTGAAAACGCCTCGTTATGCATGCGCAGTGTCAACATAGTGTATGCCTAACCACAGTATCAAAAAATTGGTCAAGATGACCTTTTCTTGATATAAAACTGATATATTTGGAATCAGAATGCTCAAATTAGTCATTTGAGCACAAAAAGTAATTTTTGACCGGGAACCATGCAGTATTGGAAAACTGGTCGAGACGACCTTGGATGAAGATAAAACTGATATATTTGGGTTCAGCGTGTCCAAATTAGTCAGTATAGCCTATCTTAAAATTTTTCAAAAATTTAGTATAAAAGGGACGAAATTTTGGATCCTTTGTAAAATTGCCCCCATAAGTTTTTTTTATCTCATTTTCTCCCACCTACACCACACGAAGATGAACAGTAACCCCCGATCGAATCCGACCTCCGTTTTTGACACCGCCGGCACCATTGGAAAGCTCTCGACGAGCTGATTCCAACGGTGTGCCGAGTCGACAGAACCGACGTTGGAGAACGTCGCATGCGCCGCCTAAAGCCGCCGGTGGCCGAATTTTTCAAACCGTGATATCTCCGCCTTCTGACGTCCAAATCCCACGATTTTGATCCCAATGGATTCGTGGTGAAGAGTAGAACAAAACCCAGGCCTCCTTTCACATCAAAAATTACCGGATCGTGTCGCTCAAACTCACCCGTCGCCGTCGCCATCGCCACCGTCGAATCTGACTATTTCGTCGGAGTTGAGTTGCAAGGTGGGTGTCAAAATGCTCAGAGCAACACGTAGATCAAAAGCCCTAAAGCAATTTTGGACAACAACGCCGGAAAATGGAGATCGGAGCATCGCCATCGCCGTCCATCGTTGGAGCCCGATTTCCGATGATAGGAGCTTCGATTGGTGAAATTGACACCACCAATGGGTTCTTCTCGTCTAGCTCTTCAAGATGGTGGTCGCCACTTCTATTGCCGCCATGGTCAACGTCGGTCAACTGTGACCGGAGACCAAAAATTGAATAATGGCCCGTTGGCCTATTTTCGACGTTCCGGACACATTCGCGGCATCGGATTTGCAAACCGAAGTTTCAAAAGTGAAGAACGATGATTCAAAGATTGTGCGGTCGAGACCGAATGGTTTGTTCGACCGCCGACGGGAATGATTTTGGTAGTGGTTTTGATCCCTTGATTTCCTCAATTTATTATTAGAAATAATTATGTATTAATTATGGTTTACTGACTTGAGGAATTGTAAGAAAAAGGGATGAAATATTGAAAAAGAGAATGTGAGGAAATGTGAATATTTTTACGTATAAAGCTGAGCTTTTATGTAAAAATTAGACATCTGGTTTAGTACGTGGCAGGTTAGAATACGTTAGATGATTTTGAGGCGTTTCCTAAACACCGGAAACCCAAAAATTAAGCGGAAATGTTGCCGAAATTTCTAAAACGGCACAAAGGGGTTCTTTAGGAAACGAGGGGTGAAAATGTGATTGGGATGGAAACCTAAGCCCCCTCGATGACCTAGGTCCGGGAAAGAAGGATGAACGTTTTGAGGATTAGTGAACCGCCTAATTAGAAATCTCAAAATGTAAGAAAACGATCCCTATGTCAGAATAGTACCACCCGAGGGACGGGTGTGAGCTAAGTATAAAAGTTGGGATGGTTAAATCGGTAAAGGTAACTCGACAGGCTAAATGGTCAATAGCGAGGTAATCAGTCAGTTGGCTAGTCGGTTAGCCAGTCAAAGACCAAGTCTGAATAAGATAGTGAGAGACAGTGATTAATTTGTCAAGTAGATAAATTAATCAAGCACGATTAGAAATTAGATATCAAAATTCCCAAAGCAGAGCAGTTTATCGGTACCACACAACGATAGGTATATTAGTCACCAACGATAGAATGACCTAAGAGCGATGTTAATTAATTTAATGGATAAATAAATTAATTAACCATGATTAGAAAATCAAACTCTCAAGAGAAAGGCAATTCGTACCGATAAGGGTCGGTATTACCTAACGATGGAATTTTTATTAGTCACTAATGACCACAGTGACCTAAGAGTGAATGTTAATGAAATGCATTATGATTACAGGGAGGTGCCTATATTGTGACGAATGCGAGAGTATAAATTGTCTGCTGACAGGTTAGTACAACTCCGCCTATAGCATAGATAAAATGAGTTTAAATGATGATTTTCTAGTATTTTAAGTACGTATCATGCACACGATGTTGCACAGCATACATAAGAGCATATAGTTTCACAATCGAGTAGATTGATGAAAGAACAAGATAGAAGCCATACGTCCCCGCCGCGTAGGTCTTGGGATAGCTTAGAAAAACACATGGCTAGAATAGTTAAGCAAGATGGAAATTAATAGGCGTGTCTTACCGGCTCTTTCCGTTGAAAGGGTTTTTAGAGTTAAAGTAAGAGAAGGTAAAGAGGGCAGTAATCTATTGAGGATCCTCCTACATATTTAGTAACCTCGGCGTTACCGTTGGTCTGCACGCACTCGGTACTGATATAAGGGAACTGAGTAGACAAGATAAAGAAAAAGAAGATGTTGAAGCATAAATGAATATAACCGGATCATGCATTGATCACCGCATGCACTAGTTCCTTATGCTTCTAGTTTCCATAAGATGCATTCAATACGTGATGATGTATTCTATGATGTGATATATGATATGCTATATTATACATTCAGTATGATGTGATGATGTATTCTAAGATGTGATACATGATGTTGTGACATATGATATGTTATATGGTATCTGTGATGACTGGTGTGCTCACATGATTTTAAGTATGTGCATGTTTAAACATGTTTTGCGGTAAACATATTGTACTTACTGGGCGTAAAGCTCACGGAGTGTGTTCATGCTATAGGTAAGCATCCTATAGCGTAAACATCAAGGAGCGATGATGGCGGCGGAGGCGGATGTGAGGATGAGGTTATGGATACACCGCGAATATTCTTCCACACAATATGAGTAAATAATATTTTGAATGGTGACAGTTAAATAGTATTTTAAATAGCAAAGGTTAAATGGTATTTTAGTATACGTATACTATTTTAATAGTATATGTACGTGAATAGTAAATACATATGCGTATATTAAAAAAAATTCCTCTAAATTTATGGTATCAAATTTAGCAAGTTTAAGTATCAGTTTTAAAGAAAAAGTATAAGTAAAAGTTAAAGAAACAAGTAATAGTTTTCAGTGACGGTCCGGGCCGCTGAGGGCACGAGACGTCACAGGGAGAAAGTCACCAGGGCTAGCTCAGTTGTGAGAAAAGTGGGGTTAAAAAAAATTAATAATAGATTAGATTAATATAGATAGGGGTGCATATAGGATGTTTGTATATTAAAAAAAAAATCTACGGTAGAGGATGACAACTCTAATCCATCCCCTTCACCACAAACCATGCCACCACACTCCCAAACGTGACGGTCACAAATACTTGATTTGCACTCTTTCCGATGGTGATCTTCAACCTCATGCTGACGATTCTTGGCCATACCAATCTTGTTCATATCCAAATCTTTTAGATTTCCAAGGTTGCATAATGTGGATATCTCTTATATCATTACTTCCTTCTCTTCGAATCATCTGCTGTTTAATTTTTTATCTTATTGATTGTCTTCTCAATGATATTATATCAAATCATTGTTGTTTTCGAGTGCATGATATCTCACAGTAATCTGGTGATGATCAGCTCTTAAAAGAACATTGATTTCATCCTCAACAACATTGTGATGAGTCTGGGTAAATCAACAACTCTTTGATAAAAAAAAAAAAAAAAATCCATGTTTATATATTGCTTCCCCTGATTGATTATCATTTTATCCACCTTACTGTTCCACCTTCCAGTTAACGCCTTCTTGTTAGTTCTTTGAATTGCTTTCGAAAGTTCAGAGTTGTCATTTGTTTCGTCACTAGTGTCGCCGAGGAAATCAAGTCCCTTCTCTACGTCCCAAAATATGGTATGCTACAACACCTCAGCTGCTTTTGGCCTGCCAAGATTTAAAAGTTATCATGTATGTATTTATTTATTTACTTTTAAACGAAGTAACAAATGTGAAGCGTTATGTGAAAGTAATAAATGCGGAATAAGACGCCTAGCTTCAGGGAAATGGTCTAACTTATACAGATCCAATGGAATTTGTTTTCTTATTGTTCTCCACACAATAGCTTCTACAATTGGATGCAAACGTCGAGTGAGGCCATAAAAGAGGACGCAACCTATTTCGATTCCAATTATTTTTTTTTTCTTGTTTTTCTTATTTTTTAGGGAAAAAACGTATGAATTAGTGAATGTTTGTCATTCGTGAAGAAGTTAAAATTAGGTTAATTAGTAGAAAAGTTATCAAATAGCTACTAGCTATAAAATCATGACTTTAAATCTCTACACATTATGTCAAGAAAATGACGGCACTAATAATGCAAAGATGAGTGATATCTGATATGTATGTGTGTGTGTGTATATACATATATAAGATGTGTATGGGTATATGCATAACTTATAAATAAATAACCTTATCGATATATATTTTTTATTCCAAATTTTCGGGTTGAGTTTTGGAATAACAATTATAACTTATAAACCTCCCAGTCATAATATTTCTTTTTTTTACTTACAATCTTATAAAAGAATGATAATCACGTTACTTGATATTAAAAAGTAGAAATTCTAAACACTATCTTTAATTAATTTAAAAAAAAAAAGCCATTTTCCTTATATGAATAGGTATCACTATCTCAATTAATGTTCGCTAAGCTAATTCAATAAATTAACTTTTATATTTCTCTCGTTCTAATTTGATTAGTGAGCTCAATTCATATAAAGTAAAAAACGCAAAATTCAAAAAATATAATCATGTTTTCATGACAGCCATAGAACTATATACGTACAATATCGTGTGAAAGATCGCAAACCAACCTTATTAAAAGAATACACATAGTTGGGAAAGGAAGATACATCACACATTTTTAATTCAACAAGAGCAACATTATTTGACATCAATAGAACTTGGTATACCGTGCTACTCACATTTCCACAAGTAAGACAACTCACTGTACATAGTTGTAGTACAAGACACTACTATTGTCTTTTATTTTTATTCATTTCATATCGAAAAATTAAAGGTTTATCAAATCCAAACATCAATAGAAAGCCCCTTATGGACTTAGATTACGATTCAAATGTCAAATCATACTTGTCAAATTTTTCTTTCATGATCTTTTCCATACGTTCCACATGGAAGCTTTGAGAAAATTCTTCCAATCTCCCACCTCGCCTTTTCTAAAATATATATTATATGGAATCCCAGTATGTAATATCTACCATAATTGTGGGACATAATTACTTTGTAATAAGTAATTAAACCCATGAATATTATTTAATTACCAATTTGAATATATCAAATGAAGTAAATAAACGTTTAATTTCTATTTATATAATGAAAGGGATAAATGAGAATAACTCGGTTCATTTTGTTTATTCTTGAGCAATATATATATACATACATTCACATATATATATTGAGCAATATGTTATTACACGTGTGTGCGTGTGTCTGTCATATGCAGTATCAAGAAATTAGTCAAGATGACTTTTTCTTGATATGAAACTGATATATTTAGAATCAGTATGCTCAAATTAGTCATTTGTGTAACAGCCGAGATTTTAAATCGTTCTCGGGAACATTGTATAGTGAAAAATTTATATGTATTAGTGTGACAAAATATACAAATTTCACTCTAATAAATCATCATTAGAGTTGATGAATATATTTATTAGAGTTTATAAATGCTTTATGGCAGTAGAGTTGATAAATATTTTATTGGCTATAGATGTGATGATTTTCGAATCGAAACGCCTCAAATAGTGCATTTTCGGTATCGAAAAACAGAATTCTACTGAGACTCAAAATGTGGTAAACATAGACCCCAGATGGAAAATAATGAAATATCTAGGGTTTATGGAATGTTTTAAACGATATAAATGCATTGAAAGGCTCTAATAGCATTTCGAGAGGTAAACTGCGAAATTTGGCCAGTATAACTTTTCGGTCAAAATTTCGACAGATGAAAATTATACTGTTATTAACGAAAAACCTATACTGTATAAACAAATAATATTTTTTTATTAATATAAGAATCAATGGATGAGATCAAATCATCATTTTTGATCCAAAGGCTATCAAAATTAAGGAAATTTTGGATTTTTCCTTAAAAATCAATTTGAGAAAGAAAAAATTAGCATTAAATGCATGATGATCTGCTCATGCACGTGGAAGAGAGGGGGAGAAACAGCTGTATTTCAGCTGAAAAAGTTCCCAAAATTTTGCAAAAATGCCCCCAAGAAATTTTCATTTTGACCCCAAAATTTTCAAAAATTGCAAAAATGCCCCTAAGGATTTGTATAAAATTTTTCCCCTGATTTTTCACGTCCCCCACAGCAGAAAACTTCATTTTCTTCTGCTCTTCTTCTTCTCCCACGTTCCCTTGCTCACAAAAATTTCCAAAGTTTCAAAACTTGTAAATTTTGAAGAAAAAGGGTGAGAAAAGTTTAAGTTGAGGAGTATTCACCTCAAAGCTCAAGTAAGTTCTTCAAAATTCTGTTTTAATGCTTATTTTTAAGTGTTTTTGTGTTTATGTGAATAGTGGAACAAAATGGAGTTAGAGTGTTTTTGAGTGTTTTGATGAAAATCATGTGGAAAAACATGTTTTGAACTTGTTTTTGAAGTTTTTGTGGGGTTAGTTTTTGAAAACAAAAATGTTGCATGGGGGGGGGGGGGTGGAAATTTACGTGAAAAGAGGGTGAAAACCCTTATGGATTGGAAATAATTATATATGATGAAGTGGAAAAGGAAATTTATGTGGTGTATGAGTGTTGAAAGGAAGAAAGACAAGGAGGAAAATGTAGGGTTGTGAATGAAACCCTAAATTTTTGGAAATAATGCTATACCTGATTTTGAGAATGAATTATGGTTATGTATTGGGATTTTGAGCAGGTTATGATGGAAACTGTGTTCAATAATGCGATTTAAGCAGTTTTGGCACAGTGGGAAAATGAAAAATTAAGCCGTTATAATGCCGAAATTTTTGGACTTATAACCAAGGCTAAGAGTTTAATGATAACAATGTATAGGAGAAGTGTTTAAATGTTCTCGCGTTGACCTATAAACATTTCACTGAATGTTGAACTGTTTCGTTATAGGGCAACGAAGGAAAACTAAGGAACGGAAACAGAAACAAATTTCTGGTAAGTTCTGGCATTTAAATGTCTGAACATGAACAACTGGAATCCTATGTTGTTTTTGAAATTCAATTTATGAATAGCCTAAGTTCTTTGGCTAGAAATTTATATGTGGTTGTGAACTCGTTAAAACGCCTAAATTGGCGAGTATGCGAGTGTGCAGTGATGTGTTATGTGTATATGATTGTGTTTTATGGATTTCGACCCTAGAATGCTTCAAACATGTTTTAGGGTTGAATGTATGCATGAGAATTGGTTTTTATGTCAAAATGTGTTTTAAAACTTATTTTTACCGGAGCCAAGCGCTAAGCGCTAGCCAAAAAGCGCCCCGGTGCTGAGCTCTCGGCCAAAATTTGGTGTTTAAAATTTAGTAGGAGCGCCAGGCGCTAAGGTATGAGCGCCAGGCGCTAGTGTAAAAATTGGCAAAAGCGCCAGGCGCTAGGGTATGAGCACCAGGCGCTAGTGTAAAATTTAGTGGAAGCGCCAGGCCCTAGGGTATAAGCGCCAGGCGCTAGGGTAAATATCCAGTAGGAGTGCCAGGCCCTAGGGTATGAGCGCCAGGCACTAGTGTAAAAATCAGCATGAGCACCAGGCGCTAGGGTATGAGTGCCAGGCGCTAGTGTAAAGTTGTCTGAAGTGCCAGGCGCTAGGGTATGAGCGCCAGGCGCTTGCACCGGATTTTCAAAAGCACCAGGCGCTGTAAAGAGAGCGCCGAAGCGCTGGAGTCTCTGTCCTAAGTTTTTACAGGAAAATAAAATGATGGGCCAGGCGCTCGGGGATGAGTGCCAGGCGCTCGGGGATGAGTGCCAGGCACTCCAACTGTTCCAAAAATGTATAATTAAAGTTTTGTGCCTTATTTTCAGTTCCAATCACGCCCCAATGTTTAAGTGCGTGAATGATGATTTTAAATTGTATTTTTGGACTGAATAGGCATAACATTGAGTACATTATTTATGAATATGTACACTGGAACAGTTAAGACATCATAGTAAGTAACATAGCACAGTAAACAACAAGGTAATGAAAAAGACCTAATGTTTGGCGTACCGGCCTCTCGCGAGGGGAGGTTATTTTATGTCGAAGCAAAAGACATACCATAGTTGAGGGAGAGTCCGGGTCGCTCCCAGACCCCTCTTACAGCGCGCACACGGTACAACCAAACCGGGCCCATAGACATAGTAAATGAACAATGTAAAGTGTAAATTGAGCATAATGAACTCATGCATTGTGTAGAGTTGCATTGTAGTGGTTTATTGTTTTATTATTTTGAATGTTATGTCTGAACTTACTGGGCATGTAGCTCACCAGTTTGTTCTTGTTCAGGTAATCGAGGTAAACAACCTGTAACCTGAGCCACAGTGTATGGATTGGACTGCAGGAATGAAGTGCCAGTGTCATTACAAAGGTTATGGACCTGCCAGGCTAATTCCGCAAGAAGAAAGAAAAGGATAACGAAAAATACAACTGTATAATATTGTATAAGCTACACTGTTATGTTTAACCTAACTATTTCTAATACAATATGACAGTATTATATACAAGTAATATAAAATAGTTTTCCTACTATGATAACTTAGTTTTCAAAAGTTGTAGTACTACGTATATCGATGGTTTAAAAAAAAAAAAAAAATTTCCGCAATCTATTTTGTTATGACTTGATAGAAAAGAATTAAAGTAAAGCAGAGTTTTCAGGTGACGTCTCCCGCACGAGGCGGGGGGTGTTACAATTTGAGCACAAAAAGTTACTTTTAAACAGAAAACACGCAGTGTCAGAAAATTAGTTGAGATGACTTTTACTTAATATAAAACTGATATATTTAAAATCAGTATGCTCAAATTAGTCATTTGAGCACAAAATATAACTTTTGAATAGAAAATGCTCAGTGTTAGGAAATTAGTCAAGATAATCTTTACTTAATATAAAAATGATATATTTAGAATCAGCATACTCAAATTAGTCATTTGAGCACAAAAAGTAACTTATGAGCAGAAAACATGCAATATCCAGAAACTGGTCGAGACGATTTCAAATGTACATAAAACTGATATAATTATGATTAGTACGCCCAAATTAGAAAATATAGCATATGTCAAGAATTTCGCACAAAATAAAATAAGTATACTATTCACGTGCAGTGTTAACACAGTACATGGGCACAACCACAGGATCAAAAAAGATAGTAGGCAGATATAAAAAAAGTCCATTTAGACAGTGCATGACACCTGCAACCATTTTAGATACAGTTATAATAAGAATTGTATTAAGAAATATCTATTCGGTAAATGTTAGAACACAACTCGGATATATACCGAACCGTGTTACAAGGAACTAGATTATTAAAGAAGCTTTTACAGATGAAATTTACACTGCAAAGCTTGTTTAGATGAGCAAGAGACATGAAGCTATGGCAATCCCTTGATTTAGAGAGGGTGGTTTAGGTTTTGGTTAAAAATTTGGGATTTTGGAGACAAGCCATACTATTCATTATGGTATGCATTTAATGCAAAAATTTTGGCCACTCCATGGACCTTACCACCGGTTGTGTTAGGGAGGAGAGGATTAGAAAATTGTCACATCAAACTTGGTTAATTAATATTAAAAACTTATTTTAGGTTAGCCTATATACAGACCACTAAGCCATATAAGTTCATTTTTCTTTTTTTTCATTACAAAGACCACCAAAAGAACTCAAGTCTCTCTCTTCCTCTTCATATTGGGTGAACCTATTCTTACCCCAAAGACACAAAAATTTAGCCTCTTACTTGCTTGGATTGAAACTCATTTCTCAAAGCCACTCTAAGGTAATACACTAAACCCTCCTTGGTAATAATTTCCTTTAGTTAAGTTTTGACCTCAAGATATTTATGGTGTATTTATGCTCATGGGTTATAATAATTTTTATTTTAAGCCTTAGATGTCTTGTTATGTTGATCATGTGGTTGTGAGGTTATGTCTATGCTTGTATGGCTTGTGATGTGAATGGATCGTTAGGGTTTACAAAAAAACCAAATCTGTCATTTTTTTAAGCCACAGTTTTCAGTATTTTTGAGTAGGATAATGATGAAATCTAGAAAAGTGTAAAACATGAAAGTTTTAGAAAATTTTGTCTTGGACATTTTTGTGTAATGACTCTTAGCTAAAAATGACATTAAGATTGACAAACGGACCATTTTCTGTCCAGAGGTCAAAACTAGATATGTAAAACCTAGAAACAGGGACAGTTTTGGGTTTTCATAAAATGAGCCCTTTCAAATTCGAATCTAGTTTCAGACTCAACACAAAAACTGTAGACCATATCGAAAATTAAAAATGGGGTGCGTGAGCTTTAAAAATTCTACCGTTTTAGAGCCTAAACAGAATGTTTTTCCTTGGACTTAAAAATTGAAAATTTCCCAAAAATGGGCCAGGATAGCCCTGGGTTTTTGATGAATCAGCATGTTAGATTCCGAACCAAGCTCCAGGTTGAACACGAAAGTTGTCTGTCTCGTCGAGATCTTGAAATCTCGCGTTTGTTAGTTTTACAAATTAGGTTTGTACGAGCAAGTGGTAAATAGATTTTCAAAAGAGGTCCAAAAATCATGTTTTTAACTTAAAACTAGGAAATGTTCTTTTAAAATGTGATAATGAGTTTATATAAATAACCCAGCTTCCAACGAGGTGTAAAAGGGATTTTTAAACCATGAGGAAATATATTTCTCACAAATAAGGAATTTTCTTTTAGTTTGCTTTTAAGATTGATGAGATTTTAAGTGAGATACAATAATTAGTTAATTTTACTGAGAGAAAGAGAGAAGTTAGTTAATTTATTAGGGAAATAAATTAATTAACCATGATTAAGAGGTAATTAATCAAACTCTCAAGAGAAGAGTTATCTAGTACCGAAAAGAATCGGTAATAAATGACAACCATCGTTTTAGTCACTAATGATATTAGTGACTTAAAAACAAGTATTAATGAGATGTGTGATGATTACAGATAGACTCTTGTGTCACAATAAAAGTGTAGTATAAAATCTATCCAGAGGATAGGTAAATACAACTCTACCTACAACATGAATAAAATTGTTTTCATATAATATTTTTTTTACGATAAGCATGACACTTATTTTTTTATCATGTACGATTAACGAATAATATGATAAAGATCACAATATGATGAAATTGATTTATGTTCTTCATAATTGGTCAATTATGAACAAATTAAGGCATGTTAGGTGTGTTATACCAACCTTTCCACCTAAGGGGAGGATTCATGTTTAAGCTCCAAGTCAAGAAATATTTGATCTCAGCAATGCTAGGGCCTTGCAACCCCTAGCTTCCCAATGATTGCATGCACTTGGTGCAAACACATGGGCCCTTAGACAAGTTATGATCGATGATTATGAATAAGAACAGTATAATGAATTTATAATAAAGCATAATCGGTTCATGCATGACTCATGATATATTTTTAAGCTTATGGTTTTGCAAAATAGCATTGTACTTGCTAAGTGTAAAGCTCATTACGTGTGTTCATGTTATAGGTAAGAAACCTATGGGTTCAACCTAAATGGACAATGAAAACAGCGGGTAAATGTGGAGGATGAGTCATGGATACCATCACAAGATTTACTTTCGTAATATTTTAGGTAGTCCTTTTTGAAAACCAGATTAATATTTTGATTAAGTAGTATATAAAAACAAGTTTAGTACTTTCTGATATATATATATGTATGTGTGTTTATAAATTGTATTAAGTTATGATGAACTATTTATGTATTTGAAAAAGTACGGCAAAGCATATAAGATAGAAAAAAAAATCCTGAGAAAATTATAATGTTATGCTTAAGTACGATTAAGTGATGGCCACGTCATGACGGATCATTACACAATCTTTGCCATACCATTCTTGTTCACATCCAAGTTTTTAAGATTTCCAAGGTTGCATATTATTGATATCGCTTTCATGATCCCTTGTTTCTCTTCCTCTTCTGAAAAAGGACACTTAAGAAAGTCTGCCAACCTCTTAATGTTAGAGGAACTAGAAAATGGTGAATAGGATGCACTTAAAAGATGGTATATGAAGAAAGAAATGCCATGTTTAATACTTATCAACGGCGGGGAATATTGAAAATAACATTTAATTGTGGTTGGTGAAAGAAATATAGTTGTAAGTGAGAATTTATCATAACAGTTAAATGTTGGTAAAAAAAATTTATCATAGCTGTTAAATATGGAGCGTATTTAAAGTGTTTATGAAAATTAGTTTAATAGCAGTCAATTGACAATTCCCATCTAAAATTTTTACTTCTTGGCAAATTTTTTTGGTGCAATTTGAATTCAAATTTGAAATTGAAACATATATATTTACAGAAAAAAAAAGCAAATATCTTGAAATTGAAACACATATATAGTAACCTTCAAATTTAAATTTGAAATTGAAACTGAAATAAAGGGACCTTCAAATTTGAAATTAAAACACACATATATTTGAAAAAAAAAAGGGCAAATATCTTGAAAACTAATCATGATTTAAATTATAGATTTTATATTACCTTCCATTCATTTTTTTAAAGTTTCCATTTGTTATTATTGTGACAACGGAGACTTTTACAGTTCTCCGATTGATGTACAAGATGAAAAGAAAATGTATTGATGTGAAAGAAATGTGTTAATTATATTCTAATAATTAAATAGAATTTATGAAAGTTTTATTATAATGTTGAAATGAGAAGACGGTGATGGTAATGAATGAGGATTGAAATACTTCAAACAATGCATTTTCGATACCGAAAAATGAAAAATTACTGAGACGAGAAATGTACTAACCATAGGCCCGAGATAGAAAAAGATGAAATATCTAAGGTTTATAAAATGATTTAAACAATTTTGGTGAGTCGGAAGGCTTTGACAGCATTCTGGGAGGTTAATTGCAAAGTTTGACTGGTTTGACTTTTTGGTAAAATTTTCGACAGATAAAGCTTAGACTATAATTAGATCAAGATCCATACTGTATTGACTAATAATATTAGCTTATAATCATTTGAAACCGAGGGATGAGATTGAATCACACTTTAATTCAAGGGCTTAGATTTTTTTTTGGGAATTTTTGCAATTTTGACTAAAAAGTCAAAGAAGGAAAGAAATAAAGCAAATTTATTGATGCATGAGGTGGCCATGCACATGGAGGAGGCTTATGGGGCAGCTGAAAATCAGCTGAATAGTGTCCCAAAAATTTGCAAAATGGCCCCTCAAAACTTTTGCAATTTGACTCCTAAACTTATGGAAAATTACAATTTGGCCCCAAAGATTTTTATCACCTTTTTCCAATCAGATTTTCACACCCATTTTCAGCAAGAAACCAGTGAGAGCAGCCCTATTCTTCTTCCCCACGTTCTCAAGCTTTCAAAGTTTCAACAATTCACAAAAATTAGTGAAAAGTGTGGATAAACGTCAAAAACGAAGGAGATTCGCACAAGCAACCAAGTAAGTTCCTCAAACCGTGTTTTTATGTTGTTTTCATGAGTTTTCACGGACGTGAGGTTGAGGAACAAAAATGGATTGGGTTGATTTTGGGTTGCTTTGGCTAAAATCAAGTGTAAAAACCTATTTTTGTGCTTGATTTTATGGTTTTTGTGAAACTAGAAATCAATTTGAGGTTATGTTGTTGTTGTTCTTCATTTATGTATGTGAGGATGAAAATTTGGATGTGTTCTGCGATTTTTAGTAGGTACAAAATTAAAACTGTACCAAACAATGCATTTTGAGCAGTTTGGCACAGTGGGAAGTGAGTTTTTTAGCCGTTATAATGTCGAAATTTTCAGATTATAACTAGGCTTAAATGTTTTAAGATTGATCTATGAACATGAAAATTTATATTAAATGGTTGTGTTATAGGACGACGATTGGAAAAGGAGGACAAGGACCAAAGGACTTTTACAGAAGACACCCCAGCACAGTTCTTGTGAGTTCAGACATTTGAATTGTCTGTACACGATCAAACTATATTGTATGTTTCTCTATAAAGTTGATGTGGATTATATGTGTTAATGTGTTTTACTTAAAAATGCATATGATTCACAAAACAATAATGTAATATGGATGAATGATCGGTTTAGTATTTTTGTAACATCGAAATTCAATTTCCTTGGAAAGCACACGGACATGTACTAATGTTAAAACAGGCGTGTATCAGAAAAGGGTTTCGAACACGGACATGTAACCGATGTATAAAAACATTCTGACGGGTGCAAGGTCATTGACATGGCCGTGTAAAAAATAATAAAAATGAATAAATAAAACGAGACTGGATCCGACCACGATGAGATCGGCCAAAAGTATTCTTGCCACGACAAGTTTGAAACCGGCCACGGCAAGTTTGATGTTTGAAAATAACTTCTTGGGAGGGTTTTCCACCACAGTGACATGATGTTTTCACTGTGGCTACTTTTGTTTTGAAGTCTTTCCATGACGGTGAGTTGATGATCTCGCCACGGTGATTTTTCTAGGGTTTTGCTATCACGGTGACTTGATGCTTTTGCCACGGTGAGTTACTATACTGGACTGTGTATGACAGGTTTGGATCAAAATGTTCCAAACTCACTTGAATCTATTTCTTATGATTTGAATATGTGACTTACGACTGGAAAATAATACATTGATTGATTAAGCATTTTATTCATAATATGATACTATGATATCTATGACTGGCCAGTAACAAGACGGTAATGTAAAGATATAATTTTTGGTGTACCGGCCTCCCGAAGGTGTGAGGTTATTTTAAGACTGGACTGGTGAGGATAAGCTAAGTTCACTCCCTGGCTCCTCATATTTGCATGCAAGGTACAACCGAAAAGGGCCTAAAATGACAGATGATAGACAAACTAGAAATGCATAGAAGGAACAAATAACTAAGCATAATGAACACATGACATGACTGTATGATGAGACTATACCGTATTTATGACTGAACTGTTTATGTTTGAACTACTGGGTATTAGCTCACTAGTTTGTTCGTGTTTTGGTAATCGAGGTAAACAACCTATAACCTGAGCAATCAATGAAGAGGATGGACTAGTGAAATGGAATGCTGGTGTCATGGAACGGTTATGGTCCTGTCACACCTCATCCGCCACACAGACAGAAAAAAAAATATAATGTTTTGGTTGACTAAATTTTTATACTTGATTATAAATATTACTAAGACAATATTTTATAATGACATGTAAGTAAGTACGAAATAGTTTTTTTAACACTACGATAAAATAGTTTTAACGTTATATTAAGTGTGTAGATGATTATGGCTTCAAAAAAGAACAATTTTTTTCGCAAATCTAGTAATTATATTACTATTGAAAGTATAAAGAGGACAAAGAGTAAGAGATGAATGGACTGATGAGTGGGCCCGCCCTACACGAGATGGGGTGGGGCGTCACAATTATATAACACCAACAAAAAACTAGCTTTATTTAAAAACTATATACATATCTAATTTCCATATTTGATGTCATTCCATATAGTGGCTTGGGTTTTACACAACTGCAAGTAGCTTCCATTTTTGTATTTGATTGTTTATTAGTTTATTCTCTTCGTGTTTTTATCGCGCGTTGAAAATTCGTAATGATGTACAGTAGGAAATTTGGGATGAAGTTGGAGAGAGTGATGATAAACGTGACAAGATGCTCCTTCATTGGAGAAAGAATGCTTGGATGTGTATAAGAGGAAGGTCGAGCGGGCTGCAAAGTCGTGGGCACAACTTCTTCAATCATTGTCTGATGCCAAACATGAACTTTCCAATCTTCTATTTGCTCTTGGAGAAAAAAGTTCCATCTCTATAAACATAAATAAAATAAATAAATAAAGGCCACAGAGGATGATCACTGACATATCAGTATGTCAAGAGCCTTGTTCTACTGCTTTAATTACATCCTAGGTTGATTTTCTTTGTTTGAGCATTTCATTTGAGCAATGTGCCCTAACCCATACGTAATTGGAAATATGATATAATTATATATTCCTAACTCATGTAATAATTTATTTTTTAAATTTTACAAATAGGGTCCTCGTCAAACCACGCATATAGAATGCGGGAAACTCATGATTCTTCCTTCGATGCTATTCACGTGATGGAAAATCATGTAATAATAAAAGTTTATTATGCTAAATTGTCTTTAATATTAACTTAAATGTGAGTTTAATAAATTGTTCTTTCTTTATGTGTAGTTTTTCAATAAACGAACTTACACACAAGGAAATATGGATGAAGTTTGAAGTGAATGGGCTGAAAGTCTCACGTCATTTATATAGACTGAAATTGTCATGCTTTATAATTTATATTTTTATTTTTAGTGACTATGAGTTTTTAGAAATTTGTTTTTCTGGAGAATTAGCTTTAGGTAGATTTATAAAGTTTTTAGTTTTTCGATGATTTTTGAAAAGAAGTCCGGATTTGATTTTTTTGCTATCTATGGTGCATTATTTATAATATTGGTCAAATGCAAAATGCTATTTTTTAATTTCTATAAACGTTTCTTATAACATGCATTTATATATAAATGGATTATATTTGCCTTTAAAAATATTGATTTAATTAAAAAAATAAAATTGAAGATTTGATAAAAAGAATATGGAAAATTATGTTCATGGCGTTCACCCTTTGGTTGCCATTTAAAGTCCTATAACATTCCGGTCGTCGGTGTAATCAAGTATCCATGTTCAATAAATATTACAAGACAATTGTCATTCAACTGCTATCTAAAATCCAAATTTTAACTGCCATCTTATCTCACCCCATATTTAATAGCACTTGGATGGATGGCGGTTCTTGACTACCATCTTATCCTTTATGCTGGTTAAAAATCGCTATTAATCAAATCTTTTTTAGTACTATTTGCTCCTCATATTTTGAGAACAAGATCTTGTGAGGTCTTTCTAAACTTGCTTTCCAATACCCTAAAACATGGTCCCAAAATGGCCCATAACCATGGATTTTGCAACAAAACATATCGAAACACTATTCTAAATGATGAGGTTCTACACTATCACCCTTAAACTTGGAAGTAAAGTGCCAAAGGGATATGAATTGGTCCATTGGGTTCCTAGAAACATACACAATTTTACAACTAGATGTTTTCATGGAAGGAGGCAATGACTCGTATAACAAATGGGTACTCAAGAGCCGTGGTTGATGAATAGTTTTAGTACTTAGAGATTTGTAATTTTCTAAACAGGGCACAAGTTCATGTGGGTTTGCCTTATACAATGGACTATCTGTAAGCGCAAAATGAGTGCGGTTTACAATTGAAAATACAAGGGTTTTCAACCAAGTGGTTCCTGATTTTGGACAAGAAGTTAAAATGATATCTTTATAGTGTGCCACAAAGTATCTCTGAGCAGATAATACATCTCCACAGAAAAATTCTGGGATCCAACATTCTTGGTTGTAAAAAAGATGAACATCGTTTACCAAGTATTTCTCTTTGGGAAGGTTTTTAATTGTTGCTTCATACTTGTCTTCAACCTCTTCCGTTATGGACACGTTTGGAATTGCACATTCGAATCTGAAAGAGAAACCAAAACAAAAATATATGAATTCTTTATATAGAAAAGTTCGCAGATTAACCTGGATGACTACTTTGCCAACTTATCAACAATATATATATGTATGTCTGTATGTATGTATATGTATTTATTAGATTGCTTATAAGCTACATCTGTCTTCTCCTCCTTCAACATTTCCATTTTCCTTGTTTTGTTTCGTTTGTTTATTTCTAGGATACTAAAAAATTTCACGCATAAGAGAATTGAACCAAAAGTCTAAGAAGAGTAGAATTTTACCATTTGGCTCTACAACAAGAAATTTTGAAAGTATGTATATGTATAGGTAGTTAGGTTTCTCTACATATATATATATATGTATATTGTAACTGTGAATGAAGGACTTACAAGTTGTTTTTCATTTCTTTTATTTTCATTTTTTAATTTTACGAATTTTCTATAATACAAACTTTTTTTTTTCACGATCGATGGGAAGTGATATTTATTTATTGGATTAGTTTTCCAACGATAAGATGAATAAGCACAGGGTTAAAAATTTACAAGGTGCCACACATAACCGCTATGAATCATAAATCAAACTTTTAAAAATTAATTTAACAATTAATACAACAATCACTAACGGCAAAGAAAAATGAAAGAGGACTTAAAGGATACTGTGAGATGCTGATCGTGGACAAGCTCACTGATGGGAGTGTGAATAATAATGGAGATATCAAACTTCAAAAGTAAAGAATGGTAGATTTAAACTTCATACAAAATACGTTGGAAACTTTGCAACGATTGAGTACTGGTGGCTCTTAGAAGAAAGCGATGAATCCCAAAATACAAATATAAGAAAGCCGCGAGGTAAATTCCCACATTAAATATTGTATGTTTTTCTCTGTGTAATATCAAAAGATATGAAAAGATCTTTAGAAATAAAAAAGGAAGATGAAAAGATAATATGTGTTATTAATTAATATTTAAGAAAAAAATATAAATAAAAAGCAACAGAGGAGGGCGATGAAGATGTTGGGATTGCAAACAAAGGGGGAGGGGACACCTCGGGTCAATGAGAAAGAAATTTGATATTGCTTAAAAATAAATTTAAAGTCTACTTCATTTTAAATTTACTTTCACATAACACATGTGTGTTTAAATGCGTCAAAAAATTGACACTTCAATAATAGAAGTATCAAAATTATAACTTGTGACGAACTTGAAAGAGAATTTTGGGCCATTTACAATTTTAATAGGTAAATAAGATCATCATTTTCCAGGCTAATTAGAAATCAATTTTTTCAATGTAATTTTGAACGAAATGAGGAAAGGGAGTTTGACCATTAAGAGAGCAAAGGGACACATCGTATATGGAAATTACAAAAGCTGTGTAAGGTATTATCTAATCCTAACGTCCCACATTCTCCATCACGAGGCATGCGTTATAGGGAGGCATACAATGTTAGGTTGAGGTCTTTTTTGTGGGGACAAAAAGAAAACTAAAAGGAGCAAAATAATTTGGAATCCATTTGCAAAAATAAATAAATAAATAAATAAATAAAAGAATGATTTGAACAAGAGAGAGAGAGAGAGAGAAATATGCAATGGTGGCGCCAACCGAGATGGTCTGATGAGAGTGGCCTTTTTTGGCCCCCGCAATGGTCCAATGAGAGCTCCAATAGAGAGAGAGAGGAGAGAAAGAGATTGGGGGGGGGGGGGGGGGGGGGAGAAGATAGAGAGAGAGAGAGAGAGAAGCACAAAGGAATGAAGATAAAATTTGCAATTAGGTAGAAATGTCTTTTTTAGGTTAAAAAAATGTTTAAGATGGGAAAAATTTCTCAGATGGTTTATTTGGATGGCTATTTTCACAATTTTCTAAAAAATGAAAGAACCTCATTAGGTCGGGTAGCTGGTGGCTCTACCACAGTTCATCCTTATAGAGCAAGGGGTTAGGTATTAGGTATACATATGTGAAAGCATGTGCCCCCACTCAATTTTTAAAATTTATAATTTTAACATGTATATTTAACTTTTTTTTTTTTTTCAAAAAATGCCGCATTAAAGTATTTATTTCCTCAAATGTGACCCTTCATAATAATTTTTTTTTCCTTTTAATTATATCAAAAGTGTAACAACCGAGATTTTCTAATTGTTCTCGGGATCAATGTATAGTAAAAATATATATATTAGTGTGATGTAAATATATATAAATTATACTCTAATGATGATTTATTAGAGTTGATAAATGTTTTATGGCTATTAATGTAACGATTTTCGAATCGAAACGCCTCAAATAGTGCATTTTTGGTATCGAAAAATAGAATTTTACTAAGACTTAAACTGTGACAAAAATAGACCTCAGATGAAAAATAATGAAATATCTAGGATTTATGGAGTGTTTTAAATGATATAACTGCATCGAAAGGCTCTAATAGCATTTCAGGAGGTAAACTGCGAAATTTGGCCAGTATAGCTTTTCGATCAAAATTTTGACAGATGAAAATTATACTGTAATTAAAGAAAAACCTATACTGTATAAACAAATAATATTTTCTTATTAATATAAGAATCAATGGATGAGATCAAATATACCTTTTGATCCAAGGGTTACTAAAAATAATGAATTTTTAGAATTTCTTTCAAAATCCAATTAAGAAAGAAATTTTGCATTTAATGCAAAGCTTAGCTGCCATTGCACGTGGAAGAGACGGGAGAAACAGCTGTATTTCAGCTGAAAAGGTTCCAAAATTTTTGCAAAAATGTCCCCAAGAAATCTTTATTTTGACCCTAAAATTTTCAAAAATTGCAAAAAGGCCCCTAAGGATTTGTATAAACTTTTGCTCTGATTTCTCACGTCCCCCACAGCAGAAAATCACCATTTTCCCCTGTTCTTCATCTTCTCCACGTTCCCAAAACCACCAAAATTTCTAAGTTTTCAAAACTTTCAAATTTTGAAGAAAAAGTGTGAGAAAACTTCAACTTAAGGAATCTTCACCCTAAAGCTCAAGTAAGTCTTTCAAAATCCTATTTTAATGCTTGTTTTTAAGTGTTTTTGTGTTTATGGGAATAGTGGAACAAAATGAGGTTAGAATGGTTTTGAGTGTTTTGATGAAATTCATGTGGAAAAACATGTTTTAAGCTTGTTTTTGTAGTATTTGTGGGGTTAGTTTTTGAAAACAAATATGTTGCATGGGGGGTGGAAATTTGACGTGAAAAAGAGGGTGAAAACCCTTATGGAATAGTGATGAACATGTATTGTGAATTAGAAAAGGAATTGATGTTTTATATAAGTATTGAAAGGAAGAAAGAAAAAGAGAAAATTTAGGATTGTAAGTAAAACCCTAAGTTTGGAAATTTTGCAATGCCTTGTATATGAGAATGAATTATTGTTATGTACTGGGATTTTGAGCAGGTTTATAATGAAAACTGTGTTCAATAATGCAATTTAAGTCGTTTTGGCACAGTGGAAAAATAAGAATTTAAGCCGTTATAATTTCTAAAATTTTCGGACTTATAACTAAGGTTAAGGGTTTAAGGATGATAATGTATAGAAGAAATGTTTAAATGCTCTAGTGTTGACCTATAAACATTTCACTGAATGTTAAACTGTTACATTATAGGGCAACGACTGGAAATCAAGGAAAGGAAACATTAGAAGATTTCTGATAAGTTCTGACATTTGAATATCTGGATATGAACAACTGGAACCCTATGTTATTTTTGAATTTCAATTCATATATAGCCTAATTTCTTTGGCTAGAAAAGTTATATGTTATTGTGAACTCGTTAAAACGCCTAAATTGGTGAGTACACGAGGATGTATTGATGTATTATGTGTACATGATAATGTTTTATGGATTTTTGACCCTAGAATGCATTAATCATGTCTTAGGGTTGATTGTATGTGTATAAAATGGCTTTGGTGTCAAAATATGTTTAAAAACCTATTTTAACCGGAGCCAAGCACTAAGCGCTGGCCAAAGAGCGCCCTGGCACTGAGCTCTCGGCCAAAATTTGGTGTTAAAAATCCAGTAGGAACTCCAGACGCTAGGGTATGAGTGCCAGGCGTTAGTATAAAAATCAGTAGGGGAGCCAGGTGCTAGGGTATGAGCGCCAGGAGCTAGTGTAAAGTTGGCGGAAGTGCCAGGCGCTATGGTATGAGTGCCAGGCTCTTACATCGGATTTTCAAAAGCGCTAGGCGCTTCAAGGGGATTGCCGAAGCGCTAAAGTTTCTGTCCAAAATTTTACAGAAAAATAAGATGAAGGGCCAGGCGCTCGGGGATGAGTGCCAGGCGCTCCGATTGTTCCAAAAATGTATAATTAAAGTTTTGTGTCTCATTTCCAGTTCTAATCACGCCCCAATGTTTAAGTGCGTGGATGATGAGTTTTAAATAGTATTTTTGGACTGAATAGGCATAACATTGAGTACATTAATTATGAATATATACACTGGAACAGTTAAGATATCATAGTAAGTAGCTCGCACAGTAAACAATAGAGTAATGAAAACCTAATGTTTTGGTGTATCGGCCTCTCGCGAGGGGAGGTTACCTTATGTCGAAGCAGAAGACATACCATAGATGAGGGAGAGTCAGGGTCGCTCCCAGGCCTCTCTTACAGCACGCACAAGGTATGACCAAAATGGGCCCATAGACATAGTGAATGAACATTGTAAATGTAAACTGAGCATAATGAACTCCATGCATGTTTGTTGAGTTGCATTGTAATGTTTATTGTTTTAAATGTTATGTCTGAACTTACTAGGCATGTAGCTCACCAGTTCATTTGTGTTCAGGTAATCGTGGTAAGCAACCTGTAACCTGAGCCACAGTGTATGGATTGGACTGCAGGGATGAAGTGCCAGTGTCATGATAAAAGGTTATGGACCTGCCAGGCTAATTCCGCAAAGAGGAAGAAAAGGAAAAGAAAAGTACAATTGTATGATATTGTATAAAGTACACTACTATGTTTGACTTTAACTATATCTAATATAGTATGATATTATTATATGCAAGTAATATGAAATAGTTTCCAACTATAATAATTTAGTTTTGGGAAGTTGTAGTACTATGTATATCGATGGTTTTAAAAAAAAAAAATTTCCGCAATCTATTATGTCATGTTTTGAAAAAGAAGAAGTAAAGTAGCATCAGAGTTTTCGAGTGACATCTCCCGCGCGAGGCGGGGGGTGTCACAAAAAGTGCCTTTACTAGACTAAATTCTTGACTTTGTCCCTGCTCTTATTATCAAAAACTCCTAGAGCATCGTCTGAGCATCCCCATTTAACGAGGATGCCAAGCAAAGAGTTGTAAAGATGCTGCTTCCAAAGCCTCTTTTGTTTTTAGAGATCAAGAATCCTCCGGCCAGAAAACAAGTCAACCAAATAGCAAAAGTTGTGAGAACCACCAAATGGTCACCTCATTCAGCTTAACCCCAACCTTCTCGATCTCCAAGAACAAATGAATGACCTCCTTCAGCTTTCTGAACCGAACAAAAGCCTTGATCATCAACGTTCAGGAACATTTCTCTTAGGCATTTTCAGAAACACGTCGTAGGCGTCCTCACAATCTCAGTGCGGCATTTTGTTGAACATTGATTATGCATCCCCCATCTCCACCACATAACATGTTCAATATACACAAACAACAATAGCATGAACGAGGGAATGCCTTTGAGAAATATGAAAACTTGAAAAACGACAATAATTACACATAAGAAAATAGTTTTCAATATGCGAACCGCTATCTAATGAATTAAACATTCCATCATATCATAATATAAATGAGATAAAAAGGAAAAGGGTATCAGAATGAAATCCTAATCACAAACCAAAAGGGGGGATATGGCAAAATTGGTAGACACTACGGACTTAATTGAATTGAGCCTTGGTATGGAAACCTACCAAGTGATAATTTTCAAATTCAGAGAAATCGTGGAATTAAAAATGGGCAATCTTGAGCCAAATCCGGTTTTCTAAAAACAAACAAGGGTTTAGAAGGCGATAATAAAAACGGATAGGTACAGAGACTCAATGAAAGCTGTTCTAACAAATGGAGTTGGCTGCGGTGCGTTAGTAAAGGAATCACTCTAGAAAGGGTGAAGAATAAACATATATATATGTATACATACTGAAATACTATCTTCAAATGATTAATGACAACCCAAATCTATATTTCTTTTAATTTTCATGAAAAGTTAAAGAATTGTTGTAAATCAATTATTACATTGAAAAAAAAATCAAATATTCATTGATCAAATCATTTACTCCATCAAAATTTGATAGATCTTTTGAAGAATGGGTTAATTGGACCAGCGTAAAAATAGAGTCCCATTCTACATGTCAATATCGACAACAATAAAATTTATAGTAAGCGGAAAATCTGTCGACTTTAAAAATCGTGAGGGTTCAAGTCCTTCTATCCCCAAAAAGGCCCATTTGATTCCCTAATTATTTATCCTACTTTCTCATTTCGTTAGTGGTTCAAAATTTGTTATCTTTCTAGTTCATTCTAATTTTACAAACACATTTGAGCAAAAATCTTTTTCTTATCACAAACCTTGTGATCTATATGAAACATGTACAAATGAACATCTTTGAGAAAGTAATTCCAATGTTAAATTTGACTAATTAATAATTCATTTTATTACTCGTGTTGTACTGAAACTTTCAAAGTCTTTTTTTTGTAGATCCAAGAAATTCCAACAAGGCCTGGATAAGACTTTGCAATCCCCCTTTCATCTTTTTTTTTTTTGACATAGACCCAAGGCCTCTATTAAAATGAGGATGATGCGTAAGGGATGGTTGGGTTAGCTCAATTGGTATAGTAGAGGACTGAAAATCCTCGTGTCACCAGTTCAAATCTGGTTCCTGGCACATGAACAATTTGTATGAGTATCTATTCTACAAATTAATTGATATGGATCGACATGTATATTCATTAAATAGTATAAAGCATGATACATATTTATCCATCTAAATATATGGGGATGTACCGTACTCCGTTTATTTTAGAGAATAAAATAGTCAAAGATGAGTAAAGGATATATACATATACTCTTTTTTATATGTATAAAAAGTATGTAAAAGAAAAAATTAATACTTCAGACATATTACAAAAGGTAAATTTGGTTGATTGAAAAACCTAAAAGTTTAGTCTAAGGGAGTTGAGGGGCGCGAATAGCTAAGATTCATCTCCGATACAGTACAAATACAAATAGACTCTGATTCCCTTACCATTTCTTTCTATTTTCTTTTCATATTTTATTTCTTTATTTCCTCCTATGTGACTTTTTGGAGCCCATCTAAATGGTGTGTGCAGTACATAGTTCGGCATCATGAACTCCTTGAGTTTCATCCTATTGACTGCTCTTATCCCGCCAAAAGTATCTTCAAAATAAGAAAATCTTAATGAATCTCTCTAATTGTCTTATTTATTTATTTATTTATTTTGACTGGGCTTATATTTGAAAACTGTTTTCTTATATTTGGATTTCTTTCATTTCTTGTCTAAACTTGAAAAACGGCAGTAGGTAAAAAAAGGCAATAACTTCAAAAATTACACACAAGAGGGACACTAACTAAAAAACGACGATATTCAATGAAACGACATCAACAAAATAAACAACTGAGAGTTTGAGAAGCAAAAGCAAATAGCACAAGGTGACAAAACTTCAGAAACGACAATTTAAATAGAAAACGAGATCCATAAAAAGTAACTGAAAACGACACATCGTGATGTAACAATTTAAGCTCTCTAACCTATTCAAAGAAGAAATAACGAAATCTTCAAAAAAGAAAAAAGGCAAGAAAAGAAGGAATAAAAAAAAAGGTGGAAAAGCTGGACCTACAAAATTTATATATTACTCCCTGTATGATAATTTCTAACTTCGACGCTTAATTAGTTTTGGGTTTTTATTTTTTAAAGAATAACCAAAAAGAGTGTATCTTTGAAGTATTGCCCTTCTATAATGCTTTTAGGATTTTTGACTCTTATAATATCAAATAAAACCTCTTATAATGAAAAATAAAAGTGATTTTAGAGTAAAAATCTAAATCATCAGACAAAAATCCTTAATTTGTGCATTGAAGAGGTTATTTCTATAATTTCCTTTTTAGTGTTTGTGCAGTTGAAGCACAGTCACAAAGCTAAACTATCGATATAAAAGCTTTTTATTTGGGAAGGTAGATGTTGAGACCAACATTCTATCATATATTCCTGAAAAAAAAAAAAGGGGTTTTTATTCTTAAAAAGAATTGAAAGATAAATTTTTAGGACAACTTATATATAAATAATCAATAGTCAATGGGGATAAAATGAGAAAAATTTAGAACGATTAATAAATATAAAAGTTTACAAGAGACAAAATTTTCTATTTAATCATGGATGGCTCTATCCCAATCCACACGTCCAATCAATAAAAAGGCATAGCAATAGGACTTTCATTTCAAACCATAAATGCATGCATGTTTAGAACAAGACATTGGTTGTGGTAATACCAAAGACACATTATTTTTAATAACCTGAACTCCAAATGTCAAGAACATTGACAACAATCACGGGTGAGTATGTAGCCGAGAATAATTTATTTATTTATTTATTCATTTATTTTTAAGGTATCACTATCTCAAACATTCAATAAGCCAGATATTTTTTATTTTTTATTTTTTGAAATTGAGGATATTGGGAATTCAAACTCTATATATATTAGTGGAATTTTACTATTAGATTATACTTACAATCATACTCAAAAAGCTAAGGTAAGGGATTACTAATTCATTAAATAAATTTTCATTTCTTTTATTCTAATTTGATCAAAAAACTAAACTTATTTATGTTAGGAAATTTTATTTTCTAATAATAATAATGGGTAACATATTTATTAAAAATCATATTAAGCTATTTAATTGTTGAACAAAATTAAGTGGTCAAATTAGGAAAGTCCAATTAGATTCCTAACTGAGTATGAGTTAAATGGGTAGATACCTAGTACTGACCCAATTAGGTATAATGGGTGCCTAATAAGACAATATATAAGGAACCTTAAGGGTTATGGTCTCCAATATATCAAACCCTAATAGCCTCTTTCTCATCCCCATTTTGAGAGAGTGAACACCTCATTAAAAAAAAATTAGAGGTTTGATTGAGGAAGACCATAATCTTTACATCATATTTTTGTGGTGATTTTCACTGAAAATTAAGGCTGCATCAATGGAGACAAGTATTTGTTCCAATCCAATTTTTCTCAGTAATTTGATGTGATGATTCCTGAATTGTGTGTATGGTATTAAACTATTTTAAGAATTTAAAATTCCAATAAGTAGTATCAGAGCCATCATTACATTGAATTATTTTGAGATTTTCTTCTCCTATTTTCGGATTAACATATTTTTTTTTTGGTTGAATTGCTGCTTGGAATATATATGTATATGAATTTCGGTGATATAGTTTTCTTTTGTTGATGTTTGCATAACTTTGGACTTATATACATATATTTATATATATATACACACACACAAATATGCAATTGTGGGATTTAGAGAAACGTTTTGGTGTATATACATATATATATTTATATATATGGATTATAAAATGTTTTGGTTTATAAAAATATATAAGAAGGGGGGGGGGGGGGGGGGGGGGGGGAGAGGGGGGTGAGGAGCGGGGGCATGTGTGGCGCGGGCGCAGCAGGCCTATGGCCTGCGGCCATAAAGAAAGGAAAAAAAAAAAAAAGAGGAAGGCTACCGTGTGATAACCGAGAAATCTACGTTCTCGGAAATATTTGTACAAAATATGTAAATAAATGTATATTTATAGTGAGACATATTACAGAATAAAGAGCAGAGGAAAATTTTGATTAATTGAGTTTTAATCAAAATTTGATAATGAATTAATGAATATAGGTTAAAAGCTAAGCATTAATTCAATTTATGATGTTTTAAAATTAATAGAATAGTATGTGGAAAATACATACTAAAAGATCAATGGCACAGAAGTGAGTCACGTTGATCAATGGCCAAAAGAATTGCCAAATAAGCCCTTACATTTTCAAAAAAAAAAAAAATGAAAGCAAATGAGAGAGGGAGAGGCACGTGAGTTAAGGGGGGATTAAATAATTTCCCTTAGCTGCAAAGCAACCGGCAGAAAGAGAGAGAGAAAGAAAGAAAGAAAGGGAAATAGAAAGGGAAAGAGAGAAAGAGAGAAACCGAGAAAGGAAAAGAGAGAAGAAAGGGAAATCTAAAAAGTTCAGATTTTTCTCCTGTCTCAGCAGCAGATTGTTCGAGATTCAGCCACGAATCAGCAGCAAGAAAATCGCAAGATTCAAGCAAGGTAAACCCTTGTTTTTCTCTTACTTTTTCGGGGGGGGGGGGGGGGGGGAATCTAGGGTTTTAAGTGAAAAAAGGGGAATGTGAGTGAATCATGTGGAGGTTTTCGGTTAAAATTGAAACATGGTTCGAGTCTAGATGTTTTCAAACACGAATCCATGAGTTGATGGTTTAGAAAACCAAGTTTAGTGAAATTTCTTCACAAGAGTGCAGATTTTTCAAAAGTCGAGTCAAGAGATATTCATGAGCAAAATGTGGAATTTTTGCTTATGAAATCATGGATTTGTGATAGTAGAAATGTAGTAGATACCTTGAAACGATCTTATGAAGATCGATTTCAAGTGTAAGAAGTAGAACAAAGGCCATAAAAGCCTTAGAAAATCAGAGCAGAACAGTTCAGACCCAGAATCTTGATTCTGGTATGAACACGGGCGTGTACAAGGGCTTATTCAGTACACGGCCCCGAACATGCCCATAAGCACGACCGTGTTGCAAGAAAAATCAGACCCGAGAGGTACACGACCAAGAACACGGTCGTGTATCGGGCCGTGTCAAGGGGCACACGGTCAAAGGGAGGCGTGTAGCAGGCCATGTTACGCAGTAAGAAAACACGGCCAGAAACACGGCCATGTAAGTAACCGTGTAAGAGTCCAGAGGAGTACACGGCCAGTAACACGGCCGTGTAAGTATACATGGCCATGTTCCACGAAGTACACGGCCAGGCATGTAAGTCCAGAGAGGTAGACAGCCAGAGACACGGCCGTGTAGGAGAGCGTATTCGAAGCCAGAGAGTAAAAAAAAAAAAGAGTCTGGAAATGAAAATTTTCATGTTTGGCCATATTTCCAATATAAGATGAATATTGGAAATAATTATTGATTATTCCTTTTATAGGAGTTCGAGCCAGAGACCCCGAATCAGCAGTCCCAAGGCAGCAGAGGCTCACACTAGCGGATTATCTGTAAGTTCAAGCATTGTCCTGACTGCAACGTGGACAAGCTTATTATATTACGATGTTATGTATGTTGTATGATGTGGTTGTTAGACATTGATTATCTACATCACGATATTCATGTCAGTCTCATGTCAGCACAGGTCAGTTCATATCAGTTCATGTCATGCATGTAGAGTTGCATGTTTCAGTACACATGTCAGACAGATACCAGAACACAAACACATGTAGGTGCACAAGGCACCCTAGTATGTTAATAAAACTCACACCCAATAATTCATGTAACAGGTTCTGACCGTGGGGGCAATCAATGTGCTACCCAGTTGGAACACCAGCAAAATGGTAATTAAACCAGTTACTGGTGTATCGGCCTCTCGACCCACGTGGAAGTTTTCATGTTTAGCATCAGTTAAGACTAAGGAGGTCAGCACTAAAGTACCGCTCCCAATTGCGCTAACATGTCGGTACGACCAATCAGGGGCCCAAAACCAGAACTAAAATAACAGATAATGTCCTAAGACTAACCTTTCAGCCACAAGCATGTTTACAGAGTCCAGTTTCATGCATGAGCACAGCAGTATAGCATGTTAGTTTCATGTTTTTATGTTTGAACTTACTGAGCCCATAGCTCATCAGTTTGTTCCCATGTTGCAGGTAAGAGACCTGTTCACCAGTAGTATACGGTGGACGATGAATAGGGAAGATGCATGCCGGGGAGGATTGGGCGAGGGATTTGGTCACCCTTAAGTCTTCCGTTGTACAGATTTTGAATATTTAAATCATGTAGTTACAAGAACAAGTTTTCAAGTTAAGATTATGTGATAGGGGAATTATGATTCAGGTGCATATTATTTTGTTAACATGATTTCCTTATCACATTCTCGAACAGTTTATGATTATAAAAAAAAATCTATTCCGCAAATTGGCAAGCAAGTTTTCAGTTTAGCATGATTGCCGGCGACCCTAGAGGCCTGCAGATTATTGTGGTTAACTACAGAGTTGACTGTAATAATACTGTACAGCAGGGCGGGCCGCCACATGCCATTATTGGAAATTTGTCTTCATTGGCGATATTGTAATTAGTAGAAAATAAAAGTCTTCCATAAGTTAAGTATTTCTCTGCAGGCTTATCTGCAGCCATAAAGAAAGGGGAAAAAAAAAAAAAAGTAGAAAGAAGGCTGCAGGCCTATGGCCTGCGGTCATAAGGAAGGAAGGAAAGAAAGAAAGAAAGAAAGAAAGAAAGAAAGAAAAAGCTGCAGGCTTATTTGCAGCCATAAGGAAAGGAAAGAAAAAAAATAAAAAAACAATAAGAATAAAAGGACGACTGTAGGCTATAAGCCTGCGGCCATAAGGAATTTTTTTTTTGTTGCTATTTTAGTAATTTTGGGTATTTCAAACCCAATTTTAAAGATTTTGGACATTTAGTTTGTTTACAACTCATTATGAAATTAAGTACAAATTAATTAAAGAAATTAGGATATTTAATTAAATAAAATGAAAAAAAAGAGAGGAAGGCTGCCGTTATTGGAAATTTGTCTTCATTGGCGATATTGTAATTAGTAGAAAATAAAAGTCTTCCATAAGTTAAGTATTTCTCTGCAGGCTTATCTGCAGCCATAAAGAAAGGGAAAAAAAAAAAAAAAAGTAGAACGAAGGCTGCAGGCCTGTGGCCTGCGGTCATAAGGAAGGAAAGAAAAAAAGAAAGAAAGAAAGAAAGAAAGAAAGAAAGAAAGAAAAAAAAAAAAAAAAAGCTGCAGGCTTATTTGCAGCCATAAGGAAAGGAAAGAAAAAAAAAAAAAAAAAGAATAAAAGGATGACTGTAGGCTATAAGCCTGCGGCCATAAGGAAAAAAAATATTTTTTTTGCTATTTTAGTAATTTTGGGTATTTCAAACCTAATTTTAAAGATTTTGGACATTTAGTTTGTTTACAACTCATTATGAAATTAAGTGCAAATTAATTAAAGAAATTTGGATATTTAATTAAATAAAATGAAATTCTGGTTTGTTTTGTTTTGTTCAATTATTGTTGCACTTAATTATCTTGTATTTCAAAATAAATTAATTGAAATAATATTATCATCAAAGTAACCTCTGTTGTGGATATTAATTTATTTTGGAATATAAAGATGTGTATATCTATTATTTATACGAATAATGATCGGCCCAAAGGAAGGTTATTTTTTGGCCAAATAATGGGTATACTTGTGATAATAAATATGTGACAATTATAAAGTTTTCCATATGAGTAATAGTCAGTCCAAAGGAAGGCTATTGTTTGGCAGGATTTATTGTTAATATTTGATTACTGCGTAGAGAGTACCGCTTACAAATTGATGTTTTTTGTCCAATGACTGAATATTAATGTTGTACTAGGTATCTTGTATATGGGCCCACCTTGCTTCGAATAGTTGGCCTATGTTATGTGTGCTTTATATTGTTTGATTATGCTTATGGTATGACATGGATATTGAGTATGTAATTTTATTTTGCTCTCTGTATAGTTTCTACTACAGCTGCTAATGTTTCTGCTCAAATAATTATGATTTCAATGCTGAATAGGATGAATTTTAAGGACTGGAAAGGAGACATGGAAGCCGTTCTCCATTATATAGACTTAGACTTTGCGCTAAGGATGGAACAACTCACTGCCACTTTGGGAGATCCGAAAACGATTGAAATTGGGAAGTGGGACTGCTCTAACTGTATGTGTCTAATGATCATTAAACGCTCTATTCCGAAAGTGTTTCGAGGCTTTATTGCTAAGAGCACTAATGCCAAGAAGTTCCTTAAGGAAATTAAGCAATACTTTGCTAAGAATGAAAAGGCAGAAACGAGTGACACTTTGGCTAAACTCATTTCCATGAGGTATAAAGGAAAGAGGAACGTAAGAGAGTACATCATAGAGATGTCTAATCTCATTGGGAAACTCAAGGCACTAAAGTTAAAGCTATCTAAAGATTTGCTTGTGTACTTGGTTAATATATCTCTTCCTACACAATACGGGCAATTTAAAGTGAGCTATAACACCCAAAGGGAAAAATAGACCTTTAATTAGCTCATTTCTCATTGTGTGCAAGAAGAGGAAAGACTTTAGTGAGAAAAGATTGAAAGTGCTCACTTGGCATCGACCTCTCAAAATAAGAGAAACAAGAGGGCTAAGGATACTACAAATGGAACACCCAAGTATAAGAAACTAAAAAAGCAGAATAAGGAATTTACCTGCTACTTCTATAAAAAGGGAAGACACAAAAAGAAGGAGTGTTCCAAGTACGCTGCTTGGTGTGAAAAGAAGGGTAAGACTCTCACTATGGTTTGTTCTGAAGTTAATTTAGCTGCTGTATCTAAGGATACTTGGTGGGTAGATTCTAGTACTACTACTCACATAAGTATGTCTATGTAGGGTTGCCTATGGAGCAAACCACCAAATAATGCTAAAAGATTCATCTTTGTGGGTGACGGCAATAAAGTTCCAGTTGAAGCTATTGGAACCTTTAGATTATTATTAAAGATTGGTGTTTATTTGGATTTTTTGAGACTTTTGTTACACCGTCATTTAAATGGAATTTGGTTTCTATTTCCAGTTTGGACAAATCCAATTATTCTTGTTCCTTTGGAAATAATAAAATTAGTCTTTTTTATAATTCAAATGTTGTTGGCACTAGTTCTTTAATTGATAATCATTATATGATTGATACTGTTACTTTTAATAATGAAATTTTGCACTCTAGTGCAAGAGGTACAAAGCAAAAATTAAATGAGGATTTCGTCACCCTAAGTCATAAGCGTTTAGGTCATATCTCTAAACAAAGAATTCAAAGGCTTGTAAATGATGGAATTCTTGGTTCCCTAGATTTAATTGATTTTCAGGTTTGCATTGAATGCATAAAAGGGAAACAGGCAAACACAAGGAAATTAGGTGCCGACAAAGCTACCGACATCTTAGAACTTATTCATACTGATATCTATGGACCATTCCCTATGGCTTCATGGAATGGTCAATAGTACTTTATTACATTCATAGACGATTATTCGGGATATGGTTACCTATATTTGATATATGAGAAATCACAATCAGTGGATGTGTTCAAGGAATATAAAGTCGAAGTTGAACTTCAACTAAGTAAGAAAATTAAAGCAGTCAAATCTAACCATGGTGGTGAATATTACGACAGATATGATGGATTAGGAGAACAACATCCAGGACCCTTTGTTAGATATGTCAAACACTCTCGGGGTTTTAAGTTCTTCGATCCCACTACTAGGTCCTTCTTTGAGATGGCAAATGCGAGATTCCTTGAGGATATTGAGTTTGGTAAGGAAGATAAAGTAAGGAACGTTGTCTTTGAGGAAAAGGGTTTTGTTTCTCTTCCTAATATTTCTATTGACAATGATCAAGTTGTTATTCCTGCCATTGTTCAAGATGCAACTCTGATACAAGTCAACAATGGTCAGGCTCCTATCCCTGACATTGTTCCAGAACAAGATAACAATGAGATTCCTCCCATAGCACCTATAGAGCAAACTCAACAACCTCAAGAAGTGCCATTAAGGAGATCCATTAGAGAAAGGAGAAGTGCGATTCCAGATGATTACATCATCTTTTTCCAAGAGCATAAAGATGGAATGGGCTTAGGTGAAGATGATCTAATCAACTTCCAACAAGCCTTACGGAGCTCCACTGCTCAAAAGTGGATTGATGCCATGAAGGATGAGATGAAATCCATGAAAGATAATGATGTTTGGGATCTTGTTGAGTTGCCTAATGGAGCGAACCCCATTAGTTGTAAATGGATTTTTAAGACCAAAGGGGATTCAAAAGTTAATATCAAAAGATAAAATACTCATCTAGTCGCTAAAGGATTCACTCAAAAAGAAGACATAGACTATAAAGAAAGCTTCTCTCTGGTTTCTTTGAAGGACTGTTTTAGGACAATTATGGCACTTGTGGCTCATTTAGATCTAGAGCTACACCAGATAGATGTTAAAACAGCGTTTCTCAATAGTGACATTGATGAGACAATTTATATGGTCCAACTAGAAAATTTTGTATCTGGAGATTCAGAGTCTAGTTTGTAAGTTAAAAAAGTCCATCTACGGTCTCAAACAGGCTTCTCATCAATGGTATCACAAGTTTCATCAAGTTATCACCTTGTATGGTTTTGAGATGAATACGGTTGATGATTGTGTATATCCCCAGTTCAGTGGGAGTAAGTTCATCTTCCTGATTTTATATGTCAATGACATATTACTTGCTAGTAACAATATAGGCTTATTGCACAACACCAAGAAATTTCTCACCAAGAATTTTGAGATGAAGGATCTTGGTGATGCCTTTTTTGTATTAAGGATTCAGATACTGCGAGATCGCTCTCGAGGTATCCTTGGGTTATCACAAAAAGGCTATATTAAAAAGGTTTTAGATATATTTGGCATAAGGAATTGTGCATTAAGAGATAAGCCCATAGCTTAGGGAGACAAGTTTAGTCTCAGTCAATGCCCCAAGAATGAACTTGAGATAAAGGAAATGGAAAAGATTCCTTATGCATTGATAATAAGAAGTCTTATGTATGCTCAAGTTTGTACTCGTCCCGACATAGCATTCATAGTGGGTGTGTTGGGCAAATACTTAAGTAACCTAGGAGTGGATCATTGGAAAGCAGCCAAACGGGTTATGTGGTATTTAAAGAGAATAAAGGACTACATGCTCACTTTTCGAAGATCAGATAGACTAGAGATCATTGGGTATACTAATTCCGATTTTACTAGATGCCAAGATAGAAAGCGATCCACTTCAGGCTATGTTTACATTTTGGCAGGAGGAGCTATTTCCTAGAAAAGTGCCAAGCAGACACTCATAGCTCCTTCTAGCCTATTATGACGCATCTAATCATGGAATATGGCTGCAGAACTTTGTCATGGGGCCGCGTGTAGTTAATGGTATTGAAAGGCCATTAAAGATATTCTGTGACAATAAATCAACAGTGTTGTATTCTAACAACAACCGAAGCTCCATAAAATCGAAGCATATTGATATTAAGTTTCCGGTTGTTAAAGAACGAGTTTAGAGTGGTCAGATTTTGATAGAACATATAAGGACAAACTCTATGCTTGCGGATCCCCTAACCAAAGGCTTAACGCCTAGGGCCTTTCTCGAGCATACTGCTCATATAGGTTTTATTTTATTTGAGGATGTTATGGTTTAGTGGGAGTTGATTTTGGTTGTTCTATGACATAAACATTTAGTTGTTTATTTTCTACAGAATAAAGAAGATGGATTTACAGTTATAGTTTCCTTCTGAATGTATATAATTTTTTATTTGAGGTTTCTTCTTACGTTTAGAAAATTATAAATTAATCTTAGAAGGACTAAAGCAGGACTAGTTAGAAATAGGCATGTTATAGATCACATTTCATGTAATTTCCATGTCACTCATCCATACTCGATTTATGTCATTGAATATGTTGGTGTGGTGACTATGGAAGGTTTAGTTACGTTTAAGTGTGACGAAAGCCGCCATGATCTCATGCTGATATAGGAGATAGACCAGATTGTACTTAAAGAGAAATCTAAGATAAATAGCATACAGTTACATGCTTAGGGAATATATGATATGATTATTTCAGAAATCATATGTAGCCCAAGTGGGAGATTGTTAGGAAATTTTATTTTCTAATAATAATAATGGGCAATATATTTATTAAAAATCATATCAAGCTATTTAATTATTAGACAAAATTAAGTGGTCAAACCAGGAAAGTCTAATTAGATTCCTAACTGGGTATGGGTTAAATGGGTGGATATCCAATATTGACCCAATTAAGTATAATGGGTGTCTAATGGGATAATATATAAAGAATCTTAAAGGTTATGGTCCCCAATATCTCAAACCCTAATAGCCGCCTTCTCATCTCCATTTTGAGAGAGAGAACACTCCATTAAAAAGAAATTAAAGGTTTGATTGAGGAAAGCTATACTCTCTACATCATATTTTTGTGGCGATTTTCACTGAAGATTAAGATTGTATCAATGGAGATAGGTATTTTTTCTAATCCAATTTTTCTCAGTAATTTAGTGTGATGATTCCTGGATTATGTATATGGTGTTAAACTATTTTGAGAAATTAAAATTCAAACAATTTAAACTTATTATTTCACAAAAAGAGAATCCAATACCAATGTAATACTGTCAACAAAAATTGAAAAAAAAAAAATAGAAAGCAAATACGTATGAAATCAATTTCATTTATCAGCTTATTTTTCGAAATTTGAGATATTCTATTCGTAATCCTTTAATGCCAATATATATAGAAGATTCTTTAGTTTGTAAAGTATTTTTGTTATGATTACCTAACAAAATTTAAAAAGAAGAAGAAAAAAAATCCATAATTTTTTTTCTTTTTCCCCCGAAAAATAAGGTTAGAAAAAAAGGTTAAATAATTATAAGAACTAGTTTCATTTGAATTTTGAATCGAAAATTAAATCGTTAGTCTAAGCTTAATCATCTTTAATCTGTACAGAAACTCGTGGAAACCTCATCAAACATATTCAAGTCAATTTCAAACCAAATTCTTAAAAAAAAAAAATCAAACTAAATTAACTTGAATAGAGAAATCAATGCACAATCCGCACAAAATGTGGATTTATCTCAACTATTTGATTTCTTTTATAATTATTACATATCTAAATTTATATAAAAGATCCTATTAATTGACCAGCTTTCCAAACCCTTTTTTTTTTTTTTAAAGAACCAGCTTTCCAAACTACAGTCACAAATACCGTTCTTTTTCTTTTTTGCCATCTCTCTCCTACCGAAGGCATTCTTTAGCTAGTACGCCTTCTTGGAATAGATCTTGCTAGTGGTTCTAGTATAATTATTTCATTTATATGGTCAAGTATTTGGCACTTTTTTGGGTCTCCAAGAGGGTGTACAGTTTCTTTATACACGTTCCACAATACCCTTTTGTAGAGGTATGAACAAAACTTGTATTCTCCGATATGTGGAACCTTGCTTGCAGCCAGTGCATGTGGGCATGGTTGTTGGTCATGTTGATATTGGTAGTATGTACAGGTTCTAACTTTCAGGTTTATAGTCCATTTTTTATTGTTATTTGTAGGAAAATCAAAAAATATGTACAGTAAAATTTTAAAATTTTTTAAAAGATTATACTAATTCGTATTATTATATACAATAAATCACCCAATAATGTATATATCTTTTTGAGGAAAACATGAAGAACGCTGGAGAATATGAACATGAAAGCATCAACCAAATAGCTTTTTTTACTATTATCCAATTCCTAGACAGTGGAGTGTGTGAGTACTTGATTCCTCGATTAGTATTTACGTGGCTTGTCTTCTTCCAACCACTTAGATTTATAAGTGAGAGTTATAATAATAAATTTACTCACCTGCGAGTCAATGATTTAAGAAAAATAGGAGTCTTAAGCGTCCTATTTATAGTGAATGCACTGAGTGGTTTTGAAATTTGAACAAAATACTTGAAAATATTTTTTTTCTCTCCTTCCTTCCAAGTTGGCATTTTTCTCCATGGGGATTCCCTAAAAAAGACGTCTACAATAGGACAGGGAGATCTAAAATTTGATTCAAATTTCAATCTCCACAAATCTTGTGATTTTATCTATATGGATAATATTCCATAAATCTAGTTTAAATTTAAAATAAAATCAAGAAAACTTTACTTGAATAAAAAAATTATTTAACAATCATCCAAAATAAAATCAAATAAGGACAAAATATTTTCTTCCTTTATCCTCAAATTTGAGCTAACTTTGAAACACAAAAGGACAAGATTTTGTACAATTCAAATTAAAATAGTATAATCTTCATAATTAATTTAAAATATCTATTTAAATAAGATTCTCAAGATATTTACATTAATTATTCAAATAAATAATTAATTTATCCACATAGTTCAAAATTCAAATCAATCTCATATTTATCTCAAAAGACAAACACAATCAATTTAAATTTCAAATCTTATCTTCCAAATAAATATTTATACAATTTAAATATTTATCCCATTAATTAAATAAAACAAAATTTCCATTCTACCTTTAGCCAGATTAAACACCCACTACTTGTAGACCTAAAGTATACCCTGATCAGTTACTATCCATTAAGGAATTATATATAGCTAGTAAAGGGACTGATTACACATATATAATGTGAGCTTTAATAATCCATGTAATTATTATTTCATAAAGAATAAATCAATTACATAATTATTAGTCTCAAAGTAACATCACTATAAACTTGAACTGTATTTCTAATTATATACTGTATTATGTAAGCTAGTGAATAGCCATTGTTTAATGACCTTGTCATATATACAACACCCTTATATAGTATCCATAATCAACCTAAGTTCAAAGTACATTCAACCTTTTAATCACACCATCTTAAAGAGTCACAGATTGAAGGAAGATATTGAATATTATGCAACTAGACTGGCTATAATTCTTCCCCATCTTATGGCTTCTGTAGGTTTCATTAAGGGGCATTCTTCATCATATTTTTTGAGTGACTAAAAGATGCTAGAGCCATTAGAGGTCCTTACCCTTGATTTGGATTTCGAACAGGAAAATGGATTAGTTCTTTTCAAGTGTTTTTTTTTTCTTTCATATTTTTGGTTGGTTATTTCCTGATCCTTTGGTTTTTTGTTTCCTTTGTTTTTTTGTTTTTGTAGTGGTGATAGTGGGATGTATGATACAAAGATTGCTGAGTCATTAGAATTTTTTTTTTCTTTATTGTAAGAGGACCTTTGGCTCTGAATTATTAAAGAAAAATGAAAACCTTACTTTCAAATTTGAATCGCAACCTCCTTTCCAAATATCTCTCTTCTTATCCATTAAACTAGTCCTAGTGAAAAAATTAAAATTTAAGATATGCATATCATATTATAATATAAACCTTTTAAAAGTTCAATAAAAATAGACATGTATTATGCACAGATTTACACCCAACATTTTTGGTGTGGCTAAATTCCCATTTGTTTTTGACATTTTTTTAACAATGTGTCCTACTCCCGTGAAAGTTCTAGTTGTTTTATATACATATATATATATACATAAGCTGTTTTTTTTTTTCTATTTTTTTAAAAGAAATAAAAAATAATAATATTTCATACTACTACTATTAGTAATGTATCATTGCGTTTGTCTTAACTCTCTCGTTCACGCTATTTGTATATGCAGCATTAGATGCAACACTGACGAAGCCAATTGTGGGCTTAAGCACCACTCAATTTCTTTCTCTCTTTTCTTTTTTATATCATGTATATTTAGTATAATTATCATATAGCCCTTCAAGTTCCCGTTAATATTTTTTCTTTTTTCTTTTTAGCTATATATATTTTTTGTACAATTTTACACATAGCTTTCCACAATAATTTCCAGCTTCATCATTATTCACGATAGAGTATTATAGTACTCGAATTAGTGAATGGTTTACTTCGTTCATGGTTACTAGCCGGCGGGATATGTGGTGGAGGAAAGTAATGTTGGTCGTTAAGCTTCTCAGACGAACCCTTGGAGATCTGTCGCAAGTTATCTAGGCTACTTATCCATATGAATGTTGTCAATGTTCTTGATGTTTTGAGTGTTGAAAAAATGGTTTGTAAACCATATTGATGAGCCATTTTGAGACACATATTTGAGTAGGGCCCACTTTGCGAAAGTGATGGGTCTTGAAGGATTTACATTTTTCGTCGCAAATAGATCGAAATCGTATATTTATATACTCAAAATGGTAATCGGGTTAATAAGAAATTAATGTCCAAAATTTGCCCCTTGGAAATTTGGTTTTGTTTGAAAAATTAATTTTTTATTTTATTTTTCTAACATATTAATCTAAATTTTTTCTTTTTTGGAATATCGACTATCTATCTATTGATATTCTACTGCATGTTAATAAGTATTAATATGAATGTGATTATTGGGCATTAGTGGGTAGTAAATGGTAAAGACGAATAGTTTTGCTCACCTTTATTATATGTATATGGGCAATATGTTGAGCTTGTTTAACTTGAATATGAATGGTTGTAACACAAAGAAAATAATTCTCATTAAACCATGATTAAATCTCATTATTTCAAGCTTGTAATGCCCCCATTAGAAGCCTATATAAGGAGGCTTTCACCTCATGTTACACACACCAATTTCCAAATCTACTTTCTTCTTGTTTTCATTGTGTTCTAGGTGTGTTCTAGAGTGTTTCTAGGTGTTTTCATGATAGAGAGAAGGCTTGGTTTCAAGTTCGTCGGAAGTAGTATTTGATTGTGCTTAGAATACTACTGTTGTTGTTATATCCTGGGAGACAGACATCTATTGAATCCTCAAGTACTTACCGGAGGGGATGAATTTGTTTTAAGGAAAACTTGAGTTTCACGTGCTTCGACATCGATCAAATTGTTCCAATTCGGGTTAAGGTTGAATTACGGTTGTTGTCTTTATTTTTAACTCTTTGTAATATTTCATTTGTTTATTTTAAACTTGTTTGTTTTCTATATTCTATATATTTTTCTAACAATCCTAAAACAGATTCCCGACATAGAAGATGAACAGGTGATCAGATTCAAGGAACGTTTTGCAAATGTTTTCAATATTGCAAATGTTCTAACGTTTTGCTAACATTTTTTTTTTGTTTTTAAAGTTGGAATTATATATATATCGTTTGTAAACCGGTTGTTTACACTTTATGTTCACAGATTATATATAAACGTTTTTTTTTCACTTTTTACAAATTATTCCGTTTGCACTTTTGTTTACACATTATATATATTAATTTTAATTTGGCTGTAAACTTAGTTGCAAACTTTTCGTTGGTTGCAAACTTGGCTGTAAATTAATATATATATATATTAATTTGGCTATATATATTAATTTGGTTGCAAACTTTTCATCTGCACTTTTGTTTTAAAGATTATATATATATTGCAAAGTTTTTTAATATTGCTAACGATTGTTTGCACTTTGATATATATATATATATATTGTAAGGAACGATTCTAGTTTTTTTTTAATAAATTAAAAAAAACTAATATTTGGTTGGATTTTCAGATATGGCTGAAAACATGAATGTTGTTCCAACTGTGAATGTTCCAATTGGCAGCAATTCTGTGACACCAGTGCCGTCACCTTGGGTTCAAGCCTCGACCTCGACACAACTATTGTCGGTTTCAGTTCCCGTGAATCACAATGAGAAACCTTAGAAATTCAGTGGATTGAATTTCAAGACTTGGCAGTAAAAGATGTTGTTCTATTTGACGATATTGAATCTTACAAGATTCTTGAAAGAGGATCCTCTTACTGTTAGAGAGGATGAAATGGATGCTCAAACATTGCATGCTATTAAAGCTTGAAAGCACTTTGACTTCTTGTGCTGGAACTATGTTCTAAATGGCTTGATTGATATACTTTACAACATGTATAGCATAAAGAAATCGGCTAAGGAACTATGTGAATCCTTGGACTACAAGTACAAGTCAAAAGATGTTGGTGCTAAAAAGTTCTTGGTGGGATAGTACATGAACTATAAGATGGTGGATTTCAAGACTGTGATCAATCAAGTTCAAGAACTTCAAATAATCGTTCATGAAATTCATGTTGAAGGGATGATTATTAGTGAGTCTTTTCAGGTAGTTGCAATTATAGAGAAGCTACACCCTGTGTGGAAAGACTTCAAGAACTATCTGAAACACAAGAGAAAGGAAATAAGTGTTGAAGACCTCATCATTAGACTTTGCATAAAAGAAGGCTATTAAGGCTCAGAGAAAAGGAACTCTAACAATTCTGTTGCCAATTCTGCTAAGGTTAATGTGGTGGAGCATGACAAAAGCTCCAAGAATAAGAAGAACCACAAGTTGAGATCCAAGCTGGGACCTAAGGGTGGAGTTTCTAAGAAACAGAAATTCCAAGGAAAATGTTTCAACTATGACAAGCTGGGTCATAAGTCGGCGGACTGTAGGCTGCCAAAAAGGAACAAGAAGAAAGAAGCCAATGTTGTAGATGCCATCACATAAGAGGTGTTCAACATCAGTCATTTTGCAGTGGTTTCTGAAATTAACATGGTGAATTCCAACCCAAAGGAGTGATGGCTAGACACGAGGGCCACACGCTATGTCTGCTGTGATAGAGTTGCTTTTGCTGATCTCGTACCTTTGGAAATTGGAGAGAAGCTGTATATGGGCAACTCTGCAACATCTGAGATCAAGGGTCAAAGAACGGTATTCCTAAAGATGACATCAGGCAAGGAAGTAAAGCTGCACAACGTGCTATATGTGCCTGATATCCAGAAGAATCTAATCTCTAGAACAAAGATGAGCATGCATGGCTTCAAGATGGTTTTTGAGGCCTAAAAATTTGTCCAAATATGGAATGTATGTGAAAAAAGGGTTTGTGAAAGATGGGATGTGGAAAATGAATGTAATTGCTGTAAAGCCCAAATCCATCAATAAGAATAAAAAGTCTTCCACTTATATGCTTGAGTCTTCTAACTTATACATGGTAGACTAGAACATGTTAATTATGATATATTACGTAGATTAATTAACTTGAATCACATACCCACGCTTAATATTGATTCTAAACACAAGTGTGAAACTTGTGTAGAGGTAAAACTAACAAGATCATCATTTCAAACAATTGAAAAGAATACTGAACCACTTGATTTAATTTATAGCGATGTTTGTGACTTAAAGTTTATTCAAACTAGAGGTGGTAACAAGTATTTTGTTACTGTCATTGATGATAGCACAAAATATTTCTATGTATTATGAAGTTATTGAGAAATTTGCTCTTTATAAGCAAGAAGTAGAAAATCAACTTAATAAAAAGATTAAAATGGTAAGAGGTGACCATAGTAGTGAATTTGTGGAACCATTTAGTGAGTTTTGTGTACAACATGGTATTATTCATAAGGTCACACCACCTTATTCACCCCAATCAAACGGTGTGGCTAAATGCAAAAATCGTACCTTAAAAGATATGATGAATACGATGTTAATAAGTTCCAGATTACCACAAAACAGGTGGGGGGAAGCCATTTTGTCGGCTACTTATCTTTTGAATAAGATTTCCTGGAAGAAAGAGAGAAAAACCCCTTACGAATTGTGGAAAGGAATAAAGCCTTTCTACAAATACTTAAGAGTGTGGGGGTGTCTTGCCAAAGTTATGATACCCACGCTAAAGAAGATGAGAATAAGTCCTAAAATAGTTGATTGCATCTTCATTGGCTATGCCTATAATAATGCATGTCGGTTCCTTGTGCATGAGTCTAAAAACCCTAACATTCATAAGAACACAATAATGGAGTCTAGGAATGTATCGTTCTTTGAACATGTATTTCCTTATAAATCCAAGGAAGATGGTCCAAGTTCGTCTAAATGAACATTTGAGATTATTGAAGAAAATAGTTAGGACCATCAACAAGATAATGAAAATGAAGAAGTATTGAAAGAGCCAAGACGAAGCAAAAGGGCAAGGATAGAAAAATCATTTGGACCTAATTTTTTGTCTTACATGCTAGAGCCTGAACCACAAACTTACAAAGAAGCTGTGAGCTCCTCGCGGGTCCTTTATGGAAAGAGGCCATAAAGAGTAAGATTGATTCCATCATGCAGAATCATACTTGGGAGTTAGTGGACCTTCCTCCAGGAAATAAACCACTAGGTTCTAAGTGGATTTTCAAATGGAAAATGAAAGTAGATGGAACGATTGATAAATATAAGGCCAAACTTGTAATAAAAGGGTAGGCAACAAGAAGGCCATGATTACTTTGATACCTATTCTCCTATAATGAGAATAACATCTATAAGAATGGTGTTGGCGACTACTATGTTGCGAAATCTTGAAGTCTATCAGATGGATGTAAAGATAGCTTTTCTTAATGGAGATCTTGAGGAAGAAATCTATATGAAACAACTTGAGGGTTGTATTGCTCTAGGACAAAAAAAGAAAGTCTGCAAACTGGTGAAGTCCTTGTATGGACTTAAACAAGCACCAAAATAATGGCATGAGAAATTTGATAGTGTCATGATGGCAAGTGGTTTTAAAATTAATAAGTGTGACAAGTGTGTTTATGTCAAGAATACAAAAGATGGATATGTCATTATTTATCTATATGTAGATGACATTCTAATTGTGGGTTGCAATGGTCGAATGATCAAATCTACCAAAAACATGTTGAACTCAAGAATTGACATGAAAGATATGGGAGTGGCTGATGTAATTTTGGGAATCAAAATAAAAAGGTCATCTGATGGTCTTATATTGAGTCAGTCGCATTATGTGGACAACATATTTGACAAATTTAACAAAAATGATTTTGGTATAGCCAGAACTCCGATTGATTTAAGTTAAAATCTGTCCAAGAATAGAGGTGAAAATGCATCTCAAGTGGAATATGCTAGAGTGATAGATAGTTTAATGTACTTAATGAGTTGTACAAGACCATACATTGCCTATGCTGTAGGTACTGTAAGCAGGTTCACGAGTAATCTAGGAGATAATCACCGAAAAGCGATCATTAGAGTACTTAGATATTTACGATATACTTGTGACTATAGACTGCACTATATTAGATTTCCTACTACTCTTGAAGCATATTATGATGCTAGTTGGATATCTGACATTCAGGATTCCAAAGCTACTAGTGGATATGTATTCACTTTAGGAGGTGCAGTAGTTTTCTGGAAATCCTCGAAACAAACAGTAATAACCAGATCCACGATGGAGTCTGGATTTGTAGCCTTGGATAAAAGTGGCGAAGAGGCTAAATGGCTATGACATTTCTTGGAGGATATTCTTGAATGGCCAAAACCTGTGCCTGTAATATGCATACACTGTGATAATCAATCTACTATTGACGAAGCATAGAATGTGATGTATAACAGTAAATCAAGACACATATATCGTTGACATAATATTGTTAGACAACTGATCTCAACTGGAGTTATAACAATTGACTATGTATGGTCAGAAGAGAATATTGTGGATCCGTTAACTAAAGGTTTGAATAGAGAACAAGCTGAGAAAACATCAAGGGGAATAGGTCTTAAGCCCATGAAAGAATAAATTGAACTAATGGAAACCCAACCTAGTTGACTGGATATCCCAAGATCTATGTTCAATATGGCAACAAAACTAAATAGTCCAAGTATGATCACTGTAGGGGTTACCCCATACCATTCCTATGATGAAAACAGTCATACTCATAGTGAAAGGTTAAGCGATTTGCTTTTAATGATTCTTATGCATCGGATACATTGGGAATCTAACCAGAGTAATGCGGGTAACTCTCAAGTAAGAAATCACCTATGTGAGAGAGAAGTGGGGCCACTTCAAAGGAGAATTGTTAGGGTACAATTCTTTAGAAATTCTCACAGAACTAGGAAAATGTTCATGGCCAAAATGGACATAACCATAAGAACTGAAACTATGTCAGGAAAATATCTATGTGAGGTATGTTATCATTTACATAAACGGCAGAATAGTTTAAAGATATCGCGTTTACTGATCAGCCAGTAAAGTAAACAAACTTTCACAAGGGAAGATTCAAGGGTTAACGCCTACCTATCCTACATAGGTATTGACCGAAGAACTCTATCATCGTGTAGTGTCTTTTGTTTTGCCTTGTCGTCGATCAAATTCATTTATGTAGGGGATTATTGGAAAAATGGTTTGTAAACCATGTTGAGGAGCCATTTTGAGACCCATATTTGAGTGAGGCCCACTTTGCGAAAGTGACGGATCTTGACGGATTTACGTTCTTCATCGCAAGGAAATCGAAATCTTATATTTATATACTTAAAATATTAATCAGGTAAATGAGAAATTGATGTCAAAAATTTGCCTATTGGAAATTTGGTTTTGTTGGAAAAATTATAATTTTTTTATTATTTTTCCAACGTATTAATATGAATTTTTTCTTTTTTGGAATATCAATCATCTATCGGTTGATATTCTAATGCATGTTAATAAGTATTAATATGCATTTGTGGTTTGAAATGAAGGTCCTTTGCTATGCATTTTTTTGATTGGGCATGTAGACTAGGATAGAGCCATCTGTGGCCAAGTTGAAGATTTCTTACTTCAGTGAACTTTTTTTTTTTATTAATTTATCTTAAAAATTTTAATTTTTATTTATTTTGCCCCCACTTAATATTCATTATCTCTATATGAGTTGTCCAAACAAAATTTTATCTTTCAATTTTTTTTAAATATATAACAAAATGTTTGTCCTCAACCTTTATACCTTTACTAATAAAAAGCTTCTATATTGACCAACATGATATGCAAAATACTTTGGACAGTTTTAGCTTTGTGTTGAGCCAATTGTCAAATTAAATAGACTTAGGATAAAACAAAAAAAAAATAGAAAAATCCAAAAATACAGGGATTTAATTTGGTTTGGCTTTTGATCAAATCCATGGGCAAATATGGCAAAGAAAATATACTATAAACCAAAAGCAGATTATAAAAGTTTAGCAAATATCTCTCATCATTAAAATCCCAAATACACCGAAATCTCTTAACCCAAAAGTGAGATCATCAAATATTAATGAGTGGAATTCTTTAATAAAATCTCACTCAAAAGAAACAAAAAAGAGAATATGTATCATCGAGAAACACTCATGTGCTGCTGCCCCTCCCTCTCAACCATGATCTCATCAGCATATGCATATATGCTCTAAAAAAAACCTTAATCACAATCGGAGAAACATGGGTTTAGGCCTAAGTGAAACTTATGGGTTTAATTTAAAGCCCCAATCATTAGAAAGCTTATGTATTTGTACCAAGCAGAAGGAGGTAAATAGGCTAAAATTGAACTTTAATAAAAGTAAATAGCAGAAAAAGTTTAAACTATTAGTAAATAGTATATTTTTGATAAATCATGATTTACCACAACCTAAAAATTTCAAAATTACCCCTTTGTATGTAAATTTTGGTAAATTTATTCGGTAAATCATTTATTTATTGATTTTGATAATTTATCTGGTAAATTATTTCGTAAATCATTAATTTACTATGTAAATAAAGAACTCTTGATTTCATAAATCATTAATTTACCATGTAAACAAAAAAATTTTGATTTCATAAATCATTAATTTATCGACTTAATTAAGTGTCAATTATTAATTTACCAATATAAATTCTTAATTTTATAGATCATAATTTACTATTTGATTGATTTATCATGTAAACCATTGATTTACCATACAAAATTTTCATTTACCCCTTTGTATGTAAATTGACCCAAAACCTAGCACTTTACCCCAAAATCATTTATTTATAGTGTAAATTATTAATTTACTGATTTTAGTAAATCATTATTTTTGAATTTGCAAAATAGTCCAAAAAATAGTATGAACCCTAACTTTAGCCCCCAAAATTGACCCAAACCCAAACCACCCTAAAATCTGCTGCCATACTTCATCGTCACCGTCATCTTGGAGGCACTATCATTCTTGGAGACACCACCATCACCGTCGACATTCTCAGAGATTACCTATCGAGCCAGCATTTGTTTGATCAGAAGCTCCTGAGATCTGGAGTTCGCTAGCTTGTCACGACGACAACTTGAAAACTTCGGCGCTTCATGGAATCTTAGGAGTCATCGGATCGAATCGAGTCATAATCTGACTGAAATCATGACTCTCCACTCGGATCTCCTCCTTTCCAGCAAGATTTGGCTAGATTCGTTTGGATCTGATGAAGAACAGCGACAATCTCATTGCCGAACTTGACCAACCCTACAAGATCTCCGTTTAACCTGCAAAGCAAAAAAAAATATATATATATATATAGAAAACAACAATCCCAGATCATGATGGATTTAAAGCCTCTAACAATCTCCAGTGTGATGGAGTTTAGATCTGGCTATTAGACTCTGGCATTAGTTGAGATCTGCAAAAATCCAAATTGTGATATTACGATTTTTCCAACGACAACATTTTGAGGGTTTGAATGTTGTGAGCTCATAATTTTATGGCGATTAATCTATCGAAGATAGTGATGGAAAATGACGGAAGTAATGATTCATTACCAGAAATGACGATCGGAACAGTGCAAAAAGGGGCAGAAGAGAGAGTGAGACTCAGAGGGGAGAGAGAGAAAGAGAAAGAGAGATGAGAAAGAAGAAAGAGAGAGAAATAGGTGGGTTTTTTGGGGATATGAAAAATATAGGTCAAAAACTTATTTTAGGAGTAAAATAGGAATATTATTTGTATTATATTTAGATATGCTATAATTTTTTTAAGATTTCATAATATGTTATTTATTTCTAAAGCATATGAAAAATAGCATATTTCCTATAATTTCTCTTTGTATATGCCCCTAGGCCCACCATCAAGCTAAGGAGATATTTAGAGAACTTTAGAAAAATGTTATGAAATCATATCTTAGATTGATTTTTGTTACGAAGGAAAACAAACTCTTGCAAAAAATACCCCTAGTAAATGAATTAATTACCAACAAAAAGAATGTTACGAAATCATTTACCATGAATTTTAATGATTCATTTACCATGATTTTTGATAAATGATTTATTCACCATTCATTTATTCTTTATTTACCATTGTTAATTTTAATATATTTTTTTTTATCTCTCTCCCCTCTTGCAAATGATGCCATCATTGCTACCGTCTTCATGGGCCATCATTTCTAGAGTTGCAAAATGGCCACCGGTCTTCTCTTTCTCTTTGTTAGAAGCAACGTTGATCTGAGGATCGTGCCTTTGCTTTCACTGGCCTCGAATGCCACCTAACTCGCACAGAGGAGATTGGTGACCAACGTTGCACTACAATCTCCAACCTTTGACGTGTTCTCACTGCCACCAACGCCGACCGAATCGTGACAATCTCTATCACTGTAGAAGGCCACCGACAAGCTTGCTAATCTGAGGTTCACTATTGCATGCTCCACGATCTCCTTTGCACAAGCCTTTGTTGTCATCGTGGCTTGTGTAGAGATCCTCCATGGAAGCAGTCGCGATTAGAGCTGCGAGATAGCAATTAGAGTGTTGTGACTGGTAAAAGCGAAGTCTAGCGACTGGGTGGCATGAGACCTGCCATTTGTAGATCGGCCGTCATCGGAACGGGGAAGGGTGGTAATTTATGGGTAGTGCGCTTGGAGAAGAATGGGAAATTGAGATGGGATAAAGAGTGGGTGGAGGAGGATGGAGAGAGCAAGAGACAGAAGAAAGAGAGAGAGAGGAGAGGAAGGGTAGAGAGAGAAAACAATAAAAAAAAAATTTTCGTTTACCGAATTTTAACCAATTTTATGACATTTTCTTTAAAACTTTTTTACTTATGGTAAAAATCAGTCCATACCTTAATTTTGTGATATGTAATCTAATTATCTCAGATATTTAAGATGTGGAAAAATCTACTAAAGAAAACAAAGAAAAAAGTGGTCTTTTCTTATCACTTAAGCTGTTCCGTTGAAAATGGAATATGGTGAGAGAAGATCATTTCGAAAGTCATTGGATTATATACAATGAATTGATATAAACATCCATTTATCTACTTCCATATATATATATACGTGAGAAATTATGTTAAAATCTGTTTGAAGAAGAAAGCAGTTCAAACTTAGAAGTTTTATCTAACGAAAATCAATGGTGGATAGGTGAAAAATTTTGCGTTTGTATTAAAAGAAATCGGTATACGCGGCAGTGCAATCGCTGGCTACAAAGGGTCTTATGAAGGTAGACCAATCATTGTGAAAAAGCTTTTCTGAAGACATATATAGAACTGTGTAAAATATTGTGAAAGATGGCAAACCAACCTTTTATATATATACATATATATATATTATTTATATAAATGGAGTGCAGTAACTAAATTATCCACTCGAATTTATTGAAAAGAAAGAAAAAAAAGAAAACAAAAATAGAGAACATACAAACCAGTTATTAAAAGGCTACAAATTGTTGGGAAAATAGCACGCATCACACATTTATAACTCAATAGGAATAAGCTACTCACAATTGAATACTTTTCCATAATTGTGCACAAGACACTACTATTGTCTTTTAACTTTATTCATTTCAAAAAGAAAAATTCGAATTTATTAAATATGAACCCAACACCAGTAGGAAGCTCCTTATGGACTCATATCAAAATTCAAAAGTCAAATTATACTTGCCAAATTTTTCTTTCATGATCTCTTCCATACGTTCCACCATAGAAGCCGAGAGAAAGTTCTTCCAATTTCCCACCTCACCTTTACTGAAGAATAGACTATTTGAAAGCCCGCTCTTTGTTCTCCCATTTTTGTTCACATCCAATTTTTTAAGATTTCCAAAGTTGCATAATGTTGATATCTCTTCTATGATCCCTTGCTTCTCTTCCTCTTCCGAAAAAGGACACTCAATAAACTCTGCCAAACTCTTTATGTTAGAGGCAGTGTCCTTCTTTAGGTCTTCGTATTTCAAGAACAAGATCTTGTGAGGTCTTTCTAAACTTGCTTTCCAATACCCTAAAACATGTTCCCAAAATGGCCCGTAAACGTGGATTCCACGACAAAACATATCAAAATACTCTTCTAAATGATGAGGCTCTACTTTATCACCCTTTAAATTGGAAAAAAAGTGCCAAAAGGAAATGAATTGGTCCATAGGATTCCTAGAAACATGCACAATTTTACAACCAGAAGTTTTGATGGAAGGAGGCAACAACTCATATAACATATGGGTACTCAGGAGTCGCGGTTCAGGAATAGTTTCACTGTTTAAGGATTGGGGTGCTTCTATTAAAGGTACAAGATCATGTGGGTTTGTCTTAAGCAATGGATTGTCTGTGAGTGCAAAACGAGTGCGGTTTATAATTGAAAATAGAAGGGCTTTCAACCAAGTGGTTCCTGATTTTGGACAAGAAGTTAAAATGATATCTTTATCATACGCCACAAAGTATCTCTGAGAAGAGAATACACCTCTACAGAAAATATCTGGGATCCAATATCCTTGGTAATGGTAAAGATGGAAATCACCAACCAAGTCTTTCTCTTTGGGAAGGTTTTTTCTTATTGCTTCAAACTCGTCTCCAACCTCTTCCTTTGTGGACATGTTTAAATTTTCACACTCAAATCTGAAAGAGAAACCAAAACAAAAATATGTAAATTCTTCTATAGAAAAGCTCACAGAACCAAAAAGACTACTTTGCTAGCTTATCTATGACCTGGAGTACATGGCCTGAAGCTCTTTTTTTAATTTTAATAGAGTGGGGTTTTTTTCCCTTAAATTTTAATAGAGTATGTATGTGTATAAATTAGTCTTGATCTCTCCTTAAATTAATTGTTCTCTACATTTTATTAGACAAATAATGTGAATTTTAAGAAACAAAACATTTTTATTAAATTCTTGAATAGGAGGGGGCCTAGTGGCTTGATATAAAATTTAAATCTAAACTTCAATTTTAATACTCTAAGTATTTTAAAAGATTAACCTGTTATACAAAGTAATATTTTGTTTTTACATAAACTAAAAGCTTCCACAGAATCTAGCAACTTCCATTTCCCATTTTACTATGCAAACAAATTTCCAAAGACGTAAGGAACTTTGGTTTTTTTTTTTTTTCAAAGTTAAAAAAAAGTTTAGAAATTTGCTCTATTATTCACAGTGAGATTTTATTTTTTCTTCTTCTTTTCTTTCTTCCCTTTATAATCTTTTGTTTCTTCTATTTCAATATCTAATTTATGTATTTTAATTTCATTCATTTTCATATTGGGATTAAGAAATATAATTGTATTACTTAATATATATATATATACATGTTAGTTTCTTCAATTTCATGTTGGGTTTAGAAAATATATAATGGAAAAGATCCGATAGAAACTGTTATAAATATATGTTAAAATTTATAATAATAAAATAATTAAGTCATAAAAAATATTTTTTTTGACCCACCTACCTTTAAATCCTGGCTTTGTATCTAATATATATATACATATATATATATATGTAGCTTGCTTACAATTAAGCTAGATCTATCTTATCCTCCATTAACCGTGCTCTTTTCCTTTCTTTGTTTTGTTTGTTTATTTCCCGGCACGGAATACTTTCAAGCATAAGAGAAATGAACCAAAAGTCTATAACAACAAAGTAAATTTGAAAGTGTATATTGTAGATATATAAATAACTTGTTGTTCTTTAATATATATATATTATAATTTTGAATCGACTTACATGTTGTTTGTTTGTTTGTTTTTTTTTTTTTTCATATCTTATTCTTTGAAATTTTCTATAATAGAAACTGTTCTTTTTCACAATAGATTAGAAGTGCTATTAATCATTGGATTAGTTTTTCGACCTTAAGATTTATTAGTTCGTGTAATAAATTTACAAGGTGTCACACATAATTTGAATCCTAAATCGAATTTTTACAAAAGTTAGTTTAACGATTAATACAACAACAATTAAAAGATGACTTACGTGTTCTAACTTAAATATTCTAAAAGGCCAAAACAAATAAGCATCATTAATTAAGGTGATAGATAAACTCCCTCTTCCTTTAAAATCTTGAATGCCAAACACCACAACAATATTGATTTGAAAAAATGACACAAATTAACGAAATTGATTTTCTATATATATATATATATGTATATGTACCTGTGAGACGCTGATCATGGACAAGCTTACCGATGGGAGTGTGAATGATGACGAAGATATAAAACTTCAAAAAGATAAGAATTAATGTAGGTTTAAAATTCATACAAAATAAGTTGATAAAAAATAAGTTGGAAACTTTGAAACGGTGAATGGTGGCTCTTAGATTTTAGAAGAAAGAAATGAATTCTAATATATAAATAAGAAAGCCTGTGAGGTACATTCCCACGTGAAATGAATGTTTGTGTCTGTGTCATATCAAAAGATATGAAAAGATCTTCAGGGGAAAAATTGTAGACGTAAAGATATAATTACGTGCTTCCAGCAAAAAGTATAAATAAATCCATACGTATGTATCATGTTCTATAAAGTAGTGTCTTACTGTTTCTAACCAAAAAAAAAATTCTTACTATGGTATGTTTGTATTAGTATGTTTCTGATATACATATGTGTATACTATACATATATATATGCTTTAGGTATACAATTGTGTCATCACATTATTATAATATCGATATTCATAAATTTGACCTTCAAAAATATAATCTGCTGACTAAAAAAACTTAATTATTCCAACACATGTCCACCGTTTAATTTCAAATTTGTTCCCAAAAAATACGGATATCTCATTTTGATGCATACAACACAAAATGAAACAACCCTGCTCCCCCGACATATCTACAACTTTGAAATTTTCATATAACGTTCATGATTTACCATGTATTTTATGCATGGGTTAAAATTGAATTGAATTTAATTGTGCATTTAGGGAGACGTTTAAATTACTAAAGTTAAAATATAAAAACTTAAAATTTATTTAGAAAAATATTATTAATATAAAATTTATTTTATTTATCTTAAATTTTTATATAATTAAAAAAATCTAATTTAAATTTATAAATATAAAATTATAAATTTTTAAAATTTAAATTACAAAATTTTAATAATAATTATAAACAGTGAAACTATGATTGTCTTTTAAGAAAAAGATAAATAAATAATTAACCTTGTATTTGGATGCATCCTGTACGCAAAACATGGGCTTAGACGTCAAAATTTAAATAATTTAGATCATGTGACTTAGATGATAAAAAGCGATGTAGGAGGGCGATGAAGCCGTTAGGGTTGCAAAACTGAGGAGGAGGCAATGTGGGTAAGTAAGAAAGGGATTTGACATTTTAAAAAAAAAATAATTTTAAAATCTATTTTGTTTAAATTTACTATCACTTGACCCATTAAATGCGTTAAAAAATTGACACTTTAATAATAGAAGAATCAAACTTACTTAGAAATCAAGTCTATATTATTTTGAACGAAATTATGAGCAGAGCGTCAGAGTTGGTTTGACCATTACAAGAGCGAAGAGACACATCCTATTATAAAAGCTGTGTAAGGTACGTATTACCTAAGCCCACGTTCTCCGACAGGAGGCATACATTATTATGTCTTTTATTGTGGGGGACAAAAAGATTACTGAAAGGAGCAAAATAATTTAGAATCCAGTTGTAAAAAAAAAAGTATCATACTTTTCTTATATTTGTGTTTAGGTTTTCTTGGATTTCTTTGAAAGGACTTTTTTTTTTTTTTTTTCATAGATGTGTTTTAACTGATCAAATTCTAATGCAGTAACAATTCTATAGTAGGAGAAAGTCTAGCTCAGTTGTGAATAAAGTGGGATTAGGGGTTTAAAAGCAGGCTAAGGTCCGATCTTTGACCGACGTAAAATTGATAATAGATTAGATTAATATATATATTAAAAAAAAAATTCTACGGCAGAGGATGACAACTATAATCCATACCCTATAGCACAAACCATGTCACCACACTCCCAAACGTGACGGTCACAAATACTTGATTTGCACCATTTCCGATGGTGATCTATAACTCCATGCTGACGATTCTTGGCCATGCCAATCTTGTTCATATCCAAATCTTTTAGATTTCCAAGGTTGCATAATGTGGATATCTCTTATATTATCACTTGCTTATCTCCGAGGTGAATAGATTTTTTATCTTATTAATTATTCTCTTAATAATATTATATCAAATCATTATTTTGGAGTGCATGATATCTCCAAGTAATCTGATGGTGATCAGCTCGTAAAAGAACATTGATTTCATCCTTAACTACACTGTGATGAGTCTGGGTAAATCAACAACTCTTTGATAGCAAGAAAAAAAAAAATCCATGTTTATATATTGCTTCCCCTGATTGATAATCTTTTTATCCACCTTAGTGTTCCACCTTCCAGTTAACACCTTCTTGTTAGTTTTTCAAATTGCTTTCGGAAGTTCAGAGTTGTCATTTGTTTCGTCACTAGGGTCGCCGAGGAAATCAAGTCTCTTCTCTACATCCCAAAATATGGTATGCTGCAACACCTCAGCTGCTTTTGGCCGGCCAAGATTTAAAAGTTATCATGTATGTATTCATTTATTTACTTTTAAACAAAGTAATAAATGTGAAGCGTTATGTGAAAGTAATAAATGCGGAATAAGATGCCTAGCTTCAGGGAAATAGTCTAACTTATGCAGATCCAATGGAATTTGTTTTCTTAATGTTCTCCAGACAATAGTTTCTACAATTGGATGCAAACGTTGAGTGATGCCATAAAAGAGGACGCAACCTATTTCGATTCCAATTATTATTTTTGCTTGTTTTTCTTATTTTTTAGGGTAAAAAGGTATGAATTAGTGAATGTTTGTCATTTGTGAAAAAGTTAAAATTAGGTTAATTAGTAGAAAAGTTTTCAAATAGCTACTAGCTATAAAATCATGACTTTAAATCTCAACACGCAAAGAACAACATGTTAAGAAAATGACAGCTCTAATAATGTAAAGATGAGTGATATCTGATATGTGCGTGTATATATATAAGATGTGTAAAATAATGACTTCCGGTATATGTATAACTTATAAATAAATAATCTTATCGATATATATTTTTTATTCCAAATTTTCAGGTTGAGTTTTGGATTAACACCTATAATTTATAAACCTCACAGCCGTAAGTTTTCTTTTTTTACTTACAATCTTATAAAAGAATGATAATCACGTTACTTGATATTAAAAAGTATAAATTCTAAACAATATCGTTTAATTAATTTTGAAAAAAAAAAATCCATTTTCCTTTTATGAATAGGTATCACTATCTCAATTAATGTTCACTAAGCTAATTTAATAAATTAACTTTTATATTTCTCGTTCTAATTTGATTAGTGAGCTCAATTTATATAAAGTAGAAAACGCAAAATTCAAAAAATATATCATGTTTCCATAACAGCCATAGAACTATATACGTACAATATCGTGTGAAAGATGGCAAACCAACCCTATTAAAAGACTACATGCAAATAGTTGGGAAAGGAAGATACATCACACATTTATAATTCAACAAGAGCAACATTATTGGACATCAATAGAATTGGTATAGCGTGCTACTCACAATTGAATTCTTTTCCACAAGTAAGGCGACTCACTGTACATAGTTGTGGTACAAGACACTACTATTGTCTTTTATTTTTATTCATTTCATATCGAAAAATTAAAGGTTTATCAAATTCAAACATCAATAGGAAGCCCCTTATGGACTTGGATTACGATTCAAATGTCAAATCATAATTGTCAAATTTTTCTTTCATGATCTTTTCCATACGTTCCACCATGGAAGCTGTGAGAAAATTCTTCCAATCTCTCCCACCGCGCCTTTTCTAAAATATATATTATATGGAATCCCAGTTTGTAATATCTGTCATAATTGTGAGACATAATTAAGTTATAATAAGTAATTAAGCCCATGAGTATTATTTAATTATGAATTTGAATGGATTAAACGAAATAAAGAAATGTTTAATTTCTATTCATATAATGAAAAAGACAAACAAAAATAATTCAGTTCATCCTGTTTACTCTTGAGCAATATATGTATACATATATATATACATACACACATATATATTTAGCAATATGTTATTACACGTGTGTGCATGTATGTGTCACATGTAGTATCAAGAAATTAGTCAAGATAACCTCTTCTTGATATGAAACTAACATATTTAGAGTCAGTATACTCAAATTAGTCATTTGAGTACAAAAAGTAACTTTTGAATAAAAAAAACATGCAGTATCAGGAAATTGGTTGAAATGACCTTTACTTGACATAAAACTGATATATTTAGAATCGGTATACTGAAATTAGTCATTTGAGCACTAAAAATAACTTTTGAACAGAAAACATGCAATATCAGGAAATTAGTTGAGATTACCTTTACTTGACATAAAACTGATATATTTGGAATCAGTATACTCAAATTAGTCGTTTAAGACAAAAAGTAACTTTTAAGCAGAAAACATGCAGTATCCAGAAAATGGTTGAGATGATCTCAGATGGGTATAAAACTGATATAATTATAATTAGCACTCCTAAATTACCCAACATAGCACACGTCAGGAATTTTGCCCAAAATAAAATAAGTGTACAATTCATATGCAGTGTTAACACAATACATAGGCACAACCACAGGACCAAAAAAGGTAGTAGGCAGATTAAAAAAAAGTCCATTTAGATAGTACATGGCACCTACGACCATTTCAGATACAGTTAGAATAAGAATCAAATCTAGAAATTTCTATTTGGCAAAGGTTAAAACACAACTCAGATATTTACCGAACTATGTTACAAGAAATTAGATTGTTAAAGAAGTTTTTATAGATGAAATTTACATTGCAAAAGCTTGTTTAGGTGAGCAAGAGACATGAAGCTATGGCCACACTATTCATTATGATGTGCATTTAATGCAAACATTTTGGCCACTCCATGAACCTTGCCACTGGTTATGTTAGGGAGAAGAGGATTAGAGAATTGTCCATCAAGCTTGGTTAATTAAGATTAAAAACTTACTTTAGGTTAGCCTATATATAAGCCACCAAGCCATATAAGTTCATTTTTCTTTTATTTCATTACAAAGACCACCAAAAGAACTCAAGTCTCTCTCTTCCTCTTTATATTGGCTAAACCTATTATTGCTCCAGAGACACAAAAACTTAGCCTCTCACTTGCTTGGGTTGAAACTCATTTCTCAAAGCCACTCTAAGGTAACACACTAAACCTTATTTGGTAATAATTTCCTTTAGTTCAGTTTTTGATGAAATTTAGAAAAGTGTAAAACATGAAAGTTTTAGGAAATTTCATCCAAGACATTTTTGTGTAATGACTCTTGGCTAAAAACAATGTTAAGATAGGCAAACGACCATTTTCTAGCTAGAGGTCAAAACTAGAAATGCAAAACCTAGAAATAGGGATAGTTTTGGGTTTTGTAAAACGAGCCCTTTTGAATTTGAATCTAGTTTCAAACTTAGTACGAAAAATGTATACCATATTGAGAACTTAAAATAGGGTGCGTGAGTTTCAAATATTCTACTATTTTAGAGCCCAAACAAAATGTTCTTCCTTGGACTTAAAAACTAGAAAATTTCCTAAAAAAGGGCCAAGATAGCCACAGGTTTTTGATGAATAGGGCATGTTAGATTCCGAACCAAGCTCTGAGCTAAACACAAAATTTTTCTGTCTCATCAAGACCTTGAGATCTCGTGTTTGCTAGTTTTGCAAATTAGATTTTATACGAGCAAGTAGTAAACTGATTTTTAAAAGAGATCCAAAAATCACATTTTTAACTTAACACCAAGAAATTTTCTTTTAAAATAGGATAATGAGTTTGTATAAATAATCTATCTTCCAACGAGGTGTAAAGCGGATTTTTAAACCTTGAGGAACATGTTTCTCACAGATAAGGAATTTTCTTATAGGCTACTTTTATGATTGATGAGATTTTAAGTGAGATACAACAATTAACTAATTGGAAAATTAGTTGATTTTACTGAGAGAAAGAGAGATGCTAATTAATTTATTAAGAAAATAAATTAATTAACCATGATTAGGAGGTAATTAATCAAACTCTTAAGAGAAGAGTTATCTAGCACCAAAAAGTATTAGTAACAAATGACAACCATCGTTTTAATCACTAACGATATTAGTGAAATAAAAACAAGTATTAATGACATATGTGATCATTACAAGTAGACGTCTGTGTCATAACATGTGACACCCCGCCTCACGCGGGCCCGTCACTTGACATCTATTTTTACTTCTACTATTTGTTTTTTTTTTTTTTTTTCATATTGATATGAAAAGATGCGGAATTTTTTTTATATATCATGGGCCTCGCGCCCGTTAAACTGTATGGGCCTCGTGCCCTATATATCATGGGCCTCGCGCCCGTTAAACTGTATGGGCCTCGCGCCCGTAGTGCTATATCTTTAATAATTAGCACATGTAATTTATAAACATATATATATATACAAATGCACATAACATATAAGTTAGCGCAACACATTGCAATCAAACACAACAATTATGTCTTAAGTGTTTTATGCTCAGTTTTTCGATTTATTCTGTTCATTTATTATCTTATCTGTACTTTAACTCTGTATAGGCCCGTTTTGGTCGTACCGAAAAGCGCGCTGTAGAGGGGCCTGGGAGCTACCCTGGCTCTCCCTCATCTGTACTATGTTTTCTTCTTTAACATGAAATAACCTCCCCTCGCGAGAGGCAGGTACGCCAAAACATTAGGTTTTCATTACCCTGTTGTTTAATGTTTAAGTGTACATACAATAACATCTTTACTGTGCAGTATATTAACTTTTCGTAGTCTAATACAGTAGCTGTACTCAAACTTGTGTAGTCATAAAGACTGTAAACATCATATATTTAATGCTGTAATTAATCAAGCATTAATACTGCTCTATGATCATAACGTGGTAACTAGAATAAAAAAAATGGAATCCAGTAAGTTTGGAACCTCTCGTCCAAACCTGTCATATAAACAGAACAGTACATAAATTATACTTAATTTATTTATTCTCATTATTTTCATCGTTTCTCTAAAACGATACCTCACAATCTTGGGAGGTTGCCTCATTAATTATAAGGCATGCAAATACTCAATGCAATCATGACAGTATAGAGAATCAGATTCCCGTGAATCTGAAACAATTGTAACAATAGTATAAATTACACATTCATACCATAAACCATACAGTCTAGTACACAACTATACCAATAGTTGTGCACCCGTCATCAATCACAAATCAAACAATTATATAGTTTAGGGGAAAATATATTTTCCCACCTAAACATAACCATATCAATTTGTTCGTACACAGACAATTAAATGTCTGAACTTACCTCAATACTGCTAACATCAGCTTTCTGTGGTTCCTCGACAGTCTATCATCACTGTCTCGTTGAACTACTATAACCGAAAAATTAACGGTTATTTAAAATCTTTATTTCATATATAAAACTTTATAAAACGTAAAAATATTACGTTTTATTTCTTAATAAAGAACTAAGGAACTTAATGTTTCATTTTTAACTTTTCTGTAAACTTTTGGTAAAATTACCATTTTGCCCCAATCGGAACTTTTCTTATTTTTCATGCTTAACTCTTGACTTTGGCCTTTAAAACTTTAATTAAAGCCTTAGGATTATGTTCTAGGCTTTAACGACTCTTTTTCTAACTTTCTGAAATTTTTGGTCAAAATGACCGTTTTGCCCATGTCGAGTCTTTGAATCTTAACCTTCTCGTTTTAAATGCTTAGACTAAATTTTTTAAGCTCAAAAATCATCAATTTGACTTTTAAAAACTTACCGGACCTTTTCCAGGTTAATTTCTATTTTTTTCACAATTTTTACTATTCCCGACCTTCGGGAAGTTCTATTCAGACATAAAAGTCGATTTCTTGCTTTTCTTACATTTCAGGCCTTGAAAGTCGTTTTACAATTCTTAAAACATCCATTTTCCATTTTTCATTTTAAATTCATAAGGAGCTCGGGTTTACTTGCCCGATCACATTTTTAAACCCTTATTTTCAGAAATGCCCTTTACGTCATTTTAAAAATTTCGGCAGCATTTCCTCTTAATTTTTAGGCTCCCGGCATTTAGGAAACGCCTTAAAACCATCTAACATCGTCTAATTTATCACGTACTATACCAGAGGCCTAATTTTACGTAAAAGTTACACACTTTTTACGTAAAATTTACACATTTTCATACTTTTTCATATCTGCTATTTCATTCATTTTTCTTTCTTTCTTTTACAATTTCTCATATCAATACATTACATTAACATACATTCATTTCAATTAATAAATTGAGGAACAAGAGTGGTTGAGATTATACCGAAAATGCCGCTCGGTCTCGATCGCACAAACTTTATTCTTTCGTTCTTTGCATCTAGAGTTCCGTTTTGCAAATTCGATTTCGCGGATGCGTTCAGAACATCCAAAATAGGCCAAAGGGTCAATCTTCAAAATTTGGTCAACAGTCGCCGTTGACCGGCGTTGACCGTCATTGACCGACGTTGACTCACCGTTGACCGGTGGTTGACGGCGACGATGGTGGCAAGTGAGTAGTCCATCTTGAAGAGCTCGACGAGAGGAATCCATTGGTGACCTCAATTTCATGTTTGGAGGCCCCTATCGTCGGAAAACCCCCTCGAAAGCTACGGCCACGGCGGTGACGGTGGAACTCCACCGTGCTGGACTTTTTCCCCGAAATTGGTTGAGGGCTTTTGCTCCCCACAACCCCATGACCATTTCTGCACCGGTGGCTCTCTTCAATTTGGCCGGAATCGGCGAAAATCAACGGTGGATCCCACGGCGGTGACGGTGGATTTCGCGAAGCTTGGTCGGCACGATACGATGGTTGTTGCTGTGAACCACCACATGGGTTTTGTAGTACTCTTCACCACGAACCTTTTGGGACCGGTTTCGTGGCAAACAGTGGCTGGACGACGGAGATACGGTCGTTTGAAATTCACGGCTCCAGCGAGCTTCAGGCGGCGCGTGTGGCTTGCTCCGGCGGCTGCTCTGTCGCGTCGACCCACCATTGGACTCAGCTCGGCGAGAGCTTTCCAACAGTGCCGGCGGTGTCGTGAACGGAGGTCGTATGTGAAAGTTGGTCACTGTTCATATTTGAGAGAATTTTGGGGAAGAATTTCGAATTTTTCAGAATTTACGAGGAATTTCTGAATTTAACCCCCAAGATTTCCTATTTATACTCTTCTCCCCAAAATTTTTAACTTGGGCTATCCTAACTAATTTAGACGTGCTGAATCCAAATTTATCAGTTTTATCTTAATCCGAGGTTATCTCGACCAGTTTTCGATACTGCGTATTTTTCGGATTCCCAGTCGAAATTTCTGTTTTGTGCTCAATTGACTAATTTGAGCATCCTGATTCCAAATATATCAGTTTCAGGTCGAGAAAATGTTATCTTGACCCTTTTCTCGATACTATACATACAATATACACATTTTTCGAAAACAGTAAAATTTTCCGGTTGTTACGTAACAAGGGCATAATATAAAATCTATTCGCAGGATAGGTAAGTATAACTCTACCTACAACATGAATAAAATTATTTTCATACAATATTTTTTTTATAATAAGAATGATACTTATTCTTTAATCATGTACGATTAATGAATAACATGGTAAAGATTACAATATGATGAAATTGATTTATGTTCTTTGTAATTGGTCAATTATGAACAAATTAAGGTATGTTAGATGTATTGTATTAACCTCCTAATCTAAGGGGAGGATTCATATTTAAGCTCCAAGTCAAGAAAGATTTGATTTCAGCAATGTTAGGGCCTTACAAACCCTAGCTTCTCGATGATCGCACGCGCTTGGTACAGACACATGGGCGCTTAGACAAGTTATGACTGATGATTGTGAACAAGAACAATATAATGAATGCATAATGAAGCATAATCAGTTCATGCATGACTTATGATATATTTTTTACCTTATGGTTTTGCAGAATAGCATTATACTTACTAAATGTAAAGCTCATTATGTGTGTTTATATTATAGGTAAGAAACCTACGGTTTCAACCTAGATGGATGATGAAAACAGCGGGTGAATATGGAGGATGGGTCGTCTATACCATCATAAGATTTACTTCTACAATATTTTAAGTAGTCATTTTTCAAAACTAGATTAATATTTTGATTAAGTAGTATATAAAAAACAGTTAGTATTTTCTGATATATATATATATGTGTGTGTGTGTGTTTATAAATTGTATTAAGATGTGATGAGCTATCTATGTATTTTGAAAAAGTATGGCAAAGCATATAAGATAGAAAAAAATCCCAAGAAAATTATGATGTTACGCTTAAGTGATGGCCACATCATGGCATGTCATCACACAATCTTTGCCATACCATTATTGATCACATCTAAGCTTTTAAGATTTCCAAGGTTGCATATTGTTGATATCTCTTTTATGATCCCTTGTTTTTCTTCCTCTTCTGAAAAATACACTCAAGAAATTTTGCCAACCTCTTAATATTAGAGGAACTAGAAAATGGTGAATAAGATGCGCTTAAAAGATGGTGTATGAAGAAAGAAATGCCATGTTTAATACTTATTAGTGGTGGGAAATGTTGGAAATAACATTTAATTATGGTTGGTAAAAGAAACACAGTTGTAAGTGAGAATTTATTATATAAAATGGTGATTAATATATAGAGTGCATTTAAAGCATCTATAAAAATTAGTTTAATCACAATCAATTAACAATTCCCATCTAGGTTTGTTGTATGTGAAGGTGCAGGTCAATGGGCAGAAGGTGAAAGTGATGATGGACAGTGGTGCGACCAACAATTTTGTGTCTCAATGCGAAGTCGATAGGTTGGGACTGATGACCAAGAATTCTAGCAAGCTGAAGGCTGTGAACTTGGAGGCAAAGCCCATTCAAGGTTCTGCAGTGGCTAACCTCAATGTCGGTTCTTGGGAAGGTGAGATCAACATGATAGCTGTTCCCCTCAATGATTTTGATTTGATTCTTGGTGTTGAGTTTCTGGTTAAGGCTAAACTTTTTGTAGTGCCTTATTTGTGTTGTGTTTTCATTGGTGATGAAAACACACCCTGCTTTGTCCAAACAAAGGGGCAAAATAGTGGCAAAAGAAAGGAGATGGAACTACAGTCTGCAATTGATCAATTACAGAGGGTTCATTTGGGATGTCTCGTTTTCGAAATCATTCGACTTGGCACACAGTGCAGTCAACTTCTCTTTCTTAGGACAATCCTTGGCCATGTGAGGACCATTGTATAAGAAACAACCCTTGTTCTTGTTGCTTGAGCACTTAACCCCATTCTTTTTGCCCTTACCTTGTTTCTTCTTTTAGCCATCTCGTTTCTTTCTGTCTTTCGAACCAGATTTCTTGTTTTTATTGCCATTCCCTTTTTTGTTCTCTGAAGACGAACTAAGGTTTTTGTAGTCTACAAGACCATCTGTTGCGATAATGGCAATAGGGAGATCTTTTAGACTTTGGCAACGATAGGGAATCATACAGAAACCCGCATACACACAAACACAAGGCACAATCTTATAGGAAATCTCACCCAACCCCGTTATAGATCTTAATAACAAGGAAATACAAGTGTTTACAACAGATGCAAGATCATGACACACACTTGTATTTGCAATAGGCATGGAATATAAAAACATATGATGCAGTTTGCACATAACAACCACCATAGTGTGCTGGACTAACTAGCATAAGCCACTTGGGGTGCACGATCACACCAAATAACTATTACTTTTAGCTATCTTGTCCCACAATATGCTACACATCCGTCTAACTCGCACCCACTCATCAAATCCACCCACGTGCCTACCAAGGGTTAGGAAGCATTGGTAACCACTTGTAACTGCCACCTATATGTGTCATCTGACCAGGTCTCTGAGTCATCCATGTCTTTGGGCCACCCATTAACCCACTAGACTCTCGGCACAACCACATAGGTTATAATCAGGGCTATTAGCACATACCCATGGGGCCATCCCACACACACGCACCACGAAGTTAGCCGTCCTATGCCAACCTATGACAGGCCTTAGCATCCCAGCAAAATAACCTTAGTGGTAAACCTAAACCAACCAAGCCACATGCCCTATGCCATTAAAGGCCTAACAAACCACCCCTACCGAAAGAGACCAATGTCCTTGTCGATAGGGTACTCAAGTAAGCATTCACTTGATCTTCAAACTGCTACAAGGAGATAGCCTTCTCCCATGTAGCATCGGCAACATTACTGCCTTTCCACTAAATCAGATACTCAGTCCTTTAGTTCTTCTTGCTTGCCCCCAATGTTCTATGATCAAGGATCTTTTTAATCTCTTTATCATACTCGACCCTGATTGTTGGAGGAGCTCGCCTAGCTTGAATTCGATCACTACGCTCTTTATCCTCATGGAACAGCTTCAAAAAACTCATATGGAATGTTGGATGAATCTTCAACTACTCAGGTAGCTTTAACTACTAGACAACATTCCCGACGTGCTTTACAACCTTAAATGGACCATTATATTTTGCAATTAGTCCTTTGTGAAACCTCTTTGTCGTCACATTTTTCTAAATCTGTGGGGTAAGTTTTAGTAGCACCTTATCACCCACCTCAAACTCTAATGGCATGCGATGCTCATTAGCATACTTCTTCATTCTCTTAGCAGCCTTAGCCAAACTGTCTCTCGTCTGCTCGAGTAATTTAGTCTTGTCTCACGTAAACCTATACGCTGTAGGGCAGTTACCTTAGGGCTTTTGCTTGGCTACCTTATGAGGAGTTAGAGGTTGTTGGCCCATTACCAACTCTGTAGGACTCATTCCCATGGCTGAGGACTTATGTAAATTGTAACAAAACTGCACAACATCAAGTAAATTAGCCTGATTCCTTTGACTTGCACTAACATAGTGCCTTAGGTATTCCTCCAGTAACTGATTCATTCTTTCAATTTGGCCATTTGTTTATGGATGATTGGTCATAGAGAATTGCAACTCCGATCCCTTCATGTTAAACAAAGCAGTCCAAAACAACCATGTGAATCGAGAATCCTTATCATTGACAATGTCTTGTGGAAACCAAAAAATCTTCACCACATGCTTGAAAATCAACTCCGCAGTAACTTCAGCTGGGCAAGCATTTGGTGCAGGAATGAGAATAGCATACTTCAAGAATCGATCAACCATGACCAAAATCAAACTTATTCCCATGAATTTCGGAAATCCCATAATAAAATCCATAAAAATAGATTCCCATGGTTTCTCAGCAATAGGAAGAGGCTGTAGCAACCCCACTATGTATTGCTTTTCCAATTTATCTTACTGGCATAGAACTTAACATCATTACCCATTTTTGACCAGAAATAAGACCTAGACAACAAAGCCAACATTCTTTCCATACCTGAGGGACCTTGTAACACTGCATGGGTGGCTAGGCAGTCTTTTAAAAAGTTGAGACACACTGGTACAGTTAAGGATTACATGCAGGAATTCAGTCCTTTGATGTTGGACATCAAAAACATGTCGAAAGAAGACAAGTTGTTCAACTTCCTGTTCGGTTTATAGCCTTGGGCATAGGCTGAGTTACATAGACAAGATGTGAAAGATCTCCCTATTGCCATTGCTACGGCTGATGGTCTTGCAGACTACAAAAAACCTAGTTCATCTTCAGAGAACGAAAAAGGGAACAGCAGTAAAAACAAGATGTCTGGTTCGAAAGACAGAAATAAACGAGATGGCCAAAAGAAGAAACAAGGTGAGGGCAAAAAGAATGGGGGTAATTCCTCAAGCAACAAGAACAAGGGTTGTTTCTTGTGCAATGGTCCTCACATGGCCAAGGATTGTCCCAAGAAAGAGAAATTGAGTGCACTGTGTGCCGAGTCAAATGATCCTGAAAGTGAGACATCCCGAATGAACCCTCTATAATCACTCAATGCCATCACTACGGAGAAACAGACTCACTTTAAGGGTTTGTCATATGTGAAGGTGTTGATCAATGGGCAGGAGGTGCAAGCGATGATGGATAGTGGTAAATCTCTATTTCCTCGCAAATTTTTTTTGGTGCAATTTGAATTCAAATTTGAAATTGAAACACATATATTTGAAAAGAAAATATCTTGAAATTGAAACACGTATGTAGGAACCTTCAAATTTGAATTTGAAATTGAAACTAAAATTAAAGGGACCTTTAAATATGAATTTAAAACACATATATATTTTAAAAAAAAAAAGGAAAATACCTTGAAAATTAATCGTGATTCAAATTATAGATTTCATATCACGTTCCATTCATTTTTTTTAAGTTTTCATTTGTTATTACATAACACCAACAAAAACTACCTTTATTTAAAAATTATATACATTTCTAATTTCCATATTTGATGTCATTTCATGTAGTGGTTTGGGTTTTACACAACTACCGGTAGCTTCCGTTTTTGTATTTGATTGTTTATTAGTTTCTTCTCTTCGTGTTTTTATCACGTGCTGAAAATTCATGATGATGTACTGCAGGAAATTTGGGATGAAGTTGGAGAGAGTGATGAGGAACATGACAAGATGCTCGTTCATTGGAGAAAGAACGCCTGGATGTATATAAGAGGAAGGTCGAGTAGGCTGCAAAGTCAAGGGCACAACTTCTTCAATCATTGTCTAATGCCAAACATGAACTTTCCAATCTTCTATCTGCTCTTGGAGGAAAAAGTTCCATCTCTATAAACATAAATAAAATAAATAAATAAAGGCCACGGAGGATGATCACTCACATATCAGTATGTCAAGAGCCTTGTTCTACTGCTTTAATTGCAGCCTAGGTTGATTTTCTTTGTTTGAGCATTTCATTTGAGCAATGTGCCCTAACCTATAGTAATTGGAAATATGATATAGTTATATTTTCCTAACTCATGTAATAATTTATTTTTTAAATTTTACAAATAGGGTCCTCATCAACCTATACATATAGAATGCGGGAAACTCATGATTCTTCCTTTGATGCTATTCATGTGATGGAAAATCAGGTAATAATAAAAATTTATTATGCTAAATTGTCTTTAATATTAACTTAAATGTGAGTTTAAAAAATTGTTCTTTCTTTATGTATAGTTTTTCAATAAACAAACTTACACATAAGAAAATATGGATGAAGTTTGAAATAAATGGATAGAAAGTCTCTCGTCATTTATATAGACTAAAATTGTCATGCTTTATAATTCATATATATGGATTTTTAGTGACTATGAGCTTTTAGATTTTTTTTTTCTGGAGAATTAGTTTTAGGTAGATTTATAACATTTTTAGTTTTTTAATGATTTTTAAATAGAAGTTTGGATTTGATTTTTTTGCTATCTACGGTATGTTATTTACAATATTAGACAAATGCAAAATTCTATTTTTTAATTTCTATGAAAGTCTCTTATAACATATTTGTATATATATAAATGGATTGTATTTGTCATTAAAAATATTGATTTAACAAATAAAATAAAATTGAAGATTTGATGAAAAGAATATGGAAAATTATGTTCATGGCATTCACCCTTTGGTTGTCATCTAAAGTCCTATAATATTCTGACCACCGGCATAATCAAGCATTCGTGTTTAATAAATATAACAAAGCCGTTGGCATTCGACTGCTATTGAAAGTTCAAATTTCAACCATCATCTTATCTTACCCCACATTTAATAGCACCTGGATAGATGATAGTTCTTGACCGCCATCTTATCCTTTATGGTGGTTGAAAATCGCCATTAATCAAGTCTATTCTAGTACTATTAGCTCCTCATATTTCAAGAACAAGGTCTTGTGAGGTCTTCCGATACCCTAAAACATGGTCCCAATGTAACAGCCGGAAAAATTTTACTGTTTTCGGGAAATGTGTATATCGTATGTACAGTATCGAGAAAGGGTCAAGACGACATTTTCTCGACCTGAAACTGATATATTTGGAATCAGGATGCTCAAATTAGTCAATTGAGCACAAAATAGAAATTTCGACTGGGAATGCAAAAAATACGCAGTACCGGAAACTGGTCGAGATGACCTCGGATTAAGATTAAACTGATAAATTTGGATTCAGCACGTCCAAATTAGTCAGGATAGATCAAATTAAAAATTTTGGGGAGAAGAGTATAAATAGGAAATAATGGGGGTTAAATTCACAATTTCCTCATAATTCCAAAAAAATCCGAAATTCAACCCCAAAATTCTCTCAAATGTGAACAGTGACTAACTTTCACAAATGACCTCCGTTCATGACACCGCCGGCACCATTGGAAAGCTCTCGCCGAGCTGAGTCCAACGGTGGGTCGACGCGACGGAGCAGCCGCCGGAGCAAGCCGCACGCGCCGCCCGAAGCTCGCCGGAGCCGTGAAATTCAAACGGCCGTATCTCCGCCGTCCGGCCACCGTTTGCCACGAAACCGGTCCTAAAAGGTTCGTGGTGAAGAGTACTACAAAACCCATGTGGTGGTTCATGGCAACAACCGCCGTATCGTGCCGACCGAGCTTCGAGAAATCCGCTGTCGCCGCCATGGGATCCACCGTCGATTTTCGCGGATTCTAGCCAAATTGTGGAGAGCCACCGGAGCAGAAATGGTCGTGGGGTTGTGGGGAGCAAAAGCCCTCAACCAATTTCGGGGAAAAAGTCCGGCATGGTGGAGTTCCACCGTCGCCGCCGTGACCGTGGCTTTCAGGGGGATTTTCCGACGATAGGGGCCTCCAAACATGAAATTGAGGCCACCAATGGATTCCTCTCGTCGAGCTCTTCAAGATGGGCTACTCACTTGCCACCGTCGCCGCCGTCAACCGCCGGTCAACGGCGAGTCAACGCCGGTCAACGGCGGTCAACGACGATCGTTGACCAAATTTTGAAGATTAGCCCATTGGCCTATTTTCGATGTTCCGGATGCATCCGCGGAGTCGGATTTGCAAAACGGAACTCCAGATGCAAAGAATGAAAGAATAAAGTTTGTGCGATCGAGACCGAGCGGCATTTTCGGTATAATCTCGACCACTCTTGTTCCTCAATTTGTTAATTGAGATGAATGTATGTTAATGAGATGTATTGATATGAGAAATTGTAAAAGAAAGAGAGAAAAATGGATGGAATAGCAGATATGAAAAAGTATGAAAATGTGTAAATTTTACGTAAAAAGTGTGTAACTTTTACGTAAAAATTAGGCCTTTGGTATAGTACGTGATAAATTAGACGAGGTTAGATGGTTTTGAGGCGTTTCCTAAACGCCGGGAGCCTAAAAATTAAGAGGAAATGCTGTCGAAATTTTTAAAATGGCGTAAAGAGCATTTTTGGAAATAAGGGTTTAAAAATGTGATCGGGCAAGTAAACCCGAGCCCCTTATGAATTAAAAATGGAAAAAGGGGATGTTTTAAGAAATTGTAAAACGACCTTCGAGGCCTGAAATGTAAGAAAAGCAAGAAACTGACTTTTATGTCGGAATAGAACTTCCCGAGGGCCAAGAATAGTAAAAATTGTGAAAAATATAGAAATTAACCTGGAAAAGGTCCAGTAAGTTTTTAAAAGTCAAATGGATGATTTTTGAGCTTGGAAAATTCAGTCTAAGCATTAAAACGAGAAGGTTAAGATTCAAAGACCCGATAGGGGCAAAACGGTCATTTTGACCAAAAATTTCAGAAAGTTAGAAAAAGAGTTGTTAAAGCCTAGAACATAATCCTAAGGCTTTAATTAAAGTTTTAAAGGCCAAAGTTAAGAGTTAAGCATGAAAAAAATGAGAAAAGTTCCGATTGGGGCAAAATGGTAATTTTACCAAAAGTTTACAGAAAAGTTAAAAATGAAATCTTAAGCTCCTAAGTTCTTTATTAAGAAATAAAACGTAGTATTTTTACGTTTTATAAAGTTTTATATATGAAATAAAGATTTTAAATAACCGTTAATTTTTCGGTTATAGGAGTTTAACGGGACAGTGATGATGGACTGTCAAGGAACCACAGAAAGCTGATGTTAGCAGCATTGAGGTAAGTTCAGACATTTAATTGTCTGTGCACGAACAAATTGATATGGTTATGTTTAGGTGGAAAAATATATTTTCTCCTAAACTATATAATTGTTTGATTTGTGATTGATGACGGGTGCACAACTATTGGTATAGTTGTGTACTAGACTGTATGGTTTATGGTATGACTGTGTAATTTATACTATTGTTAAAATTATTTCAGATTCACGAGAATCTGATTCTCTATACTATCATGATTGCATTGAGTATTTGCATGCCTTATAATTAATGAGGCCACCTCCCAAGAGTGTGAGGTATTGTTTTAAATTGTCATGATTGCATTGAGTATTTGTATGCCTTATAATTAATGAGGCAACCTCCCAAGAGTGTGAGGTATCGTTTTAAAGAAACGATGAAAATCATGAGAATAAATAAATTAAGTATAATTTATATACTGTTCTGTTTATGTTACAGGTTTGGGCGAGAGGTTCCAAACTTACTGGATTTCATTTTTATGATTCCAGTTACTACATTATGATCGTAGAGCAGTATTAATGTTTGATTAATCACAGTATTAATATGTGATGTTTACAGTCTTTATGACTGCACAATAAAGATGTTATCATATGTACACTTGAACATTAAACAACAGGGTAATGAAAACCTAATGTTTTGGGGTAACCGGCCTCTCGCGAGGGGAGGTTATTTCATTGTTAAAGCAGAAGACATAGCACAGATGAGGGAGAGCCAGGGTAGATTCCAGGCCCCTCTACAGCGCGCTTTTCGGTACGACCAAAACGGACCCATACAGAGATAAAGTACAGATAAGATAATAAATGAACAGAATAAATCGGAAAACTGAGCATAAAACACTTAAGACATAATTGCTGTGTTTGATTGCAATGTGTTGCACTAACTTATATGTTATGTGCATTTGTATATATATGTTTATAAATTACATGTGCTAATTATTAAAGATATAGCACTACGGGCACGAGGCCCATACAGTTTAACGGGCACGAGGCCCATACAGTTTAATGGGCGCGAGGCCCATGATATATAGGGCGCGAGGCCCATACAGTTTAACGGGCGCGAGACCCATGATATATAGGGCGCGAGGCCCATATAGTGTGGCGGGCGCGAGGTCTAGGGCGCAAGGCCCATAAACTAAAAGCAAAGAATGATGTAATGAAAGAAAGAATGAGAAATATGAAGAAAAGAATAAATGAGTATAATATGAGCACTACCACATGATGTGATGTTTGTGCTAACCTTATATGTGATGTTATGTTAAGACATCAGGGTAAAGTGTAAGAGATGTCATGGGTGACATCAGAGGATACCACTGTTATTACAGTTGGTATGTTTATAGTTATTCTTATTTTATAGAATACTAATAGTTATCATAATTTATGTGATTATTTGTCATTACATCAGAGTAAAGTTTAAAGAGATGACATGAGTTACATCAGAGTATACCACTGTTATTACAGTTGGTATATTTATAGTTATTCTAATTTTATAGAATATTACTAGTTATCACAAATTATGTGATTATTCGTATTAATGCACGATATGTTTTTAGTAGTTATATACTACAGATAGTATATATGTTTATATGACAGAATATAACAGTATGATATACTGTTATATGATTTATGTTTTTATGTTTGAACTTACTGGGCGTTTAGCTCACCAGTTTATTCATGTGCAGGTAATAAAGTTGAACAACCTGCCATTTGAGTTTATTGAGATACGGGATTGGTGGAATGGGTTGCGAATGTCATGTCAAAGGTTATGGACCCGCTATGCTTAATCCGTCAGATAGAAAGAGAGAAAGAGAGTAAGTGTAAGTATATATATAAAAAAAAAAAAAATTCCGCATCTTTTTATATCAATATGAAAAGAACAAATAGTAGAAGTAAGAATAGATGTCAAGTGACAGGCCCGCGCGAGGCGGGGTGTTACACCCAAAATGGCCCGTAACCATGGATTCTGTGACAAAACATAACACTCTTCTAAATGATGAGGTTCTACACTATTACCCTTAAACTTGGAAGTAAAGTGCCAAAGGGATATGAATTAGTCCATTGGGTTCCTAGAAACATACATAATTTTACAACTAAATGTTTTTATGGAAGGAGGCAATGATTCGTATAACAAATGGTACTCAAGAATTGCGGTTGATAAATAGTTTTATTATTTAGAGATTTGGAATTTTCTAAACAGGGCACAAGTTCATGTGGGTTTGCCTTATACAATGGACCATCTGTGAGTGCAAAATGAGTGCGGTTTACAATTGAAAATAGAAGAGCTTTCAACTGAGTGATTCCTGATTTTGGATAAGAAGTTAAAATGATATCTTTATCGTGTGACAAAGTATCTCTGAGAAGAGAATACACCTCTACAGAAAAATTCTGGGATCCAGCATTCTTGGTAGTAATAAGAACATACATCGTTTACCAAGTGTTTCTCTTTGGGAAGGTTTTTAATTATTGCTTCATACTCGTCTTCAACCTCTTCCGTTGTGGACGTGTTTGGAATTGCACACTCGAATCTGAAAGAGAAACCAAAACAAAAATATTTGAATTCTTTATATAGAAAAGCTCGCAGATTAACCTGGATGGCTACTTTGCCAACTTATCAACAATATATATATATGTATGTATACGTATATATTAGATTGCTTATAAGCTATATCTGTCTTCTCCTCCTTCAACTTTTCCTTTTTCCTTGTTTTGTTTCGTTTGTTTATTTCTAGCGTACTAAAAAATTTCACGCATAAGAGAATTGAACCAGAAGTCTAAAGAAGAGTAGAATATTACCATTTGGCTCAACAACAATAAATTTTGAAAGTATGTATATGTATAGGTAGTTTGGTTTCTCTACATATTTATATATATATATGTATATTATAACTGTGAATGAAGGACTTACAAGTTGTTTTTCATTTCTTTTCTTTTCATTTTTTAATTTTAAAAATTTTCTATAATAGAAATTTTTTTTTTTTCACAATCGATAGGAAGTGATATTTAATTATTGGATTAGTTTTCCAACGATAAGATCAATGAGTATAGGGTTAAAAATTTACAAGGTGCGACACATAACTGCTATGAATCATAAATCAAACTTTTAAAAATTAATACAACAATCACTACTGGCAAAGAAAAATGAAAGAGGACTTAAAGGTTGCTGTGAGATGCTGATCGTGGACAAGCTCACCGACGGGAGGGTGAATAATAATGGAGATATCAAACTTCAAAAGTAAAGAATGGTAGATTTAAACTTCATACAAAACACGTTGGAAACTATGAAACGATTGAGTACTGGTGCTCTTAGATGAAAGAGATGAATCCCAAAATACAATATATAAGAACGCTGTGAGGTAAATTCCCACATGAAATATTGTATGTTTTTTTCTGTGTCATATCAAAAGATATGAAAAGATCTTTAGATAAAAAAGGAAGATGAAAATATATTATGTGCTATTAATTAGTATTCAAAAATAAATAAATAAAAAGCAATAGAGGAGGGTGATAAAGATGTTGGGATTGCAAACAAAGGGGGAGAGGACAACTCGGGTCAGCAAGAAAGGAATTTGATATTGCTTAAAAATAAATTTAAAGTCTATTTCATTTTAAATTTACTTTCACATGACACGTGTGTTTAAATGTGTCAAAAAATTGACACTTCAATAATAGAAGTATCAAAATTATAACTTGTGATGAACTTGAAAGAGAATTTTGGACCATTTACAATTTTAATATGTAAATAAGATCATTATTTTTCGGGCTAATTATGTAATTTTGAACGAAATGAGGAAAAGGAGTTTGACCATTACGAGAGCCAAGGGACACATCGTATGTTGAAATTACAAAAGCTGTGTAAGGTATTACCTAATCACAACGTCCCACGTTCTCCATCACGAGGCATGCATTATTGGGAGGCATACAATGTTAGGTTGGTTTTTTGTGGGGACAAAAAGAAAACTAAAAGGAGCAAAATAATTTGGAATACATTTGCAAAAATAAGTAAATAAATAAATAAAAGAACGATTTGAAAGAGAGAGAGAGATATGCAATGGTGACGCCGACCGTGATGGTCTGATGAGAGCGGCCTTTTTTGCGTCCGCAATGGTCCAATGAGAGTTTCAATAGAGAGAGAGGAGAGAAAGAGACTAGAAGAGAGAGAGAGAGAGCGAGAAAGAGAGAGAGGAGCACGAAGGAATGAAGATAAAATTTGCAATTTGGTAGAAATGTCTTTTTCAAAAACAAATAAAAGAAATAAATATACTTATATGTTAAAAAAATGTTTAAGATGGGAAAAATTTCTTAGATGGTTTATTTAGGTGGTTATTTTCCCAATTTTCTCAAAAATGAAAGAAGCTCATGAGGTCGGGTAACTGGTGACTCTACCACAGTTCATCCTTATAAAGCACTGAGTTAGGTGTTAAGTATGCATATGTGAAATCACATGCACCCACTCAATTTTTAAAATTTATAATTTTAACATGTATATTTAACTAGTTTTTTAAAAGATGCCCCATTAAAGTATTTTTTTCCTCAAATGTGACCCTTCTTAATAATTTTTTTTTTTCTTGTAATTATATCAAAAGTGCCTTCACTGGACTAAATTCCTGACTCCGTCCCTACTCCTGTTATCAAAAACTCCTAGAGCATCATCTGAGCATCCCCATTTAACGGGGATGCCAAGCAAAAAGTTGCAAAGGTGCAAATTGCTTCCAAAGCCTCTTTGGTTTCAGAGATCGAGAATCCTCTTGCCAGAAAACAAGTCAACCAAATAGCAAAAGCTGTGAGAACCACCAAATGGTCGCCTCATTCGGCTTAACCCCAACCTTCTCGATCTCCAAGAACAAATGAATAACCTCCTTCGGCTTTTTACACTGAACAAAAGCCTTGATCATCAACGTCCAAGAACATTTCTCGCAGGCATTTTCACAAACATGTCGTAGGCGTCCACAAAATCTCAGTGCAGCATTTTTGTCAAACACTTGTTGAGCATCCCCCATCTCCACCATACGATATGTTCAATATACACAAACAACAATAGCATGAACGAGGGAATGCCTTTGAGAAATATGAAAACTTGAAAAATGACAATAATTTGGATAAAAGCATGGAGTTTGGAAATTGATAGTGCATTGTACACTGACAAACAGTCGCAGGTTAAACAAAAAAGCCAAAATTTCTCAAACGACACGTGAGAGGGACATTAACTGGAAAAAAAAAAATGGTGGCGAAACAAAAAACGATGATACTCAATGAAATGACATGAACAAAATAAACCAATGACAGACTTACAAAATCTAAAGCAAACAACAAAAGGTGATAGAACCTCACGAGCAGCAAGACCCATAAATGACAGGAACATGAAAAACAACAACAATTTGATAAAAGCACAAACTTTGGAAAATGACAGTACACTATACACTGACAAATGACAAAACTCGAAAAATGACAAGAAGTAACAGAGCCTATAACTTCAAAAATGACACATAAGAGGGACAGTAACTAAAAAACGATGATATTTAACGACACAACATCAACAAAATAAACAACTGGCAGTTTGAGAAACAAAAGCACATAGCAAAAGGCGATAAAACTTCAGAAATGACAATTTTCATGGAAAACGGGATTAATAAAAAGGAACTGAAATGACACATCGTGATGTAACAATTCAAGCTCGATAGCCTATTCAAAGAAGGAATGCTGAAATCTTCAGAAAAAAAAAAAAAAGAGAAAAGACGCTTATATATTACAAATTTATATATTACTCCCTATATATTACACTTATATATTCAAAGAAGGTAGAAAAGCTGGAAACTACAAAATTATATTTACTCCCTATATGATAATTTCTAACTTCGACACTTAATTAGTTTTGGGCTTTTTTCCTGAGGAATACCCAAAAAGATTATATCTTTGAAGTATTCCCCATTTATAATGCTTCTAGGATTTTTCACCACATATTATTGGGGTTTTTTTTTTTCAACAAAAGTGGGTGCCATTTCGGCACCCACCTTAATTATAAAAAAGAGAGAGAGAGAGAGAAGAAGAGAAAGTGGGCGTCGAACCGTTGGCCACAACATGAACAATAATACCCGTAAAAAGCACGCATATGGGGCTCTACAAATAGAGCCCCTCTCTCTTCTGAAGTTCATCAGTTGGCAGCAAAAAAAAGAGAGCAGATCTGTTGAGAAGAATTCTACATGAAATATTGTATGTTTTTCTTTGTGTCATATCAAAGGACATGAAAAGATCTTGAGGAAAAAAAAAAGTAGATGAAAATATATTATGTGCTATTAATTAGTATTCCAAAAAAATAATAAATAAAAAGCAGTAGACGAGGGCGATGAAGATGTTGGGATTGCAAACAAAGGGCGAAGGGACACCTCGGGCCAGCAAGAAAGGAATTTGACATTGCTTAAAAATAAATTTAAAGTCTACTTCATTTTAAATTTACTTTCCCATGATCCATGTGTGTTTAAATGCGTCAAAAAATTGACATTTCAATAATAGAAGTATCAAAATTATAACTTGTAGCGAACCTGAAAGAGAATTTTGGAACATTTACAATTATAATAGGCGAATAAGATCATCATTTTTCGGGCTAATTAGAAATCAATTTATTCTATGTATTTTTGAACGAAATGAGGAAACGGAGTTTGACCATTACGAGAGCCAAGGGACACATCATATATGGAAATTAAAAAAGCTGGGTAAGTTATTACCTATTCCCAACGTCCCACGTTCTCCGTCACGAGGCATACATTAATGGGAGGCATACAATGTTGGGTTAAGGGTCCTTTTTTATGGTAAATTTTGGACAAAAAAATGTGGATTCTTTTTTTATGGGGACAGAAAGAGAACTAAAAGAAGCAAAATAATTTGGAATCCATTTGCGAAAAAAATAAAAGAATGATTTGGAAGACAGAGAGAGAGAGAGAGAGAAAAAGAGAGAGAGAGAGAGATATGCAATGTTGACGCTGACCGTAATGGTCTGATGAGAGCGGCCTTTTTTGGTCCCCATGATGGTCCAATGAGAGCTCCAATAGAGAGAGAGGAGAGCAAGAGATTAGAGGGAAGAGAGAGAGAGAGCGAGCGAGAGGAGCATGAACGAATGAAAATACAATTGCGTACAAATGTCTTTTTGAAAAACAAATAAAAGAAATAAATATACTTATGGATAAAAAAAATGTTTAAGATGGAAAAATTCCTCATATGATTTTTTTGAGCGGCTATTTTCACAATTTTCTTAAAAATGAATGAAGCTCATTAGATTGAGGTAGTTGTCTTCGGACTTGAGGTGGCTCTTTCACAGTTCATCCTTACGAAGCTCAGAGTTAGGTATTACGTATACATAAGTGAGACACGTGCCCCTAGTCAATTTTTTAAATTTATAATTTTAACATGTATATTTATCTAGCCCATTAAAGTCTTTTCTTTCCCCTCAAATGTGACCTCTTTTAGTATTTTTGTTTTCTTGAATCTATATCAATAGTTCCTTCATTGGACTAAAATCCTGACTCTGTCCTCGCTCCTATTATCAAAGACTCCTGGAGCATCATCGAGCATCCCCATTTAACGTGCATACGAAACAAAGAGTTGCAAAGATGCAAATTGCTACCAAAACCTCTTTGGTTCCAGAGGTCAAGAATCATCCTGCCAGAAAACAAGTCAACCAAATTAGCAAAAGTTGTGAGAACTACCAAATAGTCACATCGTTCGGCTTAAACCCGACCTTCTCGATCTCCAAGAACAAATGAACGGCCTCCTTCGGCTTCCTGCACAGAACAAAAGCCATGATCATCAACGTCCAAGAACATTTCTCTCAGCCATTTTCACAAACACGTTGTAGGCGTCCTTAAAATCTTAGTGCGGCATTTTGTCTAACAATAGCATGAACGAGGGAATGCCTTTGAGAAATACCCAAACTTGAAAAACGACAATAATTTGGATAAAAGCACCAAATTTGGAAATTGATAGTGCATTGTACACCAAACAACGTGTTCAATATACACAAACAACAACAGCATGAACGAGGGAATGCCTTTGAGAAATACCCAAACTTCAAAAACGACAATAATTTGGATAAAAGCACCAAATTTGGAAATTGATAGTGCATTGTACACAGACAAACGACGGCAGGTTACAAAAAAAAAAAAAAAAAAGCCAATAATTTCTCAAATGACACGCAAGATGGACATTAACTGAAAAAAAATGACGGCGAAACAAAAAAACGACGATATTCAATGAAACGACATGAACAAAATAAACAAACGACAGGCTTGCAAAATCTAAAGTAAACAACAAAACGCGACAGAACTCCACGAACAGCAAGACCCGTAAACAAAAGGAGCTTGAAACTTTGGATAAAACCACAAACTTTGGAAAATGGTCGTACACTATATGCTGACAAACAACAAACGACAATAGGTAAGAAAAGCCAATAACTTCAAAAACGACACACAAGAGGGACACTAACTAAAAAACGATGATATTCAATGAAACGACATCAACAAAATAAACAACTGAGAGTTTGAGAAACAAAAGCAAATAGCAAAAGGCAACAAGACTTCAGAAACATGGTGGCGTTTGTTTTTGTTCTCAAAAATGATTTTTCATTTTCAAAAACACTGAAAATGAAAACGGTTCCAAAATAACGTTTGTTTATTCAACGTTTTCAAAACTATTTCGAAAACATCATTTTCAACTATGTTGTTTTTTTGGGTTTTTTGAAAACGAAAAAAAGTTGTTTTCACTTTTTGTTTTCGTTTTCTCCCTCCATCTCCTCTCTCTCTCTTTCTCTCTCTGTCTATACAACGTCAGTGATGATCATGTCCAACGATGACATCCATCTCCGACGAAGGCTGATAACCATGGGCTAATGACGATGACTATCGACTTATGACCTAAATCTAGCCATCACTGCCATCTAGAGCTCAGACTACCAATCTCTTTCACCCCTATTGCTCATTGCAAAACCTTCCACCAAAGTTTTTTTTTTTTAATTATGACTAATAATTTATTTTTTATTATCTTTTAAATTTAAAAATAAATATGTTTTTATAAGATACTCACTTATAAAATGAGTTTTCAAAATATATAATCAAACAAAATTTCATTTTTATGTTTTTCCGAATATACACTCAGAAAACATAACCAAACACAATTTCAGAAATGATCTCAATACAGTTTTCAAAACATTCTCATTTTCAATTTTTTTGAAAACAGAAAATATTTCAAAACCAATACCAAACACCACCGCAATTTTCATAGAAAACAAGATCAATAAAAAGTAATTGAAAATGACACATCGTGATGTAACAATTTAAGCTTTCTAACCTATCCAAAGAAGAAATGCTGAAACCTTCAAAAAAGAAAAAAGGCAAGAAAAGAAGGAATAAAAAAAAAGGTGGAAAAGTTAGAACCTACAAAATTTATATATTACTCTCCGCGTGATAATTTCTAACTTCAACACTTAATTAGTATTGTGTTTTTATTTTTTAAGGAATACCCAAAAGAGTGTATCTTTTAAGCATTGTCTATCTATAATGTTTTTAAGATTTTTGACTCTTATAATATCAAATAAAACCTCTTATAATGTTAAATAAAAAGTGATTTTAGAGTAGAAATCCAAATTATGAGACAAAAACCCTTAACCTTGCATTAAAAAGGCTATTCTCCAATTTCCTTTTTAGTATTTGTGAAGTTGAAGTACAATCACAAAGCTAAAACTGTCAATATAAAAGCTTTTTATTTTGGAAGGTAGATGTTGAGGCCAAACATTCCGTCATATATTCCAAAAAAAAAAAAAAAAAGGTTTTATTCTTGAAAAGAATTGAAAGATAAATTTTTAGGACAACTCATATATAAATAATCAATATTCAGTGGGGATAAAATGAGAAAAATTTGAAACTTTTAAAGACAAAATTAATAAAAATAAAAGTTTACAAGTGACAAAATTTTCCACTTAATCATGGATTGTAATAATCCGGAAAATTCATATTTCTCGGAAAATAAATACACATTGAATTTAAGTGTTAAAATGTGAAAATTAAGTGATTTAATATTGTTTAGAACTAAATAAAATGTTCTAACAATGTTAAAGGATGAAAAATGATTAATAGTGATTTTAGGTGTTAGCACGTGTGTGTCACTCACAGTATCAAGAAGTAGGTCAAGATGATATTTTCTTGACATAAAACTGATAAATTTGGATTCAACACTCCCAAATTAGTTAGGATAGCCTACCAGCGCGTTCAAATTTGATAATTGAGCACAAGGGTAATTTTTGACCGAAAATTCGCGGTATCGGAAACTGGTCAACATGACCTCAGATGAAAATAAAACTGATATATTTGGATTCAGGACGCCCAAATTAGTCAGGAAAGCCTGTGTTGAAATTTTGGGCGAAAAAGTATATAAAGAGCGGAAAAAAGGGGAATTTTCTCGTTTGTCTACATGCTCTCTCTCTCTCCTCATTTCTCTTTCTCTCTCTACCCGAATGTGTACAGTAACCAACTTTCACGTACGGCCTCCGTTCACGACACCGCCAACACCGTTGGAAAGCTCTCGCTGAGCTGAGTTCAACGGTGGGTCGACGCGACGGAACGGCCGCCGCACACCGCCTCACACGCCACCCGAAGCCGGCGGCCACCGGAAACTTCACAATGCGGTATCTCCGCCGTCCGACGTCCGATCAAGCTGAAACCGGTCTCAAAAGACTCGTGGTGAAGAGTAGAACAAAACCCAGGTGGAGTTTCAGCCCAACGGCCGCCGGATCGCGCCGCCCAACTCCGCCCGTCACCGTCGCCGCCGTGGAATCTGACGATTCCGGCGGAGTTGAGTTGCAAGGTTGGTATCAAAATGCTCAGAACAACATGTAGATAAAAAGCCCCAAATCAATTTTGGGCAATAATCGCCGGAAAATGGAGATCCACCACCGTCGCTGCCGTCGGTTTTTCGAGGGTCGATTTCCGGCCATAGAAGCTTCAATTGGTGAAATTGAGACCACCAATGAGTTCCTCACGTCGAGATCTTCAAGATGGACTACTCACATGCCACCGTCGCCACCGGTCAACGGCGACTGTTGACCAATTTTGGAAGTTTGGCCCGTTAGCCTACTTTCCACGTTCCGGACGCATCTGCGGAGTCAGATTTGCAAGACGGGACCTCAGATATGAAGAACGAAGAATTAGGGTTTATGCCGTCGAGATTGGACTGCAATTCGGTATAAATCCCGACATTTTTACGTTCCATAATTTAATTGTTTGGGACTATTGTATGATTTTATAATTATTGGTATGAAAAATATGGAAAAGAATGTATGTGAAAAGAAGAAAATGACTGTAATGAGAGAAAAAGAAAAATATGTGATAATGTAACGATTTTACGTAAACAGTATAAGTTTTACGTAAAATTTAGGCCTCTGGTATAGTACGTGATAGAATTAGATCAGGATATATGGTTTTTAGGCGTTTCCTAAATGTCGGAACCTTAAAAATTTAAGGGGAAACTCTGCCGAAATTTCTAAAAACGGCACTAGGGGTAATATGGGAAACGAGGGGTAAAATATGATCGCGAAGGGAACCCGAGCCCCCTCGAGGAATTAGGATATGGAAAAAAGGAAGGGGCAAGTTATAATTAGTAAACGACCCTTCGAAACCCTAGAATGCAAGAAAAACATGAAACCGATTCTTAAGTCGAAATAATACTTCCCGAGGGCCAGGAATATGAAAAATTGGTAAAATGATAAGAATTGATCCGTAAAAGGCCTGATATGATTTAAAAAGTTAATTAAATGATTTTGGGTTTAGAAAATCCAGCTTAAGTATAAAAATGAAAATGTTATGGTTAAACGACCCATCAGGGGCAAAATGGTCATTTTGCCCAAAGACTCTCAAATTATGGGAAAAGAGCCCCAATGACCCCGGACTAGGTTAATGAAGTTTGTAAAAGCCAAAATTGAGATTTAATTCATGAAAAATCACGTCAAGGGCAAAATTGTAATTTTGTCAAAAGTTAGGGGTAAAATCGTAATTTTTCAAAAAGTTGGAGAAAATTTCGAAAATGGCCATTAAGGCTTAAAAAGCTATCCTAAGGCTATAATTAAGGGTTATAAGGTTTGAATCAAGCTTTTTAATAAAATAAAAGCTATGAATGAAAATGTGATTAACGGACAAAGTTTGTCTGTAGGAACCCAATTCAGAAGCGACAAATGACGTCTATGGATTCCAAGAAGAGGATAAGCACGCTATGAGTAAGTTCAGACATTTACCCGTCTGCAACTATGAACAAGCTTATAGTATTATATGTTTTGTATGTAAATGTCATGATGTGATTTATGATGATGCTATAGTAAATGCTATAGCAATGTTATGATGATGTTAAAAGATATGTTTTAATAAATAATTATAAAAAGAATAAATATATAAATATATATATATTGAATTATGAAGGAAAGGTATTATAAAAGCTTTATGAGAGTAACGATGTGATAAAGAGGGATAGAAGAATGGAAAGAGTAAGAACGAGAATGTTATGATAGGATGCATAAGAAAGAGATGAGATATGAAAGGAAAGAATAGATGTTTTATGAAAAGTTTTATGAAAGTTAGGTTATGATTGATAGAGCAACGATAATCGGTGATGAAAGGAATTAAGAAAGGGATATTTTATGAGGACGAAAGGATAGATGTTTTATGAAAAATGATATGAAAGCAAAGAGTTAGACAAGAAAAAGAAGCAATGATAGGTTATGATGAAAGGTACGACGAAAGGATTAGAATATAACGATAAGATGTGATTGATAGAATAGAACGATAGGCTATGATTGATAAGAATATGATGATAAGATAAACAGAGAATAATTGTCTGCACATAAATAAATGTGTTTTTGGTTGTTATGATGTGATACGGTGTGATAATATATAAGTAATATGTGCTATATATGCTATGCTAAAGTGTGATTAACATAATTCACACAAGTAAAGTAAAGAATTAAGAAAAGAAAAACAACGAAAGAACAAATGTTTCATGAAATGTTTTATGAAAATGAGAAAGGAAAGATAATGAATGTCATGAAAAAGATGTACAACGAAAAAAATCAATATAAGAAAAATAAAAGCCTACAAGATAATAAGACTGAAAACTTAAGTTGTTGGCGTACCGGTCTCCCTACAAGGTCGAGACTTCCGGTCTATATCCTCCGCGTTGATGTGGTGCTACCCCGAAAGTGTGGTAGATTATAGGATGGACCAACCCCGAAGGTGCGGTTTTTATGTGACTGTGAGGTAGGTTGGTGGGTCGCTCCCCCTCCTCCCACTGTCCACGCGCAAATAGGTACGTCCAACAACGGGCCCAACCAAAGGAAAGTGGAAAGAAAATAAACGAAAGGGGAGTGAAAAGAAAAGAAAGGAAAAGAAAAGGAAAGAAAAGAAAGGAAAAGAAAAGGAAAGAAAAGAAAGGAAAGGAGAGTGAATAGAAAGGAAAAGAAAAGAGCATGAAATGAAAAGAAAGGAAAGGAGAGCGAAAAGAAAAGAAAAGAAATGATACGAAAAGAAAAGAAAAGTAAAGAACGATAAGAAAAGAAACGAATGATATGAAAGAACGACATAATGAAATTGATGAAAAATAAATAAATAATAAAACGAAGTTAAAAGAACATAATAGAATTAATATATTTGATGTGATGTGATGTGTTTGATGTTATGTGTATGATGTAAATGACACATTTTTACGTGATGTTATGCTAGGGTATATGTTACTAGCTTTTAAGATATGAAAGGTTAAGAGATGATGATAAAGCGATAAAAAAGTTATAAAGATTTAGAACAGAAAGTTAAGAAATGATAGGAATGAAAAATAAAGAAATAAAGAAATTAGATTAGAATGATCAGAGATGATCGATAGAATGTTAAGAACGATGAACGAAGAGATAAATGAGTATGAAGAGGTTAACATAATATGTTATGTTTCGAGAATATGTATAAACGATGTATATGAGGTGTATATACGTGATGTCATATATTCTAGTAATAACATATATTACTAGTATTTATAAGTTAATGAATGTATGTTTGAACTTACTGAGCATCTAGCTCATTAGTTGTTTATATGTTGCAGGTAAGCAACCTGTTAGTTTAAAGTAATATGATAGACAACGGAGGGATCTGCGCATGCCAAGGGATTGGGCGAGGGTATGGTACTACCATGAGTCTTTCACTGAGCGTTCAAAAAGGAAGATGAAAGAAAGAAATTTATGAATTATATGTGATAAGAGTATGATAGAAATATAGATATAATATGTAAGTAATGAAAAAAAAATTTGCTATAAAAATTGCTTACGCTTTAAAATGAGAACGTTAAGAATGGAAAGTTAAGTATGTTAAGTAAGAGGATGACGACCCACGAGGTTGCCAGCCATCGCGGTCGGCATCAGAGCTCGGCTGGTTGGTATGGTAACGTACGTGGGGGGGGGGGGGGGGCGCCACAGGTGGTATCAGAGCGAAAGGTTGACCATATCCCTCCTGGCACACTGCACATCCTGCCGTCATTCCAAGTAAGTTAGATTTGTTTTATGTTAGTAATTGTTTATTATATAAAATAAACAAATTTTTAAAGGACAAGATGACGAACTCACGGTACGATCGTGGGTGGTATAGTATGAGTACAATGTTAGAAGACTGATTAGAAGATGGATGAGATCAGTTGTCCACCAAGTTCGAGGGCGGACAGCACTCCAGTACTCTATGGGAATACAGAATTGGGTTCATGATATCCAGATGATTCTCTGACTGTGCACCATTGATCAAGATAATTGGGTCATGATAGCTGTGACATGTCTACACCTTTCAGGAAGATGCTCTCATGTGTATTGGGATTCTTGTGACCAGGATGAGCTCTAACTGGACCGAGTTTCGCCATACCATGATTGAGTGACTTCCTCAGAGGAGCCCAGTATCAGTCCCAATTTCCTCATGGGCACGGGAGGACGGGACACCGCCTATATTCCCTATAGTTGTGGGTATGTGAGAATTTGTTCATCGAACCGAGAAACTGTAGTCGACGTCCGGTGATATAGTTCTAACATATGCTGTGCGTTACGAGGAATTGATGAGGAATTTTGCAACATAGGTTGGAGTGGACTCACAGTGGAACTAAGTCAAGGTAAATGTAGATCAAGAAAAGTCCACCGAGGTTAGAAATGATCGAGATGATATAGGAGAAAGTCAAGATCCGGATAAATTTCTTATTGATCCGGATGGAAAAGATGAATAATGTATAAATGTATATGTATGTATATGAGTATATTTGAAATGAAAGGCTACATATAAAGCCTTATTAATGAAATGTATATGATTATATGTGTATGATATGTAAATGTTATTAAATGTTAAAATGATGAAATGATGTTAAGTAATGTCCTATAATGATATGACATTACTTAATGTGAATTTCATAGAAATGTTACTAAATATGTTTGTGAAAGGAAACGTTGGACTACAATAGCGTAATTCATGGCAATGATGCACGAATGTACAGAAATACACGGATACGTAGAGATGCATGGTTCATCCTAAATTTTTGGAGGTACATGTAAGAAGATTCGAATTCAAGAAGAACTAGTTTATGAAGATGTCATAGAAAAAGAAAATGACGATGTTGAAAAAGTTACACAAGATGTGAAGAAGGAATGAAGACGTTGAAACCCTACTTATCTTAATTTTCGAGGACGAAAATTTTATAAGGAGGGGTGAATGTAATAATCTGAAAAATTCATATTTCTCGGAAAATAAATACACATTGAATTTAAGTGTTAAAATGTGAAAATTAAGTGATTTAATATTGTTTAGAACTAAATAAAATGTTCTAACAATGTTAAAGGATGAAAAATGATTAATAGTGATTTTAGGTGTTAGCACGTGTGTGTCACTCACAGTATCAAGAAGTAGGTCAAGATGATATTTTCTTGACATAAAACTGATAAATTTGGGTTCAGCACTCCCAAATTAGTTAGGATAGCCTATCAGCGCACTCAAATTTGATAATTGAGCACAAGGGTAATTTTTGACCGAAAATTCGCGGTATTGGAAACTGTTCAAGATGACCTCAGATGAAAATAAAACTGATATATTTGGATTCAGGACGCCCAAATTAATCAGGAAAGCCCGTGTTGAAATTTTGGGCGAAAAAGTATATAAAGAGCGGAAAAAAGTGGAATTTTCTCATTTGTCTACATGCTCTCTCTCTCTCCTCATTTCTCTTTCTCTCTCTACCCGAATGTGTACAGTAACCAACTTCATGTACGGCCTCCGTTCACGACACTGCCGGCACCGTTGGAAAGCTCTCGCTGAGCTGAGTTCAACGGTGGGTCGACGCGACGGAACGGCCGCCTCACGCGCCGCCGGCCACCGGAAACTTCGCGATGCCGTATCTCCGCCGTCCGACGTCCGATCAAGCTAAAACCGGTCCCAAAAGACTCGTGGTGAAGAGTAGAACAAAACCCAGGTGGAGTTTCAACCCAATGGCCGCTGGATCGCACCGCCCAACTCCGCCCGTCGCCACCGTGGAATTCGACGATTCCGGCGGAGTTGAGTTACAAGGTTGGTATCAAAATGTTCAGAACAACATGTAGATCAAAAGCCCCAAATCAATTTTGGGCAACAATCGCCGGAAAATGGAGATCCACCACCGTCGTCGTCATCGGTTTTTCGAGGGTCGATTTCTGGCCATAGAAGCTTCAATTGGTGAAATTGAGACCACCAATGAGTTCCTCACGTCGAGATCTTCAAGATGGACTACTCACATGCCACCGTCGCCGCCGGTCAACACCGGTCAACGGCAACCGTTGACCAATTTTGGAAGTTTGGCCCGTTAGCCTATTTTTTACGTTCCGGACGCATCTGCGGAGTCAGATTTGCAAGACGGGACCTCAGATATGAAGAACGAAGAATTAGGGTTTATGCCGTCGAGATCGGACTACAATTCGGTATAAATCCCGACCTTTTTACGTTCCGCAATTTAATTGTTTGGGACTATTGTATGATTTTATAATTATTGGTATGAAAAATATGAAAAAGAATGTATGTGAAAAGAAGAAAATGACTGTAATGAGAGAAAAAGAAAAATATGTGATAATGTAACGATTTTACGTAAACAGTATGAGTTTTACGTAAAATCTAGGCCTCTGGTATAGTACGTGATAGAATTAGATCAGGATAGATGATTTTCAGGCGTTTCCTAAACGCTGGAACCTTAAAAATTAAGGGGAAACTCTGCCGAAATTTCTAAAAACGGCACTAGGGGTAATATGGGAAACGAGGGGTAAAATATGATCGCGAAGGGAACCCGAGCCCCCTCGAGGAATTAGGACATGGAAAAAAGGAAGGGGCAAGTTATAATTAGTAAACCGACCCTTCGAAACCCTAGAACGCAAGAAAAACATGAAACCGATTCTTAAGTCAGAATAGTACTTCCCGAGGGCCGGGAATATGAAAAATTAGTAAAATGATAAGAATTGATCCGTAAAAGGCCTGATATGATTTAAAAAGTTAATTAAATGATTTTGGGTTTAGAAAATCTAGCCTAAGTATAAAAATGAAAATGTTATGGTTAAATGACCCATCAGGGGTAAAATGGTCATTTTGCCCAAAGACTCTCAAATTATAGGAAAAGAGCCCCAATGACCCCGGAATAGATTAATGAAGTTTGTAAAAGCCAAAATTGAGGTTTAAGTCATGAAAAATCACGTCAAGGGCAAAATTGTAATTTTGTCAAAAGTTAGGGGTAAAATCGTAATTTTTCAAAAAGTTGGAGAAAAATTCGAAAAGGGCCATTAAGGTTTAAAAAGCTATCCTAAGGCTATAATTAAGGGTTATAAGGTTTGAATCAAGCTTTTTAATAAAATAAAAGCTATGAATAAAAATGTGATTAACGGATAAAGTTTGTCTGTAGGAACCCAATTCAGAAGCGACAAATGACGTCTATGGATTCCAAGAAGAGGATAAGCACGCTATGAGTAAGTTCAGACATTTACCTGTCTGCAACTATGAACAAGCTTATAGTATTATATGTTTTGTATGTAAATGTCATGATGTGATTTATGATGATGCTATAGTAAATGCTATAGCAATATTATGATGATGTTAAAAGATATGTTTTAATAAATAATTATAAAAAGAATATATATAAATATATATATATTGAATTATGAAGAAAAGGTATTATAAAAGCTTTATGAGAGTAACGATGTGATAAAGAGGGATAGAAGAATGGAAAGAGTAAGAACGAGAATGTTATGATAGGATGCATAAGAAAGAGATGAGATATGAAAGGAAAGAATAGATGTTTTATGAAAATTTTTATGAAAGTTAGGTTATGATTGATAGAGCAACGACGATCAGTGATGAAAGGAATTAAGAAAAGGATATTTTATGAGGACGAAGGGATAGATGTTTTATGAAAAATGATATGAAAGCAAAGAGTTAGACAAGAAAAAGAAGCAATGATAGGTTATGATGAAAGGTACGACGAAAGGATTAGAATATAACGATAAGATGTGATTGATAGAATAGAACGATAGGCTATGATCGATAGGAATATGATGATAAGATAAACAGAGAATAATTGTCTGCACATAAATAAATGTGTTTTTGGTTGTTATGATGTGATGCAGTGTGCTAATATATAAGTAATATGTGCTATATATGCTATGCTAAAGTGTGATTAACATAATTCACACAAGTAAAGTAAAGGATTAAGAAAAGAAAAACAATGAAAGAACAAATGTTTCATCAAATGTTTTATGAAAATGAGAAAGGAAAGATAATGAATGTCATGAAAAAGATGTACAACGAAAAAAATCAATATAAGAAAAATAAAAGCCTACAAGATAATAAGACTGAAAACTTAAGTTGTTGGCATACCGGTCTCCCTACAAGGTCGAGACTTCCGGTCTATATCCTCCGCGTTGATGTGGTGCTACCCCGAAGGTGTGGTAGATTATAGGATGGACCAACTCCGAAGGTGCGGTTTTTATGTGACTGTGAGGTAGGTTGGTGGGTTGCTCCCCCTCCTCCCACTGTCCGCGCGCAAATAGGTACGTCCAACAACGGGCCCAACCAAAGGAAAGTGGAAAGAAAACAAACGAAAGGAGAGTGAAAAGAAAAGAAAGGAAAAGAAAAGGAAAGAAAAGAAAGGAAAGGAGAGTGAACAGAAAAGAAAAGAAAAGAGCATGAAATGAAAAGAAAGGAAAGGAGAGCGAAAAGAAAAGAAAAGAAATGATACGAAAAAAGAAAAGAAAAGTAAAGAACGATAAGAAAAGAAACGAACGATATGAAAGAACGACATAATGAAATTGATGAAAAATAAATAAATAATAAAACGAAGTTAAAAGAACATAATAGAATTAATATATGTGATGTGATGTGTTTGATGTTATGTGTATGATGTGAATGACACGTTTTTACGTGATGTTATGCTAGGGTATATGTTACTAGCTTTTAAGATATGAAAGGTTAAGAGATGATGATAAAGCGATAAAAAAGTTATAAAGGTTTAGAACAGAAAGTTAAGAAATGATAGGAATGAAAAGTAAAGAAATGAAGAAATTAGATTAGAATGATAAGAGATGATCGATAGAATGTTAAGAAAGATGAACGAAGAGATAAATGAGCATTAAGAGGTTAACATAATATGTTATGTTTCGAGAATATGTATAAACGATGTATATGAGGTGTATATACGTGATGTCATATATTCTAGTAATAACATATATTACTAGTATTTGTAAGTTAATGAATATATGTTTGAACTTACTGAACATCTTGCTCATTAGTTGTTTATATGTTGCAGGTAAGCAACCTGTTAGTTTAAAGTAATATGATAGACAACGGAGGGATCTGCGCATGCCAAGGGACTAGACGAGGGTATGGTACTACCATGAATCTTTCGCTGAGCGTTCAAAAAGAAAGATAAAAGAAAGAAATTTATGAATTATATGTTATAAGAGTATGATAGAAATATAGATATAATATGTAAGTAAAAAAAAAATTTTGCTATAAAAATTGCTTCCGCTTTAAAATGAGAACATTAAGAATGGAAAGTTAAGTATGTTAAGTAAGAGGATGACGACCCACGAGGTTGCCAGCCATCGCGGTCGGCGTCAGAGGTCGGTTGGTTGGTATGGTAACGTACGTAGGGGGCGTCACATGGATGGCTCAATCCAATCCACATATCCAATCAATAAAAATGCATAGCAAAAGGACTTTCATTTCAAACTATAAATGCATGCATGTTTAGAACAAGACATTAGCTGTGATGGTACCAAAGACACGTTATTTTTAGCAACCTGAACTCCAAATATCAAGAACATTGACAAAATTCACGGCTAAGTATGTAGCCGAGAATAATTTAATTATTTATTTATTTATTTTAAGGTATCACTATCCCAAACATTCAAAAGCCAGATTTTTTTTTTAATTTTTTGAAATTAAAGATTTGAACTCTATATATATTAATAGAATTTTACTATTAGATTATACTGTCACACTCAAAAAGCTAAGGTAAGCAATTACTGATTCATTAAATAAATTTTAATTTCTCTCATTCTAATTTGATCAGAGAACTAAACTTATTTAAACTTATTATTTCATGAAAAGAGAACCCGATACCAATATAACACGGTCAATACAAATTGAAAAAAAAAAAAATTATTAGAAAGCAAATATGTGTGAAATCAATTTCATTTATTAGCTTATTGAGATTTTCTATCCGTAATCCTTTAGTGCCAATATATAGAGAAGATTTTTTAGTTTGTAAAGTATTTTTGTTTTGATTACCCAACAAAATTTAAAAAAGAAAATGAAAAAAAAATCCATAATTTGTTTTCTTTTTTCCCCCAAAAAGTAAGGTTAGAAAAAAAAAGGTTAGATAATTATAAGAACAAGTTTCATTTGAATTTTGAAACGAAATTTAAATCGTGAGTCTAAGCTCAATCATGTTAAATCTGTACAGAAACTCGTGCAAAATTCATCAAACATATTCAAGTCAATTTCAAACTAAATTCTTTGAAAAAAATCAAACTAAATTAACTGGAGTAGAGAAATCAATGCACAATCGGCGCAAAATATGGATTTATCTCAGCTATTTGATTTCTTTTATAATTATTACATATCTAAATTTAAATAAATTGACCCAATTAATTGACCAGCTTTCCAAATTTTTTTTTTAATGAAAGAACCAGCTTTCCAAACTACAGGTACAAAAGCCCTTTTTTTTCTTTTTGCCTTCTTTCTCCTGCTGAAGGTATTCTTTACCTATTACGCCTTCATAGAAGAGATCTTGCTAGTGGTTCTAGTTTGGTTATTTTAGATGGTCAAGTATTTGCCACGTTATTGGGCCTTCAAGAGGGCGTACAGTTTCTTTATGGGAAATTGTAATAAATAGGTTAATTCTTTTAGTCAATAAAAGTAAATAGCGTATTTACTTAACTTAGCAAATAAATAGTAATTTTAATTTAAGAGTTATGTAATTTTATAATTATACCTATATATTTTTTCGTAGATTTTATCTCTCTCTCTTTCCCTTTCTCTTTCTTTCCCTTTCCCTTTTTTTTTTCTTCTGTGAACTTTTGTTAGGGACTAGACTTCTCGTTTTTATTTTTCTGAGGAATTATCTGCTTGTTTCTTGAGAAAATTTTGGGTAAAGAATTAGTAAATTAATGATTTACACACGTAAATAAATGATTTACTAGTAAAATTTTAAAGTTATCTGCTTGTTTCCTAAGAAAATTCTAGGTGGAGAATTGGTAAATCAATGATTTACCCACGTAAATAAATAATTTATTAAGTAAAAAATGATTTCCAAATAAATTTACCAAGATTTATACATAAGGGGTATTTTTGAAATTTTAGTTATGGTAAATCATTATTTACCAAAAATATGCTATTTATTAAAGGTCCAAAACTTTTCTGCTATTTATTTTTATTTAATTTTAATTTTGACCTATTTCCCTCCTTCTCCCTTTCTTCATGTGCGTTCCACAATACTTTTTTATAGAAGTACGAACAAAACTTTTATACTTCCACATGTAGAACCTTGCTTGCAGCCAATGCATGTAGCACGGTTGTTAGTCATGTTGATATTGGTAGCATGTACAGGTTCTATCTTTTAGGTTTATAATCCGTTTTTTGTTGTTCTTTGTAGGAAAATCAAAAAACGTGTGTAGTATAATTCTAAAAATTTTCTAAAAGATTATACTAACTTGTGTTATTATATACAATAAATCACCTAATAATCTATGTATTTTCTGAGAAAAATACTTAAAATGTTAGAGGATATAACCGAGAAAGCTTCAACTAATTAGCATTTTTTACTTATCTCCAATTTCTAGACAATGGAGTGTGTGGACATTCGGTTCCTTGATTGATATTCATATGGCTTGTCTACTTCCAACCACTCATATCTCTAAAAATTTTTTGTTATGTGTAAGAGATAATAATAAATTTGCTCACCCGAGAATCCATTATCTAAGAAAAATAACGGTCCTAAGGGTCCCATTTATAGTAAATACACTAAACAATTTTCAAATTTGAGCAGAACACTTGAAAATATTTTTCTCTTTCCTTCCTTCCAAATTGGTGTTTTTCTCTATGGGGATTTCCTCAAAAAAGATGCCTATAATAGGATTGGCAGATCCAAAATTTGATTCCAATTTCAATCTCCACAAGTGTTATGATTTTATCTATATGAATAACGTTCCATAAATCCAGTTTAAATTCAAAATAAAATTATGATAACTTTATTTGAATTAAAAAAATTACTTAATAATCATCCAAAATAAAATCAAATAAGGAGAAACTTTTCTTCTCTTATACTTAAATTTTAGCCAACTTTGAATCACAAAAGAACAAGATTTTGTTCAATTCAAATTCAAATAAGATAATCTCCATATTTAATTTGAAATCTCTATTTAAATAAGATTCTCAACATATTTAAATTAATTATTCAAATAAATAATTAATTTATCCATATATTTTAAAATTCCAATCAACCTTATATTTATCTCAAAAGACAAACACAATCAATTTAAATTGCAAATTTTATCTTCTAAATAAATATTTATGCAAATTAAATATTTATCCCATTAATTAAACAAAACAAAATTTCCATTCTAACCTTAGCCGGATTGAACACCCACTCCTTGTAGAGGTGTTTCATATTTTTTCTCTTTGCTAAGTTCAAGCCTAAGTTGTAAAGAATATCCTGATCAGTTATCATCCATTAAGAAATTGTGTATAGTTAATAAAGGGATCGATTATACATAAATAATATAAGCTCTAATAATCCATGTTATTATTATTCTATACCGAATATATCAATTATATAATTATTAATTTCAAAATCACATCACTATAAACCTGAACTGCATTCCCAATTATATACCGTATTATGTAAGTTAGTGAATAGCCATCATTCAATGACCTTGTTATATATGTAACATCCTCATATGATATCCATAATCAACTTAAGGTTAAAATCCGTTGAAACTTTTAATCGCGCTATCTTAAAGAGTCACAGATTCAAGGAAGATATTTAATATTATGCAACTGGATTGGCTATAATTCTTCTCCATCTTATGGCTTCCGAAGGTTTCATTAAGGGACATTCTTCATCATATTTTTTGAGTGACTACAAGATGCTAGAGCCGTTAGAGGTCCTTACCCCTGATTTGGATTTTGAACAAGAAAACAGGTTAGTTCTTTTTCAGTGTTTGTTTGTTTTCTTTTTTCCTTCGTATTTTTGGTTGGTTATTTCTTGATTCTTTGGTTTTTGGTTTCCTTTGTTTTTTGTTTTTGTAGTGGTGATTGTGTGATGTATTTTACAAAGATTGCTAAGTGTTTGATGATGGATTTCACATTCGCATGTTTGGAATTGATTAAGATGTTTGCTTTTCATGAGAAAATTTTTGTGAAGCTTTACGTTCATGGTGTGCAGGAGATTCATGGTGTGTAGAAGATGGCTTTGGCTTATAAAAGTGATGATGATAAGGGGGTCATAGTTCGTCGTGTCAATTTCAATCCTATTCTTGAGGATGTTTTTGTTTGAGGATATTTTCAATAGTCCATTTTGTGTTTCTATGGTAGTTTTTGTTGATTTTTCTATAGACATGTTTATACTGTAAACCTATATTGGTATTTTTTTTGTGCTTTTTTGTTATTAAGATATTATTTATTCTCAAATACTTTAACATGTTAAACTTTAAATGGATTTTTGGATATCTAATATGTTAGTTTTTAGATTTATTCTTTTTATTTTTTTAAATTTTTTGTATCATATTGTTTGGCTACTGACAGATTATGAGTTGGTACTATTTTTAACAAAATTGAATTTGGTTTCTACTAGAATATAAATATGATTTTGGTAGAATATTTCTCATATTCTATTAGAATATAAGTTGTATTCTGGTACGATCTTTTTTAGATTTTGATTGAACATAAGTTGGAATCGAATTCCAATGTATAACTTCGGTCATATTTTGATAGAATAGAACTTGGATTCTTATGTAATATTACTAGGATTCTAATGGAATATATGTTGGTTTCTAATACGTTTTGAGTTTGAGTTATGTTGAGTTTGTAATATAAGTTTTATTATATAAACACATTTTGGGATAGATTTTGAAGAATTTAAGTTATATTATGGTAAAATATTATCCATATTCTAATAGAATATGTTTTGGTATAATGTTGATTGTTTTGATACAATATTCTTTTGTTCCAACTTATAATTTAGGAAATATTCTAACAGCATATACATTGGATTCTAGTAGAATATTGTCTAGATTCTAAAATAATATTTTGAATAGGATAGAAATGCCACCTTTTTGAAAATTTTGGAAAATTGTGATCAATGACTGATAGATTCTTGTAGAATATATTTTATACTCTACCAGAATAAGGGTGGCAACTTTGGAAATTAACAAAAAAGGTGGCAAAATTCGAAACAGGTGTCCAAAAAGTGGCATTTTTGTCCTTTTCCTTATTTCATTATGGTAGAGTATTGTCCATGTTTTGACAGAATATGTTTTGGTACAACGTTGAGTGTTTGGATTTTGGTAGAATATTATCAACATTCTAAAAGAATATTTTGAAAAAGACAGAAATGCCGCTTTTTTTCTTGTTTGAAAATTTTGGACAATAGTGACAAGCGACTCGAAGAAAGTATTCTTGTACAATATGTTTTGTAATCTACCAAAATAATGGTGGCGATTTTGGAAAATAACAAAATAGGTGGTGAAATTGGAAACATGTGTCCAAAAAGGTATTGTTTTTGTCTTTTTTCCTTATTTATTCTGGTAGAATATGGACAATATTCTGACTAAATATGTTTTGGTACAACGTTAAGTGTTTAGATGGGACAGAATACAAGTTGGAATTCTTGTAGAATATTATCCAGATTCTACAAGAATATTTATTTTATTATGATTGTATACTATCTATATTTTAACAAAATATGTTTTAGTATAGAATATAGTAAAATCCAAGTTAGGACAGAATACAAGTTGGAATAAATTCTAACTTGTAATTTGGAAAATCTTTGCAAAATTAAACATTAATCAAATATGAAGTTTAGAATACTAAATTTATTGCAATACCATACTGGATTACAAATTAAAATCTTTGGTAAACATATCAACTAATACTAATTAAAAGGAATTATGTAAGAATATTCTTGTAGAAAGCAAATTTGTAACCTACTTTTCTGATATTTCGTTTTTGCAGCTTAGTTTGTTGTGGCCATATTTTCCATATCACCCACATTCTGTTTTTTGCCTTCTCTCTCCTGCTGAAGGTATTCTTTAGCTCTTACGCCTTCTTGGAGGAGGTCTTGCTAGTGGTTCTAGTATGGTTATTTCCTTTATATGGTCGATATCTGCCACGTTGTTGGGTCTCTAAGAGGGTGTACAGTTTCTTTATATTGTTATACTCACTTCAATATTGTTGTATGGAGTTAAAAAAAAAAAATCTAGTACTTGCATTTTATTGGGCTTTTGACGAAATAAAGGGCAAGAATAGTCTCACATTAGACAAGAAGCAACAGTAGAAGGGATTCTGAAACTTATATAAGAAGTACAAAACCTTTTTTTCTAATTATCCTAATCAAAAGTATTTTAAGCATTGTCTTTTGATTTCAATTAAATATTTTTTTTTTCTGGTTTTTCTAATTTTTTAGAGTAAAAGCGTGTAGGTCAGTTAATATTTATTGTTCATAAAGAAGTCGTTTAATCACTTTCCGATTGAGAAGTAGTTAAAATTCTTGATTTCATCATAATCCACATTAGCATGACATGAAAACATGATTTCGTGTTTTGGATTTGTGTGTTTTTTTTTTTTTTTTTTAAGAATTTCCCACTCCATTGTTATCTCAGCTCTAAATAAGTTTAATTCTCTAATCAAATTAGAATGAGAGAAACTACAAGTTATTTTATTGAATAATTCCTTAACTGGCTTATTGAATGTGGCATTCCCTGTCTCACATAGGGAATCCCATTCTTTTTTACATCATATTTCCATCTTTTTTTTTTTAAAACCATCTTGTAGCACATTGGCAGAATTTTTTTTTTAAAACCCATAGTCGTCTACATATTTAGTTGTATAAAGCTTTTGAAACCATAATACTGTAGCTTGAAAACTATCTCTTACTAGTTATACAACTTTAGTAAAATACTGTCTTTGAACTATTTACAGTTTAACATATAGGTTCAGTCTATACTATATCATATATATTCTTTTCCTTTCCCTTTTTCCTTAAGCTGCGGATAAGCTTGACAGGTCGATAACCTTTCTCACAACATCGGCATTCCATCCCTCAACCCAATCCATTTAATGATGCTCAGGTTACAGGCTGCTTACCTCAATAACCTGAACATGAACAAATGAGTGAGCTATAGCCCAGTAAGTTCAAACATGAAAATTAAATCATATAGTTCAATCATTCAGTTCAGTCATGTTATGTATTTATTATGTTCAGTCTTATCTGTCATCTATCGTTTTGGGCCCTTTTTGGTCGTACCTTGTGTGCAATATAGAGGGGCTAGGGAGCAACCTCAGCTCTCCCTCATAATAGTCCAATCCAGTCATAAAATAACCTCACACTTTCGGGAGGCCGGTACGTCAAAAATTTTATCTTTTTATTACCGTCTTGTTTATTGTTCAGTTATTGATATCATGTATTATATCATGAATAGATTACTTAATCCGTCAATGTATGATTTCTGATCATAAATCACATGTCTAAATCCTAAGAATATAGATTCAAGTTAGTTTTAAGCAATTTAAAGCTATTTAGCTCACATGGTTAGGTACATGGCTGTGCACTAGGAATTCTGGGCGTGCTCAGAAATTTCTTTTAGTACACGCCCGTGTGACATGCAGACACGCCTGTGTGACATGCAGACACGCCCGTGTAATGTCAGTACACGCTCGTGATAAATTCCATGAGACCGTGTACTTGCCCGTGTAACATACATACATGTTGGTGTTAAGTTCCTTGAGATCGTGTACTTACCCGTGTAACCTATACACACACCCATGTCAAGTTCCATGAGACCATGTACTTGCCCGTGTAACACATATACATGCCCATGTCAAGTTTCGTGAGACCGTGTGCTTGCTTGTGTACCAATCGGGTTAATTCTGTTGTAAATTTCGTAATCAACATGGCCAGTTACACGGCCGTGTCGGTGCCCATGTAGCCATTATGCCACCAACATAGTTGGTTACACAGTCAAGTCTGTAATTGTGCACTCATTACGCCACCAACACGACTAGTTACACGGCTGTATTTGTGACCGTGTACTCAGATAGAATTTTAATTCTAACGCGAAACCAAGAATACAAACACCAGTTTGCTAATATTTCACTATCCTTCTATGAACAACATATGTTTTCTTTAAAAACACATCTATCCATATCATTCAAAGCAATTTTAACATAAACTAATGTTATACATTTGTTCATGTACAGACAAAACAAATGTCTGAACTTACTAGAAATCTACTAATATTTCCTTGGTTTGATTCCTTCATTCCACCTTCTCGTTTTCCAATCGTTGTCCTATGATGAAACAATTCGACATTAAGTGGAATGTTCATAGGCCAATACTATAACATTTCAACACTTTTCTTTCTCTTTTCAACATCTATACTCACAGACAATTCATGTCTAACTTTCAACATCATTTTACCAAAGTTCTATAAAGGTTCCCATTTCTCCATTCACATCAACATAATGAACCTTAAGCAATCAAAATCATTTTCAAACCCCAACTTTACAAACATTTCAAAACCAAGCACAAAACATACTTTCCACTTGATTTTCACCAAAGCAACTAAAATCAACTCAACCCCATTTTTGTTCTTCAATTCCATAAACATGAAAACATTTGAAAAATGACATTAGAGCTTGATTTTTAACTACTTACTTGGCCCTTGGTGTGGAACTCTCTTAAAATTGAAGCTTGATTAACTTTTTCTCACAATTTTTGCAAGTTTTGAGATTTTTGAAATTTTTGGAAGCTTGGGAACGTCAGGAAGATGAAATGCAAAGAAATTATGTGTTTTTGGCTATATATGGACGTGAATAACAGATGGAAAAAGTTATATAAAATCTTAGGGGCCTTTTGAAATTTTCTAAAATTTTGGGGTCAAAATGTAATTTTTGTGGGAGCATTTTTGCAAACTTTTTGGAGTTTTCCTAGCTGGTTTTCTAGCTGTTCCTTATGCCTTTCTCCACGCGCATGAGTCATGCAGCCAAAGCAACTTAATTGTTGCTTAATTCTTAGTCAAATTTTGTAAAAATTCACCAAAATTTCTTTACCATTGGATCAAAGTAAAATTTGATCTCACCCCTTGATTTCTCATGATGATAAGCAAATATTATTTGTTTATACAGTATAAGCTTTGTTCTAATCATAGTCTAATTTTTTTTTTATTGAAAAGTCAAACTGGTCAAATTTTACAGTTTTCCTTCCGGAATGCTACCAAAGCCTTCCATTTCATCCATACCGTTTAAAATACTCCCTAAACCCTAGATATTTTCCCATCTCAAGTCTACGGTTAGAACATTTTTAGTCTCAGTAAATTTCTATTTTTTGATATCGAAAATACACTGTCTGAAGTATTTCGGTCCGATAATAATTACAGTCACTGTCTTCTCACTTCAACGTTATAATAAAACATTTATAAACTCTAAGTAATTATTTGAATACCATTTATACATTTCTATCATATCAGTACATATCTATTCATATTACACATTAATTCTGATAACAGTAAAAGTTTCGACTGTTACATTGAATGTTCGAGACAGTGATTTACCTATTCATAAGGAAGGAAAATATATATTTTTTTTTCTAAGTTAATTATAACATTTGAGTTTTCAACTTTTCAGTAATGTGGTTATTTTTTTTATTAGTGGATGTTCAAAAATTATAATAACAAATTACAAGATTGTATTTACAAGTTAAAAACTATGACAACTTACTACTAGTGTTGTTAATGTATTAAGGGTCAATCCACAGCCCAATGTGAAAATATTAGATCATAACATATTTACCAATCCAAAAGTTTCCAAGCCAATCTGAATATCCTTACATTATGTGGATTCGATGATAAAATATTACCAATCCAAGTCTAAAAACCTTTACATTTTGTGGATTGGATTGAAATTTAACTTATTATTTGTGCCTCTAAATTTAAAATTATTGACCTATTTTATACTATTATCATAAAGTCATTAGATTTTTTTTCTTTATTGTACGGGGACCTTTGGCTCTAAATTATTAAAGAAAAATAAAAACCTTACTTTCAAATTTGAATCACGAGCTCCCCTCTAAATCTCTTTCTTCTTATCCGTTAAACTAGCCCTAGTGAAAGAATTAAAAATTTAAGGTACGCATACCATGTTATAACATAAGCCTTTTAAAAGTTCAATAAAAATAGACATATATTATGCACATATTCATAACCAACATTTTTTGTATGGCTAAATTCCCATTTGTTCTTGACATTTTTTCAACAATGTGTCCTACTCCTGTGAAAATTCTAGTTATTTTATATACACATAGATATAAGTTGATATTTTTTTCTATAATTTTTTTAAAAGAAATAAAACAAAAAATAATATTGCATACTATTACTAGTAATGTATCATTGCGTATGCCTTAACTCCCTCGTTCACGCTATTTGTATTTGCAGTATTAGATGCAACACTGACGAAGCCAATGGTGGGCTTAAGCACCCCTCAATTTCTCTCTCTCTCTTTTTTTCCTTTTTGTATCATGTATATTTAGAATAATTATCATATAGCCCTTCAAGTCCCCCTTTATTTTTTTTCTTTTTTTCTTTTTAGCTTATATATATATTTTGCACAATTTTACACATAGCCTTCCACAATAATTTCTGGCTTCATCATTATTCATGATAGAGTATTATAGTACTCGAATTAGTGAATGGTTTACTTCGTTTGGGTTTACTAGCCGGCGGAATATGTGGTGGAGGAACGTAATGTTTGTCGTTAAGCTTCTCAAACGAACCCTTGGAGAGCTGTCACAAGTTATCTAGGCTACTTATCTATATGAATGTTGTTAATGTTCTTGATATTTTGAGTTCGTGTTGTTAAAAAATAATGTGTCTTTGGTTCTACAACAACTAGGGTCTTGTTCTAAGCATACATGCATTTGTGGCTTGAAATGCAGGTCCTTTGCTATGCATTTTATTGATTGGGCATGTAGATTAGGACAGAGCCATCTCTGGCCAATTGGAAGATTTCGCCCTTCAGTGAACTTTTTTTTTTATTACCTTTATCTTAAAAACTTTTAATTTTTCTCATTTTGCCCCCACTTAATGTTCATTATCTCTATATGAGTTGTCCTAAAACAATTTTATCTTTCAAAGAATTTTTTTAAATACATAGCAGAATGTTTGTCCTCAACCTTTATACCTTCGCTAATAAAAAGCTTCTGTATTGACCAACACGATATGCAAAATACTTTGGATAGTTTTAGCTTTGTGATTGTGCTTCAACTGCACGGATACTAAGTGATGAAGTTAGAAAGTGGTGAGTCAAATGTCAAATTAAACAGATAGGACAAAATATAAAAAATGGAAAAATCCAAAAATACAAAGATTTAATCTAGTTTGGCTTTTGGCCTAATCCATGGACAAAGATAACAAAGAAAATCTACTATAAACCAAAAGCAGATTATAAAAGTATAGCAGATATCTCTTATCATCAAAATTCCAAATATACTGAATTTCTTAACCCAAAAGCAAAATTACCAAATATTAAAGAGTGAAATTATTTAATAAAATCTCATTGAAAAGAAACAAAAAGGAGAATATGTATCATTAAGAAACACTCATTTGCGAATGCCCCAACTCAACCATAATCTCCTTAGCATATGCATATATTCCTAAAAAATAAACATTCATCGCAACTAAAGAAACATGGGCTTGGGATGGGATTAATTTGACGCCCCATCCATTAGAAAGGCTTATATATTTGTGCAGTGCCGCTAGGCCCACCGTCAAGCTCTGGAGATACTCAGCAACTTTATAAAAATGTCATAAAATCATATCTTAAATTAACTTTTTATTAAAAAAAAAAAACTTTTGTAAAAAAATATTATTGGTAAATGAATTATTTATTAACAAAAAAATGTTCATTTACTAAACTTTTTTTTGATAAATGATTCATTTACCATTTATTTACTCTTCATTTACCTTTGTTAATTTTAACATTTTTTTTAATCTCTTTACCCTCCTAGAATGATTCCATCATTGTCGCTGCCATCATGGGCCATCGTCGCCGGAGTTACAGAATGCCAACCGGTCTTCTCTCTCTCTTTGTTAGAAGCAGTGTCGATTTGAGGATCTTGCCTCTGCTTTCACCGGCCTTGATCGCCACCTCACTTGAGCAGAGGAGATCGGTGACCAATGTTGCATTGCAATCTCTGATCTTCTTTGCATTCTCGCAGCCACCAATGCCTGAATCGTGACAATCTCTGTTGCTGTAGAAGGCCACTAACAAGCTCGCCAATCTGAGGTTCACCATTGCACGCTCTGTGATCTCCTTTGCACAAGCCTTCATCGTCATCACAGCTTATGTAGAGATCCTCCATGGAAGCAGCCGCGATTAGAGCCAGGAGATGGCAATTGGACGTCGAGGCCGGCAAAACGGAGTCTGGTGACTGGGTAGCAAGAGATCCGCCACTCGTAGATCGACTGTCATCGGAATGGGGAAGGGCGGTGATTGATGGGCTGTGCACTCAGAGAAGAGAGAGAAACTAAGATGGGAGAGAGAGTGGGTGGAGGAGAAGAGAAAGAGGGAGACGGAAGAGAGAGAGGAGAGGGAGGGCAAAGATAGAACAATAAAAAAAATTTTCATTTACCAAATTTTAATCAATTTTATGATATTTTCTATAAAACTTTTCAAATTATGGTAAAAATCAATCCACCTCTCAATTTTTGTGACATGTAGTGAAATTATTCTAGATATTTAAGATGTGGAAAAATCTACTAAATAAAACAAAGAGAAAAAGTGGTCTTTTCTTATCACTTAAGCTGTTCTGTTGGAAATGGAATAAGGTGAGAGAAGGTGATTTCGAAAGTCATTGGATTATAGCGTATGACAATGAATTGATCTAAATATCCATTTATCTACTTCTATAGTTATATATGCGAGAAATTATGTTAAAATCTGTTTAAAAAAGAAAGCAGTTCAAACTTAGAATTTTTATCTAACGAAAATCAATGGTGGATAGGCGAAAAATCTTGCATTTGTATCAAAAGAAATTGGTATAAACGGCAGTGCAATTGCTGGCTGTAAGGACCAATCATTGTGAAAAAGCTTTTCTAAAGACAGCCATAGAATTGTGTACAATATTGTGAAAGATGGCAAACCAACCTATATGCATATATGTGTGTGTGTGTATAAAGATTTTATATAAATGGAGGGGGGTAGCTAAAGTATCCACTCGAATTTATTAAAAAGAAAGAAAAAAAAGAAAACAAAAATAGAGAACATGCAAACCAATTGTTAAAAGGCTACAAATAGTTGGGAAAATAACATGCATCACACATTTCTAATTCAACAGGAGTAAGCTACTCACAATTGTATACTTTTCCATAATTGTGCATAAGACACTACTGTTTATTAACTTTAGTCATTTTAAAAAGAAAATTTCGAATTTATTAAATATGAACCCAATATCAGTAGGAAGCTCCTTATGGACTCATATCAAAATTCAAAAGTCAAGTTATAATCGCCAATTTTTTCTTTCATGATCTCTTCCATCGTTCCACCATGGAAGCTATGAGAAAATTTTTCCAGTCTCCCACCTTGCCTTTTCTAAAGAATATATTATATGGAATCCCAGTCTTTGCCATACCATTCTTATCCACATCCAAGTTTTTAAGATTTCCGAGGCTGCATATTGTTGATATCTCTTTTGTGACCCCTTGCTTCTCTTCCTCTTCTGAAAAAGGACACTCTAGAAAATCTACCAACCTCTTAATGTTCGAGGAAATGTCCTTCTTTAGATCCTCATATTTCAAGAACAAGATCTTGTGGGGTCTTTCTAAACTTGCTTTCCAATACCCTAAAACATGTTCCCAAAATGGCCCGTAAATGTGGATTCCACGACAAAACATATCAAAATATTCTTCTAAATGATGAGGCTCTACCTTATCACCCTTAAAATTGGGAAAAAAAATTGCCAAAGGGAAATGAATTGGTCCATCCTAGAAACACGCACAATCTTACAACCAGAAGTTTTGATTGAAGGAGGCAACAACTCATATAACATATGGGTACTCAAGAGTCACGGTTGAGGAATAGTTTCACAGTTTAAGGATTGGGATTCTTCTACTGAAGGTACAAGATCATGTGGGTTTGCCTTAAGCAATAGATTGTCTGTGATTACAAAATGAGTATGGTTTACGATTGAAAATACAAGGGCTTTCAACCAAGTGGTTCCTAATTTTGGACAAAAAGTTAAAATATTATCTTTATCATGTGCCACAAAGTATATCTGAGAGGAGAATACACTTCTACAGAAAATATCTGGGATCCAACATGCTTCGTAATGGTAAAGATAGAAATCATTGGCCAAGTCTTTCTCTTTAGGAAGGTTTTTCTTATTGCTTCAAACTCATCTTCAATCTCTTCCTTTGTGGACATGTTCAAATTTTCGCAATCAAATCTAAAAGAGAAACCAAAACAAAAATATATGAATTCTTCTAAAGAAATGCTCATAAAACCGTAAAGACTACTTTGCCGGCTTATCTATAACTAGGGGAACATGGCCCCCTAGCTATTTTTTTTAATTTTAATATAGTGGGGGTTTTTTTTCTCTTAAATTTAAATATAATTTATATGCGTATAAATTTGTCTTTACCTCTACTTAAATCTATTGTTCTCTACATTTTATTAGACAAATAATTTGGATTTTAAGAAATAAAACAGTTTTATTGAATCCCTAAATAGTAGTGGTGTGATAATCGGGAATTTTAGATTCTCAGAGTATATTGAAAATTTTATGTATGTATCAATTTTAATAAATAAAATATGAAAAAGTTGTGTTTTAATACTATTGTGAACACTGTAAAAATGTTCCGACAGTGTTAAAGTAAGTGAGTTCAGAGATGGAAAATCTTACCGAACAGAATCGTGTGAAACGGTTCGGAAATGGGGCCAAAAACCCTAGAGAGTGCACTGAAATGCACTAGAAAGATAAAAATTTATGGTAGAGAATTTTGACCAAACGGAAGTAAAATAAAACAAACCGATCGCACCGGAAGCGCCCGGAACCTGCCTACGCGATTTTGGTAAAGTTTTGTTCGGTTTGACTTTCGGTCAAAATTTAACTACGAATTAATTTGTGAATTAATTCATAGGATGACATAAATACAATTTATGATGTCATAGATACAATTTTTGGAAGCTTAGAAAGTAATTTAGGAAGGTGTAAGGTTACGATTAATTGCCTTTTTTATCAATGGCCAAGATTAAGCCAAAATGACATTGAAAAAAATTTGGAAAATTTAAAAAAAATGGCATTCGGCCACTTGGAAAGGAGGCAGCCCAAAATTTCATTTTTGGCCCAAAAATATTGCATTTTAGTCCTTGAACAATTAGCAAATTATTGGAAAAAAATTTGCTAAAAGGTCCCTTGCTTTTGGCTGTAAATAGGCTTTAAAAATCCACTTGAAAAATAAGAAAAACCAAGCCAAACTCTTGCATTTTTGTAGCCCAAAAATCCATGCCCCTTAGTGACTTTCTAGCCAAAATTTTCCAAAAATTTCGTACCAAAAATAGCCTCTAATCTTAGCCAAGGTTGCAAGGAATCATAAGGTTAGCTTCTAATTTGAAGCATTTTTCATTGCTTTTCTTGCAAAATTCCGTGGCTATTGAGGGGAAGAAAACCTTGAAAAATTTGATGTTTTGTTGATGTTATTGATTGGTTTGGTGTTTGAGTTTGAAGCATGAATTAGGTTTAAGAAACAAGCATAATTTAATGCTTGATTTCCATGAAATTCGTGGCTAGTAAGTGTGGTGAAAATGATGAAAAATTGATGATTTGCTTTGATAGTAATGTGAGTTAGATGCTCTGATTACTAAGGCACAGATTGGAATAATGAAACTAGCATTTGGATGCATTTTTCATACTAAAATCCGTGGCTAGCAAACACTAGAAATTAGCAAATTTTTGGTGTTAAGCAATGATGAGATGTTGATAAAACCCTAATAATAAGAACAAAAATTTTCTATGTGAATTAGCATGAAAAATCTGTGGCTAATGCTAGGGTTGGAATGAAAATTTTGTTAGGTTTTGATGTTGATATGTACACTTGAAACCTTAAGAATGATATATGATAATTGTTTATGGTGATGAAAAATGTTTGGTGGTGATTAAACATGAGAAACCGAGTTGATAAGTGGAAAAACAAATTGATGATTTGTGTTGAATTGTGAATATTGATTAATGTGGAAATTTTTATACAAAATTTGATAACTTTGTATAAAATAGGCCTCTGGTATAGTATGTGGCAGGTACAAAGGTTCTGAGGAGTACTTAACGTCGAGGAAACCTAAAAATACAAGCGAAAATACTGTCAACATTTCTAAAATGGCATAAGGGCATTTTGGGAAATGAGGGGTAAAAATATTAGACTCGGAAAGGAAACTGAGACCCCTCAGTAGGTTAGGATTGAAAATGGAAAATTAGCCCAAGAGGAATAGTAAACCGACTCTTAAAGACTAAAATGCCTAAAACGGAGAAAAATTCATGTTAGGGGTATTTTAGGAAACAAGGGGGAAAAATTAGATCGGGATAGGAAACCCGAGCCCCTCGGGAACCGAGGCTAAGGGATAGGATGGAAAACATTTCAAGAGTAGTGAAATACCCATTTGAGGCTCCAAGACGCTAGAAAAACGAGAAACAGCCCTAGGTAATGGATGAATAGTAACCAAAGGTCGGAAAATGGATAATTGAGATTTTGTGGCAAATTAAGCTATAAAATGACGCAGAAGCCTAGAGAATATTATTTTATGATATTTAGACTTAGAAAATTCGAGAAAAATGATAGAACGAGATAGTTATGGTCCCGAGACCTGATAGGGGCAAAATGGTCATTTTAACCAAAAATTTTTGAAAGTCTTGGAAAGGACCATAAAGGATCTAGAATGTCTTAAATAAAATTCTAGAACCCAAAATATAGATTTTAGAGTTAAAAATCTAGAGTTTAAATAGTACACGGGCGTGTACATTAAAACACGGCGATGTAGGATGACCTGAGAGGTACACGGGTAGGGACATAGGCGTGTTGCCGACTGTGTACCACATGAAAAGTTGAATTGTGTTGTAAAATTTATCACAACATAAATATATTCAAAGTGATAATTAAAAAAGGGTATTAAAAGACTATACTATGCTTGTAGGAACCCAAACTAGAGATAAAACTGTGGAAAAGTTTCAGAAGTGGACATTATCGCAGTGGTGGTAAGTTCAAACATTTTTATGTCTACAGCATAAAATACTATAGTATTGTATTTAGTACTGTATTTAGTACTAGTTCTACACTAGCTGTTAAGTCCTATAGCCACTGGGGGATTAGTTAGTATAACATATCCCATATAATGAGGAAAGAGAATATCTAAGGCCTACGGGCGATGGAGGTTAGTGATCTTGAGGTGACGATTAATGTCACTTGGTCAGAATTATAATTAAAAGATGATAATAAAACCATTTAAAGCATACTGCCCCTCCAACGTTGTGGTGGAGGTTTTTCAGATCTTACGAGAATATAATAAGGGCTGGAGAGGAAGAAGCTCTAGGGTCGCTCCCTAGGCCCTCCTAGTCAACGCGTAATAAATTATCAGTACTGCCACAATGAGCTCAGATTGGAACATAAACAAAGATAATTGTCAATAATATGATGAAAGCCATAATGATGCATAACCGACGCTAACACTAAGTGTAGTGGACTTGGTTAGGATAATGTAAATAGTAACTAGTTAGGGTAATGTGAATAGTATCCAGTTAAGGTAACATGAATAGTAACTGGTTAGGGTAAAATTACTATTCATGATAAATAGTACTATTCATAGAAAATTGTGTTTTTGATGTTTTTGAATCTATGCGATTCTTACTAACTCTGTTTAAACTTACTGAGCCTGTTAGCTCATCAGTTTGTTCATGTTACAGGTAAGAAACCTGTCCAGTAGATTACATGGATGGCGGCAGGATGCGCGCGTGTCAAAGGGATAGGGAATCCACTGTAGATTTTGGTCCTGCTACCAGTCTTCCACTGAGTGATAAAATAATGGATTGAAGAGAATGTGTTTTGGAAAAAAAAAAAAAAAGATGATATATATGTATTGTATTTTTGTGCATTATGTTGTACTCAAAAAGACCACTAAAAGTTAGTGTTATATTTTTATGGCTTTCATACTTATCTTTTGTTCGAGAAAATTATGTATTAAAAAGAAAAAAAAATAATGGGCGAAATTTTTGGGCACTGGAAAATAAGAGTTGAAAGGAAAAGAGTTTTAAAATGGTGATCCAGATTCGGTGCACAGGCTGTCTTGGTCGACAACAGAGTTGAGTCATGACAGTTTTGCGTGGTTGGATTCGGGGGCGCCACAGGTTGGTATCGGAGCGGTTGACCATATCCCTATTGTCACGAAACGTGACCTGCTCGTCAATCTAAGTTAGTTAGCTTTCTTTAAGACTAGTTAGCTTTTAGTTTATTCGAGGTTATATATATTTTTATAGGATATACGATGACTAGACCACTGTATCTGAGACCCCACCCATACCGATCGAAAGGGTCGATCCGGGTATGGACTAAGCACGTGATCAAACCATCGATGATTCATCAAGCAGCGCCTCGACCGTCGATACTTGAGTGTCAGTGCGAAAGATTGTAGCACTGGCACCGGTAAAAGCGCCATCTCCTCGACCAATTGTAAATCCACCAGTCGTTGTAGATATTCCAGTGGTGGGAGGATGAGCCCATATTAGAGCTAGGGTATCAGTATGAGCAGTACATGCTTTTAGAGGTAGTCATCCACCTACATTCGAGGGAGGTCAACAGAAGATCTCTACTCGAGACTAGTTACATGACATAGAGACGATCATGCGCCAATGTGACATAGACGAGGACTGCTGGGAGGATGAGCCCATATTGGAGCTAGGTTATCAGTACGAGTAGTACATGCTTTTAGAGGTAGTCATCCACCTACATTCGAGGGAGGTCAACAAAGGATCTCTACTAGAGACTGGCTACATGACATAGAGACGATCATGCACCAATGTGATATAGACGAGGACTACTGGGTGTTAATGGCAGTTGGCATATTTCGTGAGGATGCACGATTGTATTGGGAGTATTGCGATCAGGAGATGCTATTAGCACTTGATTGGGCTGAGTTTCGCTAAATCATGATACAGTAGTTCCCGTAGAAGAGTTCAGCACCGGTTTCAAACCCTCCTGAGAGCAGGGTAGTAACGCCGCCACCAATTATGCCCAAGTATATAGATGTCAGAGATTTTGTTCTTCAGGCAGAGAGACAGTAGATGATGCTAAGTGATACTGTATTCACTTTTGCAGTCCAGTTTTAAGATAATGTTATGAGGAGATGTCGTATGTCTAACCTCACAGACGATGATTTTTGTGACATATTTTGGAAGGGGCTCACTATTGATCTACGATAGAGAGTAACTCCTTTATACCCCACTCCCTTATGTGAGTTTATTGTTACTGTAGCTAAAGTGGAAGAGGAGTTGATGATGGAGTGCATGGTGCGCAAGAGGCGTGAACAGTCATTACAGGAATCAATGCTAGATCGCCTGTATGGATCTGGACCTATGGCAAATGACCATGAGGCTGGTCCATCAAGGCAATGAGAGGGTACGAATCTAGCCAAAGGATCGAAGCCATCAGAGGCCAAAAACAGTACGGATGAGGATGAAGTGGATCCAGAGGAATATCTGACGATTCCAGATCAACCTCAGCCAGGAGATTAGATGTAGAAGCATATGTGATGTATAAATATATATATATCTGAATACGGGTATATATGACTAAATCGAAAGGCTATTTTGAGAAAAGCCTTCGAACTAATGTGTATATGAAAAATTTTGAAATAAAATGAAATGATATTTTGACATGTATAAATGATGAAATGTTGAAGTTATATGATGATTTGTCTGAAATTATATTATGATTGAAACTATTTTTACTTATATTATAAAAATATGTTTATGAGAAAATCTAACAATTGATTTTCATGCGATTATAGGAAATAGAAAAAGATGGTGAATCCATGAAATCTGCGAAACATGAGAGGACGTCCCATCCTTTCTGAAAGAGTGGATAAGTTAGAAGCTCTAATAGAGGCTCAGATGAGAGAAAATGCAGAGCTAAGGTAAAGACTCAAGCAAATGGAGCAAAGACGAGGTCAAGAAGAGGGACAAAATCCATAAATGGTTGCATCGGAACAAGAAGTGCTGCCAATAGTACCTGAAGAAGTAATAAAACCACAACCACAACCTCGGATCAACCAAGAACCACTCTATGAACGATTCCGACGAATGAAGCCGCCTAAGTTTGAGGGTTCCACAAACCTTCTAGAGGCAGAGGAGTGGTTATCTTCACTCTATATGATGTTGGAATTTATTGAGTTGAATGATCTAGAAAAGATTATGTGTGCGTCCTTTGTTCTGAAGAAGGAAGCAAGATTTTGCTGGGAATCAGTTAAGTTGAGAAGGAACATGTTCACAATGTCTTGGTTAGACGTCCTGGAGGAATTTAATCAGAAGTATTATAATTTCGCACTGCTGTGACCACAACAAAGAGAGTTTGCAGAATTAAAGCAGAGGGCAGTGATTGAAGTCTATAGTAAGTTTGACCAACTGTCCCGACTATGCCCATACGCTGTTACCACAGAGAGGGAGAAAATTCAGAAGATGCCAGAAATGTTCCGTCCTGAAATCTCAACATTAGTGGACAGTGGGTTGACACCATCCACTATTGTGTTGGATTGTGTTAGCCATGCGTTGAGGGCCGAATATTATCTGGTCAGACAAAAGGAAGAAAAGGAAAAGAATTAGGATGCTAAGAAGAAGGAGAAGGTGTTTGCCAAAGCTACACAAGCTATATCCTAAGTCGGACAAAGCAGCAAACCAAATCAGAATGCTAAGGCTGGGTAGACTAGTACTTCTGGCTAGCAGTCACAGGGCAAAAGAAAGGGGAACAATTCTGGAAATAGGAATCAGTAGCAGAGGTTAAACAACAATGCTGGACCTATTGTTCAAGATTGCATGATCTGCGGGAAGAGACATCCAGGCCGATGCAGACTTGCCCCAAATGCCTGTTTCTAATATGGAAAAGATGGCCATTTTGCCAAAAACTGTCCTGAAAATAGACAAAATGTGCAGGGTTCATTCCAAACACCGTAGCAACAACCCCAAACACATGCCATCCAGGCAAAGAGTGAAGGTCCTTCATCCACAGAAAGATAGGAGAGACCAGAATGCATGCCTCATGCGAATGCTCGGGTCATGGTTTATACAAAGGAAGATGCGGAAGCTGGAACGTCAAATGTAGTGACAGGTCAGCTTTCTGTCGCTAATAATTTGGCGTCTATTTTATTTGATTCTAGAGCTACGCATTCTTTCATTTCATACCAGTTTGTGAATAGGATAGAATATCCTAAGGACAATATATGTATGACGTTTAGAACAGCTCTATCTTCAGGAGAAGTATTGATGTCAAATTATTGGTTGCCTCATGTATCAATAATTGTGGCAAACAGGGAGTTGTATGTAGAATTGATCGTAATGGAGCTTGCTGATTACGATGTGATACTAGGAATGGATTTCCTAGGGAAGTACCAAGCCACGATCGATTGTCAGAAGTAGAAGATAATGTTCAAACCTGACGGGGAAGACTACTTTGAGTATGACGGATCGTCACATGAACCAAGAAAGACGATGATCAATTTGATGAAAGCAAGAAGGCTAATGTCTAGCAGTTGTGTTGGATATTTAGCATATATAGTGGATGTGACGAAGGAATAGAAGCTTTAACCTGGAGATGTCCCGATTGTAAATGAATTCATCGACGTCTTCCCAGAAGAATTACCTAGACTGCCGACTAAACGAGAAATCTCCTTTAAGATTGAGTTGATGCCAGGAACTGCACCTATCTCAAAGGTACCGTATCAGATGGCATCGGCAGAGTTGAAAGAGCTACAAGAACAGCTGAAAGAGCTTCTTGAGAAAGGATTTATACGCCTAAGCTATTCCCCATGGGGTGTACCTATCTTGTTCGTCAAGAAGAAGGATGGTACATTCTGTATGTGCATAGATAACCAAGAATTGAACAAGGTCACAATCAAGAATAGGTTCCGTTACCTAGAATTAACGACTTGTTCGATCAACTAAAAGGTGCTGCGATATTCTCCAAAATCAACCTGCGATCAGGATATCATCAGCTGCGGATCAAGGAGAGCGACATTCACAAGACTGCATTTAGGACTCGTTATGATTATTACAAATTCCTTGTGATGTTGTTTGCATTAACAAATAGGCCAGCTGCATTTATGGACTTGATGAATGTAGTCTTTAAGGAATATCTAGATAGTTTTGTCATTGTGTTTATCGATAACATACTTATATATTTAAAGACTCATGAAGAGCATGAAGAACATCTGAGGATCATTCTGTAGACGATAAGGAAGCATCAACTCTATGCCAAATTTTCTAAATGTGAATTTTGGCTAGATAGAGTACATTTCCTCGGACATGTGGTTTCCAAGGAAGGAATCACGGTGGATCCTACGAAAGTAGAGGCGATCAATGAATGGCCCACACCTAAGAGCGTGACCGAAATACAAAGTTTCTTAGGTTTGGCTGGTTATTATAGAAGATTTGTTAAAGGATTCACATGACTTGTCGCACCCCTCACAGCTCTTACACACAAAGAGACGAAGTACGAATGGACTAAAGAGTGTGAGAAAAGCTTCCAAGAACTGAAGAAACGACTAACGAGCGCACCAATACTTATACTTCCTACTGAAGGGGAGATGTTCGTGATTTACAGTGATGCGTCGAAGATGGGATTAGGAGCTGTCCTGATGCAAAGTGATAAGGTGATTTCCTATGCCTCGCGTCAATTAAAGGACCATGAAAAAAATTATCCCACACATGACCTAGAATTTGCCGTAGTAGTATTCGCATTGAAGATCTGGTGACACTATTTGTACGGAGCTCAGTGTTAAATTTATATGGATCACCAGAGTTTAAAGTACTTTTTCACTTAGAAGGAGATGAATATGCGGCAAAGGAGATGGTTGGAATTGGTAAAGGATTATAATTGCGAGATCCTCTACCATCCCGATAAAGCCAATCAAGTTGCAGATGCATTAAGTAGAAAATCTACTGTTGCCGATTAGAAAATTTCCAAGGCCATTGCAGCATGAAATCAACACGTTGAAGATGGAGTTAATAACTGGAAGATTGGCTGCACTACAATTGGAATCGTCATTATATGAGGACATTTGAGAGGCTCAAAAGCAAGATCCTAAATTAACAAGTCCTCAGGAGGAAGTGTCTAAAGATAGATTGATCCTACATCAAGAAAGAATTTGTATTCCCAATGATGAAGGGTTAAGAAGGTGAATTATGGCGGAAGCTCATGAGACACCATATTCAGTACATCCCAGAGCTAGTAAGATATACCAGGATTTGAAACTACAATTTTGGTGGAAAGGGATGAAGAAGGACATTACAGAATTTGTAAGTAGATGTATGACGTGCCAAAAAGCAAAGGTTGAACATCGTCACCCAGGCAGAAAATTAGAACCATTGGAGATTCTCGAATAAAAATGGGAATATATTACGATGGACTTTGTGGTAGGATTGCCAAAAACTCGATAAGGTTATGATATTATTTGGGTTATTGTCGACAGATTGACAAAGACGGCAAAGTTCATTGCTACGAAAATGACCTTTTCATTGGAAAAGTTAGTGAACTTGTATATGAACCACATAGTCAGGTTACATGGAGTTTCCAAATCTATTGTGTCAGATCGTGATCCACTATTTATTTCAAACTTCTGGACATATGTGCAAGAAGCTATAGGAATGGAAGTGCAGCTGAGTACAGCATTTCATCTGCAGACGGACTGGCAATCTAAGCGAACCATTCAAACACTGGAAGACATGCTTCGTGCATGTACAATATATTTCCCAGGGAACTAGAACAAGAAACTTCCATTGGTAGAGTTTTCATACAATAACAGCTACCAAGCCTTGATAGGTATGGCACCTTATGAAGCTTTATATGGGAGAAAATGTAGATCACCGGTTCATTAGTATGATCTATAAGAAAAACGACTGCACAAGACAGATTTTGTACAAGAAACAATGGATGTAGTTACAAAAATACAGCAATAGATGAAAATAGCCCAGAGCTGATAGAAGAGCTATGCAGACAAAAGATGAAGATTCCTAGAGTTCAACGAAGGGGATTTCATATTCTTAAGAGTCTCGCCGATGAAAGGAATAATGCGATTCAGGAAGAAAGGAAAATTGAGTCCAAGATATATTGGACCATATGAGATTATCGAACGTATTGGGAAGGTTGCTTATTGATTGGCGTTACCTTTAGAAATGTCGACAGTACATAATGTGTTTCACGTGTCGATGTTATGGAAGTACATATCAGATTCGTCCTATGTGTTTAAACATGAACCGATCCAATTTAGGAAGATCTGATGTACGAAGAGAGGCCTGTTCAAATACTGGCACGAGAAGAGAAAGTTTTGAGGAACAAAATGATCCCATTAGTCAAAGTGCTGTGGAAAAATCACAATGTTGAAGAGGCGACATGGGAATGAGAAGATGAACTTAGAAACTTGTTATGACACTCGCCATGGCGCTCGGTATGCCATCGTGGTCGTGCTCCATAGCCGACTACGACGGACTTCGCCCCATAGGTCGTTGGCATCTTACTTTTAACTTGCTTTCTTTAACATACTTATTTGAACATAAAAATGGAGAATAATTTTTTTTTTCTAAACTTTAAACTTTAAAATTTTAAATTTGAAACTTGGAAACTATATCATCATAAGACATTAAATTTTAAATTTTAAGCTTTAAAACTGTATCATTGTCAAATATTTACTATAGTAAACATTTTATTTTATCATAACTTGATATACATCATAAAATAGCATTTCAACATCCTTTTCATTACTCTTTTAAACAGCTCAGCGGAAAACTCATAGCAATACCATAACCCTCGCCCAGTCCCTTGGCACATGCAGATCGCATTTGTCATCCATCACTTATTTTATTTTCGTACAGGATGCTTACCTGCAACATAAACAAACTTGTGAGTGACAGGCTCTGTAAGTTCAAACATACATTCATAACATATGTATACTCTTAACCTTTTTAAACATAATATATTTGATACCAACTGTGACATCAGAATACTAACATAACATTTATCATACATTGTTTCACCTTTATACTTTTTGTACATAACATGGTCAACATACTTGTACATACCTGAATATAATTTACCTCATAATCCTACTTTCATACTTAACATACTTAACATACTTTACATCGTAAATATATCATATTTTACATGTAGTATACTTAACATGTGGAAACATAATATACTTAACGTATGTTTATACATCATAAACATAACATACTTGAGACATAACATACTTAATGTATGTTTACACATCGTAAATATAACATATTTAACATACTTATTATCGTGAAAATACTTTCATATTTAACATAATGAATATACTTATTATACCTAAATGTATAAAACTTTGTATATATACTTAAGCATCATAAACATACTTACGTATACTTAAATATCCTTAACGTCATAATATACTTTCATACATACAGAACATTGCGTACAGATATTATTAATTACTTAAGCATTCATATTTAAACATAACATACTTATTTAATATCATATAGAACATACTTAACATGTATGATTGACTTATGCATATTAACTTACGTGTAATAGTTATAATATATCATATGCATAACACGAACGTTAGTCATGTTATACTTGCTTATTACCATGAATAATACTATTTACTATGAATAGTAATCTTATAACGTTTTGCTTGCTTAACATTCCTACTTAGACGTATTTAACATCATTCATACCATATCGGACAGAACATATCTGATACCAATTATGGCAACAGAACATTAACATAATATATATTATACGTTACTTTAAATTTCATACTTAACATACATAACATTAAAACATACTTGTACATACTTTTCATCATAACCATACTTAACATATTTCACATTGTGAATATACTTTCATATTTAACATACTTTAAACATACTTAATATCCTGAACATACTTTCATGCTTAACATACTTTTAACATATTTTAACATCTTAAATAGAATTTCATATTTATCGTCGTAAACATACTTAACATACATAACATTAGCTTTATAAACATACTTAATTTACATAACCTCATATACATACTTAACATCTTTAACATCGTGACTAAACTTTCATACTTAATATTCTTGAACATCACATAATTTACATATAGCATACTTAATGTATACTTAACATCTTAAGCATATCATACTTAAACATCATATAAAACATGACACACATATATCAATTTAAACCTAGCATACTTAATGTATACTTAAACATCACATATATACTTAAAATTGTAAAACTAACTTATGCATATCAAATTATGCATAACATAACATATACATACATGTTAGTCTCATTATACTTGTTTGTTTTTCATTCATTCATTTTCATTATTCTTTTTATTCTTTCTTTCTTTCATGTCATTTTTTTCTTTTCTTTTCTCACTTAACTTTCATTTTCATTTTTCGTTCTTTCTATTATATCATATTGTTCTGTTCTTTTTTTTTTCTTAGCTTTTCTTAACTTTTCTTTGCTTTACTTTCTTTTCTTTTTCTTTTCTGTCACTGACCTTTACTTGTCTTTTCTTTCATTTTCTTTCTTTTACTTTCTCTTGTGGGCCCATGGTTGGACATACTTAGGGCACGCGGACCAATAGGGGAACAGGGGAGCTACCCATCAATCAACCTCACGGTCATCTTGATCCACCGTGTTTTATAGATGGATTATAGCTACCACACCTTTCGGGGTAGGGTCAGCCAGCTACCTCTCTTGTGAGATAGCACTACATTCTGTGTAGAGGCTATAGACCTGAAAACCTCTCTTGTGGAGGCCGATATGCCAACCTTAACTTTTCAGTCTTATTATCTTGCTTATCTTTCTCTTCCTTTACTTTATCTTTTCATTCATTCATTTATTCTTTCTTTCTTTCTTTCATTTCTTTCCTTTCTTTCATTTGTTCATTTCTTTTCTGTCTTTCTTTCTTTCGTTTCTTTCTTTTGCATTTCATAATTCATTTCTTTCTTTCGTTCATTTCTTTTCTTTCATTTGCATTATGTTAGTCACACTTTAGTACATATAGCACTCACACACATAACTTTCATATAACACTTAAACATGGACCTACCATAACATGTCAGTTCATGTTGCAGACAAATAAATGCTTGAACTTACTAATACTTGCTAGCATCTCCTTTCTTGCTCTCTGGATCTGCAGACATTCCTTTATTGCGTCTAGATCGGGTCCCTATAACCGAAATAATCACGGTTATTTTCATTATTTATTTCATGCATAAAACTAAACAAAACATAAAAATTCTATGTTTCATTTCCCGATCTTAAACTTAGGGGTCTAATATCCCATTTATAACTTTTCTGCTAAACTTTGACAAAATTACCATTTTTCCTCTAACATGATTTTTCATCATAACCTTACTTTTCTTTGATTTACAACTTAATTCTGACCCTTAGAATCTTAATTAAGCTATTTTAAATCCATTAGGGCCTTTTTCTATCATTCCTGGAATTTTCGGTCAAAATGACCATTTTACCCCTAACGAGTCTTTAGGTCGTATCACTTTCATTTTAAAGCCTAGACTGGATTTTCTAAGCCCAACAATCATAAAATAATTTTTCTTAGGCTTTACCGAGCTTTTACAGCATTAATTGCTAAAATTCTCAGTTTACTAATCCTCAAAACATCTGTCATCCTTTTCTGAGCCCAACTCATTCATTAATCCTTAAAATCATTCGAGGGGGCTCGGGTTTCCATCCCAATCACATTTTTACCCTTCGTTTCCTAAAATACCCTTTTGTGCCATTTTAGAAATTTCAACAGCATTTTCGCTTAATTTTTGGGTTCTCGGCGTTTAGGAAACACCTCAAAACCATCTAATCTATTCTAATTTACTACGTACTATACCAAAGACATATATTTTTACTTAAAACTCAACTTTTATGTAAAAATCTTTACATTTTATACATTTTTTTCATCATTTTCATCCATTTTTCTTACAATTTCACATGCCAAATTACATAATTAATACATAATCATTCCAAAACATAAATTAAACAATGAAGGGATCAAAATCACTACTGAAATCCTCCCATTGGCGATCGAACGAATAGTTCGGTCTCATGTGCACAAACTTTAATTCTCCGTTCTTCACATTTGAAATTCCATCTTGCAATTCCGATGCCACGGACGTGTACAGAACGTTGAAAATAGGCCAACGGGCCATTCTTTAATTTTTGGTCACCGGTTGCTGTTGACCGACGTTGACCACTATTGATCGGCATTGATCGACATTGATCGGTGAGGCCACCATCTCGTAGATCTCAACGTGAAGAACTCATTAGTGGTGTCAATTTCACCAATTGAAGCTCCTATGATTGGAAATCGACCCTTGAAAATGCGACGGTGGCGGCGAGGTTGGTTCTCACCGTGCCATGGTTGTTGCCCAAAATTGGGTTGGAGCTTTTGTTCCCCGTTCTTCTCTGAGCATTATGGTACCCACCACGTCACTCCACCGGAATTGTCGGATTCCACGACGGCAATAGCGAAGGCGACGGGTGGAGTTAGGTGGCGCGATCCAGTGGCTGTTGAGGTGAAATGAGGCTTGAGTTTTGTTCTACTCTTCATCGTGAATCCATTAGGACTGGAATCATGGCATTTGGACGTCGGACGACGGAGATATGGCGGCGAGAAGATTTTGGCCTCTAGCGGCTTCGGGCGGCACGTGCAAGCTCCTTCGACACTGATTCCATTGACTCAACACATCGTTAGACTCAGCTCGGTGAGAACTTTCCAACGAGACCGGCAGTGTCAAAAACAGACACTGTTTCCGGTGGTCTATTATTGTTCATTTATGGGGGTGTGGGGGAGAAAAAGAAGATAAGGAAATTATGGGGGGGGCCTTTTTTGAATTTTCGAAATTCCCCCTTTTTATACCTTTTTCTTTTTTTAAAATTTTAACATAGGCTATACTGACTAATTTAAGCGTGCTAAATCTAAATATATTAGTTTTATTTTCATTTGAGATCATCTCAGTCAGTTTTCCGGTACTGTTATTTCCTGGTCAAAAATTACTTTTTGTACCCAATTGACTAATTTGGACATGCTGATTCTAAATATATCAGTTTTACTTCAAGAAAAAGGCCATCTTGACCAATTTCTTGATATTGTATGTTTTCTGATCAAAAATTATATATATATTTATTTTTATTTTTCTTACATGGTCTGGTACACAGTCGTGTCTATGACCGTGTACTTCTTTATTTAAATAGTTTCTCCTTTACATGACCGTGTAACATGGTCGTGTAACTGTACATTTCATGTACACGGTCTGGCACACGACTGTGTACCTTTCTATAATTTGATTTTTCTCACTACATGGCCATGTAACTTGAGCATGTTTAGGTTTCATTCTCATTACATGGTCGTGTTCCTCTAGTACACGCCCGTGTACTATTAAAAATTACCTTTAACCTTAAAAAATCATACTCATACCCATATAAAATCACTATATTTCACATTTTAAACATGAAATTCATCGTGTACATTTTATGTAATAATTTTCTGAGAATGATTAAATTTCCCAGTTATTACACTTGTACCTCCACTTGTTCTAAATTTTTGAGGACAAAAATTTTATAAGGAGGGGTGAATGTGATAACCGGGAATTTTAGATTCTCAGAGTACATTAAAAATTGTATGTATGTATCAATTTTAATAAATAAAATATGAAAAAGTTATGTTTTAATACTATTGTGAATACTGTAAAAATGTTTCAGCAGTGTTAAAGTAAGTGAGTTCGGAGATGAAAAATCTTACCGAACAGAATCGGGTGAAACGGTTCAGAAATAAGGCTAAAAACCCTAGAGAATGCACTGAAATGCACTAAAAAGATAAAAACTTAAGGTAGAGAGTTTTGACCAAAGAAAAGCAAAATAAAACAAACCGATCGCACCGGAGGCGTCCGGAACTAGCCTACGCGATTTCGGAAAAGTTCCGTTCGGTTTGACTTTCGGTCAAAATTTGACCACGAATTAATTCGTGAATTAATTCATAGGATGACATCATATTTATGATGTTATAAATACAATTTTTGGAAGCTTGGAAAGTAATTTAGCTAGGTGTAAGGTTAGAATTAATTACCTTTTTGGTCAATGGCCAAGATTAAGCCCAAATGACATCGAAAAAAATTTGGAAAATTTAAAAAAAATGGCATTCTGCCACTTGGAAAGGAGGCAGCCCAAAATTTCATTTTTGGCCCAAAAATATTGCATTTTAGTCCTTGAATAATTAGCAAATTGTTGAAAAAAATTGCTAAAAGTTCCCTTGCTTTTGCCTATAAATAGGCTTCAAAAATCCACTTGAAAAATAAGAAAAACCAAGCCAAACTCTTGCATTTTTGCAGCCCAAAAATCCGTGCGCCTTAGTGACTTTCTAGCCAAAAATTTCCAAAAATTTCATACCAAAAATAGCCTCTAATCTTAGCCAAGGTTGCAAGGAAACAAATTCATAAGGTTCGCTTTCAATTTGAAGCATTTTTCATTTCTTTTCTTGCAAAAATTCGTGGCTATTGAGGGGAAGAAAACCTTAAAAAATTTGATGTTTTGTTGATGTTATTAATTGGCTTGGTGTTTTAGAGTTTGAAGCATGAATTAGGTTTAAGAAACAAGCAAATTTTGATGCTTGATTTCCATAAAATCCGTGGCTAGTAAGTATGGTGATAATGATGAAAAATTGATGATTTGCTTTGATAGTAATGTGAGTTAGATACTGTGATTACTAAAGCATGGATTGGAATAATGAAACTAACATTTTGGATGCATTTTTCATGCTAAAATCCGTGGCTAGCAAACACTAGAAATTAGCAAATTTTTGGTGTTAAGCAATGATGAGAAACGTTAATAAAACCCTAGTAATAAGAACAAAAATTTTCTATATGAATTAGCATGAAAAATCCATGGCTAATGCTAGGGTTGGAATGAAAATTTTGTTAGGTTTTGATGTTGATATGTACACTTGAAAACCTAAGAATGATATGTGATAATTGTTTATGGTGATGAAAAATATTTGGTGATGATTAAACATGAGAAACTGAGTTGATAAGTGGAAAAACAAATTGATGATTTGTGTTGAATTGTGAATATTGATTAATGTGGAAATTTTTATCCAAAGTTTGATAACTTTGTATAAAATAGGCCTCTGGTATAGTATGTGGCAGGTACAAAGGTTCTAAGGTATACCTAACACCGGTGAAACCTAAACATAGAAACGGAAATGCTGCCAAAAATTTCTAAAATGGCATAAGGGCATTTCGGGAAATAAGGGGTAAAAATATTAGACTCAGAAAGGAAACCAAGACCCTTCTGTGGGTTAGGATTGAAAATGGAAAACTAACCCAAGAGGAATAGTAAACCGATCCTTAAAGACTAAAATGCCTAATACGGGAAAAAATTCATGTTAGAGGTATTTTAGGAAATGAGGGGGAAAAATTAACCCCTCAGGAATCGAGGCTCGGGGACAGGACGAAAAACGTTTCAGGAGTAGTAAAATACCCATTTGAGGCTCCGAGACGCTAGAAAAATGAAAAACGACCTTAGGTGACAGATGAATAGTAATCGAGGGTCGGAAAATGGATAATTGAGATTTTATGTCAAATTAAGCTGTAAAATGATGCAGAAGCCTAGAGAATATTATTTTATGATATTTGGGCTTAGAAAATTCAGGAAAAATGATAGAACGAGATAGTTATGGTCCCAAGACCCGATAGGGGCAAAATAGTCATTTTGACCACAAATTTCTAAAAGGCTCTGAAAGGACCATAAAGGATCTAGAATGTCATTGTAGCACTGTAGTAAGTTTGAAAATTTATGTTGTGTAGCATCGAAAACTGTAGCATGTTTGAAAATTTGTGTTGTGTGGGCACCGAATACTGTAGCAGTTTGAAAAGTTATGTGAAAGTTAGGTGGAATAGTGCAAATTCATGCTTATAAAAGGGGGCATTCTTGGAGAGTTTGAGGAAGGGGGATACATTTTGTTTCTCTTATTTTTGCCTTACTTTCATTCTCATGTTTTCTTTCTAGAATATTGTGAGAATGTTTTGCAAGTTAGACTAGAGTTTTTGGGTGAGATTAGAGATGATCCTATATGTATAGTGAACTTATTTGGATTTTGATTCTCTATGATTTGTAATGCTTATACATTTAAGTAATTAATTTTCTTTCATCTCATTTATTTCTCACATCAATATATTTTGTTGACAACTTTTATATAAATTCAGTCAAGCTTTTTTTATGTGATTATTGTATGATATAATATATTGATAAACATAGTTTTATAAGTAGTCTTTTACTGCATTATCGCCGGTGGCATATTGTCGATTTTAGATTTCTTATAAGACAATATTTTCTAACACTTAACGTAAGAATTTTATTTACTCGAATACATTTAATTCACAAGTTCTTTAAATCTTATCTTCTGATTGATTGTTTGGAATATGAAACTTTCAATTGCGTTAATTTGTGAATCAAAATTCAAATAAGTGAACAAAGCATATAGGGGATTATCGATGTCTTACTATTTTTAACTATTAAATTTTTACTACTTTAAATTGCATTATCTTTCAATTAAATTGCTCTAAAATCATAAAAAATGTTTTCTTTCTTTTCTTGTTTAATTGCGTATCTCTCTAACACTTGTGTTTTACTAATCTCTTTTGTTTGTTTTCATTCACCTCCTCATGGGATCGACCGTCCTAATTGTACTATAACTGACCGCTTTGTTTTGTCACAATTTGGGCGTAATCAAATTTTGGCGCCGTTGCCGGGAAGGTGCTTCAAGTAAGATTTATGGTGGCTCGCCCTTGCTGTAGAGGTTCTACAGTACTATTATAATCAATTCTGTAGTTAGCTGCAATAGTATTTTGGCCTCTAGGGTCACCGGCATCATACATAACTTGAAAACTACTTGCAAATTTTACAGAATAATTTTTTTTTCTTAATGTATAATAACTTGTAAACATATATACGTCTTGTTCAAGAATGTGATAAGGAAATCATGTTAACAAAATAACATATACATGGATCATGATTTCCTTATCGCATAGTCTTGGCTTAAAATCACGTTCTTGAAATTTCATGCTTAAATTTTCAAATGTGCACAACGGAAAACTCATGGTAGGACCATCATCCATCGCCCAGTCCCCCTAGCATGTACATACCCTGCCCGTCGTCCACCATGTACTACTGGTAAACAGGTCTCTTACCTGCAACATGTGAACAAACTAGTAAGCTATAGGCTCAGTAAGTTCAAACATAAAAACATCAAATCATAACATGCAATACTGTGCTTATGAATGAAACTTGACTCTAAAAAAAAAAAAATCGGTTCATGGCTGTATGTTAAGTCTTAGGACGTTATCTGAAATTAGGTTCTGGTTTTGTTCCCCTGATTGGTCGTATCATAATGCATGCATGACTGGGAGTGGTACTTCAGTGCTGACCTCCACAGCCTTAACTGAAACTGAACATGAAAACCTCCCCGTGGGTCAGGAGGCCGATACGCCAATAACTGGTTTAATTACCATCTTTTCAGAAGTTCCAACTGGGTAGCATACTGATTGCCCCACAGTAGGAACCTATTACATGTTTTACTTGAGGTGTGAGTTTTATTAACCTCACTATAGTGCCTTGTGCACCTATATGTTTTCATATGCTTGATACTTGTCTATCATGTATACCTGAATTATCTACCTAAAACATGAATTTTTACATGCATGACATGAACTTGATATGTGTATCATGATGCAGACAATCAACGTTTGACATACATGCCAGGCAACAAAACATAACATCATAAAGCATAATATGATTGTCCACGTTGCAGTCAGGACAATGCTTGAACTTATTGGAAGTCTACTAACGTGAGCCTCTGCTGATCTGGGACTGCTATCTCAAGGTGTCTAGCTTGAACTCCTATAAAAGAAATAATCATTGATTATTTCCAATATTTATCTTATACTTAAAACATGACAAAATATGAAAAATCATATTCTCAGACTTTTTTTTAGCTTCGAACACGTCCTCCTACAAGGGCGTGTTTGTGGCCGTGTAATCCTCTAGACTTGCGTGCATGACCGTGTAATTCATGCAACATGGCTGTGTAACTCATGCATGCATACATGGGTACCTACACGGTCGTGTTTCTGGCCGTGTTTCCCTGCTGTCGAACATGGTCTGTTACACACCCTTCCCACGACCATGTACCATTCTACACGGCTTGATACACGGTCGTGTTTTTGGCCGTGTAACTCTTGGGTCTCAAATTCTCTCAAAACACGGTGGTGCATGTGGGCATGTTCGGGGCCTGTGTTCTGAACACACCCTTGTACACGCCCGTGTACACTCTCGTGTTCATCTTAGAATCCTGATTCTTAGTCTGAAATCCTCACCTTTGTTTTTCTAAGGCTTTCATGGCCTTTGTTCTACTTCTTGCACTTAAAATCGATCTCAATAAGATCCTTTCAAGGTATAAACTGCATTTCTACTATCATAAATCCATAGTTTCATAAGCAAAATTTCATATTTTGCTTCCACCACATCTCTTGACTCAACCCTGAAAAATCAAAACTTTCTTGAAGAGAACTCAACTGAAACTTGGTTTTCTAAACCATCAACTCATGAATTCATGCTTAACAACAAATAAACTTGAACCATGTTTCGATTTAACCGAAAATCTCAACATGCCAAACTCAAATTCTCTTTTTCCACTCAAAACAACCTAGATTTTTCACCTGAAAACATGAGAGAAAGAGGGTTTACCTTGCTTGAAACTTGAGAACGTCTTGCTGTGGAATCTTGGGCTGAAAACTTGAACAATTTACTTGCTTGAAGAGAGAATCCAAAACTATTGAAAGGGATGCTTGAAGAGAGAAATTTCCTCTTCTACTCTCTCTCTCTCTCGACCACTTCTTTTGAAATCAAAAGAAAGTGAATTAATTCACTTGGCTGCTGCCCCCTCACGTGCCCTCTCCTTTCTCTCACTCTTTCCTTTAATTTCTTTTAAAGAAATTTACAATTGCTTGGCTAATCTTGGCCATTGATTAAGGTAACTTACATGTAAGCCATTGATCTCTTAATATGTATTTTTTACATACTTTTCTAATAAATTTAAAACATCATAATTTGAATTAATGTTTAGCTTTTACACTATATTCATTAATTCATTGTCAAATTTTGACTAAAATCCAGTTAATCAAAATTTTCATCTACTCTATATTCTGTAACATGTCTCATCATGAATATACATTTACATATCTTGTACAAAATTTTTTCTGAGAACGATAAATTTCTCGGTTATCATAAGATTGATTGGTAGATTTTAAGCCAAAAGTGGTACGTTCAACTTTATTTTATTTATTTTGCCTTTTTATTTTCTTGTTCTTAAAAAAAAAAAAAGAAAATTAACAACTAGTTTTAATTTTTAGATTAGTTTTTAGGTTATCAATTTTAATTAGGCCGCATAATTTGTATAACTGTAGATTTTAGAGTAGTATTAACTTAGGGTACTAACATCTAACATTTAACATTTCATAAAACATGTCATAAAATTTAATAAAATTTTCAAGCAATTGTGTGGAATCGTTGAAAAATACAAACTAAGGGAGTTTTGTCTAGGAGGCTAGGTTTTGTTAGCATTCTACGCCATCAGTCTTCCTGGGAACATTGCTCTGTCTAGGAGGTTGATTTTTAAGGAGGCCTCACCCCACCAATCTTTTCTGGGAGCACTCTTAGAGGTTATAATTCGCGGTTTTACATTATTGTTGTTTTTGTAAAAAAAAAAAAAAAAAAATTTCCTTGTTTTTTTAAAGATAAAAATTTTAAAAAAATAAAAAAAAAATAAAAATAAAATAAGTAGATTGGAACATAGGAAGAAGATGACAACTATGTTTTTCAACAAATCTTTCCCATAATATAAGACCAACATTTTGAAGTGACAGATCTCGACCTTTACCCAAAAGGATAATGAAACTTTCTATCTAACTTGGGAACGATTCAAAGATCTATTAAATCAATGTCCCTACCATGGTTACGAAAGTTGGCATCTCGTCAGCTATTTTTATGAAGGACTCATGATCCAAGAGTGCCAATTTGTGAAGACGATGTGCAACAGAGAATTTTTCCAAAAAGACCCCGAAGAGGTTTTTGAATATCTCAATGAGCTAGCCGAGAAATCCTACACATGGACTAGACAAAGAGCTACTAACAGCAATAGTCAGTCCCGACCTGTTGGAATCTACCAACTAAGGGAAGAGGACAACCTCAAGGTCCAAATCGAGTCTTTGACTCGACAACTTGAGGCCCTCAAATCTAAAGAAAGTAGAAGAATCCACATGGTCATGGGAGCAGAATCATAAGAGCCAAGCTTCGTTGGTAGAGGGATGGGACATCTAGCTAACGATTGCCCTACTTACGGTGAAACGAGGAGAATTTACGAGAAGCAACGTAACAACTTAGAGGCATAGAATAACCTTTTCTCTAACACATACAGTGCTGGTTGGAGGAACCATCCGAATTTCAATTGGAGAGATTCCAATGGAGGACTATGGAGAACTGAGCAACAACCACAATCATCAAAGGCGTATTTTGCACCTCAGTACCATGTACAATCATCAAGAAGTTCTTTCAAGAATACTGTGTAGGCTTTTATGGAGATGCAGAATAAGACGAACCAAGAGTTTAAATCTCTTCTTATGCAAATGATGGATGAAAGAAAAAAGATAAAGAGCTAGATCTCAAAGCTGACTGAAGCTATAACTGTTTTTGTTAAAGAACGTGAGAAGTTCTCCTCACAAGCTCAATCTAACCAAAAGGGGCAACAAATGGCACAAACTCTAACTCTGAAGACCATAACATCAAAAAGGACAATACCATCATCACTTGTAGAGACAAGATTTTGGATGATCCATCAATAACTGCAGTCACTTCAATTGGTCAAAAAGTCACCTCCAAGAAAATGCCAACCAATCTTTCGGTTAAAGTGCCTTTTCACTAAGATCTTCAACCTGTTGGGAAAGTGCTGGAATATCAAGATCCCATGTGGTTAACTCCTCTAAAACCATCAATAGCAATAATCCTCAGGGTCCACAAAGCAAAATATTCGTAACTAATTTTTGTTGGACACACGTGCCGAATTGCTCTACATTCAGCCAAATTTGAGGGCATCATTAACAAAGACCCATATGTGGTGTTGCATGACACCTATTATGGACAGAAGCCTCTTTTTGATAAAATGTGTTTTGAAATCAAGCTGATGACTATAAATCAAGCGCTTTTTGAGAGGCAACCCAAGCTGTCTTTTCTTTAATTTTTTTTCTTAATTTTATTTTCTTTGTGTGTTTATTCTCTATTTTATTTTTAATTTTCTTAGTTTTAGATAAAAGGAGGCACTACAATCTGATGTTAAAAGACCTTGTTTGCTAGTTTACAAGAAAACTAGATAGGAAGCTCATCTTCGACTCATAGAAGGCGTTTAAGCTGTTACTGGACGTAAAACCAGAGGAAGATATGATCCCCAATCACAATTACTGTATGAATCTTGCTAATGTTTTTTTTTTTCTCATATTTCACTCTAATCATTATTATTATTATTATTTTACATCGAGTTTGCATGTTTGACTTCTTCTTTGCATCAAGTCTACATTTTTTACTTTTTCTTTTTGCATCGAGTGTGTATTTTTTACCTTTTCTTTGCATTAAGTGTGTATTTTTATCTTTTTCTTCTTTTCACATCGAGTATGTATTTTTGAATTTTTCTTTTGCATTGAGTGTGTATTTTTGAATTTTTCTTTTCGCATCGAGTGTGCATTTTTGACTTTTTCTTTGCATTAAGTGTGTGTTTTTATCTTTTTCTTCTTTTCGCATCGAGTGTGTATTCTTGTATTTTTCTTTTCGCATCGAGTGTGTATTTTTGAATTTTTCTTATTATTTTTCAAAGTTTTCTGACAAACAGTCGATCTACCCCATGATAGACTTAACTCAGCATCATCTTTCTTCATATTATAAATATGCATGCATTTTCACCATTTTCATCATACACATATCCATTTGTAAGGTTAGAAAGAAGTGAGTTAAGATGTAAGGTCCTTCTGTTCGTAAGTTTAAAACTATTTGTGTTTTTGGTGGGACTATTTTGGGAAAAGATAGAGAGTTTTTGAAAGCAGTAAATAACCTTGGTAGGGTGTTAGCTGCTAGACAGATTAATCTAATATATGTGGGAGGAAGTCTTGGGTTAATGGGTTATGTGTCATCCAGTGCATATGTGAGGGGCAGTAAAGTCTTAGGTATCATTCCTAGTGCTTTAGCTGACAAAAAAATCATCGGTCATACTTTAAGTAATGAGTTAAAGGTCTCATCCATGCATGAGAGAATAGGTAACATGATATGTAATGCAGATGCCTTTATTGCTTTACCTGGTTGTTTAGGAACCCTGGAAGAGATTTTCAACACTGCCTCTTAGGCATAACTTAATCTTCATCAAAAGCCATTAGGATTGTTAAATGTTAATGGTTTTTATGATGGTTTGTTATCTTTTCTAGATCATGCTGTGGAATAGGAATTCATTACACCATCGGCTCGGAAAATCCTAGTCTCAGCTCCAACTGCTGATCAGCTAATTGATCAACTACAGATCTTTGTGCCTGAACTTGACCTGTTAATGTCACAGATAGTATGGTCAACTACGGACAACAAAAGCAGTAAGAAGCAAGGGTTGGATCTGACGCTACAGTTGTAGCATTCCTTAACTTGTTGTTTTTCCTCATAACGTTTGATTTTTTTTAGTTTCAATTTGTCAATTTTTGCCTTCAATAATACCAGATTAGTTGAGACTGTTCATTCTCTACTTATCTACATTAGACATTGGGGACAATGTCTCAATTAGGCTGTGGGGAGGGAATAGTTTAATCTTTTTGATTTTTTTTTATTCAGTTTCTTGTGTTTTTACTAAAAAAAAAAGTAATTTTTTTTTGAATAACTAGATTCATTATTTATAAGATGGTTGAGTAAAGAGTTACTTTTAGTACTCTTGATGCGCATCTTATAGTAATGAGTGTTTTTTCTTGTGTCATTGTTTTATCTTTATTTTAAAAAAAAAATAAAGAAAAAGCAAATAAAAAATAAAAAAATGCAAAAGAAAATATAAAAAAGGAAAAAAAAGCAAAAATAAAAAAATAAAAAAGGGTGATTTCCCACAGATCCGATAATCAAAATTTTGGTTGCTTTATTTTATATAGTCTTTTAGAAAAGTATAAATTTTGGACAAATTTACCTTTAAATTTTTGAGCTAGTCTAACTCAGTTGTAATATTCAATATTTGAGCACTAATTCTTGATCTATAAGTTGTGTGTTTGTTTAGAGAAAGTTTTGTGAATATGAAATATTTCTAGTCTCATAAGTCATAGAATTTGTTTGATTTTCTCTTGAGGCAAAATCCCAGACAATATCAAAAATTAAGGAAATGATTTAGTCATTTTTTTGGAACATTTGAGCTTTTCAAGCTAACCTTGTAATACCTTTATCCTTAGTTTACCCTTTTTGAGCCTTGTTTTATACAACATTTTCCTTGTCACCTACATTTTTAGCTTAGCCTTTTAAATAAAAAATCTAACCTTTAACCCTTAAGCATGTTGATCATTTTAGAAATTATTTTGAGCTATGCTGAAATCTGGGAGGAAGGTTGGGATTACAAAATACCAAAAAAAAAAAAAACAACAAAAAAAAGAAGTAAAAAAAAAAAGAATACTATATCCTTTGTTTATTATAATAAGTTTGGGGATGTAGTTGTTCTAAAAAAAACAAAAAAAAATAAAAAATAAAAAAAAAGAGAAAAAAAGTTTTATTTTTAATAAGGGAAAGTTGTGAATAAATTTAGGGGTGTTACTTAGGTGTAAATAAAAAGCTCTACAACAAGTTCTAAAATGATTAATGTGTTGAAGGGTGATCTAGGCCATATTATCCTATATCTTACCTTCACCTCAGCCATATATTATGTGATAACCGAGAAATTTATCGTTCTCGGAAAATTTTGTACAAGATATGTAAATAAATGTATATTCATGATCAGACATGTTACGGAATATAGAGCAGATGAAAATTTTAACTAACTAGATTTTAGTCAAAATTTGACAATAAATTAATGAATATAGTGTAAAAGCTAAACATTAATTCAAATTATGATGTTTTAAATTTATTAGAAAGTATGTGGAAAATACATATTAAGAGATCAATAGCTCATATGTAAGCTATCTTGATCAATGGCCAAGATTAGCCAAGAAATAGCCAGTTTCTTTAAAAGAAATTAAGGAAATGTGTGAGAGAGAAGAGGGAGCACGTGAAAAGGGGGCTCCCTTAGCAGCCTAAGTGAATTAATTCACTTAGTTAAGTTGCAAAAGAAAGGGGGGTCATGTAGAGAGAGAGAAAGAAAGAGAAAGAAAGAGAGAGAGAGAGACAGAGAAAGAGAGAGAGCAGAAGAGGAAATCCTTTCAACAGCTCAGATTCTCTCTTCAAGCAAGGAAATCATTCAAGTTTTCAGTCAAGATTCCATAGCAAGACGTCCTCAAGTTTCAAGCAAGGTAACCCCTTTTTCTCACATGTTTTTGGGTGAAAATCTGGGTTTTTTTGAGGGTAAAAGGAGAATGTGAGTGTTGCATGTTGAGATTTTCGGTTAAATCGAAACATGGTTCAAGTCTAGTTGCTTTTAAACACGAATTCGTGAGTTGATGGTTTAGAAAACCAAGTTTCAGTGAGTTTTCTTCAAGAACGTTTTGATTTTAAAATGTTGAGTCAAGATTTTGGTGGAAGCAAAATTTCACATTTTGCTTATGAAACCATGGATTTATGATAGTAGAAATATAGTTTATACCTTGAAATGATCTTATTGAGATTGATTTTGGGTTCAAGAAGTAGAACAAAGGCCATAAAAGCCTTAGAAAAACAGAGATGGGGATTTCGGACTCAGAATCAGAATTCTGGGATGAACACGGGCGTGTACAAGGGCGTGTTCAGAACACGGCCCCGAACATACCCACATACACGACCGTATTTCGAGAGAATTTGAGATCGAGAGGTCCACGGCCAAGAACACGGCTGTGTATCATGTGACACCCCCCACCTCGTACAGGAGATGTCACTGAAACTTTGCTACTTTACCTCTTTTTTTTCAAAACATAACATAATAGATTGCGGAAATTTTTTTTTTAAAACCATCGATATACATAGTACTACAATTTTCTCAAAACTAAATTATCATAGTTGGAAACTATTTCATATTACTTGCATATAATAATATCATACTGTATTAGAAATAGTTAAAATCAAACATAGCAGTGTACTTTATACAATATCATACAATTGTACTTTTCATTTTTTTTTCTTTTCTTTCTCCTTGCGGAATTAGCCTGGGAGGTCCATAACCTTTTTATCATGACATCGACACTTCATCCCTGCAGTTCAATCCATACACTGTAGCTCAGGTTATAGGTTGCTTACCACGATTACCTGAACACGAATAAACTGGTGAGCTACATGCCCAGTAAGTTCAGACATAACATTTAAAACAATAAACATCACAATGCAACTCAACAAATATGCATGGAGTTTATTATGCTCAATTTACATTTACATTGTTCATTTACTATGTCTATGGGCCCGTTTTGGTCGTACCTTGTGCGCACTGTAAGAGAGGCCTGGGAGTGACCCTGACTCTTCCTCATCTATGGTATGTCTTCTGCTTCGACATAAGGTAACCTCCTCTTGTGAGAGGCCGGTATGCCAAAACATTAGGTTTTCAATACCCTGTTATTTATTGTGCAATGCTACTTACTATGACATCTTAACTATTCCAGTGTACATATTTATAATTAATGTACTCGATGTTATGCCCATTCAGTCCAAAAATACCGTTTAAAACTCATCATTCACGCACTTAAACATTAAGGCGTGATTGGGACTGGAAATGAGGCACAAAACTTTAATTATATATTTTTGGAACAGTTGGAGCGCTTGGCACTCTTCCCCGAGTGCCTGGCCCTTCTTCTTATTTTTCTGTAAAATTTTGGACAGAAACCTCAGCGCTTTAGTGCTCCCCTTGTAGCACCTGGCGCTTTTGAAAATCCAGTGCAAGCGCTTGGCTCTCATACCCTAGCGCTTGACACTTCCGCCAATTTTTATACTAGCGCCTGGCGCTCACACCCTAGCGCTTGGCGCTCCTACTGGATTTTTGACACCAAATTTTGGCCGAGAGCTCAGCGCTAGGGTGCTCCTTGGCCAGCGCTTAGAGCTTGGCTCCGGCTAAAATAAGCTTTTAAACACATTTTGACACCAAAGCCATTTCATATACTTACAAATAACCCTAAGACATGTTTAATGCATTCTAAGGTCAAAATCCATAAAACATCATTATGTACACATAACACATCAATGCACACTCGTATACTTGCCAATTTAGGCGTTTTAACAAGTTCACAACAACATATAACTTTTCTAGCCAAAGAAATTAGACTATATATGAATTGAAGTTTCAAAAACAACATAGGGTTCCAGTTGTTCATATCCAGATATTTAAATGCCAGAACTTACCAGAAATCTACTAATGTTTCCTTAGATTGATCTCTTGGTTTCCAGTCGTTGCCCTATAATGAAACAATTCGACTTTCAGTGAAATGTTTATAGGTTAACACTAGAGTATTTAAACATTTCTTATATATAGTATCATCCTTAAACCCTTAGCCTTAGTGATAAGTCCGAAAATTTCGGCATTATAACGGCTTAAATCCTTATTTTCCCACTGTGTCAAAACAACTTAAATTATGTTATTGGACACAGTTTTCATTATAAACCTGCTTAAAATCCCAGTACATAATAACAATCCATTTCCATGTATTCTATATAACACAACCTTCACATCTTTTTCAAACTTAGGGTTTTTGTTCACAACCCTAAATTTTCTTTTTCTTTCTTTCTTTCAACACCTATATACAACACCATTTCATTTCCTAATTCACAATACCAATCCATTATCATTTCATAAGGGTTTTCAACCCTCTTTTTCACATCAAATTCCCCCCCATGCAACACATTTTTTTTCAAAAACTAACCCCACAAACACTTCAAAAACAAGCTTAAAACATGTTTTTCCACACATGAATTTTATCAAAACACTCAAAACCATTCTAACCCCATTTTGTTCCACTATTCCCATAAGCATAAAAACACTTAAAAACAAGCATTAAAACAGGATTTTGAAGAACTTACTTGAGTTCTAGGGTGAAGACTCCTCAAGATAAAGTTTTCTCACACTTTTTCTATAAAATTTACAACTTTTGAAATTTTGGAATTTTTGGTGGCTTTGGGAACATGGAGAAGGTGAAGAGCAGGGGAAAATGGTGGGTTTCTGCTATGGGGGACGTGGGAAATCAGAGAAAAAGTTTATAAAAATCCTTAGGGACCATGTTGTAATTTTTGAAAATTTTGGGGTCAAAATGAAAATTTCTTAGGGGTATTTTTGTAAAATTTTTGAGACTTTTTCAGCTAAAATACAGCTGTTTCTCCCCCCCTCTTCCACGTGCAATGGCAACTAAGGCTCCTATTAATGCATATTTCTTTCTTTAAATGGGATTTTGAGAAAATACTAAAAATTCCTTATTTTTGGTAACCCTTGGATCAAAAGGTATCTTTGATCTCATCCATTGATTTTTATATTAATAAGAAAATATTATTTGTTTATACAGTATAGGTTTTTCTTTAATTACAGTATAATTTTCATCTGTCGAAATTTTGACCGAAAAGCTATACTGGTCAAATTTCGTAGTTTACCTCCCGAAATGCTATTAGAGCCTTTTGATGCATTTATGTCATTTAAAACACTCCAGAAACCCTAGATATTTCATTATTTTCTACCTGGGGTCTATGGTTGCCACATTTTAAGCCTTAGTAAAATTCTATTTTTCGATACCAAAAATGTACTATTTGAGACGTTTCGATTCGAAAATCATTACATTTATAGCTATAAAACATTTATCAACTCTAATAAATCATCATTAGAGTAAAATTTATATATATTTACATCACACTAATATATATAAATTTCTACAATACAGTGATCCCGAAAACAGTTAGAAAATCTCGGTTGTCATATATCGAGCCGTGTAGAATGGCACACGGCCATGGGAAGGGGTGTGTAATAGACCATGTTTGACAGCAGGAAACACGGCCAGAAACACTGCCGTGTAGATAACTGTGTACGCATGCATGAGTTACACGGCCATGTTCCATGAATTACACGGACATGCACGTAAGTCCAGAGGAGTCCACAGCCATGAACACGCTCGTGTAGGAGGACGTGTTCGAAACTAAAAAAAAAGAGTCTGGAAATATAATTTTACATGTTTTGTCATGTTTCAAGTATAAGATAAACATTGGAAATAATCAACGATTATTTCTTTTATAGGAGTTCAAGCCAGACACCCCGAGACAGCAGTCCCAGATCAGCAGAGGCTCACGTTAGCAGATTTTCTGTAAGTTCAAGTATTGTCCTGACTGCAACATGGATAATCATGTTACGTTTATGATGTTATGTTTTGTTGTATGATGTGTATGTTAGACATAGATTTGTCTGCATCACGATACACATGTCAAGTTCATGTTATGCATGTAGAAATTTATGTTTCAGTAGATGTTACAGGTACACATGATAGACAAGTTTCAAGCACACAAAAACATGTAGGTGCATAAGGCACCTTAGTGAGATTAATAAAACTCACACCCCAAGTAAAACATATAATAGGTTCCTACAATGGGACAATCAGTATGCTACCCAATTAGAACTTTGGAAAGATGGAAATTAAACCAGTTATTGGTGTACTAGCCTCTCGACCCATGGGGAGGTTTTCATGTTCAGTTTTAGTTTAGGCTGCGGAGGTCAGCACTAAAATACTACCCTCAGTCATGCATGCCTTATGGTACGACCAATCAGGGGCTCAAAACTAGAACCTAATTTCAGATAATGTCCTAAGACTTAACTTTCAGCCATGAACATGTTTTTCAGAGTCAAGTTTCATGCATAAGCACAGCATTACATGTTATGATTCATGTTTTTATGTTTGAACTTATTGAGCCCATAGCTCACTAGTTTGTTCACATGTTGCAGGTAAGAGACCTGTTCACCTGTAGTAAATGGTGGACGACGGACAGGGTATGTACACGCCGGAGGGAATTAGGCGAGGGATTGTGGTCCTACTATGAGTTTTCCGCTGTACAGTTTTGAAAATTTAAACATGTGATTTCAAGAATATGATTTTAAGTCAAGACTATGTGATAGGGGAATCATGATTCATGTATATATTATTTTATCAACATGATTTCCTTATCACATTCTCGAACAAGACATGTATATGTTTTCAAGTTGTTATGTCAAGAAAAAAAAAATTTATTCTGCAAAATTAGCAAGCAGTTTCAAGTTAAGCATGATGCCGGCAACCCTAGAGGCCTACATATTATTGCGGTTAACTACAGAGTTGACTGTAATAGCACTGTAGAACCTCTACAGTAAGGGCAGGCTGCCACATATTACAAGCCTAATAAAAGTCCTAATGATCTTTGGTTTTGTGTTTGTCGACATTAGTGGAGAGAGAAATGAAAAATGAACTTATGAGATTTGATAATTATCGGAGATCGATTGTTTCATTTTTCAGAAACTTATCTAAATTGCATACAATTTAATGGAAAAGAAATTTTGCACACACACAGAATCTAACTGTAAGTAGATGTACTCTTAAATTAAACTCAAATTTTTGATCAAAATTTATGTTTTTTTTTTTTTGTAGACTATATCTTTTATAGCAACCTTTGAGGAAATTTCTGGAAATCACCATTATTAATAAAATATTTTCTATCTTTCTTTCTTTCTTTTCTTTTCTTTTGGTTGAGGACAAGCAAAATCTTAAGTTTGGGGGTGTGATAACTCTATAAAATAAAGTTATTTTACCATTTTTTCATGCACAAAAGTTAGCTTATTCTTGAGAATTTTAGTTGTTTTTTTATTTGTTTTTGATTTATTTTGTTTTATGTACTTTAATTTAGATTTTCATAAATTTTGTAAATTTTTTATTTAATTTTCATCTTTTTCTAATGGTAATTAAATAAGCTTAAAATTAAATATTTCCAATGAGTCTACTTATAACATTTTATTTTGGAAATATCTAATTTTAGCACTTTGTTTTTCTGTAGTATCAAAGAGGGCATCACTATTTATGTCAGGAAACTGTAAAAACCAAGCTCATCGCACATTCTATAGCACTGGATTTTTCCTAATTTCATACACTGGATTGGAGCTAATGTACTACTATAGCAGACTATAGCAAGCATGCACCGGTCACTGTAGTAAGTTTAAAAATTTGTGTTATGTAGCATCGAAAACTGTAGCATGTTTGAAAATTTGTGTTGTGTGGGCACCGAATACTGTAGCAGTTTGAAAATTTGTGTTGTGTGGGCACCGAATACTGTAGCAGTTTGAAAAGTTGTGTGAAAGTTAGGTGGAATAGTGCAAATTCATGCTTATAAAATGGGGCATTCTTGGAGAGTTTGAGGAGGGGGGATACATTTTGTTTCTCTCATTTTTGTCTTGCTTTCATTCTCATGTTTTCTTTCTAGAATATTGTGAGAATGTTCGCACTTAATGTAAGAATTTTATTTACTCAAATACATTTAATTCACAAGTTCTTTAAATCTTATCTTCCGATTAATTGTTTGGAATGTGAAACTTTCAATTGTGTGAATTTGTGAATCAAAATTCAAATAGGTGAACGAAGAATATAGGGGATTCTCGATGTCTTACCTTTTTTAACTATTAAATTTTCTCTGCTTTAAATTGCATTATCTTTCAATCAAATTGCTCTAAAATCATAAAAACGCTTTCTTTCTTTTCTTGTTTAATTGTGTATCTCTCTAACACTTGTGTTTTACTAATCTCTTTTGTTTGTTTTTATTCACCTCCTCGTGGGATCGACCATCCTAATTGTACTATAACTGACCACTTCGTTTTGTCACAATTTGGGCATAATCAGGCTTGTACATTGAAACACGACCATGTAGGATAAACCTGAGAGGTACACGGGCAGGGACACGGGCGTGTTGCTGACCGTGTACCACATGAAAAGTTAAATTGTGTTGTAAAATTTATCACAAAATAAATATATTCAAAGTGATAATTAAAAAAAGGTATTAACAGACTATACTATGTCTGTAGGAATCCAAACTAAAGATAAAACTATGGAGGAGTTTTGGAAGTAGACATTATCGTAGTGGTGGTAAGTTTAAGCAGTTTTATGTCTGCAATATGAAATACTGTAGTATTGTATTTAGTATTGTATTTAGTACTAGTTGTACACTAGCTGTTAAGTCCTATGGATACTGGGAGATTAGTTAGTATAACATATCCCATATAATGAGGAAAGAGAATATCTAAGGCCTACAGGCGATGGAGGTTAGTGACCTTGAGGTGACGATTAATATCACTTGGTCAGAATTATAATTGAAAGATGGTAATAAAACCATTTAAAGCGTACTGCCCCTCCAACGTTGTGGTGGAGGTTTTTCAGATCTTATGAGAATATAATAAAGGTTGGAAAGGAAGAAGCTCTAAGGTCGCTGCCTAGGCCCTCCTAGTCAGTGCGCAATAAATTATCAGTACTGCCACAATGAGCTTAGACTGGAACATAAACAAAGATAATTATCAATAATGTAATGAAAGCCATAATGAAGCATAACCGACGCTAACACTAAGTGTAGGGTAATGTGAATAGTACCCAGTTAGGGTAATGTGAATAGTAACTGGTTAGGATAAATAGTATTATTCATGATAAATAGTACTATTCATAGAAAATTGTGTTTTTGATGTTTTTGAATCTATGCGATTCTTACTAAGTCTGTTTGAACTTACTGAGCCTGTTTGCTCATCAGTTTATTCATGTTGCAGGTAAGAAACCTGTCCAGTAGATTACATGGATGGCGTTGGGATGCGCGCGTGTTAAAGGGATAGGGAATCCACTGTGGATTTTAGTCCTGCTACCAGTCTTCCACTGAGCGATAAAATAATGGATTGAAGAGAATGTGTTTTGGAAAAAAAAAAAAAAGAAGATATATATGTATTGTATTTTTGTACATTATGTTGTACTCAAAAAGACCACTAAAAGTTAGTGTTATATTTTTATGGCCTTTATACTTATCTTTTGTTCGACAAAAGTATGTATTAAAAAGAAAAAAAAATTATGGGTGAAATTTTTGGGCCCTGGAAAATAAGAGTTGAAAGGAAAAGAGTTTTAAAATGGCGATCAAGATTCGGCACACGGGCTGTCTTGGTCAACAATGGAGTCGAGTCATGACGGTTTCACGTGGTTGGATTCGAGGGCGCCACAAGTGGGCCTAATGGCTTGATATAAAATTTAAATCTAAATTATAATTTTAATACTCTAAGTGTTTTAAAAAACTAACCTGTTATACTAAGTAATATTTTGTTTTTACATAAACTAAAAGCTTACAAAGAGGTCAATTTTTAACTTTCCCAATCTACAACGCAAACAAATATCCAGAGACATAACAAACTTTGGTTTTTTTTTTTTTAGGTTAAAAAAAGTTTAGAAATTTGCTCTATTATTCAAAATGAGATTTTATTTTTCTTCTCCTTTTCTTTCTTCCCTTTAAATTCTTTTTTTTCCTTCTATTTCTATATCTAATTTATGTACTTTAGTTTCATTCATTGGGTTTAAGAAATTTAATTATATTATTTAATTTATATATTCTAGTTCCTTCAATTTTAAGTTGGAAATATATCGTGGAAACAATCCGATATAAATTATTACATACATACGTGAATATTTATAATAATGAAATAATTAAGTTAGAAAAAAAATTTTTTTTGGCTCATTTACCATTTAATCCTGGCTCCATATATATATAGGTATCATTTTAATGGTTATAAAAGTATAGTAACTATTGAAAACTCTTCTATATATATATATATAGGTTGGTTTGCTGTCTTTCACAATATTATACACAATTCTATGGCTGTCTTCAATGATTACTCTTATATTTATCTATTAGTGGTTATTGTTATTTTTAACCATTTGATATCAATCAAATAGTTATAATGTATTGAGTCATTGATCCAAAAAATTATGATAATTAATGAACATTGAACTTATAAAACTCATCAAATATAATTATAGATGGGTAACTTGTTATTAACTTGTTGATTATATGATTTTTTAAATATTTTTTATAAAATGGAATTTAAAAAAATATTTATTTTTCTAATTTTTGAATCTCATTTATGTGTATATATATCTTTTAAATTTTCTTTGAAAATTATCAATGAAATCTTTTAGATCTTTAACCCCAATAATTTTTTAAAACCATTTTTTTACTGACTTGCAAATTCCAAAAAAATGCTAATATAATTACTTCAATAAAATTTTAATTATGCCATATTTTTTTAAACAATCATATTTTAAACTTAAAAAAATTAATATGCATTATTATCTAAAAAAATAATTATAAAAAAGCTAAAGAATTAGAAATCAACTAGATTACTATCTAAATTCACAATATTTTGGACTTCAAAGTTTAAAAATTAAATTAAATTCTTGTAAAATTAGTTTGTTTATTTAGGAAAAAAAAATTTGAAAATGTAAATGTATAAACAAAGTTAAAAGACTATTGTATCATAGTTTTAGTTCAAAATTTTGCCTCAATTTGCTTACTTGAAAAATTCCTGGCATTGTCATTAATAGCAGAAATATATATTTTGAATGAAATTGAATAACATGTCCCATAGGGCACACATCATATCACTATTAAACCAAATTATAACTTAAGATCATGCATATAGTCTTGTGTTTCTAGGTTTATTTCAATCTAAATCTAAGAGTATGGATCTCTTAGAACACATATTATTTTCACAACTTTACCATATTGTTATTTTAAGTCACATACAAAGTTATTGGTTTCTAGGCTATTTTGATCAAAATTTGAGACTTGTCTTTTCAATAATATGCAACAAATTTTAGGGGAAAAAAAATCTTAGCACCAAGAAAGAAAAAGAAACAAATAGAAAGCTCTTGAATTTTCTTTAAATAATACAATAAGTATAATCTAGTAATGAATTTCACATCCAACTCTATTAAAAGATATAGAGTTCGAATCCGTCCATTTCCAAATTTAAAAGAAGAAGAAAAAAAAATGAATTCATAAAAATGATAAAAAAGTATACGTTAGTTTGTGAGCTCTTTTCCATCAAAAACAAAAAAAAAATGGGTTAAAAATTGAATTTATGCAGTTAATAAATCATGTATATTAAATTACTAATTTGATAAAAGAAAACACTTTGTAATCCTGATCATGAGAATATATACCACAACCATACAACGCCTTACTAAATAATAAGTGACATAAATATTTCCTTTTTCTTTTATTTTCTTGCTAAAGACTTCATTTGTTGTAATAACCGGGAAAATTCATATTTCTCGGTGAATAAATACACAATGAATTTAAGCGTTAAAATGTGAAATTAAGTAATTTAATATTGTTTAGAACAAAATAAAATGTTCTAACAATGTTAAATGATGAAAAATGACTGATAGTGATATTATGTGTGTACACGTGTGTACCACTCACAGTATCAAGAAGTAGGTCAAGATGATATTATCTTGACATAAAACTGATAAATTTGGGTTCAACACTCCCAAATTAGTTAGGATAGCCTATCAGCACACTCAAATTTGATAATTGAGCACAAGGGTAATTTTTGACCGAGAATTCGCAGTATCAGAAACTGGTCGAGATGACCTTAGATGAAAATAAAACTGATATATTTGGATTCAGGACGCCCAAATTAGTCAGGAAAGCCCATGTTGAAATTTTGGGCGAAAAAGTATATAAAGAGCGAAAAAAAATAAAATTTCCTCATTTGTCCACGTACACTCTCTCTCCTCCCTTCTCTTTCTCTCTCTACCCCCATTGATAAATAGTAACCGACCACGTGAAACGGTGTCCGTTTTCGACACCGTCGGCACCGTTGGAAAGCTCTTGCCGAGCTGAGTTCAACGGTGTGCTGAGTCGACGGAACCGATGCCGTAGGAGCCCGCACACGCCGCTTGAAGCCGCCAGCCACCGGAAATTTCGTGACGCCGTATCTCCACCGTCCGATCAAGGTGATTCTGGTCCCAAAAGACTCGTGGTGAAGAGTAGAACAAAACCCAGGTGGTGTTTTAGCCCAACGACCGTCGGATCGCGCCGCCCAACTCCGCCCGTCGCCGTCGCCGCCGTGAAACCCGTCCTTTCTGGCGGAGTTGAGTTGTAAGGTTGGTATCAAAATGCTCAGAACAACATGTAGATCGAAAGCCCTAAATCAATTTTGGGCAACAATCACCGGAAAATGGAGATTTAAGCTTGTCGCCGCCGTCAGTTTTTTGAGGGTCGATTTCCGACCATAGGAGTTTCAATTGGTGAAATTGACACCACCAATGAGTTCCTAACATCGAGATTTTCAAGATGGACTACTTACTTTTCACCGTCGCCGCCGTCACCGCCGGTCAACGCCGGTCAATGACGACCGGTGACTGAAAATTAAAGTTTGGCCCGTTGGCCTATTTTCGACGTTCCGGACGCATCCGCGGAGTCGGATTTGCAAGACGGGACCTCAGATATGAAGAACGAAGAATTAGGGTTTATGCCGTCGAGACCGAACTGCAATTCGATATAAATCTTGACCTCTTTAAGTTCCACAATTTAATTGTTTGGGACTATTATATGATTTTATAATTATTGGTATGAAAATTATGGAAAAGAATGTATGTAAAAAAAGAAGAAAATGACTGTAATGGAGAAAAAAAATGTGATAATGTAACGATTTTACATAAACAGTATGAGTTTCACGTAAAATCTAGGCCTCTGGTATAGTACGTGATAGAATTAGATCAGGATAGATGGTTTTCAGGCGTTTCCTAAATGCTGGAACCTTAAAAATTAAGCGGAAATGCTGTCGAAATTTCTAAAAAACGACACTAGGGGTAATATGGAAAATGAGGGGTAAAATATGATCGGGAAGGTAACCCGAGCCCCCTCAAAGAATTAGGGCATGGAAAAAAGTAGGGGCAAGTTATAATTAGTAAACCGACCCTTCGAAACCCTAGAACGCAAGAAAAACATGAAACCGATTCTTAGGTCGGAATAATACTTCCCGAGGGCTGGGAATGTGAAAATTGGTAAAATGATAAGAATTGATCTGAAAAAGGTCTGATAAGATTTAAAAAGTAAATTAGATGATTTTGGGTTTAGAAAATCCAGCCTAAGCATGAAAATGAAAATGTTATGATTAAACGACCCATTAGAGGCAAAATGGTCATTTTGCCCAAAGATTCTCAAATTATAGGAAAAGAGCCCCAATAACCCTGGAATAGGTTAATGAAGTTTGTAAAAGCCAAAATTGAGGTTTAAGTTATGAAAAATCACGTCAAGGGCAAAATTGTAATTTTGTCAAAAGTTAGGAGTAAAATCGTAATTTTTCAAAAAAAATTCAAAAATGGCCATTAAGGTTTAAAAAGCTGTCCTAAGGCTATAATTAAGGGTTATAAGATCAGAATTAAGCTTTTTAATAAAATAAAAGCTATAAATGAAAATGTGATTAACAGACAAAGTTTGTCTGTAGGAACCCAATCCAGACGCGACAAAGGACGTCGATGGATTCCAAGAAGAGGATAAGCATGCTATGAGTAAGTTCAGACATTTACCCGCCTGCAACTATGAACAAGCTTATAGTATTTATATGTTTTGTATGTAAATGTCATGATGTGATTTATGATAATGCTATAATAATGCTATGATGATGTTAAAAGATAGGTTTTAATAAATAATTTATAAAAAGTATATATATGTATATATTGAATTACGAAGGAAAGGTATTATAAAAGCTTTATGAGAGTAAAGATGTGATAAAGAGTGATAGAAGAATGTAAAGAGTAAGAATGAAAATGTTATGATAGATTGCATAAGAAAGAGATGAGATATGAAAGGAAAGAATAGATGTTTTATGAAAAGTTTTATGGAAGTTAAGTTATAATTGATAGAGCAACGATGATCGTTAATGAAAGGAATTAAGAAAGGGTAAGTTTTATGAGAACAAAATGATAGGTGTTTTATGAAAAATGATATGAAAGCAAAGAGTTAGACAAGAAAGAGAAGCAATAATAGGTTATGATGAAAGGTATGATGAAAGGATTAGAACATAATGGTAAGATGTGATTGATGGAATAAAACGATAGGCTATGATCGATAGGAATATGATGATAAGATACGATAGATATAATGATGCCAATGATAAACAGAGAATAATTGTCTGCACTTAATTAAACGTGTTTTGTTTGTTATGATGTGATGTGATGATATATAAGTAATATGTATTATATATGCTATGCTAAAGTGTGATTAACATAATTCACACAAGTAAAGTAAAGAATTAAGAAAAGAAAAATAACGAAAGAACAAATATTCCATGAAATGTTTTATGAAAAATGAGAATGGAAAGATAATGAATGTCATGAAAAAGATGTACAACGAAAAAAAAAATCAATATAATAAAAATAAAAGAATGCAAGATAATAAAACTGAAAACTTAATGGTTGGCGTACCAGTCTCCCTATATGGTTGAGACTTCAGGTCTATATCCTCTGCGCAGATGTGGTGCTACCCCGAAGGTGTGGTAGATTATAGGATGGACCAACCCCGAAGGTGAGGTGTTATGTGACTGTGAGGTAGGTTGGTAGGTCGCTCCCCCTCCTCCCACTGTCAGCGCGTAACTAGGTACTTCAACAACGGGGCCCACCAGTGAAAGATAAGAAAAGAAAAGAAAGTGAAAAATAAGAAAAGAAAAGAAAGTGAAAAGAAAGGAAAGGATAGTGAAGAGAAAAGAAAAGAAATGATACGAAAAGAAAAGAAAAGTAAAGAACGACATGAAAAGAAATAAACGATATGAAAGAATGACATAATGAAATCAATGAAAAATAAATAAATAATAAAACGAAGTTAAAAGAACATAATAGAATTAATATATGTGATGTGATGTATTTGATGTTATGTGTATGATGTGAATGATACGTTTTTACGTGATGTTATGCTAGTGTATATGTTACTAGCTTATAAGATACGAAAAGATAAGAGATGATGATAAAGCGATAGAAAAGTTATAAAGGTTTAGAACAGAAAGTTAAGAAATGATAAGAATGAAAAGCAAAGAGATGATGATAAAAGCAAAAAAATGAAGAGATTAGATTAGAATAATAAGAGATGATCGATAGAATCATAAGAACGATGAACGAAGAGATAAACGAGCATGATGAAGCTCATATTCTATGTTATGTTTTGATGATATGTATAGACGATGCACATGATGTCATATATTCTAGTAATAATATATATTACTAGTATTTATAAGTTAATGAATGTATGTTTGAACTTACTGAGCATCTAGCTCATTAGTCGTTCATATGTTGCAGGTAAGTAACCTGTTAGTTTAAAGTAATATGATGGACAACGGACGGATCTGCACGTGTCAAGGGACTGGGCGAGGTATGGTACTACCATGAGTCTTTCGCTGAGCGTTCAAAAAGAAGGTTGAAAGAAAGAAATTTATGAATTATATGTTATAAGAGTATGATAAAGATATAGATATAATATGTAAGTTAAAAGAAAAAAAAATTTTGCTAAAGAAATTGCTTCCGCTTTAAAATGAGAACGTTAAGAATGGAAAGTTAAGTATGTTAAGTAAGAGGACGACGACCCACGAGGTTGCCAGCCATCACAGTCGGCATCAGAGCTCGACTGGTTGGTATGGTAACGTACGTGGGGGACGTCATATTTGTTGATATGAACCAACTTGTTAAATAACTGAGCAAGTCAAGAAATAGAACCTTCTAGTCTTTATATTTTTTATTTATTGTATGATTTCATTTACAAAATCACAAAATAATCTTTATCTTTTACGAAATTGATTTTGCAACAAAGATTACATAATCAAATTTACATGCCAATAATTTTCTAATAAATTTCTAAAAATGATATATTGCTATCATTTTTTTTTGCTAGTTTTTATTTAATTTTTTTTAAGTATGGTTACTGTTAATTTAATGAATGAATTTGAATAATTTATTAATTATTTATAAGTATCTGTTAATGTAATTTAGTGTCAAACATGTAAATATGAATTGTTTATGTGGCGACCCCCCCCACGTACGTTACCATACCAACCAGTCGAGCTCTGACGCCGACCGCGATGGCTGGCAACCTCGTGGGTCGTCATCCTCTTACTTAACTTAACTTTCCATTCTTAACGTTCTCATCTTATAGTGGAAGCAATTTCTATAGCAAAAATTTTTTTTTCTTTTAACTTACATACTATACCTATCTCTATCATACTCTTATAATACATATTTCATAACTTTCTTTCTTTCTTTCATCTTCCTTTTTGAACGCTCAGCGAAAGACTCATGGTAGTACCATACCCTCGCCCAGTCCCTTGGCACGTGCAGATCCGTCCGTTGTCCATCATATTACTTTAAATAAACACGTTGCTTACCTGCAACATATAAACAACTAATGAGCTAGATGCTCAGTAAGTTCAAACATACATTCATTAACTTATAAATACTAGTAATATATATTATTACTAGAATATATGACAGCACGTATATACACATCATATACATCGTTTATACATATCCTCAAAACATAACATAAAATATGAGCTTCATCATGCTCGTTTATCTCTTCGTTCATCGTTCTTATCATTCTATCGATCATCTCTTATCATTCTAATCCAATCTTTTCATTTCTTTGCTTTTCATTCCTATCATTTCTTAACTTTCTGTTCTAAACCTTTATAACTTTTCTATCGCTTCATCATCATCTCTTAACATTTCATATCTTAAAGCTAGTAACATATACACTAGCACAACATCACGTAAAAACGTGTCATTTACATCACATCACATATATGATTCTATTATGTTTCATATCGTTTGTTTCTTTTTATGTCGTTCCTTACTTTTCTTTTCTTTTCGTATCATTTCTTTTCTTTTCTTTTCTCTCAGCTTTCCTTTCTTTTCTTTTCACGCTCTTTTCTTTTCTTTTCACGCTCTTTTCCTTTCTTTTCTTTTCTTTTCTTTTCTTTTCTTTTCACGCTTTTTTCCTTTCTTTTCTTTTCTTCTCTTTTCCTTTCTTTTCTTTTCTTTTCTTTTCTTTTCACTCTTCTTTCGTTTGTTTTCTTTCCACTTTCCTTTGGTTGGGCCCGTTGTTGGACGTACCTAGTTGCGCGCGGACAGTGGGAGGAGGGGGAGCGACCCACCAACCTACCTCACAGTCACATAAAAACCGCACCTTCGGGGTTGGTCCAACCTATAATCTACTACCTTGGGGGTAGCGCCACATCTACGCGGAGGATATAGACCGGAAGTCTCGACCTTGTAGGGAGACCGGTACGCCAACAACTTAAGTTTTCAGTCTTATTATCTTGTAAGCTTTTATTTTTCTTATATTGATTTTTCGTTGAACATCTTTTTCTTTCAAAAACATAGCACATATAGCACATATTACTTATATAACATCACATCACATCACATCATAACAAACAAAAACATGTTTTGTTACGTGTAGACAATTATTCTCTGTTCATCTTATCATTTGCATCATTCCATCAATCATAGCCTATCGATCATAGCCTATCGTTTTATTCCATCAATCACATCTTATCATTATGTTCTAATCCTTTCATCATACCTTTCATCATAACCTATCATTATTTTTCTTTCTTGTCTAATTCTTTGCTTTCATATCATTTTTCATAAAACATTCATCATACCTTTTATCATAACCTATCATTATTTTTCTTTCTTGTCTAACTCTTTGCTTTCATATCATTTTTCATAAAATATCTATTCTTTCGTCCTCATAAAACATCCATTTCTAAATTCTTTTCCTCATCGATCATAATTGCTCTATCAATCATAACTTAATTTCCATAAAACTGTTCATAAACACCTATTCTTTCCTTTCATATCTCATCTCTTTCCTATGCATTCTATCATAATATTCTCATTCTCACTCTTTCCATTCCTTTATCCCTCTTTATCACATCGTTACTCTCATAAAGCTTCTATGATACCTTTCCTTCGTAAATTCAATATATACATATATTTATATATATATATATTTTTATAAATTAATTATTAAAACATATATTTTAACATCATCATAGCATTGCTATAGCATTTACTATAGCATCATCATAAATCACATCATGACATATACACACAAAACATATAATACTATAGGCTTGTTCATAGTTGCAGACGGGTAAATGTCTGAACTTACTCATAGCGTGCTTATCCTCTTCTTGGGATCCATCGACGTCCGTTGTCGCGTCTGGATCAGGTTCCTATAGACAAATTTTGTCCGTTAATCACATTTTCATCTATAGCTTTTATTTTATAAAAAAGCTTGATTCTGATCTTATAACCCTTAATTATAGCCTTAGGACAGCTTTTTAAACCTTAATGGCCATCTTCAAATTTTTCTCCAACTTTTTGAAAAATTACGATTTTTACCCCTATCTTTTGACAAAATTACAATTTTACCCTTGACGTAATTTTTCATAACTTAAACCTCAATTTTGACTTTTACAAACTTCATTAACCTATTCCGGGGTCATTGGGGCTCTTTTCCCATAATTTGAGTATCTTTGGGCAAAATGACCATTTTGCCCCTGATGGGTCGTTTAACCTTAACATTTTCATTTTCATGCTTAGGCTGGATTTTCTAAACCCAAAATCATTTAATTAACTTTCTAAATCTTATCAGACCTTTTCCGGATCAATTCTTATCATTTTACCAATTTTTCACATTCCCGGCCCTCGGGAAGTACTATTCCGACCTAAGTATCAGTTTCATGTTTTTCCTTACGTTCTAGGGTTTCAAAGGGTCGGTTTACTAATCGTACCTTACCCATTCCTTTTTCCATGCCCTAATTCCTTGAGGGGCTCGGGTTCCTTTCCCGATCATATTTTTACCCCTCGTTTCCCATATTACCCCTGGTGCCATTTTTTAGAAATTTCGACAGAGTTTCCCCTTAATTTTTGAGGTTCCAGCGTTTAGGAAACGCCTGAAAACCATCTATCCTGATCTAATTCTATCACGTACTATACCAGAGGCCTAGATTTTACGTAAAACTCATACCGTTTACGTAAAATCATTACATTATCACATTTTTTTTTCTCCATTTCAGCCATTTTCTTCTTTTTTACATACATTCTTTTCCACATTTTTCATACCAAAAATCATAAAATCATATAACAGTCCCAAACAATTAAATTGCGGAACGTAAAGGGGTCAGGATTTATACCGAATTGCAGTCCGGTCTCGACGGCATAAACCCTAATTCCTCGTTCTTCATATTTGAGGTCCCGTCTTGCAATTCCGACTCCACGGATGCGTCCGGAACGTCGAAAATAGGCCAACGGGCCAAACTCCCATTTTCGGTCAACGGTCGCCGTTGACCGGCGTTGACCGGTCGTTGACCGGCGTTGACCGGTGGCGACGGCGGCGACGGTGGGAAGTGGGTAGTCCATTTTGAAGATCTCGACGAGAGGAATCCATTGGTAACCTCAATTTCACATTTGGGGGCCCCAATTGCCGGAAAATCCCCCCGAAAGTCACGGCCACGGCGGCGACGGTGGAGCTCCGCCGTGCCGGACTTTTTCCCCGAAATTGATTGAGGGCTTTTGCTCCCCTCTTCACGGTGACCATTTCTGTACCGACGGCGTGTTTCAACTCGGCCGGAATTGGCAGTTTCGACGGCGGCTCCACGGCGGCGTTTCGTCGGACTTTTCGAAGCTCGGGCGGCGCGATTCCACCGGTGTTGAGGCGATCCATCACATGGGTTTTGTAGTACTCTTCACCACGAATCTTTTGAGACCGGTTTCAGCTTGATCGGACGTCGGACGGCGAAGATATCGGCGATCAAAATTTCCGGTGGCCGGCGGCTTCGGGCGGCGCGTGCGGCTTGCTCCGGCGGCTGCTCCGTCGCGTCGACCCACTATCGGACTCAGCTCGGCGAGAGCTTTCGATGACACCGGCGGTGTCGAAAACGGACACCATTTTCGATGATCGGTTACTGTACACATTCGGCTAGAGAGAGAAAGAGAAATGTAGAGAGAGAGAGTTCATGGGCAAATGAGGAAATTCCACTTTTTCCCCGCTCTTTATATACTTTTTCACCCAAAATTTCAACACGGGCTATCCTGACTAATTTCGGCGTTCTGAATCCAAATATATCAGTTTTATTTTCATCTGAGGTCATTTTGACCAATTTCCGATTCTGTGAATTTTCGGTCAAAAATTACCCTTGTGCTCAATTATCAAATTTGAGCGTGCTGATAGGCTATCCTGACTAATTTGGGTGTGCTGAACCCAAATTTATCAGTTTTATGTCAAGATAATATCATCTTGACCTACTTCCTGATACTGTGAGTGGCACACGCGTGCACACATATAATATCACTATTACTCATTTTTCATCCTTTAACATTGTTAGAACATTTTATTTTAGTTCTAAACAATATTAAATCACTTAATTTCACATTTTAACGCTTAAATTCATTGTGTAATTATTTCTCGAAAAATGTGAATTTTCCCGGTTGTTACAGTTTATACTACGTATATAAATACATTTTTCACATTTTTAAATCCAAGACTCATAACTTTTATGAGGATTAATTTCAATAATTCTAATTATAGTGATTAGTAAAATATCAAAATTTAATTATTTATACTTTTTATAATTATTATCAAAAATAGAGATATAAACAAATACTCATTAGTATTCGACTTTGCATGTATAACTCATAAACAAACACTTGTTTAACTAATAAGAAATGAGAATTTTGTATTGGATGAAGTTAATATCCTAAAATGTTTAATAATGAAATTTTCGTGTTGAAATCCATGCTTTGTCTTTCTTGGCAGATGAAATTTGCATATTGCTCTAAACTTTCAATCACCCGTATTAAGTAGTACAAAAGAGTTCAATTGGATAATTAGTGACTATGCAATTAGGTCATTATATAATGCATTTTTTTTTTGAAATTATTATCTCTTGCAATTTGAATTTCGAAGGTTGTATAGAAATTTTTATGTGCGTTAATCAATCATGTATTAGACGTTAATAAAATTTTTGAAAGAAATTTGTAAAAAAAAATGTAACAAAATTAAAAAGGAAATTCAAGTGAAAAAAAGAAAACAAATTCTATTCCATTATCGAATTTTGTTTTCAAATATTCATTATCCACCTCCAATAATAATTAATATTTAAGATAAATTAGTAGTTTATTTATTTTAAGAAATTGGTTGTTTATTTTTTATTTTTCAAAAAAATTGATTGTTTAACCTACTATAACAAGTCATAAAAAAAGTCATATTGTCAATGCAATTAAGGTAGGCTCTATTTTTTATAATTTTGTCTTGTAACCATCCATGGTTACATAAATATAGTAATTATTGAAAACTCTTTCATATATCTATATATATTTAGCTTGCTTACAATTAAGCTATATCTATCTTATCCTCCATTAACCTTGCTCTTTTCCTTTCTTTGTTTTGTTTATTTATTTCCAGGTACTGAAAACTTTCATGCATAAGAGAAACGAACCAAAAGTCTAAAACAACAAAGTAAATTTAAAAGTGTATATATAGATAGTTAATTTGTTCTTTAATTAATATATGTATATATATTATAATTTTGAATTGACTTACAAGTTGTTTGTCATTTTTTTTATTATCATTTCTTATTCTTTGAAATTTTTTATAATGAAAACCGTTCTTTTTCACAATCGATTAAACGTGCTATTAGTAATTGGATTGGTTACCTTAAGATCTATAAGTATTTGTGTAACAAATTTACAAGGTGTCACACATAACTACTTTGAATCCTAAATCGGATTTTTACAAAAATTAACTTAACGATTAATATAACAATAATTAAAAGATGACTTACTTTCTCTGACTTGCTCTAACTAAAATATTCTAAAAGGTCAAAACAAATAAGCATCATTAATTAAGGTGATAAATAAACTTCCTCTTCCTTTAAGATCCCGAATGCCAAACACCACAACAGTATTGATTTGAAAAAAAGACACAAATTAACGAAATGGATTTTCTATATATATATATATATGTATGTATATGTACCTGTGAGATGCTGATCATGGACAAGCTCACCGATGGGAGTGTGAATGATGATGAAGATATCAACTTCAAAAGATAAGAATTAATGTAGATTTAACATTCATACAAAATAAGTTGGAAACTTTGAAAAGATGAGTGGTGGCTCTTAGATTTTAGAAGAAAGAGATAAATTCTAATGTATAAACAAGAAAGCCTGTGAGGTACATTCCCACGCGAAATGAATGTTTGTGTCTGTGTCATATCAAAAGATATGAAAAGATCTTCCGGGGGAAAAATGTGGATGAAAAGATTTCCAGCAAAAAATATAAATAAATCCATATGTATGTATCATGTTCTATAAAGTAATATCTTACCGTTTCTAGCAATAAATAAATAAATAAATAAAATCTTACTATGATGTTCTGCATTTTGATACAATAATATTCTTAACAATAAATTAACATGTTAGTGATATACACGTGTGTATAATATACATATATATATATATATGTTTTAGGTATACGATTGTGCCATCACATTATTATAATACAGATATTCATAAATTTGACCTTCAAAAATATAATCTGCTGACTAAAAAAGCTTAATTACTCCATCACATGTCCACCGTTTAATTTCAAATTTGTTCCCAAAAAATACGGATCTATCATCTTGACTCATACAACACAAAATGAAACAACCCTACCACTAAGGTTCGTAATTCGTGTTATCATATCGTGTTATACTCCTTAATTAAATTCAAACTTGACCTATTTAATATTTATGGCAAAATTTCAAACCTAAGCCTAATCATTTATTAATCGTGTTAATCATGTCAATCCGAATTAACTTGTTTAAATTAAATATAAATAAAATAATGACTTATTTAATATGATTGTGATACTTTGACATATTTATTAAGCAATATATCTTTTCTTTTATGAAAAACAAGTAAAATTTACTAATAAAATTTCAAAATTCATATTATTTGTATTTTATTAACTATGAAAACTCTTATTTTATATCATATACAATTAAATAAAAAATAATATATAGTATTATGGTGAGGGAGAAGAGAGGGTGATGGGGTAAGGGGAGGGGAGGGGAGGGGGGTGATGGCAACAGGGTGAGTAATGACTGGCCATATTGTTGCGAAGGTCGACGGGATGAGGGGAGGGGAGGTAGAAAGTAGAGTTGTAGAGGCAATAAAAGACTAAAGAAGTAAAAGCAAAACCTATATTTTCTATTCTATGTTAAAAAATTTTTAAAATGTATATAATAAATAAAAGATATATTTTATATTTGAATTTTGAATTTTGAAAACTCAAAATTAAAAATAGTAAAATAGTAAAACATTATATAGTATGTATAACAATATAAATATATTAGAGATTATAAATGTGTAATTTATGGATCCTATTCGTGTTAACTCATATATGACTCATTTATTAAACGGACATTTCGTGTCAATTGCGGGTTAGTAGGTTCGTGGAGGTTCAACCTTTCATTTTATTGTGTTTGACCCTTTTTGACCCAAACTCATTTAAGAAAAACCTAAACCCTTTATGCGAGTTTCGTGCCATGTTGTCATGTTGTGATCAAAATTGCTAGCCCTACCTACTCTCCCGACATATCTACAAATTTGAACTTTCATATTACATACATGATTTACCATGCATTTCATGCACAGCTTGAAATTGAATTTTTAGGTTGCATTTTAATTGAATTGAATTGTGTGTTTGGAGAGACATTTGAATTATTAGAGTTAAAACGTAAAAACTTAAAATGCGTTCAGGAAAAAGTTACTAATATGGAGCTTATTTTATTTGTTTCAAAATTCTATATAATTTAAAAAATAATCTAATTTGAACTTGTATATGCAAAATTATGAACTTTTAAAGTTTAAGTTACAAAATTTTAATAATAATTATGAATAGTAAAACTGAGATTGTCTTTTTAGAAAAAGATAAATAAATAACCCTGTATTTATATGCAATCTATGCACAAAATATGGGCTTAGACGTCAAATTTTAAATAATTTAGATCATGTGACTTAGATGATAAAAAGCAATATAGGAGGACGATGAAGATGTTAGGGATGCAAAACTAAGGAGGAGGCAATATGGGTCAGTAAGAAAGGAATTTGACATTTAAAAAAAAATAATTTTAAAATCTATTTTGTTTAAATTTACTATTACTTGACCCATGTGTGATTAAATGCGTTAGAAAAATTGACACTTTAGTGATAGAAGAATCAAACTTACAAATTGTGATCAACTCGGAAGAGCATTTTGTACCATTAACAATTTTAGAATGTAAAATAAGATCATTATTTTTCAGGATAATTAGAAATCAATTCTATATTATTTTGTATGAAATTACGAGCAGAGCCTCAGATGGAGTTTGACCTAATCCCACATATTCGAACATACAAAAGCTGTGTAAGGTACGTATTACCTAAACTTACGTTCACCAACACGAGGCATACATTATTATGTCTTTATCGCGGGGGACAAAAAGAAAACTAAAAGAAACAAAACAATTTGGAATCCACTCGCAAAAAAAAAAAAAAAAAAAATGGTGTCATGCTTTTCTTATTTGTGTTTAGGTTTTCTTCAATTTCTTTCAAAGTTTCTTTTTTCCTTTCACGGATCTTTTTTAACTGGTCAAATTCTAATGCAGTAACAATTCTATGATGGGAGAAATGTTGGAGATTATCACAAAAGAAATGATAAACTCTTATAATTTCTTTAAAGAACACAAACTTACAACTACAATTCTTTGTTGAAAAACAAACTTACAACTATTTGGAAAAACATAAACTTACAACTCTTTTAAAGACTCTTCCTCACACACACTCTACGGTTATTGCAACTCTTATACAATGAGATGCTTCACTTCACTTGATGATTAAACCTTATGAGAGGGGGGTATTTATAGTTGAAGCAAATCATCCTAGACCATTCATTTGGTTAGTACACCTAACATCTTAATCAATCTCAACCATCCATTTATATTTCACACCTAACTTCTTCACCAACCATACCTAATTTCCTCACCAACCATACCTAACTTAAAAAATGTAAGCAATGACATCAACATACAAACTATGTAAGCAATGACATTAACATACATCAACATAGAACAAGTTTATATTTTCAACACCCCCCCTTAAACTTGTTTTATTATGCTAAGCAAATTTCTCAATCTGACAAAGTCCTCTTACCTTAGTGGCTTAGTGAAGATGTCTGTAACTTGATCTTGAGACTTCACATACTCGACTTGAACATCCTTTATTATGATGCACTCCCTTATGAAATGGTAGCGTGTGTCGATGTGCTTGCTTCGATCATGAAAAACAGGATTCTTCGTTAAGGCAATAGCTGACTTGTTGTCGACATAAATTTTGGTTGCCTCTTCTTGTATCATGCTTAGATTCCTCAACAAGTTTCTCAACCATACTGCATGGTAGACACATGATGCAGCAACTACGTATTTAACTTCACAAGTGGACAAAGTAACAATCGGTTACTTTTTGGACATCCACGTAAAAGCAGTATCACCCATGAAAAATACAAATCCAATGGTGCTTTTTCGATCATCTACGTCTTCACCCCAATCACTGTCGCTGTATCCAACAAGCTTGTAATCTTTAGAAAAAGAATAGAATAAGCCAAAATTAATTGTACCTTTAAGTTATCAAAGAATTCTTTTAGCAGTCTTCAAATGCATAGTTGTTGGATTCTCCATGTAATGACTAACCAATCTGACAGCATAAATAATGTCAGGTCTTGTGCAAGTAAGGTACCGCAAACTCCAAACAAAACTTTTAAAAATTGTTGGGTTTACTCTTTTACCTTCTTCATGCTTGGATAACTTGATACCGCATTCCACTAGTGTGTTGACCGACTTGCAATTGTCCATGTTGAACTTCTTAAGGATCTCCTTGGCGTAGCCTTCTTGTGAGATGAAAATTCCATCTTCTTGTTGTTTAACTTCAATACCAAGGTAGTATGCCATTAGCCCGATATCTGTCATCTCAAACTCCTTCGTCATAGCTTTTCTGAAATCATCGAACACACTTGGGCTGCTTCTAGTAAAGATCAAGTCATCTACATATAGGCACACAATCAAAACATCTCCTTCTTTGATTTTCATGTATAAGGCATGCTCTTATGGATATTTGGTGAAGTCATCTTCTTGGAAATACTTGTCAATCTGACTATTCCACAACCTGGGTGCCAGCCCGTAGAGAGCTTTCTTCAGCTTAAAGACCTTGTCTTCTTGTCCTTTCAGTATGTAGCCTAATGATTGCTCAATGTAGACTTCTTAAAGTACTCCATTTAGAAATACAAACTTTACATCCATTTGATAAATTTTCCACCGATTTTGAGCTGCTAATGAAATGATTAGTCTTATAGTTTTTAATCGAGCAACGGGAGTGAATACCTCATCGTAGTCGATGCCTGCTCTTTGGCTGTATCTTTTTGCAACTAGCCTTGCCTTGTGTATTTCGATCTCTCCCTTAGCTTTTCTCTTCGTTTTATACACCCATTTAACACCAATGGCTTTGTGTCCTTTTGGAAGTGAAGTGAGTTTCCACGTGTCATTCTTCTCGATGGATTTGATTTCTTCATCCATTACGTCTCTCCACTTCTTTTCTTGTGCAGCCTCTTGGAAGTTAACTGGTTCATAGTCGGCAAAAAGGCAAAAAAGAGTTAGATTGTCTAGTCTGTCAGTTACCTCGTAAATGTCTTGTAAGTTCCTCATGCATGTCACATCTCTTTCATTTAGAAATGATGGTGGCGAGTCTCCATTGTTCGTTATTGTTAGTGAGGAAGGCGGTATAGCAAGCTCTTGCTGACATTCTCCTAGTTGCTCTATTGGTGATTGCTCATCTTCTTTAAATTGAGGAAAGAAATTAAAGTCATCCATAGAACCAAAGTCCTATTCTCCTTCTTCATCAAACCTCACATCTCGACTTATCACAATCTTTTCAGTATTTGGGTTGTATAATTTGTAGCCTTTGGAGTTTGAGTCATATCCGATAAAGATGAACTTCTCGCTTTTGTCATGGAGCTTTGTTCGTGTCTCATTGGGTACATGTGCATATGCTATGCTTCCAAATACTCTTAGATGAGAAATACCAGGCTTTCTTCCACTCCATGCTTTTTGTGGTGTTTTTCCCCATACACTTCTGGTTGGTAAGCGATTAGACAAGTAGACAGCACATGTAACAACTTCAGCCCAAAATTCCTTCAGAATTCTTTTACTTTTGAGCATACTTTGCGCCATGTTGAGGATTGTTCTATTCTTCCTTTCTGCTACTCCATTTTGCTGGGGGGATCTAGGAATGGTTAGCAGATGTCCAATTCCATTTACTTCATAGAATTCTCAAAACTCATGAGAAGTAAATTCTCCCCTTCAATCAAATCTCATGGACTTGATCTCGCATCCACTTTCTTTCTCCACTATAGCTTTGAACTTCTTGAACACTCCAAAGACTTCTAATTTATGCTTCAAGAAATACACCCAAGTTTTTCTTGAGAAATCATCAATAAAGAGAAGGAAATAGTTACTTTTATCGAGGGAGCTTGGCTTAATTGGTCCATAAACATTGGTGTGTATGAGCTTGAGAGGTTTTTGTGCTCTTAAGTTTGACTCCTTTGGAAAACTCCTTCGAAATTGTTTTCCAAGTAAGCATCCTTCATAAAGTTGGTCGGGGTTATTGATGCAGGGTAAGCGTTTCACCATCTTCTTCTTGGATAATAACTTTAATCCTCCAAAATTGAGATGCCCAAATCGAAGATGCCAGAGCCAGGATACATCTTTGTAACAGGCCTTAGGACACTTTGCAACATCGTTTTGAATATTTAAAGAAAACATTCTATTCTTTGACATTTTCACTTTGGTAATTAAATTCCCTTTGTCATCTCTTATAAAAAGACTACAATATTTCATATGAATATTATAGCCTTTTTCTAAGAGTTGACCCAAACTCAAAATGTTGCTTTTCATATTGGGAACATAGTAAACATTTGAAATTAATTGGTGGCCACTAGCTTTTGTGCGAATAAGGATATTACCTTTTCCTTTCATCAGAATTCTGGAATCATCTCCAAAAGAGAAGTTGCCATTCACTGCCTCGTTTAATTCCATGAACATGCTTCTATTTCCGCACATATGATTGCTAGCACCGGTGTCAATGTACCATGAATTTTCTTGTCCTCTATGGTTATCATTGCATGCCAATAACAAATTACCATCTCCTTCTTCCTTCTCTTCCACGTAATTAGATTTCTCTTCAACCTTATTGTTGGCTGCTCTATAGTCTTTAGCAAAAAGTCCAAGCTTGTGACAATTATAGCATTCAACTTGAGGTTTTTCATACCTTGAGTTTGAATGCCCTCTACGACAACCACTTGTAGAGCTTTCTCCTCTCTTATGGTTGTTGTTGGAATTGTAATTACAAGAATTCCAACCTCGTCCACGTCCACGACCTCATCCTTGGCCACGGCCTTTTCCTCGACTTCTATTGTTGAAGCTTTCTTCCTTTTTTATCGGATGGAGTTCTGTCTTGAAGAGTTGTTCTACGATCTCTTGCCTCCTCTTCTTCTTTTCTTCATATGCTTGTAATAATCCCATTAGTTGTTCGATGGTCATCTCATTCAAGTCTTTAGTTTCTTCGATCGTCGTAACGATGAACTCGAATTTTTGGTCGACCGAGCAGAGTATCTTCTCCATGTTCGTTACCTCTTCTAGCTTCTCGCTGTTTCTTTTTAGTTGATTAGAAACAGCTAGGACTCGAGAAAAGTAGTCAAAAATAGACTCAGGCACTTTCATATGTAAGGCTTTGAAATCACCCCTTAAAGTTTGAAGATGAACTTTCTTCACTTGTTCGGCTCCCTTGTAAGGAGTTTGTAGCTTCTCCCATGCTTGCTTGGCTGAGGTTGCACTTGAAATCTTCTCAAAGCCATCATCATCTAATGCCTGGTAGATGAGGAAGAGAGCTTTCTTGTCTCTCTTTCTCGAGTCTTTTAAGCTATCCTTTTGTGTTGCCGATAGAATCGACTCGTTGTCTGGCTCATCGTAGCCTTTCTCCACTACCTCCCAAATATCGTGTGCTTCTAGAAGAGCCTTCATCTTGATACTCCAATTATCATAGTTGTTGTTGTTGAGTGTTGGAACTTGGAAGGACGTCATACCACTATTTGCCATTTGTTCACCACGATCCACCATTTCACGACAACTATGTGAATATGATTCCGAACAAAACCAAAGCTCTGATACCACTTTGTTGGAGATTATCACAAAAGAAATGATAAATTCTTATAACTTCTTTAAGGAACACAAACTCCCAACTATTTGAAGAAACACAAACTTACAACTCTTTTAAAGACTCTTCCTCACACACACTCTACACTTATTGCAACTCTTATACAATGAGATGCTTCACTTCACTTGATGATTAAACCTTATGGGAGGGAGGAACAACTATTTGAAGCAAATCATCCTAGACTATTCATTTGGTTGGTATACCTAACATCTTAATCAATCTCAACTATCCATTTATGTTTTACACCTAACTTTTTCACCAACCATAACTAATTTCCTTACCAACCATACCTAACTTAAAAAATGTAAGCAATGACATCAACATACAAAATGTGTAAGCAATGACATCAACATACATAAACATAGAACAAGTTTATATTTTCAACAAAAAAGCCAATAGGATTAGCTCGGTGACGAGGGAAGAGGGATTAGGGGTTTAGAAGCAAGCCAAGGTCCGATTTTTGATTGATGTAAAATTAATAATAGATTAGGTTAATATATATACAGGGGTGCGTGTAAGATGTTTGTACATTTAAAAAAAAAAATTACTGTAGAGGATGACAAACTATAATCCATCTCCTTTCCCACAAACCATGCCACCACACACCCAAATGTGATGGTCACAAATATTTGATTTGCAACATTTCCAATGGTGATCTTCAACCCCATGCTGTAAAATCTCTTATAAAAATCTTGTTCATATCCAAGCCTTTTAGATTTCCAAGTTTCCATAATGTGGCCACACACCCAAGTTTATCTTCGAATCATCTGCTGTCTCAGATTTTCTGTCTTATTGGCTATCTTCCTAATAGTATTATACCAAATCATTGTCATTTTCGATTGCATGATATCTCCTGATGTTTTGGTGATGATCAGCTTGCAAAAGAACATTGATTTCATCCTTAACAACATTGTGATGAGTCTGGGTAAATCAACAACTCTTTGATAAAAAATAAAATCCATGTCTATGTATTGCTTCCCATGATTGATTATCATTTTATCCACCTTAGAGTTCCACCTTCCAGGTAACACCTTCTTGTTAGTTTTTCGAATTGCTCTCGGAAGTTCAGAGTTGTCATTTGTTTCGTTACTAGAGTCGCGGAGGAAATTAAGTCTCTTCTCTACATCCCAAAACATGTTATGCTGCAACACCTCAGCTGCTTTTGGTCGGCCAAGATTTAAAAGTTATCATGTATGTATTTGTTTATTTACTTTTAAACGAAGTAATAAATGTGAAGCGTTATGTGAAAGTAATAAATGCGGAATAAGATGCCTAGCTTCAGGGAAATGGTCTAACTTATATACAGATCCAATAGAATTTGTTTTCTTAATGTTCTCCACACAATAGCTTCTACAATTGGATGCAAACCTTGAGTGATGCCATAAAAGAGGACGCAACCTGTTTCGATTCCAATTATTTGTTTGCTTGTTTTTCTTATTTTTTTAGCTAAAAAGGTGTGAATTAGTGAATGTTTGTCATTCGTGAAGAAGTTCAAATTAGGTTAATTAGTAGAAAAGTTATCAAACTTTAAATCTCAATGCGCAAAGAAGAACACGTCAAGAAAATGACAGCTCTAATAATGCAAAGATGAGAGAGATCTGATATATATATATATAATATATAATAATGGCATCAAGTTTATGCATAACTTATAAATAAATAACCTTATCGATAGAAATTTTTTTTATTCCAAATTTTCAGGTTGAGTTACGGATTAACACTTATACATTGTAAACATCCTAGACGTAAGTTTTCTTTTTTTTTTTTTTTTTTTTTTGACTTACAATCTTGTAAAAGAATGATAATCACGTTACTTGATACTAAAAAGTAGAAATTCTAAACACTATCTTTTAATTAATTTTGAAAAATAAAAAAATCCATTTTCCTCTTATGAATTGGTATCTCTATCTCCATTAATGTTCACTAAGCTAATTTAATAAAATAACTTTTATATTTCTCTCGTTCCAATTTAATTAGTGAACTAAATTTATATAATGTAGAAAACACAAAATCCAAAAAACACAATCATGTTTTCATGTCAGCCATAGAACTATATGTGTACAATATCGTGTGGAAGATGGTAAACCACCCTTATTAAAAAACTACAAATAGTTGGGAAAAGAAGACACATCACACATTTATAATTCAACAAGAGCAACATTATTTGACATCAATAGAACTTGGCACACCGTGCTACACACAATCGAATCCTTTTCCACAAGTAAGACGACTAGTTGTGGTACAAGACACTACTGTTGTCTTTTATTTTTATTCATTTCATACGAAAAATTAAAGGTTTATCAAATCCAAACATCAATAGGAAGCACCTTATGGACTTAGATCACGATTCAAATGTCAAATCATACTTGTCAAATTTTTCTTTCATGATCCTTTCCATACGTTCCACCATGGAAGCTGTGAGAAAATTCTTCCAATCTCCCACCTCACCTTTTCTGAAATATATCTTATTTGGAATTCCAATCTTTGCCATACCATTCTTGTTCACATCCAAGTTTTTAAGGTTTCCAAGGCTGCATATTGTTGATATCTCTTTTATGACCCCTTGCTTCTCCTCCTCTTCTGAAAAAGGACACTCCAGAAACTCTGCCAACCTCTTAATGTTACAGGAAATGTCCTTCTTTAGCTCCTCATATTTCAAGAACAAGATCTTGTGAGGTCTTTCTAAACTTGCCTTCCAATACCCTAAAACATGGTCCCAAAATGGCCCGTAACCGTGGATTCCACGACAAAACATATCGAAAAACTCTTCTAAATGATGAGGTTCTACACTATCACCCTTAAACTTGGAATTGAAGTGCCAAAAGGATATGAATTGGTCCATTGGGTTCCTAGAAATATACACAAGTTTGCAAGTAGATGTTTTTATGGAAGGAGGCAATGACTCGTATGACATATGGGTACTCAAGAGTCGCGGTTGATGAATAGTTTTAGTATTTAAAAATCTGGAACTTTCTAAAAAGGGTACAAGTTCATGTGGGCTTTCCTTGTACAATGGACTATCTGTGGGCGCAAAATGAGTACGGTTTGCTATTGAAAATACAAGAGCTTTCAACCAAGTGGTTCCTGATTTTGGACAAGAAGACAAAATAACGTCATCATTGCGTGCCATAAAGTTTCTCTGAGAAGTAAATACGCTTCTGCATACAGGTTCTGGAAACCTACATCCTTGGTAGTAATAAAGATGAACATCGTTTAGCACGTTTTTCTCTTTGGGAAGGTTTTTAATTATTGCTTCATACTCGTCTTCAACCTCTTCCTTTGTGGACATGTTTGGAATTGCACACTCAAATCTGAATGAAAAACCAAAACAAAAATATATGAATTCTTTATGTGAAAAGCTCGCAGATTAACCTGGATGACTTCTTTGCCAACATATCAGCAATATATGTATATATATGTATGTATATGTATATATTAGATTGCTTATAAGCTACATCTGTCTTCTCCTCCTCCAACTTTTCCTTTTTCCTTGTTTTGTTTTGTTTTGTTTGTTTATTTCTAGGGTACTATAAAATTTCACGCACAAGAGAATTGAACCCAAAGTTTAAAGAAGAGTAGAATTTTACCATTTGGCTCTACAACAAGAAATTTTTAAAGTGTGTATATGTATAGGTAGTTAGGTTTCTCTCTCTCTCTCTCTCTCTCTCTCTATATATATATATATATGTATATTATAACTGTGAATGAAGGACTTGCAAGTTGTTTTTCGTCTCTTTTATTTTCTTTTTTTAATTTTAAAAATTTTCTATAATAGAAACCTTTTTTTTTTTTTTCACTATCGATAGGAAGTGATATTTAATTATTGGATTAGTTTTCCAACGATAAAATCAATGAGTTTTGGGTTAAAAATTTACAAGGTGCCACACGTAACTGCTATGAGTCATAAATCAAACTTTTAAAATTTAATTTAACAATTAATACAACAATCACTACCGGTAAAGAAAACTGAAAGAGGACTTACAGGTAGCTGTGAGATGCTGATCGTGGACAAGCTCACCGATGGTAGCGTGAATAATGATGGAGATATCAAACTTCAAAAGTAAAGAATTGTAGTTTTAAACTTCATACAAAATACGTTGGAAACTTTGAAACGATGAGTACTGGTGGCTCTTAAAGAAAGAGATGAATCCCTAAATACAAATATAAGAAAGCTGTGAGGTAATTTCCCACATGAAATATTGTATGTTTTTTCTCTGTCTCATATCAAAAGATATGAAGAGATCTTGAGGGAAAAAAAAAGTAGATGAAAAGATATTATGTGCTATTAATTAGTATTCCAGGAAAATATATATATATATATATATAAAAAGCAATAGAGGAGGGCGATGAAGATGTTGGGATTGCAAACAAAGGGGGAGGGGACACCTCGGGTCAGCAAAAAAGGAATTTGATATTGCTTAAAAATAAATTTAAAGTTTACTTCATTTTAAATTTACTTTCACATGACCCATATGTGTTTAATGTGTCAAAAAATTGACACTTTAATAATCGAAGTGTCAATATTAAAACTTGTGACGAACTTGAAAGAGAATTTTGGGTCATTTACAATTTTAGTAGGTAAATAAAATCTTTTTTTTTTCTTCGGGTTAATTATAAATCAATTAATTCTATGTAATTTTGAACGAAATGATGAAAGGGAGTTTGACCCTTCCGAGAGCCAAGGGACACATCATACGTGGAAATTAAAAAAGCTGCGTAAGGTATTACCTAATCTCAACGTCCCACGTTGTCCGTCACGAGGCATACATTATTGTGAGGCATACATTATTGTAAGGTCGAGGGTCCTTTTTGTGGGAACAAAAAAAAATTAAAAGGAGCAAAATAATTTGAAATCCATTTGCCAAAAATATAAAAGAATGATTTGGAAGGAGTGAGAGAGAGAGATATGCAATGGTGACGCTATTAGGAATGCAATAGGTAGTAAATATATTTTAATGTATTTCATTTATTTTGAACTAGATTATAAAATTTTCTTTAGAAGTTATTTATTATATTGTTGTATGTCCTCATTCAATTTACATGTTAAAATAAATGTAAGCAAATATGACTCACTGAATGCTTGTGTTAAACTATTAGAATGTTGTATACAATGGACTTTTGTATGTGAGAAGACAATATTCTAAAGTAAGCAGTCTAAACTATGGTCTGTAGTCTATGGGGTTAAACCGAGCATTTAACTCATATTAAGACTATTATATTATCTAAAGTCAATTTGGGGACTGTTTGCCTTAACTGTCCGGAGCTTATGACTCCCGAGTAGAGACATAGATATGTTCCTTGGTGGTGACATAATGGATCAGGACTAAAGTGTAATTGATCTGCGTAGTCCGCTTAAGCAGATCATGTCACTTTTGATGTTCATTATGCAATGACTTTAATCCTAAGTAGATGAATCATTTTGTGTATATGACTTGTGTACTTTGATGTTCCAATGTCTAAAGCGTCTCATAGGTAGTAAGCTTATAGACTGATTCGTTGGGTACATGACTTGTATACGATAGAGGGTTTGTTTACAGATAATGAAATCATAACTCTAATAAGGAGTTAAGGGTATCCTTTTAAAGGCCTTGGGTCACCTGCTGGACAGATGACTTCTTATTTACATATGGTGAATAATTATTTTTTTATTCAGTAGTATAATGGAACTTTAAGATAGCTTGATCAGTAGGTTAAACGGACTTTGATCTAAGGCTGATCATGGATATCATATGAGGGTTTTACATATATGATAAGGTCATTGGATAATAGTTATCACTGGCTTTCATAATACGGTATATAATTAGGAGTTCAGTTTTAGGTTTATAGTGATATGACTCTGAAATTAGTGATCATGTGATTGAGTTGTTTGGTTTAGAACAATGATCACATAGATTCATGGGAGCTCGATTATATATGTCCAATTAGTTCCTCTACTAGCTCCATATAATTCTTTAATAGATGGTAATTGATCAAGGTATATTTATTGGCTTGTTGTGTCGTATTTTGTAAAGAAAAAAATCCAGATCACCCTCCCACAGGGTGTAGGCATTTTTCTCAATGTGTTAGAGGGGCAAAATTATAATTTTGTATTATTCAATAAATAGGATAAATGTTATTAATATTTATTTTGGATGATAAGATTGGAAATTTAAATCAATTGTATTTGAATTTGAAATTTGAAATTCAAATATGTGATTGATTTGAATTTTGAAAATCTTGTCTTAAAATAAATATTTGAAATTTGAATCTATTTGAATCTGAATTAAATAAAATCTTGTCCTTGCACAAACAAAGATAGCGTCCACTATAGATAAGAATAGAAGATAAGATTCTCTCCTATTTGAATTTGAATTTTGTTTTGAATAAGAGATTACACAATTATCTGAATTTCAAATAAAGTTGCCATGATAAATTTGAATTCCTCTCCCTTATCCATGTGGATAAGATTCAAAATTCAAATATTTGTGGAGTTTGAAATTTGAATTTAAAATTTGTACTCAAATTTTGAATCACAATCCTTAAGATGACTGAATTCTTTTGTGGAAAAATCCACTAGAGGAATCGGTTTTTCTATTGGATAAGGCGGAGGAAATCTTGTTTGAATCTTTTTTGAATTTTGAATCCCTCCCTCACATAAAGTAGTCAAATTTCTTCCAGGGATTCTCCCTAAGTGAGGTTTTTGTGGATAAGGAAGAGAGAAAATTCAAGTTTGAATCTTATTTAAATTTTGAATCCCCCTTCTATGGTGTGGCCAAATCTAGTTCTAGATGCGATAACCAGGAATTTCAAGGTTCTCGGAAGAATTGAAAATTATATGTATATGACAATTTTAATATATAAAATATGAAAAATTTGTGTTTTAATACTGTTTAGAATGCGATAAAATGTTCTAACAGTGTTAAAGAGTGTGTTTTCAGAGATGGAAAATTTTTTTGAATCGAAACGGGTGAAACAGCTCTAAATCAGAGCCAAAAGCCCTAGAGAGTGTACCAAATGAACTAAAAGATGAACAACTTACGGTAGCGAGTTCTAGTCAAACAGAAGAAAAATAAGGCAAACTGATCGCACAGGAAGCGTCAGAAACCCGCCTATGCGATTTCAGTAAATTTCTGCTTAGTTTGACTTTTCGTCAAATTTTGACCATAGATTAATATAATATGAACCAAATAGATGATGTCATATTGGTGATGTAATAAATGAGAAAGTTAAGAGTAATTAAGGTGGTAGGTGGATTTAAGGGCTAGCATTTATTGTGATCATAAATCAAGGGTCAAGATCAAGCCAAAATGGCAAACAGAATTTGGCAAAATTTTGGGATTTATGGGCTGTATTGGAGTCGGTGGAAGGCTGGAAAAATCAGCCAAAAAGTTACAATTTAGTCCCTAAATTGTTCCCAAATTGTTATGAAAAAAATTACCATTTAGTCCTTCAACCTTTTGCCTATAAATAGAAGTGAAAATAACCTTAGAAAAATTAGAAAATTCTGGCCAAATTCAATCAAATTGAAGCTGTGAACTCCCACCCATTTCCAAGCCAAAAATTTAGCAAAAACTTCACAAAACTAGCATTAAAACCTCTTCCAAGCATCCAGTGATCAAGTCAACAAGGTGAACCTCTATTTTGACACTTTTTCTTGCCATTTTGACATTCAAAACCATGCCATGATAAGTGTGAAAGAATGGTGAAAATTTGGTGTTAAACTTTGTTGTTTATGATTGGTTAGATTGTATGATAATTAAAGTGTATTTTGGAAGTTTGAAATAAGCAAATTTTATGTATGTTTTCATGTAAAACCTATGGATATAGAATAGGGTTTGGAATGAAAATTTATTTAGTTTTAATGGGGAATTATGCATTAGAAACCATAAGATTGAGATATGATAAATAATCTTTACGGTGAAAAATTATGGTGTTGAATTGCATAGGAAAAATGATGGAATTTTGTGTTTGATTGAATGATTGTTAATGTGAAAAGTTTTACATAAAAGTTTGGCAACTTTGTGTAAAATAGGCCATTGGTATAGTACACAGCAGGTACTAAGGTTCTGACACGTACCTAACGCCGGGAAAAACACAAAAAAGTTAAGTGGAAATGCTGTCGAAATTTTGAAAATGGCAATAAAGACATTTTAAGGAAACGAGGGGTAAATTTATAGTCGGGAGGAAAAACCCAAACCCCTCAGAACCAAGGCTTGGGTTTAGGATAATGAACGTTTTAGGAGTAGCAAAATACTTGTTTTAGGCTTCGAAACGTTAGAAAAATGAAAAACGACCCTAGGTATCTGAATAGTGCTACTCAAGGGTCGGGTGAGGAATGGTCATCGATTTTACAGCAAATAATGCTGTAAAAATATATCGAAATCTAAGAAATATTATTTTATGATAATTAGGTTTAGAAAATCCCAGAAAAACGGGATAAAAGAATTTTATGGTCCTGAGATTGCTAGGGGTAAAATGGTCATTTTGACCAAAAATGTCTGAAAGACTCGGAAAGGACCATGAAGGATTTAGAATGATTTAAATAAGATTTTAAGGCAAAAATCCAAAATTTGTGAAGAACACAGGCATGTAGAAGGGTACACGGTCGTGTATTGAAGAAATTAAGCCACTCGAGAGGTACACGGCCTTGGACACGGGCGTGTAGCAAGCCATGTACCGTTACACGAGTAAATAGTGAATTACAGATCGTGTGAGAGAAAAACAGAGAAGTACATAGGCATAAACATGGACGTGTACCAAGCCGTGTACAGTTACACGGGTAGATAGTAAATTACACGACTGTGTGAGAGAAAAACAGAGAAGTACACGGGCTTGAACACGGGCGTGTACCAAACCGTGTATAGTTACACAGGTAGATAGTGAATTACACGACTGTGTGAAAGAAAAACATAGAAATACATAGGCTTGAACACGAGCATGTACCAAGCCGTATACTATTACACGGGTAGACAGTGAATTACATGACCGTGTAAGAAAGACCCGAGATTTACACGGACTGGGAGACGGCCGTGTATCAGGCCGTGTACCACCTAAAGAGATGAAATTCATTGTGAAGTTAAGAACAAAATGAATATATGCAAAGTGATAATTGATAATGGGAATTAACAGACAATATTTTGTCTGTAAGGACCCAAATTAGAGATGATACATGAACTGCAAAGAAAGTTAGAGATTGGACGCTAGCGCAGTTCTGGTAAGTTCAGACATTTAATTGTCTGCGACATGAAATACTATAATGTTTAATTACGTACTATTTGTACATTAGATGAAAAGTCCTACGGGCACTAGGGTGTAGTTAAACTAACTCACCTAATAAATTAACAAGTCTGAAATGTGTACATATAGTACACTATGCCGTAAGCACTAGAGTGTGATCAAATTTAGGACATACATAAATAAAAGGAATGTGAAAGTCCTCCAGGCATTAAGGGTTCCTGACCATGGGGCAATAAATGCCATCTGGTAGAAACTATAAGAAAGACAGTAATAAAACAACCATTGGCGTACCAGCCTCCAGTATGGTAGGGGTTCGTAGGTCCTTCGAGGATATGAGAACTGCTTCGGGCAATGATAAACTATGGAGGAGTGGCTAGTGGGTAGCTCCCCAGAGTCTCTCCTAGTCAATGCGCATAACGGTATGGCCACTATGGATCCAAAACCAAAACATAATGAAAGATAATGACCTAAAACTGAAAAAAAAAAAAATGTGCCATAAGTGAGCATAATCAGGTATGATAGGCACTAATAGTATGTTTAGTAGTCTCAATCAAAGTTGATGTCAACAGTACCCGATCAAAGTTAAAGTTACTATTCACTGGTCAAAGACAAAGTTATTATTTATGGGAAATTTTATTATTTATGTTTTTGAATCTACATGATTCTTAGCATGTATGTTTGAACTTACTGAGCCTGTTAGCTTACCAGTATGTTCATGTTGCAGGTAAAAAACCTGTCCAATAATAGATTACGTTGGATGATGGTAGGATATGCAGTGACAATGGGATAAGGAATTCCACTGTGAATTATGGTCCTACTACTAGTCTTCTGCTGAGCTTTCAAAGAAGAGAATTGAAGAAAAGAAATTATATGTATATTTTGTGATATAAAATTAAAACATGGCTTTCATACAAGAAATGTGTTTAAAAAAAATGGACTCCTAAATACAAAGGTTCGAAAATGAAACAAAGTTTGTAGCGATTCGATGAGGTTCACAGGCTGTTTCGATCGACTATGAAGTCTGATTAGAATAGTTTCGCGTGGCCAAAATCGGGGTTACCACACTAGAATTAGCCTAAAGGGGAATTGGTTTTTGGCCTTATGGAGGAGACAAATTTTAAGTTTAAATTTTGAATTTAAAATCTACATAGGGTGGCCGAATTCAACCTTAATCTTGGCCTATAGGGAATTCAGATTTTTGAAGGAAATTGGAAGAGAAAAATGTTCTCTTGGTCTAACTCAAAATTCAATAGGTCACCTCATGCAAGCTTATAAATAGGGCTCCTTCCACTCTAGTTCTCTTCAGACCATAAACTCTCAGGTGAGCAGACTTATTATTACACAAACCACCGTAACAATAAGTTCTTAAGAGATCTGGATTGTTGGAATGAGATAAGTTGTGCTAGTATACCAATCAAGGATCCAAGTGCCCATACACTCTGCCGTCTAGGAATTGGAGAATAACAGAGAAGGCTAGTTAGTTAAAGCCTTTCTGGTCACTTCCTCCTACATCCCAGGCATTTCCTCTGAAGGTATAAAAGATTGTTGTTAATTTATTGTATATAGTATCACGAGTTATTTAATGATTTTTAAAAATTTTGTAATTCCGCTGTGTAATTTTTTCTGATTTTTCCTACAGACGACAACTGTGATGGTCTGATGAGAGTAGCTTTTTTTAGTGCTCACAATGGTCCAATGAGAGCTCCACTAAAGAGAGAGGAGAGAAAGAGATTAGAGGGAATAGAGAGAGAGAGCATGAAGGAATGAAAATACAATTAGGTAGAAATGTCTTTTTAAAAAAATATAAAAGAAATAAATATACTTATGGGTTAAAAAAATGTTTAAGATAGGAAAAATTTCACATATGGTTATTTGAGTGGCTATTTTCATAATTTTCTCAAAAATGAAATAAGCTTATTGGACTAGGGCAGCTGTCTCTAGACTTAAGGTGGCTTTAACATGGTTCATCCTTATCAAGCACAGAGTTAGCTAATAAATATACATGGGTGAAAGCAAGTATCAATTTTTAAAATTTATAATTTTAACATGTATTTAACTAGTTTTTCAAAAAATGCCCCTATTAAAGGTTTTTTTTTCCCTCAAATGTGATGCAATGACTGAGAAAATTTAACATTCTCAGAAATACGTATATTGTATATAATACAATACTTTTCATGTTTAAAAATGTAAAATGAATGATTTGATAACTGTTTAGAATGCAACAAAATATTCTAACAGTATTAAAGGTTAGGAATTCAGAAATAGAAATTTTTACTGAGTCAAAATGAGAGAAACGGTGCCAAATCAGCATCGAAAACCCTAGATGATGAAAAAGGTGCACTAAAAGATGAAAATGTTTGACCGGGAATTTTGGCCAAATAGAAAAAAAAAAAAAAAAAAAGGCAAACCGACTGCGCCGGAGGTCTCAGGAACCTGCCGGGGCGATTCCGATAAAGTTTTTTCGATTTGACTTTTTGGTCAAAAAGTGACCCGAATTAATGTGAATAGTAATCAGACAAATAAAACATGTGATTAAATTGTTGATGAATGAATGAACGAATGATATAACCAACACCATAGGCTAATTCCCTACACCTTACCTCCACGAACATGGACACGTGTACACCATCCAGGATCAAATAGGTCTTTTATTTGGATTGTAACGAGGCTGGGCTAACAAGTAGGTGAGATAGTCACTTTAAGTTTGATTGCTTAACATGTTCGCATGTGGGGTGCGGTAGCCATGTGTGGCCATTGAGCATAGTGGCTCGGGTTATGATACCTTTGGTCTAACACTTGGAGGCATTGGGCCTGGTACAAGTTATTGGCCTCTTGCATCTGGATTAGTTGCTGCATGTCTTGATAGTGCCACTCCCAATGTTGATCGGATGATTGACACTATTAGTTCCATTGTTGTGCTTGATCCTGTAACTGCTAAGAGACCACCTTAAGTGTAACTTGCTGTGGTGGACTTGGTATGGGCTCTTTTAAAAGAGTCAGGCATCGCTCCAGAGGATCTTTAGGAACTGCTAAGATTGGTACTTCATCAACCCTTCCAAATGCATCAATCCTGTTGCAAGTCTCCACCTCATCAGGATACCTCAGAGAACGGTAAATGTTGAAAACCACTTCATTACCATTCACCCGTAAGGTCAGCTCACCACTTTGTACATCAATTAACGCCTTTCTTGTCCCTAAGAATAGCCTTCTCAAGATAAGCGGCATGTCTTGATCCTCCTCCATATCTAGCACAGCAAAATCAGTTGGAAAAATAACTTATCCACCTTCAACAAAACATCTTCTACCACCCCCTCTAGGATAAGTTAATGAACGATCCGCTAACTGAAGTGTAATAGTGGACAGTTTGGCTTCTCAGATGCCCAGTTTGTTGAACACTGAAAAAGGCATCAAATTTATGCTCACCCCCAAATCACATAGAGCTCTCTTAAAGAATGAATTCCCAATAGTGCATGGAATTGTAAAGCTCCCTGGGTCTTTCAACTTTTGAGGTAGCTTGCTTTGCAGTATAGCACTGCATTCATAAGATAGATTCATCGTCTCAAACTCATTAAAACGCCTCTTCCTCACCAAAATATCTTTCATGAATTTCACATAGTTAGGCATTTGTTCAAGAGCATCAGTGAATGGAATATTAATGTGGATTTTCTTGAAAATCTCCAAAAACTTGGAGAACTGCGTATCCAACTTCTTCTTCTAAAACTGCTATGGATAAGGCAAAGCTGGTTTGTATTCAATCTTCCGTGGGACTTCTTCTTCTGGCTTCTTCTCTGAATTCACCACTTCTTCTTCAACTATCTCTTCTGTAGCAATCTCCTCTACTTCTACTTCTTTCTCCTGAACTCCATACTCAGCCTCTTGAGGTCTTGTTTCTAACTTCTTTCCACTTCTAAGAGTGACAGCCTTATAATGTTCCCTCAGGTTCTTCTCAGTGTCACTAGGCAATTTTCCTTTCTGTTGACAGTTGACTGTAGTTACGATTTGCCCTACCTATACTTCAAGTGACTTTAAAGCAGCACCAATACCCTCCATCTGAGACTCTAAACCACTGATTCACTTATCAAAACACTGGAACAAGGTTGCTGTTTGCTCCATGAATTTACTCAAAACATCATCACTTGAATTCTTTTATTCTGCTTGATGGCCCATCAACTCTTGAGGAAGTCTAAAGGCATTGCTGTTATTACCATAAGAGAGCATCTGTTGATTCCTGTAATTCGAGTAATGATTAGGATTACCACCTTGCTATGGATTGCCCTGATATTGATTACCCTGTAAGTGAAGTTTCGGTTATTAACAAACTATACTATACCACTTGATCCTGCTCCAGCCACATTGAAAGAATTAAACTGGTGAGAAAGAGCATCTATCTTAGCTGTCAGTGCAGAAAGTTGGTCAATCTCGTACACTCTAGCAGGTTTCTTAGTCAAACTCTTCTCAATCAGCCATTGAAAACTATTGGCTGTGATTTCCTCCAAAAGATCAAATACTTCTTGAGCTGACTTAGACCATAGACTACCACCAGATGTAGCATCAATAAAGTTCTTTGCTTGGCCATTCAATTCTTTATAAAAGATCTGAATTTGTACCCAGCTCTTATGGCCATGTTGTGGGCATCGGTGCAGCAAATTCTTGTATCTCTCCCATGCCTCGTGAAGAGGTTCATACTCTTGCTGCCTGAAAGTACCAATCTCTGACCTCAGTTGAGCTATCTTCCTAGGTGGAAAGTACTTAGATAAAAATTTCTCATGCAACACAGCCCAACTAGTAACACTTCCCGCTTAGAGACCTTGTAACCAATATTTCGCTTTATCCCTTAGAGAGAATGGGAATAAGTGAAGGCGGATAGCATCTTGAGTAACGTCATTCCACTTGATCATATCAGCAACCTCTAGAAACGAGGCCAGATGAGCATGAGGGTCTTCTAATGGTGAACCACCAAACTGGTTCTGTTGCACCATAGAGATCAACGCCGGTTTCAACTCCAAATTATTTACTGCAATTGTTAGATAAGCTATCCCAGAGTAAAACTCATTCAAAATCGACCTGAGACATTCTCGCATTGCTTCATTATGGACGTTAAGTGGTTCAATCGCCCGTTGATCAGCTTGATTGTCTGCCATTGCTTCTACCTTAATTTCTCTTCTTCAGTGTTGTTCTACGCAATTCTTCCTAGCTGCCCTTTCAATTTCAGGATTGTACGGGACTAAATCCGCGTTATGAGAACAACGCATACAAACACCTGTTCACTTATGATTCATAAGCAAACACACTTAGTAACTTGAATACAAAGTCTAAATTAAAACAAGTTTCACTTTGTAATAATATTGATAAAATTTAAATAATTTTCCCTGACAACGATGCCAAAAACTTGTCAGCACGATTTAAAATCTAATGCAAATTGCAAATGCACGGTGTCAAGTTTTAATATAATGGTAGTATACCAGGTTGTCGAATCCACAGAGAGAATAAATAAACTCTATCAAGTACTGTAATTGTGCGCAACCAATTTTATTTAGAAGACAACATAGAAAAAATTACTAAGAGAAAATAAAAGAGTAAAAGCTGTAATAAAATCAAATAGTATGATGGAAGACAAGGACAACAGAGAAATCAAGATAAAAGAACCCTAGGGACAAGACTTCACCTCACCTTCCACTATGTTCTTCCTACGTGCCGAACTTAATCAAATTCAATTCTAATATTTCTATCTAGAATAAAAAACAAGACAGCATTAAATTCGTGATTCCCATATAATGAATTCCTAGACAATCAATTTTCTTTTGAACAATAATATACCTAGGTTATATACCCCAATTCCAATTCCAAAACCCCATTTTTCAAGTGATGATTCGAATTCAAAAATCAATCGATTCGTGGCCAATGAATCAAAAGCAATAAGCACAAGGTAATATAAATAAACTGAATAAAACCTCATTAGAATCAAGCACGCAATTCTAACATAGTTTCTGGCTAGGCTACATTAAATCCCTAGATGAATGTTTAGCCAAGCATAAAATTCATGAAAACATAAACAAACTTGATGTTCATTGTTCACAAGTAAAACAAGGAGGAATGAAGAGAAAAAAAAACTCGTTTTGCAACATCTTGATCTCCGTATCCTTGTCTCTCGACCTTCATCAACACCATAGGCTCAAAAGTTCTCTTCTCCACGTCCAAAGTCGACCCCTTTTCTGATTATGGCTTTTTGTATTTATACTTCAAACATTAGGGTTTCAATTAAATGCACGGACAGTAGAAATTGTAACTAGCCACGGCTAATTACTTTCTTGCCGTGGCGAGACTCGAATTTTTCAATTTAGTATTTCACGAGTGCAGAGGTTGCCGCGGCGAGTTCCCTTTCTCGCCGTGGCCAATTCTTCTCACCATGGCTACATCATTTCTCGCTGCGGCGAGTTTGATGTTAGAAATCACCCTCTCGGGAAGTTTTCCCGCCGTGGTGCCTTTCATCCTCGCCGTGGCGACTTCTTAAGGTATTGGATCATCCATTCCATGAGCTTTTTCCAGATTTATTCTCATGATCTCCGATTCTTCAATTCTATTCACCTGTGACAAAAACACCACGAAAACCACGCGTAAACCCGAAAAAGATAACAAAATACTAAAGGAAAATATAAAATAAATTGTGATTTATCAATTGTATTATATTATAATTATGACATCATAATTGTTATTTCTCAAAAACCAAGAAAAAGTATTAGATAGATCCTAAGGTTAAGATTCAATCTTATCTAGATTCAATGACTAAGATTAAGCCAAATTTTCCTTATTTGTATTTTTGGGAAATTTAGAAAGAATTAGGGGTGTTAGGTGTCCAAATTTCATTGGATGAAAGGTGAAATTAATTGGTTTCACTTAGCTTTATAGGTGCATCGGACTTGGAAAGAGAGAGAACTGAAAAAAAAAAAAAAGAGACTTAGCCATTTTTGCATCCTCTTCGTCCCTGTGTAGCCAAGGAGAAAACCATGAGTGTCCTTCCCCTTAACCAAGCTTTTTCTTCAAAATTTTCACACCAAATTTCAACTACAACCTTCAAGGAGTAAGAAGACATCTTTGGTAACAAGGTAATCGAAAATCTTTCCATTTTCTAGTGAAATTTGGAGTTAAAATTCATGGCCCTAAGTGTAAGATGAATGACAAAATCTTGATGTGAAACTTGGTGGTTTGATGGGTAAATTAGTTAGAAAGGTTGGTTGTGAAAAATTAGTGTGTTTGGTGTTCTAAAATACAAACTTTGAAGCGTGTTTTTAAGCAAAATCAAGGGGTTATATGTTTAGTATGATGAGTAAAAACAAAATGGTTCAAAACATGAAATTTGTTTATTTAGATATTTTCTAAAAGTTTTATGAAGATCACTTTGGTTAAATATAAATCAAAAATGGACTTTAGCATTGATGAAGAAGTCAGTATTTTTAAGACCAATATGTAATGGATTATGAAATTATTGAGTTGTATTGTTATTGATTAATGATTCAAGAAAAAGGTTTTAGTATGAGAAACTGTTAGAAGGATTTATGTAGAAGGAATTGTGAGAACAATTATGAGAATAAAATGCGATAACATAAACTTTGTGATGGAAAATGTTGGTTTGGATAATGTTGTTTAGATGAGCATTTTACGTAAAATGTTTAGAATGTTTCATGTAAAATAAAGCATCTGGTATAGTACTGATAGATGAACTAAGATAGATGATTTTGAGGCGTTTTCTAAATGCCAAGAGCCTATAAATTTAGCGAAAATGCTGCAGAAATTTTTAAGAATGACACAAATAAGTATTTTAGAAAATAAAGAGTAAACTAGGGTTAAGGTTAAAAACCCAAGCCTTTAGTAAATTAGGTTGAAGAAAAGGAATATAGACGTTTTATGAATTAGCGAAACGTTCATTTGGGATTTAAAAACGTGAGAAAAAGAGGAATAACGACCGAGTGATTGTTGAAATAGTGCCACTCGAGTAATAGGATAGAGTAAATCAAAAATTTTTTTGAAAATGTATAGAAAGGACCAAGAGTATGTAGAATAGCTTTAATAAACTTTTAAGAGCCATAACTAAGATTTTTAAGACAAAAATTTAAAATTTGCACAGTACACGGGCGTGTAGTAAGAAAGATATTCTGAACACGTTCAAGTTACATGGCCATATTGTAAAAAATCAACCACCCTAGAGTTACACGGCTAGAGACACAGTCGTGTATCGAGCCATGTTCATAGGCAAAAAAAATGAATAGGCGACATGGCCAGACTACACGGCCATGTAGTGAAAATGTTATCCATTCGAGAGTTATATAGCCAGAGACACGGCCGTGTAGCAAACCGTGTTTATAGGCAAAAATGAACAGGTTATATGGCCATGTTACGTGGCCATGTAGGGAAGAAATTTAGAGGTCAGAGAGGTACACAGTCATGGATACGGCCGTATACCAGTCCATGTATTAGAATGAACAGGTTACACGGCCATGCAAGGAATGACTTTAGTGGTTAGAGAGGTACATGGTCATGGACACGGCTGTGTACCAGACCATGTCTTATGAAAAAAAAAAAGAGAGAGGAATTTATTAATTAATTAATGGATAATATTTTCGTTTGTAGGAAGCCAATTGTAGAGTAATAAAGGAACGTCGGAAGAATCAAAGAAGTTGAATTTAGCACAGTTATTGTAAGTATAGGCATTTAAATGTCTACTTATGAACTGACTTGATATAGAACTGTGTTTATATATATAAGTTATTTATTTTATGGCATGATAATCTAACATGTTAATGAAATCAGAAAAGCATGAAAAGCTAAAGTAAAGAAAGATAAATATAAGCAAGATAATAAGATTGAAAATGTAAGGTTGGCATACCGACCTCCCTAGAGTGGGGTTTAAGAATAGCCTCCACCCTAGAAGTGTGGTGCTACCTCAAGAATATGGTAGTTAACAGCTCAAGTGCTATTCCAAGTTTGGTAGTTCAAAGTTTGACCTTGGGGTTGATTGGTGGGTCGTTCCCTCTTCCCCCATTGGTCTGCGCGCATTAGGTACATCCAACCAAGGGCCCACAAGTAAAAGATAAAGAAAGAAAAGAAAGGAAAGAAAAGAAAAGAAAAGAAAGAAAAGAAAAAGATAGATAAGAAAGAATAAAGAAACCATAAGAGCAAGAAATAGTTATATAAAAAAAGGACTAACCCTAAGTGTTTTGCATTGTGACGTCCCGTACGTTACCATACCATCTAGCCGAGCTCTGACACCGACCGTGATGGCTGGCAACCTCGTGGGTCGTCGTCTTCTTACTTAACATACTTAACTTTCCATTTTTTTAATGTTCTCTTTTTAAAGCAGAAGCAATTTCTATAGAAATTGCTTTTTTTTTTTTTTTACTTACATATTATACCTATATCTCTATTATACTCTTATAACATATAATTCATAAATTTCTTTCTTTCAACTTCCTTTTTGAATGCTCAGCGAAAGACTCATAGTAGTACCATACCCTCGCCTAGTCCCTTGGTACATGCAGATCCGTCCGTTGTCCATCATATTACTTTAAACTAACAGGTTACTTACCTGTAACATATGAACAACTAATGAGCTAGATACTCAGTAAGTTCAAACATACATTCATTAACTTATAATTACTAATAATATATATTATTACTAGAATATATGACATCACATATAGACACATCATACACATCGTCTATACATATCATCAAAACATAACATAATATGTTAGCCTCTTCATACTCATTTATCTCTTCGCTCATCTTTCTCATTATTCTATCGATCATCTCCTATCATTCTAATCTAATCTCTTCATTTCTTTTCTTTTCATTCCTATCATTTTTTAACTTTCCATTCTACACCTTCTTATTTTTTCTATTGTTTTATCATCATCTCTTAACCTTTCGTATCTTAAAAGCTAGTAATATATACACTAGCATAACATCACGTAAAAAAAAAAAAACATGTCATTCACATTATACACATAACATCAAATACATCACATCACATATATTAATTTTATTATGTTCTTTTAAACTTTATTTTATTATTTATTTATTTTTCATCGATTTCATTATATCATTCTTTCATGTCGTTCGTTTCTTTTCTTGTCGTTCTTTACTTTTTTTTTTGTATTATTTCTTTTCTTTTCTTTTCACTTTCCTTTGGTGGGCCCTTTGCTGGTCATACCTTAAAGATTACCGCTTCCTTTTCTGAGGGGGTGATATTTAACTACCACACCTTCAGGGTAGTGTCCAACCTATAAACTACAGCACCTTCGGGGTAGTACCACATCTGTGTGGAGGATATAGATATTAACCTTGTAGGATAATAAATCGGTTAAAACGTATCAGAGTGGCGCAGCGGAACAATAAAAAAATTTTTTAGATCGTTAAATATCTCATGATGCCATATATAATAAACCAACAATAATTAAAACTCATACCTCAAGGACACCAATCTGCAGGAGGAGAATGACCGGAGGGCTTCAACCAACTAGCCTTCTCTACTATTCTCCAATTCCCGAATGGCTGAGTGTGTGGGCACTCTGAACCTCGATCGGTATGCTAGCACTGCTAGTCTTCTTCCGACCACCCAGATCTCTAAAGAACTTATTGTCACGGTGAGTTATGCAACGATAAGCCTGCTCACCTGAGAGTCTGTGGTCTGAGAGAACTGGAGTGGCAGGACCTCTATCTATAGACCTGCATGAGGTGATTCTCTGAATTTGAATTGGATTAGGAGAAGATATTCTCCCTTATCCACAACCATAAAATTTGAAATTATCCAAGGGAAAATCCCAACAAATTTCGGCCATTATGGGATAAATCCAATCCAAATCTAAACAAGATTTTAACTAGAATTTTATCTCCCTTTTTCAACCAAAAAATCCGAAAATTCTAAGGAGAAAATCTCCACAAAAATTCGACCACTTTTGGATAAGGGAGAATAAAATTCCACTAGGATTTTCAAGCTTAAATCTTATCTCATCCTTATCCAAAATAACTGAAAATCTCCTAGGAGATTCACTCCAAAATTCGGCCATTATCTGGGAGGAGAGAATCCAAATTCAACTGGGATTGAAACTTGAATTTTTTCCTTGAACTTTATCCACAAAAAATCTGAAAATCTATTAAGGATAATCCTTAAAATTTTCGTCCATCTTTAGTTAGGATTTGGATTCAAAATTCAAGTAGGATTTTAACAAGATTATCCTCTCCATATCCAACTCAAATTCAAATTTCATTCCTTGTGGATTTACCACAACAAATTCGAATCCCACTTGGACTGTGATTCAAAATTTGAATTTCAAATTTCAAATTCGAATTTCAAATTCAAATTTCAAATTTCAAATTTCAAATTTCAAATTTAAATTTAAATTTAAATTTCAAATTCAAATTTCAAATTCAAAATTCAAATTTCAAATTTCAAAATTCAAATTTCAAAATCCACAAAACAGTTGTATTTCAAATTCTTGTTCTCATGGATAATTTTCTACAACTCCAATCCAATCTCAAATAAAATCATGGCAACTTTATTTGGAGTTCGAATAATTGTGTACTCTATTATCCAAAACAAAATCTGAATCCAACTGGAGAGAATCTTGTCTACCATCCTAATCCTATGTCAATACCATCCATGCATAATAAACTAGCCAATAGCATACACAAATCAATTTGCCAAACGTTAAAGAATTATGTGGAGCTAGTATAAGGACTAATTGGACATATATAATCGGGCTCCCACAAATCCATATGATCATCATTCTTTACCGAACAACTCAATCATATGATCACTAATTTCAGAGTCACACCACTATAAACCTGAAACTGAACTCCCAATTATATACCGTATTACGTAAGCCTGTGACAAGCTATCGTCCAATGACCTTGTCATGTATGCAGAACCCTCATATGATATCTATGATCAGCCTTAGGCCAAAATTCATTTAATCCTACTGATCAGGCTATCTTAAAGTTCCATTATACAACCGAATTAAGAAAATGATTATTCACCATATGTGAATAAGAAGTCATCCACCCAGCAGACGACCCAAGACCTTGTCCATTTTCACATTCAGTATAATGCCTTTAAGAGGATACCCTTAACTCCTCATTAGAGTTATGATTCCGATATCTGTAAACGAACCCTTCATCGTATACAAGTCATGCACCCAACGAACCGGTCTATAAGCTTACTACCTCTGAGATGCTTTAGCCATTGGAACATCAAAGTACACAAGTCATATACATAAAGCTGTCCTTTTACTCAGGATTAAGGTTACTGCACAATGAACGTCAAAAACAGATCGATCCACTCAAAGCAGACTTCATAGATCAATCACGCTTTAGTCCCAGTCTAATATGTCACCACTAAGCAATATATCTATGTCTCTACTTGGGAGTCCAGCTCCAGACAGTCAAGACAAACCGTCCCCTCCAAGGCTTTAGACAACATAATAGTCTTAACATGAGTTAGATGCTAGGTCTAACCCCATAGACTATAGACCATAGTTTAGACCGCCAACTTTAGAACATTGTCTTCTCGCATACAAAAGTCCATTGCATGTAACATTCTAACAGTTTAACACAAGCAGTCAGGGAGCCATATTTGCTTACATTTACTTTAACATGTAAATAAAACGAGGACAGATAGCAATGTAATGAATAACCTCTATATATAATTTTATTATCCAGTTCAAAATAAATACATCAAAATGTCTTTAATGTTTAGGGCATTTCCTAACAAACCTCACCTACGGGAGGCCGATACGCCAATAACTTAAGTTTTTAGTCTTATTATCTTGTATGCTTTTATTTTTCTTACATTGATTTTTCGTTGTACATCTTTTTCATGACATTCATAATCTTTCCTTTCTCATTTTTCATAGAACATTTCATGGGACATTTGTTCTTTCGTTGTTCTATTTTTCTTTCGTAATTCTTTCTCATTGACATCTTATTCTTTCATTCTCATTTCGTAAGACATATATATCGTTGTTTCGTTTTGTTGTTTATCTTTTCTTAATTCTTTACCTTACTCGTGTGAATTATGTCAGTCACACTTTAGTATATATAGTACATATTACTTATATATCATCACATCACATCATAACAATCAAAAATTCATTTAGTTATGTGCAGACAATTATTCTCTGTTTATCATTTGCATCATTCTATCTATCGTATCTTATCATCATACTCCTATCGATCATGACCTATCGTTCTATTCTATCAATCACATCTTATCGTTATGTTCTAATCCTTTCATCAAACCTTTCATCATAACCTATCATTGCTTCTCTTTCTTGTCTAACTCTTTGCTTTCATATCATTTTTCATAAAACACCTATCATTTCGTTCTCATAAAACATACCCTTTCTTAATTCCTTTCATTACCGATCATCATTGCTTTATCAATCATAACTTAACTTCCATAAAACTTTTCATAAAACATCTATTCTTTCCTTTCATATCTCATCTCTTTCTTATGCATTCTATAATAACATTCTCATTCTTACTCTTTCCATTCTTCTATCTCTCTTTCTCACATCTTTACTCTCATGAAGCTTTTATAATACGTTTCCTTCGTAACTCAATATATACATATGTATATTTTTTAAATTATTTATTAAAACATATCTTTTAACATCATCATAGTATTACTATAGCGTTACTATAGCATCATCATAAATCACATTATGACATTTGCGTACAAAAATATAAATACAATAAGCTTGTTCATAGTTGCAGACGGGTAAATGTCTGAACTTACTCATAGCATGCTTATCCTTTTCTTGGAATCCATCGACGTCCTTTGTCGCGTCTGAATCGGGTTCTTACAAACAAACTTTATCCGTTAATCATATTTTCATTTATAACTTTTATTTTATTAAAAAGCTTGATTCTAATCTTATAACCCTTAATTATAGCCTTAGGACAGCTTTTTAAACCTTAATGACCATTTTTTAATTTTTCTCCAACTTTTTGAAAAATTACGATTTTACCCCTAACTTTTGACGAAATTACAATTTTGCCCTTGGCATGATTTTTCATAACTTAAACCTCAATTTTGGCTTTTGCAAACTTCATTACCCTATTCCGGGGTCATTGGAGCTCTTTTCCCATAATTTGAGAATCTTTGGGCAAAATAACCATTTTGCCCCTAGTAGGTCGTTTAACTATAACATTTTCATTTTCATATTTAGGCTGGATTTTCTAAACCCCAAAATCATCTAATTAACTTTTTAAATCTTATCGGACCTTTTCCGGATCAATTCTTATCATTTTGCCAATTTTTCACATTCCCGGCCCTCGGGAAGTATTATTCTGACCTAAGAGTCAGTTTGCTAATCGTAACTTGCCCATTCCTTTTTCCATGCCCTAATTCCTCGAGGGGGGGCTCGGGTTCCCTTTCCGATCATATTTTTACCCTTCGTTTCCCAAAATACCCTTATTTGATTACCAAAATTTCGACAGCATTTCCGCTTAATTTTTGAGGTTCCAGCGTTTAGGAAACGCCTGAAAACTATCTATCCTGATCTAATTCTATCACGTACTATACCAGAAGCCTAGATTTTACGTAAAACTCATACTGTTTACGTAAAATTGTTACATTATTATATATTTTTCTTTTCCTCCATTACAGCCATTTTCTTATTTTTACATACATTTTTTTCCAAAATTTTCATACCAATAATGATAAAATCATACAATAGTCCCAAACAATTAAATTGCGGAACGTAAAGAAGTCGGGATTTATACCGAATTGCAATCTGGTCTCGACAGCATAAACCCTAATTCTTCGTTTTTCATATTTGAGGTCCCGTCTTACAAATCCAACTCCACGGATGCGTCTGGAACGTCAAAAATAAGCCAACATGCCAAATTTCAAAAATTGGTCAACGCTCGCCGTTGACTGGCGTTGATTGCCGTTGACCGTCCGTTGACCGATGGCGACGGTGGCAACGGTGGAAGGTGGGTAGTCCATCTTGAAGATCTCGACGAAAGGAATCCATTGGTGGTCTCAATTTCATGTTTGGAGGTCTCTATTGCCGGAAAATCCCCCTCGAAAGATCGGCGACGGCGACGGCGACGGCTTTGGAACTCCGCCGTGCCGGGGTTATGGCGTGCAATTGACTTGGGGCTTTTGCTCCCCTCTTCACAGCGAGCATTTCTGTACTGATGGCGCGGCTCAACATCGCCGGAAACGGGGAGTTCCACGATGGCGACACGGTGACTCCACTGCGAGGCTCGACGGCGCGTTTTCGTCGGAGTTGACGTGAAACAAGACATGGGTTTTCTTTCTCTCCACACCACGATTCCATTGGGACCGGAATCGTGGCATATGGTGGCCGGACGGCGGAGATACGGCGTTCAAAAACTCTCGGCTCCGACGACATTCAGACGACACGTGCGGCGTGCTCCGGCGGCCATTCCGTCGCGTCGACCCACCGTCGGACTCAGCTCGGCGAGAGCTTCCCAATGGCATCGGCGGTGTCGTGAACGGAGGCCGGAATCGGAATTGGCTACTGTTCATCCATGGGGGTCGTGAGAGAGGAGAGAGAATCTCTCTGGACTGTTTTTGCTGTTTTTCAAAATTATTCAATTTTCACCCTTTATATACTTTTTCGTCCAAAATTTCAACATGGGCTATCCTGACTAATTTGGGCGTCCTAAATCCAAATATATCAGTTTTATTTTCATTTAAGGTCATTTCGACAAGTTTGCGATACTGTGAATTCCCGGTCAAAAATTACCTTTGTACTCAATTATCTAATTTGAGCATGCTGATAGGCTATCATGACTAATTTAGGTGTGCTGAGCCCAAATTTATCAGTTTTAACTTCATTCAAGGTCATCTAGACCAGTTTTCTGATACTGCCTGTTTCTCGGTCAAAATTCATATTTTGTGCTCAATTAACTAAATTGAGCATACTGATTCTAAATATATCAGTTTTATGTCAAGATAATATCATCTTGACTTATTTCTTGATACTGTGAGTGGCACACACGTGCTCATACCTAAAATCACTGTCAATCATTTTTCATCCTTTAACATTGTTAGAATATTTTATTTAGTTCTAAACAATATTAAATCACTTAATTTCACATTTTAACACTTAAATTCATTGTGTATTTATTCTCCGAGAAATATGAATTTTCCCGGTTATCACATGCATGAAGCATGTTTTATATATATGTTTGTACTTATTGAACTTTAGCTCATGAGTTTGTTCGTGATGCAGATAACAAAGGTAAACATCCTGCATTATGAAAAGAAAACTGAAGGACGGCCAGACAGATCCCCACAGCGTCATGGACAGGTTATGGATCCGCTTCGCAAAATTTTTCGCTGTGAAAAAAGTGTAATGGAAAAGTATATGTAAAAATGTATAAAGATAAGACAAGTGTATTATGTGTAGAAGTGAAGCAAGTTTAAAAGTACACTTATGTAATAAAATATGTTTATATTACTAAGTCTTTTAAAGGAAACAAGATCGCAAGTATTTTACAAAAAATAAAATAGAGTAATATAAGTATATATGTGATTTCCAAGAACTCATATTTTCAATAAGTTATAAAAAAAATCTATGTTTTTTTTTCAAACGCCAATCTTTTAAACCATTAAGAGAAAAGCATACTAAATAAGAAGAAGTAAAGAAAAAGAGAGTAGATGACTCGAGCTAGTCGGGTGGCTCACAGTAACCTCTCTTAATAATTTTTTTTCCATGTAATTATATCAAAAGTGCCCTCACTGGACTAAAATCCTAACTCTGTCCCTACTCCTATTATCAAAAAAATCCCGGAGCATCATCAGAGCATCACTATTTAAAGGGCATGCCAAGCAAAGAGCTGCAAAGACTCAAATTGCTTCCAAAACCTCTTTGGTTCCAGAGATCAAGAATCCTCCTACCAGAAAACAAGTCAACCAAATCAGCAAAAGCTGTGAGAACCACCAAATGGTCACCTTGTTCAGCTTAACCCCGACCTTCCCGATTGCCAAGAAGAAATGAATAGCCTGCTTTGACTTCCTACACTGAAAACAAGCCGTGATCATCAACGTCCAGGAACATTTCTCTCAAGCATTTTCACAAACAAGTCGTAGGCATCCTCAAAATCTTAGTGCAGCATTTTATCAAACACTGATCGAGCATCCCCCATCTCCACCACACAACGCTTTCAATATGCACAAACAACAATAGCATGAACGAGGGGATGCCTTTGAGAAATACCAAAACTAGAAAAACGATAATAATTTGGATAAAAACACGAAATTTGGAAATTGTTAGTGCATTGTACACTAACAAACGCCAGTAGGTTGCCAAAAAAAAAAAGCCAATAACTTCTCAGATGACACGTGAGAGGGACGTTAACTGAAAAAAAATGACGGCGAAATAAAAAAGGACTATATTAAATGAAACGACATGAATGAAACAAACAAACGACAGAATTACATAATTTAAAGCAAACAACAAAAGGCGACAAAACTTCACGAACAACAAGACCCATAAACGACAGGAGGTTGAAAAACGACAACAATTTGGATAAAAGCACAAATTTTTGGAAAATGATAGTACACTATACACTGACAAACAACAAACGACAACAGGTAATGAAGCCAATAACTTCAAAAATGACACATAAGAGGGACACTAACCAAAAAATGACGATATTCAAGGAAACGACGTCAACAAAATAAACAACTGACAATTTGAGAAACAAAAGGAAATAGCAAAAGGCGATGAAACTATAGAAACAACAATTTTTCATAGAAACAAGATCCATAAAAAGTATCTGAAAACGACACATCGTAATGTAACAATTCAAGCTCTATAACCTATTCAAAGAAGAAATGCTGAAATCTTAAAAAAAAGAGAAGAGACAAGAAAAGAAGAGGAAAAAAAAAAAAACCGGGTGGAAAATCTGGAACCTACAAAATTTATATATTAGTCCCCGTATGATAATTTCTAACTTTGACACTAAATTAGTATTGGATTTTTATTTTTTAAGAAATGCCCAAAAAGAGTATATCTTTAAAGTATTTCCAATCTATAATGCTTATAGGATTTTTGACTCTTATAACATCAAATAAAACCTCTTTCAATATAAAATTAAAAGTGATTTTAAAGTACAAATCCAAATCATAAGACGAAAACCCTTAACCTATGCATTAAAAAGGCTATTTTTACAATTTATTAGTGAAATTTTACTATTAGATTATACTTATAATTGCACTCAAAAAGCTAAGGTAAGCAGTTACTAATTCATTAAATAAATTTTCATTTCTCTCATTCTAATTTAATCAGAGAACTAAACTTATTATTTCATGAAAAGAGAACCAAAGAACTTAACTTATTTAAACCTAATATTTCACAAAAAGAGAACCCGATACCAATAAAATACGGTCAATAAAAATTGAAAAAAAAAATTTTAGAAAGCAAATATGTATGAAATCAATTTCATTTATCAGCTTGTTTTTTGAAATTTGAGATTTTCTATTCGTAATCCTTTAATGCCAATATATAGAGAAGATTCTTTAGTTTGTAAACTATTTTTGATATGATTACCCAACAAAATTTAAAAAAGAAAATGAAAAAAAATCCATAATTTGTTTTCTTTTTTTCCCCAAAAAATGAGGTTAAAAAAAGGTTAGATAATTATAAGAACAAGTTTCATTTGAATTTTGAACCGAAATTTAAATCGTGAGTCTAAGCTTAATCATTTTTAATCTGTACAGAAACTCGTGCAAAATTCATCAAACATATATTCAAGTCAATTTCAAACTAAATTCTTAAAAAAAAAAAAAACTAAATTAACTGGAATAGAGAAATCAATGAACAATCGGCGCAAAATATGGATTTATCTCAACTATTTGATTTCTTTTTTAATTATTACATATCTAAATTTAAATAAATAGAACCTATTAATTGACCAGCTTTCCAAGTTTTTTTTTTTGAAAGAACCAGCTTTCCAAACTACAGGTACAAAAACCTTTTTTTTTTTTTTTCTTTTTGCCTTTTTTCTCCTGCTGAAGGTATTCTTATTACGTGTTTGATAACTCTATAAAGTATAGTTATTTTACCACTTTTTCATATACAAAAATTAGCTTATTTTTGAGAATTTTAGTTGTTTTTTATTTTTTTATTTATGTATTTTAATTTAGATTTTTATAGATTTTGTGAAGTTCTAATTTAATTTTACTTTATTCTATCTTATCTTTTTCTAATAGTATATTAAATAAGCTTAAAATTAAATATTTCTAATGAGTTTATTTATAGTATTCTATTTTGAAAATATCTAATTTTAGTACTTTATTTTTCTGTAGTGGGTGTCACTATTCATGTCAGGAAACTGTGAAATCCAAGCATTCTATCGCACTAGATCCTTCCTAAATTCATACATCAATACTGTAGCATGTGTGCACCGACACTGTAGCACTATAGCAGTACTGTAGTAATGTAGTAAGTTTGAAAAATTTGTGTTGTGTGTGCACCGAATATTGAAGCAAGTTTGAAAATTTGTATTGTGTGTGTACCGAATACTGTGACAAGTTTGAAAAGTTTATGTAAAAGTTAAGTGGAATAGTGTAAAATTATGCTCATAAAAGGGGCATCTTGAAAAGGCTTAAGAGGAGGGGGAATACACTTTGCTTCTCTCATTTTTGGCTTGCTTTCATTCTTATGTTTTTTCTCTAGAATTTTGTGAGAATATTTTGCAAGTTAGGCTAGAGTTCTTAGATGAGCTTAGAGATAATCCTATATGTGTAGCGAGCTTATTTAAGTCTTGATTATTTATGGTTTGTAACGTTTATACATTTGAGTAGATAATTTTCTTTTATCTTATTTATTTCTTACATCAATATATTTTGTTGACAATTTTTATATAAATTTAGTCAAGTTTTTTTTATGTGATTGTTGTATGATACAATATATTGATACATATAGTTTTATTAGTCTTTTACTACATTATCGCTAGTGGCATATTATCGCTTTAAGATTTCTTGTAAGACAATTTTTCCTAACACTTAAGAATTTTATTTATTCGAATACATTTAATTCACAAGTTCTTCAAATCTTATCTTCTGATTGATTGTTGGGATGTGAAACTTTCAATTGAGTTAATTTGTGAATCAAAATTCAAATAGGTGAACGAAGCATATAAGGGATTCTCGATGTCTTATCGTTTTTAACTATTGAATTTTCTCCATTTTAAATTGCATTAACTTTTAATTAAATTGCTCTAAAATCACAAAAATACTTCTTTCTTTTCTTTGTTTGATTGCGTATCTTTTTAATGCTTTTGTTCCACTAATCTCTTTTGTTTGTTTTTATTACCTCCTTATGAGATCAATTGTCCTAATTTGTACTACAATTGACTGCTTCGTTTTGTCACAATTTGGGCATAATCAAATTTTGGCACCGTTGCCAAGGAGGTGCTTCAAGCAAGATTGGTCAATAGATTTTAAGCCAAAAGAGGTACGTTCCAATTTCTTTTATTTATTTTGCTTTTTATTTTCTTTTTCTTAAAAAAAAAAAGAAAAATTAACGACTAGTTTTAATTTTTAGGTTACCATTTTTAATTAGATCTCATAATTTATTTAATTGTAGGTTTTAGAATTGGATTAACATAGGGTACTATTATCTAACATTTAACATTTCATAAAACATGTCATAAAATTTAATAAAATTTTCAAGCAATTGTGTTGAATCGTTGAAAAGTACAAACTAAAAAAGTTCTGTCTAGGAGGCTAGATTTTGTTAGCATTCTATGCCACCAGTCTTTCTTGGGAACGTTGCTCTGTCTAGGAGGTTAGTTTTTAAGGAGACCTCACCCTACCAATCTTTCTTGGGAGCATTCTTAGGGGTTATAATTTGCGGTTTTACATTATCGTTGTTTTAGTAAAAAAAAATTTCCTTGTTTTAAACAAAATAAAAATAAAAAATAAAAAGAGGACGATTGGAACATGGAAAGAAGATGACAATTGCATTTTTCAACCAGTCATTCCCATAATATAAGACCAACGTTTTGAAACGACAGATCTCGACTTTCACCCAAAAGGATGATGAAACTTTCTACCTAGCTTAGGAATAGTTTAAAGATCTATTAAATCAGTATTCCCACCATGGCTACGAGAGTTGGCATCTCATCAGCTATTTCTATGAAGAACTCACAATCTGAGAGTGCTAGTTTGTAGAGAAGATGTGCAACGGAGAGATTTTCTAAAAAGACCCTAAAGAGGCTTTTGAGTATCTCAACGGACTAGCTGAGAAATCCTACACATGGACTAGACCAAGGACTACTGACAACACCAGTCGGTCCTGACCTGTTGGAATCTACCAACTAAGGGAACAAGACAACCTCAAGGCCCAAATTGAGTCTTTGACCCGACAACTTGAGGCCCACAAATCCAAAGAAAGTAGAAGAATCCACACGGTCACAAGGGCCGAATCACAAGAGCCAAGCTTCATTTGTAGAAGGATAGAACATCTAGCTAAGGATTGCCTGCTTACAATGAAATGAGAGGAGTTTATGAGGAGCAAGTAACACTTTAGAGGCGTGTAATAACCTTTTCTCTAACATGTACAGTGTTAGTTGGAGGAACCATCCAAATTTTAGTTGGAAATATTCCAACGGAGGGTAATGGAGAACTGAGTAACAACCACAACCACCAAAGGCGTATTCTGCACCTCAGTAGCATGTATAACCATTAAAGAGTTCTTTCAAGAATATCGTGCAGGCTATCATAGAGGTGAACTGCAAGACAAACCAAAAGTTTGAATAATTGTTTACGCAAATTGTGGAAGAAAGAAAAGAGATGAAGGGCCAGATCTCAAAGTTAATTAAAGCTTTAGTTGTTTCTTCTGAAGAACGTGACAAATTCCCTTCACAACCTCAGTCTAACCCCAAAAGGCAAAACATGGCATAAACCTCCAACTCTGAAAATCATGACATTAAAGAGGACAATGCCATCACCACTCGTAGAGACATTATTTTGGATTATCAATCAACAACTGCAATCACTTTAATTGGTCAAGAAGTCACCTCCAAGAAAGATAAGCTAACCAATCTTCTAGTTAAACTGCCTTTTCACTAAGATCTTCAACTTGCTAGGAAAGTGCTGGAATATCAAGAACCTATGTAGCCAACTCCTTTAAAGCCATCAATAGCATTAATACCTGGGGTCCATAATGCAAAATATTCAAAATCAATTTTTGTTGAATACATGTGCCAAATCACTCTACATTTAGTCAAGCAATTGTGTGGAATCGTTGAAAAGTACACCGTATGTGGTGTTGTATGACGCCTATTACAGGCAAAAGCCACTTTTTGAAAAAACGTGTTTTGAAGTCAACTCGATGACTATAAATCAAACGCTTCTTGGGAGGTAACTCAAGCTATCTTTTCTTTATCTTTCTTTTATTTTCTTTGTGTGTTTATTTTCTATTTTATTTTCGCATAATATTTTTCACTTTCTTAATTTTAAATATGGAAGACACTCTATCAAAACTCCAGGATAGGTTTCCTTCTTTTCCTCAGAATGGATTGCTGAAGATATTGCAGATTAAAAAGAATGAAGTTGCTCATGTATTTTGGTATACCAAAAGATCTGTGTTGGATTATTGAGGCTAAGGTACAGTTATCAGGTATATTTCCCAATTCATTTGATAAACATATGCTAGGAATGGGAAAAACTTATTTTGCCAAAAAATGATGAGCAAAGAGAATGAGAGTCTATTTCAGATGTGCAAGATGGAATTGTAAGAAATGATGTAAAAACATAAGAATGACCTCCATAAACCAAGATGAAAAAATTCAGTTTATAAAGGATGGTTTGAGTAAAGAGTCATTGGATGATATCCTCTTGTCTCTTGATGCACATCCAAGTTGAGAAGTTCAAAGTATCATTCTCGACCTATGGAGTTTATTTGTAGATTAACAGAAGTGCTACAGTCTAGTGAATTTGACGTTAAAAGACACTGTTTGTCAATTTATAAGAAAACTGGATGGGAAGCTCATCCTCAACTCATAGAAGGTGTTTAGGCCAATACTTGACGTAAAACTAGAAGAAGATGTGAGCCACAATCATAACTATTATATAAATCTTACTTATTTTTTTCATGTTTCATTGTAATCATAATAATAATTATTATTATTTTGCATTGAGTATGCCTTTTTGACTTTTGCTTTGCATCAGGTGTGTCATTTTGTCCTTTTCTTCTTTTTATATTGAGTATGTTATTTTGACTTTTTCTTTTTACATCGAGTGTGTATTTTTGACTTTCTCTTTTTATTTTTCAAATTTTGCTGACAACAGTCGATCTACCCCAAATAGACTTAACTTAGCATCCTGCCTTTTCACCTTATAAATGCACATGCATTTTCACCATTATTATCACACACATATCCATTTGTAAGGTTAGAAAGAAGTGAGTTAAGATAGAAGGTCCTTCAGTTCGTAAGTTTAAAACTATTTGTGATTTCAAAGGGACTAGTCTAGGAAAATATAGAAAGTTTTTGAAAGCAGCAAACAACCTTGGTAGGGTGTTAGCCGCTAGACAAATTAATCTGGTATACGTAGGAGGAAGTCTTGGGTTAATGGGTTATGTGTCATCCAGTGCATATATGGGGGTAGCAAAGTCTTACGTATCATTCCTAGTGTTTTAATTGACAAAAAAAATCACCGGTTGCACTCTAAATAATGAGTTAAAAATCTCGTCCATGCATGAGAGAATGGGTAACATGATGTATAATGCAGATGCCTTTATTACTAGTGGTTTAGGAATGCTAGAAGAGATCTTCAACACTGCCTCTTGGACCTAACTTAATCTTCATTAAAAGCCGTTAAGATTATTAAATGTCAATGGTTTTATGATAGTTTGTTGCCTTTTCTAGATCATGCTGTGGAACAGGAATTCAATACACTATCAGCTCAGAAAATCCTAGTCTTAGCTCCGACTGTTGACCAGCTGATTGATTAACTACAGATCTTTATGCCTAAACCTGACCTATTAGTGTTACAGGTAGTATGGTTAACTATGGACAGCAAAAGTAGCAAAAAGTATAGGTTGGATCTAACGCTTTGGCTGTAACATTCCTTAACTTGTTAGTTTTACCCACAACATTTGATTTTCTTTTTTAGTTTTAGTTTGTAAGTTTTTGCTTTCAATAATATTAGATCAGGTGAGACCATTCACTTTCTACTCATCTACATTAGACATTAGGGCCAATGCCGCAATTAGCTTGTAGGGAGGGAATATTAGATCAGTTTCTTGTGTTTTTATAAAACCAAAAAAAAAAATTTTTTATTAAAACCACTAAATTCATTATTTATAAGATAGTTGAGTAAAAAGTTACTTTTAGTACTATTGATGCACATCTTATAGTAATGATTGTTTTCTTATGTCATTGTTTTATCTTTATTTAAAAAAATAAAAAAAAGGACAAAAAGAAAAAAAAAGGTGATTTCTCATACATCTGATAATGAAAATTTTGGTTGCTTTATTTTATACAGTCTTTCAGAATAGTATAAATTTTGGACAAATTTGCATTTAAATTTTTGAGTTAGTCTAACTCAATTGTGATATTCAATATTTGAGCACTAATTCTTGATCTATAAGTTGTGTGTTTATTTAGAGAAATTTTTGTGAATATGAAGTATTTCTGATCTCACAAGTCCAAGAATTTGTTTGATTTTCTTTGGAGGTAAAATCTCAGACAATATCAAAACTAAGGAAATGATTTAGGTAGTTTTTGGTACGTTTGAGCTTTTCAAACCAACCCTGAAATATCTTTATCCTTCATTTACACCTTTTGAGCCTTGTTTTATACAACATTTTCTTTATCACCTATATTTTTTGCCTAGCCTTTTAAATAAAATATCTAACTTTTAGCTCTTAAGCATGTTGATCATTTTAGAAATTATTTTGAGCTATACTGAAATCTAGGAGGAAGGTTAGGATTGCCAAATACAAAAAAAAAAAAAAAACGGAATACTATATCCTTTGTTTTTCATAATAAGTTTGAGAATGTAGTAGTTCTTAAAAAAAATAAAAACAAAAAAAAGAACAAAAACAAAAATTTCTTGAGAGCACTCTTAGTGGTTACAATTCATGGTCTTACATTATCGTTATTTTAGTAAAAAAAAATTTCCTTGTTTTAAAAAAATTTAAAAAATATATAAAAAAAATAAATAAAAAAAAGAGGTCGATTGGAACATGGGAAGAAGATGACAACTGCATTTTTCAACAAGTCATTCCCACAATATAAGACCAACATTTTGAAGCGGCAGATCTCGACCTTCACCTAAAAGGATGATGAAACTTTTTACCTAGCTTGGGAATGGTTTAAAGATCTATTAAATCAATGTTTCCACTATGGTTACGAGAGTTGGCATCTCGTTAGCTATTTCTATGAAGAACTCACAATGTGAAAGCGTCAGTTTATGGAGACAATGTGCAACAGAGAGATTTTTCAAAAAGACCTTAAAGAGGCTTTTGAGTATCTCAACGAACTAGCTGAGAAATCCTACATATGGACTAGATCAAGGGCTACTGACGACACCAGTCGGTCCTGACTTGTTGGAATCTACCAACTAAGGGAAGAAGACAACCTCAAGGCCCAAATTGAGTCTTTGACCTGATAACTTGAGGCCCACAAATCCAAAGAAAGTAGAAGAATCCACATGGTCGTAAGGGCCGAATCACAAGAGCCAAGCTTTATTTGTGGAGGGATAGAACATCTAGCTAAGGATTGCCTTGCTTACAGTGAAATGAGAGGAGTTTACGAGGAGCGAGTAACAATTTAAAGACATACAATAACCTTTTCTCTAACACATATAGTGTTGGCTGGAGGAACCATCTAAATTTTAGTTAGAGATATTCCAATGGAGCGCAATGGAGAACTGAGTAACAATAACAACCACTAAAGGCGTATTCTGCACCTCAGTACCATGTACAACTATCGAGGAGTTCTTTTGAGAATATCGTGCAGGCTATCATGGAGGTGAACTATAAGACAAACCAAAAGTTTGAATAATTTTTTACGCAAATTTTGGAAGAAAGAAAAGAGATGATGAGCCAGATCTCAAAGTTAATTAAAGCTTTAGTTGTTTCTTCTAAAGAACATGACAAATTCCCTTCACAAGCTCAGTCTAACCCAAAAAGGCAACACATGGCATAAACCTCCAACCCTAAAGATCATAACATCAAAGAAGACAATGGCATCACCACTCATAGAGACAATATTTTGGATGATCCATTAACAACTGCAAATCACTTTAATTGGTCAAGAAGTCACCTCCAAGAAAGATGAGCTAACCAATCTTCTAGTTAAAGTGCCTTTTCACTAAGATCTTCAACTTGCTGGGAAAGTGCTAAAATATCAAGATCCTATATAGCCAACTCCTCTAAAGCCATCAATAGCACTAATACCTGGGGTCCACAATGCAAAATATTCAAAACCAATTTTTGTTGGACACATGTGCCAAATCACTCTACATTTAGTCAAGCTTGAGGGCATTATTAACAAAGACCTATATGTGGTGTTGTATGACACCTATTATGGGCAAAAGCCATATTTTGATAAAATGTGTTTGAGTAAAGAGTTATTGGATGATATCCTCTTATCTCTTAGCCTTTTAAATAAAATATCTAACTTTTAGCCCATAAGCATGTTGATCATTTTAGAAATTATTTTGAGCTATGCTGAAATCTAGGAGGAAGGTTAGGATTGCCAAATACAAAAAAAAAAAAAAAAGAATACTATATCCTTTGTTTTTCATAATAAGTTTAAGGATGTAGTAGTTCTTAAAAAAAATAAAAACAAAAAAGAAGAACAAAAACAAAAACAAAAAAAGTTTTATTTTTGACACAGGAAAGTTATGAATAAGTTTAGGTGTGACAACCGAGATTTTCTAACTGTTCTCGATATCACTGTATAGTAGAAATTTATATATATTAGTGGGATGTAGATATATATATATAAATTTTACTCTAATGATGATTTATTAGAGTTGATAAATGTTTTATAACTATAAATGTAACGATTTTCGAATCGAAACGTCTCAAATAGTGCATTTTCGGTATCGAAAATCAAAATTTTACTGAGATTTAAAATGTGGCAACCATAGACCCCAAATAGAAAATAATGAAATATCTAGGGTTTATGGAGTGTTTTTAATGATATAAATGCATCAAAAGACTCTAATAGCATTTCGAGAGGTAAACTGCGAAATTTGGCCAGCCTAGCTTTTTGGTCAAAATTTCGACAGATGAAAATTATACTGTAATTAAAGAAAAACCTATATTGTATAAACAAATAATATTTTCTTATTAATATAAGAATCAATGGATGAGATCAAAGATACCTTTTGATCTAAGGGTTACCAAAAATAATGAATTTTAAGTACTTTTCTCAAAATCCCATTTAAAGAAAGAAATGTGCATTAATTAGAGCCTTAGCTGCCATTGCACGTGGTAGAGGGGGGAAGAAACAGCTGGATTTCTGCTGAAAAAGTCTCAAAAATTTTGCAAAAATGCCCCCAAGAAAATTTTATTTTGACCCCAAAATTTTCAAAAATTACAAAATGGTCCCTAAGGATTTTTATAAACTTTTTCTCTGATTTCTTACATCCCCCACGGCAGAAAACCACCATTTTCCCCTGCTCTTCACCTTCTCCATGTTCCCAAATCCACCAAAAATTCTAAAATTTCAAAAGTTGCAAATTTTGTAGAAAAAGTGTGAGGAAACTTCATCTTGAGGAGTCTTCACCCTAAATCTCAAGTAAGTCTTTCAAAATCCTGTTTTAATGCTTGTTTTTAAGTGATTTTATGCTTATGGGAATAGTGGAACAAAATGGGGTTAGAATGGTTTTGAGTGTTTTGATGAAATTCATGTGCAAAAACATGTTTTAAGCTTGTTTTTGAAGTGTTTATGGGGTTAGTTTTTGAAAACAAATTTGTTGCATGGGGGGCGGGGCGGAATTTGACATGAAAAAGAGGGTTGAAAACCCTTATGAAATGATAATGGATTGGTATTGTGAATTAGGAAATGAAATGGTGTTGTATATAGGTGTTGAAAGAAAGAAAGACAAAGAAAATTTAGGGTTGTGAACAAAAACCCTAAGTTTGAAAAAGATGTGAAGGTTATGTTATATAGAATACATGGAAATGGATTGTTATTGTGTACTGGGATTTTGAGCAGGTTTATAATGAAAATTGTGTCCAATAACGTAATTTAAGTCGTTTTGGCACAGTGGGAAAATAAGGATTTAAGCCGTTACAATGCCAAAATTTTCATACTTATAACTAAGGCTAAGGGTTTAAGGATGATAATGATATAAGAAATGTTTAAATGCTCTAGTGTTGACCTATAAATATTTCACTGAAAGTCGAACTGTTTCATTATAGGGTAACGGCTGGAAGCCAAGGAAAGGAAACCAAGAGATCAATCTAAGGAAACATTAGCAAATTTCTGGTAAGTTCTGGCATTTAAATGTCTAGACATGAACAACTGGAACCCCATGTTGTTTTTGAATCTTCAATTCATGTATAGCTTAATTTCTTTGGCTAGAAAAGTTATATGTTGTTGTGAACTCGTTAAAACGCCTAAATTGGCGAATATACGAGTGTGCATTGATGTGTTATGCGTACATGATGATGTTTTATGGATTTTGATGCTAGAATACATTAAACATGTCTTAGGGTTATTTGTAAGTATATGAAATGGCTTTGGTGTCAAAATGTTTTTTAAAAAAAAAACCCATTTTAGTCGGAGCCAAGCGCCAGGCTCTGGTCAAGGAGCGCCCCGGCACTGAGCTCTCGGCCGAAATTTGGTGTCAAAAATCCAGTAGGAGCGCCAAGCGCTAGGGTATGAGTGCCAAGCGCTTGCACCGGATTTTCAAAAGTGCTAGGCGCTGCAAGGGGAGCGCCGAAGCACTGAGGTTTTTATCTAAAATTTTGCAGAAAAATAAGATGAAGGGCCAGGCACTTGGGGATGAATGCCAAGTGTTCCAACTGTTCCAAAAATGTATAATTAAAGTTTTATGCCTCATTTTCAGTTCCAATCACGCCCCAATGTTTAAGTGCGTGGATGATGAGTTTTAAACAGTATTTTTGGACTGAATGGGCATAACATCGAATATATTAATTATAAATATGTACACTGTAATAGCTAAGATGTCATAGTAAGTAGCATTACACAGTAAACAACAGGGTAATGAAAACCTAATGTTTGGCGTACCGGCCTCTCGCAAAGGGAGGTTACCTTATGTCGAAGCAGAAGACATATCATAGATGAGGGAGAGTCAGGGTCGCTCCCAGGCCTCTCTTACAGCGCGTACAAGGTACGACCAAAACAGGCCCATAGACATAGTAAATGAACAATGTAAATGTAAATTGAGCATAATGAACTCCATGCATATTGATTGAGTTGCATTGTGATGTTATTATTTTAAATGTTATGTCTGAACTTACTGGGCATGTAGCTCACCAGTTTGTTCGTGTTCAGGTAATCGAGGTAAGCAACCTGTAACCTGAGCCACAGTGTATGGATTGGACTGCAGGGATGAAGTGCCGGTGTCATGATAAAAAGGTTATGGACCTGTCATGCTAATTCTGCAAAGAAAAAGAAAAGGAAAAAGAAAAGTACAATTGTATGATATTATATAAAGTACACTGCTATGTTTGATTTTAACTATTTCTAATACAGTATGATATTATTACATGCAAGTAATATGAAATAATTTCCGACTATGATAATTTAGTTTTGGAGAAATTGTAGTACTATGTATATCAGTGGTTTAAAAAAAAAAATTTCCGCAATCTATTATGTTATGTTTTGAAAAAGAAGAAGAAAGTAGCAAAGTTTCAGTGACATCTCCTACGCGAGGCGGGGGGTGTCATAGATGGTATCAGAGCGGGCGGTTTTTTATAATCTGTTATGACACTGTGAGCATTTCCTTCTACGCAGTTCAAGTAAGTTAATGTTTTATTGTTTTCTTACTCTAAATTTCATACATGATGCATGAATAATAGGACTTGAAAATGAGTAACCGACCAGATTCCCTAACAACTGGGACAAGACCTGTTATTCGACCCTGAATGATAAGAACGTCTGAAATGACTCCTTACACTGCCGACATACCATCGTCGTCATCACCACCTATGACTCCAACTTTTACAGAGGGTCGAAATTTTGTTTTGAAAGCAGAGAATTTTAAGATGCATCTGTCAGATACAGTAGTATCCTATACGGCTCGTTTTCGGGATGAAATTATTTTGAGTAGTCCCTGGCTAACTCTGACAAAAGAATAGCAGTGTGCAATGTTCTGGAGAGGGTTAACCCACGAATTGAAGTTTCGAACGGTCCCTACACTTGACAACACATTGGAGCAATATATTACTTTAGTGGGAGAGGTGGAAAGAAAAATGTTAATAGAAAAATATGATTGGGTAATGAGAGATCGTGATCCCCGCGGTAATTTATCCTCCAGACTTGATGAACCACCACCGGTAAGGGAGAATGATGATGTGAAATCTTCAGGTGAATCATGTATTGCGGGTCCCATCCATGTAATTAGTGACTCGACCAATGAAAATGAGGATGACAGTGAAGAAGATCCAGAGGAAGTTCCTTTGGACAGTGATGAAGATAAAAGCGATACCCCATAAGTTGTTGATATTAACTTATGTGTATATAAATACAGGTTTTGTATATCAATGCAAAAAGGGCCCAATTTTTGGGAAACTGACTGGAATATGTATAAGTGCTAGATGTGAATTATCTATATATGACTGCAAGAATATGTTTATAATATGATTGCTTATTTATGACTAAGTGATTATATATTCTGTTATGATTTCATTATTGAATGAAATTACTTATAAATGATGATAAATGAAAAAAGAAAATTAATGATATTTCTCTCAATATCAATACTGAATTGTTTAATCTTTGTTGATAGATCTAAAAGAACGAAATGGCACGAAGGGGAGCCCAACCTCCTAGATGTGGTAGACCTCCTACCCTGACTGAAAGGGTGACTAAATTGGAAGCCTTATTGGCAACTCAAATGCAGGAAAATCAAGCACTAAGAGATCAGCTGAACCAGATACATCGCGAATGCACTGAGAAGGAAGCTTCACTTCCACCCTCGGCACCAGAAGCTCCTATGGCTTCGGAAGTTGAACCTAATTCCCCAGTAGCCTCAGTTTCGTGGGAAAGAATTCTAGAACCACAATTTATCGTTCCACAGTAACCTTTATATGAAAGGTTTCGACGTATGAGACCACCAGAGTTTGATGGATCTTTAGATCCGTTAGAAGTGGAAGAGTGGTTATCATCCTTTCAGAGAGTCATAAATTTCATGAATCCGACGGACCGGGAAAAAGTTCTCTGTGCTTCATATGTGTGAAACAGAGATGCACAGTATTGGTGGGAAACAGTCTGTTCAAGAAAAGATGAGAGTCAAATGACATGGAGTGATTTTGTAGAGGAATTCAACCAAAAATACTACGACCCTGCTGCTCTCGGACCACAACCAAAGGATTCGAGAATTTGAAACAGGGAAACCTGACCATGATGGAAGTATGCCGTAAGTTCAACCGACTGTCGAGATTATGTCCGTATATGATCCCTACTGAAGGGGATTGCATTCGAAAGATGATTGGGACATTCCGACCAGAAATCACCGTTATGATTGATAGTGCAGCATCTCCACCAACATCAGTGGCTGAATGTGTCTCTAGAGTTGTGAAACCTGAGTTTCACCTTACAAGAGCCAGGGAAGAACGGGCTCAAGTATGGGAAGCCCGGAAAAAGGAGAGACAGCAATCGAGACAAAGTCAAAGTGGAAATCAAACATCACAGGGAAACTGCTTTAACGAGTCTCTAAAGCCTGGACAGGGAGGTGGATAGAGTCCTCAGAATTCCAACAAAAGAAAAGGGAATTCTAGGAGTAACAGGAACCAGCAACAGAAGAACGCAGCAAATGCTGGTCCCAGTGCACCAGGCCCTGTGAGCACACCCAATTGCCCTACGTGCGGAAAGAAGCACTCGGGAAAATGCAGATTAGGCCTAAACGTTTGTTACTACTATGATAAAGAAGGTCATTTTGCAAGAAGTTGCCCGAGTAACCGGCAGAATCAAGCTAGCACGGTTCCTCAATGACTGCCAAATCCTCAAATGCATGCTATTGCAGCAAAGGCAGAAACGCCATCACGACAACAGGAGCAAATTGAAAATGCACCTCCAACTAATGCACAAGTGATGGCCTATGCGAGAGAGGATGCAGAAGCAGGCACGTCCACCGTTGTTATAGGTCAAATTTCTATCGCTCAAAACTCAGCATATGCTTTATTTGATTCTGGTGCTTCACATTTATTTGCATCACAAGAAATTGCAGCTAGATTAGAGCATGCTAAGGATAGAATTAGAATGATCTTTAAGACTATGTTGCCTTCGGGTGAAGTATTGTTGTCAGATTACTGGTTACGACAGTGCCAGTAAAGGTGGCAGATAGAGAGCTTTTTCTTGACTTAATCGTGATAAAGATAGCGGATTATGATGTAATCCTGGGAATGGATTTCCTGGGAAAGTACCAGGCTACGATCGACTGCCGCCATCGAAGGGTAATCTTTCAACCAAATGTAGAAGAAAGCTTTGAATACGTTGCTTCACCTCTAAAGCCACAAAAAATCATGATTAATTCAATGAAGGCTCACAAGCTGATAGCTAATGGATGCATGGGATATCTAGCTTTTGTGACTGATGTGACAAAAGAAGAAAAGTTACAACCAACGGATATTCCCATAGTCAATGAATTCATGGATGTATTTCTAGACGAATTACCTAGGTTTCCACTGGAACGGGAGATTTCTTTTGAAATCGAACTAGTATCAGGAATAGTGCCAATATCCAAGGCCCCTTATCGGATGGCTCCAGCTAAACTGAAGGAGCTACAGATGCAATTAAAGGAGTTGTTGGATAGAGGTTTTATTCGACCGAGCTATTCACCTTGGGGAGCTCCAGTTCTATTCGTGAAAAAGAAGGATGGAACTTGACGAATGTGCATAGACTACAGGGAGCTGAATAAAGCCACCATCAAGAATAAGTACCCACTACCCAGGATCGACGATTTATTTGATCAACTGAAGGGAGCCTCAGTCTTTTCGAAGATTGATTTACATTCTGGGTATCATCAGCTGAGAATTAAAGATAGCGATGTAACGAAGATGGCGTTCAGAACGAGATACGGACACTATGAATTTCTGGTGTTGCCATTTGGATTGACGAATGCCCCAACTGCTTTCATGGATTTGATGAACCGAGTCTTCAAGAAATTTTTAGATAAGTTTGTCATTGTATTTATTGATGACATCCTTATTTATTCGAAGACCCAAGAAGATCATGAAGAACATCTGCGATGGGTCCTACAAACACTCAGAGATCGCCAGCTGTATGCCAAATTTTCAAAGTGTGAATTTTGGTTAGATTAAGTTCATTTCCTAGGACACAAGGTGTCTAAGGATGGAATTTCTATTGACTCCGCAAAGATTGAAGCTGTTACCAAGTGGCCTATCCCGAAAAATGTTACTGAAATTCATAGTTTTCTGGGTTTAGCCGGATACTACAGGCGTTTTGTAGAGGGATTTGCTAGGCTTGCTGAACCTCTTATGGCGCTAACCAGAAAAGAAAAGAAGTATGAGTGGACAGCAGCATGCGAAGAAAGCTTCCAAGAATTAAAGAAAAGATTAACAAGCACACCTATCCTTACCATTCCTACTGAAGGGGAAAGATTCGACATCTACAGCGATGCTTCGAAAGAAGGATTAGGAACGGTATTGATGCAAAACAGGAGAGTTATAGCTTATGCTTCACGGCAACTAAAGAATCATGAGAAGAATTATCCAACTCATGATTTGGAACAAGTTGCAGTTATGTTAGCATTAAAGATTTGGAGGCATTATCTTTATGGGGTTCAGTGTCAAATTTTCACAGATCATAAGAGCCTGAAATACTTTTTCACTCAAAAGGAGTTGAACATGAGACAGCGGCGATGCCTAGAACTCATAAAAGATTACGACTGTGAGATTTTATATCATCCAGGGAAGGTGAATCGAGTTGCTGATGCACTGAGTCGTAAATCAACATCGGTCCAGTAATTACCTATCGATGGATTGTCTAAGCCGTTACAATGGGAGATTAATTCGTTAGAAATAGAATTGACTTTCGGAAGCTTGGCTACGTTACAATTGAAACCGACACTGTATGATAGGATCAAGGAAGCTTAGACACAAGATGTGTACTCGGAAGAGATGAGAGACCGAGTCAACAAAGGAGAAGAAACTGACTTCAGCATTGAGACAAATGGAATGCTGTTGATGAAAGGAAGAATTTGCATACCTGCCAATAAGGAATTGAAGGAGCAAATTATGAGAGAAGCCCATCAGACACCCTATTCTGTTCATCTAGGAGCCACCAAAATGTATCATGATTTAAGATTACAATTTTGGTGGAAGAGAATGAGGAATGACATTACCGAGTTTGTTAGTCGATGTCTAACATGCCAGATAGTCAAAGCAGAGCACAAGTACCCAGGTGGGAAACTAGAACCCCTAGACATTCTAGAGTGGAAGTGGTAGCATATTACCATGGATTTAGTAGTAGGGCTACCCAAGACACGAGGAGGATATGATGCCATATGGGTGATAGTAGATCGACTGATGAAAACAGCTCGATTCATAGTGGTAAAAATGACCTTCACATTGGGGAAATTAGCAAGCTTATACGTTGCTAATGTGATTAGATTACATGGAGTTCCTAGATCCATTGTATCTGATCGAGACGGTCGTTTTACCTCCAAATTCTGGAAGTGTGTACAACAAGAGATGGCACAGAATTGAAGTTTAGCACGGCTTTTCATCTTCAAACTGATGGACAAACTGAGTGAACCATTCAGACTTTAGAGGATATGTTATGAGCTTGTGTCATGGATTTCAAAGAAGCATGGAATGAGAAATTATCATTGATCGAGTTCTCCTACAATAATAGTTATCAAGCTTCGATCGGAATGGCACCCTATGAAGCTCTTTACGGCAGGAAGTGCAGATCTCCAATCCATTGTATGATTTAAAAGAAAAGCAACTGCGTAAAACTGATTTTGTTCAAAAAACTTCAGAAGCAGTTGAAAAGATACAGAAGCGAATGAAAACAGCCCAAAGTCGACAGAAAAGTTATGTGGACAAACGATGCAGATTTCTTGAATTTCAAGAAGGCAACTTTGTATTTCTTAAAGTTGCACCTATGGAAGGAGTTATGCGTTTCGGAAAGAAGGGCAAACTCAGTCCGAGATACATCGGACCATTTAAAGTTACCAAGTGGATTGGGAAGGTAGCTTACAGATTAGCATTACCACTTGGTTTATCCACGGTACATGATGTTTTTCATGTTTCTATGTTACGTAAATATGTACCTGATCCATCACACATCTTGAAATATGAACCGATACAAGTACAGAGTAACCTATCTTATGAAGAAAAGCCTGTTCAAATACTTGCACGAGAAGACAAGGTACTCCGGAACAAGACGATCCCATTAGTCAAAGTGCTATGGCGTAATCACCAAACAGAAGAGGCTACATGGGAAAGAGAAGACAAAATGAGAGCCCTATACCCCCACTTGTTTTAAATTCTCGAGGACGAGAATTCTTTAAGGGGGAAGGGTTGTGACAACCGAGATTTTATAATTGTTCTTGGGATCACTGTATAGTAGAAATTTATATATATTAGTGGGATGTAAATATATATAAATTTTACTCTAATGATGATTTATTAGAGTTGATAAATGTTTTATAGCTATAAATGTAACGATTTTCGAATCGAAACGTCTCAAATAGTGTATTTTCGGTATCGAAAAACAGAATTTTACTGAGACTTAAAATGTGGCAACCATAGACCCCAGATAGAAAATAATGAAATATCTAGGGTTTATGGAGTGTTTTAAATGATATAAATGCATCAAAAGACTCTAATAGCATTTCGGGAGGTAAACTGCGAAATTTGGCCAGTATAGCATTTTGGTCAAAATTTCGACAGATGAAAATTATACTGTAATTAAAGAAAAACCTATGCAGTAGAAACAAATAATATTTTCTTATTAATATAAGAATCAATGGATGAGATCAAAGATACCTTTTGATCCAAGGGTTATAAAAAATAATGAATTTTTAGTACTTTTCTCAAAATTCCATTTAAAGAAAGAAATGTGCATTAATTAGAGTCTTAGCTACCATTACATGTGGAAGAGGGGGGAAGAAACAGCTGGATTTCAGCTGAAAAAGTCTCAAAAATTTTGCAAAAATGCCCCCAAGAAATTTTCATTTTAACCCTAAAATTTTTAAAAATTACAAAATGGTCCCTAAGGATTTTTATAAACTTTTTCTCTGATTTCCCATGTCCCCCACAAGTAGAAAACCACCATTTTCCCTTGCTCTTCACCTTCTCCACGTTCCCAAAGCCACCAAAAATTCCAAAATTTCAAAAGTTGCAAATTTTGTAGAAAAAGTGTGAGGAAACTTCATCTTGAGGAGTCTTCACCCTAAAGCTCAAGTAAGTCTTTCAAAATCTTGTTTTAATACTTGTTTTTAAGTGATTTTATGCTTATGGGAATAGTGGAACAAAATAGGGTTAGAATGGTTTTGAGTGTTTTGATGAAATTCATGTGGAAAAATATGTTTTAAGCTTGTTTTTGAAGTGTTTATAGGGTTAGTTTTTGAAAACAAATGTGTTGCATAGGGGGGAATTTGACATGAAAAAGAGGGTTGAAAACCCTTATGAAATGATAATGGATTGGTATTGTGAATTAGGAAATGAAATGGTGTTATATATAGGTGTTGAAAGAAAGAAAGACAAAGAAAATTTAGGGTTGTGAACAAAAACCCTAAGTTTGAAAAAGATGTGAAGGTTATGTTATATAGAATACATGGAAATGGATTGTTATTATGTACTGGGATTTTGAGCAGGTTTATAATGAAAACTATGTCCAATAATGCAATTTAAGTCATTTTGACACAGTGGAAAAACAAGGATTTAAGCCGTTATAATGCCGAAATTTTCGGACTTATAACTAAGCCTAAGGGTTTAAGGATGATAATGTGACACCCCCCGCCTCGCACAGGAGATGTCACTGAAACTTTGCTACTTTACCTTTTCTTTTTCAAAACATAACATAATAGATTGCGGAAATTTTTTTTTTAAACCATTGATATACATAGTACTACAATTTTTCCAAAACTAAATTATCATAGTTAGAAATTATTTCATATTACTTGCATATAATAATATCATACTATATTAGAAATAGTTAAAATCAAATATAGCAGTCTACTTTATACAATATCATACAATTATACTTTTCGTTTTTTTTCCTTTTCTTTCTCCTTGCAGAATTAGCCTGGTAGGTCCATAACTTTTTTATTATGACACCGGCACTTCATCCTTGTAATCCAATCCATACACTGTAGCTCAGGTTACAGGTTGCTTACCATGATTACCTGAACACGAACAAACTAGTGAGCTACACGCCCAGTAAGTTCAGGCATAACATTTAAAACAATAAACATCACAATGCAACTCAACAAATATGCATGGAGTTCATTATGCTCAATTTACATTTACATTGTTCATTTACTATGTCTATGGGCCCGTTTTGGTCGTGCCTTGTGCGCGCTGTAAAAGAGGCCTAGGAGCGACCCTGACTCTCCCTCATCTATGGTATGTCTTCTACTTTGACATAAGGTAACCTCCCCTTGCGAGAAGCCGGTACACCAAAACGTTAGGTTTTCGTTACCCTATTGTTTTCTATACAATGCTACTTACTATGACATCTTGCCTGTTCCAGTGTACATATTTAAGATTCATGTACTCAGTGTTATGTCCATTCAGTCCAAAAATACTGTTTAAAACTCATCATCCACGCACTTAAACATTGGGGCATGATTGGGACTGGAAATAAGGTACAAAACTTCAATTATACATTTTTGGAATAGTTGGAGTGCCTGGCACTCTTTCCTAAGTGCCTGGCCCTTCATCTTATTTTTCTGTAAAATTTTGGACAGAAACCTCAGTGCTTCGGCATTCCCCTTGTAGCGCCTGGCACTTTTAAAAATCCGGTGCAAGTGCCTGGCTCTCATACCCTAGCGCCTAGCGCTTCCGCCAATTTTTACACTAGCGCCTGGCACTCATACCCTAGCGCCAGGTGCTCTTACTGGATTTTTGATACTAAATTTCGGCCGAGAGCTCAGCACCGGGGCGCTCCTTGGCCAGCGCCTAACGCTTGGCTACGGCTAAAATAAGCTTGTATACACATTTTGACACCAAAGCCATTTCATATACTTACAAATAACCCTAAGACATGTTTAATGCATTCTAGGGTCAAAATCCATAAAACATCATCATGTACACATAACACATTAATGCACACTCGTATACTCGCCAATTTAGGCATTTTAACGAGTTCACAACAACATATAACTTTTCCAGCCAAATAAATTAGACTATACATGAATTGAAGTTTCAAAAACAACATAGGGTTCCAGTTGTTCATGTCTAGACATTTAAATGCCAGAACTTACCAGAAATCTGTTAATGTTTCCTTAGATTGATCTCTTGGTTTCCTTTCCTTGGTTTTCAGCCGTTGCCCTATAATGAAACAGTTCGAATTTCAGTGAAATGTTTATAGGTCAACATTAGAGCATTTAAACATTTCTTATATACAATATCATCCTTAAACCCTTAGACTTAGTTTCGGTATTATAATGGCTTAAATCCTTATTTTCCCACTGTGCCAAAATGACTTAAATTGCGTTATTGGACACAGTTTTCATTATAAACCTGCTGAAAATCTCAGTACACAATAACAATCCATTTCCATGTATTCTATATAACACAACCTCCACATCTTTTTCAAACTTAGGTTTTTTGTTCACAACCCTAAATTTTCTTTTTCTTTCTTTCTTTCAACACCTATATACAACACCATTTCATTTCCTAATTCACAATACCAATCCATTATCATTTCATAAGGGTTTTCAACCCTTTTTTTCACGTCAAATTCCCCCCCCCCCTATGCAACAGATTTGTTTTCAAAAACTAACCCCACAAACACTTCAAAAACAAGCTTAAAACATGTTTTTCCACATGAATTTCATCAAAACACTCAAAACCATTCTAACCTTATTTTCTTCCATTATTCCCATAAGCATAAAAACACTTAAAAACAAGCATTAAAACAGGATTTTGAAAGACTTACTTGAGCTTTAGGGTGAAGAATCCTCAAGATGAAGTTTTCTCACACTTTTTCTTCAAAATTTACAACTTTTGAAATTTTGGAATTTTTGGTGGCTTTAGGAACGTGGAGAAGATGAAGAGCAGGGGAAAATGGTGGTTTTCTACTGTGGGGGATGTGGGGAAATTAGAGAAAAAGCTTATAAAAATCCTTAGGGGCCTTTTTGTAATTTTTAAAAATTTTGAGGTCAAAATGAAAATTTCTTGGGGGCATTTTTACAAAATTTTTGGGACTCTTTCAGCTAAAATCCAGCTGTTTCTTCCCCCCTCTTCCACGTGCAATGGTAGCTAAGGCTCCAATTAATGCACATTTCTTTCTTTAAATGGGATTTTGAGAAAAATACTAAAAATTTCTTATTTTTGGTAACCCTTAGATCAAAAGGTATCTTTGATCTCATCCATTGATTCTTATATTAATAAGAAAATATTATTTGTTTATACAATATAGGTTTTTCTTTAATTACAGTATAATTTTCATCTGTCGAAATTTTGACCGAAAAGCTATACTGGCCAAATTTCGCAGTTTACCTCCCGAAATGCTATTAGAGCCTTTCGATGCATTTATATCATTTAAAACACTCCATAAACCCTTGATATTTCATTTTTTTTCGATCTAGGGTCTATGGTTGCCACATTTTAAGTCTCAGTAAAATTCTGTTTTTCGATACCGAAAATGCACTATTTGAGACGTTTCGATTCGAAAATCAATACATTTATAGCCATAAAATATTTATCAACTCTAATAAATCATCATTAGAGGAAAATTTATATATATTTACATCACACTAATATATATAAATTTCTACTATACAGTGATCCCGAGAACAGTTAGAATATCTCAATTGTCACAACCATCCCCCCTTAAAGAATTCTTGTCCTCGAGAATTTAAAACAAGTGGGGGTATAGGGCTCTCATTTCATCTTCTCTTTCCCATGTAGCCTCTTCTATTTGGTAATTACGTCACAACACTTTGACTAATGGGATCGTCTTGTTCCTGAGTACCTTGTCTTCTCGTGCGAGTATTTGAACAGGCTTTTCTTCATAAGGCAGGTCACTCTGTACTTGTATCGGCTCATATCTCAAAATGTGCGATGGATCAGGTACATATTTATATAACATAGAAACATGAAAAACATCATGTACCGTGGATAAATTAGGTGGTAATGCTAATCTGTATGCCACCTTCCCAATCCGCTTGATAACTTCGAATGGTCCGATATATCTCGGACTGAGTTTGTCCTTCTTTCCGAAACGCATAACTCCTTTCATAGGTGCAACTTTAAGAAATACAAAGTCGCCTTCTTGAAATTCAAGAAATTTGCGTCGTTTGTCCACATAACTTTTCTGTCGACTTTGGGCTGTTTTCATTCACTTCTGTATCTTTTCAACTGCTTCTGAAGTCTCTTGAACAAAATCAGTTTTATGCAGTTGTTTTTCTTTTAAATCATACCAGTGGATTGGGGATCTGCACTTCCTGCCGTAAAGAGCTTTATAGGGTGCCATTCCGATCGAAGCTTGATAACTGTTGTTGTAGGAGAACTCGATCAACGACAGTTTCTCATTCCATGCTTCTTTGGAATCCATGACACAAGCTCGTAATATATCCTCTAAAGTCTGAATGATTCGCTCAGTTTTTCCATCAGTTTGAGGATGAAAAGCCGTGCTAAACTTCAATTCTGTGCCCATCTCTTGTTGTACACACTTCCATAATTTGGAGGTAAAACGGCGATCTCGATCAGATACAATGAATCTTGGAACTTCATGTAATCTAATCACATTAGCAACGTATAAACTTGTGAATTTCTCCAATGTGAATGTCATTTTTACCACTATGAATCGAGCTGTTTTCATCAGTCGATCTACTATCACCCATATGGCATCATATCCTCCTCGTGTCTTGGGTAGCCCTACCACTAAATCCATGGTAATATGCTCCCTCTTCCACTCTGGAATGTCTAGGGGTTCTAGTTTCCCGCCTGGGTGCTTGTGCTCTGCTTTGACTCTCTGGCATGTTTGACATCGACTAACAAACTCGGCAATGTCATTCCTCATTCTCTTCCACTAAAATTGTAATCTTAAATCATGATACATTTTGATGGCTCTTGGATGAACAGAATAGGGCGTCTGATGGGCTTCTTTCATAATTTGCTCCTTCAATTCCTTATTGGCAGGTATGCAAATTCTTCCTTTCATCAACAGCATTCCATTTGTCTCAATGCTGAAGTCAGTTTCTTCTCCTTTGTTGACTCGGTCTCTCATCTCTTTCAAGTATACATCTTGTGTCTGAGCCTCCTTGATCCTATCATACAGTGTCGATTTCAATTGTAGCGCAGCCAAGCTTTGGGAAATCAATTCTATTTCTAACGAATTAATCTCCCATTGTAACGGCTTGGACAATCCATCGATAGGTAATTGCTGTACCGATGTTGATTTGTGACTCAGTGCATCAGTAACTCGATTCGCCTTCCCTGGATGATATAAGATCTCATAGTCGTAATCTTTTACGAGTTCTAGCTATCGCCGCTGTCTCATGTTCAACTCCTTTTGAGTAAAGAAGTATTTCAGGCTCTTGTGATCTATGAAAATTTGACACTGAACCCTATAAAGATAATGCCTCCAAATCTTTAATACAAACATGACTGCAGCTAGTTCCAAATCATGAGTTGGATAATTCTTCTCATGATTCTTTAGTTGCCATGAAGCACAAGCTATAACTCTCCTATTTTGCATCAATACCGCTCCTAATCCTTCTTTCTAAGCATCGCTATAGATGTCGAATCCTTCCTTTTCAGTAGGAATGGTAAGGATAGGTGCGCTTGTTAATCTTTTCTTTAATTCTTGGAAGCTTTCTTCGCATGCTGCTGTCCACTCATACTTCTTTTCTTTTCTGGTTAGCGCCGTAAGAGGTTTAGCAAGCCTAGCAAATCCCTCCACAAAACGCCTGTAGTATCCGGCTAAACCTAGAAAACTACAAATTTCAGTAACGTTTTTTAGGATAGGCCACTTGCTAACAGCTTCAATCTTTGCGGAGTCAACAGAAATTCTATCCTTAGACACCTTGTGTCCTAGGAAATGAACTTGATCTAACCAAAATTCACACTTTGAAAATTTGGCATACAGCTGGCGATCTCTGAGTATTTGTAGTACCCATCGCAGATGTTCTTCATGGTCTTCTTGGGTCTTCGAATAAATAAGGATGTCATTAATAAATACAATGACAAACTTATCTAAAAATTTCTTGAAGACTTGGTTCATCAAATCCATGAAAGCAGCTGGGGCATTCGTCAATCCAAACGGCAACACCAGAAATTCATAGTGTCCGTATCTCGTTCTGAACGCCATCTTCGTTACATCACTATCTTTAATCCTCAGCTGATGATACCCAGAACGTGGATCAATCTTCGAAAAGACTGAGGCTCCCTTCAGTTGATCAAATAAATCGTCGATCCTGGGTAGTAGGTACTTATTCTTGATGGTGGCTTTATTCAGCTCCCTGTAGTCTATGCAAATTCCTAGAGTTTCATCCTTCTTTTTCACGAATAGAACTGGAGCTCCCCAGGGCGAATAGCTTGGTCGAATGAAACCTTTATCCAACAACTCCTTTAATTGTGTCTGTAGCTCCTACAATTCAGCTGGACCCATCCGATAAGGGGCCTTGGATATCGATGCCGTTCCTGGTACTAATTCGATCTCAAAAGCAATCTCTCGTTCCAGTGGAAACCCAGGTAATTCATCTGGAAATACGTCCACGAATTCATTGACTATGGGAATATCATTTGGTTGTAGCTTTTCTTCTTTTGTCACATTAGTCACAAAAGCTAGATATCCCATGTATCCATTAGCTATCAGCTTGTCAGCCTTCATTGAATTAATCATGATTTTCTATGGCTTTGGAGGTGAAGCAACGTATTCAAAGCTTTCTTCTCCATTTGGTTGAAAGATTACCCTCGATGGCGGCAGTCGATCGTAGGCTGGTACTTTCCCAAGAAATCCATTCCCATGATTACATCATAATCCGCTATCTTTATCACGATTAAGTTAAGAAAAAGCTCTCTATCTGCCACCTTTACTGGCACATGTCGTAACCAGTAATCTGACAACAATACTTCACCCGAAGGCAACATAGTCCTAAAGATCATTCCAATTCTATCCTTAGCATGCTCTAATCTGGCGGTAAATTCTTATGATGCAAATGAATATGAAGTACCAGAATCAAATAAAGCATATGCTAAGTGTTGAGCGATAGAAATTTGACCTGTAACAACAGTGGACGTGCCTGCTTCTGCATCCTCTCTCGTGTAGGCCATCACCATGCATTAGTTGGAGGTGCATTTTCAATTGGCTCCTGTTGTCATGATGGTGTTTCTGTCTTTGCTGTAATAGCATGCATTTGAGGATTTGACAGTCGTTGAGGAACTATGCCAGCTTGATTCTGCCAATTAATCGGGTAACTTCTTACATAATAACCTTCTTTGCCATAGTAGTAACAAATGTTTAGGCCTAATATGCATTCTCCCGAGTGCTTCTTTCTGCACGTAGGGCAATTGGGTGTGCTCATAGGGCCTGGTGCACTGGGACTAGCATTTGCTGCGTTCTTCTATTGCTGGTTCCTGTTACCCCTGAAATTCCCTTTTCTTTTGTTGGAATTCTAAGGTCTCTATCCACCTCCCTGTCCAGGCTTTGGAGACTGGTTGGAGCGGTTTCCCTATGACGCTTGATTTCCACCTTGACCTTGTCTCGATTGTTGTCTCTCCTTTTTCCTGGCTTCCCATACTTGAGCCCGTTCTTCCCTGGCTCTTGTCAGGTGAAACTCAGCTTTCATAGCTCTAGAGGCACATTCAGCCACTGACATTGGTGGAGATGCTGCACTATCGATCATAACGGCGATTTCTGATCAAATGTCCCAATCATCTTTCGAATGCGATCCCCTTCAGTAGGGATCATATATGGACATAATCTCGACAGCCGGTCGAACTTACGGCATACTTGCATCACGGTCAGGTTTTCCTGTTTCAAATTCTCGAACTCTTTCTGTTGTGGTCCGAGAGTAGCAGGGTCGTAGTATTTTTGGTTAAATTCCTTTACAAAATCACTCTATGTCATCTGACTCTCATCCCTTCTCAAACAAACCGTTTCCCACCAGTACCGTGCATCTCTGTTTAACACATATGAAGTACAGAGAACTTTTTCCCGGTCTGTCAGATTCATGAAATTTATGACTCTCTGAAAGGATGATAACCACTCTTCTGCTTCTAACGGATCTAAAGATCCATCAAACTCTGGTGGTCTCATACATCGAAACCTTTCATATAAAGGTTCCTGTGGAACGATAACTTGTGGTTCCGGAATTCTTTCCCCTGAAACTGAGGCTATCGGGGAATTAGGTTCAACTTCCGGAGCCATAGGAGCTTCTGGTGCCGGGGGTGGAAGTGAAGCTTCCCTCTCATTGCGTTCGCGATGTATCTGGTTCAGCTGATCTCTTAGTGCTTGATTTTCCTGCATTTGAGTTGCCAATAAGGCTTCCAATTCAGTCACCCTTTCAGTCAGGGTAGGAGGTCTACCACGTCTAGGGGGTTGGACTCTCCTTCGTGCCATTTCGTTCTTTTAGATCTAGTAACAAAGATCAAACGATTCAGTATTGATATTGAGAGAAATATCATTAATTCTCTTTTTTCATTTATCATCATTTATAAGTAATTTCATTCAATAATGAAATCATAACAGAATATGTAATCACTTAGTCATAAATAAGCGATCATATTATAAACATATTCTTGCAGTCATATATAGATAATTCACATCTAGCACTTATACATATTCCAGTCAGTTTCCCAAAAATTAGGTCCTTTTTGCCTTGATATACAAAACCTGTATTTACATACACATAAGTTAATATCAACAACTTATGGGGTATCGCTTTTATCTTCATCACTGTCCAAAGGAACTTCTTCTGGATCTTCTTCACAGTCATCCTCATTTTCATTGGTTAAGTCACTAATTACATTGATGGGACTCGCAATACATGATTCACTTGAAGATTTCACATCATCGTTTTCCCTTACCGGTGGTGGTTCATCGAGTCTGAAGGATACATCACCACGGGGATCACGATCTCTCATTACCCGATCATATTTTTCATTAACATTTTTCTTTCTACCTCTCTCATTGAAGTAATTGCTCCAATGTGTTGTCAAGTATAGGGACCGTTCGAAGCTTCAATTCGTGGGTTAACCCTCTCTAGAACATTGCACACTGCTCTTCTTTTGTCAGAGTTGGCCAGGGACTACTCAAAATAATTTCATCCCGAAAACGAGCCGTATAGGATACTACTGTATCTGACAGATGCATCCTAAAATTCTCTGCTTTCAAAACAAAATTTCGACCCTCTGTAAAAGTTAGAGTCATAGGTGGTGATGACGATGATGGTATGTCGGCAGTGGAAGGAGTCATTTCAGACGTTCTTATCATTCGGGGTCGAATAACAGGTCTTGTCCCAATTGTTCGAGAATCTGGTCGGTTACTCATTTTCAAGTCCTATTATTCATGCATCATGTCCAAAATTTAGAGTAAGAAAACAATGAAACATTAACTTACTTGAACTGCGTAGAAGGAAATGCTCGCAATGTCATAATAGGTTATGGAGACCCGCCCGCTCTGATACCATCTGTGACACCCCCTGCCTCGCGCAGGAGATGTCACTAAAACTTTGCTACTTTACCTCTTCTTTTTCAAAACATAACATAATAGATTGCAGAATTTTTTTTTTAAACCATCGATATACATAGTACTACAATTTTTCCAAAACTAAATTATCATAGTTGGAAACTATTTCATATTACTTGCATATAATAATATCATACTGTATTAGAAATAGTTAAAATCAAATATAGCAGTCTACTTTATACAATATCATACAATTGTACTTTTTTTCCCTTTTCTTTCTCCTTGTGGAATTAGCCTGGCAGGTCCATAACCTTTTTAGCATGACACCGGCACTTCATCCCTGCAGTCCAATCCATACACTATGGCTCAGGTTACAGGTTGCTTACCACGATTACCTGAACAGGAACAAACTGGTGAGCTACACGTCCAGTAAGTTCAGACATAACATTTAAGACAATAAACATCACAATGCAACTCAACAAATATGCATGGAGTTCATTATGCTCAATTTACATTTACATTGTTCATTTACTATGTCTATGGGCCCGTTTTGGTCATACTTTGTGCGCGTTGTAAGAGAGGCCTGGGAGCGACCCTAACTCTCCCTCATTTATGGTATGTCTTCTGCTTCGACATAAGGTAACCTCCTCTTACGAGAGGCCAGTACACCAAAACATTAGGTTTTCGTTACCCTGTTGACTATGACATCTTGGCTGTTCCAGTGTACATATTTAAGATTCATGTACTCAATGTTATGCCCATTTAGTCCAAAAATACTGTTTAAAACTCATCATCTACACACTTAAACATTGAGGCGTGATTGAGACTGGAAATGAGGCACAAAACTTTAATTATACATTTTTAGAACAGTTAGAGTGCCTGGCACTCTTCCTCGAGCGCCTGGCCCTTCATCTTATTTTTCTGCAAAATTTTGGACAGAAACTTCAGCGCTTCGGTGCTCCCCTTACAGTGCCTGGCGCTTTTGAAAATCCGGTGCAAGCACCTGGCTCTCATACCCTAGCACCTGGCTCTCATACCCTAGCGCCTGGCGCTTCTGCCAATTTTTACACTAGCGCCTGGCGCTCATACCCTAGCGCCTGGCGCTCCTACTGGATTTTTGACACCAAATTTCGGCCGAGAGCTCAGCGTCGGGGCGCTCCTTGGCCAGTGCCTAGTGCTTGGCTCCGGCTAAAATAAGCTTTTAAACACATTTTGACACCAAAGCCATTTCATATACTTACAAATAACCCTAAGACATGTTTAATGCATTCTAGCGTCAAAATCCATAAAACATCATCATGTACACATAACACATCAATGCACACTCGTATACTCGCCAATTTAGGCGTTTTAACAAGTTCACAACAACATATAACTTTTCCAACCAAATAAATTACACTATACATGAATTGAAGTTTCAAAAACAACATAGGGTTCTAGTTGTTCATGTCCAGACATTTAAATGCCAGAACTTACCAGAAATCTACTAATGTTTCCTTAGATTGATCTTTTGGTTTCTGGCCGTTGCCCTATAATGAAATAGTTCGACTTTCAGTGAAATGTTTATAGGTCAACACTAGAGCATTTAAACATTTCTTATATACAGTATCATCCTTAAACCCTTAGCCTTAGTTATAAGTCCAAAAATTTTGGCATTATAACGGCTTAAATCCTTATTTTCCCACTGTGTCAAAACGAGTTAAATTGCGTTATTGGACACAGTTTTCATTATAAACCTACTCAAAATCCCAGTACACAATAACAATCCATTTCCATGTATTCTATATAACACAACCTTCACATTTTTTTCAAACTTAGGGTTTTTGTTCACAACCCTATTTTTTTTTTCTTTCTTTCTTTCAACACCTATATACAACACCATTTCATTTCCTAATTCATAATACCAATCCATTATCATTTCATAAGGGTTTTCAACCCTCTTTTTCACGTCAAATTCCCACCCACCCCATGCAACACATTTGTTTTCAAAAACTAACCCCACAAACACTTCAAAAACAAGCTTAAAACATGTTTTTCCACATGAATTTCATCAAAACAGTCAAAACTATTCTAACCCCATTTTGTTCCACTATTCCCATAAGCATAAAATCACTTAAAAACAAGCATTAAAACAGGATTTTGAAAGACTTACTTGAGCTTTAGGGTGAAGACTCCTCAAGATGAAGTTTGCTCACACTTTTTCTTCAAAATTTGTAACTTTTGAAATTTTGGAATTTTTGGTGGCTTTGGGAACGTGGAGAAGATGAAGAGCAGGGGAAAATGGTGGTTTTCTGCTGTGGGGGACGTGGGGAAATCAGAGAAAAAGCTTATAAAAATCCTTAGGGGTCTTTTTGTAATTTTTGAAAATTTTGGGGTCAAAACGAAATTTTCTTGGGGGCATTTTTGCAAAATTTTTGGGACTTTTTCAGCTGAAATCCAGCTGTTTCTTCCCCCCTCTTCCACGTGCAATGGCAGCTAAGGCTCCAATTAATGCACATTTCTTTCTTTAAATGGGATTTTGAGAAAAATACTAAAAATTCCTTATTTTTGGTAACCCTTAGATCAAAAGGTATCTTTGATCTCATCCATTGATTCTTATATTAATAAGAAAATATTATTTGTTTATACAGTATAGGTTTTTCTTCGATTATAATATAATTTTCATCTGTCGAAATTTTGGCCGAAAAGCTATACTGGCCAAATTTCGTAGTTTACCTCCCGAAATGCTATTAGCGCCTTTCGATGTGTTTATATCATTTAAAACACTCCATAAACCCTAGATATTTCATTATTTTCTATCTGAGGTCTATGGTTGCCATATTTTAAGTCTCAGTAAAATTCTGTTTTTCGATACCGAAAATGCACTATTTGAGACGTTTCGATTCGAAAATCGATACATTTGTAACCATAAAACATTTATCAACTCTAATAAATCATCATTAGAGTAAAATTTATATATATTTATATCACACTAATATATATAAATTTCTACTATACAGTGATCCCGAGAACAGTTAGAAAATAAGGGTTGTCACAGATAATGTATATAAGAAATGTTTAAATGCTCTAGTGTTGACCTATAAACATTTCACTGAAAGTCGAACTGTTTCATTATAAGGCAATGGCTGGAAACCAAGGAAAGGAAACCAAGAGATCAATCTAAGGAAACATTAGCAGATTTTTGGTAAGTTCTGGCATTTAAATGTCTGGACATGAACAACTGGAATCCTATGTTGTTTTTGAAACTTCAATTCATGTATAGCCTAATTTCTTTGGCTAGAAAAGTTATATGCTGTTGTGAACTCGTTAAAACGCCTAAATTGGCGAGTATACGAGTGTGCATTGATGTATTATGTGTACATGATGATGTTTTATGGATTTTGACCCTAGAATGCATTAAACATGTCTTAGGGTTATTTGTAAGTATATGAAATGGCTTTGGTGTCAAAATGTGTTAAAAAAAAACCCAGTTTAGTCGGAACCAAGCGCCAGGCTCTGGTCAAGGAGCGCCCCGGCGCTGAGCTCTCGGTCGAAATTTGGTGTCAAAAATCCAATAGGAGAGCTAGGTGCTAAGGTATGAGTGCCAGGCGCTAGTGTAAAAATTAGCGGAAACGCCAGGCGCTTGCACCAGATTTTCAAAAGTGCCAGGTGCTGCAAGGGGAGCGTCGAAGCACTGAGGTTTCTGTCCAAAATTTTACAGAAAAATAAGATGAAGGGCCAGGCACTTGGGGACGAGTGCCAGGCGCTCTAACTGTTCCAAAAATGTATAATTAAAGTGTTGTGCCTCATTTCCTGTCCCAATCACGCCCCAATGTTTAAGTGCATGGATGATGAGTTTTAAACAGTATTTTTGGACTGAATGAGCATAACATTAAGTACATTAATTATAAATATGTACACTAGAACAGTTAAGATGTCATAGTAAGTAGCATTGCACAATAAACAATAGGGTAATGAAAACCTAATGTTTGGCGTACCGGCCTCTCGCAAGGGGAGGTTACCTTATGTCGAAGTAGAAGACATACCATAGATGAGGGAGAGTCAGGGTCGCTCCCATGCCTCTCTTACAGTGCACACAAGGTACGACCAAAACGGGCCCATAGACATAGTAAATGAATAATGTAAATGTAAATTGAGCATAATGAACTCCATGCATATTTGTTAAGTTACATTGTGATGTTATTGTTTTAAATGTTATGTCTGAACTTACTGGGCATGTAGCTCACCAGTTTGTTCATGTTCAGGTAATCGAGGTAAGCAACCTGTAACCTGAGCCACAGTGTATGGATTGGACTGCAGGGATGAAGTGCCGGTGTCATGATAAAAAGGTTATGGACCTGCCAGGCTAATTCCGCAAAGAAAAAGAAAAGGAAAAAGAAAAGTACAATTGTATGATATTGTATACAGTACACTGCTATGTTTGATTTTTAACTATTTCTAATATAGTATAATATTATCATATGCAAGTAATATGAAATAGTTTCCAACTATGATAATTTAGTTTTGGGGAAATTGTAGTATTATATATATCGATGGTTTAAAAAAAAAATCTGCAATCTATTATGTTATGTTTTGAAAAAGAAGAAGTAAAGTAGCAAAGTTTCAGTGACATCTCCTGTGCGAGGCGGGGGGTGTCGCATTGGGGGTGTTATTGGGTGCATATAAAAAGTCCTACAATAGGTCCTAAAATGATTAATGTGTTGAAGGGTGATCTAAGCCATATTATCCTATATCTTACCTTCACCTCAGCCACATATTGCAAGCCTAATAAAGCCCTAATGATTGTTGGATTTGTGTTTGTCGACATTAGTGGAGAGAGAAATGAAAATGAACCTATAGGATTTAATAATTATCCAGGATCGATTGTTTCATTTCTCAGAAACTCATCTAAATTGCATACAATTAAATGAAAAAGAAATTTTGTACACACACATGGAAAAATTAAACTGTAAGTAGACATACTCTTAAATTAAACTCAAATTTTAAATCAAAATTTATGTTTTTTCGTAGACTATATCTTTTACAGCAACTTATGAGGAAATTTCTAGAAATCACCATTGCTAATAAAATATTTTCTTTTTTCTTTCTTTTCTTTTCTTTTCTTTTGCTCGAGGACAATCAAAATCTTAAGTTTACGGGTGTGATAATTTTATGCAAATAGAGTTATTTTACTACTTTTTTATACACAAAAATTGGCTTATACTTGAGAATTTTAGTTATTTTTTGATTTATTTATTTATTTTTTTGTGTATTTTAATGTAGATTTTTATAGATTTCGTGAAGTTCCTATTTAATTTTACTTTATTCTATCTTATATTTTTCTAATAGTATATTAAATAAGCTTAAAATTAAATATTTCCAACGAGTTTACTTATAATATTCTATTTTGAAATATCTAATTTTAGCACTTTGCTTTTCTGTAGTGAGCGTCATTATTCATATAAGGAAATTGTGAAAATACAAGCATTCTATCGCACTACATCCATCCCAATTTTCATACATCGATACTATAGCATCACTGTAGCATATTGTGTGTCGACACTATAATAGTACTGTAGTACTGTAACAAGTTTGAAAATTTTGTATTGTGTGTGCACCGAATACTATAGCAAGTTTGAAAATTTATGTTGTGTGTGCATCGAATACTATGGTAAGTTTAAAAAATTTATGTGAAGGTTAGGTGAAATAGTGCAAAATTATGTTTATAAAAGGAGCATCTTGAATAGGCTTGAGAGGAGAGGGGTACACTTTGTCTCTCTTATTTTTGCCTTACTTTCAATCTCATGTTTTCTCTCTAGAATTTTGTGAGAATGTTTTACAAGTTAGGCTTGAGTTCTTGGGTGAGGCTAGAGATGATCCTATATGTGTAGTGAGCTTATTTGGGTTTTGATTATTTATGGTTTGTAAGGCTTATACATTTGGGTAAATAATTTTCTTTCATCTTATTTATTTCTCACATCAATATATTTTGTTGACAACTTTTATATAAATTCAGTCGAACTTTTTTTATGAGATTGTTGCATGATACAATACATTGTTACATATAATTTTATAAGTAGTCTTTTACTACATTATCGCTGGTGACATATTGTCGTTTTAAGATTTCTTATAAAACAATTTTTCCTAGCACTTAACATAAGAATTTTATTTAATTAAATACATTTAATTTACAAGTTCTTCAAACCTTTTGATTGATTGTTGGGATGTAAAACTTTCAATTAAGTCAATTTATGAATCATAATTCAAATAGATAAACAAAGTATATAGGGGATTCTCAATGTCTCACTGTTTTAACTATTGAATTTTCTTCATTTTAAATTGCATTATCTTCTAATTAAATTGCTCTAAAATCACAAAAATACTTCTTTCTTTTCTTTGTTTGATAGCATATCTCTTTAACGCTTTTGTTCTACTAATCTCTTTTATTTGTTTTTATCATCTTCTTATGAGATTGACTATCCTAATTATGCTATAATTGAACGCTTTATTTTGTCACAATTTTGGCGTAATCAGCCTTCTTGGAAGAGATCTTGCTAGTGATTCTAGTATGGTTATTTCCTTTATATGGTCAAGTATTTGCCACGTTGTTGGGTCTCCAAGAGGGTGTACAGTTTCTTTGTATGCGTTCCACATAATTTTTTTTTGTAGATGTACGAACAAAAGTTTTATACTTCCATACGTAGAACCTTGCTTGTAGCCAATGCATGTAGGCATGATTACGCCTAAATTGTGACAAAATAAAGCAATCAATTGTAGTATAATTAGGATGGTCAACCCCATGAGAAGGCGATTAAAAAAAAAACAAAAGAGATTAGTAGAACACAGGCATTAGAGAGATACATAATCAAACAAATAAAAGAAAGAAAGTGTTTTTGTGATTTTAGAGCAATTTGATTAAAAGACAATACAATTTAAAGTAGAGAAAATTCAATAGTTAAAAACGGTAAGACATCAAGAATTTCCTATATGCTTCGTTCACCTATTTGAATTTTGATTCATATATTGACTCAATTGAAAGTTTCACATTCCAAATAGTCAATCAAAAGATAAGATTTGAAGAACTTATAAATTAAATATATTCAAGCAAATAAAATTTTGACGTTAAGTGTTAGGAAAAATTGTCTTACAAGAATCTAAAAGCGACAATATGCCACCAGCATTAATACAATAAAAGACTACTTATAAAACTATATCTATCAATATATTGTATCATGCAACAATCACATAAAAAAAAGCTTAATTGAATTTATATACAAGTTGTCAACAAAATATATTGATGTGATAAATAAATAAGATGAAAGAAAAATATTTACTCAAATGTATAAACCTTACAAACCATAGAGAATCAAAACCCAAATAAACTCACCACATATATAGGATCATCTCTTGCCTTATCCAAAACTCTAGCCTAACTTGCAAAACATTCTCACAAAATTCTAGAGAGAAAACATGAGAATGAAAGCAAGGTAAAAATGAGAAAGACAGAGTATATCCCTCTTTCTCTTCTCTCAAACCTCCCCAAAAATGCCCTTTTATAAGCATAAATTTACACTATTCCACCTAACATCCACACAAAATTTTCAAACTTACTATAGTATTTGGTGCAATCACAACTTTTCAAACTTGCTACAATATTGGTGCATATACAATATAAAATTTTCAAACTTGCTACAGTACTACAATACTGCTACAGTGATCGGCGCACACTTCCTATAGGCTATAGTGATCGATGCATGCTTGCTACAATACTGCAGTATTAGCACATGCTTGTTACAATGCTGCTACAATGTTGGTATACACTTGTTACAGTAGTACATTAGCTATAATCTGATGCATGAAATTAGGAAAGATCTAATGAGTAGAATGCATGATAAACTTGATTTTCATAGTTTCCTAACATGAATAGTGATGCTCACTACAGATAAACAAAGTGCTAAAATTAAATATTTCTTAAATAGAATGCTAAGCAAACTCATTGGAAATGTTAAATTTTTAAGCTTATTTAATATACTATTAGAAAACGATAAGATAGAATAAAGTAAAATTAAATAAAAACTTTACGATGAATATACATAAAAAGCAAAAGAGGAGGGCAATAAAGATGTTGGGATTGCAAACAAAGGGGGAGGGGACACCTCGTGTGAGCAAGAAAGGAATTTGATATTGCTTAAAAATAAATTTAAAGTCTACTTCATTTTAAATTTACTTTCACGTGGCCCATGTGTGTTTAAATGTGTAAAAAAATTAACACTTTAATAATTGAAGTGTCAAAATTATAACTTGTGATGAACGTGAAAGAGAATTTTGGACCATTTACAATTTTAGTAGCTAAATAAAATCCTTTTTTTTTTTTTTGGAGCTAATCATAAATCAATTAATTTTATGTAATTTTGAACAAAATGATGAAAGGGCGTTTGACCCTTACGAGAGCCAAGGGACACATTATATATGGAAATTAAAAAAGCTGTGTAAGGTATTGCCTAATCCCAATGTCCCACGTTCTCCATCACGAGGCATACATTATTGGAAGGCAAGCAACGTTAGGTTGAGGGTCTTTTTTGTGGGGACAAAAAGAAAACTAAAAGGAGCAAAATAATTTGAAATCCAATTGCCAAAAAAATAAAAGAATGATTTAGAAGGGGAGAGAGAGAGAGAGAGAGAGAGACATGCAATGGTGACACCGACCGTGATGGTCTGATGAGAGGAGCTTTTTTTGGTGCCCGCGATGGTCCAATGAGAGCTCAATAAAGAGGGAGGAGAGAAAGAGATTAGAGGAGAGAGAGAGAGTATGAAGGAATGAAAATATAGTTAGGTACAAATGTCTTTTTAAAAAAATATAAAAGAAATAAATATATTATGGGTTAAAAAAATGTTTAAGATGGGAAAATTTTCACATATGGTTATTTGAGTGGCTATTTTCACAATTTTAGAAAGCAAATATGTAAGAAATCAATTTCATTTATCAGCTTATTTTTTGAAATTTGAGATTTTCTATTTGTAATCCTTTAATACTAATATATAGAGAAGATTCTTTAATTTGTAAAGTATTTTTGTTATGATTACCCAACAAAATTTTAAAAAGAAAATGAAAAAAAAAATCCATAATTTGTTTTCTTTTTTTCCCCAAAAAATAAGGTTAAAAAAAGAGGCTAGTTAATTATAAGAACAAGTTTCATTTGAATTTTGAACCGAAATTTAAATCGTGAGTCTAAGCTTAATCATGTTTAATCTGTACAGAAACTCGTGCAAAATTCATCAAACATATTCAAGTCAATTTCAAACTAAATTCTTAAAAAAAAAATAAAACTAAATTAACTGGAATAGAGAAATCAATGCACAATCGGCGCAAAATATGGATTTATCTCAACTATTTGATTTCTTTTTTACATATCTAATAGACCCAATTAATTGACCAGCTTTCCAAACTTTTTTTTTTTTTTTTTTCTGAAAGAACCAGCCTGCCAAACTACAGATACAAAAACCCTTTTTTTTTTTTTCTTTTTGCCTTTTTTCTCCTGCTGAAGGTATTCTTTAGCTATTACTTCTTCTTCGAAGAGATCTTGCTAGTGGTTCTAGCATGGTTATTTCCTTTACATGGTCAAGTATTTGCCACGTTGTTGGGTCTCCAAGAGGGTGTACAGTTTCTTTGTGTGCGTTCCACATACTTTTTTGTAGAAGTACGAACAAAAGTTTTGTACTTCCATATGTAGAACCTTGCTTGCAATCAATGCATGTTGGCACGGTTGTTAGTCATGTTGATATTGGTAGCATGTGCAGGTTCTATCTTTTAGGTTTATAATCCATTTTTTGCTGTTCTTTGTAGGAAAATCCAAAAACGTGTGCAGCCGAATTCTAAAAATTTCTAAAAGATTATACTAACTTGTGTAATTATATATTATAAATCACCTAACAATCTATATATCTTATGAAGAAAATACTAAGAACGCTAGAGGATACGACCAATAAATCTTCATTCAGGGTTACTAGCTGGTGGAATATGTGGTGGAGGAACGTAATGTTGGTCGTTAAGCTTCTCAAATGAACCCTTGGAGATCCGTCACAAGTTATCTAGGCTACTTATCTATATGAATGTTGTCAATGTTCTTGATATTTTGTGTCGTGTTGTTAAAAAATAACGTGTCTTTAGTTCTACCACAACTAGGGTCTTGTTCTAAGCATCCATGCATTTATGGTTTGAAATGCAGGTCCTTTGCTATGCATATTATTGATTGGGCATGTAGATTAGGACAGAGCCATCTGTAGCCAAGTGGAAGATTTTATCCTTCAGTGAACTTTTATTTTTGTTAATTTTATCTTGCAAATATTTAATTTTTCTCATTTTGCCCCCACTTAATGTTCATTATCTCTATATGAGTTGTCCTAAAAAAATTTTATCTTTCAAAGAATTTTTTTTAAATACATAGCAGAATGTTTGTCCTCAACCTTTATACCTTCGCTAATAAAACGCTTCTGTATTGACCAACACGATATGCGAAATACTTTGGATAGTTTTAGCTTTGTGATTGTGCTTCAATTGCACCGATACTAAGTGACCAAGCTAGAAAGTTTTCAGTCAAATGCCAAATTAAAGATTTAGGACAACATATAAAAAATATAAAAAATCCAAAAATACAAGTATTTAATCTAGTTTGGCTTTTGGCCTAATCCATGGGCAAAGATGGCAAAGAATATCTTCTATAACTAAAAGCAGATGATAAAAGTCTGGTAAATATCTCTCATCATCAAAATTTCAAATATGTTGAAATCTCTTAACCCAAAAGCAAAATCACCAAATATTAAAGAGTGGAATTCTTTAATATAATCTCATTCAAAAGGAAAAAAAAAAAAAACAGAGAATATGTATCATTAAGAAACACTCATGTGCGGCTGCCCCTCCTTCTCAACCATGATCTCCTCAGCATATGCATATATGCTCTAAAAAAAACCTTAATCGCAACTAAAGAAACATGGGCTTGGGATGGGCTTAATTTGAAGCCCCACCCATTGGAAAGCTTATATATTTGTGCAATGTATTGGTTTTAAAAACGATATTTTAAAATTTTTAGCAGAAGTGAGAGACCGATATAACAAAAATTTCACAAATTTTCATGATTATTTTATAGCTATATTAACTTAATATATAAGAAGGAAAGAATTAGAATTATACCATCATTCGATTAGGTCAATAACTTCGAAAACACCTTCACGAAAAATCACACGAACCCATGAACGACACCTCTTCTTCGATACCACGTTCTTCCACACCTAACCTTTGTCGCTTGATTGAACGAAACAAGTGGGCATTTTTTAATCGATGGAATGATTCACACACTCACAATTTAAGTGACTTTGTTTTGACCTCAACACATGAGAAAACGAAGAGTGCAAAGAAAACGTTTCTCTTTAGAGTTTTTCAAGAATCAAAAGTCATTTCTACCTTGATCCAAAATCCTATTTACGGAGTAAGGTAGGTTACCTTTATATTTAATCTTGAATTTAGAATATTCTAAATATTCAATATCAAGATTAATTTAAAATTGAAAATTATATTATATTATATTATCAATATAATACAATATATATTATGTTATATATGTATCAAATATATATAATATATATATATGGGGCATGGTTTCCTTGACTGGAAACCGTGCCTCCCTTTTTTTTTAAATTAAATTATATATATAATATCACATATATATATATAAATATATATAATCATGAAAAAGAAGGAAACGTTTCCTTCTTTCCCTTCTCGGCTATATATATATATTATAAATATTTAATTTAAAATCTAATTTTAAACATAAATTTTTATAATCTTTGTAATAGAGGAAACTTAAATGATAATCATATACATACTAATAGGTCACACTCATTTATAGTATGCATATATACAATGGATCCCATCCACTATATTATCTAATTAAATAATCTCTATTATTTAAATAACACAATTAATTCTTAATTAATTGCTTAGGCAACCAAAAAAAAATTATTTGTAATAATATAAGCAGACATTCTCTTATATTTTATATCACATAATTTGTGAGCATAAGTACAATCCATCAAATATACTTGTTTAATTGTTAACGCAGACGGTGTGGGGAACTATGGACCTATAATTTCAAGCTACAATAAATTTGAGAATTAATCAAACTATTTGATTAATTTATCAACTTTATTTATTCCAATGTTACTCCATTAAAAACTTGGAACTGAACTGTTAAAATTATAGATATAAAATTACTCAAAAAATAGAGTCATCCATTTGATATAGTCATGACATATAGATTGATCCTCTATAAATAATTCATAATTAGAGCTAGGTAAAATCCGTTAACCTCTCTAATTACTTATTTATCCTTAAGTACCATTGATTCTATAATGAATGATAAATTCATGAAATTAATCACGAATTAATCACTCATACCATTCAAGCCCTGAATCAACACACAAGTGAATTGTTTATCTACTTTTTAAATAAGAAGGAATGGATTCTATCTTGTAATACTAACATTCTCGGCTACTTACTTTATCATATCTTCAAAGTACAAGGAATAAGATTAGATACTCAAATCTGTACCGAGTAAATCAAAAGATATGATTCCATAAATACGAGTCTGCTAATAATTCAGAATTAAGATTATTCTATACATGACCATCAATTGATGTAATAAGAATCCATTATATTTAATAAAAATTATTAGTGACTCATATCTCATCATATCCCTATCTTACATAATTATATTATGTATAGTGCACTCATTAAATGTCTTGTCATATTAATGATCAGGATAAGATCATTCCATTCTAAATGGTAATGACATGCACTATTGATATTCAATTAAAGATTTCATACTTTAATTGCTTGATCAATTGAATAATTGATTCATTATCATTGATCATTTTAATTATCATCCTTAAATATTATCATCTAGTATATAACACTTATATGCAATATTTAAAGTCACATAAATAATTATGGAATTTTAATAATATTCATAAAGTATTCAAAATATATGCACATAATTATAATAAAAATCAAATTTATTTATTCTAAAATAAATAATATCCAGTACATCATATGCTTTTGGGCATCAAACCCAACACAATGCCCCTTAGCCGACCATCAAGCTATGGAGATATTGAAGGGAACTTTAGAAAAATGCCATAAAATCATGTCTTAAATGGATTTTTATCACAAAAAAAAAAAAAAAAAAAAAAACTCTTACAAAAAATAGTATTGGTAAATAAATTATTTACCAACAAAAAATGTTCATTTACCACACTTTTTGGTAAATGATTCATTCATTATTTATTTACTATTCATTTACCATTTTTAATTTTAACATTTTTTTTAATCTCTCTCCCCTCTCCTAAATGCTCCCATCATTGTCATTGCCGCAATGGGCCATCGTCGCTGGAGTTGTAGAATGGTGACCGGTCTTCTCTCTCTCTGTCAGAAGTAGTGCCGATTTGAGGATCATGCCCCTGCTTTCACTAGCCTCGATCGCCACCTCACTTGCACAGAGTAGATTGGTAAACAATGTTGTACCACAATCTCTAATCTTTGGTGCATTCTCGCTGCCACCAATGCCTAAATCATGATAATTTCCATTGCCATAGAAGGCCACCGATGAGCTTACCAATCTGAGGTTCACCATTGCATGCTTTGTGATCTCCTTTGCACAAGCCTTCATCATCATCACAGCTTGTGTAGAGATCCTCCATGGAAGTAGTTGCGATTAGAGCTACGAGATAGCAATTGGATGTTGAGGCTGGCAAAAGCAAAGTCTAGTGAACGGATGGCATGAGATTGCCACCCTTAGATCAACCATCATCAGAATGGGGAACGGCGGTGATTGATGGACAGTGCACTCAGAGAAGAGAGAGAAACTGAGATGGGAGAGAGAGTGGGTGGAGGAGGAGAGAGAGAGACTGATGAGAAAGAGGAGAGGGAGGGCAGAGAGAGAAAACAATAAAAAATAATTTTCATTTACCAAATTTTAATCAATTTTATGACATTTTCTATACAACTTTTTAACTTATGGTAAAAATCAATCCACACCTCAAATTTGTGACATGAGTTGAGTCTGAAATGAAATGAAATTTTAAGTCGAAACTGGTTAACTTAGTTATAATTTTTGTTAACTTTTCAAAAAAAGACAAAACTAAAACAAAAAATTTGGGTCCGAGACTGCAAGCCAAACAAGGCCATAGTTTAATTATCCTAGATATTTAAGATGTGGAAAAATCGACTAAAGAAAACAAAGAAAAAAAGTGGTCTTTGCTTAGCATTTAAGCTGTTCTGTTGGAAATGGAATAAGGTGGGAGAAGGTCATTTTGAAAGTCATTGGATTATAGACAATGAATTGATCTAAACATCCATTTATCTACTTCTATATTTATATGCGCGAGAAATCACTTTAAAATCTATTTAAAGAAGAAAGAAGTTCAAACTTGGAAGTTTTTTCTAACGAAAATCAATGGTGGATAGGCGAAAAATTTTGCGTTTGTATCAAAAGAAATCAGTATAAGCAACAGTGCAATCGCTGGCTATAAGGGATCTTATGAAGGTAGACCAATCATTGTGAAAATGCTTTTCTGAAGGCAGCGACAGAATTGTGTACAATATTGTGAAAGATGGCAAACCAACCTATATATATATATGTATGTATGTGTATGTATAAATATTTATATAAATGGAGAGGAGTAGGTAAAGTATCCACTCGAATTTATTAAAAAGAAAGAGAGAACATGCAAACCAATTGTTAAAAGGCTACAAATAGTTGGGAAAATAACATGCATCACACATTTATAATTCAACAGGAATAAGCTACTCACAATTGTATACTTTTCCATAATTGTGCCCAAGACACTACTGTTTATTAACTTTAGCCATTTCAAAAAGCAAAATCTGAATTTAATAAATATGAACCCAATATCAATAGGAAGCTCCTTATGGACTTATATCAAAATTCAAAATTCAAGTTATACTTGCCAAATTTTTCTTTCATGATCTCTTTGTTTGCAGATCTGTGATATATGCAATTAAACGCAAGTATACGTATCGCATCCAAGTAATATATGATGAGAAAGAGTGTCGTACCCACGAGGAAAGTGCTTTTGTATTCAAATGTAATTGTTTTTACAAGAAAATCTACTTAACTAGACAAGTAACTAAATGAATTTCAATTATGGAGAAAGAATAAAATGGTAAACAGAATTTAACAAGAATTAAAATGGAATTTCCAGGTATAAAATTCAGGATTTATATTTGCACAATCAATTGGAAGAAATAAGTTGCAAGTCACTTTCCTTTCACAGTTCTGAAATCGTGCTACAGCTTTGCTATAGCATCATTCTTTCTAGTCAGGATAAAGAAAAAATTACGTTTAGCTCTCAGATCCTAAGTCTGCATATTCCTATGTAGATTCAGATTCGAGACAATCAATTAAGAACGTTATCCTTAAAGACCATGTGATGGATGACTATTCCTAGCTTATCCACAGATTTGATTAATTTTTACTCTGAAACTAACCAAACACATGTTATTCAATCTCAGTCAATTCATTAAACGTTTTCCAACATTCACGAATCAGTTGCTAATATCAGATTCCCTTCCAAGATCTAATACCAGATCAAATAGAATAAGCGCAGATTGAACAATAAAAAGAATTATACTAAGCAAAACTGCACAGATATCAAATTCTGTTCAAGTACTCATGACTCACAACTTAGCTAAATTAAGCTTCCATGATTTCAGCCAAAATCGCAAAACGACCTTGATTAAACATCAAAATACTGTTATGCAAAAAGAAAGACTGAAATCAATACAAAACAGAATTAAGCAGTAATGATCTCCCCTTCTCCAAGGTTCGAATCAAGCTGGTACAGCTCCAATGCCTTAAGCGATCTGTGAAGAATGAACCCAGACGAATTCCTTCTTGAGATGTTGAATTCCTCACGATCCGGCTGAAGTTGCTCTTAACTCCACTTTATATTTCTTTTCCGATTTTCCTTTTTGCTCTGTTTTTCTCTCTTCCGATTCTGTTATATCTCCCTCTTTTTTTTTCTGTTATCTTTTTCCCGTATATTCCCCCCTTGTCCTCTTCTTTCAGCTCAACTTTTATAGTACAAAAAGGGAACATTTAAACCCTACTTGTGACATGTGGATGATCCTCTGGCTGGCCGTGGATGTTGTGGTAATGCTGGGCAATGATGCTGACACTTGGAAGAATGATTGACATCATAAAATTTAGCCAGCGTGGATTAAAATATGTGCACATTCAGCAGACCACGTCAGCCAACGCCTGCTTCAGCTTTGCTGTGGCATTGCTGCGGCAACGTCTAATTTTCAGCATTTCTTCACGCTGCAAGTCCTGCCATTCACCAAAAACAAAAACCAACCTCCAAAAACATATCACATGTTAAAAGACTTCAAAATGCTCTAACAAAGATTGATTCCCATGTGCTGCTAAGAATGAACTTTCATCAATGGCCACTAAAGTCAAAAATTGGTAATTCTCATTTATAGTGCCAAGAACCATGACTTTTGTGATTTTAACTTCCTAAAATGGGCTATCTAAGCATGAAAATGTAACTCCATAACTCGAGAAATTCGAGTTATCACACCCCCAAACTTAAAAGTGCTGCTCGTCCTCGAGCAGTGGCAGAATTATAAAACCAACACACAAGACAAAACAATTTATTAAGCAGCTAGCAATGATTACATGTCAATCCAATCCTCACTGATCATCCTGAACATTGTATGAAGAATTACTGCTCATATCACAGATTACACTCAAAACACTTCCTTTCTAAACACGCGGAGGGGGGTTCAGAACTCATTTTAGGTACTCTTAGCTTTTAAGTCATGAACGTGGCCAGCTTAAGGACTTTTCAAGTTGATCCCACGAACTCCTATAACTCTATACAAAGGAGCCCTACCCTCAGTATCAATAGGAAATTTTCTTATTTATTTATTCTTTTTTTTTTTTTTTTTTTACACTAAGTTGACTTTTTCTGCTTTTTTTTACGCGAGTGTCAACATGGGGCTCATGAAGACACCCGGTTACTCAACAGAAAACTCAAACTAAAGTGGGCTTTTACATTCATATTTTAAATTGCTGTTTTACGCGACTGTCAACATGGGGCTCATGAAGACATCCGGTTACTAAGCAAAATTAAAACAGTGGAATGCTCTCTTTTTATTTTATTTTGTTTGTTTGTTTTTTTTTTTTTTTTTTTTTTTTTGAACAATGCCACAGCTATGCTGTAGCATTGCTGTTGCAACCGGACACTCATGTTCTGACCACTGTTTGACGCGAATGTCAACATGGGGCTCATGAAGACACCCGGTTACTAAGTGGTCTAAACAGTGGAGTATCCTTCTTCACTTGAGGGCTTTTCTAAAATTCAATTTACTATTGTTGCTGGGGGTTTACAGGCTCCTAAACATAGCATTATTAAGGGATCCACAAGATCAACCTTAAATTCCTTAAACTGGCAGCAAGACTTTTCCACTTAGGTTATTCAGGAGAACTTCCAAAACAACCCTCTTTGTGTCCAAACTTTTGAATCAACTTCCAAGAGTAATCAATGACATAATAAGATCATACTTCAACAATGCTAAGGACTTAATTGGAATTGACATTTAATTACCACTGATCTGCTTTTTTTTTTTTTTTTTTTTATATATCATAACTAGGACACTTACTAACAAAATAAAAAAAAATATAAAAATAAAATAAAAAAAAGTAAAATAAAAATAAAAATCAGACAAAAATTAACAAAACAAACATTTACTAGCTAAGAAAAGTGGTGAAATGGAAAGTGGGCTTACTGATGGGTCAGACGTGGTCTAACCCCAGCCTAGTTGCTGCCTCCACTTGGTCCTTCATCTTGGCTGCGGTATAGGTGCTCGGGAAATGCAGGAAATGAGCAGAATTTCTTGCTGTTCATGCGCAGATTTTTCTGCAAAGCTTGATCTCTTGCATGCATGTAGTGCCACATCTCCTTCTGATCTCTCTTCATTTCCTGCAAGTTCTCCATGATATCGTATTGAACACATTCCACCTGGCTTACCCTCAATTCTAATTGGGCAAGTGAAAAGCTTGCGGTGGGACTTGGTTCAGATGAAGGAGCTTCTTCTTCTTCTTGCCCTTGCTCGACTCCTTCACTGCTTTGATCCTGCATTAGCCTGTTAATTGTTCTTAAGAGAATTGGCCCCTTGTTAGGAATCCAGTCATCAAACTCTTGAATCTGCACATTAGCACTTTTACAAAGCCGAGTTATCAAACAAGGAAAAATCAATGCACTTCTATCTCTTTGGGCGCAAGCTAAAATTTCTTCCCTAATTATACTGCCCACATCAATTTTTCTCCCCATTATAATTGAATGCAGAAGAGCCATTCTCTCCCAACTTACTGTTTGCCCATGGGTAGTTGGTTTGAGGGAAAACTTAATGAAATGATACCACACCTTAGCTTTAGGATTTAACCTGCAATGAAGAACTGTTAGAGATCCCTGTGGTGACCTTGTCCATTCGGTTCCAGTTGTTGTTAAGTCGGCCAGCACAGTGTCTAAAGCTTCTCTATCTGCATTTGCTAAAAACTCAGAATGCTCGTCCCCAGATCCTGATAATCCCAAGAACCCATTGATTGCATCCCTTGTAATATCCACCGGTTTCCCTCTAACATGGACTATGTTCTGAAATTTTCCTGTCAAACTCGCATAGAACTCACCCACTAAAGGCATGATAGCCTCATTTGTATGTTCACAAAAGACTTTCCACTTATGGACCTTTATCACAGAACTCACAAACTCGGGCATTTTTACTGTTTTCAAATGGAAGCCTTTTTCTAGACATAACGACCTATGTGCAAAGCTCTTATTAAATCTTGTCTCTATTTCCTCATTTTCGAATCTCTTAAACTCTTTTTCTCTCTCAGCAACTTTCTTCCCCTTTCTTACCATACTCTTCACCGGCATTTTTTTTTTTATATAATGCAATAATGCTCAAATCACTAATCTCCAATGCTACACTTCAATGCGCCACCCCCAAACTTAAATCTCACTAACTTCCTAAATTATGCTTTCAAAAGGACTTGTGAGACTAGGTAAGAAAGCACCTTACCTATAACAATGGATGACCCGCGGCCAAGGATTTGGCTTTCTTCCCTTGCTCGACAGTCTTCCGCTCTTGATGTTCGGTGGAGAGCGACTTGCAACGGCTGACGGCGGCGTGAAAAGGTTCGGTGTACGCTCAAACTTGTGCGGGAGAACTTCGGCAATTGACTCCAAGTCGCTCGGTTTGCTTCGAAAGCCCCTCTTTATGTCGGCCTTGTTGGAGAAAATGCCGCCAACAAGGTTGGTTGGTGGGTGAACACAACTTGTTGGTTTTGATGTTGGAGAATGGGGAAGGTGAGAATGATTACAAATATGAGAAAGGAGGAGTGTGGAGGTGGAATTTTTAGAGAGAGAAACGGCGAATTTCTAGAGAGAGAACCGGCGGCTTTTATGCATGCATGGAAACTACCCGAAAATGGATAGAAAAGAAACTGAAATGTGATGAGGAATGGTGTGGCTTACTCGGTTTTGACGGCAAGGATGAAAATGGTGGAGATTTCGGCGTGAAATGGAGTTCGGCGTTTTGGTGGGGGCGGCAGATAAAGGAGAGTGAAAGGAGAAAAGTAAATAATAAAGGGGCCCTTATGTAGGGTTTTCGAGGGCCCCCCCTTTTTTTTTTTTAATATTTTTTTTTATTTTTTTTTTTATTTTTTATTTTTTTAAAAATTTTTTTTTTTAATTTTTTTTTTTAATGAAACTGTGCGTTTTGTATCTCCCCTCATCACCCAGACTTACGTTTCACGACACCTACACTGCAATAATAATGCCACAGCTTTGCTATAGCATTGTTATTGCAGTGTTTCTGAATCACCAAACATGCACTCTGTCTCTGTTTCATCTTCAGTGGCTCCAGTACCCATATACTTGTTCTTCAAATCACCTGCAACAAACACATATTATGAAGAGTCTGAATCACAGTAAAACAAAGAAACTAGAGAGATATGCACTAAATAAAGCAAGACAACTAACTAACTAAAAATAAAATAAAATTGACTAATGCAAGGGTTGCCTCCCTTGAGCGCTTGTTTTTCGGTCGACGGCCCGACCATCCCTTATGCTCATGGGTCTTGAAGAATGATTGAAGTCTTCTCCCTGTCCACATTCCCTCCGAAATAATGTTTGAGACGCTGCCCATTCACTGTGAATTTTCTTCCAGAATTTTCTTCCTTTACTTCTACAACTCCATGTGGGAATACTGTAACAACCTTGAATGGCCCACTCCAGCGTGATTTGAGTTTCCCAGGAAATAGCTTGAGTCTTGAGTTAAAAAGGAGGACCTGCTGCCCTTCCTCAAACTCACGGGGAAGGATTTTACTATCATGCCACCGCTTGGTTTTCTCCTTAAACAATTTGGCATTCTCATAAGCTTGTAGTCTGAACTCGTCAAGCTCATTCAGCTGTAACATTCTCTTTTCTCCAGCCAACTTCAAGTCCAAATTAATCTTAGTAACAGCCCAGTATGCTCTGTGTTCAAGTTCTACTGGCAAGTGGCATGCCTTGCCAAAAACAAGTCTGTATGGTGAGGATCCAAGGGGTGTTTTGTAGGCTGTTCTCAGCGCCCAAAGTGCATCGGTTAGGCGCTGTGACCAATCCTTACGTGATGGCCCTACCACCTTCTCCAGTATTCTCTTTATTTCTCTGTTTGATACTTCCACCTGTCCGTTTGCCTGAGGATGATATGTAGTTGCCACCTTGTGTTTGACTCCATATTTCATTACCACACTATCAAACTGTTTGCTCACAAAATGCGTGCCATTGTCGCTAATGATTGCCCGAGGTGTGCCGAATCTAGTGAAGATGTTTCTCTTGAGGAACTTCACCACTGCTTTTGAGTCATTAGTAGGTAATGCCTCAGCCTCCACCCACTTGGATACGTAATCCACTGCTACTAGAATATATGTATTCCCATAGGATGGCACGAACGGTCCCATGAAATCAATTCCCCAAACATCAAAAACCTCAACTTCAAGAATGTTGTTCAAGGGCATTTCATGCCTCCTTGTGATGTTTCCAACCTTTTGACACCTCTCACACTTCATGGCGTAAATGTTGGCATCCTTGAATAATGTGGGCCAGAACAAACCTGATTGCAGGACTTTTACGGCTGTCTGAGTGCCTCCATAATGACCTCCATATGATGAAGAATGGCAGTGATAGAGAACATCCTCCATTTCCTCTTCAGGAATGCATCTCCTCAACACTTGATCAGCGCATTGCTTAAATAGATATGGTTCATCCCAAAAATAAGAACGAACATCATGCATAAACTTCTTCAATTGCTGCCTAGACAATTCTGGAGGTAACAGCCCACTTACCAAATAATTGACAAAATCAGCGTACCATGGTATAGTCGACTGGGTAACTGTAAATAACTGCTCGTCAGGGAATGTTTCTCCAATGAGCTAGTTTTCTTGTCCTTCACATCCATTGTCCAGTCTTGAAAGGTGATCAGCTACTTGGTTTTCAGCCCCCCTTCGGTCCTTGATCTCTAAATCAAATTCTTGAAGTAGAAGAACCCACCGAATCAACCTAGGTTTTGCATCTTTCTTCTGAATGAGGTATTTAATTGCTGCATGATCAGTGTATACAACTACCTTTGCACCCACGAGATAAGCTCTAAATTTTTCAAAAGCATATACAACTGACAACAATTCTTTCTCAGTCACCGTATAATTCAACTGAGCTCCTGTGAGTGTCCTGCTCGCATAGTAGATGGAATGAAACACTTTGCTCCTGCGTTGGCCCAACACAGCTCCTACCGCCATATCACTTGCATCACACATCACCTCAAAGGGTAATGACCAGTCAGGTGCTACTACAATTGGCGCTGAAATCAGTTTCTTTTTTAACTCTTCGAATGCATGAAGACACTGCTCATCGAACATGAACACCGAATCTTTCTCCAGTAAGCTGCATAATGGCTTGGAGATTTTTGAAAAGTCTCTGATGAATCTTCTGTAGAACCCAGCATGCCCCAAAAAACTTCGGATTCCCTTAACTGTGGTAGGAGGAGGCATTTTTTCTATTGCCTCAATCTTTGCTTTATCCACTTCAATCCCAGCTTTAGAAACTTTGTGCCCTAAGACAATTCCTTCCTTCACCATGAAATGGCACTTCTCCCAATTGAGCACCAAATTAGTTTCTTCACATCTATGGAGAACCTTGGCCAAGTTGCTCAAGCACAAATCAAAAGAATTCCCAAAGACTGAAAAATCGTCCATGAATATCTCAAGGAAGTCCTCAACCATGTCAGAAAAAATGGCCATCATACACCGCTGGAAAGTGGCTGGTGCATTGCATAATCCGAAGGGCATCCTCCTGAACGCGAATGTGCCATACGGACAGGTAAAGGTGGTTTTAGCTTGATCCCCTGGAGCAATAGCAATCTGATTGTATCCTGAATACCCATCAAGAAAGCAATAGTATTCCTTGCCTGCCAATCTGTCTAACATTTGATCGATAAATGGCAAAGGGAAGTGATCCTTCCGAGTAGCTTTGTTGAGCTTTCGGTAGTCCATACATACTCTCCATCCTGTAACAGTTCGAGTGGGAATCAATTCATCATTCTGATTGGTTACTACCGTCATTCCTCCTTTCTTTGGTACGCATTGCACTGGACTCACCCATGAACTGTCTAAAATAGGATATACGATCCCAGCATCCAACCACTTAATGACTTCCTTCTTTACCACCTCCTTCATAATTGGATTGAGTCTTCGTTGCTGCTCAATGGATCCTCTGTAGTCGTCTTCCAACAGGATTTTGTGCATACATAATGAGGGACTGATTCCCTTGATGTCAGCAATGGTCCATCCAATGGCTTTCTTAAATCTTTTTAAAACCTGAAGCAGTTGGTCCTCTTGCTCCTCAGTTAGTGAAGCAGAAACAATGACTGGTAACGTTTCTTTATCTCCCAAATATGCATATCTGAGATGATTTGGCAAAGGCTTCAACTCTAGAGTGGGCGGCTCTTCAGTGGATGGTTTGGGCAGCTTTGTTTCTCGATCTGCTAATCCCAGTGTCTCATACTGTCTTCCCCTTACATTGTTCCTTGCTGGAATTTCCACATTATTCGACTCTTCTTGTCTTGGAAATGACTCAAGATGATCTTCCAAATCTGTCTCAAGGTGGTTCTTCTCTAGCTCCTCAATTACAGCCGACTCAAGGACCTGGATAGTTGAACATTCTTCAAATTCTTCAGGAAACCTCATTGCCTTCAAAACATTAAAAGTGACTTGTTCATCATTCATCCTCATAGTCAATTCACCCTTTTGCACATCTATTAGAGCTCGTCCTGTGGCCAAAAATGGACGCCCAAGAATGATGGGAATCTCACGATCTGCTTCAAAATCAAGGATGATAAAAACTGCTGGGAAGATGAATTTATCGACTTTAACAAGAACATCCTCAATCTTCCCTTCAGGATGAGTTAACGATCTATCTGCTAACTGTAGGGTGACTGTAGTTGGCCTTGCTTTACCCATACCCAACTTTCTGAACACCGACATTGGCATCAAATTAATGCTTGCTCCAAGGTCGCAAAGAGCCTTGCCAAAATAATTGTTGCCAATTGTGCATGGAATTGTGAAACTGCCTGGATCCTTCAACTTTGGTGGCAGTCTTTTCTGGAAGAAGGCGCTACTTTCTTCAGTGAGAGCAACTGTCTCAAACTCCCCCAATCTTCTCTTTTTAGCTAAGATGTCCTTCATAAACTTTGCATAACTGGGCATTTGTTCTAGAGCTTCCACAAGTGGTATGTTGATGTGAAGTTGCTTCAAAACATCTAGAAACTTCTTAAATTGCTGGTCCTGTTGTTGCTTGTGGAATCGTTGAGGAAAAGGTGGTGGCGGTTTTCTCATTTCTTGCTGCCCGATTCCTTGCTGTGGCATTGCTGTAGCAACGTTCTGATCGGCTTGAACCTGGGTTGGGAGTGTTTCAGCGACTTCTTCTTGTGGCTTATCCTTTTGGATTAAAGTGAGCTCCCCTTTTTTAGCTGTCCCAGTGTTGGGTTCTTCCAGTTTCTTTCCACTCCTCAAAACGATGGCTTTGCATTGTTCCTTGCCTTCTCTTTTTGGGTTTTCGGTATCGCTTGGCAGTGTCCCTTGTGGTCTACTGCTGAGAGCACTTGCTAACTGTCCCATTTGATTCTCCAAGCTCCTCAATGAGGCTGTGTGACTCTGCAACAATGCTGAATGGTCCTGAATAAGGGTATCTGTTTTCGCCATGTGTTCCCTCAACAAACTCTCAATTGTTGATAGAGTTGTCTGTGGTGATTCTTGAACTTGCTGCCTCATGGGTTGCTGAAATCCCGGAGGGAATTGAGGTCTGTTTGGCATCGAAACTGATGATGTGCTTACACCTTGACCATAATAATTTGAAGTCGAGCCTGCATGCTGCTTGTGTCCCTGATTGTAATTATTGGGATAAGAGTTGTTATAACGCTGATAATTCCCAACAAAACAAGCTGATTCAGGGTTAGACGGGCACTGTTCAAAAACATGTCCTTCTCCACAATATACACATGAAACAGCTGCCAGTTGTGGCGGTTTTCCTCCTTGTGCCGTGCTCATAGACTTCACCATGTTTGTGAGTGTGGACAGTTGGGCTGAAAGAGCTGTAATCGAGTCTACTTCATATACACCACCTCCCCTTCTTGCGGCATTGGCTCTGTCAGTAGGCCATTGATAATTGTTCTGCGCCATCCTCTCTAGAATTTCATAAGCTTCATTGTATGACTTGGTAAGAATTGCTCCATTAGCTGAGGCATCTATAATGGTTCTAGTTTGCCCATCCAAGCCATTATAAAACGTTTCCATCTGGATCCAATGAGGAATCCCATGATGTGGGCATTTCCTGATAAGCTCCTTAAACCTCTCCCAAGCTTCATATAATGATTCACCTGAGAGCTGCTGAAAGCTAGTGATATCATTTCTTAGTTTCGCACTTTTTGTAGGTGGGAAATACTTCATCAAGAACTTCTCGGCTAGATCATCCCAAGTAAGGATTGAATTTGGTGCGAGTGCATTCAACCAGGCTCGAGCTCGATCCCTCAATGAGTATGGGAATAGCCTGAGTCGCAAAGCATCATCATCTACACCTGGCAGTTTAAAAGAATCACAGACTTCAATGAATAGCCTCAAATGCAGGTGTGGATCTTCTGTCGGCATGCCCGTGAACTGCCCTGCTGATTGAAGCATCTGGAACATAACAGGTTTGAGCTCAAAGTGAGGGGCCTGTATTTCTGGGCGTGCGATACCAGGATTAAGCCCTTCTAACATTGGGACCGCATAGTCTCTGATAGCTCAATCTCTGTTTTCTGCTCGGAGTAGTGCATTTCGAGCGTTGTTGCCCTGGTTCACGGCTGGATTTGCTTGCTGATCGGCCATTTCAGTACCTACAGCTAAGTTACGTTGCTCCCTTCTTCTTGCACGGAAGGTTCTCTCTATTTCAGGGTCAAAAGCTTCTAATTCACCACTTCCTCGCCTGTTCATAAACCAGTGTTCCCTTAACCTGCGATCACAGTATTCAAAATCTGTTAAGTAAATTCCTTGTAGAAAATCACAAATTAACAACAAAATCACTTTCCCCGGCAACGGCGCCAAAAACTTGTTTGCAGATCTGTGATATATGCAATTAAACGCAAGTATACGTATCGCATCCAAGTAATATATGATGAGAAAGAGTGTCGTACCCACGAGGAAAGTGCTTTTGTATTCAAATGTAATTGTTTTTACAAGAAAATCTACTTAACTAGACAAGTAACTAAATGAATTTCAATTATGGAGAAAGAATAAAATGGTAAACAGAATTTAACAAGAATTAAAATGGAATTTCCAGGTATAAAATTCAGGATTTATATTTGCACAATCAATTGGAAGAAATAAGTTGCAAGTCACTTTCCTTTCACAGTTCTGAAATCGTGCTACAGCTTTGCTATAGCATCATTCTTTCTAGTCAGGATATAGAAAAAATTACGTTTAGCTCTCAGATCCTAAGTCTGCATATTCCTATGTAGATTCAGATTCGAGACAATCAATTAAGAACGTTATCCTTAAAGACCATGTGATGGATGACTATTCCTAGCTTACCCACAGATTTGATTAATTTTTACTCTGAAACTAACCAAACACATGTTATTCAATCTCAGTCAATTCATTAAACGTTTTCCAACATTCACGAATCAGTTGCTAATATCAGATTCCCTTCCAAGATCTAATACCAGATCAAATAGAATAAGCGCAGATTGAACAATAAAAAGAATTATACTAAGCAAAACTGCACAGATATCAAATTCTGTTCAAGTACTCATGACTCACAACTTAGCTAAATTAAGCTTCCATGATTTCAGCCAAAATCGCAAAACGACCTTGATTAAACATCAAAATACTGTTATGCAAAAAGAAAGACTGAAATCAATACAAAACAGAATTAAGCAGTAATGATCTCCCCTTCTCCAAGGTTCGAATCAAGCTGGTACAGCTCCAATGCCTTAAGCGATCTGTGAAGAATGAACCCAGACGAATTCCTTCTTGAGATGTTGAATTCCTCACGATTCGGCTGAAGTTGCTCTTAACTCCACTTTATATTTCTTTTCCGATTTTCCTTTTTGCTCTGTTTTTCTCTCTTCCGATTCTGTTATATCTCCCTCTTTTTTTTTCTGTTATCTTTTTCCCGTATATTCCCCCCTTGTCCTCTTCTTTCAGTTCAGCTTTTATAGTACAAAAAGGGAACATTTAAACCCTACTTGTGACATGTGGATGATCCTCTGGCTGGCCGTGGACGTTGTGGTAATGCTGGGCAATGATGCTGACACTTGGAAGAATGATTGACATCATAAAATTTAGCCAGCGTGGATTAAAATATGTGCATATTCAGCAGACCACGTCAGCCAACGCCTGCTTCAGCTTTGCTGTGGCATTGCTGCGGCAACGTCTAATTTTCAGCATTTCTTCACGCTGCAAGTCCTGCCATTCACCAAAAACAAAAACCAACCTCCAAAAACATATCACATGTTAAAAGACTTCAAAATGCTTTAACAAAGATTGATTCCCATGTGCTGCTAAGAATGAACTTTCATCAATGGCCACTAAAGTCAAAAATTGATAATTCTCATTTATAGTGCCAAGAACCATGACTTTTGTGATTTTAACTTCCTAAAATGGGCTAAGCATGAAAATGTAACTCCATAACTCGAGAAATTCGAGTTATCACTCTTCCATACGTTCCACCATAGAAGCCGTGAGAAAATTCTTCCAATTTTCCAACTCACCTTTTCTGAAGAATAGACCATTTGAAATCCCACTCTTTGCTCTACCATTTTTGTTCACATCCAAGTTTTTCAGATTTCCAAGGTTGCATAATGTTGAGGTCTCTTCTATGATCCCTTGCTTCTCTTCCTCTTCCGAAAAAGGACACTTAATAAACTCTGCCATCCTTTTTGTGTTAGAGGCAGTATCCTTCTTTAGGTCTTTGTATTTCAAGAACAAGATCTTGTGAGGTCTTTCTAAATCTGCTTTCCAATACCCTAAAACATGTTCCCAAAATGGCCCATAAATGTGGATTCCATGATAAAACACATCAAAATACTCTTCAAAATGATGAGGCTCTATCTTATCACCCTAAAACTTGGAGCAAAAGTGCCAAAGGGAAATGAATTGGTCCATTGGGTTCCTAGAAACATGCACGATTTTACAACTAGAAGTTTTAATGGAAGGAGGCAACAACTCATATAACTTATGGGTACTCAGGAGTCACGGTTGAGGAGTAGTTTCACTTATTAAGGATTGGGATTCCTCTATTAAAGGTACAAGATTGTGTGAGTTTGCCTTAAGCAATGGATTGTCTGTGAGTGCTAAACAAGTGTGGTTTACAATTGAAAATACAAGGGCTTTCAACTAAGTGGTTCTTGATTTTGGACAAGAAGTTAAAATGATATTTTTATCATGTGCCACAAAGTATATCTGAGAGGAGAATACACCTCTACAGAAAATTTCTGGGATCCAACATCCTCCATAATGGTAAAGATGGAATCATTGATTAAGTCTCTCTCTTTGGGAAGGTTTTTTCTTATTGCTTCAAACTCGTCTCCAATCTCTTCCTGTGTGGACATGTTCAAATTTTCGCACTCAAATTTGAAAGAGAAACCAAAACAAAAATATATGAATTCTTCTATAGAAAAGCTCACGTAACTAAAAAGACTACTTTGTTGGCTTATCTACGACCGGGGGACATGGCCCCCTAGCTCTTTTATATAGTGGAATCTTTTCCTTAAATTTTAATATAATATGTATGTGTATAAATTGGTCTTGACCTCTCCTTAAACATGTTGTTTTCTACATTTTATTAGACAAATAATTTGGATTAAGAAACAAAATAGTTATATTAAATCCCTAAATAGTAGTGGGCTTAGTGGCTTGATATAAAATTTAAATCTAAACTATAATTTCAATACTCTAAATATTTTAAAAGACTAACTTGTTGTATTAAGTAATATTTTGTTTTTACATAAACTTAAAGCTTCCAAAAAAGTGAAAATTTTACTTTCTCATTCTACTATGCAAATAAATTTACAGAGACATAACAAACTTTGGTTTTTTTTTTTTACTTTAGTTAAAAAAATTTTAGAAATTTGCTCTATTATTCAAAATGAGATTTTATTTTTTCTTCTCCTTTTCTTTCTTCCCTTTATAATTTTTTTTCCCTTCTATTTCAATATCTAATTTATGTATTTTAGTTTCGTTCATTTTCATGTTGAGTTTAAGAAATTTAATTGTATTACCTAATTTATATTCTAGTTCCTTCAATTTCAAGTTGGGTTTAGAAAATATATAGTGGAAACAATCCGATATAAACTGTTACAAATGTGACAACCGAAAAATTTTGCTGTTCTCGGGAAATGTGTATATTGTATGTACAGTATCGAGAAAAGGGTTAAGACGACATTTTCTCGACCTAAAACTGATATATTTGAAATCAGGATGCTCAAATTAGTCAATTGAGTACAAAACAGGAAATTTCGATCGGGAATGCGAAAAATACGCAGTATCAAAAAAATGGTCAAGATGACCTCAGATGAAGATAAAACTGATAATTTTGAATTCAGCACGTCCAAATTAGTCAGGATAGCCCAAGTTAAAAATTTTGAGGAGGAGAGTATAAATAGGAAATCTTGGGGGTTAAATTCAGAAATTCCCCATAAAATTCGAAAAAACCCGAAATTCTACTCCCAAAATTCTCTCAAATGTGAACAGTGACCAACTTTCACATACGACCTCCGTTCACGACATCGCCGGTGCCGTTGGAAAGCTCTCGCCAAGTTGAGTCCAAGGTGGGTCGACGCGACGAAGCAGCAGCCGGAGCAAGTCGCACGCGCAGCCCGAAGCTCGCCGAAGCCGTGAATTTCAAACTGCCGTATCTCCGCCGTCCGGTCACCGTTTGCCACGAAACCGGTCCCAAAAGGTTCGTGGTGAAGAGTACTACAAAACCCATGTGGTGGTTCACGGCAACAACCGCCGTATCGTAGCGACCAAGCTTCGAGAAATCCACCGTCGCAGCCGTGGGAGCCACCGTCGATTTTCGTCGATTCCGGCCAAATTGAAGAGAGCCACCAGTGCAGAAGTGGTCGTGGGGTTGTGGGGAGCAAAAGCCCTCAACCAATTTCAGGAAAAAAGTTCGATACGGTGGAGTTCCACCGTCGCCACCATGGCCGTGGCTTTTGAGGGGGTTTTCCGACGATAGGGGCCTCCAAACATGAAATTGAGGCCACCAATAGATTCCTCTCGTCGAGCTCTTCAAGATGGGCTACTCACTTGCCACCGTCGCCACCGTCAACTGCCGGTCAATGGCGAGTCAACGCCGGTCAATGGTGACCGTTGACCAAATTTTGAAGATTGGCCCATTGGCCTATTTTCGACGTTCCGGACGCATCTGCAGAGTCAGATTTGCAAAACGGAACTCTAGATGCAAAGAACGAAAGAATAAAGTTTGTGCGATCGAGACCGAACGGCATTTTTGGTATAATCTCGACCACTCTTATTTCTCAATTTGTTAATTGAGATAAATATATGTTAATGTGATGTATTGATATGAGAAATTGTAAAAGAAAGAAAGAAAAATAAATGAAATAGCATATATGAAAAAGTATGAAAATGTGTAAATTTTACGTAAAAAGTGTGTAATTTTTACGTAAAATTAGGCCTCTGGTATAGTACGTGATATATTAGACGAGGTTAGATGGTTTTGAGGCGTTTCCTAAACGCCGGGAGCCTAAAAATTTAGAGGAAATGCTGCCGAAATTTTTAAAATGGCGTAAAGGGCATTTCTGGAAATAAGAGTTTAAAAATGTGATCGGGCAAGTAAACCCGAGCCCCTTATGAATTTAAAATGAAAAATGGAAAATTGATGTTTTAAGAATTGTAAAACGACCTTCGAGGCCTGAAATGTAAGAAAAGCAAGAAATCGACTTTTATGTCGGAATAGAACTTCCCGAGGGTCGGTAATAGTAAAAATTGTGAAAAATATAGAAATTAATCTGGAAAAGGTCCAGTAAGTTTTTAAAAGTCAAATCGATGATTTTTGAGCTTGGAAAATTCAATCTAAGCATTTAAAACGAGAAGGTTAAGATTCAAAGACCCATCAAGGGCAAAACAGTCATTTTGACCAAAAATTTCAGAAAGTTAGAAAAAGAGTCGTTAAAGCCTAGAATATAATCTTAAGGCTTTAATTAAAGTTTTAAAGGCCAAAGTCAAGAGTTAAGCATGAAAAATAAGAAAAGTTCCGATAGGGACAAAATGGTAATTTTATCAAAAATTTACAGAAAAGTTAAAAATGAAACGTTAAGCTCCTAAGTTCTTTATTAAGAAATAAAACGTAGTATTTTTACGTTTTATAAAGTTTTATATATGAAATAAAGATTTTAAATAACCGTTAATTTTTCGTTTATAGGAGTTCAACGGGACAGTGATGATGGACTGTCGAGGAACCACAGAAAGCTGATGTTAGCAGCATTGAGGTAAGTTCAGACATTTAATTATCTGTGCACGAACAAATTGATATGGTTATGTTTAGGTGGAAAAATATGTTTTCCCTAAACTATATAATTGTTTGATTTGTGATTGATGACGGGTGCACAACTATTGATATAGTTGTGTACTAGACTGTATGGTTTATAGTATGACTGTGTAATTTATACTATTGTTACAATTGTCTCAGATTCACAGGGGAATCTGATTCTTTATACTGTCATAATTGTACTGAATATTTGCATGCCTTATAATTAATGAGGCAACCTCCCAAGAGTGTGAGGTATCGTTTTAAAGAAACGATGAAAATAATGAGAATAAATAAATTAAGTATAATTTATATACTGTTCTGTTTATGTTATAGGTTTGGACGAGAGGTTCCAAACTTACTGGATTCCATTTTTATGATTCCAGTTACTACGTTATAATCATAGAGCAATATTAATGCTTGATTAATTACAGTATTAAATATATGATGTTTACAATCCTTATGACTGCACAAGTCTGAGTATAGCTACTGTACTAGACTACGAAAAGTAAATATACTGCACAGTAAAGATGTTATTGTATGTACACTTAAACACTAAACAACAGGTTAATAAAAACCTAATGTTTTGGCGTACCGGCCTCTCGCGAGGGGAGGTTATTTCATGTTGAAGCAGAAAACATAGCACAGATGAGGGAGAACCAGGGTAGCTCCCAGGCCCCTCTATAGTGCACTTTTCGGTACGACCAAAACGGGCCCATACAGAGTTAAAGTACAGATAAGATAATAAATAAACAGAATAAATTGAAAAACTGAGCATAAAACACTTAAGATATAATTGTTTTGTTTGATTGTAATGTTTTGCACTAACTTATATGTTATGTGCATTTGTATGTATACATGTTTATAAATTACATGTTGTGCTAATTATTAAAGATATAGTACTACGGGCGCGAGGCCTATACAGTTTAACGGGCACGAGGCCCATACAGTTTAATGGGCGCGAGGCTCATGATATATAGGCCGCGAGGCCTATACAGTATGACGAGCGCGAGGCCCAAGGCGCAAGGCCCATAAACTGAAAGCAAAGAATGATGTAATGAAAGAAAGAATGAGAAATATGAAGAAAAGAATAAATGAGTATAATATGAGCACTACCACATGATGTGATGTTTGTGCTAACTCTATATGTGATGTTATGTTAGTATATCTGAGTAAGGTTTTAAGAGATGTCATGGGTGACATCAAAGAATACCACTGTTATTACAGTTGGTATATTTATAGTTATTCTAATTTTATAGAATACTAATAGTTATCACAATTTATGTGATTATTTGTCATTACATTAGAGTAAAGTTTTAAGAGATGGCATGAGTGACATCAGAGTATACCACTATTATTACAGTTGATATATTTATAGTTATTCTAATTTTATAAAATACTACTAGTTATCACAAATTATGTGATTATTTGTGTTAATGCACGATATGTTTTTAGTAGTTATATACTACAGATGGTATATATGTTTATATGACAGAATATAACAGTATAATATACTGTTTTATGATTTATGTTTTTATGTTTGAACTTACTGAGCGTTTAGCTCAACAGTTTGTTCGTGTGTAGGTAACAAAGTTAAACAACCTGCCATTTGAGTTTATTGAGATACAGGATTGGTGGAATGGGTTGCCAATGTCATGTCAAAGGTTATAGACCCGCTATGCTTAATCCGTCAGATAGGAAGAGAAAGAGAGTAAGTGTAAGTATGTATAAAAAATAAAAAATAAAAAAAATAAAAATTTCGTACCTTTTTATTTCAATATGAAAAGAACAAATAGTAGAAGTAAGAATAGATGTTAAGTGACGAGCCCGTGTTAGGAGGGGTGTCACAACAAATATACATGAATATTAATAATAATGAATAGTTAAGTGAGAAAAAAAAAATTTTTTTGGCTCCTTTACTAGTATATCCTGGCTCTGTGTATATACATATATATATATATATATTGGTTGCTTACAATTAAGCTAGATATATCTTATCCTCCATTAACCTTGCTCTTTTCCTTTCTTTGTTTTGTTTGTTTATTTCCAGGTACTGAAAACTTTCACGCATAAGAGAAACGAACCAAAAGTCTAAAACAATAAAGTAAACTTGAAAGTGTATACATAGATAGTTAACTTGTTCTTTAATTAATATATATATTATCTATTATAATTTTGAATCAACTCACAAGTTGTTTGTCATTTGTTTTATTTTCATTTCTTATTCTTTGAAATTTTTTATAATAGAAACCGTTCTTTTTCACAATCGATTAAAAGTGCTATTAATAATTGGATTAGTTTCCTAAAGATCTTCAAGTATTTGTATAACAAATTTACAAGGTGTCACACATAACTACTTTAGATCCTAAATCGGATTTTTACAAAAATTAGTTTAACGATTAATACAACAATAATTAAAAAATGACTTACTTTCTCTGACTTACTTGCTCTATTTTAAATATTCTAAAAGGTCAAAACAAATAGGCATCATTAATTAAGGTGATAGATAAACCTCCTCTTCCTTTAAAATCCCGAACGGCGAACACCACAACAGTATTGATTTAAAAAAATGACACAAATTAACGAAATAGATCATATATATATATATATATATATGTACCTGTGAGATGCTGATAGTGGACAAGCTCACCGATGGGAGTGTGAATGATAATGAAGATATCAAACTTCAAAAGATAAGAACTAATGTAGATTTGTGCAAGTTCAACCTTTTATTTTATTGTTTTTGATGGGTTTGACCGTTTTTTAACCCAAACTCATTTAAAAAAAACCAAAACCTTCTAATTTTGTGTGAGTTTCGTATCGTGTTGTCATGTTATGACCCAGATTACCAGTCGTACCTGCTCCCTCAACACATCTACAAATTTGAAACTTTTAAATTACGTATATGATTTACCATGCATTTCATGCATGGTTTGAAATTGAATTTTTTATGTTGTATTTTAATTGAATTGAATTGTGCGTTTGGAGAGACATTTGAATTGCTAGAGTTAAAACATAAAAACTTGAAATGTGTTTGGAAAAAAGTTATCAATATGGAGCTTATTTTATTTGTTTCAAAATTCTATACAATTTTAAAAAATAATCTAATTTGAACTTGTATATGCAAAGTTATGAACTTTTAAAATTTAAGTTATAAAATTTTAATAGTCATTGTGAATAATAAAACTGAGATTGTCTTTTTAGAAAAAGTTAAATAAATAACCCTGTATTTAAATGCAACCTATGCACCAAACATGAGCTTAGACGTCAAATTTTTAATAATTTAGATCATGTGACTTAGATGATAAAAAGCAATATAGGTGGGCGATGAAGACGTTAGGGTTGCAAAACTAAGGAGGAGGCAATATGGGTCAATAAGAAAGGAATTTGACATTTAAAAAAATTTAATTTTAAAATCTATTTTGCTTAATTTGAGTATTACTTGACCCATGTGTGATTAAATGCATTAAAAAAATTAACACTTTAGTGATAGAAGAATCAAACTTACAAATTGTGATTAACTCGAAAGAAAATTTTGTACCATTAACAATTTTAGAATGTAAAATTTTTTCAGGATAATTAGAAATCAATTCTATATTATTTTGAACGAAATTATGAGCAGAGCCTCAAATGGAGTTTGACCTAATCCCACATATTCGAACTTATAAAAGCTGTGTAAGGTACGTATTCTCTAACACGAGGCTTACATTATTATGTCTTTATCGCGGGGGACAAAAAGAAAACTGAAAGAAGCGAAACAATTTGGAATCCACTTGTAAAAAAAAAAAAAAAAAAGGTGTCATGCTTTTCTTATTTGTGTTTAGGTTTTCTTCAACTTCTTTCAAAGTTTTTTTTTTTTTTTTCCCTTTCACGGATTTTTTTTAACTGATCAAATTCTAATGAGTAACAATTCTATGATGGGAGAAAGCCAATAGGATTAGCTCAGTGACGAGGGAAGAGGGATTAGGGGTTTAGAAGCAGGCCAAGGTCCAATTTTTGACTGATGTAAAATTAATAATAGATTAGGTTATTATATATACTGGGGTGCATAAAAGATGTTGGTATATTTTTTATAAAAAAATTTACTGTAGAGGATGACAAACTATAGTCCATCCCCTTTCCCACAAACCATGCCACCACACTCCCAAATGTGACGGTCACAAATATTTGGTTTGCAACATTTCCGACGGTGATCTTCAATCCCATGCTGACAATTCTTGGCCATACAAATCTTGTTCATATCCAAGTCTTTTAGATTTTCAAGTTTGCATAATGTGGATATCTCTTATATGATCACCTGTTTATCTTCGAATCATCTGCTGTCTTAGATTTTCTGTCTTATTAGTTGTTTTTCTAATAGTATTATACTAAATCATTGTCATTTTCGATTGCATAATATCTCCTGATAACATTGATTTCATCCTTAACAACATCGTGATGAGTCTGGGTAAATCAACAGCTCTTTGATTAAAAAAAAAAAAATCCATGTTTATATATTGCTTCCCCTGATTGATTATCATTTTATCCACCTTAGTGTTCCACCTTCCAGTTAACACCTTCTTGTTAGTTCTTCAAATTGCTTTCGGAAGTTCAGAGTTGTCATTTGTTTCGTCACTAATGTCGCCGAGGAAATCAAGTCTCTTCTCTACATCCCAAAATATGGTATGCTGTAACACCTCAGCTGCTTTTGGCCGGCCAAGATTTAAAAGTTATCATGTATGTATTTATTTATTTACTTTTAAACAAAGTAATAAATGTGAAGCGTTATGTGAAAGTAATAAATGCGGAATAAGATGCCTAGCTTCAGGGAAATGGTCTAACTTATATACAGATCCAATGGAATTTGTTTTCTTGATGTTCTCCACACAATAGCTTCTGCGATTGGATCCAAACCTTGAGTGATGCCATAAACGAGGACGCAACCTATTTCTGTTCCAATTATTTGTTTTCTTGTTTTTCTTAATTTTTAGCTAAAAAGGTGTGAATTAGTGAATGTTTGTCATTCGTGAAGAAGTTCAAATTAGGTTAATTAGTAGAAAAGTCATCAAATAGCTACTAGCTATACAATATGCCCTTTATGAATAAAATGTTTTATGATTTGAAATCTCAATGCGCAAAGAACACGTCAAGAAAATGACAAAGGCTAATAATGCAAAGATGAGAGAGATCTGATATATATATATGTATAATATATAATAATGACATCAGGTTTATGCATAATTTATAAATAAATAACCTTAATAATATATATTTTTTATTCCAAATTTTCAAGTTGAGTTACGGATTAACACCTATAATTTGTAAACATCGCAGACGTAAGTTTTCTTTTTATTTTACTTACAATCTTATAAAAAAATGATAATCACTGTCGCTAAAAAGTAGAAATTCTAAACACTATCTTGTCATTAATTAAAAAAAAATCCATTTTCCTTTTATGAATAGGTAACACTATCTCCATTAATGTTCACTAAGCTAATTTAATAAATTAACTTTATACTTCTCTCGTTCTAAATTAATTAGTGAACTAAATTTAGATAAAGTAGAAAACACAAAATCCAAAAAACACAATCATGTTTTCATGTCAGCCATAGAACTATATACGTACAATATCGTGTGAAAGATGGCTAACCACCCTCATTAAAAGACTACAAATAGTTGAGAAAAGAAGATACATCACACATTTATAATTCAACAAGAGCAACATTATTTGAAACCAATAGAACTTGGTATACGGTTCTACTCACAATCGACCCTTTCCCACAAGTAAGACGACTCACTGTACATAGTTGTGGTACAAGACACCACTGTTGTCTTTTATTTTTATTCATTTCATATCAAAAAATTAAAGGTTTATTAAATCCAAACATCAATAGGAAGCCCCTTATGGACTTAGATCACGATTCATATGTCAAATCATACTTGTCGTATTTTTCTTTCATTATCTTTTCCATACGTTCCACCATGGAAGCTGTGAGAAAATTCTTCCAATCTCCCACTTCGCCTTTTCTGAAATATATTTTATTTGGAATCCCAATCTTTGCCATACCATTCTTGTTCACATCCAAGTTTTTTAGATTTCCAAGGCTGCATATTGTTGATATCTCTTTTATGACCCCTTGCTTCTCTTCCTCTTCTGAAAAAGGACACTCTAGAAACTTTGCCAACCTCCTAATGTTAGAGGAAACGTCCTCCTTTAGCTCCTCATATTTCAAGAACAAGATCTTGTGAGGTGTTTCTAAACTTGCTTTCCAATACCCTAAAACATGTTCCCAAAATGGCCCATAACCGTGGATTTCCCGACAAAACATATCGAAACACTCTTCTAAATGATGAGGTTCTACACTCTCACCCTTAAACTTGGAAGTAAAGTGCCAAAAGGATATGAATTGGTCCATTGGGTTCCTAGAAATATACACAATTTTACAACTAGAAGCTTTGATGGAAGGAGGCAATAACTCATATAACATATGGGTACTCAGGAGTCGTGGTTGAGGAATAGTTTCACTATTAGTTTTACTGTTTAAGGATTGGGAATTTTCTATTAAAGGAACAAGATCATGTGGGCTTGCCTCAAGTAATGGATTGTTTGTTGGCACAAAACGAGTGCGGTTTACAATTGAAAATACAAGGGCTCTCAACCAAGTGGTTCCTGATTTTGGACAAGAAGTTAAAATGATATCTTTATCGTGTGCTACAAAGTATATCTGAGAAGAAAATACACCTCTGAAGAGAAATTCTGGGATCCATCATCCTTGATAGTAATAAAAATAAACATCGTTTACCAAGTTTTTCTCTTTGGGAAGGTTTTTAATTATTGCTTCATACTCGTCTTCAACCTCTTCCTTTGTGGACATGTTTGGAATTGCACACTCAAATCTGAATGAGAAACCAAAACAAAAATATATGAATTCTTTATGTAGAAAAGCTCGCAGATTAACCTGGATGACTTCTTTGCCAAACTTATCAGCAATATATGTATATATATGTATGTATATGTATATATTAGATTGCTTATAAGCTACGTCTGTCTTCTCCCCCTCCAACTTTTCTTTTTTCCTTGTTTTGTTTTGTTTGTTTATTTCTAGGGTACTATAAAATTTCACGCATAAGAGAATTGAACCAAAATTCCAAAGAAGAGTAGAATTTTACCATTTGGCTCTACAACTAGAAATTTTTAAAGCATGTATATGTATATAATAACTGTGAATGAAGGACTTGCAAGTTGTTTTTCGTTTCTTTTATTTTCATTTTTTAATGTTAAAAATTTACTGTAGTAGAAACTTTTTTTTTTTCACTATCGACAGGAAGTGATATTTAATTATTGGATTAGCTTTCCAACGATAAGATCAATGAGTATTGGGTTAAAAATTTACAAGGTGCTACACATAACTGCTATGTGTCATAAATCAAACTTTAAAAAATTAATTTAACAATTAATATAACAATCATTACCGGCAAAGAAAAATGAAAGAGGACTTACAGGTTGCTGTGAGATGCTGATCGTGGACAAGCTCACCGATGGTAGTGTGAATAATGATGGAGATATCAACCTTCAAAAGTAAAGAATTTTAGTTTTAAACTTCATACAAAATACGTTCGAAACTTTGAAACGATGAGAACTGGTGGCTCTTAGAAGAAAGAGATGAATCCCAAAATACAAATATAAGAAAGCTGTGAGGTAATTTCCCACATGAAATATTGTATGTTTTTTCTCTGTGTCATATCAAAAGATATGAAGAGATCTTGAGGACAAAAAAAAGTAGATGAAAAGATATTATGTGCTATTAATTAGTATTCCAGGAAAATATATATATATATAAAGCAATAGGGGAGGGCGATGAAGATGTTGGGATTGCAAACAAAGGGGTAGGGGACACCTCGGGTCAGCAAGAAAGGAATTTGATATTACCTAAAAATAAATTAAAACTCTATTTCATTTTAAATTTACTTTCACATGACCCATGTGTGTTTAAATATATCAAAATATTGACACTTTAATAATTGAAGTGTCAAAATTATAACCTGTGACGAATTTCAAAGAAAATTTTTGACCATGTACAATTTTAATAGGTAAATAAAATCATTTTTTTGGGGCTATTTATAAATCAATTAATTCTATGTAATTTTGAACGAAATGATGAAAGGGAGTCTAACTCTTACGAGAGCCAAGGGACACATCATATGTGGCGGAAATTAAAAAAGCTGTGTAAGGTATTACCTAATCCCAACGTTCCACGTTCTCCGTCACGAGGCATACATTATTGGAAGGCATGCATTGTTAGGTTGAGGGTCTTTTTTGTGGGGACAAAAAGAAAATTAAAAGGAGCAAAATAATTTGAAACCATTGGCCAAAAAAATAAAAGAATGATTTGGAAGGAGAGAGAGAGATATACAATGGTGACGCTGACCGTGATGGTCTGATGAGAGCGACTTTTTTTGGCTCCCGCGATGGTCCAATGAAAGCTCCAATAGAGAGAGAGGAGAGAAAGAGATTAGAGGGAAGAGAGAGAGAGAGAGAAAGCATGAAGGAATGAAAATACAATTAGGTACAACTGTCCTTTTAAAAAATAAAAATAAAAGAAATAAATATGCTTATGGGTTAAAAAAATGTTAAAGATGTGAAAAATTTCACATATGGTTATTTGAGTGGCTATTATCACAATTTTCTTAAAAACTAGTTAAGGAACGTGCACATGTTGAGTTGTAATCAAAATTTTCATAATGTATAAAATGAAGCATAAACAAAGTTAAAAGTTAAATTTCATGTTAAGACTAAGATAAGAAAAAAAAACTTTTTTCTCATTAAAAAGGATATAGAATGAATGGAAAAAAATTAGCACATACGGATTACAAATAAACACTTTAAACGATCAAGTTATTAGAAAAGTAAGAGTACAATCCATACAAAACTTTTTGAGAATCACAATGGTGAGAATTATAAAATATACATACCACAGAGGACTAATGAAAGAAACAAGAGGAATTAGGTTTTCAGCAAACTCAGATTGAGAGATGTATGTCCCGTTAGAAGGATAGTCATTATTTTTCTATGTAAGGAAACTGAAAAAGGATATGAACCTTCAAGTATTCGTCTAGTAGAGGGAGGAGCTAACTGGAAGAGATAAAGACAGCTTCAACAAGTACCCCCAAATCACTTACCTGCTCTACACGTGATTATAAGCATAACAAGTAGCAAAGCATGTGTGCTCAACATGTACCCTTTTAATGAATTTTTTATTTTTTATTTTATTTTATTTTTGATTATAATGAGGTTACCTGATCATAAGCATGGCAAACATTAACTGCCATGGAAGAACCAAAAGTGACAACCAAGTAACCTCATTATAACAAAAACAACACATTCATTAAAAGGGTACATGTTGAGCACACATACTTTGCTACTTGTTATGAATCACTTAGCAGCATAAGGTTTTTGATCCATGAGAAGAAATAAATAAAAAATATAAAAAGTGCTCCCAATAATATTGCAATGATCCAATTGGAAGTAGAAGGCCAAAAAAGAAATAATGATGAGAAATGATAAGGAATTTAAAAGTAGTCAAGCAACCAATTCAAACATTTTGGACAGAACATTTAGATGAATGATGTTGAGTATATAGGGAGTACAATTTAGAAAATTTTTACACACATGACTCGATATATTATTTTCTAGTAGAGACAAAGTAACAACTCGTTATATTTAAAATTAAATCTCTAAAGCACACGTTTTTTAAGCTCTTATGAATGCTAAAAAAACAATGAAATCACCAAAAAACAAAAGGAGCTTCAAATTGATTTGAGGAGAAGGGAAAGAGACTCGCCGATTATGGCAGGAATAATAAGCTGGGAACAAAAAACCAACCCTAAGAAGAAGACAATACAAATGAATCTACAATGATAAAGCTGAAGAAAAATTTAAAGGCATAGTTTTTTGTTTTCCCCAACCCAAAAACACATCCAAACTATAAAACAATTGCACAAAATGGTGAAGAAACAAAGGATAAACATGCTTCAAAGAAAAGCAGAAATGTGAGGAAAAAAACCTATATTTTTCATATGTATATACTTGATTGCTCTATGGGTGTTTAATTTAGATATTACTTGTAATCTTGTATAGAAATTTATACACATGTAATAGATAGGAAGGTAGTTGCTGTTACCTTCTGATTTAAATAAGGACCTTGGATAACTTAGACAAGCAAAGAACTCAAGCCTAATCTAGAACTATGACTTTAAATTACAATTCCTTTCTTTTAAAGGTTGATGATTGTGTTTTTTGAAACAGGGGTCTCGATTTTCTTATGAGGAATACTCGTATTGGTATGACAAGAGAAGAGAATGAAACCTTCGCACATTTCTCATTGTTTTAGAAGCTAGCCATTCTTTATTAGCTTTATTCTTTTCATTATCAATTGGAATCTTTAGGATCATTGGTTAAATTTAAGTGTTCAACATTCCACCAAAAAAAAAAAAACATTATTATTTAACTGGTCAATCTTTTTGTAAGCTAATTCAACATTAGAAAAAGTGCAGAAGCTCGCTCTTGCTCAAATACTTGTTTTTATGCACAGAGCTAATTACAAGATCCAAAACCAAAAATTTAATCCAGGTAAAAGCAAGACAAAAAAAAGATAAGGCAAATAACATTAATCAAATTATTGTTGGCTATAGAAAAGAAGGAAACTCCTCCACATTCAAAAAATAAAAAATAAAAGGAGAAAAAAAAAACTCGTCAACTTCCCCTGCATATAGTTAATTACAGGATCCAAATCCTAATTCACCGAAGTAAAAGCAACAAAAGAATCTTCCCTTTTCTCTCTTAATTTATTTATTTAATTTTTCATAATATTTTCTCAGATATTGAAAACTGAAATTATGATGGTCAAATAAAAAAAAATGGGCAGGAAAGCACAATGGTGTCTCATTTAGGAGAGTCATCAAAACAAATGATTAAACGTAGGAAGAGAAGAGATGGGTTGCAACTAAATCATGCAATCAAAGTGATTAAAGCAATCCAAAGATTTGTCTACCCTAAGTTGATCAACACCCATATTGGAGACGACATAACAGAAGGGAATTGGGCGTTGAAAATTGAAAGAGAAAGAAGGAAAAACTAGTTACAGCAAAACATACCCATAAAAAATCCACATTTTCCACAGACTAACAATTATCCTTACTGCATAACAACAATAAACACAAACTCTCACAGCAAAACCGATAAATGAAAGCTATCGTATATAGAGCACCACGTTATAGCAACTGTCTGCAAGAAAATAAAAAGAAAACAATAGCAGCGCAAAGGGGTATAGATTTGATATCAGTTGAAACAAAATACTACCAGAAGATTGAAAAGCGGAAAAGAACGCAAATAAACAAAGAGTTCCAAGGAGATTCACCTTCTTTAGATGAAATCATTTCCCCAACAGGCCAACAGCTAATCAAATGGAAAAAAGTGTCTGTGAGCAAAGAAGAGATAAACCAACAGAGAAGATAAATACTTATTATGAGGGAGAGAATCATACCAGTGATGAAATAGACGGCGAAGAAAGGATATCTGGGCTGACGAACTCAAATGTAAAGAGAGAAAAAAGAAGGAGCAGAAAAGAGAGAGGGAAGCTAAAGAAAAGAAAAAATTGTAGAGAGGGCTTAGAAGAAGAGATAGATCAGTAACGGAGGAGAGGAGAATTAGAGAGAGAGAGAGAGCAAGAGAGTAGGCGATGAAAACAGAGAAGAACAAGATTGAGAGGGAGGGTGAAGAGGGCGAGAGGAGTACGAAGGAGGAGGTGAAGAGGGGAAAAACGGGACGACAAAGAATCCCTAAAATCCCTTAAAACGCAACCAAAGCCTGCGTTTTAGACGCCGAAAAAGAAACAGAGAAGTAAGGTGCGATCACCCAACAAACCCGTGCAATCTACCCAATCTGATTTTAATTGGATAGATTAATTTGTTATATTTAATTAATTAAGTGGGTAAAAAAAATTTTTAACCCACCCAATAAAAGATTGGGTGAGTTAAAAAAATTTCAAAAACACATCTAACCCACCTAATATTCACTCACTTACTTTTTTTTTGCTAAATGATGTTCACCCCTAAGTATTATTTAGATTATTTAAATATAAAAAATCATTACTTATTATTCAATATAGATATAATTTTTGGTAATTTTGTAAAAAATACCACTAATTACTTTAATATTCTTGTATCTTTTGGTTATTCTTATAACTTATATTTATTTTATTTTTGACTATTAATGAGATTATATTAGAAATTTTTTTATTTGTATAAAATCTATGATAAAATTTATTTTAAAAACTATGTCATGAGTTTAATTTTTTTTCCTATTAAATTTTTCATTTGTTGTTAAATGTTTAGTATCATTTATTATTTTTATTAATAAATTATATAATTCACCCAACCTAATCCGATCCGATATTAATTGGGTGGGTTGATTTTTTATATTGGATTGATTGGGTGGGTAAAAAATATTGTCAACCCACCCAATAAATTGAAAATTCATAAAAACTCACCAACCCATCCGATATTCACTCTTACGGTGAAGAGCCTATCCACACTTTTATTATAGTTATCATATAGTTAAGATGAAAGAAGCTCAATGGACTAGGGTAGCTGGCTCTTGACTTGAGGTGGCTTTAACATGAGTGAAAGCACGTACGCCCAGTCAATTTTTAAAATTTTTAATTTTAACATGTATATTTAACTAGTTTTCTTTTTAAAAGCCCCATTAAAGTTTTTTTTTTCCCCCTCAAATGTGACCTCTCTTAATAATTTTTTTTTTCTAGTAATTATATCAAAAGTGCCCTCACTTAGGGGTGAACAAAAAATCTGAAAACCTGAATAACCCACCCAACCCACCCAAGGAAAACCCGACGGGTTGGGTCCACGTCAGACCCAAAAAAGAGTCGGGTTGACCCACCCAACCCGATGTCAAATTGGGTGGGTTCGGGTTGGAATTCTTGAACCCGACCAAAACCCAACCCACCCAATGAATGTTTTTTTTTTATATTTAGAAAAAATATAATGACTAACCTAAGCCAATTTTGTTGAGCCGACTGTCATTTCCTATTTATGCCTCCCCCCAAGCCAAAGTTTGTGCCTTGCCCTTACCAAACCCGATGTCCCACCAACCTCCTCCAATCGTCCCTTTCTTCGACCATCGGCCGTTATCCCTCGACGTATTCATTTTTGCCTCCCCAAGCCCGTGTTTGTCTCGTGCCTTACCCTTGCCTAGCCCTAGCCGCCACTTGTCACTACCCTCCCTTGATCCTCCCTTTCATTAGGATTTAGGAACAAGATTTCAAGTTTATTTCAATTTACCTGGCTTTAGTTCTTGTTACTACACACATTGGAGTTAGAGATTATTCTTGTGAAATAGGTTTGATTGTTTGTGGTTGATGTTTCTTAGTATTCATTAAAAGCATGTTTTAATTAGTTCTTATTATATTTACATAAATTTTTTATTTGAATATTTGAGCTTGTATTTTGATTTGTGATTAAATTTTTAAGTTATGTTTTATTACTTTATTTTTAGAAATTGTCGAACCCGACGAACCCGAAAAACCCGCCAAACCCACCCAAACTTTAATTGGGTGGGTCGATTTTGTATATTGGGTTAATTGGGTGGGTGAAAAAAATTTTCAACCCACCCAATCTTCATTGGGTGGGTTGAAAAATGTCAAAAATCCACCCAACCCACCCAATGAACACCCCTACCCTCACTGGACTAAAATCCTGACTCCGTCCCTGCTCCTATTATCAAAAACTCCTGAAGCATCATCAGAGCATCGCAATTTAACGGGCATGCCAAGCAAAGAGTTGCAAAGACTCAACTTGCTTCCAAAACCTCTTTGGCTCCAGAGATCAAGAATCCTCCTACCAGAAAACAAGTCAACCAAATCAGCAAAAGCTGTAAGAACCGCCAAATGGTCGCCTTGTTCAGCTTAACCCCGACCTTCTCGATCTCCAAGAAGAAATGAACGGCCTGCTTCAGCTTCCTGCATTGAACAAAAGCCGTGATCATCAACGTCCAGGAACATTTCTCTCAAGCATTTTCACAAACAAATCATAGGCGTCATCAAAATCTCAGTGTGGCATTTTGTCGAACATTGATCGAGTATTCCCCATCTCTACCACACGACGCGTTCAATATACACAAGCAACAATAGCATAAACGAGGGAATGCCTTTGAGAAATACCAAAACTTGAAAAACGACAATAATTTGGATAAAAGCACGAAATTTGGAAATTGATAGTGCGTTGTACATTGACAAACGGCAGTAGGTTACCAAAAAAAAAAAAAAAAGCCAATAACTTCTCAAACCACACGTGAGAGTGACATTAACTGAAAAAAAATGACGGCGAAATAAAAAACAACAATATTAAATGAAATGACATGAATGAAATAAACCAACGACGGAATTACATAATCTAAAGCAAACAACAAAAGGCGACAAAACTTCACAAACAGCAAGACCCATAAACGACAGGAACTTGAAAAATGACAACAATTTGGATAAAAGCACAAATTTTTGGAAAATGATAGTACACCATACGCTGACAAACAACAAACGACAATAGGTAATAAAGCCAATAACTTCGAAAAGACACATAAGAGGAACGCTAACTAAAAAACGACGATATTCATTGAAACGACATCAACAAAATAAACGACTGACAGTTTGAGAAACAAAAGGAAATAGCAAAAGGCAACAAAACTTCAGAAACGACAATTTTCATAGAAACAAGATCCGTAAAAGTAACTGAAAACGACACATCGTAATGTAACAATTCAAGCTCTATAACTTATTCAAAGAAGAAATGCTGAAATCTTCAAAAAAAAGAGAAAAGTCAAGAAAAGAGGGGGAAAAAAAAAAAAAAAAAACAGGTGGAAAAGCTGGAACCTACAAAATTTATATATTGCTCCCCGTATGATAATTTCTAACTTCGACACTTAATTAATATTGGATTTTTATTTTTTAAGGAATGCCCAAAAAGAGTATATCTTTGAAGTATTTTCCATCTATGATGCTCACAGGATTTTTGATTCTTATAATACTAAATAAAACCTCTTACAATATCAAAAATAAAAGTGATTTTAGAGTAGAAATCCAAATCATAAGACAAAAACCCTTAACCTGCCCATTAAAAAGGCTATTTCTATAATTTATTAATGGAATATTACTGTTAGATTATACCTGTAATCGTACTCAAAAGGCTAAGGTAAGCAATTACTAATTCATTAAATAAATTTTCATTTCTCTCGTTCTAATTTGATCGGAGAACCAAACTTATTTAAGCTTATTATTTCATGCAAAGAGAATCGGAAAACTTAACTTATTTAAACTTATTATTTCACAAAAAAAAAAAAAAAAAGAACCCAACACCAATATAACACGGTTAATAAAATTTAAAAAAAAATTTTACAAAGCAAATATGTATGAAATCAATTTCATTTATCAGCTTATTTTTTGAAATTTGAGATTTTCTATTCGTAATCCTTTAATGCCAATATATAGAGAAGATGCTTTGGTTTGTAAAGTATTTTTGTTATGATTACCCAACAAAATTTAAAAAAGAAATGAAAAAAATCCATAATTTGTTTTCTTTTTTTGGCAAAAAAATAAGGTTAAAAAAAAGTTAGATAATTATAAGAACAAGTTTCATTTGAATTTTGAATTGAAATTTAAATCGTGAGTCTAAGCTTAATGTGACAGCCGAGGCTTTTACTGTTCTCAGAATTAGTATATAATATAAACAGATATATACTGATATAACAGAAATGTATAAATGATATTCGAATAATTAATTAGAATTTATAAATATTTTATGACAACGTTCAAGTAAAAAGACAGTGACTGTAATGATTGTCGGACCAAAAAGCTTCAGACAATGCATATTCGATATCGAAAAACAGAAATTTACTGAGACTGAAAATGTTCTAACTGTAAACTTGAGATGGGAAATAATGAAATATCTAGGATTTATGGAGTGTTTTAAACAGTATAAATAAAACGAAAGGCTTTGATAGCACTCCGGAAGGAAACTGTAAAATTTGACCAGTTTAACTTTTCAATCAAATTTTCGATAGATAAAAATTAGACTGTAATTAGAACAAAGCTTATACTGTATAAACAAATAATATTTACTTATCATCATGAGAATTCAAGGGATGAGATCAAATTTTACTTTGATCCAATGATGAAGTAATTTTGGTGAATTTTTGACAAATTTTTGACCAAAAAAATTTTTTGACTTAGAAAGAATTAAGCAACAATTAATGTTTCTTTAGCTGCTCATGCACGTGGAGAAAGGGGGGAGGAACAGCCGGAAAACCAGTTGGAAAAGCTCCAAAAAGCTTGCAAAAATGCCCCCATAAAAATTACATTTTGACCCTAAAATTTTAGAAAATTACAAAAAGGCCCTCAAGATTTTTTATAACTTTTCCTATCTGTTATTCACATCCATTTACAGCCAAAAACATAGAATTTCTCTGCATTTCATCTTCCCCACGTTCCCAAGCTTCCAAAAATTTAAAAAATCTCAAAACTTGCAAAATTTATGAGAAAAAGTGAATCAAGATTCAAATTTAAGGGAGTTCCACACCAAGGGCCAAGTAAGTAGTTCAAAATCAAGCTTTAATGTTGTTTCTCAGATGTTTTCATGTTTATGGAATTGAGGAACAAAAATGGTGTTGAGTTGATTTTAGTTGCTTTGGTGAAAATCAAGTGAAAATTATGTTTTTGTACTTGGTTTTGAAATGTTTGCAAGGTCGGAGTTTGAAAATGATTTTGGTTGTTTAGGGTTCATTGTATTGACATGAATGGAGAGATAGGAACCTTTATAGAAATTTAGTAAAATAATGTTGAAAATTGGATATGAATTGTTTGTGAGTATAGATGTTGAAAAGAGAAAGAAAAATAGGTGATTTTAAGGTTGATAAAGTTAGAATCAAAACCTAGGTTTTGTGACTATGGATTCGCATTTTGTATACGAGGATGAAATCATGTTATAAACTGGGATTTTGAGCAGGTATATAAGGAAAACTATGCCAAACGATGTATTTCGTGTAGTTTTGGCATAGTAAGAAAGTAGAAATTTAAGCCGTTATAATACCGAAATTTTTAGATTTTAATTAGAGTTAAATGTTTTAAGGATGACAAAGTTTATAAGAAAAGTATTGAAATGTTCTAGTGTTGGCCTATGAACATTCCACTTAATGTCGAATTGTTTCATCATAGGACAATGACTGGAAAACGAGAGGGTGAAACGAAGGAATAAACCCGAGGAAACCTTAATAGATTTCTAGTAAGTTCTGACATTTAACCGACTGAACACGAGCAACTTGATGCATATATTGTGTAAAAATGTGTATGTTATTTAAATTATCTAGCCACCTCTGGTTAGAAGAGTATTCTGAGGTGATTGTGACGTCGAAACGCCAAAATTTGACAAGTACATGGGTGCGTACTGATACGACATGAGTACATATTAGTAAAAGTACAGGTTTTTGGCCCTAGGATGTCTTAATTATACTCTAGGGTGAATTGAGATTGAATGAGCTAAGTTTTGTGCTAGTTTAATGTTAAAAATTTAACCTAGCTGAAGTCAAGCACCAGGCACTCGGCATGGAGCACCTCGGCGTTGAACTCTCGGCCAGATTTGGATGTCAAAATTGTTGAAGGAGCACCAGGCGCTAGGGATAGAGCACCAGGCACTTGTATCACTATGAAGGAGCGCCAGGCGCTAAAGATGGAGCACTAAGGCGCTGAGCTCTCTACCAAAATTTTACGTGTAATCCTGATTCAAGGGCCAGGCGTTAGCGTTCAAGGGCCAGGCGCTTCTACTGTTCCAAAATTCCCAACTTGAGTTTTGTGCCTCGTTTCTAGTCCCAATCACGCCCGTTTGATTTTCTCGCGTGAATTATGACTGTAAAGCAATATTAATGACTAATTAGGCATAGAATCAAGTATATAATGTTCATAGTATTATGACTAAACAGTAAGTAAGATGGTAACAAGAACATGAGATTTTTTGGCGTACCGACCTCTCGCTAGGGGAGGTTATTTTATTGTAGATGACAGACAGAATACTGATGAGGGAGAGTCAGGGTTGCTCTTCGGCCCCTCTTCCTGCGCACAATATGGTACGACCAAAAAGAGCCCATAAAGACAGGTGACAGATAAGATAGTAATTAAGCATAATGAACTCAAGATATGACTGTTAAGTTAGACTATAATATTTATATGTTTAAACTGTGATGTCTGAACTTACTGGGCTATAACTCACCTGTTTGTTCGTGTTCAGATAATCGAGGTAAACAGTCTGTAACCTGAGCATTACTCAACGAATTGGGCTGAGGGATGGAATGCCGGGTTTGAAAGAAAGGTTGTGGACCTGCCAAGCTTATCTGCAGCTCAAGGAAAAAAAGGAAAGAAAAAGAATATGTATGATATAGTATAGACTGAACCTATATATTAAATTATAAATAGTTCTAAGACAGTATTTTGCAAAAGTTGTATAAAAAGTAAGAGATAGTTTTCAAACTATAGTATTATGGTTTCAAATGTTTTATACAACTAAATATGTAAATGACTATAGGTTTTTTTTTCAAAAAATTTGCAAATTTACTACAAGATGGTTATATAAAAAGAAAAGACGGAAGTATGATGTAAGAAAGAATGGGATTCTCTGCACGAGGCAGGGGATGTCATAGTTGGTATCAGAGAGGCCGGTTCACCATAACCTGTCATGACATCACAAACATTTCCTTCCACATAGTCCAAGTAAGTTAGTACTGTATTATTTTACTATCCTAATTTTATATAATGTATGAATATTAGGATTGAGAGATGAATAGTCAACCAAGAAGGTCTAGGTATCAACCTTACTCACAGACAATTTGGACAAGACCGATTATTCGTCCTCAAATGATAAGACCTCAAGTATCGCTGACTCCAAAAACACCAGCATTGTTATCGTCACAGCCTCCTATTTTGAGTTTTACAGTGCTCCAAAACTTTGTTCTGAAGGCACAGAATTTTAAGATGCGACTGTCAGATACGGTGGTATCTTACGCAACGTGTTTCAGGGACGAGATTGTCTTAAGCAGTTCGTGGTCAAGGTTGACAGATGAGGAATTATGTGCTATGTTTTGGAGAAGACTAACAAATGAATTGAAGCTTCGTATAGTCCCAGCACCTAACAGTTCACTGCAGCAGTATATTGCTTCAATAAAGGTGTTAGAACGGGTAATGCTGATTGAGAGATATGAGCGGATGATGCGAGATAGTGATCCGCGAGATGATGTATCCTCGAGACTAGATGAACCACGTCAGGTGATAGACAACGACGAGACTAAGTCGTTACGGGGATCGTGTGTAACAATCCCTACACATGCGACTAGCGATCCGATGGGTGAAGAGGATGGTGAGAATGACGAGGATCCAGAGGAGTTTCCTCTGGAAAGCGATGGAGCTAGCGGTGATAATTAATATGTTTACTAAATATAAAGCTTATGTGTATATGTCTGTATATATGTGTTATGTATGGAAAGGCGAAAGGACCTAATTTTGAGATTGATCGAAAAATGTACAGGTGATGAATGCGAATGACATGTATATGACTAAAAGATGATGTTTACTGAAGAAAGTATGTTTACGATATGACAGAATGTTTATGACGATCTGACTGAATGAATGTTTTTGATGTGACTGGAGGTTTATGTTATGACTGAAGTAACAATTGAAACTGATTATGTGTGATGATAGATGAAAAGAAAGAATTGATAATATTTTTATAAGTATTGGTACTGAACAATTTCGCTCTTTGATGATAGATCTAGAAGAGTAAGATGGCACGAAGAAAGGTGCAACCTCGTAGACGTGATAGACCCCCTACCTTGACCGAACGAGTTACAGAACTAGAAGCTTATTGGCAAACCAAATGAGAGAAAACTAAGAATTGAGAGATCAACTGAACCAAAGAAATCAAGAGCATATCGAGAAAGAAGCTCCACTTCCACCTCAAGCACAAGAACCCTTAATTGCCTCGGAAAATGAACCGAATCCTCTAATAGCACCTGTCCAATGGGAAAGAGTTATGGAATCATAAATTATCATCCAATAAGAACCGTTGTATGAAAGGTTTTGACCAATGAGACCACCAGAATTTGATGGATCGATGGACCCGTTGAAAGTAAAAGAGTGGTTGTCTGTTTCCAGCGGATTATAAATTTCATGAATTTGACCGATCGAGAGAGTTCTCTGCACATCGTATGTGTTAAATAGAGATGCTCAATACTAGTGGGAAATAGTTTGTCTCAAGAGGGATGAGACTCAAATGACATGAAACGATTTTATAGAAGAGTTCAACAGAAAATATTATGACCCTGCTGCTATAGGACCGCAACAGAAAAAGTTTGAGGATTTGAGGTAGGGAAATATAACTGTAATGAAGGTAAGCCGTAAGTTTGATCGGCTATCGAGGCTATGTCCCTATATGGTCCCTATTGAGGGGGATCGGATTAGAAAGATGATCGGGATGTTTCACCCTAAAATTGCACTTATGGTTGATAGTGTATTTTCCCCACCAGCTTCAGTGGCAGATTATGTCTTTAGAGCAGTGAAAGCTGAGTTTCACCTTACCAGAGCAAGGGAAGAACGGGCTCAAGCATAGGAAGCTCAAACAAAAGAGAGACAGCAACCCAGACAGAACCAGGGTGGAAATTAGACACTATAAGGAAATCGTTTTAACCAGTCAACAAAACCAGGACAAAGAGGTGGCCAAAGACAACAGAACTCCAATAAAAAGAGGGGGAATTTTATGGGCAACAGGAACCAGGGCAACAGGAACCAGCAACTAAAGCAGAATGCTAATGTTGGTCTAAGTACACCTGGCACTGTAAGCATTCCGAATTGTCTGATCTGCGGGAAATGACATTTAGGCGAGTACTGACTTGGCTTCAATGGTTGCTATCTTTACAGAAAAGAGGGTCATTATACACGGAGTTGCCCAAACAACCAACAAAATCAGGCTAGCATGGTTCCACAACATCCGTCAAATCCTCAAGTACATGCTATTCAAGCAAAGACAGAAGCACCATCAAGACCACAGGAGCATATTGAGAATGAACCTCTAATCAATGCCCGAGTAATGGCATATACTAAAGAGGATGTGAAAGCAGGCACATCTACAGTTGTTATAGGTTAACTTTCTATTGCTCAACACTCAGCATATGCTTTATTTGATTCTAGTGCTTCACATTCATTTGCATCACAAGAATGCACCGCAAAAGTTAGAACATGTTAAGGCTAAAATTGGGATGACCTTTAGAACTGTGTTGCCTTTGGGTGAAGTACTATTGTCCGATTACTGGTTAAGACATGTGCCAGTAAACATGGCAGATAGGGAGCTATTTCTTAATCTAATTGTGTTAAGGATAGTGGATTATAATGTGATCCTAAGAATGGATTTCCTAGGAAAGTATTAAGCCACAATAGACTGTCGACACCGGAAAGTAATTTTTCAACTAATGGAGAAGAAAGTTCTAAGTATGTTACCTCACCTCCAAAGCCATCGAGAATGATGATTAGTTTGATGAAGGCTTGCAAGCTGATGTCCAATGGATGCATGGGATACTTAGCCTTTATGACTAATGTAACAAAGGAAGAAAAACTGCAATCAAAAGACATTTTTATAGTCGAAAATTTCACAGATGTGTTCCTAGATGAATTACAGGGATTTCCACTAGAAAGAGAGATTTCTTTCGAGATCAAATTAGTACCGGGAACTGCACCGATATCCAAGGCACCTTATCGGATGGCTCCAGCTGAACTGAAAGAGTTACAGACTCAGCTAAAAGAGCTATTCGACAAAGGGTTTATTTAACCAAGCTATTCATCTTGAGGAGCTCCAGTTTTGTTCATGAAAAAGAAGGATGGGACATTATGGATGTGCATAGATTACAAAGAGCTGAATAAGATCACCATCAAGAACAAGTACCCACTACCTAGAATTGACGATTTGTTTGACTAATTGAGTATTTTCAAAGATCGATTTACGCTCTGGATATCATCAACTAAGAATTAGAGACAGCAACGTGACAAAGATAGCATTTAGAATTCAATACGAACATTATGAATTTTTAGTGATGCCATTCAGATTGATGAATGCCCAGCTGCATTTATGGATTTGATGAATCGAGTCTTTAAGGAATTTTTAGATAAGTTTATCATTGTGTTTATAGATGACATCCTTATTTATTCTAAGACTCAGAAGGAACATAACGAGCATCTATGGCTCGTTCTACAGACCCTAAGTGATAACCAGCTGTATGCGAAGTTTTTGAAATGTGATTTTTGGCTCGATCAAGTTCATTTTCTAGGACATGTGGTTTCTAGAGATGAAATTTCTGTTGATCCCGCCAAAGCTGAAGCTGTCAGTAAGTGGCCTATCCAGAAGAACGTTACTGAAATTTATAGTTTTCTGGGTTTAGCCGGATACTACAGACGTTTTGTCAAGGGATTCGCTAGACTTGTGGCACCCCTTATGGTGTTAACCAGGAAAGAGAAGAAGTACGAATGGACAGATGCATGTAAAGAAAGTTTCCAAGAATTGAAAAGGAGATTGACAAGTACACCTATCCTCGCTATTCCTACTGAATGGGAAAGATTCGACATCTATAATAATGAGTTGAAAGTGGGACTAGAAGTGGTATTGATGCAGAACGATAAGGTTATAGCTTATGCATCACGGCAAGTAAAGAATCATAAGAAGAATTATCCGACTCATGATTTAGAATTAGCTGTAGTCATGTTTGTATTAAAGATTTGGAGACATTATTTGTATGGAGCTCAATGTTAGATTTTTATTGATCACAAGAGCCTGAAGTACTTCTTCACACAGAAAGAATTGAACATGAGACAGAGACGATGGTTGGAATTAGTGAAGGACTACGATTATGAAATTCTTTACCACCCAGGGAGGCGAACCGAGTTGCTGATGCACTGAGTCATAAATCAACATCAGTACAGTAATTGCCTATTGATGAATTGTCAAAGCCATTACAACAGGAAATTAATTCATTAGAACTGGAATTGATTTCTGGGAGTTTGGCCATGTTACAACTGAAGCCGACCCTATATGATGGGATTAAAGACGCTTAAAAACGAGACTTACACTTGGAAAGGCTTAAAGAAAGAGCAACTGAAAGTGAAGAAACTGAACTGAGTACCACTAAGGACGGAATGTTATGGTACCAAAGAAGCGTTTATATTCTAGATGATGAGAAGTTGAAGAGACAAATTACGATGGAAGCTCACCAAACTTCGTATTTTGTTCACGCAAGAGCCACCAAAATGTATCAAGATTTGAAGTTGCAATTTTGGTGAAAAAGGATGAAGAATAACATCGCGAAATTCATTAGTTGATGTTTCACGTGTCAGAAAATTAAAACTGAACACAAGCATCCAGGAGGAAAGCTAAAAGCACTAGAGACTCCAGAGTGGAAATGGGAACACATTACCATGGATTTCGTGGTAGGGCTGCCCAAGACATGAGAGGGATACGATGTTATATGTATTAAAGTTGAAACCAAGCATCCCAGAGGAAAGCTGAAACCACTAGAGACCCCAGAGTGGAAATGGGAATACATTACCATGGATTTCATGGTAGGGCTGCCCAAGACATGAGAGGGATACATTTTTGGTAGAAAGGGATGAAGAATGACATCGCGAAATTCGTTAGTTGATGTTTCACGTGTCAGAAAATTAAAGCTGAACACAAGCATCCTGGAGGAAAGATGAAATCACTAGAGACTCCAGAGTGGAAATGAGAATACATTACCATGGATTTCGTGGTAGGGCTACCCAAGACATGAGAGGGATATGATGTTATATGGGTGATAATAGACAAATTGACGAAAACAACTCAATTTATAGCGTTGAAAATGACATTCACGTTAGAGAAACTAGCAAATTTATATGTTGCTAATGTGGTTAGACTACATCGAGTTTCAAAGTCCATTGTGTCTGATCGAGATAACCGCTTTACCTCTAAATTTTGGAAGTGTGTATAACAGGAATGGGCATGGAACTGAAGTTTAGTACTACATTTCATCCCCAGACTGATGGTCAATCTGAGCGAACCATTTAGACTTTGGAGGATACGCTATATGCTTGTGTTATGGATTTTAAAGGAGTATAGAATGAGAAACTGTCATTGATAGAGTTTTCCTACAACAACAGTTATCAAGCTTTAATTGGAATGGCACCTTATGAAGCACTCTACAGAAGAAAGTGCAGATTCCTAATCCATTAGTATGATTTACTAGAAAAACAACTTCATAAAACGGATTTCATTCAAGAAACACCAGAAGTAATTGAAAAGATACATAGACGAATAAAAACAGCACAGTCGACAGAAAATCTATGCAGACAGATGACAGAGATTTCTTGAATTTCAAGAAGGTAACTTTGTATTGATTAAAGTTGTGCCTATGAAAGGAATTATGCGTTTTAGAAATAAGGGCAAACTCAGTCCAAGATATATCGGACAATTTGAAGTAATTAAACGGATTGGGAAGGTGGCTTACAGACTAGTATTGCTGCCTGATTTGTCAACGGTACACGATGTTTTTCATATTTCTATGTTAAGGAAATATATACCTGATCCTTCTTACATACTAGAGTATGAACTGATACAAGTGCAAAGTGACCTGTCTTGTGATAACCGGGAATTTTAGATTCTCAAATTATGTTAAAATTATATGTGAATAACAAAATTAATGAATAAAATGTGAAAAAGTTGTATTTCAATACTGTTGTGAATAGTGTAAAAATATTCTGGCAGTGTTAAAGTGTGTGAGTTTGAGGATGGAAAATCCTACCTGACATAATTGGGTGAGACGGTTCGAAATCAGAGCCGAAAACCCTAGAGAGTGCATTGAAATGTACTAAAACAATAGAAATTTACGGTAGAGTTTTCTGATCAAACGGAAGCAAAATAAGACAAACCGACCGCACTAGAGGCGTTGAGAACTCGCCTACGCGATTTCGGTAAAGTTCCGTTCGGATCGGATAACAGTCAAAAATTGACCACGAATTAATTAGAGAATTAATATGAATAGTTGATGACATCACTATGATGATGTCATAAAGCCAACTTATTTTTAGCAAATTAGAAATCATTTTGAAAGGTGTATGGCTAGGATTGTTTTGCTTTTTGATCAAAGGCCAAGATCATGCCAAAATTCACTTTAGAAAAAATTAAAAAAAATTATGGCATTTTGTTGAAAGGCCATTCGGCCATGTGGAAAGGAGAAAGAAAAATTTTATTTTGACCCCAAAACCTTTACTTTTTGGTCCTTGAACAATTAAGAAATTATTGGAAAAAAATTACAAAAAGGCCCTTGGTTTTTGCCTATAAATAGGCATCAAAAATTCAAGAAAAAATTGAAAAACACAACTAAACTCTTGTCCATTTTTTTCCAGCCAAAAACCGTGAGTGAAGACCCCCTTGAACCAAAAATTTTGTTTTGAATTTCACATAAAATCAAGCTTGAATTGCATCTCCAATATCAAGACAGCAACTAAGCAAGGTAAGCTTCAAATTTGAAGCATTTTCCTTATTTTTTTCATTAAAAACTGTGGGTTTGGAAAGTTGAAAAACAATGGAAAAAAATTGTTGAATTGTTGATTCTAGGATTGGTTTGATGTTGTGATATTCAAAGCATGAATTAGGATAGAAAAACAAGCAAAAATTTTGCATGTTTTCCTTGAAAATCCGTGGCTCCTAGGGTGTGAAAATTTCATGAGTTTTGTTGTTGAAATTTAGTGATTTATGTTCATTCAATTATATATTAAGTTAAGCATGAAATGGACTTAAGAAACAAGAAAAGTTTGATGAAAAATTCTTGCTAAAACCGTGGGCATGAACATGATGAAATGGGATGATTTTCAATACTGATAAAAGTTGATAAAAACCCTAGGAAGGAAAGTGAAAATTTCTTTCTATTTTTGGCATAAAATCCGTGGCTATAACTAGGTTAGAATGCATGTTTTATTTAGTTTTTGAATGTTATTTTATACAATGAGAAGTATAAGGATAATGTGGTGTGACAAAAATTTATTAAACATAAAAACCTAGTAAACCAAGGTTATTTTGGAAAAAAAAAATGTGATGTGACTTATAAATGTTGAATCATATGGAAAGTTTTTATACAAAGTTTGGAAACTTTGTATAAAATAGGCCTCTGGTATAGTACGTGGCATGTACAAAGGTTCTGAGGCGTACCTAACGCCGGGAAACCTTAAAATATAAGCGGAAATGCTGCTGAAATTTCTAAAATCGGCTTAAGGGCATTTTGGGAAACGAGGGGTAAAAATATTAAACTCGGGAAGGAAACTGAGACCCCTCGGTGAATTATGATTAGAAATGGAAAACCAACCCGAACGGAATAGTAAACCGACCCTAAATCACTAAAATGCCTAAAACAGAAAAAAAAAATTGATGTTAGGGGTATTTTGGGAAATGAGGGAAAAATTTTAGGTCGGGATAGGAAACCCGAGCTTCTCGAGGACCGAGGGTCAGGGGACGGGATAAATAACATTTAGTAAGTAGTGAAGGGGGCATTTGAGACTCCGAAACGCTCAAAAAATGAAAAAAACGACCCTAGGTGACGGATGAATAGTGATTGAGGGTCGGGAAAAATGAAGTTGAGATTTTGCAGCAATCTAAGCTGTAAAATGATACGAAAACTTAGGAAATATTATTTTAAAATAATTAAACTTAGAAAATTTGAAAAAAAGATAAAATGAAGCAAATTATGGTTCCGAAACCCGTTAGGGACAAAATGGTCATTTTGACCAAAAATTTCTGAAACGGCTCAGAAAGAAGCCTAAAAGACCTAGAATAACTTAGATAAAATTCTTAAACTCAAATTGAAGATTTTAGAATTAAAATCCTAAAAATTTTAAGGAACACGGGCGTGTAGAGAGATACACGACCGTGTATAGGAAAAATTTTATAACCCGAGGAGGTACACGGGCTTGAACACGGGCGTGTATCGAGCTGTGTACAGTTACACGGCTAAGGAGGAAAATAACATGGCCGTGTAAAATAGACCCGAGAGGTACACGGCCTGGAACACGGGCGTGTTGCAAACCGTGTACCACAAATAAAATTTAAATATGTAGAATTGTTAAGTAAAATAAATATATATTTTAAAAGATAAATAAACAGGGTATTAACAGATACTATTATGTCTGTAGGAACCCAAAATAAAGATAGAACTGCAGAGAAATTCAGGAAGTGGACACTAGCACAGTATTGGTAAGTTCAAGCATTTTCGTGTCTGCAACATGAAATACTATGTGAATATATTCTATACTAGCTGTGCACTAGAGATAAGTACCTATGTGCATTTGGGGTTTAGTTAGTATAACCTATCCCAAATAACGAGAATAAGTAAGACCTATGGGTAATGGGGGATAGTGACCTTAAGGTGATATATATATGATCACTTGATCAAAAGTATAAATTGAAAGATGGTAAAGAAACCATTAAGGCGTACCGCCCTTCCAACATAGTAGTGGAGGTTTGTTTAAATCCTATGGGGTTATCAGGGCTGTGGAGGACGATGTTATAAGGTCGCTCGTTAGACCCTCCTAGTCAGTGCGCTAATAATCATCGGTACTGCCATAAACAGAGCTCTAAACTAGAAATCAAATAGAGAATAAACAATCAATAAAATGATAAAAATCATAATTGAGCATAACCGAAGCTTACGCTAGAGTAGTGTAAATTCGGTTAGGGCATGTGAATAGTATCCCGATAGAGTTAAGTGAATAGTAACCAGTTAGGGTAACTGATACTATTCACCGGTCAAAGGTCAACTGTATTATTCATGATGAATAGTACTATTCATGATGAATAGTATTATTCATAGGAGATTGAGTTTTTCTTGTTTTTAAATCAGTATGATTCTTATTATGAATGTTTGAACTTACTGAGCTTGTTAACTCATCAGTTTGTTCATGTTACAGGTAAGAAACCTGTCCAGTAGATATATGGATGGCGGCAGGATGCGAACGTGTTAAAGAGATAGGGAACTCATCGTGGACATGGTCCTGTCATAAGTTTTCCGCTGAGCTTTTTGAGTAAAGAAAATATGTTTGAAGACAAAGCCTACAATACATATAAATATTATATCTGTTATCAAATATGTTGTACTTATTTCAGACATGGAAAAACCAATATTATATTTTACATCGCTTTCTTACTTAATAATCATAAGAAAAAATATGTATTAAAGAAAAAAAAATTTTGGGGCGAAATTTTAGGCCCTTGTGTTTAAGAAGTTTTAGTAAAAGAGTTTAAAACTGACAACTCGGATTCAACACCCGAACGGTCTTGGTCGACCATAGAGTTGATTCATGACGGTTGCGAGTGGTTGGAATCTGGGGACGTCACATGTCTTATGAAGAGAAACCTGTTTGAATACTCGCACAAGAAGACAAGGTACTCAGGAACAAGACGATCCCACTAGTCAAAGTGCTATGGCGCAATCACGAGACAGAAGAGGCTGCGTAGGAAAGAAAGGATGAAATAAAAGCTTTATACCCCCACTTATTTTAAATTCTCGAGGACGAGAATTCTTTAAGGAGGGGAGAATGTAACAGCCGAGACTTTTACTGTTCTCGGAATTAATATATAATATGAACAAATATGTAATGATATGACAGAAATGTATAAATGGTATTCGAATAATTAATTAGAATTTATAAATGTTTTATGACAACGTTGAAGTAAGAAGATAGTGACTGTAATGATTGTCGGACCGAAATACTTCAGACAGTGCATTTTCGGTATAGAAAAACAGAAATTTACTGAGACTGAAAATGTTCTAACCGTAGATCCGAGATAGGAAATAATAAAATATCTAGGGTTTATAGAGTGTTTTAAATGGTATGAATGAAACAGAAGGTTTTGGTAGCATTCCGGAAGGAAAACTGTAAAATTTGACCAGTTTGACTTTTCGATCAAATTTTCGACAGATAAAAATTAGACGGTGATTATTTATACTTTATAAACAAATAATATTTGCTTATTGTCATGAGAATTCAAGGGGTGAGATCAAATTTTACTTTGATCTAATAGTGGAGTAATTTTGGTGAATTTTTGACAAATTTTTGACCAAAAAAATTTTTTTGACTTAGAAAGAATTAAGTAACAATTAATGTTGCTTTAATTGCTCATGCACGTGGAGAAAAAGGGGAGGAACAGCCGAAAAACCAGCTGGAAAAGCTCCAAAAAGTTTACAAAAATGCCCCCACAAAAATTACATTTTGACCCTAAAATTTTAGAAAATTGTTAAAAGGCCCGCAAGATTTTTTTATAACTTTTCTAATCTGTTATTCACGTCCATTTACAGCCAAAAACATAGAATTTCTCTGCATTTCATCTTCCCCATGTTCTCAAGCTTCCAAAAATTTCATAAATCTCAAAACTTGCAAAATTTGTGAGAAAAAGTGAATCAAGCTTCAAATTTAAGGGAGTTCCATACCAAGGGCCAAGTAAGTAGTTCAAAATCAAGCTTTAATGTTGTTTTTCAAATGTTTTCATGTTTATGGAATTAAGGAATAAAAATGGTGTTGAGTTGATTTTAGTTGTGTTGGTGAAAATCGAGTGAGAATTATGTTTCTGTGCTTGGTTTTGAAATGTTTGTAAGGTTGGAGTTTAAAAATGATTTTGGTTGTTTAGGGTTCATTATGTTGACATGAATGGTGAGATAGGAACCTTTATAGAAATTTAGTAAAATGATGTTGAAAATTGGATATGAATTGTTTGTGAGTATATATGTTGAAAAGAGAAAGAAAAATAGGTGATTTTAAGGTTGATAAAGTTAGAATCAAAACCTAGGTTTTGTGACTATGGATTCGCATTTTGTATACGAGGATGAAATCATGTTATGTATCGGGATTTTGAGCAAGTACATAAGGAAAACTATGCCAAACAATGTATTTTGTGTAGTTTTGGCATAGTGGGAAAGTAGAAATTTAAGCCGTTATAATGTCGAAATTTTTAGATTATAACTGCGATAACCGGGAAAATTCATATTTCTCGGAGAATAAATACACATTAAATTTAAGTGTTAAAATGTGAAATTAAGTGATTTAATATTGTTTAGAACTAAATAAAATGTTCTAACAATGTTAAAGGATGAAAAATGATTGATAGTGATATTATGTGTGTACACGTGTGTGCCACTCACAGTATCAAGAAACAGGTCAAGATGATATTATCTTGACATAAAACTGATAAATTTGGGTTCAGCACTCCCAAATAAGTTAGGATAGCCTATCAGCACGCTCAAATTTGATAATTGAGCACAAGGGTAATTTTTGACCGAGAATTCACAATATCGGAAACTGATCAAAATGACCTCAGATAAAAATAAAACTAATATATTTCGATTCAGGATGCCTAAATTAGTCAGGAAAGCCCATGTTAAAATTTTGGGTGAAAAAGTATATAAAGAGCGAAAAAAAGTGAAATTTCCTTATTTGTCCATATACACACTCTCTCCTCCCTTCTCTTTCTCTCTTTACCCGCACGTGTATAGTAGCCAATTAATGGAAACGGCCTCCGTTCATGACACTACCGGCATCGTTGGAAAGCTCTCGCCGAGCTGAGTTTAACGGTGGGTCGACGCAACGGAATGGCCGCCGCACACTGTCGCACGCGCCGCCTGAAGCTACTGGCCACCGGAAATTTCGTAATGTCGTATCTCCACCGTCCGACGTCCGATCAAGTTGATTCCGGTCCCAAAAGACTCGTGGTGAAGAGTAGAACAAATCCCAGGTGGTGTTTCAGCCCAACGACCGCCGGATCACGCCACCTGAAGCCGCGATGTCGCCACCGTGAAGCTACCGTGGAACTCGCCGTTTCCGGCGATGTTGAGCCGCGCCACCGGTATAGAAATGCTCACCGTGAAGAGGGGAGCAAAAGCCCCAAGTCAATTGCACGCCACAACCCCAGCACGGCAGAGTTCCAAAGCCACCGTCGTGACCGATTTTTCGAAGGGCGATTTCCCGCGATAGAGGTGTCGAATGGTAAAATTGAAGCCACCAATGGATTCCTCTCGTCGAGCTCTTCAAGATGGACTACCCACATTCTGCTGTCACCGCCGGTCAACGGCGACAGGTGATCGAAAATTGAAGAATGGCCCGTTGGCCTATTTTCGACGTTCCAGATGCATCCGCGGAGTCGGAATTGCAAGACGGGACCTCAGATATGAAGAACGAAGAATTAGGGTTTATGTCGTCGAGACCGGACTACAATTCGGTATAAATCCCGATCTCTTTATGTTCTGCAATTTAATTGTTTGGGACTATTGTATGATTTTATGATTATTGGTATGAAAATTATGGAAAAGAATGTATGTAAAAAGAAGAAAATTGCTTTAATGGAGGAAAAGAAAAATATGTGATAATGTAACGATTTTACATAAACAAAACGAGTTTTACGTAAAATCTAGGCCTTTGGTATAGTACGTGATAGAATTAGATCAGGATAGATGGTTTTCAGGCGTTTCCTAAACGCTGAAACCTCAAAAATTAAGGGGAAACTCTGCCGAAATTTCTAAAAATAGCACTAGGGGTAATATGAGAAAACGAGGGGTAAATATGATCGGGAAGGTAACCCGAGCCCCCTCGAGGAATTAGGGCATGGAAAAAGGAAGGGGTAAGTTATAATTAGTAAACCGACCCGTTAAAACTCTAGAACGCAAGAAAAACATGAAACTGACTCTTAGGTCGGAATAGTACTTCCCGAGGGCCGGGAATGTGAAAATTGGTAAAATGATAAGAATTGATTCGGAAAAGGTCCGATAAGATTTAAAAAGTTAATTAGATGATTTTGGGTTTAGAAAATCCAGCTTAAGCATGAAAATGAAAATGTTATGGTTAAACGACCCATCAGGGGCAAAATAGTCATTTTGCCCAAAGATTCTCAAATTATGGGAAAAGAGCCCCAATGACCCCGGAATAGGGTAATGAAGTTTTTAAAAGCCAAAATTGAGGTTTAAGTTATGAAAAATCACGTCAAGGGTAAAATTGTAATTTTATCAAAAGTTAGGAGTAAAATCGTAATTTTTCAAAAAGTTGGAGAAAAATTCAAAAATGGCCGTTAAGGTTTAAAAAGCTATCCTAAGGCTATAATTAAGGGTTATAAGATCAGAATCAAGCTTTTTAATAAAATAAAAGCTATAAATGAAAATGTGATTAATGGACAAAGTTTGTCTGTAGGAACCCGATCCAGACGCGATAAAGGACGTAGATGAATTTTAAGAAGAGGATAAGCACGCTTTGAGTAAGTTCAGACAATTACCTGTCTGCAACTATAAACAAACTTATCGTATTTATATGTTTTGTATGCAGATGTCATGATGTGATTTATAATGATGCTATAGTAACGCTATAGCAATACTATGATGATGTTAAAAGATAGGTTTTAATAAATAAATTATAAATAAATATATATATATATATATGAATATATATTGAATTATGAAGGAAATGTATTATAACAGCTTTATGAGAGTAAAGATGTGAGAAAGAGAGATAGAAGAATGGAAAGAGTAAGAATGAGAATGTTATTATAGAATATATAAGAAGAGACGAGATATGAAAGGAAAGAATAGATGTTTTATGAAAGGTTTTATGAAAGTTAAGTTATGATTGATAGAGCAACGATGATTGGTAATGAAAGGAATTAAGAAAGGGTATGTTTTATGAGAACGAAATGATAGGTGTTTTATGAAAAATGATATGAAAGTAAAGAGTTAGACAAGAAAGAGAAGCAATGATAGGTTATGATGAAAGGTATGATGAAACGATTAGAACATAATGATAAGATGTGATTGATAGAATAGAACGATAGGCTATGATCAATAGGAATATGATGATAAGATACGATAAATAGAATGATGTAAATGATAAACAGATAATAATTGCCTGCACTTAACCAAACGTGTTTTTGTTTGTTATGATGTGATGTGATGTGATGTGATGATATATAAGTAATATGTGCTATATATGCTAAAGTGTGATTAACATAATTCACACGAGTAAGGTAAAGAATTAAGAAAAGAAAAACAACAAAACGAAACAACGATATATATGTCTTACGAAATGAGAATGAAAGAATAAGATGTCAATGAGAAAGAATTACGAAAGAAAGATAGAATGACGAAAGAACAAATTTCCCATGAAATGTTCTATGAAAAATGAGAAAGGAAAGATAATGAATGTCATGAAAAAGATGTACAACAAAAAAAATCAATATAAGAAAAATAAAAGCATGCAAGATAATAAAACTGAAAACTTAATCGTTGGCATACCGGTCTCCCTATATGGTCGAGACTTAAAGTCTGTATCCTCCACGCAGATGTGGTGCTACCGCGAAGGTGTGGTAGATTATAGGATGGACCAACCCCAAAGGTACGGTAATTAATGTGACTGTGAGGTAGGTTGGGGGGTCGCTCCCCTTCCTCCCACTGTCAGCACGCAAATAGGTACGTTCAACAACGGCGCCCACCAATGAAAGTGAAAAGAAAAGAAAGTGAAAAGAAAAGAAAAGAAAGGAAAGGAAAGGAAAGTGAAAAGAAAAGAAAAGAAAAGAAAAGAAAGGAAAAGAGTGAGAAAAGAAAAGAAAGGAAAAGTGCGTGAAAAGAAAAGAAAGGAAAAGAGTGTGAAAAGAAAAAAAAGGAAAGGAGAGTGCGTGAAAAGAAAATAAAGGAAAAGACCGTGAAAAGAAAAGAAAGGAAAGGAGAGTGAAAATAAAAGAAAGGAAAAGAGAGTGAAAAGAAAAGAAAAGAAATGATACGAAAAGAAAAGAAAAGTAAAGAACGATAAGAAAAGAGACGAACGATATGAAAGAATGACATAATGAAATCGATGAAAAATAAATAAATAATAAAACGAAGTTAAAAGAACATAATAGAATTAATATATGTGATGTGATGTATTTGATGTTATGTGTATGATGTGAATGACACGTTTTTACGTGATGTTATGCTAGTGTATATGTTACTAGCTTATAAGATACGAAAAGTTAAGAGATGAGGACAAAACGATAGAAAAGTTATAAAGGTTTAGAACAGAAAGTTAAGAAATGATAGGAATGAAAAGCAAAGAAATGAAGAGATTAGATTAGAATGATAAGCGATGATCGATAGAATGATAAGAGATGATCAATAGAATGATAAGAATGACGAACGAAGAGATAAATGAGCATGAAGAGGCTAACATAATATGTTATGTTTCGAGGATATGTATAGACGATGTATATGATGTGTATATATGTGATGTCATATATTCTAGTAATAATATATATTACTAGTATTTATAAGTTAATGAATGTATGTTTGAACTTACTGAGCATCTAGCTCATTAGTTGTTCATATGTTGCAGGTAAGTAACCTGTTAGTTTAAAGTAATATGATGGACAACGGACGTATCTGCACGTGCCAAGGGACTGGGCAATGGTATGGTACTACTATGAGTCTTTCGCTGAGCGTTCAAAAAGGAAGATGAAAGAAAGAAATTTATGAATTATATGTCATAAGAGTATGATAAAGATATAGGCATAATATGTAAGTTAAAAGAAAAAAAATGTGCTATAGAAATTGCTTCCGCTTTAAAATGAGAACGTTAAGAATGGAAAGTTAAGTATGTTAAGTAAGACGATGACAACCCACGAGGTTGCCAACCATCACAGTTAGCATTAGAGCTCGGCTGGTTGGTATGGTAACGTACGTGGGGAACATCACAATAACTGGAGTTAAATGTTTTAAAGATGACAAAGTTTATAAGAAAAGTGTTGAAATGTTCTAGTGTTGGCATATGAACATTCCACTTAATGTCAAATTGTTTCATCATAGGACAACAACTGGAAAACGAGAAGGCAGAACGAAGGAATCAACCCGAGGAAACCTTAGCAGATTTCTGATAAATTCTGACATTTAACCCATTGAACACGAGCAATTTGATGCATATGTTGTGTAGAAATGTATATGTTATTTAAATTATCTAGCCACCTCTTACTAGAAGAGTTTTCTAAGGTGATTGTGACGGCGAAACGCCAAAATTTGGCAAGTGCCCGGGTGTGTACTGATACGACATGAGTACATATTAGTAAAAGTACAGGTTTTTGGCCTTTAAATGTTTTAATTATACTCTAGGGTGAATTGAGATTGAATGAGCTAAGTTTTGTGCTAGTTTGATGTTTAAAATTTAACCTAGCCGAAGTCAAGAGCTAGGCATGGAGTGCCCCGGCACTGAACTCTCGGTCAGATTTGGATGTCAAAATTGCTGAAGGAGCGCCAGGCACTAGGGATAGAGCACCAGGCGCTTGCACCGCTGTGAAAAAGTGCTAGGTGTTAGAGATGGAGTGCCCATGCGCTGAGCTCTCTACCAAAATTTTATGTGTAATCCTGATTCAAGGGCTAAGCGCTAGCATTCAAGGGCCAGGCGCTTTTATTGTTCCAAAATTTCTAACTTAAGTTTTGTGCCTCGTTTCTAGTCCTAATCACGCCTGTTCGATTTTATCGCATGAATTATGACTGTAAAGCAATATTAATGAGTAATTAGGTACAGAATCAAGTATATAATGTTCATAGTATTATGACTAAACAATAGGCAAGATGGTAACAAGAACATGAGATTTTTTGACGTACCGGCCTCTCGCCAAGAGAGGTTATTTTATTATAGATAACAGACAGATTACTAATGAGGGAGAGCTAGGGTCGCTCCCCGGCCCCTCTTACTGCACGTAATACGGTACGACCAAAAAGGGCCTATAAAGACAGATGATAGATAAGATAGTAATTGTGCATAATGAACTCAAGATATGACTGTTAAGTTAGACTGTAATGTTTATATGTTTAAACTATGATGTCTGAACTTCTTGGGCTATAGCTCACCCGTTTGTCCGTGTTCAGGTAATCAAGGTAAGCGGCCTATAACTTGAGCATTACTCAACGGATTGGGCTGAGGGATGGAATGCCGGGGTTGTGAGAAAGGTTATGGACTTGCCAAGCTTATCCGTAGCTCAAGGAAAAAAAGAAAAGAAAAAGAATATGTATGATATAGTATAGACTAAAGGTATATGTTAAACTATAAATAGTTCTAAAACAGTATTTTGCTAAAGTTGTATAAATAGTAAGAGATAGTTTTCAAGCTATAGTATTATGGTTTCAAAAGTTTTATACAACTAAATATGTAGACGACTATGGGTTTTTTTTTTTTTTTAAATTTCGTAAATTTACTACAAAATGGTTATATAAAAAGAAAAGACGGAAGTATGATGTAAGAAAGAGTGGGATTCCTTGTGCAAGGCAGGGATGGTCACACTTAATCATCTTTAATCTATACAAAAACTCATACAAATTTCATCAAACTTATATTCAAGTTAATTTCAAACTAAATTCTTAAGAAAAAAAAATCAAACTAAATTAACTGGAATAGAGAAATCAATGCACAATCGGCGCAAAATGTGGATTTATCTCGACTATTTGATTTCTTTTTTTGATGATCAGTGCACTCAGAGAAGAGAGAGAAATTGAGATGGGAGAAAGAGTCGGTGGAGTAGGAGAGTAAGAGATGGATGAGAGAGAGAAGCGGGAGGGTAGAGAGAGAAAACAATAAAAAATCTTTTTCATTTACCAAATTTTAATCAATTTTATGATATTTTCTGTAAAACTTTTTACTTATGGTAAAAATCAATCCTCACCTCAATTTTGTGACATGTGATTTAATTATCCTAAATATTTTAGATGAGGAAAAATCTACTAAAGAAAACAAAGAAAAAAAGTGGTCTTTGCATATCACTTACGTTGTTCTGTTGGAAATGGAATAAGGTCAGAGAAGGTCATTTCGAAAGTCGCTGTATTTTAAGGTATGACAATGAATTGATCTAAACATCCATTTATCTACTTCTATATTTATATACGCGAGAAATTACATTAAAATCTGTTTAAAGAAGAAAGCAGTTCAAACTTAGAAGTTTTTTCTAACGAAAATCAATGGTGGATAGGCGAAAAATTTTGCGTTTGTATCAAAAGAAATCGGTGTAAGCGGCAGTGCAATCACTGGCTATAAGGGGTCTTATGAAGGTAAACCAATCATTGTGAAAAATGCTTTTCTGAAGACAGCCATTGTGACGTCCCCACGTACGTTACCATACCAACCAGCTGAGCTCTGACGCCGACCGTGATGGTTGGCAACCTCGTAGGTCGTCGTCCTCTTACTTAACATACTTAACTTTCCATTCTTAACGTTCTCATTTTAAAGCGGAAGCAATATCTATAGCAAATTTTTTTTTACTTATATATTATATCTATATCTCTATCATACTCTTATAACATATAATTCATAAATTTCTTTCTTTTATCTTCCTTTTTGAACGCTCAGCGAAAGACTTATGGTAGTACCATACCCTCGCCCAGTCTTTTGGCACGTGCAGATCTGTCCGTTGTCCATCATATTACTTTAAACTAACATGTTACTTACCTGCAACATATGAACAACTAATAAGCTAGATGCTCAGTAAGTTCAAACATACATTCATTAACTTATAAATACTAGTAATATATATTATTACTAGAATATATGACATCACGTATATATACATCATACATATCGTCTATACATATCCTCGAAACATAACATATTATGTTAGCCTCTTCATGCTTATTTATCTCTTCGTTCATCGTTTTTATCATTCTATCGATCATCTCTTATCATTCTAATCTAATCTCTTCATTTCTTTGCTTTTCATTCCTATCATTTCTTAACTTTCTATTCTAAACCTTTATAACTTTTCTATCGTTTTGTCCTCATATCTTATCTTTACGTATCTTATAAGCTAGTAACATATATACTAGCATAACATCACGTAAAAACGTGTCATTCACATCATACACATAACATCAAATACATCACATCACATATATTAATTCTATTATGTTCTTTTAATTTCGTTTTATTATTTATTTATTTTTCATCGATTTCATTATGTCATTCTTTCATATCGTTCGTCTCTTTTCTTATCGTTCTTTACTTTTCTTTTCTTTTCGTATCATTTCTTTTCTTTTCTTTTCACTCTCTTTTCCTTTATTTTCTTTTCACGCACTCTCCTTTCCTTTCCTTTCTTTTCTTTTCACGCTCTTTTCCTTTCTTTTCTTTTCTTTTCTTTTCACTTTCCTTTCCTTTCTTTTCTTTTCTTTTCTTTTCACTTTCATTGGTGGGCCCCATTGTTGAACGGACCTATTTGTGCACTGACAGTGGGAGGAGGGGGAGCGACCCACCAACCTACCTCACAGTCACATTAAATACCTCACCTTCGGGGTTGGTCCATCCTATAATCTACCACACCTTCAGGGTAGCACCACATCTGCGCGGAGGATATAGACCTGAAGTCTCAACCATATAGAGAGACCGATATGCCAATGATTAAGTTTTCAGTTTTATTATCTTGCATGCTTTTATTTTCCTTATATTGATTTTTTTCTCATTGTATATCTTTTTCATGATATTTATTATCTTTCCTTTCTCATTTTTCATAGAACATTTCATGGGACATTTGTTCTTTCGTCGTTTTATCTTTCTTTCGTAATTCTTTCTCATTGACATCTTATTCTTTCATTCTCATTTCGTAAGACATATATATATCGTTGTTTCGTTTTGTTGTTTTTATTTTCTTAATTCTTTACTTTACTTGTGTGAATTATGTTAATCACACTTTAGCATATATAGCACGTATTACTTATATATCATCACACCACATTACATCATAACAAATAAAAACACGTTTAGTTATGTGCAGACAATTATTCTCTGTTTATCTTATCATTTGCATTATTCTATCTATCGTATCTTATCATCATATTTCTATCGATCATAGCCTATCGTTCTATTCTATCAATCACATCTTATCGTTATGTTCTAATCCTTTCATCATACCTTTCATCATAACCTATCATTGTTTCTCTTTCTTGTCTAATTCTTTACTTTCATATCATTTTTCATAAAACATCTATCCTTTCGTTCTCATAAAACATACCCTTTCTTAATTCCTTTCATCACCGATCATCATTGCTCTATTAATCATAACTTAACTTCCATAAAACTTTTCATAAAACATCTATTCTTTCCTTTCATACCTCATCTCTTTCTTATGCATTCTATAATAACATTTTCGTTCTTACTCTTTCCATTCTTCTATCTCTCTTACTCACATCTTTATTCTCATAAAACTTTTATAATACCTTTCCTTCGTAATTCAATATATAAATATATATTATAAATTATTTATTAAAACATATCTTTTAACATCATCATAGTATTGCTATAGTGTTACTATAGCATCATCATAAATCACATTATGACATTTACATATAAAACATATAAATACTATAAGTTTGTTCATAGTTGCAGACGGGTAAATGTCTGAACTTACTCATAGCGTGCTTATCCTCTTCTTGGAATCCATCGACGTCCTTTGTCGCGTCTAGACCGGGTTCCTACAGACAAACGTTGTCCGTTAATCACATTTTCATTTATAACTTTTATTTTATTAAAAAGCTTGATTCTGATCTTATAACCCTTAATTATAGCCTTAGGACAGCTTTTTAAACCTTAATGGCCATTTTCAAATTTTTCTCCAACTTTTGAAAAATTACGATTTTACCCATAAATTTTGACAAAATTACAATTTTACCTTTGACGTGATTTTTCATAACTTATACCTCAATTTTGGCTTTTACAAACTTCATTACCCTATTCCGGGGTCATTGGGGCTATTTTCCCATAATTTGGGAATCTTTGGGCAAAATGACCATTTTGCCCCTAATGGGTTGTTTAACCATAACATTTTCATTTTCATGCTTAGACTGGATTTTCTAAACCCAAAATCATCTAATTTACTTTTTAAATCTTATCAGACCTTTTTCGAATCAATTCTTATCATTTTACCAATTTTCACATTCCCGGCCCTCGGGAAGAACTATTCCGACCTAAGAGTCGGTTTCATGTTTTTCTTACGTTTTAGGGTCTCGAAGGATCGGTTTACTAATTATAATTTGCCCCTTCCTTTTTCTATACCCTAATTCCTCGAGGGGGCTCGGGTTACTTTCTCGATCATATTTTACCCCTCGTTTTCTCATATTACCTCTAGTGCCGTTTTTAGAAATTTCGGCAGCATTTCCGCTTAATTTTTGAGGTTCCAGCATTTAGGAAACGCCTAAAAATCGTCTATCCTGATTTAATTCTATCACGTACTGTAACAACCGAGATTTTCTAACTGTTCTCGAGATCATTGTATAGTGAAAATTTATATATATTAGTGTGACGAAAATATATAAATTTTACTCTAATGATGATTTATTAGAGTTGATAAATATTTTATTGCTATAAATATAACGATTTTCGAATCGAAACGCCTCAAATAGTGCATTTTTGGTATCGAAAAACAGAATTCTACTGAGACTTAAAATGTGGCAAACATAGACTCCAGATGGAAAATAATGAAATATCTAGGGTTTATGGAGTGTTTTAAATGATATAAATGCATTGAAAGGCTCTAATAGCATTTCGAGAGGTAAACTGCGAAATTTGGCTAGTATAGCTTTTCGGTTAAAATTTCGACAGATGAAAATTATACTGTAATTAAAGAAAAACCTATACTGTATAAACAAATAATATTTTCTTATTAATATAAGAATCAATGGATGAGATCAAATCATCATTTTTGATCTAATGGTTATCAAAAATAAGGAATTTTTAGAATTTCTTTCAAAATCCAATTAAGAAAGAAATTTTGCATTAAATGCAATGCTTAGCTGCTCATGCCCGTGGAAGAGAGGGGGGGAAACAGTTGTATTTCAGCTGAAAAGGTTCCAAAAATTTTGCAAAAATGCCCCCAAAAAATTTTCATTTTGACCCCAAAATTTTCAAAAATTACAAAAAGGCCCCTAAGAATTTGTATAAACTTTTTCCTCTGATTTCTCACGTTCCCCACAACAGAAATCACCATTTCCCCTGTTCTTCTTCTTCTCCCACGTTCCCACACTCACAAAAACTTCCAAAATTTCAAAACTTGCAAATTTTGAAGAAAAAGTGTGAAAAAACTTCAACTTGAGGAATCTTCACCTTAAAGCTCAAGTAAGTTCTTCAAAATTCTGTTTTAATGCTTGTTTTTTTAGGTGTTTTTGTGTTCATGGGAATAGTGGAACAAAATGGGTTTAGAATGGTTTGGAGTGTTTTGATGAAATTCATGTGGAAAAACATGTTTTGAGCTTGTTTTTGAAGTATTTGTGGGGTTAGTTTTTGAAAACAAATGTGTTGCATGGGGGAAGGAAATTTGACGTGAGAAAGAGGGTGAAAACCCTTATGGAATAGTGATGAACATGTATTGTGAATTAGAAAGGGAAATGATGTTGTATATGAGTGTTGAAAGGAAGAAAGACAAAGAGGAAATTGAGGGTTGTGAGAAAAACCCTAATTTTGGAAATATTGCTATACCTTGTATATGAGAATTGTTATGTACTGGGATTTTGAGCAGGTTTCTAATGAAAACTGTGTTCAATAACGCGATTTAAGTTGTTTTGGCACAGTGGGAAAATAAGAATTTAAGCCGTTATATTACCGAAATTTTCGGACTTATAACCAAGGCTAAGGGTTTAAGGATGACAATGTATAGAAGAAATATTAAATGTTCTAGTGTTGACCTATAAACATTTCACTAAATGTTGAACTGTTTCATTATAGGGCAACGACTGGAAACCAAGGAAAGGAAACATTAGCAGATTTCTGGTAAGTTCTGGCATTTAAATGTCTGGACATGAACAACTGGAACCCTATGTTATTTTTGAATTTCAATTTATGAATAGCCTAAATTCTTTGGCTAGAAAAATTATATGTTGTTGTGAACTCGTTAAAACGCCTAAAATGGCGGGTATACGAGTGTGCACTGATGTGTTATGTGTATATGATTATGTTTCATGGATTTTGACCCTAGAATGCTTTAATCATGTTTTAGGATTGATTGTATGTGTGAGAAATGGCTTTGGTGTCAAAATATGTTTAAAAACCTATTTTAGCCAGAGCCAAGCACTAAGCGCTGGCCAAAGAGTGCCCCGACGCTGAGCTCTCGGCCAAAATTTGGTGTTAAAAACTCAGTAGGAGCGCCAGGCGCTAGGGTATGAGTGCCAGGCAATAGTGTAAAAATTGGTGAGAGCACCAGGCGCTAGTGTAAAAATTGGAGGAAGCGCCAGGCTCTAGGGTATGAGTGCCAAGCGCTAGGCTAAAGATCCAGTAGGAGTGCCAGGCTCTAGGGTATGAGTGCCAGGTACTCGTGTAAAAATCAGCAGGAGCGCCAAGCGCTAGGGTATGAGCGCCAGGCGTTAGTGTAAAGTTGTCTGAAGTGCCAGGCGCTAGGGTATGAGCGCCAGGCGCTTGCACCAGATTTTCAAAAGGGCCAAGCGCTGCAAGGAGAGCGCCGAAGCGCTGAAGTCTCTGTCCAAAGTTTTGCAGAAAAATAAGATGAAGGGCCAGGCGCTTGGGGATGAGTGCCAAGCGCTCTAACTGTTCCAAAAATGTATAATTAAACTTTTGTGCCTCATTTCTAGTTCCAATCACGCCCCAATGTTTAAGTGCGTGGATGATAAGTTTTAAACAGTATTTTTTGACTGAATAGGTATAACATCTAGTACATTAATTATGAATATGTACACTGGAACAGTTAAGACATCATAGTAAGTAACATCGCACAGTAAACAACAGGGTAATGAAAAACCTAATGTTTTGGTGTACCAGCCTCTCGCGAGGGAAGGTTACCTTATGTCGAAGCAAAAGACATACCATAGATGAGCGAGAGTCAGGGTCGCTCCCAGGCCTCTCTTACAGCGCGCACAAGGTACGACCAAAACGGGCCCATAGACATAGTAAATGAACAATGCAAATGTAAATTGAGCATAATGAACTCCATACATATTTATTGAGTTGCATTGTGATGTTTTATTGTATTAAATGTTATGTCTAAACTTACTGGGCATGTAGCTCACCAGTTTGTTCGTGTTCAGGTAATCGAGGTAAACAACCTGTAACCTGAGCCACAGTGTATGGATTGGACTGCAGGAATGAAGTGCCAGTGTCATGATAAAGGTTATGGACCTACCAGGCTAATTCCGCAAGAAGAATGATAAAGGTTATGGACCTACCAGGCTAATTCCGCAAGAAGAAAGAAAAAGAAAAAGAAAAGTACAATTGTATGATATTGTATAAAGTACACTACTATGTTTGATTTAACTATTTCTAATATAGTATAATATTATTATATGCAAGTAATACGAAATAGTTTTCAACTATAATAATTTAGTTTTGGGAAGTTGTAGTACTACGTATATAGATGGTTTTAAAAAAAAAAATTTTCACAATCCATTATGTTATGATTTGAAAAAGAAGAAGTAAAGTAACAAAGAGTTTTCAAGTGACGTCTCCCACACGAGGCGGGGGGTGTCACACGTACTATATCAGAGGTCTAGATTTTACATAAAACTCATACTGTTTACGTAAAATCATTACATTATCACATATTTTTATTTTTCTCCATTACAGCCATTTTCTTCTTTTTACATACATTCTTTTCCATAATTTTCATACCAATAATTATAAAATCATACCATAGTCCCAAATTATTAAATTGCGGAATGTAAAGAGGTCGGGATTTATACCGAATTGCAGTTCGATCTCGACGGCATAAACCCTAATTCTTCATTCTTCATATTTGAGGTCCCATCTTACAAATCCGATTCGGCGGATGCGTCCGGAACGTCGAAAATAGTCCAACAGGCCAAACTTCAATTTTCGATCACCGGTCGCCGTTGACTGGTGTTGACCGGCGGCGACGGTGGAAAGTGGGTAATCCATCTTGAAGATCTCGACGAGAGGAATCCATTGGTGGCTTCAATTTCACCATTCGACACCTCTATCACCGAAAACTAACCCCCGAAAAATCAGCCACGGCAGCGGCTTCGAAACTCCACCGTGTCAGGGTTGTGGCGTGCAATTAACTTGGGGCTTTTGCTCCCCTCTTCATGGCGAGCATTTCTGTACCGGTGGCATGGCTTAACATTGCCGAAAATGACGAGTTACACGGCAGCCACGTCGCGGCTTCAGGCAGTACGATCCGACGGCCGTTGGGCTGAAACACCACCTGGGTTTTGTTCTACTCTTCACCACGAACATTTTGGGACTGGTTTTGTGGAAAATAGTGGCCGGACGGTGAAGAAATCGACGATCGAAATTCTTGGCTCTGGCAGCATTCGAGCGATGCGTGTGGCTGCGTGTGGCGGCCGTTCCGTCAAGTCGACCCACCGTTGAACTCAGCTCGACGAGAGCTTTCCAACGGTGCCGGCGGTGTCGTGAATGGAGGCCGTTTCCGTTAATTGGTTACTGTACATGTGCGGGTAGAGAGAGAAAGAGAAGGGAGGAGAGAAAGTGCACGTGGAAAAATGAGGAAATTTCACTTTTTTTTCGCTCCTTATATACTTTTTCGCCCAAAATTTCAACATGGGCCTTCCTGACTAATTTGGGCATCTTGAATCCAAATATATCAGTTTTATTTTCATCTGAGGTCATTTTGACCAGTTTCTGATACTGTGAATTCTCGGTCAAAAATTACCCTTGTACTCAATTATCAAATTTGAGCGTGCTGATAGGCTATCCAAACTAATTTGGGAGTGCTGAATCCAAATTTATCAGTTTTATGTCAAGATAATATCATCTTGACCTACTTCTTGATACTGTGAGTGGCACACACGTGCTCACACCTAAAATCACTATCAATCATTTTTCATCCTTTAACATTGTTAGAACATTTTATTTAGTTCTAAACAATATTAAATCACTTAATTTCACATTTTAACACTTAAATTCATTGTGTATTTATTCTCCGAGAAATATGAATTTTCCCGGTTATCACAGCCATAGAATTATGGACAATATTGTGAAAGATGGCAAACGAACCTATATATATGTGTGTGTGTATATAAATATTTATATAAATGGAGAGGAGTAGCTAAAGTATCCACTGGAATTTATTAAAAAGAAAGAAAAAAGAAAACAAAAATAGAGATCATGCAAACCAATTGTTAAAAGGCTACAAATAGTTGGGAAAATAACGTGCATCACACATTTATAATTCAGCAGGAGTAAGCTACTCACAATTGAATACTTTTCCATAATTGTGTACAAGACACTACTGTTTATTAACTTTAGTCATTTCAAAAAGAAAATTTTGAATTTATTAAATATGAACCCAATATCAGTAGGAAGCTCCTTATGGACTCATATCAAAATTCAAAAGTCAAGTTATACTTGCCAAATTTTTCTTTCATGATCTCTTCCATACGTTTCACCATAGAAGTCGTGAGACAATTCTTCCAATTTCCCACCTCAACTTTTCTGAAGAATAGACCATTTGAAATCCCACTCTTTGCTTTACCATTTTTGTTGACATTCAAGTTTTTCAGATTTCCAAGGTTGCATAATGTTGATATCTCTTCTATAATCCCTTGCTTCTCTTCCTCTTCCAAAAATAGACACTCAATAAACTCTGCCAACCTCTTTGTATTAGAGGCAGTATCCTTTTTTGGGTCTTCGTATTTCAAGAATAAGATCTTGTGAGGTCTTTCTAAACTTGCTTTCCAATACCCTAGAACATGTTCCCAAAATGGCCCATAAATGTGGATTCGGTGACAAAACATATCAAAATACTCTTCTAAATGATGAGGCTCTATCTTATCACCCTTAAACTTGGAGCAAAAGTGCCAAAGGGAGATGAATTTGTCCACTGGGTTCCTAGAAACATGCACAATTTTACAACTAGAAGTCTTGATGGAAGGGGGCAACAACTCATATAACTTATGGGTACTCAAGAGTGGCGATTGAGGAATAATTTCATTGTTTAAGGATTGGGATTCCTCTATTAAAGGTACAAGATCATGTGGGTTTGCCTTAAGCAATGGATTGTCTGTGAGTGCAAAACAAAGGTGGTTTTCGATTGAAAATACAAGGGCTTTCAACTAAGTGGTTCCTGATTTTGGACAAGAAGATAAAATGATATCTTGATCATATGCCACAAAGTATATCTGAGAGGAGAATACACCTCTACATAAATTATCTGGGATCTAACATCCTTCGTAATGGTAAAGATGGAAATCACTGACCATGTCTTTCTCTTTGGGAAGGTTTATTCTTATTACTTCAAACCCATCTCCAATCTCTTCCTTCGTGGACATGTTCAAATTTTCGCACTCAAATTTGAAAGAGAAACCAAAACAAAAATATATGAATTCTTCTATAGAAAAGCTCACATAACCAAAAATACTACTTTGTTGGCTTATCTAAGGAAACATGGTGCCCTAGCTCTTTTATATAGTGGGGTCTTTTCCATAAATTTTAATATAATATATATGTGTATAAATTAGTCTTGACCTCTCCTTAAGTCTATTGTTCTCTACATTTTATTAGACAAATAATTTGGATTAAGAAACAAAATAGTTTTATTAAATCCCTAAATAGTAGTAGGCCTAGTGACTTGATATAAAATTTAAATCTACACTATAATTTTAATACTCTAAGTATTTTAAAAGACTAACCTATTATATTAAGTAATATTTTGTTTTCATATAAACTAAAAGCTTTCAAAGAAGTGAACTTTTCACTTTCCCATTCTAGTATGCAAATAAATTTCTAGAGACATAACAAACTTTGGTTTTTTTTTATTTTAAGTTAAAAATTTTTTTAGAAATTTGCTCTACTATTCAAAATGAGATTTTATTTTTTCTTCTCCTTTTCTTTTTTCCCTTCATAATCTTTTTTTTTTTCCATCTATTTCAATATCTAATTTATGTATTTTAGTTTCGTTCATTCTCATGTTGGGTTTAAGAAATTTAATTGTATTACTTAATTTAAATATTCTAATTCCTTCAATTTCAAGTTGGGTTTAAAAAATATATGGTGGAAATGATCCGATACAAACTGTTACAAATATACATGAATATTTATAATAATCAATAGTTAAGTCAGAAAAAAAATTTTTTTGGCTCCTTTGCCAGTATATCGTGGCTCCGTGTATATATATATATATATATATGTAGCTTGCTTACAATTAAGCTAGATCTATCTTACCCTCCATTAACCTTGCTCTTTTCCTTCCTTTGTTTTGTTTGTTTATTTCCAGGTACTGAAAACTTTCACGCATAAGAGAAACGAACCAAAAGTCTAAAACAATAAAGTAAACTTGTAAGTGTATATATAGATAGTTAACTTGTTGTTCTTTAACTAATATATATGGATATTATAATTTTGAATCAACTCACAATTGTTTGTCATTTTTTTTAATTTTCATTTCTTATTCTTTGAAATTTTTATAATAGAAACCGTTCTTTTTCACAATCGATTAAAAGTGCTATTAATAATTGGATTAGTTACCTTAAGATCTATAAGTATTTGTGTAACAAATTTACAAGGTGTCACACATAACTACTTTGAATCCTAAATCGGATTCTTACAAAAATTAGTTTAACGCTTAATACAACACTGATTAAAAGATGAATTACTTGCTCTAACTTAAATATTCTAAAAGGTCAAAACAAATAAGCATCATTAATTAAGGTGATAGATAAACTTCCTCTTCCTTTAAAATCCCGAATGCTAAACACCACAACAGTATTGATTTGAAAAAATGACACAAATTAACGAAATAGATTTTCTCTATGTGTGTATATATATATATGTACTTGTGAGATACTGATAATGGACAAGCTCACCGATGCGAGTGTGAATGATGATGAAGATATCAAACTTCAAAAGATAAGAATTAATGTGGATTTAACATTCATACAAAATAAGTTGATACAAAATAAGTTGGAAGCTTTGAAACGATGAGTGGTGGTTCTTAGATTTTAGAAGAAAGAGATAAATTCTAATATATAAATAAGAAAGCCTGTGAGGTACATTCCCACGCGAAATGAATGTTTGTGTCTGTGTCATAACAAAAGATATGAAAAGATCTTCAGGGGGAAAAATGTAGTTGTAAAGATTTCCAGCAAAAAATATAAACAAATCCATATGTATGGATCATGTTCTATAAAGTAATATCTTACCGTTTCTAGCAAAAAAAAAAAAGAGTAAAATCTTACTATGATATTCTGCATTTTGATACAATAAAATTCTTAACAATAAATTAGTATGTTTGTGATATACATGTGTGTATAATGTACATATATACATGTATATGTTTTAGGTATAGGATTGTGCCATCACATTATTATAATATAGATATTCATAAATTTGACCTTCAAAAATATAATCTGCTGACTAAAAAAAACTTAATTACTCCATCACATGTCCACCATTTAATATCAAATTTGTTCCCAAAAAGTATGGGTATCTCATTTTGACTCATACAACACAAAATGAAACAACCCTTCTCCTAAGGCTTATAATTCGTGTTATCGTATCGTGTTATACTTCTTAATTAATACTATTATACTAAATTCAAATCTGACCTATTTAATATTTGTATCAAAATCTCAAATCCAAACCCAATTCATTTATTTAATTGTGTTAATCGTGTCAATATAAATTAACTTGTTTAAATTAAATATGAATAAAATAATGATTTATTTAATATGACTGTGATATTTTGATATATTTATTAGACAATATATCTTTTCTTTTATGAAAAACAAGTAAAATTTACTCATAAACTTTAAAAATTCATATTATTTGTACTTTATTAATTATGAAAACTCTTGATTTATATCATACACAATTAAGTAAAAAATAATATATAGTTTTGCAGTGAGGAAGAGGAAAGGATGATGGGGTGATAGGAAGAGAGGGGAAGGAGAAGGTGACGAGGTGAAGGAAAGGGGGGGCGACGACGACAGAGTGAGTGGTGATTGACTGTGTTGTTGTGAAAGTCGATGGGATAAGGGGAGGGAAGGGTGATGTGGTGAGGGAAGGGGAGGCAAAGAGTAGAACTGCATAGGTAATAAAAGATTAAAGAAACAAAAGCAAAACCTTTATTTTTTTTTCTATGTTAAAAAATTTTAAAATAGATATAATAAATAAAAGATATATTTTATATTTGAATTTTGAATTTTGAAAACTCAAAATTAAAAATAGTAAAATAGTAAAACATTATAAAATATACATATAACAATATAAATATATTAGAGACTATAAATGAATAATTTATGGATCGTGTTCGTATCAACCCATATATGACTCATTTATTAAACAGGTTATTTTGTGTCAATTACTAGTTAGTAGATTTGTGTAAGTTCAACCTTTTATTTTATTGTTTTTGATGGGTTTAACCTTTTTTGACCCAAATCCATTTAGGGAATATCCAAACCTTCTAATTTCGTGTAGATTTCGTGTTCTGTTATCATATTATGAACCAGATTACCAACCCTACCTGCTCCTTCGACATATCTATAAATTTGAAACTTTCAAATTATGTACATGATTTACCATTCATTTCATGCACAGTTTGAAATTGAATTTTTTAGGTTGCATTTTAATTGAATTGAATTGTGCATTTGGAGAAACGTTGAATTGCTGGAGTTAAAACGTAAAAACTTGAAATGTTTTTGGGAAAAAGTTATCAATATGAAACTTATTTTATTTGTTTCAAAATTCTATACAATTTAAAAAAATAATCTAATTTGAATTTATATATACAAAATTATGAACTTTTAAAGTTTAAGTTATAAAATTTTAATAGTAATTGTGAATAATAAAGCTGAGATTGTCCTTTTAGATAAAGATAAATAAAAAAACCTTGTATTTAAATGCAACCTATGCACCAAACATGGGCTTAGACGTCAAATTTTTAATAATTTAGATCATGTGACTTAGATGATAAAGAGCAATATAGGAGGGCGATGAAGATGTTAGGGTTGCAAAACTAAGGAGGAGGCAATATGAGTCAGTAAGAAAGGAATTTGACATTTAAAAAAAAATAATTTTAAAATCTATTTTGTTTAAATTTACTATTACTTGACGCATGTGTGATTAAATGCGTTAAAAAAATTGACACTTTAGTGATAGAAGAATCAAACTTACAAATTGTGATTAATTTGAAAGAGAATTTTGTACCATTAATAATTTTAGAATGTAAAATAAGATCATTATTTTTCGGGATAATTATAAATTAATTCTATATCATTTTGAATGAAATTATGAGCAGAGCCTCAGATAGAGTTTGACCTAATCCCACGTATTCGAGCTTATAAAAGCTGTGTAAGGTACGTTTTACCTAATCTTACATTCTCCAACACGAGGCATACATTATTATGTCTTTATCGCGGGGACAGAAAGAAAATTGACGGAAGCAAAACAATTTGGAATCCACTTGAAAAAAAAAAAAAAGTGTCATGCTTTTCTTATTTGTGTTTAGGTTTTCTTCGATTTCTTCCAAAGTTTATTTTTTATTTTTTTAACTGATCAAATTTTCATGCAGTAACAATTCTATGGTGGGAGAAAGCCAATAGGATTAGCTCAGTGATGACGGAAGAGGGATTAGGGGTTTAGAAGCAGGCCAAGGTCCGATTTTTGACCGATGTAAAACTAATAATAGATTAGGTTAATATATATATATGTATATAGGGGTGCATATAAGATGTTTGTATATTTTTTTAAAAAAATTTACTGTAGAGGATGACAACTATAATCCATCCCCTTTCCCACAAACCATGCCACCACACTCCCAAATGTGACGGTCACAAATATTTGATTTGCAACATTTCCGATGATGATCTTCACCCCCATGCTGACGATTCTTGGCCATACAAATCTTGTTCATATGCAAGTCTTTCAGATTTTCAAGTTTGCATAATGTGGATATCTCTTATATGATCACTTATTTATTTTCGAATCATTTATTGTCTCAAATTTTTTGTCTTATTGGCTGTCATTCTAATAGTATTATACCAAATCATTGTTATTTTCGATTGCATGATATCTCCCGATGTTTTGGTTATGATCAGCTCATAAAAGAACATTGATTTTATCCTTAACAACATTGTGATGAGTCTGGGCAAATCAACAACTCTTTGATTAAAAAAAAAATCCATGTTTATATATTGCTTCCCATGATTGATTATCATTTTATCCACCTAAGAGTTCCACCTTCCAGTTAACACCTTCTTGTTAGTTTTTCGAATTGCTTTCGGAAGTTCAGAGTTGTCATTTGTTTCATCACTAGTGTCGCGGAGGAAATTAAGTCTCTTCTCTACATCCCAAAACATGGTATGCTGCGACACCTTAGCTGCTTTTGGCCGGTCAAGATTCAAAATTTATCATGTATGTTTTAAACAAAGTAATAAATGTGAAGCGTTATGTTAAAATAATAAATGCGGAATAAGATGCCTAGCTTCAGGGAAATGGTCTAACTTATGTAGATCCAATGGAATTTGTTTTCTTAATGTTCTCCTCACAATAGCTTGAACAATTGGATGCAAACCTTGAGTGATGCTGTAAAAGACGATGCAACCTAATTCGATTCCATTTTTTTTTTCTTGTTTTTATTTTTTGGGGAAAAAAGGTGTGAATTAGTGAATGTTTGTCATTCGTGAAGAAGTTCAAATTAGGCTAATTAATAGAAAAGTTATCAAATAGCTACTAGCTACACAATATTTCCTTTATGATTAAAATGTTTTATGACTTTAAATCTCAACGCACAAAGAACAACAAGTCAAGAAAATGACAGCTTTAATAATGCAAAGATAAGAGATATCCGATATGTGTGTATATATAAGAGGTATATAATAATGACCTCAGGTTTATGCATAACTTATAAATAAATAACTTTATTGATATATTTTTTTATTCCAAATTTTCAGGTTGAGTTCTGGATTAACACCTATAATTTGTAAACATCCCAGTCTTAAGTTTTCTTTGTTTACTTATAATCTTATAAAAAAATGATAATCACGTTAATTGATACTAAAAATTAGATGTTCTAAACACTATCTTTTAATTAATTTTGAAAAACAAAAATCCATTTTCCTTTTATGAATAGGTATCACTATCTCCATTAATGTTCGCTAAGCTAATTTAACAAATTAATATTTATATTTCTCTCGTTCTAATTTGATTAGTGAACTAAATTTATATAAAGTTGAAAACACAAAATCCAAAACACACAATCATGTTTTCATGTCAGCCACAGAATTATATATGTACAATATCGTGTGAAAGATGGCAAACCAACCTTATTCAAAGACCACAAATAGTTGGGAAAAGAAGATACATCACACATTTATAATTCAACAAGAGCAACATTATTTGACGTCAATAGAACTTGGTATACCGTGCTACTCACAATCGAATCCTTTTCCATAAATAAGACGACTCACTATACACAGTTGTGGTACAAGACATTACGGTTGTCTTTTATTTTTATTCACATATCGAAAAATTAAAGTTTTTTCAAATCCAAACATCGATAGGAAGCCCCTTATGGACTTAGATCACGATTCAAATGTCAAATCATAGTTGTCAAATTTTTCTTTCATGATCTTTTCCATACGTTCCACCATGGAAGCTGTGAGAAAATTCTTCCAATCTCCCACCTCACCTCTTCTGAAGAATATATTATATGGAATCCCGCTCTTTGCCATACCATTCTTGTTCACATCCAAATTTTTAAGATTTCCAAGGCTGCATATTGTTGATATCTCTTTTATGATCCCTTGCTTCTCTTCCTCTTCTGAAAAAGGACACTCTAGAAAATCTGCCAACTTCTTGATGTTAGAGGAAACGTCCTTCTTTAGCTCCTCATATTTCAAGAACAAGATCTTGTGAGGTGTTTCTAAACTTGCTTTCCAATACCCTAAAATATGGTCCCAAAATGGCCCGTAAACGTGGATTCCACGACAAAACATAGCGAAACTTTCTTCTAAATGATGAGGTTCTACACTTTCACCCTCAAACTTGGAAGTAAAGTGCCAAAGGGATATGAATTGGTCCATTGGGTTACTAGAAACATACACAATTTTACAACTAGAAGTTTTGACGGAAGGAGGCAATAACTCATATAACATATGGGTACTCATGAGTCGCGGTTGAGGAATAGTTTCACTACTAGTTTCACTGTTTAAGGATTGGGATTCTTCTATTAAAGGTACAAGATCATGTGGGTTTGCCTTAAGCAATGGATTGTCTGTGAGTGCAAAACGGATGCGGTTTACGATTGAAAATACAAGGGTTTTCAACCAAGTGGTTCCTGATTTTGGACAAGAAGTTAAAATAATATCTTTATTATGTGCCACAAAGTATCTCTGAGAAAAGAATACACCTTTACAAAAAAATTCTGGGATCCAACATTCTTGGTAGTAATAAAGATGAACATCATTTACCAAGTGTTTCTCTTTAGGAAGATTTTTAATTATTGCTTCATACTCGTCTTCAACCTCTTCCTTTGAGGACATGTTTAGAATTGCACACTCAAATCTGAAAGAGAAACCAAAACAAAAATATATGAATTCTTTACATAGAAAAGCTCACAGATTAACCCGGATGAATACTTTGCCAACTTATCAACAATATATATATATGTATATATTAGATTGCTTATAAGCTACATCTGTCTTTGTGACAGCCAAGGCTTTTCTAGTCCACGGACAGATGTAAAGAGTAAATAGACAACCTATGTATAGAGTAAACAGACAACCTATGTACAAAGAGTGTTAATTATGTTCCTAATATTGAGACCAAGTTTATAACTATATTATAATGATGTTAGACTGAGATGACAGTGATAGAAATGACTGAGGGATCGAAATGCTGTTGACAGTGCATTTTCGATATCTTAAAACGAAAATTTACTGAGCCTAGAAACGCATTATCCATAGACCTGGGATAGAAAAAGATGAAAAATCTAGGGTTATATACTGGTTTAATACTGATAAAACATATTAAAATGTTCTACTGATGTTGACAGACAAGAATTCAGTGAAGAAAAATTTTACCAAATTGAAGTAGAAAAAATGGAGCCGTTTCGGTATCTAAAAACCCTATATGGTGCAAGAGGTGCACAAAAGGATGAAAGTCTTCCAGAATTAATTTCAAACAAACAGAAGAAGAATAAGGGGATTCGACTGCACCAGAGACCTCAGGACCCCGTCGGGGAGATTCCGGGAAAGTTTCACCCGGGTTAATTTTTGGTCAAAAAGTTGACCGAATTAGTATGAATAATAAAAGGGTGAATGGTGAATCATCCCTTATGAAGTCATGGATGATGTCATAAATGAAATTAATAAATGAAAAAGAAAGTGGTAGGTAGAATGAATGGTCGTGTGACGCCTTAAATTATATTTAAGGGTCAATATATAATTTAAATAAAATTAGTATGCCAAAAAATTAATTTAAAAATCTTTTGGAAACCCTAGGTTGGTTTCCTAGTCAAATTCCGCTCAAAAAGTCAACAATTTGAACTTCAAAAAGAAACCTTAAAACATTCGGCCATCACTTGGGATTTTAAATTAAAATTTAAATTTCACAAATCCAAGAAGGATTCAAATTCAAATTTCATACCTTAGATATAAAGAAGAAATTCGGCCATAAAGTGTAGGAAATAAAGGAGATTTTATTTGAAATAAAAGCTAGGTTAAAACTCAATTAAAATTCAAACTATTTTTCCTTAAAAACTAAGGGATAATTTTCGGCCACTTAAGGGGAAATAAGAGAGAAAACCCTAGCCTCAAAACAGCACAAAAAACTTTCCCTTTTGCCCCTTAAAATTTTCAGCCAAACAAGGAAGAGAAAGGAAAAGAAAAACCTAGTATAAAAACTCCCTTTTAACTCTCATTCACCCCTCCTTTCACCCTCAAAATTTCGGCCAGCTTTCCCCTCTCCCCTCTCTGAATTTTCTCTTCCAAAACACACCCAAAACAGCAAACAAAACCTACCAAAAGGCAGCTCAAAGATTCAACAACTTTTGAGACAAAAACAATGTGAGAAATCAAACTTTTTCCTTCCTTCTCCTTTTGATTTTAAATCCGAAATTTATATGGCTTTCTCCACTATTTCCATACTGTTTTGAAGACTCCAATACTCACACAAATTCAGCCAAAATGGAGACCAAGCATCAAAAATAGGGCAGCACAAACAAGGTGTGATCTTTTCTCTCAAACCCTAAAATTTTGCCTCATTGATCCCCTTTTCAAAAACCCTATTATCATATGTGTAAGATTTTATGATTTTGTCAATTTGATTCTTGGGTTGTGTTAATCACATATAAATAAGGTTTTCCACGAAATTTCGTGATCATTGGATGAAAATTGAATTGGTTGGAGGCTAATCGAAATTCGGACACAGAAAAACGGAAATCTGGAAAATTACCATATGAACAGTAAATTTGTGTCAGCCATAACTTGAGTTTTAAAAACGATTTTTGAGTGATTCTTGAGCCTAAAATTAAATTCAAGATGTCCCCTAAATTCCTACAAAATTTCAGAACCAAAATACTCCATTTGCCTAGTCAAAATATTTTTCTAAGATAGGCGGACAGAACTGCCAGGTTTTGAACCGAAACTGAAACCCAGATTTTTATGCCTGAAAACAACCCTCGGTTTTTGGCCTAGTTGAATGACCAAACGATGTCCAAAAATTATAAAAATTATATGGAATTAAAGCTACGGATGTCTAGTTTAACATATTAAAAATTTAGAATTTTTGGTATTAAAAATGAATTGATATTGATTTTACAATCAGCCTAGGTCAGTCTGCCCATGACCAGAAATATCTTAACTTAGAGTTTTTCAAAAATTTTAAATCCCAAATGTTTATTACACGTTTTGAAATCTTTTGTGGCACACTAAAATGATTGGATGATTATGTCTAGACCTAGACTGATCATATGTTTGATTATAGGAATTATTTGACGTTCTTGCTTGATTGGTGGATCACATTATCGCAACGCTTGTGCAAAAATGGAGGTAGGACGTTCAAGCCTTTTCTGGGAGTAGTCAAGTGTTTTAAATTCTCCTGTTTTATCGATGGCATGCTGTTTTCAGTTTATGAAATTTTTATACTGTTTTTGGATGGAATAAACGCATGCAAAGTGTTTTGTATTAAATGTGTATTTTAAAGCGTGTTTTGATTAATGGCATAATATAACTTGGTAAATACCATCTTTTGAATAATCCGGTGAACATAATTGAGCTCTAGTTCACGATCATTGTAAATGATGCGTGCGTCCCAGAGTTGACGCCATGGGGGAAGGTCCCTAAACCTGTGCAGGGCCGTTCGGCCTGTATAGACCGTAACGAGATGATCTAGGATAATTCAAATTCGAGGCACGTATATTATAGCTACGACAAGTCCTCACTCATAATATGATGGTTTGTTTTAATGATTTATTATTTTAATATTGGGGCACGTATATTACAGCTACGCTAAGTCCTCAGCAGAATAAAACTTGCATTAAAAATGTTTTTCACGAAATGGTTGATTATTATTTTTTGATTATTATGCCATGTATTTTTTTTAAATTGTTGATTATTTTTGGAAACGAATATTATGCCATATTTTTAAATGTTATCTGTTAACCCACCTTTGTTTCTGTCCTACTGAGCCAGTGCTCACGTCCTTTTTTTTTTTGTGGTCTCGAAATGACTACTTCCAGGTGCGGGAGGTAGCAGTTCCGAAAATCATTGAGATATCCGTTACTACCAAAGATGATGCTATCCGTTTTCTCCATCTTCTTCTTTATGTTTCTCGTTCTGATGTAATGAGACATTAAGTTTGGACTTTATTTCACGTTATTTAAATTTTATGCTTGGGAATATTTTTATGGTTGTAATTTCTTTTGAAAACCAATTTTATGTTTGATTTCCGCATTAAAAAGCATTTATTTTATCCTTTATTTTATTCTGTGGTTATGATACTGCTTTATAAATAATTAGGCTTAGCTAAATTATAATGTCGACCCGTTTTTCATAATAAATGTTTTTCCTTAAATCTCAGGTTGATATTATGATTTGGCTGCCGTGTCACGTGTCTAAATTTTGGGCCGTGACAAATAATGGTATCAGAGACCAGGTTTTCAAAAGGGTTTTCCATCAAAACGTTTTCAAAAGGGTTTTTCATCAAAACGTTTTCAAAAGGGTGTTCATCAAAACGTTTTCAAAATACCCAAGCATAGTTTTCTTTACTCTTAGAAGCTCATAGGATTTCCTCTTCCTTCAATCTTATTCAGCAAAATGGCTCGTCCCGGCACGCGAAGTTAGAGGCAGCAGAGAGGCAACGACGAAGAGAACCCCGGGAACACGCAGCCTCAAGGGAGTCAGAATACAGCGGTCCCTACACCGAAGGATCAGCTAACGGCGATGCAGAATCTCACAGTAGTGATACAGGCTCTCCTCACCGTCTTACCTTTTGGAACACCTAACCCAGCTCCTGTAGCCAATGTTGTTCCTAATGAGACCCAGAGAGCGGGGAGTTCTTCTCAGACTCCTCAGTAAACGCCTACCACCGAAAACCCTACCTCTGAAGCAGTACCTACCCAGCCTATGATACATCCTAAACAGGCAGCCGTAACTCTTTTCTTTAAGCCTCACGTAGCCACTTTCGACGGCACGGGCACAGAGATGGATGCCGACTACTGGTTTGATGCCATTCGTAAGCAACTAAAGTTGACCGCCACACCCGCAGAGTTCTGGGTTGAGTTTGCTTCCAACAAGCTGGTGGGTCTAGCCTCTACCTGGTGGGCTAGTATTGAGGATGGTTTGATAGAGGAGCAGAGGTCTTCTTGGACAGTTTTTGAGGAGCGTTTTCATGAGTGTTTCTTTTCAGCTCAGTTCCGCGACAGAAAAGCTAGGGAGTTCGTCCGTTTGAAGCAAGGGTCTATGTCAGTGCGGGAATATGAAGCCAAGTTCACTGAGTTAGCCCGGTATGCGAAGAAACAGGTGCTAGATGAAGCTACTAAGTGTCTCCGCTTTGAGGAAGGGCTTAGCCTCTATGTGAAGAGGGGTGTACAACCGTTCCAGATCAGGGATAGCTACCAGCAGATAGTTGCTAAGGCGTTGACAGTGGAAGAGGGCGACAAGGAGTTCCTTGAAGCTCGTAACAAAAACAAGTCTGGACCAATCCGCAACAAGCCTCAACACAAGCCGCAGTCTCCTTACCAGAAGAACCAGCAGTCTCAGGGGTCAGGTTCTCATCAGTCGTCTGGACAGCGACAGGGTCGGGTGAATGTGATTACCTGCTTCGAGTGTGGTGATGAAGGCCACAAAAGAAATGTCTGCCTGAAGAGACAGTCGAGAGACAATGCTCATAGACATCATCATCAGCGGAATCAGAATGGTCTTCCACAGAGACAACAGTTTACTTCCCAGTCTTCGCAGTCACAGCGTCCTCAGCTTCCGGCCCCCTATCAGCCTCAGCGCACGAGCCAGTATACTGCGCCTTATGCTTCACATGCTACACTGCTACAGCAGTTTCCAGTGCCGAGTTATCAAAGACCACCACCACAGGGTCAGAGTACGGGCTATCAGCGAGGGAATATAGCTCAAAATCGTGGTAAGGCACCACAGGTACATGCTCTTGGAGCTGACAGCATGGAGATAGATCATGCACCGACTGCATTAGATGGTATAATTCCTATCTTTGGTACATATGCATATGTTTTGTTTGACACTGGAGCTACACACTCTTTTATATCCCAACATTATGCTCGTTCACTTGGTTTAAAACTGCAAAATCTTGACTCTCCCTTATGTATGAAATCCCCGTTGGGCACGACTACCGTTAGTGATGGGTGTCACGCCTATGTTTATGTTGGGGATGTTTGTTTGGAGGCATCACTTGTAGTAATGCCTATGTTTGCTTATGATGTTATTCTGGAATATGACTGGCTTTCTCGATATGGGATTATGCTTGATTGTCGTAATCATCGCGTTATCTTTACAACTGATTTTGGACATGTAGTGTCCTATCAGTTAAGCTTAGTTTCAGATGTTGATAGATCTGCTCTGAGGTTAGTGTCGAAGAGTAGACAGGGTATTCTTTGCTTCTTATCCTTGTGTACGGTAGAAGGATCCAGTTCTGAAAAGAGTACCCAACCTATACCTGTTGTCGATAGTTTTCCAGATGTTTTTCCAAAAGCTCTTCCAGGTTTACCACCTCATCGAGAAATAGAGTTTCGTATCGACTTAGTTCCTGGAACAGCTCCTTTTGCTTCTGCTCCGTATCGTATGGCACCTCTAGAGATGAAAGAGCTGCGCAAGTAGCTGGATGAGTTGAAATCGCTGGGCTTTATCCGAGACAGCAACTTACCTTGGGGTTCATCAGTCCTTTTTGTGAAGAAAGCCGACGGTTCGCTTCGTCTCTGTGTAGACTACAGAAAGCTCAACAGTGTGACCATTAAAAATAAGTATCCGTTACCACGCATAGATGACTTGTTCGACCAGTTGGGTGGAGCTTGTTTCTTCTCCAAGATTGATTTGAGATCCGGTTATCATCAGCTTCGGGTTAGAGAGGAGGATATCCCGAAGACGGCGTTCCGAACGAGGTATGGCAGTTACGAGTTCTTAGTAATGCCTTTCGGTTTGACAAACGCACCAGCAGCCTTCATGGATATGATAAATAGAGTCTTCCGACCTTTTCTTGATAAGTTCGTCATCGTATTCATCGACAACATCTTCATCTACTCCCGAACTCGTGAAGATCATGCACGGCATCTCAGTATAGTTTTACAGACTCTTCGTGAACATTAGTTGTAAGCCAAGAAAGAAAAATGTGAGTTTTAGATGACAGAGGTTAAGTTTCTCGGACATATCATCTCAGGAGATGGTATATCAGTTGATCCATCCAAGGTTGAAGCGATTCTTAAGTGGGAACGACCGAAGAATGTTCCAGAGATCCGAAGCTTCTTGGGCTTAGTGGGATATTATCGACATTTTGTACAGGACTTCAGCAAGCTCGCCGTTCCCCTCACCAATCTGACAAAGAAGGATATACCTTTCGTTTGGGACAACAGCTGTGAGTCAGTCTTCCAAGAGTTAAAGAGTCGTTTGACGTCTGCGCCTATCCTTATCATTCCGAATCAGGATCAAGTATATGACGTCTACACCGATGCTTCTCATCAAGGTCTTGGAGCATTCTTGATACAACAGAACCGAGTTGTCGCTTATGCCTCACGATAGTTGAAACAACACGAACGAAACTACCCTACACACGATCTAGAGTTAGCTGCAGTAGTGTTTGCGCTTAAGATTTGGCGTTGTTATCTGTACGGTGCCAGTTTTAGACTGTTTTCAGATCACAAGAGTTTGAAATACCTAGCTACACAGAAAGATCTCAACCTGCGTCAGAGAAGGTGGGTAGAATACATGCAAGACTACGACTTCCAAGTTGAGTATCATCCGGGTAAAGCAAACGTGGTTGCAGATGCACTAAGTAGGAAAAGAGAGGCAGTTCCCAATCCTGATCATGATGCTTCTATAATGGCGATGCAGATAGATGAGTGGGAAAGGGACAGAGTTCTCACAGCTTATCAAGTTCGTTTTGGCGAAGTTCAGGGTCACCTAGTGTTATACAACTTAGTGATGGAACCAGACTACGTGCAGAGGATCAAGGAGAATCAGTTGGCAGATACACGTTTCGTTGACATCCGAGATAGATTATTAAAGGGAAAGCGTGTTGTAGAGTGGTCGATGGACGCTAGTGGAATTCTTTACAACGAAGGTCGCTTAGCAGTGCCATACATCCTAGAGCTTATACAGGAGATCTTGTCAGAGTTTCATCAGTCGAGGTTCGCCATGCACTCAGGTGGAAACAAGATGTATCAAAACTTAAGACGGCAACTTTGGTGGAGAGGTATGAAGTTAGATGTGAAGAACTTCGTGGCCAACTGTTTGACGTGTCAGAAAGTAAAGGCAGTACGGGAGAGACCCACAGGTCTGCTCCAACCACTTCCAATACCTCGGTGGAAGTGGGATAGTATAGGAATGGACTTCTTAACCGGCTTACCGAGAGCACATGATGGATCTGATGGAGTCTGGGTAGTTGTAGATCGTCTCACGAAGACTGCACACTTCATCCCGTTCAAGACAACTTGCACCAGGAACCAGCTAGCCGAGCTTTACATGAGGAACGTAGTCAGATTGCATGGAGTTCCTTCGGTGATTATTTCTGATCGTGATACGCGCTTCAACGCTCGCTTTTGGCAAAGTCTACAGGAAGCTCTAGGCACGGAACTGAACTTTAGCACAGCTTTTTATCCACAGACAGATGGTCAGTCGGAGCGTCTCATACAGATTCTCGAGGATATGCTACGTGCCTGCGTTCTTGATCTTGGAGATGGATGGAGCAAACACCTCTACATGGCAGAGTTCGCATACAACAACAGTTATCAAGCGAGTATCGGAATGGCACCCTTTGAAGCGTTGTACGGAAAGCCTTGTAGATCACCCATCTATTGGGTTGACAACCAGGAAGCACCAGTGGGTGGACCCGAGATAATCCTAGACCAGTACGAGAAGATTGCCATCATCAAACAACGACTTCTAACAGCACAGAGTCGACAGAAGAGCTATGCTGATCAACGCAGAAAGCCGTTAGAGTTCGAGGTCGGAGAGTTTGTGTTGCTAAAGGTTTCACCGAAAAAAGGTATCTCTCGTTTCGGAGTTAAAGGGAAGCTAGCACCACGTTACATTGGACCTTTCGAGATTGTACGTAGAGTTGGTAAGGTTGCATATGAGCTGAAGTTACCCGACACCTTGGGAGTGCACACCGTTTTCCATGTATCGATGCTGAGGAAGAGTGCACGAACAGAGTCAGAAGTCATTTCAACGGATGATATAGAAATCCAACCAGATGTCTCTTACGTCGAGGTTCTGGTGAAGATTTTGGATCGTAAGGTCAAGCAGCTGAGAACGAAAACAATACCCATGGTGAAGGTTCTTTGGAGTAACCATGCTGAAGAGGAAGCCACATGAGAAACCGAGAAAGATATGCGCGAGAACCATGCTGAATGGTTCGCTAAGTAGTAGAGTACATGTAATGTAGTCGACTTAAGTTTGTTTTGTAACCCTACTCTGTTCATAGTGGTAGATATACCACTATATGTTTTGAAAGGTGCATTAAGATCGCTTAATGAAATGAGAAGTTATTCATATTCTTATTCTCTTCTTTAGTGTGGAGTAATTCTTAAAGTTTCGAGGACGAAACTATTTTTAGTGGTAGATATTTGTGACGCCTTAAATTTTATTTAAGGGTCAATATATAATTTAAATAAAATTAGTGTGCCAAAAAATTAATTTAAAAATCTTTTGGAAACCCTAGGTTGGTTTCCTAGTCAAATTCCGCTCAAAAAGTCAACAATTTGAACTTCAAAAAGAAACCCTAAAACATTCGGCCATCACTTGGGATTTTAAATTAAAATTAAAATTTCACAAATACAAGAAGGATTCAAATTCAAATTTCATACCTTAGATATAAAGAAGAAATTCGGCCATAAAGTGTAGGAAATAAAGGAGATTTTATTTGAAATAAAAGCTAGGTTAAAACTCAATTAAAATTCAAATTATTTTTCGTTAAAAACTAAGGGATAATTTTCGGCCACTTAAGGGGAAATAAGAGAGAAAACCCTGGCCTCAAAACAGCACAAAAAAACTTTCCCTTTTGCCCCTTAAAATTTTCAGCCAAACAAGGAAGAGAAAGGGAAAGAAAAACCTAGCATAAAAACTCCCTTTTAACTCTCATTCACCCCTCCTTTCACCCTCAAAATTTAGGCCAGCTTTCCCCTCTCCCCTCTCTGAATTTTCTCTCCTAAAACACACCCAAAACAGCAAACAAAACCTACCAAAAGGCAGCTCAAAGATTCAACAACTTTTAAGACAAAAACAAGGTGAGAAATCAAACTTTTTCCTTCCTTCTCCTTTTGATTTTAAATCCGAAATTTATATGGCTTTCTCCACTATTTCCATACTGTTTTGAAGACTCCAATACTCACACAAATTCAGCCAAAAGGGAGATCAAGCATCAAAAATAGGGCAGCACAAACAAGGTGTGATCTTTTCTCTCAAACCCTAAAATTTTGCCTCATTGATCCCCTTTTCAAAAACCCTATTATCATATGTATAAGATTTTATGATTTTGTTAATTTGATTCTTGGGTTGTGTTAATGACATATAAATAAGGTTTTCCACAAAATTTCGTGATCATTGGATGAAAATTGAATTGGTTTGAGGCTAATCGAAATTCGGACACAGAAAAACGGAAATCTGGAAAATTACCATATGAACAGTAAATTTGTGTCAGCCATAACTTGAGTTTTAAAAACGATTTTTGAGTGATTCTTGAGCCTAAAATTAAATTCAAGATGTCCCCTAAATTCCTACAAAATTTCAGAATCAAAATCCTCCATTTTCCCAGTCAAAATATTTTTCTAAGATAGGCGGACAGAACTGCCAGGTTTTGAACCGAAACTGAAACCCAGATTTTTATGCCTGAAAACAACCCTCGGTTTTTGGCCTAGTTGAATGACCAAACGATGTCCAAAAATTATAAAAATTATATGGAATTAAAGCTACGGATGTCTAGTTTAACATATTAAAAATTTAGAATTTTTGGTATTAAAAATGAATTGATATTGATTTTACAATCAGCCTAAGTCAGTCTGCCCATGACCAGAAATATCTTAACTTAGAGTTTTTCAAAAATTTTAAATCCCAAATGTTTATTACATGTTTTGAAATCTTTTGTGGCACACTAAAATGATTGGATGATTATGTCTAGACCTAGACTGATCATATGTTTGATTATAGGAATTATTTGACGTTCTTGCTTGATTGGTGGATCACATTATCGCAACGCTTGTGCGAAAATTGAGGTAGGACGTTCAAGCCTTTTCTGGGAGTAGTCAAGTGTTTTAAATTCTCCTGTTTTATCGATGGCATGCTGTTTTCAGTTTATGAAATTTTTATACTGTTTTTGGATGGAATAAACGCATGCAAAGTGTTTTGTATTAAATGTGTATTTTAAAGCGTGTTTTGATTAATGGCATAATATAACTTGGTAAATACCATCTTTTGAATAATCCGGTGAACATAATTGAGCTCTAGTTCACGATCATTGTAAATGATGCGTGCGTCCCAGAGTTGACGCCATGGGGGAAGGTCCCTAAACCTGTGCAGGGCCGTTCGGCCTGTATAGACCGTAACGAGATGATCTAGGATAATTCAAATTCGAGGCACGTATATTATAGCTACGACAAGTCCTCACTCATAATATGATGGTTTGTTTTAATGATTTATTATTTTAATATTGGGGCACGTATATTACAGCTACGCTAAGTCCTCAGCAGAATAAAACTTGCATTAAAAATGTTTTTCACGAAATGGTTGATTATTTTTTTTTGATTATTATGCCATGTATTTTTTTTAAATTGTTGATTATTTTTGGAAACGGATATTATGCCATATTTTTAAATGTTATCTGTTAACCCACCTTTGTTTCTGTCCTACTGAGCCAGTGCTCACGTCCTTTTTTTTTTTGTGATTTCGAAATGACTACTTCCAGGTGCGGGAGGTAGCAGTTTCGAAAATCATTGAGATATCCGTTACTACCAAAGATGATGCTATCCGTTTTCTCTATCTTCTTCTTTATGTTTCTCGTTCTGATGTAATGAGACATTAAGTTTGGACTTTATTTCACGTTATTTAAATTTTATGCTTGAGAATATTTTTATGGTTGTAATTTCTTTTGAAAACCGATTTTGTGTTTGATTTCCGCATTAAAAAGCATTTATTTTATCCTTTATTTTATTATGTGGTTATGATACTGCTTTATAAATAATTAGACTTAGCTAAATTATAATGTCGACCCGTTTTTCGTAATAAATGTTTTTCCTTAAATCTCGGGTTGATATTATGATTTGGATGCCGTGTCACGTGTCTAAATTTTGGGCCGTGACAGGTCGAGATGAAAAGGAAGATTGATCTAAAGGTTGAAATGGTGACAAAAATGCTTGAATTTCCATTTTTGAAAATTATGGAAAGTAAAGACTTGCAAGGTGTCCGATTTCTATTGGCCAAGAAGGAAGAATAAGGCCAAAAGAAAGCAAATTAATTGCCTCTCCTTAAGCTAGAGTTCGGCCATTTTTGGTGAGAAAAAAACTGAAACCAAAGTTTGCAAGTTTTCTAAGTATATCTTCCATGGTGAAGCCGTGAGGAAGTGTGTACCAAACTAAGAGGAAATTGCAACTTGGCCACCAAAAAAAATAATAATAATAAAACTCCAACTAGTCTCCTCCTTGTGCAAGAGAAGATCAAAGAAACAAGGTGAGTTTCATTTGACTTGTTTCCTTGAACTTTTGTCAAGGTTAGCCATGGGTGATTTATGTGGGAATAATGGAATTTTGGTGACTTGAAGGCTATGGTGTTGTTGAATTAAGTGTTGATTTTGGTTGTGTTTTGATTAGAGAAGGAGGTTATGTGTTTAATTGATTAAAAGATCAAAGTTTGGTGTGAAAATTCTTATGAAATCCATGGGTGGTGGTTGTGAGTTTTGGTGATGAAATTTATATAGTATGATGTTGTTGGTTAGTTTAAAGATTGAATGGATACATGCAATGGTTTGTGATATGTTTGAAACTTTGAAAATTTTGGTGTGCATTATGGTGTTTATTGTGGCCATGAGATTTTAAGAGGTAAACCATAGGGTTACCAAGAGTAAGAGTGGAATTTCAACCAAATTCTATGTGTCTTATGATTCAAAGAATTGGACATTGCTATGGAAATTGCTAGAAAGAAAAATTGATATGAAAACTTTGAGAAAAACCCTAGAGAATGCAACCAGTTTTGGCTAGGGTTTATGTGGAAAAAATTTTGTGAAATAGGGTTGATTTGGAGAAAAAAAATGTTAGCTTGGTTTGTGTTAAAACTGTGGCAACAATGAGAGAAAAATGGTGTTATGGAAGAAAACTTTTTAGGGTTAAATTCCCCATGAAAATCAAGGCTAATATTGAGTAAAAATGTGATTGAAATGTGAATTGGAATGCGGACTGTGTGTGTGAAAAATTTTTACGTAAAAAGTTTAGAAACTTTTATGTAAAATAGGCCTCTGGTATAGTACGTGATAGGTTAGACTAGGTTAGATGGTTTAGAGGCGTTTCCTAAACGTCGAAAGCTTAAAAATTAAGCGGAAATACTGTCGAAATTTTTAAAACGGCGCGAACGGTATTTCAAGAAACGAGGGGTAAAATATGTCAGGATGGAAACTCGAGCCCCTTAGGGAAGGTTGGACGTGAGAAAAAAAGGACAAACGTTTTATGAATTAGTAAAATGGCCCTCCGAAACTCCTAAAAGTGAGAAAACAGGAAAACCGACCCTAAGGACGCTTTTGGGAACGACCCTGAAAACGTGACATCGGGTAAGGCAAACCTAAGCCCTTGTTGAACTAGACTCAAGGAAAAGATGAGGGACATTTTCAAGATTAGTAAAACATTCGTTCGGGACTCCGAAATGTTAGAAAAAGTGAGACGACCCCGGGGGGATCGGAATAGTATCTTGAGGGTCGGAAATATGAAAAATCGTGAAAAATATATAAATTAATCTGGAAAAGGTCCGGTAAGAATTAAAAATTCGATTTGAGAATTTTTGAGTTTAGAAAATTTAGTTCAAAAATTTAAAACTAGATTTTACAGTTACATGTCCCGTTGGGGCAAAACGGTCATTTTGACAGAAAAATTTCAGAAATGTGAAAAAAGGACTGTAACGACCTTAGAATAGTTTAATTAAGGCTGTAAGGGTTAGAAGTTGGAAAACGAGAACAATACACGGTTACGCTCGGAGTTACTATTTATGGTGAATAGTACTATTTATGGTAAATAGTACTATTCATGATAAAAATGTAATTTTTTCAAAAATCGACGGACATGTTAAAAATGAGGCTCGAAGACCTCAAATTCATTTTAAGAAATAAAACTTAGGATTTTTACGTTTTACAAAATTTTCCTTATGAAATAAAGATTTTAAAATAATCGTTAACTTTTCAGTTATAGGAATCCGATGAGACAGCAACAAGAGGACATCAACAGATCAACAGAAGTTGACACTAGCAAAATTGCTGTAAGTTCAAACATTTAATTTGTCTGTGCACGAACAAATTGATACTGTTGTGTTCTCATGAAAAAAACATATTTTCCATGAATTGATATGATTATATGACATGTGTTTGATGATAGGTGCATGACCGCTGGTAGAGTCGTGTACTAAACTATATGTTTTATAATTGACTGGATAATTACAAACTATTTCAAACTCACTCGAATCTGACTCTTATATTATTAAGATTAGACTGATGACACGCATGCCTTATATATAATAGGGCGACCTCCCAATGGTGTGAGGTACTGTTTTGACGAAACAATGAGAGTGATGTGACTATTAAGAATAAACAAGACGATAATGTAAAGATGTAATTTTGGCGTATCGGCCTCTCACAAGGTGGAGGTTATTTTATGACTGATGACTGGATAGGTGAGGACAAGCTAGGATCGCTCCTCGACTCCTCGTTCTTGCACGCAAGGTACGACCAAAAAGGCCCAAATTGACTGATGACTAAAAAAACTGAAAGACAAACTGAATAAATAAAAATTGAGCCTAATAAACGAGTGATACGACGGTATACCAGTTTAATAGGGTATTATTATTATTTTATGACTGTGACGGTATGTTTAAACTTATTGGGCTTATAGCTCACTAGTTTATTCGTGTACAGGTAACAAAGGTAAACAACCTACGATTTGAGCTATACTAGAGATGCTGGACTGGTGGAATGGGTTGCAGATGTCATGACAAGGGTTATGGACCTACCAGGCTAAGTCTGGCAGATAGAAAGACAGAAAAAAAAATGTTTACTTTCATGGACTGAACGTTTATGTTAACTATAAATTATATATGACAGTGTCTTGTAAATATATGTATGTAAAAAATATATATATATATAATAATCTCCTTTTTCCGCTATCGACAGAAAATAGTTTTAACAAAATCAACGTGAAACGGTTCTTAGTTTTAAAAGAAGAAGAAAAAAATTTCCACACAAAATACCAAGTTTTCTTTACAGTTAAAGTAAGAAATAACAATGGAAGAAGAACTAACAGATAGTGATCCTCACGCTTGGTGGGGCGTCACAGGTTGGTATCAGAGCCGGCGGTTTACCATAACCAATCATGACATTGTTTGCATCCTCTTCCGCACAATCCAAGTAAGTTAGTATTTTATTTTCTAAGTTTAATTTAAATAGCACATGGACGGTAGGATTGAGGGTTGGACCGTAGACTGAAAATGATGATATGTTAACAAGTATTCGGACTGAATCATCTTGCTCTTGGTGTTAGGTATAAAAGAGCAAGATGACATCGAGACGGGTACAACCAGGTCAACCCCAATCCTTATAAAATAGAGTGACAGAATTAGAAGCTTTGTTAGCTGGCTAGATGAGAGAAAATCAGGAACTTAGAAATTTGCTAAATCAACCGAATCAGGAACGAGTTGAAGAGGAAGTTTCAACTACACAGCAACTGCCAGAAACTTTAAGGATGATAGAACCAGAACCGAATCTTGCAGTAGCACCTGCTCAGCAAGAAAGAGTCCAGATACAACTACACATGGTAATTCAACAACAGCCACTACATGAAAGGTTCCGACAGATGAGACCACCCGAGTTCGATGGTACAACAGATTTGTTGGAAGTAGAGGAATGGCTATCATCTTTCTAGTGCATCATAAATTTTATGAATTTGACTGATAGAGAGAAAGTTCTCTACGCGTCTTACGTGTTAAACCGAGATACCTGCTACTGGTAGGAGATGGTCTGCCTCAGGAGAGATGAGACGCAAATGACGTGGAGTGACTTTATAGAAGAATTCAATTGGAAGTATTACGACCTTGTAGTACTCAGACCACAGCAAAAAGAGTTCAAAAATCTGAAGCAGGGCAATATGACAGTGACTAAAACCTGTCAGATATGGTTTTTCGAGGTTATGCCTATATATGGTCCCTACTGAAGGGGATCAGATTAGGAAATTAATTGGGGTATTCTGGTCGGAGATAGCAGTTTTGGTCGATAGTGCATCATCTCCACTAACTTCAGTGGCTGACTGTGTCTCTAGAGCGGTCAAAGCTGAATTCCATTTGGCCAGAGCAAAGGAGGAAAGGGCTCAAGCATGGAAAGCTCGAAAGAAGGAGAAACAACAGACTAGACAGGCTCAAAGAGGAAATCAAGCTTCACAGGGAGGTCGATCTACCCAACCAATGAGACCGGGACAAGAAAGCGGACAGAGCCAACCGAACCCCAATAAAAGAAAGGGGAATTTTACGGGTAACCAGAACCAGCAACAAAAGCAGTCTGCCAACGTGGGTCCAGGTGCCATTGGTACTATGAGTACCCCAAATTGTCTGACTTGCAGAAAACAGCTTTGGGGAGAATGCAAACTAGGCCTCAATGTTTACTACCTCTGCGGTAAGAAAGGTCGTTACGCAAGAAGCTATCCAAATAGTTTAGACTGGCATGATTCCACGACGCCCTCAAAATCCTCAAGTTCATTCGATCCAAGCAGAGACAGAGGCACCTGTGATGTCAAGAGAGCATATGGAGAACATGCCACAAGTAAATACACGTGTGATGGCTTACACGAAAGAGGATGTCAAAGTAGGAACATCGATAGTTGTTACAGGTTAACTCTCTATTGCTCAACACTTGGCATATGCATTGTTTGATTCTGGTACATCACACTCATTTGTATCACATGAATTTGTCGCAAAGTTAGAGCATGTTAAGGATAGAATTGGAATAACCTTTGGACTGTGTTACCTTCAGGTGGGATGTTGTTGTCCAATTACTAGTTACGACATGTACTAGTAAATGTGACAGATAGAGAGTTATTTATTGACCTAATAGTGATAAAACTAGTTGATTATGATGTAATCCTAGGAATGGATTTCCTGGGTAAATATCAAGCAACCATTGATTGTCGATAGCGGAGAGTAGTCTTATAACCAGACGGAGAAGAGAGTTTTGAATACGTGACTTCGTCTCCAAAACAATAAAAAATAATGATTAATTTAATGAAGGCTTACAAGCTATGCACGGGATACTTAGCTTTCGTGATGGATGTAATGCAAGAGGACGAGCTGCGACTAGAAGATATTCTAATAATCAATGAATTCACTGTTGTCTTTTCAGACGAGCTACCAGGATTCCCACCGGAGTGTGAGATTTGCTTTGAAATTGAGTTGATACTGGGGATTGCACCAATACCTAAGGCACCTTATCGTATGGCTCCAACCGAACTAAAAGAGCTACAGATTCAACTGAGAGACCTACTCGATAAAGGATTTATACAACCGAGTTATTCGCCTTGGGGAGCTCCAATTTTGTTTGTGAAGAAGAAAGATGGGACCTTACGAGTGTGCATAGATTACAGAAAGTTGAATAAGGTCACCATCAAGAATAAGTATCTGCTACCCAGGATCGATGATTTGTTCAACTAATTGAAGGGAGCATCGATATTCTCAAAGCTAGATTTATGCTCAGAGTATGATTAACTGAGGATTAAGGACAGTGACGTGACAAAGACTGTGTTCAGAACCCGATATGAACATTACGAGTTTCTAATAATGCCGTTCAGACTGACGAATACCCCAGCTGTGTTTATGGACTTGATGAACCGTGTTTTCCAGGAGTTTTTAGATAAGTTTGTCATTGTATTTATTGATGACATTCTTATTTATTCAAAGACTTGAGAAGAGCATAAAGAGCATCTATGGCTCGTTTTGTAAACACTGAGGGATAACCACCTATACGCTAAGTTTTCAAAATGCGATTTTTGGCTCAATCAAGTATATTTTCTAGGACATGTGGTTTCTAGAGATCCTGCCAAGATCAAAGTAGTTAGTAAATGGCCAATCCCAAAGAATGTTACAGAAATTCGTAGTTTTCTGGGTTTAGCTGGATACTACCGACGGTTCATTGAGGGATTCACTAAACTTGCTGCACCCTTCATAGCATTGACAAGGAAAGAAAAGAAATATGAGTGGACGAGTACATGTGAAGAGAGCTTCCAACACTTAAAAAGGAGATTAACCAGCACACTTATTCTCACTATCCTCACTGAAGGCGAACCGTTCGACATCTATACTAATGCATCAAAAGTGGGACTGGGAGTGGTATTAATGTAGAATGGTAAGGTTATAGCTTATGCATCATGGAAACTAAAGAATCATGAAAGGAATTACTCGACTCATGATCTGGAATTAGTCGCAGTTGTGTTTGCACTTAAATCTGGAGGCATTGCTTGTATGGAGCTCAATGCCAAATTTATACGAACCACAAGAGCCTGAAGTACTTCTTCACTCAAAAGGAGTTGAATATACGACAGAGACGATGGTTGGAATTAGTAAAGGATTACGACTGTAAAATCCTTTACCATCCAGGTAAGGCGAACCGAGTTGCTGACGCACTGAGTCATAAGTCAACATCGGTACAACAATTATCTATTGATGGATTACCAAAGCCACTGCAATGGGAAATTAAATTCATTGGAATTGGAATTGATTTTTGGCAGCTTGGCTATATTGCGACTAAAACTGACCTTGTACGAAGAGATCAAGGAAGCTCAAGGATGGGACCCTCACCTGGAAAAGCTCAGGGAAAAAGTAGCGAAGAATGAAGAGACTGAGTTAAGCATCGCTGAGGATGGAGTATTACTGTGCCAAGACAGAATATATGTTCCAGCTAATGAGGAACTTAAGAGGTGCATTATGACAGAAGCTCATATGACTCCATATTCTCTACATCCTAGAGCCACCAAAATGTACCAAGACTTGAGGTTGCAATTTTGGTGTGGAGGAATGAAGAATGACATTGCAGCATTCGTTTGTCGATGTTTGACATGTTAGAAGGTTAAAGCCGAGCATAAACATCCAGGAGGAAAACTGGAACCGTTAGAGATACCCAAGTGGAAATGGGAGCACATTACCATGGGTTTCGTGGTAGGGCTACCCAAGACAAGAGTGGGATATGATGCGATATAGGTGATAGTGGATAGATTAACGAAGACGGCTCGATTCATAGTAGTGAAAATGACTTTTATGTTAGAAACGTTAGCAAATTTATATGTTGCTAACGTGATTAGACTACACGGAGTTCCGAAGTCCATCGTGTCTGATAGAGACAGTTGCTTTACCTTCAAATTTTGGAAGTGTGTGCAAGAAGAACTAGGCATAGTACTAAAGTTTAGCACTGCATTTCATCCCCAGACTGATGGTCAATCAAAATGAACCATTCAGACCCTAGAGGATATGTTAGGAGCTTGTGTGATGGATTTCAAGGGAATATGGAACGAGAAGCTGGCGTTGATAGAATTTTCCTACAACAATAGCTATCAGCCTCGATTAGAATGGCACCTTATGAAGCGCTATAAGGAAGAAAGTGCAGGTCTCCAATCCATTGGTATGACTTATGGGAGAAGCAACTGCACAAAACTAATTACATTCAAGAAATGTTAGAAACAGTTAAGAAGATTTGGAGACAGATGAAAATTGCCCAAAGTTGATAGAAAAGCTATGCGGACAACAGATGCAAATTCCTTGAATTCTAAGTGGGCAAATTTGTATTTATCAAAGTTGCACTAATGAAGGGAGTTATGCGCTTCAGGAAGAAGGGTAAACTCAATCCGAGATATATCGGACCATTTGAAGTGATTGAATGAATTGGAAAAGTAGCTTATAGACTAGCACCGCCACCAGATTTGTCCATGGTGCATGATGTATTCTATGTCTCCATGTTAAGGAAGTATGTATCTGACTCCTCTCATATCCTAGAATATGAGCCAATATAAGTATAGAGTGATCTGTCATACGAGGAGAAACCTGTTCAGATACTAGCACGAGAGGAAAAAGTGCTACGAAGTAAAACGATCCCACTAGTTAAAGTGCTATGGCGCAATCACGAAATAGAAGAAGCTATGTGGGAAAGAGAAGATGAGATGAGAGCTTTATATCCCTATTTGTTCTAAATTCTCGAGGACAAGAACTTTGTAAGGAGGGGTGACTGTGACAGCCAAAGCTTTTCTAGTCCTTGGACCGATGTAAAGAGTAAACAGACAACCTATGTACAAAGAATGTTAATTATGTTCGTAATATTGAGATCGAGTTTATAACTGTGTTATAATGATGTTAGACTGAGATGACAGTGATGGAAATGACTGAGGGATCAAAATGCTGTTGACAGTGCATTTTCGATACCTTAAAATGAAAATTTACTAAGACTAGAAACGCACTATCCATATACCTGGGATAGAAAAAGATGAAAAATCTAGGGTTATACTGGTTTAATACTAATTAGAACATATTAAAATGTTCTACTAATGTTGACAAACAAGAATTCGGTGGGGAAAAATTTTACTAAATTGAAACGGAAGAAATAGAGCCGTTTCGGTATCCAAAAACCCTAAATGGTGCAAGAGGTGCACAAAAAGACGAAAATCTTCCAGAATTAATTTTGGACAAAGAGAAGAAGAATAAGGGGATCTGATTGCACCAGAGACCTCAGGAACCCGTCGGGGTGATTTTGGAAAAGTTTTGCCAGGGTCAAATTTTTGGTCAAAAAGTTGATCGAATTAGTATGAATAGTAAAAGGGTGAATGGTGAATCATCCCTTATGATGTCATGGATGATGCCATAAATTGAATTAATAAATGAAAAAGAAAGTGGTAGGTAGAATGAATGGTGGAGATCAAAAGTAAGATTGATCTAAAGGTTGAAATGGTGACAAAAATGCTTGAATTTCCATTTTTGAAAATTATGGAAAGTAAAGGCTTGCAAGGTGTCCAATTTCTATTGGCCAAGAAGGAAGAATAAGGCCAAAAGAAAGCAAATTAATTGCCTTTCCTTAAGCTAGAGTTCGGCCATTTTTGGTGAGAAAAAAACTGAAACCAAAGTTTGCAAGTTTTCTAAGTATTTCTTCCATGGTGAAGTCGTGAGGAAGTGTGAACCAAACCAAGAGGAAATTGCAACTTGGCCACCAAAAAAAAAAAAAGAAAAACTCTAACTAGTCTCCTCCTTGTGCAAGAAAAGATCAAAGAAACAAGGTGAGTTTCATTTAACTTGTTTCCTTGAACTTTTGTCAAGGTTAGCCATGGGTGATTTATGTGGGAATAATGGAATTTTGGTGACTTGAAAGCTATGGTGTTGTTGAATTAAGTGTTGATTTTGGTTGTGCTAGAGAAGGAGGTTATGCGTTTAATTGATTGAAAAATCAAAGTTTGGTGTGAAAATTCTTATGAAATCCATGGGTGGTGGTTATGAGTTTTGGTTATGAAATTTATATAGTATGATATTGTTGGTTAGTTTAAAGATTGAATAGATACATGCAATGGTTTGTGATATGTTTGAAACTTTGAAAATTTTGGTGTACATTATGGTGTCTATTTTAGTCATGAGATTTTAAGAGGTAAACCATAGGTTACCAAGAGTAAGAGTGGAATTTGGTTGAAATTCTATGTGTCTTATGATTCAAAGAATTGAACATTGCTATGGAAATTGCTAGAAAGAAAAATTATTATGAAAACTTTAAGAAAAACCCTAGAGAATGCAACCGGTTTTGGCTAGGGTTTATGTGGAAAAAATTTTGTGAAATGGGGTTGATTTGGAGAAAAAATAATGTTAGCTTGGTTTGTGTTAAAACCGTGGCAAAAATGAGAGAAAAATGGTGTTATGGAATAAAAATTTTTAGGGTTAAATTCCCCATGAAAATCAAGACTAATATTGAGTAAAAAAGTGAATTTGAATGTAGATTGTGTGTGTGAAAAATTTTTACGCAAAAAGTTTAGAAACTTTTATGTAAAATAGGCCTCTAGTATAGTACGTGATAGGTTAGACTAGGTTAGATGGTTTCGAGGCGTTTCCTAAACGTTGGAAGCCTAAAAATTAAGCGAAAATGCTGCCGAAATTTTTAAAACAGTGCGAAGGGAATTTCGGGAAATGACGGGTAAAATATGTCTGGATGGAAACTCGAGCCCCCTCAAGAAGGTTTGACATGAGAAAAAAGGACAGACGTTTTATGAATTAGTAAAACACCCCTTCGAAGCTCCGAAAAGTGAGGAAAGAGGACAACCATCCCCAAGGATGTTTTTGGGAACGACCCTGAAAACGTGACATCAGGTAAGACAAACCCGAGCCTTTGGTAACCTAGACTTAAGGAAAATATGAGAGACATTTTCAAGATTAGTTCAACATTCATTCAGGACTCCGAAATGTTAGAAAAAGTGAAACGACCTTGGGAGGGATCGCAATAGTACCCTGAGGGTCGGAAATATGAAAAATTATGAAAAATATATAAATTAATCCGAAAAAAGTCCGGTAAGAATTAAAAAGTCGATTTGAGAATTTTTGAGCTTAGAAAATTTAGTTCAAAAATTTAAAACTAGATTTTACAGTTAAGTGTTCCTTCAGGGGCAAAACGGTCATTTTGACTAAAAAATTTCAGAAATGTGAAAAAAGGACTATAACGACCTTAGAATAGTTTAATTAAGGTTCTAAGGGTTGAAAGTTGGAAAACAGGAACAATAGACAGTAACGCTCGGAGTACTATTCATGATGAATAGTCCCATTCATGGTGAATAGTACCATTCATGGTAAATAGTATTATTTATCATGAATAGTAATAAATAGTACTTTTTCCAAAAATTGACAGAAATGTTAAAAATGAGGCTCGAAGGCCTCAAATTCATTTTTAAGAAATAAACGTAGGATTTTTACATTTTATAAAATTTTCCTTATGAAATAAAGATTTTAAAATAACCGTTAATTTTTCGGTTATAGGAATCCGACGAGACAGCAATGAGAGGACATCAATAGATCATGGGAAGCTGATGCTAGCAAAATTGTTATAAATTCAAACATTTAATTTGTCTGTGCACGAACAAATTGATATTGTTGTGTTCTCGTGGAAAAACGTATTTTCCACGAATTGATATGATTATATGACATGTGTTTGATGACAGGTGCATGACCGCTAGTAGAGTCGTATATTAGACTGTATGTTTTATAATTGACTGGATAATTACAAACAATTTCAGACTCACTCAAATCTGACTCTTATACTATTAAGACTAGACTGATGACACGCACACCTTATATATAATAGGGCGACCTCCCAGTGGTGTAAGGTATTGTTTTGATGAAACAATGAGAGTGATGTGACTATTAAGAATAAACAAGACAGTAATGTAAAGATATAATTTTGGCGTACCGGCCTCTCGCGAGGTGGAGGTTATTTTATGACTGATGACTGGATAGGTGAGGACACGCTAGGGTCGCTCCTCGACTCCTCGCTCTTGCGCGCAAGGTATGACCAAAAGGGCCCAAATTGACAGATGACTGATAAAACTGAAAGACGAACTGGATAAATAAAAACTGAGCATAATAATTGAGTGATATGATGGTATACCTGTTTAATATGATGGATATGACGGTATGTTTGAACTTACTGGGCTTGTAGCTCACCAGTTTGTTCGTATGCAGGTAACAAAGGTAAACAACCTGCGATTTGGGCTATGCTAGAGATGCTGGACTGGTGAAATGAGTTGCAGATATCATGACAAGGGTTATGGACCTACCAGGCTCAGTCTAGTAGACAGAACCTTTATGTCAACTGTAAATTATATATGACAGTGTCTTGTAAGTATATGTATGTAAAAATATATATATATAATAGTCTCCTTTTTTTCCGCTATTGACAGAAAATAGTTTTAACAAAATCAACGTGAAACGGTTCTTGGTTGTAAAAGGAAAAAAAAAAATTTTTCTGCACAAAATACCAAGTTTTCATTACGGTTAAAGTAAGAAATAACAATGGAAGAAGAACTGACGGATAGTGATCCTCGAGCTAGGCGGGGCATCACAGTCTTCTCCTCCTTCAACTTTTCCTTTTTCCTTGTTTTGTTTTGTTTGTTTATTTCTAGGGTACTAAAAAATTTCACGCATAAGAGAATTGAACCAAAAGTCTAAAGAAGAGTAGAATTTTACCATTTGGCTCTACAACAAGAAATTTTGAAAGTATGTATATGTATAGGTAGTTATGTTTCTCTCTCCCTATATATATATATGTATATTATAACTGTGAATGAAGGACTTACAACTTGTTTTTCATTTCTTTTATTTTCATTTTTTAATTTTAAAAATTTTCTATAATAGAAACTTTTTTTTTAAACTATCGATAGGAAGTAATATTTTATTATTGGATTAGTTTTCTAACAATAAGATCATTGAGTGTTGGGTTAAAAATTTACAAGGTGCCACACATAACTGCGATGAATCATGAACCAAATTTTTAAAAATTAATTTAACAATTAATACAACAATCACTGCAGGCAAAGAAAAATGAAAGAGGACTTACAGGTTGCTGTGAGATGCTGATCGTGGACAAGCTCACAGATGGGAGTGTAAATAATAATGGAGATAAAAGTAAAGAATGGTAGATTTAAACTTCACACAAAACACGTTCAAAACTTTGAAACGATTGAGTACTGGTGCTCTTAGAAGAAAGAGATGAATCCCAAAATACAATATATAAGAAAGCTGTGAGGTAAATTCCCAAATGAAATATTGTATGTTTTTCTCTGTGTCATATCAAAAGATATTGAAAGATCTTTAGATAAAAAAGGAAGATGAAAATATATTATGTGCTATTAATTAGTATTCCAAAAAAATAATAAATAAAAAGCAATAGAGGAGGGTGATGACGATGTTGGGAATGCAAACAAAGGGGGAGGGGACAACTCGGGTCAGCAAGAAAGGAATTTGATATTGCTTAAAAATAAATTTAAAGTCTATTTCATTTTAAATTTACTTTCACATGACCCATGTGTATTTAAATGTGTCAAAAAATTTACACTTCAATAATACAAGTATCAAAATTATAACTTGTGACGAACTTGAAAAAGAATTTTAGACCATTTACAATTTTAATAGGTAAATAAGATCATTATTTTTCGGGTTAATTAGAAATCAATTAATTCTATGTAATTTTGAACAAAATGAGGAAAGGGAGTTTGACCATTACGAGAGCCAAGGAATACATCATATATAGAAATTACAAAAGCGGTGCAAGGTATTACCTAATCCCAACGTCACACGTTCTCCATCACTAGGCGTGCACTATTGGGAGGCATACAATGTTAGGTTGAGGTCTTTTTTGTGGGGACAAAAAGAAAACTGAAAGGAGCAAAATAATTTGGAATCCATTTGCCAAAAAAAATAAATAAATAACAGAATGATTTGAAAGAGAGAGAGAAAGAGAGAGAAAGAGATATGCAATGGTGATGCCGATCGTGACAGTCTGATGAGAGCGGGCTTTTTTGGCTCCCGCGATGGTCCAATGAGAGCTCCAATAGAGATAGAGGAGAGAGAGATTAGAGGGGAGAGAGAGAGAGAGAGAGAGAGAGAGAGAGAGAGAAAGAGAGAGAGAAGCATGAAGGAATGAAGATAAAATTTGCAATTAGGTAGAAATGTCTTTTTAAAAGCCAAATAAAAGAAATAAATATACTTATAGGTTAAAAAAATGTTTAAGGTGGGAAAAATTTCTGAGATGGTTTACTTGGGTGGTTATTTTCACGATTTTCTCAAAAATGAAAAAAGCTCATTAAGCCGGGGTTGCCGGTAGCTCTACCACAGTTCATCCTTATAGAGTACGAAGTTGGGTATTAGGTATGCTTATGTGAAAGCACGTGACCCCAATCAATTTTTAAAATTTATAATATTAACATGTATATTAACTAGTTTTTCAAAAGCTGCCCCCATTAAAGTGTTTTTTTCCCCCTCAAATGTGACCCCTCTTAATAATTTTTTTCCTTGTAATTATATAAAAAGTGCCTTCATTGGACTAAAATCCTGACTCTGTCCATGCTCCTATTATCAAAAACTCCTGGAGCATCATCGAAGCATCCCCATTTAATGGGCATGCCAAGCAAATAGTTGCAAAGATGCAAATTGCTTCCAAAGCCTCTTTGGTTTCGGAGATCAAGAATTCCCTGCCAGAAAACAAGTCAACCAAATAGCAAAAGCTGCGGGAACCACCAAATGGTCACCTTATTCGGCTTAACCCCGACCTTCTCGATCTCCAAGAACAAATGTACGACCTCCTTCGGCTTCCTGCACTGAACAAAAACCTTGATCATCAACGTCCAGGAACATTTCTCTCAGGCATTTTCACAAACATGTCATAGGCGTCCACAAAATCTCAGTGCAGCATTTTTTGAATACTGATCGAGCATCCCCCATCTCCATCACGCGATGCATTCAATATACACAAACAACAATAGCATGAACGAGGGAATGCCTTTTGAGAAATACCAAAACTTGAAAAACGACAATAACTTAAATAAAAGCATGGAGTTTGGAAATTGATAATGCATTGTATGCTGATAAACGATAGCAGATTAAAAAAAAAAGGCCAATAACTTCTCAAACGACACATGAGAGGGACATTAACTGAAAACAATGGTGGCGAAACAAAAAACGACGATATTCAATGAAACGACATGAACAAAATAAACCAACGACAGACTCACAAAATCTAAAGCAAACAACAAAAGGTGACAAAACTTCATGAGCCGCAAGACCCATGAATGACAGGACCTTGAAAAACAACAACAATTTGATAAAAGCACAAACTTTGGAAAATGATAGTACACCACGACAAAACTCGAAAATCGACAGCAGATAAAAAAGGCAATAACTTCAAAAACGACGCATAAGAGGGACTCGAACTAAAAAACGATGATATTTAAAGAAACAACATCAACAAAATAAACAACTGACAATTTGGGAAACAAAAGAAAATAGCACAAGACGACAAAACTTCAGAGACGACAATTTTCATAGAAAACGAGATCAACAAAAAGGAACTAAAACGACATCATGATGTAACAATTCAAGCTTTATAGCCTATTCAAAGAAGAAATGCTGAAATCTTAAAAAAAGAGAAAAGACAAGAAATGAAAGGGGGAAAAAGGTAGAAAAGCTTGAAGCTACAAAATTATATATCACTCCCCATGTACTAATTTCTAACTTCGAGTATTAGGGCTTTTTTTTTTTTTTAGTATACCCAAAAAGATTATATCTTTGAAGCATTGCTCATCTATAATGCTTTTAGGATTTTTGGCCACTTATTATTGGGTTTTGTTTTGATTAATAAAAGTGGGTGCCATTTTGACACCCACTTTAATTAAAAAAAGGGGGGGGGGGGGGGGGGGGGGGGGGGGGGGGGTGGTTGTTGTTGGAAGAAGAGAAAGTGGATAGCGAACAGGCAGCCACAACATGAACAATAATACACATAAAAAGCACATGTACAGGGCTCTATTACAAATAGAGCTCCTCTCTCTCTTCTGAAGTTCATCAGTAGGTAGGGAAAAAAAAAAAAAAAGAGAAAGAGCTGATCTACTAAGAAGAATTCCACTTGAAATATTGTATGCTTTTCTCTGTGTCATATCAAAAGATATGAAAATATCTTGAGAAAAAAAAAAGTAGATAAAAAGGTATTGTGTGCTATTAATTAGTATTCCTGAAAAAATATAAATAAAAAGCAACAAAGGGGAAGGGGACACCTCAGGTCAGCAAGAAAGGAATTTGACCCATACATGTTTAAATGCGTCAAAAAAATTGACATTTCAATAATAGAAGTATCAAAATTATAATTTGTGACGAACTTGAAATAGAATTTTGGAGCATTTACAATTTTAATAGGTAAATAAGTTCATCATTTTTCGGGCAAATAGAAATCAATTTATTCTATGTAATTTTGAACAAAATGATGAAAGGGAGTTTGACCTTACGAGAGCCAAGGGACACATCATATATGGAAATTAAAAAAGCTGTGTAAGGTATTATCTAATCCCAACATCCCACGTTCTCCGTCACGAGGCATACATTATTGTAAGGCATGTGATGTTAGGTTGAGGGTCTTTTTTGTGGGGACAAAAAGAAAACTAAAACGAGCAAAATAATTTGAAATATATTTGCCAAAAAAATAAAAGAATGATTTGGAAGGAGAGAGAGAGAGAGATATGCAATGGTTACGCCGACCGTGATGGTCTAATGAGAATGGCTTTTTTTGGCACCCGCGATGGTCCAATGAGAGCTCCAATAGAGAGGGAGGAGAGAAAGAGATCAGAGGGAAGAGAGAGAAAGAGAGAGAGAGCATGAAGGAATGAAATACAATTAGGTACAAATGTCTTTTTAAAAAAATATAAAAGAAATAAATATACTTATGGGTTAAAAAAAAGTCTAAGATGGGAAAAATTTCACATATGGTTATTTGAGTGGCTATTTTCATAATTTTCTTAAAAATGAAAGAAGCTCATTGGACTAGGGTAGCTGTCTCTAGACTTGAGGTGGCTTTAACATGGTTCATCCTTATCAAGCATGGAGTTAGGTATTAGATATACATGAGTGAAAGCATGTACCCTCACTCAATTTTTAAAATTTATAATTTTAACATATATATTTAACTAGTTTTTCAAAAAAAAAAATGCCCCCAGTAAATTATTTTTTTCATCTGATGTGACCTCTCTTAATAATTTTTTTTCTTGTATAATTATATCAAAAGTGCCCTTACTAGACTAAAATCTTGACTCCGTCCCTACTCCTATTATCAAAAACTCCTAGAGCATTATTTGAACATCACCATTTAACGGGCATGCCAAGCAAAGAGTTGCAAAGACTCAAATTGCTTCCAAAACCTCTTTGGTTCCAGAGATCAAGAATCCTCCTGCGAGAAAACAAGTCAACCAAATCAGCAAAAGCTATAGGAACCACCAAATGGTTGCCTTGTTTGGCTTAACAACGACCTTCTTCATCTCCAAGAAGAAATGAAATGCCTACTTCGGCTTCCGGCACCGAACAAAAGCCGTGATCATCAACATCCAGGAACATTTCTCTCAGGCATTTTCACAAAAACATCGTAGGCATCCTCAAAATCTTAGTGAGGCATTTTGTTGAACAATGATTGAGCATGTGGTGCCCTGCCTAATGTGGGGACCAATACATCAGTTCATCCTTTTAATATCTTTTTTTATGCCTTTAATAGTAATTAAAGTAGCCATCATTTGCGAGAATTTTTTTCTTTTTAAATTAAAACCATTTAGATACTAGTAAAACTTTAAAACCATTATACTATAGTATGAAAATTATCTCATATTTACTTATATATCATCACATAATACTGTCTTACTTATATTTTCAATCAAACATAAAATTTAGTCAACATAAAACTTTTTCCTTTCATTTTGTGCTGCAGACAAGTTGTAACAGGATCATAACTGTTTCCATGATACTAGCACCCTGTTCCACCAATCTAGCATCTTTATTAGTGCTCAAGTTATAGGTTATTTACCTTGTTTACTTGAACACGAACAAACTAATGAGTTAATACTCAGTAAATTCAAACATAAGACTCAAGTCTTAAAAATAATACTTTACAAAAATACTATAACGTTACACATTTATTATCTTTAATTATTTGTTCTTTCTATTCATTTCTAGCTTTTTCTGTCTTTTATCTTTATAGGCCCTTTTGGTCGTACCATGCGCACTACTAAGAGGAGCCTAGAAGCAACCTACTAGCTTATCCTCGTCAGTTCATCATAAAATAACCTTATACCTTTTGGGTAGGTTGATATGCCAAAATTACATATTTATATTACCATCTTACTTACTTCTGAACACAATGATATTAGAAACGTCATATTCTTAAAAGTGTATTTAAACATCTATCGGTTGAAACTGCATTGCCGTTTCATAAAAAATATGTGTTTTTTTTTTAAATTAAAAAAAATCAAAATATACATTCCAAAACAATCTAAAAAAAACAATATAAATTTGTTCGTGTATAGACAATTTAAATGTTTGAACTTATAGAAATTGAGCTAAAGTCAATTCCTTAGAATCCCTTCGATCCTCATCTTCTTTTCTCAAATGTCGTCCTATGATAAAACAATTTAATATTAATCTAAATATTCTTAGATTAGTTCTAGAACATTATAACATATTTTTTTTGTAATTTTCTAACCTTACGCTTTTTCCTTCTCATTTAACATCCCTTAATCCTAAATACACATTGTTCAACACATTTTAAAACCTCAAAATCAATTTTAAAACGTTTAAACCAATTACAATATAAAAATTTTGGCATTATAATAAATTAAAGATTCACTTTTCGACTGTACCAGAACCACACAAAATGCATCGTTTAGCATAGTTTCTATTATATACCTACCCAAAATCCCAGTAAAAATACACAAATCTCATTTTTATTCACTTTTACACAATAGCAAAATTTTGAATTCAAACTACTCAAAAATTTACCTTAAACTTTATAAAAATTACATAAAATCATTTCTTTTTTAACATAAACACTCAAAACAAGTCAACATCAACCTATCAAAATTTTCTCTTAGGGTTTGGTTATCTTAACCCCACATAAAAATGAAGAACAAAATAATAAAAATTATATTTTAACTTCTAGCAATACAAACTACCCAAAAATCAAGCTAAAAATTGATTTTCAACTTGATTTTAGCCAAAATAATCAAAATCATCCCAAATCTATTTTTGTTCCACATAACCATATTCAATGAAAACACATGAAAATTAAAATAAAAACATAGTTTAAGAAGCTTACTTGATTACTTGTGTGAAAATCCACTCGATTTTGATTTTTAATCACTTTTTCTCACAATTTTTGGTGACTTTTTGAAACTTGTGAGCTTGAAAATGTTTATGGAGGTTTGGAACAATTTTTTTGCTGTTTTTCCACTCCCATGAACATGTAAAATCAGATCCAAAAAGGTGGTAAATATCCTTTTGGGCCAAAAGTGTAATTTCTATAAATTAAGGGGTTAAAATGTAATTTTTGAGGGATCTTTTGGCAAAATTCTTGGGATAATTTCAACTAATCTCTAGTTGGTTTCCAGCTGCTTCCTAAACCACATTCCATGTGCATGTCTTCTTGAAGAAGCAAATTTATGACTCAATTTCTTTCTAATTTTGACTTTTGGTCAAAATTCTATAAGTAAAATTCTAAAAATCCTCATCCATTGAATTAAAGTAAAATTAAGTCTTGTCCATTGAATTTTGATAATATCAAGCTAAATAATATTTGTTAATTCTATATGGGTTAGATGTAATTATAGTATGAGCTTTTTCTGTCGAAAATTTGATCGAAAAGTCGAACCAGTCAAATTTCACGATTGGCTTCCAAGAATGCTGCTGAGGCCTTTTGAATCATCAAAACTATTTAAATTACTCTATAAACCCTAAATAATTTATCTTTTTCTGTCTAAGGTTTACAGTCGGTACATTTCTTTTTTCGGTATCGAAAATGCACTGTCCAAAACATTTCAATCCAAAATTCATTACCATAACCGTATTCTCATTTCAAAATTATTGTAAAGCATTCATAAATTCTTTAAATATTAGAAATATAATTAACACATTTTTAATCACAAAAAGATATTATTTATTAATATTTTACATCAATCCGAGAACTGTAAAAGTCTCAGCTATCACAGTCACCCCTCCTTAAGGAATTCTCATCCTCGAAAATTTAAAATAAGTGTAGGTACAAAATTTTCATTTCATCTTCTGTTTCTCACGTAGCCTCTACTACTTCATGATTACGCCATAATACTTTGACCAGTGGGATCGTTTTATTTCTAAACACCTTATCTTCTTGTGCTAGTATTTGAACAGGTTTCTCCTCGTAAGACAATTTACTTTGAATATGTATTGGTTCATATTATAGAATATAAGAAAGATCGGGTACATATTTCCTCAACATGGAGACATGGAAAACATCATGTACAACTGACAAATCAGGTGGTAATGCTAATTTGTGGGGTACCTTGCCAATTCGCTCTATCACCTTAAATGGTCCAATGTACCTTGACTGAGTTTGCTTTTCTTCCCAAAGTACATAAAGCCTTTCATAGGTGCAACCTTGATGAATACAAAGTCACTTACCTTAAATTCAAGGAATCTTTATCTCTTATCTACATAGCTTTTCTGTCAACTTAGTACGATTTTCATTCATCTCTGAATCTTTTCAACTGCTTCTGATGTTTCTTGAATGTAATTAGTTTTGTGCAGTTGCTTCTCCTGTAAATCATACCAGTAGATTAGAGATTTGCACTTCCTTCTGTAAAGTGCTTCGTAAGGTGCCATTCCAATCGAGGCTAGGTAATTGTTATTGTAGGAGAATTCTATCAATGATAGCTTCTCGCTCCATACTCCCTTAAAATTCATGACACAAGCTTGTAGCATATCCTCTAATGTCTGGATGGTTTGTTTTGATTAACCATCAGTCTGGAGATGGAACATAGTGCTAAACTTTAATTCTGTGCCCGTTTCCTCTAGCACACACTTTCAAAATTTAGAGGTGAAATGGCTATCTCGATCAGATATAATGGATTTTAAAACACCATAAAATTTAATTATGTTAGTGACATATAAATTTGCTAGTTTCTCCAATGTGAACATTGTTTTCACTGCTATAAATCGAGATGTCTTCGTCAGTCTATCCAGTGTAACCCATATGGCATCGTGTCCCTCATGTGTCTTGGGTAGACCTACCATGAAATCCATGGTGATGTGCTCTCATTTCCACTCTGATATCTCTAATTGTTCCAGTTTTCTTCCTGGATGCTCATGCTCAGCCTTAACTTTCTGGCATGTTAAACATAAACTAACAAATTTTGTGATGTCATTCTTCATTCCTCTCCACCAAAATTCAACTTCAAATCTTGATACATTTTAGTGGCTCCTAAGTGTATGGAATACAGAGTCCTGTGAGCTTCCAACAAAATCTTTGTCAGCTGGAACGTAGATTTTTTTCTTGCCACAACAACATTCCATCCTCAGTGATGCTTAACTCGGTTTCTTCACTTTAGAAACTCTTTTTCTAAGCTTTTCTAGGTGCAGGTCTCGCCTTTTGAGCTTCCTTAATCTCATTGTAAAGTGTCAACTTTAATTGCAACATAGCCAAGTTCCTGGAAATCAATTCAAATTCCAGTGAATTAATTTCCCATTGCAATGGTTTTGACAATCTATCAATAGACAGTTGTTGTGATGATGTTGACTTTTGACTTTATGCATCAGCAACTCAGTTTACTTTTCCTGGATAATAAAGAATTTCACAATCGTAATCATTTACTAATTCTAACCATCAGCTCTATCACATGTTTAACTCCTTCTGAGTGAAAAAGTATTTCCAAATATGATGATTAATGAAAATTTGACATTGAGCTCCATACAGGTAGTCTCCAGATCTTGAGTACAAACACGACCGCAGTCAATTCTAGATGATGAATAAGGTAATTTTTCTCATGATTATTTAATTGTCGTGATGCATAAGCTATAACTTTTCCATTCTACATTAATACCGCTCCTTCCGAGTCTTAGAATAAATAAGAATGTCATCAATAAATATAATGATAAATTTATCCATAAACTCCTTGAAGACTCGGTTCATTAGGTCTATAAATATAGCTGGGCCATTCTTTAATCCGAACAGTATCACTAGAAACTCGTAATGTTTGTACCAGGTTTTGAACACTGCCTTTGTCATGTCACTGTCCTTGATCCTCAGTTGATGAGACCTAGAGCATAAATTTATCTTTAAGAATATTGAAGTTCCTTTTTGTTGATCAAAAAGATCATCGATCCTAGGTAGTGGGCATTTTTTCTTGATAGTGGCCTTATATAACTCTCTGTAATCAATGCACATCCTTAACATTCCATATTTCTTATTCACAAATAAAACTGGAGCTCCCCAAGGCAAATAACTCAGTCGGATAAATCCTTTGTCAAGCAAATCTCTTAGCTAAATCTGCAACTCTTTCAATTCTGCTGGAGCCATATAGTAAGGTGCCCTAGATATTGGTGCCATTCCCTGTATTAACTCAATCTCGAAAGAAATCTCTCATTCCGGTGGAAATCCTAGTAGTTCATTAGGAAACACATCAGTAAACTAGTTGACCATGGGGATGTCATCTGGTCTTAGCTTTCCTCTTTTGTCACCTTAGTCACAAAAGCTAAATATCTGATACACCCACTAGATATTAGCTTTCAAGCCTTCATTGAACTAATCATTGTTTTTTATGGCTTTCGAGAAAAAGTGACATATTCAAAATTCTCTTCTCCATCAGGTTGAAAGACTACCTTCTAGTGTCGATAATCAATTATTGTTTGATATTTTCCTAGGAAATCCATTCCTAGGATCACGTCGTAATCAGCTATCTTTAGCACGATTAGATTAACAAATAACTCCCTATCTTCCTATTTACTGGTACATGTCATAACTTGTAATTGGACAACGGTACTTCACCCAAATGTAACACAATCCTAAATGTTATTCTAATTCTATCCTTAATATGTTTTAACTTTGCAATAAATTCTTGTGATGCAAATGAATATGATGCACCAAAATCAAACAATGCATATGCTGAATATTGGGCGATAGAGAGTTGACCTGTAATAACAGTCGTGTAGGAAAATAAACCGGTAAAAACGTATCAGAGTGGCGCAGCGGAACAATAAAAATTTTTAGATCGTTAAATATCTCATGATGCCATATACAATAAATCAACAACAATTAAAACTCATACCTCAAGGACGCCAATATGCAGGAGGAGAATGACCGGAGGCTTCAACCAACTAGCCTTCTCTACTATTCTCCAATTCCCGAATGGCTAGTGTGTGGGCACTCTGAACCTCGATCGGTATGCTAGCACTGCTAGTCTTCTTCCGACCACCCAGACCTCTAAAGAACTTTATTGTCACGATGAGCTGTGCAACAATAAGCCTGCTCACCTGAGAGTCTGTGGTCTGAGAGAACTGGAGTGGCAGGACCTCTATTTATAGACCTGCATGAGGTGAATCTCTGAATTTGAATTGGATTAGGAAAAGATATTTTCCCTTATCCAAACCCATAAAATCTGAATTTTTCCAAGGGAGAATCTCCACTAAAAATTCGGTTTTCTTAGGATAGATCCAATCCAAATCTCAACAAGATTTTAACTGGAATTTTATCTCCCTTTTTCAACCTAAAAAATCCGAAAATTTCAAGGTGTATCTTCCCTAAAGATTTCGGCCATTATGGATAAGGGAGAATCAAAAATTCCACTAGGATTTTCAAGCTTGAATCTTATCTCAACCTTATCCAAAAATAACTGAATTTTCTAGGAGAGATACTCCCTAATTTCGGCCACTTTTCAGGGAAGGAGAGAATCCAAATTCAACTAGGATTGAAGCTTGAATTTTCCTTTTAATCCTATCCACAAAAAACTGAAATTTGCTTGAGGATTATCCTCAAAATTTCGTCCCTTATTTGTTGGGATTTGGATTCAAAATTCAAGTAGGATTCTAACAAGATTATCCTCTCCAAATCCAACTCAAATTCGAATTTCAAACCTTGTGGATTTTCCACAACAAATTCGAATCCTACTTGGACTGTGATTCAAAATTTGAATTTCAAATTTCAAATTTCAAATTTCAAATTTCAAATTTCAAATTTCAAATTTCAAATTTCAAATTTAAATTTCAAATTCAAATTTCAAATTCGAATTTCAAATTCAAATTTCAAATTCAAATTTCAAATTTCAAATTTCAAAATTCAAATTTCAAATTTCAAAATTCAAATTTCAAATTCCACAAAACGGTTGTATTTCATATTCTTGTTCTCATGGATAATTTTCTACAACTCCAATCCAATCTCAAATAAAATCATGGCAACTTTATTTGGAGTTCGAATAATTGTGTACTCTATTATCCAAAACAAAATCTGAATCCAACCGGAGAGAATCTTGTCTACCATCCTAATCCTATGTCATCACCATCCATGCATAATAAACTAGCCAATAGCATACACAAATCAATTTGCCAAACGTTAAGGAATTATGTGGAGCTAGTAGAGGGACTGATTGGACATATATAATCGGGCTCCCGTGATTCCATATGATCATCATTCTGTACCGAACAACTCAATCATATGATCACTAATTTCAGAGTCACACCACTATAAACCTGAAATTGAACTCCCAATTATATACCGTATTACGTAAGCCTGTGACGAGCTACCATCCAATGACCTTGTCATATATGCAAAACCCTCATATGATATCCATGATCAGCCTTAGGTCAAAGTCCGTTTAATCCTACTGATCAGGCTATCTTAAAGTTCCATTATACTACCGAATCAAGAAAATGTTTATTCACCATATGTGAATAAGAAGTCATCCACCCAGCAGACGACCCAAGGCCTTGTCCATTTTCACATTCAGTATAATGCCTTTAAGAGGATACCTTTAACTCCTCAGAGCTATGATTCCGATATCTGTAAACAAACCCTTCATCGTATACAAGTCATGCACCCAACGAACCGGTCTATAAGCTTACTACCTCTGAGACGCTTTAGCCATTGGAACATCAAAGTACACAAGTCATATACATGAAGTAGTTCATTTACTCAGGATTAAGGTTATTGCACAATGAACGTCAAAAGCAGATTGACCCACTCATAGTGGACTACGTAGATCAATCACGCTTTAGTCCCGGTCTAATATGTCACCACCAAGCAATATATCCATGTCTCTACTTGGGAGTCCAGCTCCAGACAGTCAAGACAAACCGTCCCCTCTAAGGCTTTAGACAACATAATAGTCTTAACATGAGTTAGATGCTCGGTCTAACCCCATAGACTACAGACCATAGTTTAGACTGCCAACTTTAGAACATTGTCTTCTCGCATACAAAAGTCCATTGCATGCAACGTTCTAACAGTTTTAACTCAAGCAGTCAGTGAGCCATATTTGCTTACATTTACTTTAACATGTAAATAAGACGAGGACAGATAGCAATGCAATGAATAACCTCTATGTATAATTTTATTATCCAGTTCAAAATGAATACATCAAAATGTCTCTAATACTTAGGGTATTTCCTAACAATCTCCCACTTGCCCTAAGCCAGTAGATGTGCCATGTTACGCATCCTCATCGCCTCTACATGCCTCTCAAAGCTTCTAGCTACCAAAGTCTTAGTAAAGGGATCAGCAATGTTGTCCTCGGACGCGATATTACATACATCCACTTGTCCTGTCTCCACATACCCTCTAATAACGTGATACCTCCGATCTATGTGTTTGGTCCTCTTTTGGTGCCGAGATTCCCTTGTGTTGGCAATAGCCCCTGTATTATCACAGTAAAGTGTGATAGGCTTGTCAACACCCGGAATTACCTCAAGGTCTCTAAAGAACTTGCGGAGCCAAACCGCTTCTTTAGATGCCTCAGCCGCAGCCACATACTCAGCCTCCATAGTAGAGTCAGCTGTGCAGCCCTGCTTCACGCTCCTCCACACAATGGCGCCTCCTTCGAGCAAAAACACTGATCCAGATGTCGATTTCCTCGAATCCTTACAAGTCTGGAAGTCTATGTCCGTGTATCCTACGGGTGTTAGGTCCCCTCCAGAATACACTAGCATATAATCTCTCGTTCTCTTAAGATACTTGAGTATATGCTTTACTGCTTGCCAGTGCTTGGTTCCAGGATTCGCTTGATATCGACTCACCATACCTACTGCAAAACATATGTCCGGGCGAGTGCAAAGCATAGCGTACATAAGGCTACCCACAGCGGATGCATAAGGGACCTTACTCATACGCTCTCTTTCTTCCGATGTCTTGGGACAGTCATCCAATGAAAGAGTTAGACCGGCAATAGAAGGTTGTGAGCCTTTCTTTGCCTCTAGCATTGCATATTTGTCAATTATTTTATCTATGTATGAAGCTTGGGATAACGCTATCATTTTGTTCTTTCGATCTCTCAAGAGACGAATGCCTAGAACATAATTAGCTTCTCCCAAGTCCTTTATGTCAAACTGTTGGTGTAACCAAAGCTTGACCGATGATAAGTTCCCTACATCATTCCCAATGAGTAGTATATCATCGACATAGAGTATTAGAAAGACCACTTTTCCATCCTTAATACGTTTATAAACACAAGGTTCATCAACGTTCTGCTCAAAACCAAATGTCTTAATCGCTTGATCAAACCTCTGGTTCCATGAGCGGGATGCCTGCTTTAATCTATAAATGGATCTAAGCAACTTGCAGACTTTCCTATCTTGGCCTTTTGCTATGAACCCTTCGGGCTGTATCATATAGATACACTCTTCAAGATGGCCATTCAAGAATGCCGTCTTGACATCCATTTGCCAGATCTCGTAATCGAGAGCTGCAGCAATTGATAGAAGAATACGGATAGACTTCAGCATAGCAACAGGTGAAAAGGTTTCCTCGTAATCGATTCCAGCCTTTTGCGTGTATCCCTTTGCAACCAGTCTAGCTTTGAAAGTTTCCACTCTCCCTTCCGCATCCTTCTTTCTTTTGTAGACCCATTTGCATCCAATGGGTTTTATCCCATCCGGCAAATCTACAAGTTCCCAAACAGAGTTGGATTTCATAGAATCCATCTCATTGTTCATAGCCTGTTTCCAAGATCTAGAATCAACATCCTTTATAGCTTCATCATATGTGACCGGATCTTTCTCATGCTCATGAGCCTCGGCCTGGTATACCTCAGCATCATACATAAAGAAATTAGGTTTCTTAGAAACCCTCCCACTACAACGAGGCACCCTAAATTGTTGATCGTCTGCAGGTCTTTCACTGGAACTCGGACTTGCGTCCAAAACCGAAATCTGTGGAGCAGTTCTTTCACCCGATAACTCCTCTAGCACCACTTTGCTTCGAGGCTTAAAGTCATTCATGTGACTTTCCTCCAAGAATGTCGCATGGGTTGAGACAATGACCTTTTGTTCTTTCGGGTTATAGAACAGACCTCCTTTAGTTCCCTTTGGATACCCTACAAACATACACAATTCTGATCTTGGTTCCAATTTCTTCGCATCCCCATCCAGTACATGTGCCGGGCAGCCCCATATTCGCATATGTCCAAGGGAGGGCTTCCTGCCACGCCACAATTCATACGGAGTTCTAGGAATTGATTTGCTCGGAACCTGGTTCAGAATATAGCACGCCGTTTGTAAAGCATGTCCCCAAAATGATAATGGCAGCGTTGAGTAACTCATCATGGACCGTACCATATCCAATAAGGTCCTGTTTCTCCTTTTGGCTACACCATTCTGTTGTGGAGTACCAGGTGCAGTCAATTGGGATAATATCCCATTCTCTACAAGATGTCCTAGAAATTCATCAGAGAGGTATTCGCCACCTCGATCAGACCGAAGTGTCTTTATGGATTTATCCAATTGCTTTTCCACTTCCGCACGATACTCTTTGAACTTGTCAAAGGTTTCGCTCTTGCGGTGCATTAGATACACATATCCATACCTCGAGTAATCATCTATGAAAGAGACATAGTACTCGAACCCTCCTCGTGCTGTGACGTTCATGGGGCTACATACGTCAGTGTGCACAATTTCTAAGAGCTCCTGTGCCCTTGTACCCTTAGCTCCAAAAGACCTCTTAGTCATCTTACCCTCTAGACAAGACTCACATTGGGGAAGTCGTACCTCCTCCAGAGATTCCAGAGGACCGTCTTTCACCAATCTTTGAATCCTATCCTGATTAATATGACCAAGTCTTAAATGCCAAAGATATGCCTTGTTAGAGTGAGAAACTTTCAACCTTTTAGAGTTATCAATTAATTCAGTGTCAAGCAGTGAGTACATCTTTGGTCTGATCAAATATAGGTTTCCATCCATCCATCCAGAACAGATAAAAGACTTATTTCTACGAATATCAACTCTTTTACTAAAAGAAACTGAATAGGAATCCTTTATTAAACAAGCTACCGATATAAGGTTCCTTCTAAAATTAGGAACATAAAAACAGTCTTTCAATAAAATAAACCTAAATTGATCAAAATAAAGATGAACGTCTCCCACTGCCTCAGCCACCACAAAGCTACCATCTCTAGTCCGCAACGAGAGGCTCCTATCATGTAGACTTCTCGTTTCCACGAACCCCTACATAGAAACACAAACATGATTAGTGGCGCCCGAATCAATGACCCATGTGTCTTTTGATTCTTCCACCAAACACGCTTCTAAGTAATGAAGTTCCTTACCTTCCTTGCCCTTGGAGGCTAGGAATTCCCGGCAAGCCTTCTTGAAGTGACCTACCTTCCCACAGTGGAAGCATTTGGACTTTTTAGGGTCCTTTGGCTTCTTGTTCTTCTTCTTCTTCTTCCCGTCCGAGACAGGAGGATTAGAAGAACTAGAAGCCACTTGCTTCTTATTTGGCCTCTTCCTCTTCCGTGAGGGATTGGAAGATTCCGCCAAATTGGCCTCTTCTTTAGGTCGGACCACATCCTCATCCCTGATCATCCGCTTATAAGCCTGTAGTTGCTTCATGAGCTCGGTAAGTCCTAACTCCTTTGTCGCCAGATTGTATGCGGCTTTAAACCCCATAAAATCTTTAGACAGAGTCTTGAACACCATCTCGATCTGGGTGTTGTAGTCCAACTCAGCACCATTCTCAGCAGCCTCAGCGAAGAATCCCATTAGAGTAATCATATGGTCCTTCACCGGAGCACCCGCCTTTTGCTTAGAGTTCATAATGCTGGTTATAGCGGACTGTCGAGCCAATTTTTCTTGGCCTCCGAACATGTCCTCCAGATTTTCCATGATCTCCCCAGCAACTTGATAAGTCTCATGCTGCTTTTGTAAAGCACTCGTCATGCTAGTAAGGATGTAGCATCGAGCTATTTCATTGGATTCTCTCCAACGATTATAGGCAACCGGGACCTCCTCAAGTGGTGTGTCAGGTTTGGGCCCAGGTGGGCATGGTTCGTCCAGTACGAACTTGTGTCTCTTGCAGCTGAGAACTATTAATAGATTTCTTTTCCAATCTTTATAATTGTCACCATTCAACTTATTTTCAGTAAGTATTGAAATGAGGGGTGTCGGTGACATTTTGAACTGAAATAAAATTATACTAGACATCATTACAAAGCCCAAGCAAATATACAGATAATTTAGCAAATAAAAACATACAAGTATGTTCCTACATGAAACTTGAAAAAAAAAACATGTAGCATTGCAGCGGTAATTCTCAGCACCTATTGCCCCAAGCCACCGAGGGGTGGTCATGAGAACAAATAGCCGGAACATGGACCCCGTCCAATTAATATATGTTGCCTTAAATCCTCCAAGGTTAAGACATATATTAATAATCGCTTATTTGGCCACCAGTTTAGTTAACAGAGCTTCTAGGGAAGGTTAATAACTAAACGAGTCTTGAGTGTATAACCATTGTTTACGTAGCCCGATCCACGTCCTACCAAGCCACCGAGGGGTGGTCATGAATAGGATCGCACTCGAACACGTTTTCCACATAGGAAATCCAATCTAGTATACCGGCAGCGGTAAACACCTACCGAGGGGTGTGGTCAGGTCAGAACTGACGCGAGGCGTTACCATGCTTTCACATATGGATCAACAATGGAGGCCGTGGGTTTTGTTTGAAACCCTCTCCCACTCAATATTTTGAAAAACATGCAAGTTTTGACAAATTATGTATGATCAATATAGTATGAGCGGCACTCACCTATCCTATATGACATGTTATCAAATATGCATACAAAACATCCATCAATACATATTTATACATCCATGACATATCACAGAAAAAATAATTGACAGAATAACCAAGCTATGGTTCTATCCTAGAACAAAGAAAATAAAGATTACAAAATTCCATCCAAAGCATTCTTTGGGTCTTGAATTTTGTTTCGTCTTCTTGTATCCATCTTTATGTAGCCTCTCCATTTATTTCACATCCCAAGAATTATTTAAAATTTAATTTTCCAAAAATTTAAATTTCAAATTCAAACTCCAAATTCGAATTTCAAATTTAAATTTCTAATTCAAATTTTAAACAATTTTAATCATCATGTGTAATAATATGTAATTTCAAAAATTTCAAATTTTCAATTACATATTTTTAAACATGATTTAAAATTAAATCTCAAATTTAAAAATCAAAATTTTCAAATTTTTGGACCGTCGCACCGCCGCCCGTGAAGGCGGCAGCCCACGGTTGCCCCTTGTGCAGCCTGCTGGGCTGCAGGCCAAGCCTGCAGCGCCAGGCTGCACGCCCAGTCTGGGCGCAGCAACCGGTAGGCTGCAGGCAGTGCCTGCAGCCAGTGGCTGCATGCCCAGGCTGCGGCCGGCCTTGGGCAGGCTGCGCCACCCTCGGCTGCAGGCCAAGCCTGCGGCCGTGGGTGATGTTTGCCTGCATAGGGGCTGCCACAGCCCCATCCTGCCCGAGGGCAGGGGCTGCAGCCCCACCAAGGCCAGTCGGCCTATTCCGATGGGTCGTGTCTCGATTTTCATGCCATATTCCAATTTACCCATTAGGATCTCCAAAAATTAATTTGAATCCCAATTAAATTGAAATTTTCCACACAATCAAAATTTCAATCTTTAAATCAAATTTAACTTTTGGAAAAAATAAATTACGGTCTTCATTCTTCAATCTCCTCCAAGAATAATTACATAAAAAATTCCTAAACTGTTTCCGGTGTACAAAAATTCTAACCATAAAAAATCTAAGAGATAAGAATTAAAATCCATGGGAAAATTACAGTGTTAATAAACTGCTCCCATGGTTACATAAAAATTCCTAGATACAATTTTTCTAAATTCTAAGGAACCATAACCGGTATAAACAAGCATGCTTATAATAATTCAAAAAATTAAAATAACCACATACTTTATACATGATAACAACATAAAGGAACCCTAGAATGCCACTCTCTAAATATCAAATCCATACATAAATAAAAAGACTAAGTAATTGTCTAATTTATGTACATGGCATAGTCATAAGATGTCTCTGATACCAATTGTAGGAAAATAAACCGGTAAAAACGTATCAGAGTGGTGCAGCGGAACAATAAAAATTTTTAGATCGTTAAATATCTCATGATGCCATATACAATAAATCAACAACAATTAAAACTCATACCTCAAGGACGCCAATATGCAGGAGGAGAATGACCGGAGGCTTCAACCAACTAGCCTTCTCTACTATTCTCCAATTCCCGAATGGCTGAGTGTGTGGGCACTCTGAACCTCGATCGGTATGCTAGCACTGCTAGTCTTCTTCCGACCACCCAGACCTCTAAAGAACTTTATTGTCACGATGAGCTGTGCAACAATAAGCCTGCTCACCTGAGAGTCTGTGGTCTGAGAGAACTGGAGTGACAGGACCTCTATTTATAGACCTGCATGAGGTGAATCTCTGAATTTGAATTGGATTAGGAAAAGATATTTTCCCTTATCCAAACCCATAAAATCCGAATTTTTCCAAGGGAGAATCTCCACTAAAAATTCGGTTTTCTTAGGATAGATTCAATCCAAATCTCAACAAGATTTTAACTAGAATTTTATCTCCCTTTTTCAACCCAAAAAATCCGAAAATTTCAAGGTGTATCTTCCCTAAAGATTTCGGCCATTATGGATAAGGGAGAATCAAAAATTCCACTAGGATTTTCAAGCTTGAATCTTATCTCAACCTTATCCAAAAATAACCGAATTTTCTAGAAGAGATACTCCCTAATTTCGGCCACTTTTCAGGGAAGGAGAGAATCCAAATTGAACTAGGATTGAAGCTTGAATTTTCCTTTGAATCCTATCCACAAAAAACTGAAATTTGCTTGAGGATTATCCTCAAAATTTCGTCCCTTATTTGTTGGGATTTGGATTCAAAATTCAAGTAGGATTCTAACAAAATTATCCTCTCCAAATCCAACTCAAATTCAAATTTCAAACCTTGTGGATTTTCCACAACAAATTCGAATCCTACTTGGACTGTGATTCAAAATTTGAATTTCAAATTTCAAATTCAAATTTCAAATTCAAATTTCAAATTTCAAATTTCAAATTTAAATTTCAAATTCAAATTTCAAATTCGAATTTCAAATTCAAATTCCAAATTCAAATTTCAAATTCGAATTTCAAATTCAAATTTCAAATTCAAAATTCAAAATTCAAATTTCAAAATTCAAATTTCAAATTTCAAAATTCAAATTTCAAATTCCACAAAACGGTTGTATTTCATATTCTTGTTCTCATGGATAATTTTCTACAACTCCAATCCAATCTCAAATAAAATCATGGCAACTTTATTTGGAGTTCGAATAATTGTGTACTCTATTATCCAAAACAAAATCTGAATCCAACCGGAGAGAATCTTGTCTACCATCCTAATCCTGTGTCATCACCATCCATGCATAATAAACTAGCCAATAGCATACACAAATCAATTTGCCAAACGTTAAGGAATTATGTGGAGCTAGTAGGGGGACTGATTGGACATATATAATCGGGCTCCCGCGATTCCATATGATCATCATTCTGTACCGAACAACTCAATCATATGATCACTAATTTCAGAGTCACACCACTATAAACCTGAAATTGAACTCCCAATTATATACCGTATTACGTAAGCCTGTGACGAGCTACCATCCAATGACCTTGTCATATATGCAAAACCCTCATATGATATCCATGATCAGCCTTAGGTCAAAGTCCGTTTAATCCTACTGATCAGGCTATCTTAAAGTTCCATTATACTACCAAATCAAGAAAATGTTTATTTACCATATATGAATAAGAAGTCATCCGCCCAGCAGACGACCCAAGGCCTTGTCCATTTTCACATTCAGTATAATGCCTTTAAGAGGATACCTTTAACTCCTCAGAGCTATGATTCCGATATCTGTAAACAAACCCTTCATCGTATACAAGTCATGCACCCAACGAACCGGTCTATAAGCTTACTACCTCTGAGACGCTTTAGCCATTGGAACATCAAAGTACACAAGTCATATACATGAAGTAGTTCATTTACTCAGGATTAAGGTTATTACACAATGAACGTCAAAAGCAGATTGATCCACTCATAGCAGACTACGTAGATCAATCACGCTTTAGTCCCGGTCTAATATGTCACCACCAAGCAACATATCCATGTCTCTACTTGGGAGTCCAGCTCCAGACAGTCAAGACAAACCGTCCCCTCTAAGGCTTTAGACAACATAATAGTCTTAACATGAGTTAGATGCTCGGTCTAACCCCATAGACTACAGACCATAGTTTAGACTGCCAACTTTAGAACATTGTCTTCTCGCATACAAAAGTCCATTGCATGCAACGTTCTAACAGTTTTAACTCAAGCAGTCAGTGAGCCATATTTGCTTACATTTACTTTAACATGTAAATAAGACGAGGACAGATAGCAATGCAATGAATAACCTCTATGTATAATTTTATTATCCAGTTCAAAATGAATACATCAAAATGTCTCTAATACTTAGGGCATTTCCTAACAAGTCGATGTGCCTACTTCAGTATCCTCTTTAGTATATGTCATTACCTATGCTTTTGTTCAAGGCACATTATCAAAACACTCTTGTTGTATTGGTAGGGCTTCAATCTTTGCCTAGATCGCGTGGACTTGAGGATTCTGTAGATGCTGTTGAACTGTGCTAGTCTAACTTTGTCGACTATTCGAGTAATTTCATGCATAATGTCCTTTTTTTTCCATAGAGATAGCAGACATTGGTGCCAAGTCTATATTCACGCAAATGTCATTTCCCATAAGTTAGACAATTTAGAGTGCTTACAATACTGGGTATACTTGGACCATTATTGACAAACCATTTTGGTTGTTGATTTTTGTTGCCCTAATTTTGGCTCCCCATGAAATTAAATTTTCTCTTGTTGTGGTTCTGTTGTCTTGAAATGCCTCCCTGTCTAGTTCTCATAGGTTAGGTAAATCGACTTCCTTGTGGGGCTTGATTCCCTCCTTAAGTTTGTTTGGACTAAGCTTCCCACATTTGAGCCCATTCTTCTTTCGCTCTCATTAAATGAAACTCAGCTTTTATCGCTTTGGTGACATATCAGCCACTAAGAATGGCGGGGATGATCCACTATCAACCAGAACTGGGATCTCAGGTTGAAACATCATGATCATCTTCCTAATTTAATTGCCTTCAATAGGAACAAGGTATGGACATAATCTCGATAATCAGTCGAACTTGTGGCATACTTCAACAACTATCATGTTTCCTTACTCTCTTTTTGTTGCGGTCCTAATGCAGCAAGATCATAATATTTCTAGTTGAACTACTTTAAAAAGTCATTCCAAATCATCTGAGTTTCATCTCTTCTGATGTAGACAGTCTCCCATAGGTAACGGGTATCTCTGTTCAGCATGTAAGATGGACAAAGAAGCTTTTCCTAGTTAGTCAAATTCATAAAGTTGATGATACATTGGAAAGAAGGTAATCATTCCTCGGCTTCCAACAGGTCAGTTGAACCGTCAAACTCTGGTAACCTCATTCATCAAAACCTTTCATAAAATGGTTCTTGTTGTATAATAGCCTGTGGTTTATGAATTCTTGCTTGGTTGACAAGTGCTAGAGGACAATTCAGTATCTTAACGGGACTTGCGATTCAGGCTCTGGCATCTCTCCTCAGCAGGTTCTTGATTCCTTTGGTTCAATTGGTTTCTCAGTTCTTGGTTCTCTCTTATTTGATTTGCTAGTAAAGCTTCTAGTTCAATTAATCATTAAGGTAGGGGGTCGATCGTGCCTAAAAGGTTGTACTCATCTTCATGCCATATTGCTCTTATAGACTTGACATCATAGAGCAACATGGTTTAGTATAGATACAGTTAAAATTTCATTGATTCTTTCTCTGTCCTATCGTCACCCTCTAGAGTCAAATCACATAATGAATGTCTACAGGCTATAGTTCGGGTCCTCTTGATGGCCCTACCTTGTCAACTTTCACCATCCTACGAGGTTGAAAAAGTCTCACGGGTGCTTCACTTTACGGATCATGATCTCGCATCATTCGCTCATACATTTCCATCAGCACCACTCCTTCCAATTCCTTAACTGAGAAGTCATTGTATGCTGGAAAAGTGTTGAGTCTAAGCTCATTTGGCAATCCCCTCCAAAACATCATGCATAACTCTCTATCTAAAGTCATGGTAATGGACTGCTCATTATGATCTCATCCATAAAGTGAGTGGCATGAGACATCATGGTATCAAGTGGCTGCATCTTAAACTCCTCAGTTCTCAAGACAAACTCTTGTAGTACCCTAAAACTCAGAGTAGCTAGCGGCAATGGTTCAGGTACTATTGATACTAGTGGTGGTGGTACCTGAGGTCAGGCTATCTATGGACGAATAACCGGTCTCGACCAAATCGTGCATGCATGTGGATGATAAATACGTCTCCCTGGTCACTGATTCATAATCTAATCCAGATATCCACGTATTATTTAAATTAAAATTAAAATAATGAAAATACTAACTGACTTGGACTGCGCAGAAGGAAATGCATGTAATATTATGATAGGTTATGAAGAAAAACCTGCTTTGATAACAACTGTGGTGCCTCGCCTAATGCGGGGACTAATACGTCATTTCATTCTTTTAATATATTTTTTTATGCCTTTAATAGTAATTAAAGTAGCCGTAATTTGTGAATTTTTTTTTCTTTTTAAACTAAAACTATTTAGATACTAGTAAAACTTTAAAACTATTATATTGTAGTATAAAAACCATTTTATACTTACTTACATATCATCACAATATACTGTCTTACTTATATTTATAGTCAAACATAAAATTCAGTCAACAAAAAGTTTTTCCTTTCTTTTTATGCTGCAAACAAGTCGTGATAAGATCATAACAGTTTTCATGACACTAACACCCTGTTCCACCAGTTTAGCATCTTTATCAGTGCTCAAGTTATAGGTTGTTTATCTTGATTATCTGAAGACAAGCAAACTAATGAGCTGATACTCAGTAAGTTCAAACATAAGACTCAAGTCTTAAAAACAATACTTTATGAAAATACTATCACGTTATATATTTATTATGCTCAATTATTTGTTCTTTCTATTCATTTATAGTCTTATTTGTCTGTTATCTTTATGGGCCCTTTGGTTGTACCATGCGCGACACAAAAAGGAGCTAGGGAGTGACCGAATAGCTTTTTCTCATTGGCTCATCAAAAAATAACCTCACACCTTCGGGAGGTTGGTACACCAAAATTATATATTTATATTATGGTCTTGCTTACTTCCGAACATAGTAACATTAGAAACTTCATATTCTTAAAAGTGTACTTAAACATCTATCAGTCGAAATTGCATTGCCGTTTCATAAAAAATATGTGTTTTTTTTAATTAAAAAAATTGAAATATACATTCCAAAACAATCTAAAAAAAACAATATAAATTTGTTCGTGTATAGACAATTTAAATGTCTGAACTAACAGAAATTGGGCTAAGGTCAATTCCTTAGAATCCCCTCGGTCCTCGTCTTCTTTTCTCAAATGTCATCCTATAATAAAAAAAATTTAATATTAATCTAAGTATTCTTAGATTAGTTCTAGAACATTATAACATATATATATATTATTTTCTAACCATACCTTTTTTCCTTCTCATTTAACATCTCCTAACCCTATATACATATTGTTCAATGCATTTTAAAACCTCAAAATCAATTTTAAAATGCTTAAATCAATTTTACATTATAACGGTTTAAAAATTCACTTTCCCATTATACCAGAACTACGTAAAATGCATCATTTGACATAGTTTCTATTATGTACCTATCCAAAATCCTAGTACAAATATAAAATCTCATTTTTATTCAATTTTACACAATAGCAAAATTTTGAATTCAAACTATTCAAAAATTTACCTTAAACTTTATTAAAATTACCAAAAATCATTTCTTTTTTAAAATAAACACTCAAAACAAGTCAACATCAACTTATCAAAATTTTCTCTTAGGGTTTGGTAATCTTAACCCCACATAAAAATGAAGAACAAAACAACAAAAATTATATTTGAACTTCTAACATTTTAAACAACTCTAAAATTATGCTAAAACTTGATTTTCAACTTGATTTTAGCCAAAATAATTAAAATCATCCCAAATCTATTTTTGTTCCAAATAACCATATTCATGAAAACACATGAAAATCAAAATAAAAACATAGTTTAAGAAGCTTACTTGATTACTTATGTGAAAATCCCCTTGGTTTTGAAGTTACTTTTTCTCATAATTTTTTATGACTTTTTGAAACTTGAGAGCTTGAAAGCATTTATGGAGGTTTAGAACAATTTTTTTGTAGTTTTTCCACTCTCATGAATGTGTAAAATCAGATCCAAAAAGGTGGTAAATATCCTTTGGGGTAAAAGTGTAATTTCTATAAGTTAAGGAGTCAAAATGCAATTTTAAGGTATCTTTTGGTAAAATTTTTGGGATAATTTCAGCTTATCTCCAGTTGGTTTCCAGTTACTTCCCAGCCTACATTTCACGTGCATGGCTCCTTGAAAAAACAAATTTATTACTCAATTTCTTTCTAATTTTGACTTTTGGTCAAAACTCTACAAGTAAAATTCCAAAAATCCTCATCTATTAGATTAAAGTGAAATTAAATCTCATCCATTAAATTTAGATGATATCAAGCTAAATAATATTTGCTAATACTGTATGGATTAGATTTAATTATAGTATAAGTTTTATCTATTAAACTTTTGACCAAAAAGTCAAACCGATCAAATTTCACAATTAGCTCCTAAGAGTGCCGCTGAGGCCTTTTGAATCATCAAAGCTATTTAAATCACGAAATAAACCCTTGATAATTCATCTATTTCTATCTAGAGTTTACGGTTGGTACATCTCTTGTTTCAATAAATTTTTTTTTATATCAAAAATGCACTATCCAAAGAATTTCTATTCAAAATTTATTACCGTAACCATATTCTCACTTCAAAATTATTATAAACTATTTATAAATTCTTTAAATATTAGAAATATAATTAACACATTTTTTTAATCACAAAAAGATATTATTTATTAATATTTTACAATAATACGAGAACCGTAAAAGTCTCGGCTGTCACAGAACATCCCCCATCTCCACCACATGATAAGTTCAATACTAGAAATATAATTAACACGTTTTTTTTAATCAAAAAAGATATGATTTATTAATATTTTATATTAATCAGAGAACCGTAAAAGTCTAAGCTGTCATAGAACATCCCCCATCTCCACCACATGATGCGCTCAATATACACAAACAACAATAGGATGAATGAGGGAATGCCTTTGAGAAATACCAAAACTTGAAAAACGACAATAAATTGGATAAAAGCACAAAATTTGGAAATTGATAGTGCATTGTACATTGACAAATGACAGCAGGTTACCTTAAAAAAAAAAAAAAAAGCCAATAACTTCTCAAACGACACTTGAGAGGGACATTAACTGGAAAAAAAAAAAAGACAGCAAAATAAAAAACGACAATATTAATTGAAACGACATGAATGAAATGAACAAATGATAGACTTACATAAACTAAAGCAAACAACAAAAGGCGACAAAACTTCACGAACAGTAAGACCCATAAACGATAGCAACTTGAAAAACGACAACAATTTGGATAAAAGCACATATTTTCATAATTTTTGGAAAATGATAGTACACTATATTCTGACAAACAACAAACGACAACAGGTAATAAAGACAATAACTTAAAAAACGACACATAAGAGGGACACTAACTAAAAAACGACAATATTCAATGACACAACATCAACAAAATAAACAACTGACAGTTTGAGAAACAAAAGGAAATAGCAAAAGGTGACAAAACTTCAGAAACGACAATTTTCATAGAAACAAGATCCATAAAAAGTAACTAAAAATGACACATCGTAATGTAACAATTCAAGCTCTATAACCTATTCAAAGAAGACATGCTGAAATCTTCAGAAAAGAGAAAAGACAAGAAAAGAAGGAAAAAAAAAAAAAAAAAACAGGTGGAAAAGCTGGAACCTACAAAATTTATATATTATTCCCCGTATGATAATTTCTAACTTTGACATTTAATTAGTATTGGAATTTTATTTTTTAAGGAATGCCCAAAAGAGTATATCTTTGAAGTATTTCCCATCTATAATGCTTATAGGATTTTTGACTCTTATAAAATCAAATAAAACCTCTTACAATATCAAATTAAAAGTGATTTTAGAGTAGAAATCCAAATCATGAGACAAAAACCCTTAACCTATGCGTTAAAAAGGCTATTTTTACAATTTCCTTTTCAGTATTTGTGCAGCTGAAGCACAATTACAAAGCTAAAACTATCAATATAAAAGCTTTTTATTTGGGAAGGTAGATGTTGAAGCCAAACATTCTGTCATGTATTCCAAAAAAAAAAAAAGGTTTTTATTATTAAAAAGAATTGAAAGATAAATTTTTAGGACAACTCATATACAAATAATCAATATTCAATGGGGATAAAATGAGAAAAAATTATAACTTTTAAAGACAAAATTAATAAAAATAAAAGTTTACAAGGGACAAAATTTTCCACTTAATCATGGATGGCTCTATCCCAATTCACATATCCAATCAATAGAAATGCATAGCAAGAATACTTTCATTTCAAACCATAAATGCATGCATGTTTAGAGCAAGACATTTGGGGTAGTACCAAAGACACATTATTTTTAACAAACTGAACTCCAAATATCAAGAACATTGACAACATTCACGGCTATGTTTGTAGCCGAGAATAATTTATTTATTTATTTATTCAATTTTTTTAAGGTATCACTATCTCAAACATTCAATAAGCCAGATTTTTTTTTAATTTTTTGAAATTGAGGATATCAGAAATTCGAACTCTATATATATTAGTAGAATTCTACAGTTAAATTACAGTTACAATTGCACTCAAAAAGCTAAGGTAAGCAATTACTAATTCATTAAATAAATTTTCATTTCTCTCACTTTAATTTGATCAAAGAACTAAACTTATTTAAACTTAATATTTCATGAAAAGAGAAACAGAGAACTTAACATATTTAAACTTGTTATTTCACAAAAACAGAACCCAATACCAATATAACACGGTCAATAAAAATTGAAAAAAAAAAATTTTAGAAAGCAAATATGTATGAAATCCATTTCATTTATCAGCCTATTTTTCGAAATTTGAGATTTTCTATTCGTAATCCTTTAATGCCAATATATAGAGAAGATTCTTTAGTTTATAAAGTATTTTTGTTATGATTACCGAACAAAATTTAAAAAAGAAAATGAAAAAAAAATCCATAATTTGTTTTCTTTTTTCCCCCAAAAAGTAAGGTTAGAAAAAAAAGATTGGATAATTTTAAGAACAAGTTTCATTTGAATTTTGAACCGAAATTTAAATCGTGAGTCTAAGCTCAATCGTGTTAAATCTGTACAGAAACTCGTGCAAAATTCATCAAACATATTCAAGTCAATTTCAAACTAAATTCTTTAAAAAAAATCAAAATAAATTAGCTGGAGTAGAGAAATCAATGCACAATCGGCGGAAAATATGGATTTATTTCAACTATTTGATTTCTTTTATAATTATTACATATTTAAATTTAAATAAATTGACCCAATTAATTGACCAGCTTTCCAAACTTTTTTTTTTTTTAATGAAAGAACCAGCTTTCCAAACTACAGGTACAAAAACCTTTTTTTTTCTTTTTGCCTTCTTTCTCCTGCTGAAGGTATTCTTTAGCTATTACGCCTTCATGGAAGAGATTTTGCTAGTGGTTCTAGTTTGGTTATTTTATATGGTCAAGTATTTGCCACGTTATTGGGCCTTCAAGAGGGTGTACAGTTTCTTTATATGTGTTCCACAATACTTTTTTATAGAAGTACGAACAAAACTTTTATACTTCCATATGTAGAACCTTGCTTGCAGCCAATGCATGTAGCACGGTTGTTAGTCATGTTGATATTGGTAGCATGTACAGGTTCTATCTTTTAGGTTTATAATCCATTTTTTGTTGTTCTTTGTAGGAAAATCGAAAAACGTGTGTAGCGTAATTCTAAAAATTTTCTAAAAGATTATATTAATTTGTATTATTATATATAATAAATCATCTAATAATCTATATACCTTCTGAGAAAAATACTAAAAATCTTAGAGGATATGACTAAGAAAGCTTCAACTAACTAGTATTTTTTATTAATCTTCAATTTCTGGATAATGGAGTGTGTGGACATTCGGTTCCTCGATCGATATTCACATGGCTTGTCTACTTCCAACCACTCAGATCTTTAAAAATTTTTTATTATGTGTAAGAGATAATAATAAATTTGCTCACCTAAAAATCTATGATCTAAGAAAAGTAAGGGCCCTAAAGGTCTCATTTATAGTGAATACACTAAACAGTTTTCAAATTTGAGTAGAACTCTTGAAAATATTTTTCTCTTTCCTTCCTTCCAAATTGGTGTTTTTCTCTATGGGGATTTCCTCAAAAAAGATGCCTATAATAGGATTGGTAGATCCAAAATTTGATTCAAATTTCAGTCTCCACAAGTGTAATGATTTTATCTATATGAATAACGTTCCATAAATCCAGTTTAAATTCAAAATAAAATTATGATGACTTTATTTGAATTAAAAAATTAGTTAATAATCATCCAAAATAAAATCAAATAAGGAGAAAATCTTTTCTTCTCTTATCCTTAAATTTTAGCCAACTTTGAATAACAAAAGAATAAGATTTTGTTTAATTCAAATTCAAATAAAATAATCTCCATATTTAATTTAAAATATCTATTTAAATAAGATTCTTAAGATATTTAAATTAATTATTCAAATAAATAATTAATTTATCCATATATTTTAAAATTCCAATCAATCTTATATTTATCTCAAAAGACAAACACAATCAATTTAAATTGCAAATTTTATCTTTCAAATAAATATTTATGCAAATTAAATATTATCCCATTAATTAAACAAAACAAAATTTCCATTCTAACCTTAGCCAGATTGAACACCCACTCCTTGTAGAGGTGTTTCATATTTTTTCTCTTTGCTAAGTTCGAGACTAAGTTATAAAGAATATCCTGATCAGTTATCATCCATTAAGAAATTATGTATGGCTAATAAAGGGATCAATTATACATAAATAATATAAGCTCTAATAATCCATGTTATTATTATTCTATATTAAATAAATCAATTATATAATTATTAATTTCAAAATCACATCACTAAAAACCTGAACTGCATTCCCAATTATATATTGTATTATGTAAGTTAGTGAATAGCCATCGTTCAATGACCTTGTTGTGTAACAACCAAGAATTTCTGTTTTTCTCATAATCATTTTTTTTAAGTAATGTAATGATATTTTTATACATATGTATATATATATGAATGATTTAATACTGCTAGAATAAAATAAAAATATTCTAACAGTGTTAAAAAAAAAAAGAGGATAATAAAAAAAATAATTTTTGAAAACTAGGGGCTTAAGATAAATTAAAAAAGTTTGGGGTAAGAAAAAAAATTTGGGGGGGGGGGGGGGAACGTTTTTTTTCGGATAAGGGAAAAAGGGGAGGGTGAGTTAATTAACTCACCACAGCACCCTTCCCTTTTATTTTCTTTCTCAGTCACGCCGAGAGAGAGAGAGAGCGAGAGAGGGAGATCCGACGAGAGAGAGGGAGAGAGACGGGAGGAGAGAGAGATTTCGGGGGAAGATCTTCTCCTTCTTCTTCTTCTTCTTTTCTTCTTCTTCCTCCGTTCGGCTGCAGGTACGAAATTCCGGCAGCAAGCCGAAACTTCGGCGGCAAACACAGGAGAAAGGAAGCGCGAGAAGAGGGAGATTGGGGAGTGAAAACGCCGACTGAGAAAGGGAGAAAACCAAGAGTACGCGAGCTCCTCTTCCCCTTTCTCCTTCCACCCGAAATTCGGCCCTGTATAGCCGTGTGGAAGCCGCGACTTCCGGCCTCCCTAAACTCGGATTTTCTTCGAGTTTTCTTCCAAAAACCACGACTTTAGTTCCTTTAGAAGCAAAGGAACATTTTTGAACAAAGGTAACATTTTTTCCTTAAATTTTTGGTGATTTTCGGATTTAATATAGGGTAGTGTGAGGAAATGTTTAAATGGAAATGTTAGGGTCCGAAAATTGTTAGAATTGATTGAGGATGGCTTAGGAAAGAATGTATGTGAGTTTGGGAACTTGAATGCAAAAGTTTGAATGAATTCTCTTGAGGAAAACGAAAATGTACAAAGTTAGGGTTTGAAAATTCGATGATTTTTCATGATGAATTTGTGGCTCTTTTTGGTGAAGTAATTGAACTTTATGATTGTTAACTTGATGATTTAAGTGAAAAAAATGGTTATAAGGGTTATATTAACAATAAATGTATTTGGGTGCAATTTTGAACAAATGATGGTTAAGTTTCTTGAGATGGATTGTGAAGAATTTTGAAATGGGATTGTGAAATCTTTAAGCTAGTTTTGTTGAGTTTAGAGTTAAGAAAAGAGATTGAAAATGGTTATGTAATTGTTTAGAAGAGATTAGTTAAGTTGAAAGTTGAGTTGGAAGTCTTGGTTATTGAAATTGAATGTTTTATGTTGTTAGTGATTTTGAATGAATGAATGGATATGAAAAATGTAAGAAAGGATTTAATGAGAAAATAAAGTGGTGAATGGTAAGTTGGAAATGGATAATGAAAAAAAATGATGAAAGTGATGGTTAATTTTATGGATATGATTTAGAATGTGTTAATGAGTAATGTATGGGATTGATAAGCATTTTTCATAGAACATTTTGAATGTTCTATGAAAAATTAGGCCTCTGGTATAGTAATTGGTAGGTACCTAAGTTTTGAGACATTACTTAAACGCCGGGACCCTAGTTTTTAAGCGGAAATGCTGCCGAAATTTCGGTAACGATAATGAGGTGAATTAGTTATAAGAAACTGAGAGTATGGACGTTATGGAGATTAGAATGTTAAGTAAAATGAGAATGTTAAGGAAAAGGGTGAAAACAAAATACCAAAGATAGTAACAACATTTTAAGAGATGATTTGGAGAAAAAAAAAGAGGAATAAGGAAAATGTAGAAATTTAATGTAAATCTTACTATGATAAAAAAAAAATGAAAAAAATGAAATGAATATGAGAAATAATCCATGATTATTTCTATTATAGGAAATACAAGAAGTGAAGGGGAAAGCAGTATCAAGGATCCAAAAAGAATCACACTTGCACAGATACTGTAAGTACAAACATTTACTTATCTACCCACGAACTGACTAACTTTGATGTGTTCTATGACATGAGCTAGATGAAAGATCATGTTAGAAATGTCTTAGGAATGGTATGTATGCATGATAAGTTATGATCAAAAAGCTAAAAGAATGCAAGATAATAAGACTGAAAACTTAAGTTGTTGGCGTACCGGTCTCCCTACAAGGTCGAGACTTCCGGTCTATATCCTCCGCATAGATGTGGTGCTACCCCGAAGGTGCGGTAGATTATAGGATGGACCAACCCCGAAGGTGCGGTTTTTATATGACTTTGAGGTAGGTTGGTGGGTCGCTCCCCCTCCTCCCACTGTCAGCGCACAAATAGGTACGTCCAACAACGGGCCCACCAAAGAAAGTGAAAAGAAAAGAAAAGAAAAGAAAAGAAAGGAAAGGAAAGGAAAAGAAAAGAAAAGAAAAGAAAATAAAAGAGAAAGAAAAGTGATAAGAAATGAAGAAAGACATGAAATGAAAATATGAGGATGTTGCGATAAGCTATGATAAAGAACCCCAAATACTAACTTATGAGGAATTAGAATTGCATTATGTCACTAACCTTAGAGGTTATGCATAAAAGTTAATTGTTTGTATGTTTGTGCTTACTGAGTCTAGCTCACAAGTCTGTTTGTGGTGTAGGTAATAAAGGTAAGCAACCCAAGACAGGATAGAAGGACAGGGAGACTGGCAGACAGGTTCCAAAGGTGTCATGGACAAGGGGACGGACCCGCTATGCTTTCAGCTGCCAGAACATTTTTGTATAAGCATATGTTCAAATATATATATATATATGCAAACCATATGTAAATGAAATGAAACAAAAATGAAAAAATATATATATATAAGCTAGTATGTTTTGAAGAAAATAGAAGTTATGTAAATATGTTTTTAAAAAAAAAAAAGTTCCCAAAATTTTCACTCTATCTTTGAAAGTAAAGTTTTTAAATTACACTTCCGCAAATGAAAAGAAACGTTTATGTATACAAAGTTAACGAGAATGGAGATGGCGAACGTCAACTCAGGCGAGCTGGGTTGGTGGGCGCCACATGTTGTATATATAACATCCTCATATGATATCCATAATCAACCTAAGGTCAAAGTCCGTTCAAACTTTTATTCACGCTATCTTAAAGAGTCACAGATTCAAGGAAGATATTGAATATTATGCAACTGGATTGGCTATAATTCTTCTCCATCTTATGGTTTCTGAAGGTTTCATTAAGGGACATTCTTCATCATATTTTTTGAGTGACTACAAGATGCTAGAGCTGTTAGAGGTCCTTACCCCCGATTTGGATTTTGAACAAGAAAACAGGTTAGTTCTTTTTCAGTGTTTGTTTGTTTTCTTTTTTCCTTCGTATTTTTGGTTAGTTATTTCTTGATTCTTTGGTTTTTTGTTTTTGTAGTGGTGATTGTGTGATGTATGTTACAAAGATTGCTAAGTGTTTAATGATGGATTTCACAATCACATTTGTGGAATTGATTAAGATGTTTGCTTTTCATGAGAAAATTTTTGTGAAGCTTTACGTTCATGGTGTGCAAGAGATTCATGGTGTGTAGAAGATGGCTTTGGCTTATAAAAGTGATGATGATAAGGGGTCATAGTTCGTCGTGTCAATTTCAATCCTATTCTTGAGGATGTTTTTGTTTGAGGATATTTTCAATAGTCCATTTTGTGTTTCTATGGTAGTTTTTGTTGATTTTTCTATAAACAAGTTTATACTATAAACCTATATTGGTATTTTTTTTGTGCTTTTTTGTTATTAAGATATTATTTATTCTCAAATACTTTAAGATGTTAAACTTTAAATGGATTTTTGGATATCTAATATGTTAGTTTTTAGATTTATTCTTTTTATTTTTTTAAATTTTTTGTATCGTATTGTTTGGCTACTAACAGATTATGAGTTGATATTATTTTTAACAAAATTGAATTTGGTTTCTACTAGAATAAAAATATAATTTTGGTAGAATATTTCTCATATTCTATTAGAATATAAGTTGTATTTTGGTACGATCGTTTTTAGATTTTGATTGAATATAAGTTGGAATCTATTGAAATCCCACTCTTTGCTCTACCATTTTTGTTCACATCCAAGTTTTTCAGATTTCCAAGGTTGCATAATGTTGATATCTCTTCTATGATCCCTTGCTTCTCTTCCTCTTCCAAAAAAGGACACTCAATAAACTCTGCCAACCTCTTTGTTTTAGAGGCAGTATCCTTCTTTAGGTCTTCGTATTTCAAGAACAAGATCTTGTGAGGTCTTTCTAAATTTGCTTTCCAATACCCTAAAACATGTTCCCAAAATGGTCCATAAATGTGGATTCCGTGACAAAACACATCAAAATACTCTTCAAAATGATGAGGCTCTATCTTATCACCCTAAAACTTGGAGCGAAAGTGCCAAAGGGAAATGAATTGGTCTATTGGGTTCTTAGAAACATGCACAATTTTACAACTAGAAGTTTTAATGGAAGGAGGCAACAACTCATATAACTTATGGCTACTCAGGAGTCGCAGTTGAGGAGTAGTTTCACTTACTAAGGATTGGGATTCCTCTATTAAAGGTACAAGATCGTGTGGGTTTGCCTTTAGCAATGGATTGTCTGTGAGTGCTAATCAAGTGCAGTTTATGATTGAAAATACAAGAGCTTTCAACTAAGTGGTTCCTGATTTTGAACAAGAAGTTAAAATGATATTTTTATTGTGTGCCACAAAGTATATCTGAGAGGAGAATACACCTCTACAGAAAATTTCTGGGATCCAACATCCTTCATAATGGTAAAGATGGAATCACTGATTAAGTCTCTCTCTTTGGGAAGGTTTTTTCTTATTGCTTCAAACTCGTCTCCAATATCTTCCTGTGTGGACATGTTCAAATTTTTGCACTCAAATTTGAAAGAGAAACCAAAACAAAAATATATGAATTCTTCTATAGAAAAGCTCACGTAACCAAAAAGACTACTTTGTTGGCTTATCTACAACCGGGGGACGTGGCCCCCTAGCTCTTTTATATAGTGGAATCTTTTCCTTAAATTTTAATATAATATGTATGTGTATAAATTAGTCTTAACTTCTCCTTAAATATGTTGTTATCTACATTTTATTCGACAAATAATTTGGATTAAGAAACAAAATAGTTTTATTAAATCCCTAAATAGTAGTGGGCCTAGTGGCTTGATATAAAGTTTAAATCTAAACTATAATTTCAATACTCAATATTTTAAAAGACGAACTTGTTGTATTAAGTAATATTTTGTTTTTATATAAACTAAAAGCTTCCAAAAAAGTGAAAATTTCACTTTAATATTCTACTATGCAAATAAATTTCCAGAGACATAACAAACTTTGGTTTTCTTTTACTTTAAGTTAAAAAAAATTTAGAAATTTGCTCTATTATTCAAAATGAGATTTTATTTTTTCTTCTCCTTTTCTTTCTTCCCTTTATAATTTTTTTCCCTTCTATTTCAATATCTAATTTATGTATTTTAGTTTCATTCATTTTCATGTTGAGTTTAAGAAATTTAATTGTATTACTTAATTTATATATTCTAGTTCCTTCAATTTCAAGTTGGATTTAGAAAATATATAGTGGAAACAATCCGATATAAACTGTTACAAATATACATGAATATTAATAATAATGAATAGTTAAGTCAGGAAAAAAAAATTTTTTTTTTGGCTCCTTAACTAGTATATCCTGGCTCTGTGTATATACATACATACATATATATATATATAGGTAGCTTGCTTACAATCAAGCTAGATATATCTTATCCTCCATTAGCCTTGCTCTTTTCCTTTCTTTGTTTTGTTTGTTTATTTCCAGGTACTGAAAACTTTCACGCATAAGAGAAACGAACCAAAAGTCTAAAACAATAAAGTAAACTTGAAAGTGTATACATAGATAGTTAACTTGTTGTTCTTTAATTAACATATATATATATATTATAATTTTGAATCAACCCACAAGTTGTTTGTCATTTGTTTTATTTTCATTTCTTATTCTTTGAAATTTTTTATAATAGAAACCGTTCTTTTTCACAATCGATTAAAAGTGCTATTAATAATTGGATTAGTTACCTTAAGATCTTTAAGTATTTGTGTAACAAATTTACAAGGTGTCACACATAACTACTTTAGATCCTAAATCGGATTTTTACAAAAATTAGTTTAACGATTAATACAACAATAATTAAAAAATGACTTACTTTCTCTGACTTACTTGCTCTATTTTAAATATTCTAAAAGGTCAAAACAAATAGGCATAATTAATTAAGGTGATAGATAAACTTCCTCTTCCTTTAAAATCCCGAATGGCAAACACCAAAACAGTATTGATTTAAAAAAATGACACAAATTAACGAAATAGATCATATATATATATATATATATGTACCTGTGAGATGGTGATAATGGACAAGCTCACCGATGGGAGCGTGAATGATAATGAAGATATCAAACTTCAAAAGATAAGAACTAATGTAGATTTGTGCAAGTTCAACCTTTTATTTTATTGTTTTTGAAGGGTTTTTGACCCAAACTCATTTAAAGAAAACCCAAACCTTCCAATTTTGTGTAAGTTTCCTATCGTGTTGTCATATTATGACCCAGATTGCTAGCCCTACCTGCTCCCTCAACACATCTACAAATTTGAAACTTTCAAATTACGTATATGATTTACCATGCATTTCATGCACGGTTTGAAATTGAATTTTTTTATGTTGAATTTTAATTGAATTGAATTGTGCGTTTGGAGAGACATTTGAATTGCTAAAGTTAAAACATAAAAACTTAAAATGTGTTTGGAAAAAAGTTATCAATATGGAACTTATTTTATTTGTTTCAAAATTCTATGTAATTTTAAAAAATAATCTAATTTGAACTTATATATGCAAAGTTATGAACTTTTAAAATTTAAGTTATAAAATTTTAACAGCCATTGTGAATAATAAAACTGTGATTGTCTTTTTACAAAAAGTTAAATAAATAACCCCGTATTTAAATGCAACCTATGTGCCAAACATGGACTTAGATGTCAAATTTTTAATAATTTAGATCATGTGACTTATATGATCACCTGTTTATCTTTGAATTATCTGCTGTCTCAGATTTTCTGTCTTATTGGTTGTTCTCCTAATAGTATTATACTAAATCATTATCATTTTCGATTGCATGATATCTCCTGATGTTTTGGTGATGATCAGCTCGCAAAAGAACATTGATTTCATCCTTAACAACATTGTCATGAGTCTGGGTAAATCAACAGCTCTTTGATTAAAAAAAAAATCCATGTTTATATATTGCTTCCCCTGATTGATTATCATTTTATCCACCTTAGTGTTCCACCTTCCAGTTAACACCTTCTTGTTAGTTCTTCAAATTGCTTTCGGAAGTTCAGAGTTGTCATTTGTTTGGTCACTAATGTCGCCGAGGAAATCAAGTCTCTTCTCTACATCCCAAAATATGGTATGCTGTAACACCTCAGCTGCTTTTGGCCGGCCAAGATTTAAAAGTTATCATGTATGTATTTATTTATTTACTTTTAAACAAAGTAATAAATGTGAAGCGTTATGTGAAAGTAATAAATGCGGAATAAGATGCCTAGCTTCAGGGAAATGGTCTAACTTATATACAGATCCAATGGAATTTGTTTTCTTGATGTTCTCCACACAATAGCTTCTGCGATTGGATCCAAACCTTGAGTGATGCCATAAACGAGGACGCAACCTATTTCTGTTCCAATTATTTGTTTTCTTGTTTTTCTTAATTTTTAGCTAAAAAGGTGTGAATTAGTGAATGTTTGTCATTCGTGAAGAAGTTCAAATTAGGTTAATTAGTAGAAAAGTCATCAAATAGCTACTAGCTATACAATATGCCCTTTATGAATAAAATGTTTTATGATTTGAAATCTCAATGCGCAAAGAACACGTCAAGAAAATGACAAAGGCTAATAATGCAAAGATGAGAGAGATCTGATATATATATATATATATGTATAATATATATTAATGACATCAGGTTTATGCATAATTTATAAATAAATAACCTTAATAATATATATTTTTTATTCCAAATTTTCAAGTTGAGTTACGGATTAACACCTATAATTTGTAAACATCGCAGACGTAAGTTTTCTTTTTATTTTACTTACAATCTTATAAAAGAATGATAATCACTGACGCTAAAAAGTAGAAATTCTAAACACTATCTTGTCATTAATTAAAAAAAAATCCATTTTCCTTTTATGAATAGGTAACACTATCTCCATTAATGTTCACTAAGCTAATTTAATAAATTAACTTTATACTTCTCTCGTTCTAAATTATTAGTGAACTAAATTTAGATAAAGTAGAAAACACAAAATCCAAAAAACACAATCATGTTTTCATGTCAGCCATAGAACTATATACGTACAATATCGTGTGAAAGATGGCTAACCACCCTCATTAAAAGACTACAAATAGTTGAGAAAAGAAGATACATCACACATTTATAATTCAACAAGAGCAACATTATTTGAAACCAACAGAACTTGGTATACAGTTCTACTCACAATCGATCCTTTCCCACAAGTAAGACGACTCACTGTACATAGTTGTGGTACAAGACACCACTGTTGTCTTTTATTTTTATTCATTTCATATCAAAAAATTAAAGGTTTATTAAATCCAAACATCAATAGGAAGCCCCTTATGGACTTAGATCACGATTCATATGTCAAATCATACTTGTCGTATTTTTCTTTCATGATCTTTTCCATACGTTCCACCATGGAAGGTGTGAGAAAATTCTTCCAATCTCCCACTTCGCCTTTTCTGAAATATATTTTATTTGGAATCCCAATCTTTGCCATACCATTCTTGTTCACATCCAAGTTTTTTAGATTTCCAAGGCTGCACATTGTTGATATCTCTTTTATGACCCCTTGCTTCTCTTCCTCTTCTGAAAAAGGACACTCTAGAAACTTTGCCAACCTCCTAATGTTAGAGGAAACGTCCTTCTTTAGCTCCTCATATTTCAAGAACAAGATCTTGTGAGGTCTTTCTAAACTTGCTTTCCAATACCCTAAAACATGTTCCCAATATGGCCCGTAACCGTGGATTCCGCGACAAAACATATCGAAATACTCTTCTAAATGATGAGGTTCTACACTATCACCCTTAAACTTGGAAGTAAAGTGCCAAAAGGATATGAATTGGTCCATTGGGTTCCTAGAAATATACACAATTTTACAACTAGAAGCTTTGATGGAAGGAGGCAATAACTCATATAACATATGGGTACTCAGGAGTCGCGGTTGAGGAATAGTTTCACTATTAGTTTTACTGTATAAGGATTGGGAATTTTCTATTAAAGGTACAAGATCATGTGGGCTTGCCTCAAGTAATGGATTGTTTGTTGATACAAAATGAGTGCGGTTTACGATTGAAAATACAAGGGCTCTCAACCAAGTGGTTCCTGATTTTGGACAAGAAGTTAAAATGATATCTTTATCGTGTGCTACAAAGTATATTTGAGAAGAGAATACACCTCTGAAGAGAAATTCTGGGATCCAACATCCTTGATAGTAATAAAGATGAACATCGTTTACCACGTTTTTCTCTTTGGGAAGGTTTTTAATTATTGCTTCATACTCGTCTTCAACCTCTTCCTTTGTGGACATGTTTGGAATTGCACACTCAAATCTGAATGAGAAACCAAAACAAAAATATATGAATTCTTTATGTAGAAAAGCTCGCAGATTAACCTGGATGACTTCTTTGCCAAACTTATCAGCAATATATGTATATATTTGTATGTATATGTATATATTAGATTGCTTATAAGCTACATCTATCTTCTCCTCCTCCAACTTTTCCTTTTTCCTTGTTTTGTTTTGTTTGTTTATTTCTAGGGTACTATAAAATTTCACGCATAAGAGAATTGAACCAAAATTCTAAAGAAGAGTAGAATTTTACCATTTGGCTCTACAACAAGAAATTTTTAAAGTATGTAAATGTATATAATAACTGTGAATGAAGGACTTGCAAGTTGTTTTTCGTTTCTTTTATTTTCATTTTTTAATGTTAAAAATTTTCTGTAGTAGAAACTTTTTTTTTTTCACTATCGACAGGAAGTGATATTTAATTATTGGATTAGCTTTCCAACGATAAGATCAATGAGTATTGGGTTAAAAATTTACAAGGTGCTACACATAACTGCTATGTGTCATAAATCAAACTTTAAAAAATTAATTTAACAATTAATATAACAATCACTACCGGCAAAGAAAAATGAAAGAGGACTTACAGGTTGCTGTGAGATGCTGATCGTGGACAAGCTCACCGATGGTAGTGTGAATAATGATGGAGATATCAACCTTCAAAAGTAAAGAATTTTAGTTTTAAACTTCATACAAAATACGTTCGAAACTTTGAAACGATGAGAACTGGTGGCTCTTAGAAGAAAGAGATGAATCCCAAAATACAAATATAAGAAAGCTGTGAGGTAATTTCCCACATGAAATATTGTATGTTTTTTCTCTGTGTCATATCAAAAGATATGAAGAGATCTTGAGGAAAAAAAAAAAAAAGGTAGATGAAAAGATATTATGTGCTATTAATTAGTATTCCAGGAAAATATATAAATAAAAAGCAATAGAGGAGGGCAATGAAGATGTTGGGATTGCAAACAGGGGGGGTCAGCAAGAAAGGAATTTGATATTACCTAAAAATAAATTAAAACTCTATTTCATTTTAAATTTACTTTCACATGACCCATGTGTGTTTAAATATATCAAAATATTGACACTTTAATAATTGAAGTGTCAAAATTATAACCTGTGACGAATTTAAAGAGAATTTTGGACCATTTATAATTTTAGTAGGTAAATAAAATCTTTTTTTTTGGGCTAATTATAAATTAATTAATTCTATGTAATTTTGAATGAAAAGATGAAAGGGAGTTTGACCCTTACGAGAGCCAAGGGACACATCATATGTGGAGGAAATTAAAAAAGCTGTGTAAGGTATTACCTAATCCCAACGTCCCACGTTCTCCGTCACGAGGCATACATTATTGGAAGGCATGCATTGTTAAGTTGAGGGTCTTTTTCGTGGGGACAAAAAGAAAATTAAAAGGAGCAAAATAATTTGAAATCCATTGGCCAAAAAAATAAAAGAATGATTTGGAAGGAGAGAGAGAGATATACCATGGTGACGCTGACCGTGATGGTCTGATGAGAGCGACTTTTTTTGGCTCCCGCGATGGTCCAATGAAAGCTCCAATAGAGAGAGAGGAGAGAAAGAGATTAGAGGGAAGAGAGAGAGAGAGAGAGAGAGAGAGAAAGCATGAAGGAATGAAAATACAATTAGGTACAAATGTCTTATAAAAAAAAATGAAAGAAATAAATATACTTATGGGTTAAAAAAATGTTTAAGATGTGAAAATTTTCACATATGGTTATTTGAGTGGTTATTTTCACAATTTTCTTAAAAATAAAAGAAGCTCAATGGATTAGGATAGCTGTCTCTAGACTTGAGGATGCTTTAACATGAGTGAAAGCACGTACCCCCACTCAAATTTTAAAATTTATAATTTTAATATGTATATTTAACTAATTTTTTTAAAAAATGCCCCCATTAAAGTATTTTTTTTTGTCCCCTCAAATGTGACCCCTCTTAATAATTTTTTTTTCTTGTAATTATATCAAAAGTGCCCTCACTTGACTAAAATCCTGACTCCGTCCGTGCTCCTATTATCAAAAACTCCTGGAGCATCATCAGAGCATCGCAATTTAACGGGCATGCCAAGCAAAGGGTTGCAAAGACTCAAATTGCTTCCAAAACCTCTTTGGCTCCAGAGATCAAGAATCCTCCTGCCAGAAAACAAGTCAACCAAATCAGCAAAAGCTGTGAGAACCGCCAAATGGTCGCCTTGTTCAGCTTAACCCCGACCTTCTCGATCTCCAAGAAGAAATGAACCGCCTGCTTCAGCTTCCTGCATTGAACAAAAGCCGTGATCATCAACGTCCAGGAACATTTCTCTCCAGCATTTTCACAAACAAGTCGTAGGCATCCTCAAAATCTCAGTGCAGCATTTTGTCAAACACTGATCGAGCAACCCCCATCTCCACCACACAACGCTTTCAATATGCACAAACAACAATAGCATGAACGAGGGGATGCCTTTGAGGAATACCAAAACTTGAAAAACGATAATAATTTGGATAAAAGCAAGAAATTTGGAAATTGATAGTGCATCGTACACTAACAAACGCCAGTAGGTTACCAAAAAAAAAGCCAATAACTTCTCAAATGACACGTGAGAGGGACATTAACTGAAAAAAAATGACGGCGAAATAAAAATAGACGATATTAAATAAAACGACATGAATGAAACACACAAACGACAGAATTACATAATTTAAAGCAAACAACAAAAGGCGACAAAACTTCACGAACAACAAGACCCATAAACGACAGGAGATTGAAAAACGACAACAATTTGGATAAAAGCACAAATTTTTGGAAAATGATTGTACACTATATACTGACAAACAACAAACGACAACAGGTAATGAAGCCAATAACTTCAAAAATGACACATAAGAGGGACACTAACCAAAAAATGACGATATTCAAGGAAACGACATCAACAAAATAAACAACTGACAATTTGAGAAACAAAAGGAAATAGCAAAAGGCGATGAAACTATAGAAACAACAATTTTCATTAAAACAAGATCCATAAAAAGTAACTGAAAACGACACATCGTAATGTAACAATTCAAGCTCTATAACCTATTCAAAGAAGAAAAGCTGAAATCTTCAAAAAAGAGAAAAGACATGAAAAGAAGAAGAAAAAAAAAAGGGTGGAAAATCTGGAACCTACAAAATTTATATATTAGTCCCCGTATGATAATTTCTAACTTTGACACTAAATTAGTATTGGATTTTTATTTTTTAAGGAATGCCAAAAAGAGTATATCTTTAAAGTTTTTCCCATCTATAATGTTTATAGGATTTTTGACTCTTATAATATCAAATAAAACCTCTTATAATATCAAATTAAAAGTGATTTTAGAGTAAAAATCCAAATCATGAGACAAAACCCTTAACCTATGCATTAAAAAGGCTATTTTTACAATTTATTAGTGAAATTTTACTATTAGGTTATACATAGGATCGCCCTTAAAAAGCTAAGGTAAGCAATTACTAATTCATTAAATAAATTTTCATTTCTCTCATTCAAATTTAATCAAAGAACTAAACTTATTATTTCATGAAAAGAGAACCAAAGAACTTAACTTATTTAAACTTAATATTTCACAAAAAGAGAACCCGATAGCAATATAACACGGTCAATAAAAATTGAAAAAAAAAAATTTTAGAAAGCAAATATGTATGAAATCAATTTAATTTATCAGCTTATTTTTCAAAATTTGAGATTTTCTATTCGTAATCCTTTAATGCCAATATATAGAGAAGATTCTTTAGTTTATAAACTATTTTTGTTATGATTACCCAACAAAATTTTAAAAAGAAAATGAAAAAAATCCATAATTTGTTTTCTTTTTTTCCCCAAAAAATAAGGTTAAAAAAAGGTTAGATAATTATAAGAACAAGTTTCATTTGAATTTTGAACCGAAATTTAAATCGTGAGTCTAAGCTCAATCATTTTTAATCTGTACAAAAACTCGTGCAAAATTCATCTAACATATATTCAAGTCAATTTCAAACTAAATTCTTTAAAAAAAAAAAACTAAATTGACTGGAATAGAGAAATCAATGAACAATCGGCGGAAATATGGATTTATCTCAACTGTTCGATTTCTTTTATAATTATTACATATCTAAATTTAAATAAATAGAACCAATTAATTGACCAGCTTTCCAAGCTTTTTTTTTTTTTTTGAAAGAACCAGCTTTCCAAATTACTGGTACAAAAACCCTTTTTTTTTTTTTTTTCTTTTTGCCTTTTTTTTCCTGCTGAAGGTATTCTTTAGCTATTATGTGAATGATAACTCTATAAAATATAGTTATTTTATCACTTTTTCATATATAAAAATTGACTTATTCTTGAGAATTTTAGTTGTTTTTTATTTATATTTTATTTATTTTATTTGTGTATTTTAATTTAGATTTTTATAGATTTTGTGAAGTTCTTATTTAATTTTAATTTATTCTATTTTATCTTTTTCTAATAGTATATTAAATAAGTTTACAATTAAATATTTCCAATGAGTTTACTTATAGTATTCTGTTTTGGAAATATCTAATTTTAGTGCTTTGCTTTTCTATAGTGGGCGTCACTATTCATGTCAGGAAGCTGTGAAATCCAAGCATTCTATCGCACTAGATCCTTCCCAAATTCATACATCAATACTGTAGCATGTGTGCACTGACCACTGTAGCATTATAGCAGTACTGTAGTAATGTAGCAAGTTTGAAAATTTTGTATTGTGTGTCCACCGAATACTGCAGCAAATTTGAAAATTTGTATTGTGTGTACACCGAATACTGTGGCAAGTTTGAAAAGTTTGTGTGGAAGTTAGGTGGAATAGTGCAAAATTATGCTCATAAAAGGGGCATCTTGAAAAGGCTTAAGAGGAAGGGGATACACTTTATTTCTCTCATTTTTGCCTTGCTTTCATTCTTATGTTTTCTCTCTAGAATTTTGTGAGAATATTTTGTAAGTTAGGCTAGAGTTATTGGATGAGCCTAGAGATGATCCTATATGTGTAATGAGCTTATTTGAGTTTTAATTATATATGGTTTATAAGGTTTATACATTTGAGTAAATAATTTTATTTCATCTTATTTATTTTTCACATCAATATATTTTGTTAACAACTATTATATATATTTAGTCAAGCTTTTTTATGTGATTGTTGCATGATACAATATATTAATACATATAGTTTTATTAGTCCTTTACTGTATTATCGCCGGTGGCATATTATCGCTTTAAGATTTCTTGTAAGACAATTTTTCCTAGCACTTAATATAAGAATTTTTTTTACTCAAATATATTTAATTCACAAGTTCTTCAAATCTTATCTTCTGATTGATTGTTGGGATGTGAAACTTTCAATTGAGTTAATTGGTGAATCAAAATTCAAATAGGTGAATGAAGCATATAAGGGATTCTCGATATCTTACTGTTTTTAACTATTGAATTTCTCCATTTTAAATTGCATTAGCTTTTAATTAAATTGCTCTAAAATCACAAAAATACTACTTTCTTTTCTTTGTTTGATTGCGTATCTTTTTAATGTTTTTGTTCTACTAATCTCTTTTGTTTGTTTTTATCACCTCCTTGTGAGATCAACCGTTCTAATTGTGCTATAATTGACTGCTTTGTTTTTGTCATAATTTAGGCGTAATCAAATTTTGGCATCGTTGCCGAGGAGGTGTTTAAAGCAAGATTAGTCAATAGATTTTAAGCCAAAAGAGGTACATTCCAATTTCTTTTATTTTTCTTTTATTTATTTTACCTTTTATTTTCTTTTTCTTAAAAAAAGAAAAGAAAAATTAACAACTAGTTTTAATTTTTAGGTTAGTTTTTAGGTTACCAATTTTAATTAGATCTCATAATTTGTGTAATTGTAGGTTTTAGAATTGGATTAACATAGGGTACTATTATCTAACATTTAAAATTTCATAAAGTATGTCATAAAATTTAATAAAATTTTCAAGCAATTGTGTGGAATCGTTGAAAAGTACAAACTAAGGAAATTCTGTCTAGGAGGTTAGATTTTGTTAGTATTCTATGCCACTAGTCTTTCTTGAGAACATTGCTCTGTCTAGGAGGTTAGTTTTTAAGGAGGTCTCACCCTACCAATCTTTCTTGGGAGCACTCTTAGGGGTTACAATTCTTGGTTTTACATTACCGTTGTTTTAGTAAAAAAAAATTTCCTTGTTTTAAAAAAATATAAAAATATAAAAAATAAAAATAAAAAAAATAAAAGAGGTTGATTGGAACATGGGAAGAAGACGACAACTGCGTTTTTCAACAAGTCATTCCCATAATATAAGACCAACGCTTTGAGGCGGTAGACCTCGACCTTCACCTAAAAGGATGATGAAACTTTCTACCTAGCTTGGGAATGGTTTAAAGATCTATTAAATCAGTATTTTCACCATGGTTACGAGAGTTAGCATATCATTAGCTATTTCTATGAAGAACTCATAATTTGAGAGTGCCAGTTTGTGGAGACGATGTGCAATAGAGAGATTTTCTAAAAAGACCCTAAAGAGGCTTTTGAGTATCTCAATGAACTAGTTGAAAAATCCTACACATGAACTAGATCAAGGGCTACTGATAACACTAGTCGATCTTGACCTGTTGGAATCTACCAATTAAGGGAAGAAAACAACCTCAAGGCCCAAATGGGGTCTTTAACCCGACAACTTGAGGCCCACAAATCCAAAGAAAGTAGAAGAATCCACATGGTTGCAAGGACCGAATCACAAGTGTGATAACCAGGAAAATCCATATTTCTCGGAGAATAAATATACAATGAATTTAAGCATTAAAATGTGAAATTAAGTGATTTAATATTGTTTAGAACTAAATAAAATGTTCTAACAATGTTAAAGGGTGAAAAATGATTGATAGTGATATTATGTGTGTACACGTGTCTCCCACTCACAGTGTCAAGAAGTAGGTCAAGATGATATTATCTTAACCTAAAACTAATAAATTTGGGTTTAGCACTCCCAAATTTGTTAGGATAGCCTATCAGCACGCTCAAATTTGATAATTGAGCACAAGGGTAATTTTTGACCGAGAATTTGCAGCATCGGAAACTGGTCAAGATGACATCAGATCAAAATGAAACTGATATATTTGGATTCAGGACGTCCAAATTAGTCAGGATAACTCATGTTGAAATTTTGGACGAAAAAGTATATAAAGGGCGAAAAAAAGTGAAATTCCCTCATTTTTCCACGTACACATTCTCTCCTCCCTTCTCTTTCTCTCTCTACTCGATGTGTATAGTAACCAACTATCAGAAACGGTGTCCATTTTCGACACCGCCGGTGTCATCGGAAAGGTCTCGCTGAGCTGAGTCTAACGGTGGGTCGAGTCGACGGATTGGACGCCGGAGCAACCCGCACGTGCCGCCCAAAGATCATGGTAGCCGTGAATTTCAAACGATCGTATCTCTGCCGTCTGACGTTCGATCAACACGATTCTGGTCCCAATGGACTCGGGGTGAAGAGTAGAACAAAACCCAGGTAGTGTTTCAGCCAAACGGCCGCCGGATCATGCCGCCCGAAGCTTCGTCGTCGCTGCCGTGTCGTTGCCATCGAATCTCACTATTCCGGTGGAGTTGAGTGATGAGGTAGGTATCAAAATGCTCAGAATTTCATGAAGAGCAAAAGCCCTCAACCAATTTCGAGAAAAAGGTCCAGCACGGCAGAGTTCCACTGTCGTCGCCATGGCCGTGGATTTCGAGGGTAAATTTCCAGCCATAGGAGCTTCAATTGGTGAAATTGAGGCCACCAATGGATTCTTCTCGTCGAGATCTTCAAGATGGACTACTCACCTTCCATCGTCGCTCAACGCCGATCAACGGACGGTCAACGTCGGTCAACGGCGACCGTTGACCAAATTGTGGGAGTTTGGCCCGTTGGCCTATTTTCGACGTTCTGGACGCATCCGCGGAGTCGGATTTGCAAGATGGGATCTCAGATATGAAGAATGAAGAATTAGGGTTTATGCCGTCGAGACCGGACTGCAATTCGGTATAAATCCCGACCTCTTTACCTTCCGCAATTTAATTGTTTGGGACTATTGTATGATTTTATAATTATTGGTATGAAAATTTTGGAAAAGAATGTATGTAAAAAGAAGAAAATGGCTGTAATGGAGGAAAATAAAAATATGTGATAATGTAACGATTTTACATAAACAGTATGAGTTTTACGTAAAATCTAGGCCTCTGGTATAATACGTGATGGAATTAGATCAGGATAGATGGTTTTCAGACGTTTCCTAAACGCTGGAACCTCAAAAATTAAGCAGAAATGCTGTCGAAATTTCTAAAAACGGCAATAGGGGTAATATGGGAAAACAAGGGGTAAAATATGATCAGGACGGGAACCCAAGCCCCCTCGAGGAATTAGGACATGGAAAAAGGAATGGACAAGTTACGATTAACAAACCGACTCTTAGGTCGGAATAGTACTTCCCGAGGGCCGGGAATGTGAAAATTGGTAAATGATAAGAATTGATCCGGAAAAGATCCGATAAGATTTAAAAAGTTAATTAGACGATTTTGGGTTTAGAAAATCCAGCCTAAGTATGAAAATGAAAATGTTATGGTTAAACGACCCATCAAGGGCAAAATGGTCATTTTGCCCAAAGATCCTCAAATTATGGGAAAAGAGCCCCAATGACCCTGGAATAGAGTAATGAAGTTTGTAAAAGCCAAAATTGAGGTTTAAGTTATGAAAAATCACGCCAAGGGTAAAATTATAATTTTGTCAAAAGTTAGGGGTAAAATCGTAATTTTTCAAAAAGTTGGAAAAAAATTCGAAAGTAGCCATTAAGGTTTAAAAAGCTGTCCTAAGGCTATAATTAAGGTTATAAGATCAGAATCAAGCTTTTTAATAAAATAAAAGCTATAAATGAAAATGTGATTACCAGACAAAGTTTGTCTGTAGGAACCCGATCCAGACGCGACAAAGGACGTCGATGGATTCCAAGAAGAGGATAAGCACGTTATGAGTAAGTTTAGATATTTACTCATTTGCAGCTATGAACAAGCTTATTGTATTTATATGTTTTGTATGCAAATGTCATGATGTGATTTATGATGATACTATAGTAACGCTATAGCAATACTGTGATGATGTTAAAAGATAGGTTTTAATAAATAATTTATAAAAATATATATATGAATATATATTGAATTATGAAGAAAATGTATTATAAAAGCTTTATGAGAGTAAAGATGTGAGAAAGAGAGATAGAAGAATGGAAAGAGTAAGAATGACAATGTTATGATAGAATGCCTAAAAAAAAAGATATGAGATATGAAAAGAAAGAATAGATGTTTATGAAAAGTTTTATGGAAGTTAAGTTATGATTGATAGAGTAACGATGATCGGTAATGAAAGGAATTGAGAAAGGGTATGTTTTATGAGAACGAAATGATAGGTGTTTTATGAAAAATGATATGAAAGCAAGAAGTTAGACAAGAAAGAGAAGTAATGATAGGTTATGATGAAAGGTATGATGAAAGGATTAGAACATAACGATAAAATGTAATTGATAGAATAGAATGATAGGCTATGATCAATAGGAGTATGATGATAAGATACGATAGATAGAATGATGTGAATGATAAACAGAGAATAATTTTCTGTACATAACTAAACGTATTTTTGTTTGTTATGATGTGATGTGATGATATATAAGTAATATGTGCTATATATGCTAAAGTGTGACTAACATAATTCACACGAGTAAGGTAAAGAATTAAGAAAAGAAAAACAACAATATGAAACAACAATATATGTCTTACGAAATGAGAATGAAAGAATGAGATGTCAATGAGAAAGAATTACGAAAGAAAGATAGAACAACGAAAGAACAAATGTCCCATGAAATGTTCTATGAAAAATGAGAAAGGAAAGATTATGAATGTCATGAAAAAGATGTACAATGAAAAATCAATATAAGAAAAATAAAAGCATACAAGATAATAAGACTGAAAACTTAAGTTGTTGGCGTACCGGTCTCCCCATACGGTCGAGACTTCAGGTCTATATCCTCCACGCAGATGTGGCGCTACCCCGAAGGTGTGGTAGTTTATAGGTTAGACCCTACCCTGAAGGTGCGGTAGCTAATGTTTCACCCCTAAAATGAGGTAAATATATGTGACTGTGAGGTAGGTTGGTGGGTCACTCCCCCTCCTCCCACTGTCTACGCGCAAATAGGTACGTTCAACAACGGGCCCACCAAAGGAAAGTGAAAAGAAAAGAAAGCAAAGGAGAGTGACAAGAAAAGAAAGGAAAAGAGAGTGAAAAGAAAAGAAAGAAAATAAAGGAAAGGAGAGTGACAAGAAAAGAAAGGAAAGGAGAGTGAAAAGAAAAGAAAGGAAAGGAGAGTGACAAGAAAAGAAAGGAAAGGAGAGTGAAAAGAAAAGAAAGAAAAGAAAGGAAAGGAGAGTGAAAAGAAATGAAATGAAATGAAATGATACGAAAAGAAAAGAAAAGTAAAGAACGATAAGAAAAGAAACGAACGATATGAAAGAATGATATAATGAAATCGATGAAAAATAAATAAATAATAAAACGAAGTTTATAAGAACATAATAGAATTAATATATGTGATGTGAGGTATTTGATGTCATGTGTATGATGTAAATGACACGTTTTTACGTGATTTTATGCTAGTGTATATGTTACTGGCTTTTAAGATACGAAAGGTTAAGAAATGATGATAAAATGATAGAAAAGATAAGAAGGTTTAGAACAGAAAGTTAAGAAATGATAAGAATGAAAAGAAAAGAAATGAAGAGATTAGAATAGAATGATAAGAGATGATCGATAGAATGATGAGAACAATGACCATGAAGAATGATATGTATAGACGATGTGTATGATGTGTCTATACATGATGCCATATATTCTAGTAATAATATATATTACTAGTAATTATAAGTTAATAAATGTATGTTTGAACTTATTAAGCATCTAGCTCATTAGTTGTTCATATATTGCAGGTAAGTAACCTGTTAGTTTAAAGTAATATGATGGACAACAGACGGATCTGCATGTGCCAAGGGACTGGGCGAGGGTATGGTACTACTATGAGTCTTTCGCTGAGCGTTCAGAAAGGAAGTTGAAGGAAAGAAATTTATGAATTATATGTTATAAGAGTATGATAGAGATATATGTATAATATGTAAGTTAAAAAAAATTGCTATAGAAATTACTTCCGCTTTAAAAAGAGAACATAAAAAAAAATGGAAAGTTAAGTATGTTAAGTAAAAGGACGACGACCCACGAGGTTGCCAGCCATTACAGTTGGTGTTAGAGCTCGGCTGGATGGTATGGTAACGTACAGGACGTCACAATAAGAGCCAAGCTTCATTTGTGGAGGGATAGAACATGTGGCTAAGGATTACCCTGCTTATAGTGAAATGAGAGGAGTTTACGAGGAGCAAGTAACAATTTAAAGGCATACAATAACCTTTTCTCTAACACGTACAGTGTTGGCTGAAGGAACCATCCAGATTTTAGTGGGAGATATTTCAATGGAGGGCAATAGAGAACTGAGTAACAACCACAACCACTAAAGGCGTATTCTGTACCTCAGTATCATGTACAACCATTGAGGAGTTCTTTCGAGAATATCATGCAAGCTATCATGGAGGTGAACTGTAAGATGAACCAAAAGTTTGAATAATTTTTTAAGCAAATCTTGGAAGAAAGAAAAGAAATGAAGAGCCAGATCTCAAAGTAAATTAAAGCTTTAGTTTTTTCTTCTGAAAAATGTGACAAATTCCCTTCACAAGCTCAGTCTAACACAAAAAGGCAACACATGGCATAAACCTCCAACTTTGAAGATCATAACATCAAAGAGAACAATGGCATCACCACTCGTAGAGACAATATTTTGGACGATCAATTAACAACTGCAATCACTTTAATGGGTCAAGAAGTCACCTCCAAGAAAGATGAGCTAACCAATCTCTTAGTTAAAGTGCCTTTTCACTAAGATCTTCAACTTGCTAGGAAAGTGCTGGAATATCAGGATCCTATATAGCTAACTCCTCTAAAGCCATCACTAGCATTAACACCTGGGGTCCACAATGCAAAATATTCAAAATCAATTTTTGTTGGATACATGTGCCAAATCACTCTACATTTAGTCAAGCTTGAGGACATTATTAACAAAGACCCGTATGTGGTGTTGTATGACACCTATTACGGGCAAAAGCCACCTTTTGATAAAACGTGTTTTGAAGTCAAGTCAATGACTATAAATCAAACACTTCTTAGGAGGTAACTCAAGCTATCTTTTCTTTATCTTTCTTTTATTTTCTTTGTGTGTTTATTTTCTATTTTATTTTCGCATATATATTTTTTCCTTTCTTAGTTATAAATATGGAAGACACTCTATCAAAACTCCAGGATAGGTTTTATTCTCTTTCTCAGAATGCATTGCTAAAGATATACAAATGCAGATTAAAAAGAATGAAGCTGCTCATGCATTTTGGTATACCAAAAGATCTGTGTTAGATTATTGAGGCTAAGGTAAGGTTATCAGGTATATTTCTGAATTCATTTGATAAACATATGCTAAGAATGGGAAAAAGCACTTTTGCTAAAAAAAGATGAGCAAAAAGAATGGGGGTCTATTTCAGATATGCAAGATGGAACTATAAGAAACGATGTAAAAACATAGAAATGACCTCCATAAACCAAGACGACAAAATTCAGTTTATAAAGGATGGTTTGAATAAAAAGTCATTGGATGATATCATCTTGTCTCTTAATGCACGTCCAAGTAGAGAAGTTCAAGGTGTCATTCTTGGCCTATGGAGTTTATTTGTAGATTAACAGAAGTGCTACAGTCTAGCGAACTTGACGTTAAAAGACCCTGTTTGCCAATTTATAAGAAAACTGGATAGGAAGCTCATCCTTAACTCATAGAAGGTGTTGAAGCCAATACTTGACGTAAAACTAGAGGAAGATGTGAGCCACAATCACAACTATTATATAAATCTTGCTTTTTTTTTTTTTTTCATGTTTCATTGTAATCATAATTATTATTATTATTTTGCATCAAGTGTGCAATTTTGTCCTTTTCTTCTTTTTATATCGAGTGTGTAATTTTGACATTTTCTTTTTACATCGAGTTTGCATTTTTGACTTTCTCTTTTTATTTTTCAAATATTGTTGACAACAGCCGATCTACCCTGAATAGACTTAACTTAGCATTCTCCTTTTTCACCTTATAAATGCACATGCATTTTCATTATTATTATCACACACATATCCATTTGCAAGGTTAGGAAGAAGTGAGTTAAGATAGAAGGTCCTTCAGTTCATAAGTTTAAAACTATTTGTGATTTTGAAGGGACTAGTTTAGGAAAATATAGAGAGTTTTTGAAAGCAGCGAACAACCTTGGTAGGGTGTTAGCCGCTAGACAAATTAATTTGGTATACGTAGGGGGAAGTCTTGGATTAATGAGTTATGTGTCATCCAGTACATATATGGGGGCAGCAAAGTCTTACGTATCATTCCTAGTATTTTAGTTGACAAAAAAATCACTGTTTACACTTTGGGTAATGAGTTAAAGATCTTGTCCATGCATGAGAGAATGGGTAGCATGATGTATAATGTAAATGCCTTTATTGCTTTACCTGGTGGTTTAAGAATGCTGGAAGAGATCTTCAACACTGCCTCTTAGGCCTAACTTAATCTTCATCAAAAGCCATTAGGATTATTAAATGTTAATGGTTTTTATGATGGTTTGTTGTTGTTTCTAGATCATGCTATGGAACAGGAATTCATTACACTATTGGCTTAGAAAATCCTAGTCTTAGCTCCGACTATTGATCAGCTGATTGATTAACTATAGATCTTTATGCCTGAACTTGACCTATTAGTGTCATAGGTAGTATGGTCAACTATGGATAGTAAAAGTAGCAAAAAGCGCGGGTTAGATCTAACATTCTGGTTGTAACATTCCTTAACTTGTTAGTTTTACCCATAACATTTGATTTTCTTTCTTAATTTTAGTTTATAAGTTTTTGCTTTCAATAATTTGGTGGCCTGCCCTGCTGTCGAAGCTCTACAGTGCTATTACAGTCAACTCTATAGTTAACCGCAATAGTATGTAGGCCTTTAGGGTCGCCGGCTCATGCTCAACTTGAAAATTGCTTGCTAAATTTTGCGGAATAAATTTTTTTTCTTGATATAAAAACTTGTTCGAGAATATGATAAGGAAATCATGTTAACAAAATAACATGTACATAGATCATGATTCCCCTATCACATAATCTCGACTTGAAAGTATGTTCTTAAAATTACATGTTTAAACTTTTCAAAACTGTACAGCGGAAGACTAATAGTGACCACAATCCCTCGCCCAATCCCCCTGACGTATATCTACCTTGTCCGTGGTCCACCGTATACTACTGGTGAACAGGTCTCTTACCTGCAATATGTGAATAAACTGGTGAGCTATGGGCTCAATAAGTTCAAACATAAAAACATGATCATAACATAATATACTGTGCTTATGCATGAAACTTGACTTTGAGAAACATGCTCGTGGCTGAAAGTTTAGTCTTAGGACATTATCTGAATTTAAGTTCTGGTTTTGGACTCTTGATTGGTCGTACTGACATGTTAGCATAATTAGGAGCAGTACTTTAGTGCTGACCTCCTCAGTCTTAACTGAAGCTGAATATGAAAACCTCCCGGTGGGTCGAGAGGTCGGTACACTAATAATTGGTTTAATTACCATCTTTGCTGGAGTTCTAACTGGGTAACATACTGATTGCCCCCACAGTAGGAACCTGTTACCTATTTTACTGTGGTGTGAGTTTTATTAAACACATTAAGGTGCCTTGTGCACCTACATGTTTTCGTGTACCTGATACCTGTTAGATACGTGTACCTGAAACATGAAATTCTATATGCTTGACATGAACCTGACATGAGTATCGTGATGCAGACAATCAATGTCTAACATACACGCCATATAATAAGACATGACATCATAAACATAACAAGATTGTCTACGTTACAGTCAGGACAATGCTTAAACTTACAGAAAATCTGCTAGCGTGAGCCTCTGCTAATCTGGAACTACTGCCTCAGGATGTCTGGCTTGAACTCCTATAAAAGAAATAATCATCGATTATTTCCAACATTCATCTTATACTAGAAACATGGCAAAATATGTAAAATCCTATTTCCAGACTTTTTTTTTTTTAACCTTCGAACAAGCCCTCCTACACGGGCATGTTCCTGGCCGTGTAATTCATAGAACATGACCGTGTAATTCGTGCATGCTTACACGGTTACCTACACGGCCGTGTTTCTGGCCGTGTACTCCTCTGGACTCGTGCATGGCCGTGTAATTCATGCGTGCTTACACGGGTAGTTACACGGCCATGTTTCTGATCGTGTTTTCCTACTGTCAAACATGGTCTGTTACACACCCTTCCTATGACCATGTGCTCCTTGACACAGCCCGATACACAGCTGTGTTCTTGGCCGTGTACCTCTCGGGTCTCAACTTTCTTGAAACACTGTCGTGCATGTGGGCATGTTCGGGGGTGTGTTCTGAATACGCCCTTGTACACGACTGTGTACACGCTCGTGTTCATACCAGAATCAGGATTCTGGGTCTGAAATGCTCTGCTCTGATTTTCTAAGGCTTTATGGCCTTTTTTCTACTTCTTGCACTCAAAATCAATCTCAATAAGATCGTTTCAAGGTACCAACTGCGTTTCTACTATCATCAATCCATGGTTTCATAAGCAAAATCTCACATTTTGCTTTTACATATTTCCTAACTCAACATTTTGAAAAATCCAAACTTTCTTGAAGAAAACTCACTAAACTTGGTTTTTTAAACCATCAACTCATGGATTCATGTTTAAGAACAACTAGACTTGAACTATGTTTCGATTTAGTCGAAAATCTCAACATGATTAACTCACATTCTCTTTTTCCACTCAAAACCCCAGATTTTTCCAGCCGAAAATGTGATAAAAATGAGAGTTTACCTTGCTTGAAGCTTGAGAACTTCTTGCTGTGGATTCTTGGTAGAAAACTCGAACGATCTACTGCTTGAAGAGAAAAATCTGAACTTAAGAGGATTTCCCTTTCTTCTCTTTCTCTTTCTCGGTCGCTCTCTCTTTCTCTTTCTTTCTTTCTCTCTCACGGCCACTTATTTGCAGTCAACTCAAGTGAATTAATTCACTTGGGCTACTGTGTAGCAGACGTGCCTCTCCACTCTCTCACATTTTCTTTAAAGAAAATTGGACCTTGTTTGGCTATTCTTGGCCATTGATCAATGTGGCTTGGATGTGAGCCATTGATCTCTTAATATGTATTTTCCACATACTTTTCTAATAATTTAAAACATCATAATTTGAATTAATGTTTAGCTTTTAAACTATATTCATTAATTCATTGTTAAATTTTGATTAAAACTCAGTTAATCAAAATTTTCATCTACTCTGTATTCTGTAACATGTCTCATCATGAATGTACATTTATTTACATATCTTGTACAAAATTTTCTGAGAGTGATAACTTTGTCGGTTATCACAAATAATACTAGATCAGGTGAGACCGTTCACTCTCTACTTATCTATATTAGACATTAGGGCCAATGTCGCAATTAGGTTGTAGGGAGATAATAGCTTGGTCTTTTTAAATTTTTGTTTAGTTTCTTGTGTTTTTACAAAAAAAAAAAAAAAAAAAAATTTTTATTAAAACCACTAAATTCATTATGTACAAGATAGTTGAGTAAAGAGTTACTTTAGTACTCTTGATGCACATCTTATATAACAATTGTTTTCTTGTATCATTGTTTTGTCTTTATTTAAAAAAAATAAAAAAAAAGGACAAAAAGAAAAAAAAGGTGATTTCTCATACATCTGATAATGAAAATTTTGATTGATTTATTTTATATAGTTGTGGCGCCCGCCGACCCAGCTCGCCCGAGTCGACGTTCGCCATCTCTTTCTTCGTTAACTTTGTATACATAAACGTTTCTTTTCATTTGCGGAAGTGTAATTTAAAATCTTTACTTTCAAAATAGAGTAGAAATTTTGGGAAATTTTTTTTTTTTTTGAAACACATTTACACCATTTTCTGTTTTTCTCAAAACATACTAACATATATATATATATTTTTTTCATTTTTGTTCCATTTGATTTACATATGGTCTGCATATATAAATATATACATATATATCTGAACATTTGCTTGTACAAAATATCCTGGCAGTTGAAAGCATAGCGGGTCCGTCCCCTTATCCATGACACCTCTTGAATCTGTCTGCCAGTCCCATCATGCTTCTATCCTGTCCTGTGTTGCTTACCTTTATTTCCTACACCACAAACAAACTTGTGAGCTAGACTCAGTAAGCACAAACATACAAACAAAGAACTAACATGCATAACTTCTAAGGTTAGTCACATAACGCAATTCTAAATCCTCATAGGTTAGTATTTGAGGTTCTTTATCATAACTTATTGTAACATCCTCAAAATTTCATTTCATGTCTTCCCTTCTTTCTCTTTGCTTTTCTTTTCTTTCCTTTTCCTTTCTTTTCTTTTCTTTTCTTTTCTTTTCACTTTCATTGGTGGGCCCGTTGTTGGACGTACCTATTTGCGCGCTGACAGTGGGAGGAGGGGGAGCGACCCACCAACCTACCTCACAGTCAATCTTTAACTTTTAGCCATTAACCTCACACCTTCGGGAGGTAGCGTTCCACTGTAAGCCATTAACCTCGCCTACGGGAGGTAGCATTCAATTATAGTGGAATTCATAACATAAAACCTCACCTACGGGAGGCCGGTACGCCAACAACTTAAGTTTTCAGTCTTATTATCTTGCATTCTTTTAGCTTTTTGATTATAACTTATCATGCATACATACCATTCCTAAGGCATTTCTAACATAAATTTTTTTTTTCATCTAACTTATATCACAAAACACATCAAAGTTAGTCAGTTTGTGGGTAGACAAGTAAATGTTTGTACTTACAATATCTGGGCAAGAGTGATTCCTTTTGGATCCTTACTACTGCTTTCTCCTTCACTTCTTGGGTTTCCTAAAATAGAAATAATCATGGATTATTTCTCATGTTCATTTCATCATCATTTTTTTTTTATAAGATTTATATTAATTTCTATATTTTCCTTATTCCTCTCTTTTTCTCTAATTCAACTCTTAAAATATTGTTACTATCTTTGGTATTTTGTTTTCACCCTTTCCTTAACACTCCCAAATTTTTTTTTTTTTTTTAACCTTCTAATCTCCATAATGTCCTCAATCTCAGTTTCTTACAACTAATTCACCTCATTATCGCTACCAAAATTTCGACAGCATTTCCGCTTAAAAACTGAGATCCCGACGTTTAAGTAACGCCTCAAAACTTAAGTACCTGCCAATTACTATACCAGAGGCCTAATTTTTCATAGAACATTCAAAACGTTCTATGAAAAATGCTTATCAATCCCACATATTACTCATTAACATATTCCAAATCATATCCATAAATCAATCATCACTTTCATCAATTTTTTCCATTTTTTTCATTTTCCATATTCATTCATTCATTCAAAATCACCAACAACATAAAAACATTCAATTTTAATAACCAAACTTCCAACTCAACTTTCAACTTAACTAATCTCTCCCAAACAATTACATAACCATTTTAAATCTCTTTTCTTAACTCTAAACTCAATAAAACCAACTTTAACATTTCCAAAATCCCATTTCAAGAAACTTAACCATCACTTATTCAAAATTGAACCCAAACACATTTATGGTTAAAATAACCCTTATAACCATTTTTTTCACTTAAATCATCAAGTTAACAATCATAGAGTTCAATTATTTCACCAAAAAGAGCCACAAATTCATCATGAAAAATCCTCAAATTTTCAAACCCTAACTTTGTACATTTTCGGATTCCTCAAGAAAACCTATTCAAACTTTAGCATTTAAGTTTCCAAACTCACATATATTCTTTCCTAAGCCATCCTCAATCATTTCTAACCATTTTCGGACCCTAACATTTCCATTTGAACAATTTTTCACACTACCCACTATAAAATCCGAAAATCACCAAAAATAAAAAGGGAAAAAATGTTACCTTTGCTCAAAAACGTTCCTTTGCTTCTAGAGGAACTAAAGTTGCAGTTTTTGGAAGAAAATCGAAGAAAAATCGAGCTTGGAGGCGCCGGAAGTCGCGGCTCTCTCACGGCTGCACAGTGCCGATTCGCGTGGAAGGAGGAAGGGAAGAAAAGCTCGCGTTTTTCTGGGTTTTTCACCCTTCCCCAGTCGACATTTTCACCCTCTTTTCACGCTCCTTCTCTCTTGTTTTTCGTCGCCGAAATTTCGGCTTACTGCCGGATTCACGCCAGCAGCCGATCGGAGAAGAAGAAGAAAAGAAGAAGAAGAAGAAGAAGAGGAAGAAGATCGTCTCCCTCTCTCTCTTGCCGGACTTCTTTCCCTCTCGCCGAAGCTCTCTTTTTCGCCGCCGGATCTTCCTCTCTCTCGCCGTTTCTCCCTCTCGCTCGTTCTCTGTCTTTTGTGGCTGCAGGGGAAATAATAAGGGAGGGGGAGGGACTGTGAAGGAGTTTATTTAACTCCCTCCCCTTTTTTTTTTTCCTTTCAGCCGAAAAAACAATGCCCCCCACCTTTTTTTTTTTTTTTGTCCCTAATCTTTTTAAATTTGTCCTTAGCCCCTAGTTTTCAAAATCATTTTTATTATCATCCTTTTTTTTTTTTTTAACACTGTTAGTATATTTTTATTTCATTCTAGCAGTATTAAATCATTCATATATATATACATATGTATAAAAATATCATTACATTAAATAAAAAAAATGATTCTGAGAAGATGAAAATTCTTGGTTGTTACATTCACCCCTCCTTATAAAATTTTCGTCCTCGAAAATTCAGAACAAGTGGGGGTATTTTTCTCTCATCTCTTCTTCACGCTCCCACGTAGCTTCTTCCACATCGTGATTTCTCCACAACACTTTGACTAGCGGGATGCTTTTGTTTCTTAACGTCTTCTCTTCTCGAGCGAGTATTTGAACCGGTTGCTCCTCATACGACAAGTCTTCTTGGACTTGGATTGGTTCGTACTCAAGAACATGTGAAGGGTCTGAAATGTACTTCCTCAACATCGACACGTGGAAGACATTATGCACAGTAGACAATTCGGGTGGCAGCGCTAACTTATAGGCCACTTTTCCCACTCGACTGATAATGGGAAAAGGTCCTATGTATCTGGGACTCAGCTTCCCTTTCTTCCCAAATCGCATTACACCCTTCATTGGCGCAACCTTCAAAAATACGAAGTCTCCCTCTTCGAATTCTAAGGGTCTTCGTCTCTGGTCTGTATAGCTCTTTTGACGACTCTGTGCAGTCTTCATCCTCTGTTGGATTTTCTTGACCGCATCAACTGTCTCTTGGATAAATTCAGTCTTGTGCAGCTCCTTTTCTCTTAAGTCATACCAATGAATTGGTGATCTACATTTCCGCCCATACAGTGCTTCATATGGTGCCATTCCAATAGAAGCCTGGAAACTGTTGTTGTATGCAAACTCGATCAGTGGTAGCTTCTTATTCCATGCTCCTTTGAAGTCTAGTGTACATGCGCGAAGCATATCCTCCAGTGTCTGGATTGTGCGCTCAGATTGCCCATCTGTCTGGGGGTGAAATGCTGTACCAAATCTCAGTTCTGAGCCCATTGCAGCTTGAACGCTCTTCCAAAAGTTCGATGTAAACCGTCTGTCGCGATCAGACACTATCTCTGTTGGTACTCCATGCAGTCTCACTATATTTGAGATGTACAGTTCTGCCAACTTTTCCAATGTATACGTCATCTTCACGGGTATAAAGTGAGCAGACTTGGTTAACCGATCTACCACTACCCATATGGCATCAAATCCTTCAATCGTCCTTGGTAGTCCCACAACAAAATCCATAGTTACTTTTTCCCATTTCCATTCTGGGATGTCCAATGGTTGCAGTTCACCTGCTGGCCTTTGATGTTCCGCCTTGACCCTTTGACATGTTAAACAGCGACTGACGTGTTGGACTATGTCATTTTTCATGTTTTTCCACCAAAATTGCTGCTTTAGGTCTTGATACATCTTTGTACTACCCGGATGTACTGAGTAAGGGGTGTCATGGGCTTCTGTTAGGATTCTCTTCCTCAATTCTTCTTTGTCAGGCACACAAATCCTCCCTTGAAAAAGTAGTACCCCATCGTCAGCAATGTGGAACTCTGTCCTTTCACCCTTAGAAACTTTTTCCTTCAATTCTCTCAGAACAGCATCAACCTCTTGAGCTTCTTTAATTTCCTCAAAAAGTGTTGGCTGGATTTGCATTGCCGCCAACTTTCCTGAAATTAACTCCATTCTTAGCGTAGAAATTTCTTGTTGTAGTGGCTTGGGCAGCTTATCGATGGCTATTCGTTCCGGCATCGTCGACTTACGGCTCAATGCATCCGCTACCTTATTCGCCTTGCCGGGATGATATAAGATCTCGCAGTCATAATCTTTAACCAATTCGAGCCATCTTCTTTGTCTCATGTTGAGTTCCTTCTGGGTGAAGAAATATTTCAAGCTCTGGTGGTCGGTAAAGATCCTACACCGAACTCCATATAAATAATGCCGCCATATCTTAAGGGCAAATACTACAGCAGCCAATTCTAAATCGTGAGTCGGGTAGTTCTTCTCATGTTCTTTCAGCTGTCTGGAAGCATAGGCTATCACTTTTCCATCCTGCATCAATACAGCTCCTAATCCCATCTTGGATGCGTCACTGTAGATGTCAAATTCTCCTTCATCCTTAGGCAAAGTGAGCACTGGGGCGCTCGTCAACCGTCTCTTTAATTCCCGAAAGCTTTCCTCGCATTTGTTCGTCCATTCAAATTTCTTCTCCTTGCGAGTGAGAGCTGTGAGAGGGGCAGCTAACCTTGCAAATCCCTCCACAAATCTACGGTAGTAACCTGCCAATCCTAGGAAACTCCGTATCTCGGTGACATTCTTTGGAGGTACCCATTTGCTAACCGCTTCAACTTTTGCAGAGTCGACTGCAATCCCATCTTTTGAGACGACGTGTCCGAGGAAATGGACTTTATCTAACCAAAATTCGCATTTTGAGAACTTGGCATACAACCGATGCTCCCTTAGTGTTTGCAGTGCGGTCCGAAGATGTTCCTCATGCTCTTCTTGGTTCTTCGAGTAGATGAGGATATCGTCAATAAATACGATGACAAATTTGTCCAAGTATTTCTTAAATACTCGATTCATAAGATCCATGAAGGCAGCTGGAGCATTTGTCAATCCAAAGGGCATAACAAGAAATTCAAAATGCCCATATCTCGTGCGAAAGGCGGTCTTAGGAACGTCTCCTTCCTTGATCTTCAACTGATAATAACCGGATCGAAGATCAATCTTGGAGAACATTGCAGCTCCCTTGAGTTGATCAAACAAATCATCGATCCTCGGTAGTGGATACCTGTTCTTGATTGTAGTCTTGTTGAGTTCACGGTAATCTATGCACATTCTCAAGCTTCCGTCTTTCTTCTTCACAAACAAAACTGGTGCTCCCCATGGCGAATAGCTGGGGCGGATGAATCCTTTTTCTAGCAATTCTTTCAACTGCACCTGTAATTCCTTCAGTTCTGCAGGGGCCATTCTGTAAGGTGATTTTGAAATTGGGGTTGTGCCTGGCAACAACTCAATCTCAAAAGTAATATCCCGATCTGGAGGGAGTCCTGGCAATTCTTCTGGAAATACTTCCAAGAAGTCCCTAATCACCGGCACTTCACTTGGTTGAGGTTTTACTTCAATGCTTGTATCTGTGATATAGGCTAAGTAGCCAGTGCACCCACTCTTTATCAATTTATGTGCCCTCATTGAACTTATCAGCATACCAGACGATCTCGGAGTATGACCCACATATTCGAACTGGTCGTCTCCTCCTAATTGAAACACTACCTTCCGCTGCTGACAATCAATTGTCGCTCGATACTTGCTAAGGAAATCCATTCCGAAAATAACATCATAGTCAACTATCTCTAGTATGACTAAATTGATGTATAATTCTCGGTCAGCAATAATCACTGGAACATTACGTAACCAGTGATCCAACAACATTACCTCACCAGATGGTAGGGTAGTCTTGAACACTTGACCAATCCTCTCCTTAACATGTTTAATTTTTGCAGCAAAAGTATGTGAAGCAAATGAATGTGATGCACCTGAGTCAAATAATACATAGGCAATACTTTGGGCAACAGGAAGCTGACCTGTCACCACATTTGAGGCTCCCGCCTCAACGTCTTCCTTGGAGTAAGCCAGGATATGTGCATCAGCTCTAGGTGCGTCTTCTGGTCGGTTCATGTGAGTCTGTGCTCCTTGGGACCTTGTCTGCATAGCGTGTGCTTGGCTAGCAGTCGGTCGCGGCTGGAAGGATCTTGGCTGGTATTGGGGATTGGTAGGGCAATTTCTGACATAATGGCCTTCCTTGCCACATAAATAACATACATTCGTCCCCACTCTACATTCTCCTGGATGCATCTTCCCGCATTGTTGACATGGGAGTCTAGTCTGGCCGGTGGTCTGATTTGACCTTCTTTGGACATTTCTTACATTCTGAGCTCCGGAATCACTAGTATTTGTCTTCCGCTTGTTCGTGCTCGACTGACTTTGGTTGCCGCTCTGACTAGGCCTCGGACCTGAGAAAGGCTTGTTACTTTGGCTTGATTGATTACTTTTCTGTGTCAGTCTTGCCAAATCCCTTTCTCTCTTCTTGTCCTCCCAAGCCTTAGCCTTCTCTTCTTTCGCTCGGGCCAACCTGTGCTCAACTCTCATTGCCCTGCTAATACAATCTGCGACGGTGGTGGGTGGAGTCTCGCCACTCTCTACAAATGTGGCAATATCGGGCCTAAACATGTCAATCATGCGACGGACCCGTTCCCCTTCAGTTGGTACCATCTGCGGACATAGTCGGGCTAGCCGATCAAACTTGCGGCAAGCTTCAGTCACCGACATTTCCCCTTGCTTTAATCCATCAAATTCTCGCTGTTGAGCTCGCAAGGCGTCTAAATTGAAAAATTTCCGGTTGAATTCTTCCAAGAAGTCATCCCATGTCATACTTTTTACATCTCTTCTCATCTTTACCATCTCCCACCAATATCTGGCATCTTTCTTCAGTAAGTAGGAGGTACAGAGAATTCGTTCTTGATCTGTGATATTCATGAACTCAAAGATCATCTGTATGGAGGCCAACCATTCTTCAGCCTCAAGTGGATCAGTAGACCCCTCAAACCCTGGCGGTTTCATTTTCCTAAACCGCTCATATAAGGACTCCTGGTTGATTACCATTTGAGTAGAAGTACCCATACCCCCTTCTGATTGAATTGGTATTATTGGAGTGGTTGACCTTGGAGTCGGTTAAGGCTCTGGTATGGATGTTTGGAATGGGGTCATTTGGGGTTGGGAAGGTCCACCCCTGTCGGTTTGCTCTGCATTTCTTTCAGCTAACAACTCTCTTAGCGTTTGGTTTTCCTGTTCTTGAGCTTCCAATCGCGCTTGTATGTTGGCTAAGAGGTTGGTTATCTCAGTATCTCGGTCTACTCTTGACGCTTTGGATCGGGGTCTAACCATATTGTCGTATACTACCTACTATAAACAATAACATAGTTTAGTACTTACATAACAATAATAATTCTTAATTTAAAAACAATCTTACTTGGACTGTGCAGAAGCAGATACTCGAAATGTCATGGAGGGTCAATGGACAACCGCCGGGCTCTGATACCAACTGTGGCGCCCGCCGACCCAGCTCGCCCGAGTCGACGTTCGCCATCTCTTTCTTCGTTAACTTTGTATACATAAACGTTTCTTTTCATTTGCGGAAGTGTAATTTAAAATCTTTACTTTCAAAATAGAGTAGAAATTTTGGGAAATTTTTTTTTTTTTTTGAAACACATTTACACCATTTTCTGTTTTTCTCAAAACATACTAACATATATATATATTTTTTTTTCATTTTTGTTCCATTTGATTTACATATGGTCTGCATATATAAATATATACATATATATCTGAACATTTGCTTGTACAAAATATCCTGGCAGTTGAAAGCATAGCGGGTCCGTCCCCTTATCCATGACACCTCTTGAATCTGTCTGCCAGTCCCATCATGCTTCTATCCTGTCCTGTGTTGCTTACCTTTATTTCCTACACCACAAACAAACTTGTGAGCTAGACTCAGTAAGCACAAACATACAAACAAAGAACTAACATGCATAACTTCTAAGGTTAGTCACATAACGCAATTCTAAATCCTCATAGGTTAGTATTTGAGGTTCTTTATCATAACTTATTGTAACATCCTCAAAATTTCATTTCATGTCTTCCCTTCTTTCTCTTTGCTTTTCTTTTCTTTCCTTTTCCTTTCTTTTCTTTTCTTTTCTTTTCTTTTCACTTTCATTGGTGGGCCCGTTGTTGGACGTACCTATTTGCGCGCTGACAGTGGGAGGAGGGGGAGCGACCCACCAACCTACCTCACAGTCAATCTTTAACTTTTAGCCATTAACCTCACACCTTCGGGAGGTAGCGTTCCACTGTAAGCCATTAACCTCGCCTACGGGAGGTAGCATTCAATTATAGTGGAATTCATAACATAAAACCTCACCTACGGGAGGCCGGTACGCCAACAACTTAAGTTTTCAGTCTTATTATCTTGCATTCTTTTAGCTTTTTGATTATAACTTATCATGCATACATACCATTCCTAAGGCATTTCTAACATAAATTTTTTTTTTCATCTAACTTATATCACAAAACACATCAAAGTTAGTCAGTTTGTGGGTAGACAAGTAAATGTTTGTACTTACAATATCTGGGCAAGAGTGATTCCTTTTGGATCCTTACTACTGCTTTTTCCTTCACTTCTTGGGTTTCCTAAAATAGAAATAATCATGGATTATTTCTCATGTTCATTTCATCATCATTTTTTTTTTATAAGATTTATATTAATTTCTATATTTTCCTTATTCCTCTCTTTTTCTCTAATTCAACTCTTAAAATATTGTTACTATCTTTGGTATTTTGTTTTCACCCTTTCCTTAACACTCCCAAATTTTTTTTTTTTTTTTAACCTTCTAATCTCCATAATGTCCTCAATCTCAGTTTCTTACAACTAATTCACCTCATTATCGCTACCAAAATTTCGACAGCATTTCCGCTTAAAAACTGAGATCCCGACGTTTAAGTAACGCCTCAAAACTTAAGTACCTGCCAATTACTATACCAGAGGCCTAATTTTTCATAGAACATTCAAAACGTTCTATGAAAAATGCTTATCAATCCCACATATTACTCATTAACATATTCCAAATCATATCCATAAATCAATCATCACTTTCATCAATTTTTTCCATTTTTTTCATTTTCCATATTCATTCATTCATTCAAAATCACCAACAACATAAAAACATTCAATTTTAATAACCAAACTTCCAACTCAACTTTCAACTTAACTAATCTCTCCCAAACAATTACATAACCATTTTAAATCTCTTTTCTTAACTCTAAACTCAATAAAACCAACTTTAACATTTCCAAAATCCCATTTCAAGAAACTTAACCATCACTTATTCAAAATTGAACCCAAACACATTTATGGTTAAAATAACCCTTATAACCATTTTTTTCACTTAAATCATCAAGTTAACAATCATAGAGTTCAATTATTTCACCAAAAAGAGCCACAAATTCATCATGAAAAATCCTCAAATTTTCAAACCCTAACTTTGTACATTTTCGGATTCCTCAAGAAAACCTATTCAAACTTTAGCATTTAAGTTTCCAAACTCACATATATTCTTTCCTAAGCCATCCTCAATCATTTCTAACCATTTTCGGACCCTAACATTTCCATTTGAACAATTTTTCACACTACCCACTATAAAATCCGAAAATCACCAAAAATAAAAAGGGAAAAAATGTTACCTTTGCTCAAAAACGTTCCTTTGCTTCTAGAGGAACTAAAGTTGCAGTTTTTGGAAGAAAATCGAAGAAAAATCGAGCTTGGAGGCGCCGGAAGTCGCGGCTCTCTCACGGCTGCACAGTGCCGATTCGCGTGGAAGGAGGAAGGGAAGAAAAGCTCGCGTTTTTCTGGGTTTTTCACCCTTCCCCAGTCGACATTTTCACCCTCTTTTCACGCTCCTTCTCTCTTGTTTTTCGTCGCCGAAATTTCGGCTTACTGCCGGATTCACGCCAGCAGCCGATCGGAGAAGAAGAAGAAAAGAAGAAGAAGAAGAAGAAGAGGAAGAAGATCGTCTCCCTCTCTCTCTTGCCGGACTTCTTTCCCTCTCGCCGAAGCTCTCTTTTTCGCCGCCGGATCTTCCTCTCTCTCGCCGTTTCTCCCTCTCGCTCGTTCTCTGTCTTTTGTGGCTGCAGGGGAAATAATAAGGGAGGGGGAGGGACTGTGAAGGAGTTTATTTAACTCCCTCCCCTTTTTTTTTTTCCTTTCAGCCGAAAAAACAATGCCCCCCACCTTTTTTTTTTTTTTTTGTCCCTAATCTTTTTAAATTTGTCCTTAGCCCCTAGTTTTCAAAATCATTTTTATTATCATCCTTTTTTTTTTTTTTTAACACTGTTAGTATATTTTTATTTCATTCTAGCAGTATTAAATCATTCATATATATATACATATGTATAAAAATATCATTACATTAAATAAAAAAAATGATTCTAAGAAGATGAAAATTCTTGGTTGTTACAATAGTCTTTCAGAATAGTATAAATTTTGGACAAATTTGCATTTAAATTTTTGAGTTAGTCTAACTTAGTTGTGATATTCAATATTTGAGCACTAATTTTTGATCTATAAGTTGTGCATTTGCTTAGAGAAATTTTTGTGAATATGAAGTATTTCTAATCTCATAAGTCCTAGAATTTCTTTGATTTTCTCTCGAGGTGAAATCTCAGACAATATCAAAACTAAGGAAATGATTTAGGTAGTTTTTGGAATGTTTGAGCTTTTCAAACCAACCCTGAAATATCTTTATCCTTTGTTTACCCCTTTTGAGCTTGTTTTATACAACGTTTTCTTTGTCACCCACATTTTTAGCCTAGCATTTTAAATAAAATATCTAATTTTTAGCCCTTAAGCATGTTGATTATTTTAGAAATTATTTTGAGCTATGCTGAAATCTAGGAGGAAGGTTAGGATTGCCAAATACAAAAAAAAAAAAAAATACTATATCCTTTGTTTTTCATAATAAGTTCGACAATGTAGTAGTTCTTAAAAAAAATAAAAACAAAACAAAAGAACAAAAACAAAAACAAAAAAAGTTTTATTTTTGATAAGGAAAAGTTATGAATAAGTTTAGGGGTGTTACTTGGGTGTAAATAAAAAGCTCTACAATAGGTCTTAAAATGATTAATGTGTTGAATGGTGATCTAAGTCATATTATCTTATATCTTATCTTAACCTCAATCACATATTACAAGCCTAGTAAAGCCCTAATGATTCTTGGATTTGTGTTTGTCGACATTAGTGGAGAGAGAAATGAAAATGAACCTATGGAATTTAATAATTATTCGAGATCGATTGTTTCATTTCTCAGAAACTCATTCAAATTGCATACAATTAAATGAAAAAGAAATTTTAGACACACACATGGAAAAATTAAACTGTAATTAGATGTACTCTTAAATTAAACTCAAATTTTAAATCAAAACTTATGTTTTTTTGTAGACTATATCTCTTCTAGAAATCACCATTGCTAATAAAATATTTTCTTTTTTCTTTTCTTTTCTTTTGCTCGAGGACAAGCAAAATCTTAAGTTTGGGGGTATGATAATTTTATGTAAATAAAGTTATTTTACTACTTTTTTATACATAAAAATTGGTTTATACTTGAGAATTTTAGTTGTTTTTTGATTTTTTTGATTTATTTTTTGTGTATTTTAATGTAGATTTTTATAGATTTCGTGAAGTTCTTATTTAATTTTGCTTTATTCTATCTTATTTTTTTTTCTAATAGTATATTAAATAAGCTTAAAATTAAATATTTCCAATGAGTTTACTTATAATATTCTATTTTGAAATATCTAATTTGAGCACTTTGCTTTTCTGTAGTGAGCGTCATTATTCATATTAGGAAATTGTGAAATACAAGCATTCTATCGCACTACATCCATCCCAATTTTCATGCATTGACACTATAGCATGTGGTGTGTCGACACTGTAGCACTGTAATAGTACTATAGCACTATAGCAAGTTTGAAAAATTTGTATTATATGTGCACCGAATACTAGAGCAAGTTTGAAAATTTATATTGCGTGTGCACTGAATACTGTGGTAAGTTTAAAAAGTTTGTGTGAAGGTTAGGTGAAATAGTGCAATATTATGTTTATAAAAAGGGCATCTTGAATAGGCTTGAGAGGAGAGGGGTACACTTTGTCTCTCTTATTTTTGCCTTACTTTCATTCTCATTTTTTCTCTCTAGAATTTTGTGAGAATGTTTTACAAGCTAGGCTAGAGTTCTTGGGTGACGCTAGAGATGATCATATATGTGTAGTGAGCTTATTTGGGTTTTGATTATTTATGGTTTGTAAGGTTTATACATTTAAGTGTATAATTTTCTTTCATCTTATTTATTTCTCACATCAATATATTTTGTTGACAACTTTTATATAAATTCAGTCAAGCTTTTCTTTATGTGATTGTTGCATGATACAATATATTGATACATATATTTTTATAAGTAGTCTTTTACAGCATTATCGCTGGTGACATATTGTCGTTTTAAGATTTCTTATAAGATAATTTTTCCTGGCACTTAACATAAGAATTTTATTTAATCAAATACATTTAATTCACAAGTTCTTCAAATCTTTCGATTGATTGTTGGAATGTGAAACTTTTAATTAAGTCAATTTATGAATCATAATTCAAATAGGTAAACAAAGCATATACGGGATTCTTAATGTCTTACCGTTTTAACTATTGAATTTTCTTCATTTTAAATTGCATTATCTTCTAATTAAATTGCTCTAAAATCACAAAAATACTTCTTTTTTTCTTTGTTTGATTGCATATCTCTTTAATGTTTTTGTTCTACTAATCTCTTTTGTTTGTTTTTATCACCTCCTTATGGGATCGATTATCCTAATTGTGCTATAATTAACCACTTTATTTTGTCATAATTTTGGCGTAATTAGCCTTCTTGGAAGAGATCTTGCTAGTGGTTCTAGTATCGTTATTTCCTTTATATGGTCAAGTATTTGCAACGTTGTTGGGTCTCCAAGAGGGTGTACAGTTTCTTTGTATACGTTCCACATACTTCTTTTTTTTTTTTTTTTGTAGATGTACGAACAAAAGTTTTATACTTCCATATGTAGAACCTTGCTTATAGCCAATGCATGTAGGCATGATTACGCCTAAATTATGACAAAATAAACTAATCAATTGTAGTATAATTAGGATGGTTAATCCCATGAGAAGGCGATTAAAAAAAAACAAAATAGATTAGTAGAACACAGGCATTAGAGAGATACACAATCAAACAAATAAAAGAAAGAAAGTGTTTTTATGGTTTAAGAGCAATTTGATTGAAAGACAATGCAATTTAAAGTAGAGAAAATTCAATAGTTAAAAATGGTAAGACATCGAGAATTCCCTATATGCTTCATTCACCTATTTGAATTTTGATTCATAAATTGAATTAATTGAAAGTTTCACATTCCAAATAGTCAATCAAAAGATAAGATTTGAAGAACTTGTGAATTAAATATATTCAAACAAATAAAATTCTCACATAAAGTATTTGGAAAAATTGTCTTATAAAAAATCTAAAAGTGATAATATGCCACTGGCATTAATACAATAAAAGACTACTCATAAAACTATATCTATCAATATATTGTATCATACAACAATCACATAAAAAAAGCTTGACTGAATTTATATAAAAGTTGTCAATAAAATATATTGATGTGAGAAATAAATAAGATGAAAGCAAAGTATTTACTCAAATGTATAAACCTTACAAACCATAGAGAATCAAAACCCAAATAAGCTCACCACATATATAGAATCATCTCTAGCCTTACCCAAAAACTCTAGCCTAACTTGCAAAACATTTTCACAAAATTCTAGAGAGAAAACATGAGAATGAAAGCAAGGCAAAAAATGAGAAAGACAGAGTATATCCCTCTTTCTCTTCTCTCAAACCTCCCCAAGAATGCCCTTTTATAAGCATACATTTACGTTATTCCCCCTAACCTCCATACAAAAATTTCAAACTTATTACAGTATTTGGTGCAATTACAACTTTTCAAATTTGCTACAATATTCAGTGCACACACAATACAAAATTTTCAAACTTGCTACAGTGCTACAATATTGCTACAGTGATTGGCGCACACTTGCTAGAGGCTATAGTGATCGGCACACACTTGCTGTAGGCTACAGTGATCGATGCATGCTTGCTACAATACTACGGCATCAGTGCATGCTTGTTACACTGCTGCTACAATGTTGGTACATACTTGTTACAGTTATACATTAGCTATAATCTGATGCATAAAATTAAGAAGGATCTAATGCAGTAGAATACATGATAAACTTGAGTTTCATAGTTCCCTAACATGAATAGTGATACTCACTACAGAAAAACAAAGTACTAAAATTAAATATTTCCAAAATAGAATGCTAAGCAAACTCATTGAAAATGTTAAATTTTTAAGCTTATTTAATATATTATTAGAAAATGATAAGATAGAATAAAGTAAAATTAAATAAAAACTTTACGATGAATATACATAAAAGGCAAAAGAGGAGGGCAATGAAGATGTTGGGATTGCAAACAAAGGGGGAGGGGACACATCGGGTCAGCAAGAAAGGAATTTGATATTGCTTAAAAAAAAAATTTAAAGTCTACTTCATTTTAAATTTACTTTCACATGATCCATGTGTGTTTAAATGTGTCAAAAAATTAACACTTTAATAATTGAAGTGTCAAAATTATAACTTGTGATGAACTTGAAGAGAATTTTGGACCATTTACAATTTTAGTAGGTAAATAAAATTTTTTTTTTTTTTGGAGCTAATCATAAATCAATTAATTTTATGTAATTTTGAACAAAATGATGAAAGGGCATTTGACCCTTACGAGAGCCAAGGGACACATTATATATGGAAATTAAAAAAGCTGCGTAAGGTATTGCCTAATCCCAATGTCCCACGTTCTCCATCACGAGGCATACATTATTGGAAGGCAAGCAACGTTAGGTTGAGGGTCTTTTTTGTGGGGACAAAAAGAAAACTAGAAGGAGCAAAATAATTTGAAATCCATTTGCCAAAAAATTAAAAGAATGATTTAGAAGGAGAGAGAAAGAGAGACATGCAATGGTGACGCCGACTGTGATGGTCTGATGACAGGAACTTTTTTTGGCGCCCGCGATGGTCCAATGAGAGCTCAATAAAGAGGGAGGAGAGAAAGAGATTAGAAGAGAGAGAGAGAGAGAGTATGAAGGAATGAAAATACAGTTAGGTACAAATGTCTTTTTAAAAAAATATAAAAGAAATAAATATACTTATGGGTTAAAAGAAATGTTTAAGATGCGAAAAATTTCACATACGGGTGGCTATTTTCACAATTTTGTTAAAAATGAAAGAAGCTCATTGGAATAGGGTAGCGCTCTCTGGACTTGAGGTGGCTTTAACATGGTTCATCCTTATCGAGCATGGAGTTAGGTATTAGGTATACATGAGTGAAAGCACTACCCCGACTCAATTTTTAAAATTTATAATTTTAACAAGTGTATTTAACTAGTTTTTCAAAAAATGCCCCCATTAAAGTATTTTTTTTCCTCAAATGTGATCTCTCTTAATAATTTTTTTTTCTTGTAATTATATCAAAAGTGCCCTCATTGGACTAAAATCTTGACTCCGTCCCTGCTCTTATTATCAAAATCTCCTGGAGCATCATTCAAGCATCGCCATTTAACGGGCATGCCAAGTAAAGAGTTGCAAAGACTCAAATTGCTTCTAAAACCTCTTTGGTTCCAGAGATCAAGAATCCTCCTACCAGAAAACAAGTCAACCAAATCAGCAAAAGCTATGAGAACTACAAAATGGTCACCTTGTTTGGCCACCCCGACCTTCTTGATCTCCAAGAAGAAATGAACGGCCTGCTTCAGCTTCCTACACCGAACAAAAGCCATGATCGTCAACATCTAGAAACATTTCTCTCAAGCATTTTCACAAACACACCGTCGGCATCCTCAAAATCTCAATGCAGCATTTTGTCGAACACTAATCAAGCATGTGGCGCCCTGCCTAATGCGGAGACCAATAGGTCAGTTCATCCTTTTAATATCTTTTTTTTTATGCCTTTAATAGTAATTAAATGTAGCCATAATTTGTGGAAAATTTTTTTCTTTTTAAATTAAAACTATTTAGATACTAGTAAAACTTTAAAATCATTATACTTTAGTATCAAAACCATTTCATTCTTAGATATTATCACATAATACTGTCTTATTTATATTTACAATCAAACATAAAATTCAGTCAACACAAAACTTTTTCCTTTCATTTTATGCGGCAGACAAGTCGTAACAGGACCATAATCGTTTACATGACACTAGCACCATATTCCACTAGTCTAGCATCTTTATCAGTGCTCAAGTTATAGGTTGTTTACCTTAATTACCTGAACACGAATAAACTAATAAGCTAATACTTAGTAAATTCAAACATAAGACTCATGTTTTAAAAATAATACTTTATGAAAATATTATCACGTTACACATTTATTATGCTCAATTATTTGTTCTTTCTATTCATTTCTAGTCTAATCTATTTCTTATCTTTATGGGCCCTTTTGGTTGTACCATGCGCACTACTAAGAGATGAAGATGTTGGGATTGCAAACAAAGGGGGAGGGGACAACTCGGGTCAGCAAGAAAGGAATTTGATATTGCTTAAAAATAAATTTAAAGTCTACTTCATTTTAAATTTACTTTCACATGATTCATGTGTGTTTAAATGTGTCAAAAAATTGACACTTCAATAATAGAAGTATCAAAATTATAACTTATGACGAACTTGAAAAAGAATTTTGGACCATTTACAATTTTAATAGGTAAATAAGATCATTATTTTTCGGGTTAATTAAAAATCAATTAATTCTATGTAATTTTGAACGAAATGAGGAAAGGGAGTTTGACCATTACGAGAGCCAAGGAATACATCGTATATGGAAATTACAAAAGCAGTGCAAGGTATTACCTAATCCCAACGTCACACGTTCCCCATCACTAGGCGTGCACTATTGGGAGGCATACAATGTTAGGTTGAGGTCTTTTTTGTGGGGACAAAAAGAAAACTAAAAGGAGCAAAATAATTTGGAATCCATTTGCCAAAAAAAAATATATATATATATATAAAAGAATTATTTGAAAGAGAGAGAGACACAGAGAAAGAGATATGCAATGGTGATGCCAACCGTGACGGTCTGATGAGAGCGGCATTTTTTGGCGTCTGCCATGATCCAATGAGAGCTCCAATAGAGAGACAGGAGAGAAAGAGATTAGAGGAAAGCGAGAGAGAGAGAGAGAGAGAGAGAGAGAGGAGCATGAAGGAATGAAGATAAAATTTGCAATTAGGTAGAAATGTCTTTTTCAAAAACAAATAAAAGAAATAAATATACTTATAGGTTAAAAAAATGTTTAAGGTGGGAAAAATTTCTGAGGTGGTTTACTTGGGTGGTTATTTTCACAATTTTCTAAAAAGTGAAAGAAGCTCATTAGGCCGGGGTTGCCGGTGGTTCTACCACAGTTCATCCTTGTAGAGGACAGAGTTGGGTATTAGGTATTCTTATGTGAAAGCACGTGGCCCACTCAATTTTTAAAATTTATAATTTTAACATGTATATTTAACTAGTTTTTCAAAAGATGCCCACATTAAAGTATTTTTTTTCCCCTCAAATGTGACCCCTCTTAATAATTTTTTTTCTTGTAATTATATAAAAAGTGCCTTCATTAGACTAAAATCCTGACTCCGTCCATGCTCCGATTATCAAAAACTCCTGGAGCATCATCGAAGCATCCCCATTTAATGGGCATGCCAAGCAAATACTTGCAAAGATGCAAATTGCTTCCAAAGCCTCTTTGGTTTCGGAGATCAAGAATTCCCTGCCAGAAAACAAGTCAACCAAATAGCAAAAGCTGCGGGAACCACCAAAGGGTCACCTTATTCGGCTTAACCCCGACCTTCTTGATCTCCAAGAACAAATGTACGACCTCCTTCGGCTTCCTGCACTAAACAAAAGCCTTGATCATCAACATCCAAGAACATTTCTCTCAGGCATTTTCACAAACATGTCATAGGCGTACTCAAAATCTCAGTGCTGCATTTTCGAATACTGATCGAGCATCCCCCATCTCCATCACGCGATGCATTCAATATACACAAACAACAATAGCATGAACGAGGGAATGCCTTTGAGAAATACCAAAACTTGAAAAACGACTATAACTTAAATAAAAGCATGGAGTTTGGAAATTGATAATGCATTGTATGCTGGTAAACGATAGCAGATTAAAAAAAAAAAAGCCAATAACTTCTCAAACGACACATGAGAGGGACATTAACTGAAAAAAATGGCGGCGAAACAAAAAAACGACGATATTCAATGAAACGACATGAACAAAATAAACCAACGACAGACTTACAAAATCCAAAGCAAACAACAACAAAAGGTGACAAAACTTCATGAGCTGCAAGACCCATAAATGACAGGAACTTGAAAAATAACAACAATTTGATAAAAGCACAAACTTTGGAAAATGACAGTACACCACGACAAAACTCAAAAATCGACGGCAGATAAAAAAGGCAATAACTTCAAAAACAACTCATAAGAGGGACACGAACTAAAAAATGATGATATTCAATGAAACGACATCAACAAAATAAACAACTGACAATTTGGGAAACAAAAGAAAATAGCACAAGACGACAAAACTTTAGAAACGACAATTTTCATAGAAAACGAGATCAACAGAAAGGAACTAAAACGACACATCATGATGTAACAATTCAAGCTTTATAGCCTATTCAATGAAGAAATGCTGAAATCAGAAAAAAATGAGAAAGGACAAGAAATGAAAGGGGGAAAAAAGGTGGAAAAGCTAGGAGCTACAAAATTATATATTACTCCCCATGTAATAATTTCTAACTTCGAGTATTGGGGCTTTTTTTTTTTTTTTTTTAGAATACCCAAAAAGATTATATCTTGGAAGCATTGCTCATCTATAATGCTTTTAGGATTTTGGCCACTTATTATTGGGTTTTGTTTTGATCAATAAAAATGGGTGCCATTTTGACACCCACCTTAATTAAAAAAAAAAGGGGGGGAAGAAGAGAAAGTGGATGGCGAACAGGCAGCCACAACATGAACAATAATACACATAAAAAGCACATATATAGGGCTCTATTACAAATAGAGCTCCTCTCTCTTCTGAAGTTCATCAGTAGGTAGGAAAAAAAAAAGAAAAAAAAAAGAGAAAGAGCAGATCTACTAAGAAGAATTCCACTTGAAATACTGTATGCTTTTCTCTGTGTCATATCAAAAGATATGAAAATATCTTGAGAAAAAAAAAGTAATAAAAAGGTATTGTGTGCTATTAATTAGTATTCCTGAAAAAATATAAATAAAAAGCAACAAAGGGGAAGGGGACACCTCAGGTCAGCAAGAAAGGAATTTGACCCATACATGTTTAAATGCGTCCAAAAAATTGACATTTCAATAATAGAAGTATCAAAATTATAACTGGTGATGAACTTAAAAGAGAATTTTGAAGCATTTACAATTTTAATAGGTAAATAAGTTCATCATTTTTCGGGCTAATTAGAAATCAATTTATTCTATGTAATTTTAAACAAAATGATGAAAGGGTGTTTGACCCTTACGAGAGCCAAGGGACACATCATATGTGGAAATTAAAAAAGCTGTGTAAGGTATTATCTAATCCCAACATCCCACGTTCTCCGTCGCGAGGCATACATTATTGTAAGGCATGTAATATTAGGTTGAGGGTCTTTTTTGTGGGGACAAAAAGAAAACTGGAAGGAGCAAAATAATTTGAAATATATTTGCCAAAAAAAATGAAAGAATGAATTGGAAGGAGAGAGAGAGAGAGATATGCAACGGTGACGCCGACAGTTGAACGGCTTTTTTTGGCACCCGCGATGGTCCAATGAGAGCTCCAATAGAGAGGGGGGAGAGAAAGAGATTAGAGGGAAGAGAGAGAAAAGAGAGAGAGAGAGCATGAATGAATGAAAATACAATTAGGTACAAATGTCTTTTTAAAAAAATATAAAAGAAATAAATATACTTATGGGTTAAAAAAATGTTTAAGATGGGAAAATTTTCGCATATGGTTATTTGAGTGGCTATTTTCACAAATATTCTTAAAAATGAAAGAAGCTCATTGGATTAGGGTAGCTGTCTCTAGACTTGAGGAGGCTTTAACATGGTTCATTCTTATCAAGCACGGAGTTAGGTATTAGATATATATGAGTGAAAGCACGTACCCTCACTCAATTTTTAAAATTTATAATTTTAACATGTATATTTAACTAGTTTTTCAAAATAAAAAAAAGCCCCCATTAAAGTTTTTTTTTCCTCTAATGTGACCTTTCTTAATAATTTTTTTTCTTGAATAATTATATCAAAAGTACCCTCACTAGACTAAAATCCTGACTTCATCCCTAATCCTATTATTAAAAATTCCCGGAGCATAATCCGAGCATTCCCATTTAACGGGGATGCCAAGCAAAGAGTTGCAAAGACTCAAATTGCTTCCAAAACCTCTTTGGTTCCAAAGATCAAGAATCCTCCTGCCAGAAAACAAGTCAACCAAATCAGCAAAAGCTATGAGAACCACCAAATGGTCACCTTGTTTGGCTTAATCCCGACCTTCTTGATCTCCAAGAAGAAATGAAATGCCTACTTCGGCTTCTGGTACTGAACAAAAGCCGTGATCATCAACATCTAGGAACATTTCTCCCAGGCATTTTCAAAAAAATGTCGTAGGCATCCTCAAAATCTCAGTAAGGCATTTTGTTGAACATTGATCGAGCATGTGGTGCCCTACCTAATGCAGGGACCAATACATCAGTTCATCCTTCTAATATCTTTTTTTTATGCCTTTAATAATAATTAAAGTAGCCATAATTTGTGGGAATTTTTTTCTTTTTAAATTAAAATCATTTAGATACTAGTAAAAATTTAAAACCATTATACTGTACTATCAAAACTATTTTATACTTATTTATATATCATCACATAATACTGTCTTACTTATATTTACAATCAAACATAAAATTCAATCAACACAAAACTTTTTCCTTTCATTTTATGCGGCAGACAACTCGTAACAGGACCATAACCATTTCCATGACACTAGCACCCTATTCCACCAGTCTAGCATCTTTATCAGTGCTCAAGTTACAAGTTGTTTACCTTGATTACCTAAACATGAACAAACTAATGAGCTAATACTTAGTAAATTCAAACATAAGACTCAAGTCTTAAAAATAATACTTTACGAAAATACTATCACGTTATACATTTATTATGCTCAATTATTTGTTCTTTCTATTCATTTCTAGCCTTATCTGTCTTTTATCTTTATGGGCCCTTTTGGTTGTACCATGTGCACTACTAAGAGGAGCCGAAGAGTGACCCACTAGCTTATCTTCGTCAATTCATCATAAAATAACCTTACACCTTCAGGAGGTTGATACGCCAAAATTATATATTTATATTACCATCTTACTTACTTCTGAACATAGTGACATTAGAAACGTCATATTCTTAAAAGTGTATTTAAACATCTATCAGTTGAAATTACATTGCTGTTTCATAAAAAATATGTGTTTTTTTTTTAATTAAAAAAAATCAAAATATACATTCCAAAACAATTTAAAAAAAAACAATATAAATTTGTTCGTGTATAGACAGTTTAAATGTTTGAACTTACAAAAATTGAGCTGAGGTCAATTCCTTAGAATCCCTTCGATCCTCATCTTCTTTTCTCGAATGTCCTCCTATGATAAAACAATTCAATATTAATCTAAATATTCTTAGATTGTTCTAGAACATTATAACATTTTTTTTTATTTTCTAACTTTATGCTTTTTCCTTCTCATTTAACATCCCCTAATCCTAAACACACATTGTTCAATACATTTTAAGACCTTAAAATCAATTTTAAAACGTTTAAACCAATTATAATATAAAAATTTCAGCATTATAATAACTTAAAAATTCACTTTTCCAATGTATCAGAACTGCACAAAATGCATTGCTTGGCACAGTTTCTATTATATACCTATCCAAAATCCCAGTACAAATACACAAATCTTATTTTTATTCACTTTTACACAATAGCAAAATTTTGAATTCAAACTACTCAAAAATTTATCTTAAACTTTATAAAAATTACATAAAATCATTTCTTTTTTAACTTAAACACTCAAAACAAGTCAACATCAGCCTATCAAAATTTTCTCTTAGGGTTTGGTTATCTTAACCCTACATAAAAATGAAGAAAAAAATAACAAAAATTATATTTGAACTTCTAGCATCACAACCAACTTAAAAATCAAGTTAAAACTTGATTTTCAACTTGATTTTAGCCAAAATAATCAAAATCATCCTAAATCTATTTTTGTTCCACATAATCATATTCATGAAAACACATGAAAATCAAAATAAAAACATAGTTTAAGAAGCTTACTTGATTGCTTGTGTGAAAATCCACTCGATTTTGATTTTTAATCACTTTTTCTCACAATTTTTGGTGACTTTTTGAAACTTGTGAGCTTGAAAATGTTTATGGAGGTTTAGAACAATTTTTTTTTTTTTGTAGTTTTTCCACTCCCATGAACGTGTAAAATCAGATCCAAAAAGGTGGTAAATATCCTTTGGGTTAAAAGTGTAATTTCCATAAATTAAGGGGTCAAAATGTAATTTTTAAGGGACCTTTTGGCAAAATTTTTGGGATAATTTCAACTAATCTCCAGTTGGTTTCCAGCTACTTCCCAGCCCACATTCTACATGCATGTCTTCTTGAAGAAGCAAATTTATGACTCAATTTCTTTTTAATTTTGACTTTTGGTCAAAATTGTATAAGTAAAATTCCAAAATTCCTCATCCATTAGATTAAAGTGAAATTAAATATCGTCAATTGAATTTTGATGATATAAAGGTAAACAATATTTGTTACTACTGTATGGGTTAGATGTAATCATAGTATGAGCTTTTTTTGTTGAAAATTTGATCGAAAAGTCAAACCAGTCAAATTTCACGATTGGCTCCCAAGAGTCCTACTGAGGCCTTTCGAATCATCGAAACTATTTAAATCACTCTATAAATCCTAAATAATTTATCTTTTTCTGTCTAGGGTTTATAGTCAGTACATCTTTTGTTTCGGTATCGAAAATGCACTGTCCAAAACATTTCGATCCAAAATTCGTTACCATAATCATATTCTCACTTCGAAATTATTGTAAAGCATTCATAAATTCTTAAATATTAGAAATGTAATTAATACATTTTTTAATTATAAAAAGATGTTATTTATTAATATTTTACATCAGTCTAAAAACTATAAAAGTCTCGGCTATCACAGTCACCCCTTTCTTAAGGAATTCTCATCCTCGATAATTTAAAATAAGTGTAGGTACAAAATTTTCATTTCATCCTCTCTTTCTCATGTAGCCTTTTCTACTTTATGATTGCGCTACAATACTTTGACTAGTGGGATCGTTTTATTTCTAAACACCTTATCTTCTCATGCTAGTATTTGAACAGGTCTCTTCTCGTAAGACAAGTTACTTTAAACTTGTATTGGTTCATATTCTAGAATATGAGAAATATCAAGTACACATTTCCTCAATATGGAGACATGGAAAACATCATGTACAATTGACAAATCAGGTGGTAATGCCAATCTGTGGGGTACCTTGCCAATCCGCTCTATCACCTCAAATGGACCAATGTACCTTGACTGAGTTTGCTTTTTTTCCCAAACCGCATAATGCCTTTCATAGGTGCAACCTTGATGAATACAAAGTCGCCTACCTTAAATTCAAGGAATCTTTGTCTCTTATCTACGTAGCTTTTCTGTCAACTTTATGCAATTTTCATTCGTCTCTAAATCTTTTCAACTTCTTCTAATGTTTCTTCAATGTAACCAGTTTTGTGTAATTGCTTCTCCCGTAAATCATACCAATGGATTAGGGATTTAAACTTCCTTCCGTAAAGTGCTTCATAAGGTGCCATTCCAATCGAGGCTTGTTAACTGTTGTTATAGGAGAATTCTATCAATCGCATCTTCTCATTTCATACTCCCTTAAAATCTATGACACAAGCTCGTAGCATATCCTCCAATGTCTGGATGGTTTGTTCTGATTGACCATCAGTCTGGGGATGGAACATGGTGCTAAACTTTAATTCTGTACCCATTTCCTCTAGCACACACTTCCAAATTTTAGAGGTAAAACGGCTCTCTTGATCAAATACAATGGATTTTGGAATACCATACAGTCTAATTATGTTAGTGACATATAAATTGGCTAGTTTCTCCAATGTGAACATTGTTTTCACTGCTATAAATCAAACCATCTTCATCAGTCTATTCAATATAACCCATATGGCATCATGTCCTTCACGTGTTTTGGGTAGGCCTACAATGAAATCCATGGTAATGTGCTCCCATTTCCACTCTAATATCTCTAATTGTTCCAGTTTTCCTCCTGGATGCTCGTGCTCAGCCTTGACTTTCTAGCACGTTAAACATAAACTAACAAATTTTGCAATGTCATTCCTTATTCCTCTCCACCAAAATTCAACTTTAAATCTTGATATATTTTGGTGGCTCCCAAGTATACGGAATATAGAGTCTTGTGAGCTTCTGACATAATTTGCTTCCTAAGTTCTTCATTAGCTGGAACATAGATTTTTTCTTGCCATAACAACATTCCATCCTCGGTGATGCTTAACTCGGTTTCTTCACTTTAGCGACTCTTTCTCTAAGCTTTTCTAGGTGCAAGTCTCGCCTTTGAGCTTCCTTGATCTCGTTGTAAAGTGTCAGCTACAATTACAACATAGCAAAGTTCTTGGAAATCAATTCAAATTCCAGTGAATTAATTTCCTATTACAATGGTTTTGACAATCTATCAATAGGCAGTTGTTGTGATGGTGTTAACTTTTGACTTAACGCGTCAGCAACTCGGTTCACTTTTCTTGGATAATAAATAATTTCACAATTGTAATCATTTATTAATTCCAAGTATCGTCTTTGTTGCATGTTTAACTCCTTCTGAGTGAAAAAGTATTTCTAACTCTGATGAACAACAAAAATTTGACATTGAGCTCTATACAGGTACTCTCTAGATCTTGAGTGCAAACATGATCACAGCCAATTCCAGATCATGAGTCAGGTAATTTTTCCCATGATTATTTAATTTTCATGATGCATAAACTATAACTTTGCCATTCTACATTAATATCGCTCGTTCCGGGTCTTAGAATAAATAAAAATGTCGTCAATAAATACAATGACAAACTTATCCAAAAACTTCTTAAAGACTCGGTTCATTAGGTCTATAAACATAGCTAGGACATTCTTTAATCTACCGGGTTTTGAACGCTGTCTTTGTCATGTCACTATCCTTGATCCTCAGTTAATGATACCCAAAGCATAAATTTATCTTCAAGAATATTGAAGCTCCTTTTTATTGACCAAAAAGATCATCGATCCTGTGCAGTGGACATTTGTTCTTGATAGTGGCTTTATATAACTCTCTGTAATCAATGCACATCCGTAACGTTCCATCTTTCTTATTCATGAATAAAACTGGAGCTCCCCAAGGCAAATAACTCTGTCAGATAAATCCTTTGTCAAGCAAATCTCTTAGCTGAATCTGTAACTCTTTCAATTCCGCTGGGGCCATACAGTAAGGTGCCCTAGATATTGGTGCCATTCCTAGTATCAACTCAATCTCAAAAGAAATCTCTCATTCCAGTGGAAATCCTAGTAGTTCATCCAGAAATACATCAGTAAACTAGTTGACCATGGGGATGTCATCTAGTTATAGCTTTCCTCTTTCGTCACCTCAGTCACAAAAGCTAAATATCTAATGCACCCACTAGATATTAGCTTTCGAGCCTTCATCGAACTAATCATTGTTTTTTATGGCTTTCGAGACAAAGCGACATATTCAAAATTCTCTTCTCCATTAGGTTAAAAGACTACCTTTTAGTGTCAATAATCAATTATTGCTTGATATTTTCCTAGAAATCCATTCCTAAGATTATGTCGTAATTAGCTATCTTTAGCATGATTAGATCAACGAATAACTCCCTATCTACAATATTTACTGGTACATGTCATAACTTGTAATTAGACAATGGTACTTCACCCAAATGCAACACAATCCTAAATATTATTCCAACTCTATCCTTAACATGTTTTAACTTTGCAGCAAATTCTTGTGATGCAAATGAATATGATGCACCAGAATCAAACAATGCATATGCTGAATGTTGGGCGATAGAGTGTTGACCTATAACAACAGTCGATGTGCCTGCTTCAACATCCTCTTTAGTATACATCATCACCCGTGCTTTTGTTTGAGGTACATTATCAAAACACTCTTGTTGTATTGGTAGGGCTTCAATCTTTGCCTAGATCACATGGACTTGAAGATTCTACAAATGCTGTTGAACTGTGCTAGTCTAACTTTGTCGACTATTCGAGTAATTTTGTGCATAGTGTCCTTATTTTCCACAGAGGTAGCAAACATTAGTGCCAAGTCTATATTCACGTAAATGTCATTTCCCACAAGTCAGACAATTTGGAGTGCTTACAATACCGGGTGTACTTAGACCAACATTGACAGACCATTTTGGTTGTTGATTTCTATTGGCCTAATTTTGATTCCCCATGAAATTACCCTTTCTCTTGTTATGGTTTTGTTGTCCCAATATGCCTTCCTATTTAGTTCTCATAGGTTGGGTAAATCGACTTCCTTGTGGGGATTGATTCCCTCCTTGAGTTTGTTTGGACTACTGTCTTTCTTTTTTCTTAGCTTCCCACATTTGAGCCCATTCTTCTTTCGCTCTCATTAAATGAAACTCAAGTTTTATCGCTCTGGTGACATAGTCGACCACTAAGACTGGCGGGGATGATCCACTATCAACTAGAGCTGGAATCTTAGGTTGAAACATCCCGATCATTTTCCTTTCAATAGGAACAAGGTATGGGCATAATTTCGACAATTGGTTGAACTTGTGGCATGCTTCAGCCACTATCATATTTCCCTACTTTAGGTTTTCAAACTCTTTTTGTTGCGGTCCGAATGCAGCAATATCATAATATTTCTAATTAAACTACTCTAAAAAGTCATTCCAAGTCATCTGACTTTCATCTTTTCTGATGCAGATAGTCTCCCATAAGCAACGGGCATCTTTGTTTAGCACGTAAGACGCACAAAGAACCTTTTCCTAGTTAGTCAGATTCATGAAGTTGATGATATATTGGAAAGAAGATAATCATTAATTGGCTTCCAACCGGTCAGTTGAACCATCAATCGCTGGTAGCCTCATTCGTCAAAACCTTTCATAAAATGGTTCTTGTTGTATAATAGCCCGTGGTTTATGAATTCTTTCTTGGTTGACAAGTGCTAGAAGAGGATTCGGTATCTCAATGGGACCTGGTATCGATTCAAGTTCTGGCATCACCGGTGGCACAGGTGCTAGCACAATTGGCGGTTCTGGTGCTTGATGTGGGGTTGGAGCTTCCTCCTCAACAGGTTCTTGATTCCTTTGGTTCAATTTTTTTTTAGTTCTTGTTTCTCTCTTATTTGATTAGCTAGTAAAGCTTCTAGTTTGATTACTCATTAAAGTAGGGGGTCGATCGCGCCGACCAGGTTGTACTCATCTTTATGCCATATTGCTCTTCTAGACTTAACATCATAGAGCAACATGGTTTAGTACACATATAGTTAAAATTTTATTGATTCTTTCTCTATCCCATTATCACTCTCTAGAGTCAAATCGCAGAATGGATGTCTAGAGGCTATAGTTTGGGGTGGCCCTGCCTTGTCAACTTTCACCATCCGATGAGGCTGAAAAAGTCTTGCGAGTGCTTCACTTTGCGGATCACGATCTCGCATCATTCACTCATACTTTTCCATCAGCATCACTCCTTCCAATTCCTTAACTAAGGAGTTATTGTATGCTGGAAAAGTGCTAAGTCTAAGCTTATTCGGTAATCCCCTCCAAAACATCATGCATAACTCTCTATCTAAAAGTCGTGGTAATAGACTACTCATTATGATCTCATCCATAAAGCGAGTGGCATAAGACATCATGGTGTCAAGTGGCTGTATCTTAATGTCCTTAGTTCTCAAGGCAAACTATTGGAGTACCCTAAAACTTATAGTAGTTGGTGATGATGGTACAGGAACTGTTGATACTAGTGGTGGCGGTATCTGAGGTCGGGTTATCCGTGGATGAATAACCAGTCTCGACTAAATTGTGCATGCATATGGATGATAAATACGTCTCCTTGGTCACCGATTCATAATCTAACTTGGACTGCGCAGAAGAGAATGCATGTAATATCATAATAAGTTATGGAGAAATACCTACTCTGATAACAACTGTGGTGACTCGCCTAATGCAGGGACTAATACGTCAGCTCATTCTTTTAATATCTTTTTTTATGCCTTTAATAGTAATTAAAGTTGTAACACCCCCCGCCTCGCGCGGGAGACATCACCTAAAAACTCTGTTGCTACTTTACTTCTTCTCTTTCAAATCATAACATAATGGATTGCGGAAAATTTTTTTTTTTTAAAACCGTCGATATACATAGTAGTACAACTTTCCAAAACTAAGTTATTATAGTTGGAAACTATTTCATATTACTTGCATATAATAACATCATACTGTATTAGAAATAGTTTAAAATCAACATAGCAGTGTACTTTATAAAATATCATACAATTGTACTTTTCTTTGTCCTTTTCTTTCTTCTTGCGGAATTAGCCTGGCAGGTCCATAACCTTTATCATGACACTAGCACTTCATTCCTGTAGTCTAATCCATACACTGTGGCTCAGGTTACATGTTTTTACCTCGATTACCTGAATAAGAACAAACTGGTGAGCTACGTGCCCAGTAGGTTCAGACATAACATTTAAAACAATAAAACATCACAATGCAACTCTACAAAATGCATGGAGTTCATTATGCTCAATTTACATTTTGCATTGTTCATTTACTATGTCTATGGGCCCGGTTTGGTCGTACCTTGTGCGCGCTGTAAGAGGGGTCTGGGAGCGACCCTGACTCTCCGTCATCTATGGTATGTCTTTTGCTTCGACATAAGGTAACCTCCCCTCGCGAGAGGCCGGTACGCCAAAACATTAGGTCTTTTTCATTACCCTGTTGTTTACTGTGCGATGTTACTTACTATGATGTCTTAACTGTTCCAGTGTACATGTTCATAACTAATGTACTCAATATTATGCCTATTCAGTCCATATATACTGTTTAAAACTCATCATCCCCGCACTTAAACATTGGGGCGTGATTAGAACTAAAAATGAGGCACAAAACTTTAATTATACATTTTTGGAACAGTTAGAGCGCTTGGCACTCATCCCCGAGCGCCTGGCCCTTCATCTTATTTTTCTGCAAAACTTTGGACAGAGACTTCAGTGCTTCGGCGCTCTCCTTGCAGCGCTTGGCGCTTTTGAAATCCGGTGCAAGCGCCTGGCGCTCATACCCTAGTGCCTGGCACTTCAAACAACTTTACACTAACGTCTGGTGCTCATACCCTAGCGCTTGGCGCTCTTGCTGATTTTTACACTAGTGCCTGGCACTCATACCTTAGAGCTTGGCACTCCTACTGGATATTTACCCTAGCGCCTGGCGCTCGTACCCTAGAGCCTGGCGCTTCCTTCAATTTTTACACTAGCGCCTGGCGCTCATACCCTAGCGCCTGGCGCTCCTACTGAATTTTTAACACCAAATTTTGGCCGAGAGCTCAGCGCCGGGGCGCTCTTTGGCCAGCGCTTAGCACTTGGCTTCGGCTAAAATAGGTTTTTAAACACATTTTGATACCAAAGCCATTTCTCATATATACATTCAACCCTAAAACATGATTAAAGCATTCTAGGGTCAAAATCCATAAAACACAATCATATACACGTAATACATCAATGCACACTCGTATACTCGCCAATCTATGCGTTTTAACGAGTTCACAACAACATATAACTTTTCTAGCCAAAGAATTTAGGCTATACATAAATTGAAATTCAAAAATAACACAGGGTTCCAATTGTTCATGTTCAGATATTTAAATGCTAGAACTTACCAAAAATCTGCTACTGTTTCCTTTCCTTAGTTTTCAGTCGTTTCCCTATAATGAAACAGTTCAACATTCAGTAAAACGTTTATAGGTCAACACTAGAATATTTAAACATTTCTTCTATACATTATCATCCTTAAACCTTTAACCTTGGTTATAAGTCCGAAAATTTCGGCATTATAACGGCTTAAATTCTCATTTTCCCACTGTGCCAAAACAGCTTAAATTGCGTTATTGAACACAGTTTCCATTATAAACCTGCTCAAAATCCCAATACATAACAATTATTCATTCTCATATTCAGGGTATAGCAATATTTCCAATAATTAGGGTTTTACTCAAAACCCTAAATTTCCTCTTTGTCTTTCTTCTTTTCAACACTCATATACCAAATCAATTTCTTTTCCAATTCACAATACATGTTCATCACTATTCCATAAGGGTTTTCACCCTCTTTTTCACGTCAAATTTCCCTTCCCCATGCAACACATTTGTTTTCAAAAACTAACCCCACAAACACTTCAAAAACAAGCTCAAAACATGTTTTTCCACATGAATTTCATCAAAACACTCAAAAACATTTTAAATCCATTTTGTTCCACTATTCACATCAACACAAAAACACTTAAAAACAAGCATTAAAATAGAATTTTGAAGAACTTACTTGAGCTTTAAGATGAATACCCCTCAAATGGAAGTTTTCTTACACTTTTTCTTCAAAATTTGCAACTTTTGAAACTTTGGAAATTTTTGTGAGTGTGGGAACGTGGGAGAAGAAGAAGAATAGGGAAAATGGTGTTTTCTGCTGTGGGGGACGTGAGAAATCAGAAGAAAAAGTTTATACCAATCCTTAGGGGCCTTTTTACAATTTTTGAAAATTTTGGGGTCAAAATGAAATTGGGGGTATTTTTGCAAAATTTTTGGAACCTTTTCAGCTGAATTACAGTTGTTTCTCCCCTTCTCTTCCACGTGCATGAGCAGCTAAACATTGCATTTAATGCATAATTTCTTTCTCAATTTGATTTTAAAGGAAATTCTAAAATTTCCTTATTTTTGATAACCTTTGGATCAAAAATGATGATTTGATCTCATCCATTGATTCTTATATTAATAAGAAAATATTATTTGTTTATACAGTATAGGTTTTTCTTTAATTACAGTATAATTTTCATCTGTCGAAATTTTGACTGAAAAGCTATACTGGCCAAATTTCGCAGTTTACCTCTCGAAATGCTATTAGAGCCTTTTGATACATTTATATCATTTAAAACACTCCATAAACCCTAGATATTTCATTATTTTTCATCTGGGGTCTATGTTTGCCACATTTTAAGTCTCAGTAGAATTCTGTTTTTCGATACCGAAAATGCACTATTTAAGGCGTTTCGATTCGAAAATTGTTACATCTATAGCCATAAAGCATTTATCAACTCTGATATATCATCATTAGAGTAAAATTTATATATTTTCATCTCACTAATATATATAAATTTTCATTATACAATGATCCCGAGAACGGTTAAAAATCTCGGCTGTTACAACCCTCCCCCCTTAAAGAATTCTCGTCCTCGAGAATTTAAAACAAGTGGGGATATAGGGCTCTCATGTCATCTTCTCTTTCCCATGTAGCCTCTTCTATTTGGTGATTACGCCACAACACTTTGACTAATTGGATGGTCTTATTCCTGAGTACCTAGTCTTCTCGTGCGAGTATTTGAACAGGCTTTTCCTCATAAGACAGGTCACTCTGTACTTGTATCGGCTCATATCTCAAAATGTGTGATGGATCAGGTATATATTTACGTAACATAGAGACATGAAAAACATCATGTACCTTGGATAAATCAGGTGGTAATGCTAATCTGTAAGCTACCTTCCCAATTCGTTTGATAACTTTGAATGGTCCGATGTATCTCGGACTGAGTTTGCCCTTCTTTCCGAAACGCATAACTCCTTTTCATAGGTGCAACTTTAAGAAATACAAAGTCGCCTTCTTGAAATTCAAGAAATCTGTGTCGTTTATCGGCATAACTCTTTTGTCGACTTTGGGCTGTTTTCATTTGTTTCTGTATCTTTTCAACTGCTTCTGAAGTCTCTTGAACAAAATCAATCTTATGCAGTTGTTTTTCTTTTAAATCATACCAGTGGATTGGGGACCTGCACTTCCTGCCATAAAGAGCTTCAAGGGGTGCTATTCCAATCGAAGCTTGATAACTGTTGTTGTAGGAAAACTCGATCAACGACAGTTTCTCATTCCATGCTTCTTTGAAATCCATGACACAAGCTCGTAACATATCCTCTAAAATCTGAATGGTTCGCTCAGATTGTCCATCAGTTTGAGGATGAAAAGCTGTGCTAAACTTCAATTCTGTGTCCATCTCTTGTTGTACACACTTCCAAAATTTGGAGGTAAAACGGCCATCTCGATCAGATACAATGGATCTTGGAACCCTATGTAATCTAATCACATTCGCAACGTATAAGCTTGCGAATTTTTCCAATGTGAAGGTCATTTTTACCGCTATGAATTGAGCTGTTTTCGTCAGTCGATTTACTATCACCCATATGGCATCATAACCTTCTCTTATCTTGGGTAGACCTACCACTAAATCCATGGTAATATGCTCTCATTTCCATTCTGGAATATCTAGAGGTTCTAATTTCCCGCCTGGGTGCTTGTGCTCTGCTTTAATTCTCTGGCATGTTAGACATCGACTAACAAACTCAGTAATGTCATTCTTCATTTTCTTCCACCAAAATTGTAATCTTAAGTCATGATACATTTTGGTGGCTCCTGGATGAACAGAATAGGGCGTTTGATGAGTTTCTTTCATAATATGCTCCTTCAATTCTCTATTGGCAGGTATGCAAATTCTTCCTTTCATCAACAGCATTCCATCTGTCTCGATGCTGAAGTCAATTTCTTCTCCTTTATTGACTCGGTCTCTCATCTCTTCTAAGTACACATCTTGTCTCTGAGCCTCCTTAATCCTATCGTACAGTGTTGGTTTCAATTGTAGCATAGCCATACTTCTGGAAATCAATTCTATTTCTAACGAATTAATCTCCTTTTGTAGCGGCTTGGACAATCCATCGATAGGTAATTATTGTGCCGATGTTGATTTGCTACTCAGTGCATCAGCAACTCGATTTGTCTTCCCTGGATGATATAAGATCTCGTAATCGTAATCTTTTATGAGTTCTAGCCAACGCCACTGTCTCATGTTCAACTCCTTTTGAGTAAAGAAGTATTTCAGGCTCTTGTGATCTGTGAAAATTTGACATTGAACCCCATAAAGATAGTGCCTCCAAATCTTTAATGTAAATACGACCGCAGCTAGTTCCAAATCATGAGTTGGATAATTCTTCTCATGATTCTTTAGTTGTCGTGAACCATAGGCTATAACTCTCCCGTTTTGCATCAATACCGCCCCTAATCCTTCTTTCGAAACATCGCTGTAGATGTCGAATCTTTCCCCGTCAGTAGGAATGGCAAGGATAGGTGTGCTTGTCAATCTCCTCTTTAATTCTTGGAAGCTCTCTTCACATGATGTTGTCCACTCGTACTTCTTTTCTTTTCTAGTTAACGCCGTAAGAGGTTCAACAAGCCTAGTGAATCCCTCCACAAAACGTCTGTAGTATCCGGCTAATCCCAGAAAACTATGAATCTCAGTAACGTTTTTTGGGATAGGCCACTTGCTAACAGCTTCAATCTTTGCGGAGTCAATAGAAATTCCATCCTTAGACACCTTGTGTCCTAGGAAATGAACTTGATCTAACCAAAATTCGCACTTTGAAAATTTGGCGTATAGTTGGTGATCTCTGAGTGTTTGTAGTACCCATCCCAAATGTTCTTCATGGTCTTCCCGGGTCTTCGAATAAATAAGGATGTCATCAATAAATACAATGACAAACTTATCTAAAAATTTCTTGAAGACTCGGTTCATCAAATCCATGAAAGCAGCTGGGGCATTTGTCAATCCAAACGGCAACACCAGAAATTCATAGTGTCCGTATCTTGTTCTGAACGTCGTCTTTGTTACATCGCTATCTTTAATCCTCAGCTGATGGTATCCAGAACGTAGATCAATCTTTGAAAAGACCGAGGCTCCCTTCAGTTGATCAAATAAATCGTCGATCCTGGGTAGTGGGTACTTATTCTTGACGGTGGCTTTATTCAGCTCACTGTAGTCTACACACATTCGTAGAGTTCCATCCTTCTTTTTCACAAATGGAACCGGAGCTCCCCAAGGCGAATAGCTTGGTCGAATGAAACCTCTATTCAATAACTCTTTTAATTGCGTCTGTAGCTCCTTCAGTTCGGCTGGAGCCATCCGATAAGGGGCCTTGGATATCGGTGCTGTTCCCGGTACTAATTCGATCTCAAAAAAAATCTCCCGTTCTGGTGGAAACCCAGGTAATTCATCTGGAAATACATCCACGAATTCATTGACTATGGGAATATCCTTTGGTTGTAACTTTTCTTCTTTTGTCACATCAGTTACAAAAGCTAGATATCCCATGCATCCTTTAGCTATCAGCTTGTGAGCCTTCATTGAATTTATCATGATCCTCGATGGTTTTGGAGGCGTAGCAACGTATTCAAAGCTTTCTTCTCCATTTGGTTGAAAGATTATTTTTCGATGGCGGCAGTCGATTGTAGCCTGATACTTTCCCAGGAAATCCATTCCTAGGATTACATCGTAATCCGCTATCCTTATCACAATTAAGTCAAGAAAAAGCTCTCTATCTGCCACAATTACTGGCACATGTCGTAACCAGTAATCTGACAACAATACTTCACCCGAAGGCAACATAGTCATAAAGGTCATTCCAATTCTATCCTTAGCATGCTCTAACCTGGCGGCAAATTCTTGTGATGCAAATGAATGTGAAGCACTTGAATCAAATAAAGCATATGCCGAGCAATAGAAATTTGACCTATAACAATGGTGGATGTGCCCGCTTCTGCATCCTCTTTTGTGTAGGCCATCACTCGTGCGTTAGGTGGAGGTGCCTTTTCAATTTGCTCCTGTTGTCGTGAGGACGTTTCTGCCTTTGCTACAATAGCATGCATCTGAGGATTTGGTAGACGCTGAGGAACCGTGCTAGTTTGATTCTGCCGGTTACTCGGGCAACTTCTTGCATAATGGCCTTCTTTGCCAAAGTAGTAACAAACATTATGGCCTAGTCTGCATTCTCCCAAGTGTTTCTTTCCACATGTAGGACAATTTGGTGTGCTCACAGGGCTTGGTGTATTGGGACCAGCATTTGCTGCGTTCTTTTGTTGCTGGTTCCTGTTACCCCTGAAATTCCATTTTCTTTTATTGGAATTCTGAGGCCTCTGTCCACCTCCTTGTCCAGGCTTTGAAGACTGGTTGGAGCGATTTCCCTGTGGTGCTTGATTTCCATCTTAAACTTGTCTCAATTGTTGTCTCTCCTTTTTCCGGGCTTCCCATACTTGCGCCCGTTCTTCTTTGGCTCTTGTCAGGTGAAATTCAGCTTTCAAAGCTCTGGAGACGCATTCAGCCACTGACGTGGGTGGAGATGCTGCACTGTCGACCATTACGGTGAATTCTGGTCGAAATGTCCCAATCATCTTTCGAATGCGATCCCCTTCAGTAGGGACCATATATGGACATAATCTCGACAGCCAGTCGAACTTACGGCATACTTCCATCACTGTCATGTTTCCTTACTTCAATTTCTCGAACTCTCTCTGTTGTGGTCCGAGAGCAGTAGGGTCATAATATTTTTGATTAAATTCTTCCACAAAATCATTCCATGTCATTTGACTCTCGTCTCTTCTCAAACAAACCGTTTCCCACCAGTACCGTGCATCTCTGTTCAGCACGTATGAAGCACAGAGGACTTTTTCCCTATCGGTCAAATTCATAAAATTGATGATCCTTTGAAAAGATGATAGCCACTCTTCCGCTTCTAATGGATCTAAAGATCCATCAAACTCTGGTGGTCTCATACGTCGAAACCTTTCATATAAAGGTTCCTGTGGAACGATAATTTGTGGTTCCGGAATTCTTTCCCCTGAAACTGAGGCTGCCGGGGAATTAGGTCTAACTTCCGGAGCTATAGGAGCTTCTGGTGCCATGGGTGGTGGTGAAGCTTCCCTTTCAGCGTGTTCACGATGTATCTGATTTAGTTGATCTCTTAGTGCTTGATTCTCTTGTATTTGGGTTGCCAATAAGGCTTCCAATTTGGTCACCCTTTTTGTTAGGGTGGGAGGTCTACCACGTCTAGGGAGTTGGACTCCCCTTCATGTCATTTCGTTCTTTTAGATCTATCAACAAAGATCAAACGATTCAGTATCGATATTGAGAGAAATATCATTAATTCTCTCTTTTCATTTATCATCTTTTATAAGTAATTTCATTTACTAATGAAATCATAACAGAATATGCAATCACTTAATCATAAGTAAGCGATCATATTATAAACATATTCTTATATTCACATACAAATAATTCACATCTAGTACTTATACATATTCCAGTTAGTTTCCATGATATACAAAACCTGTATTTATATACACATAAGTTAATAGCAACAACTTATGGGGTATCGCTTCTATCCTCATCACTGTCCAAAGGAAATTCCTCTGGATCTTCTTCACTGTCATCCTCATTTTCATTGGTCGAGTCACTAATTACATGAACGGGACCTGCAATACATGATTCACCTGAGGATTTCAGATCATCATTCTCCCTCACCGGTGATGGTTCATCAAGTCTGGAGGATACGTCACCGCGGGGATCATGATCTCTCATTATCCGATCATATTTTTCTATTAACATTTTTCTTTCTACCTCTCTTACTGAAGTAATATATTGCTCCAATGTCTTGTCGAGTGTAGGGACCGTTCGAAGCTTCAGTTCGTGAGTTAACCCTCTCTAGAACATTACACACTGCTCCTCTTTGGTCAGACTTGGCTAGGGACTACTCAAAATAATCTCATCCCGAAAACGAGCTGCATAGGATACTACTGTATCTGATAGATGCATCCTATAATTCTTAGCTTTTAAAATAAAATTTCGACCCTCTGTAAACGTTGGAGCCATAGGTGGTGATGATGACGATGGTACGTCTGCAGTTGAAGGAGTCATTTCTGACGTTCTTATCATTCGGAGTCGAATAACAGGTCTTGTCCCAGTTGTTCAAGAATCTGGTCGGTTACTCATTTTCAAATCCTATTATTCATGCATCACGTATAAAATTTAAAGTAAGAAAATAACGAAACATTAACTTACTTGAACTGCACAGAAAGAAATGCTCGCAATGTCATAACAGGTTATGGAGAATCGTCCGCTCTGATACCACCTGTAACACCCCCCGCCTCGTGCGGGAGACGTCACCTAAAAATTCTGTTGCTACTTTACTTCTTCTCTTTCAAATCATAACATAATGGATTGCGGAAAAATTTTTTTTTTTTAACCGTCGATATACATAGTAGTACAATTTTCCAAAACTAAGTTATTATAGTTGGAAACTATTTCATATTACTTGCATATAATAACGTCATACTGTATTAGAAATAGTTTAAAATCAACATAACAGTGTACTTTATAAAATATCATACAATTATATTTTTCTTTGTCCTTTTCTTTCTTCTTGCGGAATTAGCCTGGCAAGTCCATAACCTTTATCATGACACTGGCACTTCATTCCTGCAGTTTACTCCATACACTGTGGCTCAGGTTACAGGTTGTTTACCTCGATTACCTGAACAAGAACAAACTGGTGAGCTACGTGCCCAGTAAGTTTAGACATAACATTTAAAACAATAAAACATCACAATGCAACTCCACAAAATGCATGGAGTTCATTATGCTCAATTTACATTTTGCATTGTTTATTTACTATGTCTATGGGCCCGGTTTGGTCGTACCTTGTGCGTGCTGTAAGAGGGGTCTGGGAGCAACCCTGACTCTCCCTCATCTATGGTATGTCTTTTGCTTCGACATAAGGTAACCTCCCCTCGCGAGAGACCGGTACGCCAAAACATTAGGTCTTTTTCATTACCCTATTGTTTACTGTGCGATGTTACTTACTATGATGTCTTAACTGTTCCAGTGTACATGTTCATAACTAATGTACTCAATATTATGCCTATTCAGCCCATAAATACTGTTTAAAACTCATCATCCACGCACTTAAACATTGGGGCATGATTAGAACTGAAAATTAGGCACAAAACTTTAATTATACATTTTTGGAACAGTTGGAGCGCTTGGCACTCATCCCCGAGCGCCTGGCCCTTCATCTTATTTTTCTGCAAAACTTTGGACAGAGACTTCAGTGCTTCGGCGCTCTCCTTGTAGCGCTTGCCGCTTTTGAAATCCGGTGCAAGCGCCTGGCACTCATACCCTAGCGCCTGGCACTTCAAACAACTTTACACTAGCGCCTAGCGCTCATACCCTAGCGCCTGGCGCTCCTGCTGATTTTTACACTAGTGCCTGGCACTCATACCCTAGAGCCTGGTACTCCTATTGGATATTTACCCTAGCACCTGGCGCTCGTACCCTAGAGCTTGGCGCTTCCTTTAATTTTTACACTAGCGCTTGGTGCTCCTACTGAATTTTTAACACCAAATTTTGGCTGAGAGCTCAGCGCTGGGGCACTCTTTGGCCAGCACTTAGCGCTTGGCTTCAGCTAAAATAGGTTTTTAAACGCATTTTGATACCAAAGTCATTTGCATACATTCAACCCTAAAACATGATTAAAGCATTCTAGGGTCAAAATCCATAAAACACAATCATATACACGTAACACATCAATGCACACTCGTATACTCGCCAATCTAGGCGCTTTAACGAGTTCACAACAACATAAAACTTTTCTAGCCAAAGAATTTAGGCTATACATAAATTGAAATTCAAAAATAACATAGGGTTCCAATTGTTCATGTTCAGACATTTAAATGCCAGAACTTACCAGAAATCTGCTACTGTTTCCTTTCCTTAGTTTTCAGTCGTTTCCCTATAATGAAACAGTTCAACATTCAGTGAAATGTTTATAGGTCAACACTAGAACATTTAAACATTTCTGCTATACATTATCATCCTTAAACCCTTAACCTTGGTTATAAGTCCGAAAATTTCGGCATTATAACGGCTTAAATTCTCATTTTCCCACTGTGCCAAAACAGCTTAAATTGCGTTATTGAACACAGTTTCCATTATAAACCTGCTCAAAATCCTAATACATAACAATTATTCATTCTCATATTCAGGGTATAGCAATATTTCCAATAATTAGGGTTTTACTCAAAACCCTAAATTTCCTCTTTGTCTTTCTTCTTTTCAACACTCACATACCACATCAATTTCTTTTACAATTCACAATACATGTTCATCACTATTCTATAAGGGTTTTCACCCTCTTTTTCACGTCAAATTTCCCTTTCCCATGCAATACATTTATTTTCAAAAACTAACCCCACAAACACTTCAAAAACAAGCTCAAAACATGTTTTTCCACATGAATTTCATCAAAACACTCAAAAACATTTTAAATCCATTTTGTTCCACTATTCACATCAACACAAAAAAACTTAAAAACAAGCATTAAAATAGAATTTTGAAGAACTTACTTGAGCTTTAAGATGAATACCCCTCAAATGGAAGTTTTCTCACACTTTTTCTTCAAAATTTGCAACTTTTGAAACTTTGGAAATTTTTGTGAGTGTGGAAACGTGGGAGAAGAAGAAGAACAGGGAAAATGGTGTTTTCTACTGTGGGGGATGTGAGAAATCGGAAGAAAAAGTTTATACCAATCCTTAGGGTCCTTTTTGCAATTTTTGAAAATTTTGGGGTCAAAATGAAATTTTCTTGGGGGTATTTTTGCAAAATTTTTGGAACCTTTTCAGCTGAATTACAGCTATTTCTCCCCTTCTCTTCCACGTGCATGAGCAGCTAAACATTGCATTTAATGCAAAATTTCTTTCTCAATTTGATTTTAAAGGAAATTCTAAAATTTCCTTATTTTTGATAACCTTTGGATCAAAAATGATGATTTGATCTCATCCATTGATTCTTATATTAATAAGAAAATATTATTTGTTTATACAGTATAGGTTTTTCTTTAATTACAGTATAATTTTCATCTGTCGAAATTTTGACTGAAAAGCTATACTGGCCAAATTTCGCAGTTTACCTCTCGAAATGCTATTAGATCCTTTCGATGCATTTATATCATTTAAAACACTCCATAAACCCTTGATATTTCATTATTTTCCATCTGGAGTCTATGTTTGCCACATTTTAAGTCTCAGTAGAATTCTGTTTTTCGATACCAAAAATGCACTATTTAAGGCGTTTCGATTCGAAAATTGTTACATCTATAGCCATAAAGCGTTTATCAACTCTAATAAATCATCATTAGAGTTAAATTTATATATTTTCATCTCACTAATATATATAAATTTTCATTATACAATGATCCTGAAAACGGTTAAAAATCTCGGCTGTTACAAAAGTGGCCATATTTTGTGAATTTTTTTTTTCTTTTTAAACTAAAACCATTTGGATACTAGTAAAACTTTAAAACCGTTATACTGTATTATCAAAACCATTTCATACTTACTTACATATCATCACAATATACTATCTTACTTATATTTATAGTCAAATATAAAATTCAATCAACCAAAAGTTTTTCCTATCTTTTTATGCGGTGGACAAGTCATGACAAGACTATAACCGTGTTCGTGACAATAGCACCCTGTTCCACCAGTTTAGCATCTTTATCAGTGCTTAAGTTATAGGTTGTTTACCTTGATTACCTAAAAACGAACAAACTAATGAGCTGATACTCAGTAAGTTCAAACATAACACTCAAGCATTAAAAATAATACTTTAAGAAAATACTATCACGTTACACATTTATTATGCTCTATTATTTGTTCTTTCTATTCATTTATAGTCTCATTTGTCTTTTATCTTTATAGGCCCTTTTGGCCGTAACATGCGCGATACTAAGAGGAGTTGGGGAGTGACCCACTAGCTTATTCTCATCGGTTATAAATGAAAATACTATCACGTTACGTATTTATTATGCTCAATTATTTGTTCTTTCTATTCATTTATACTCTTATTTGTCTTTTATCTTTATGGGCCCTTTTGGTCGTAACATGCGCGATACTAAAAGGAGTTGGGGAGCGACGCACTAGCTTATTGTCATCGGTTCATCATAAAATAACCTCACACCTTTGGGAGGTTGGTACACCAAAATTATATATTTATATTACGGTATTGCTTACTTCCGAGCATAGTGACATTAGAAACTTCATATTCTTAATAGTGACTTAAATATCTATAAGTCGAAATTGCATTGCCGTTTCATGAAAAATATGTGTTTTTTTAATTAAAAAAAATCATTCCAAAACAATCTAGAAAAAAACAATATAATTTGTTCGTGTATAGACAATTTAAATATCTGAACTTACAGAAATTAGGCTAAGGTCAATTCCTTAAAATCCCCTGGATCCTCGTCTTCTTTTTTCAAATGTCATCCTATGATAAAACAATTCAATATTAATCTAAATGTTCCTAGATTAGTTCTAGAACATTATAACATATTTTTTTTATTTTCTAACCTTACTCTTTTTCCTTCTCATTTAACATCCCCCAACCCTATATACACATTGTTCAATGCATTTTAAAACCTCAAAATCAATTTTAAAACATTTAAATCAATTATAATTCAAAAATTTCGGTATTATAACGGTTTAAAAATTCACTTTTCCACTGTACCAAAACTACACAAAATACATCATTTGACATAGTTTCTATTATGTATCTATCCAAAATCCCAGTACAAATATACAAATCTCATTTTTATTCACTTTTACACAACAGCAAAATTTTGAATTCAAACTACTCAAAAATTTACCTTAAACTTTATTAAAATTACCAAAAATCATTTCTTTATTAATATAAACACTCAAAACAAGTCAACATCAACTTATCAAAAATCTCTTTTAGGGTTTGGTAATCTTAACCCCACATAAAAATGAAGAACAAAAAAAAAATTATATTTGAACTTCTAACATCATAAACAACTCTAAAATTATGCTAAAACTTGATTTTAGCTAAAATAATCAAAATCATCCCAAATCTATTTTTGTTCCACATAACCACATTCATGAAAACACATGAAAATCAAAATAAAAAGTTTAAGAAGCTTACTTGATTGCTTATGTGAAAATCCACTTGGTTTTGAAGTCTAATCACTTTTTCTTACAATTTTTGGTGACTTTTTGAAACTTGAGAGCTTGAAAATGTTTATAAAGGTTTAGAACAATTTTTCTAGAGTTCTTCCACTCCCATGAATGTGTAAAATTAGATCCAAAAAGGTGGTAAATATCCTTTGGGGTAAAAGTGTAATTTCTATAAGTTAAGGGGTCAAAATGTAATTTTTAAGGGATATTTTGGTAAAATTTTTGGGATAATTTCAGCTAATCTCTAATTGGTTTCTAGCTACTTCCCAGCCCATATTTCACGTGCATGGCTTCTTGAAGAAACAAATTTATTACTCAATTTCTTTATAATTTTGACTTTTGGTCAAAATTCTATAAGTAAAATTCCCAAAATCCTCATCCATTAAATTTGGATGATATCAAGTTAAATAATATTTGCTAATACTATATGGTTTAGATTTAATTATAGTATGAGCTTTATCTATAAAAAATTTGACCAAAAAGTCAAACTGATCAAATTTCACGATTGGCTTCCAAGAGTGCCGTTGAGGCCTTCTAAATCATCAAAACTATTTCAATCATTCTGAAACCCTTGATAATTCATATTTTTCTATCCAGGGTTTACAGTTAGTACATCTCTTATTTCGGTAATTTTTTTTTTGGTATCGAAAATACGCTGTCCAAAGCATTTCTATCCAAAATTCATTACCGTAACCATATTCTCACTTCAAAATTATTATAAAGCATTTATGAATTCTTTAAATATTAGAAAATAATTAACATATATTTTTTAATCATTATTTATTAATATTTTACATCAATCCGAGAATCATAAAAGTCTCAACTATCACAGAGCATCCCCCATCTCCACCACATCATAAGTTCAATATTAGAAATATAATTAATACATTTTTTTAATCACAAAAAGATATAATTTATTAACATTTTACATCAATCCGAAAACCGTAAAAGTTTCGCCTGTCATAGAACATCCCCCATCTCTACCACATGATGCCTTCAATATACACAAACAACAATAGCATGAACGAGGGAATGCCTTTGAGAAATACCAAAACTTGTAAAACGACAATAATTTGGATAAAAGCATGAAATTTGGAAATTGATAGTGCATTGTACATTGACAAACGACAGCAGGTTACCTAAAAAAAAAAGCCAATAACTTCTCAAACGACACTTGAGAGGGACATTAACTGAAAAAAAAAAAATGACGGCAAAATAAAAACGACGATATTAATTGAAACGACATGAATGAAATGAACAAATGATAGACTTACATAATCTAAAGCAAACAACAAAAGGCGACAAAACTTCACGAACAGCAAGACCCATAAACGATAGGAACTTGAAAAATGGCAACAATTTGTATAAAAGCACATATTTTTGGAAAATGATAGTACACTATATTCTGACAAACAATAAACGACAATAGGTAATAAAGCCAATAACTTCAAAAACGACACATAAGAGGGACACTAACCAAAAAACGATACATAAGAGGGACACTAACCAAAAAACGACGATAGTCAATGACACAACATCAACAAAATAAACAACTGACAGTTTGAGAAACAAAAGGAAATAGCAAAAGGCAACAAAACTTCAGAAACGACAATTTTCATAGAAACAAGATCCATAAAAAGTAACTAAAAATGACACATCGTAATGTAACAATTCAAGCTCTATAACCTATTCAAAGAAGACATGCTGAAATCTTTTAAGGAATGCCCAAAAAGATTATATCTTTAAAGTATTTCCCATCTATAATGCTTGTAGGATTTTTGACTCTTATAATATGAAATAAAACCTTTTACAATATCAAATTAAAAGTGATTTTAGAGTAGAAATCCAAATCATTAAGACAAAAATCCTTAACTTGTGCATTAAAAAAGCTATTTCTGTAATTTCCTTTTCAGTATTTGTGCGGTTGAAGCACAATCACAAAGCTAAAACTGTCAATATAAAAGCTTTTTATTTGGGAAGGTAGATGTTGAGGCCAAACATTCTATCATGTATTCCCAAAAAAAAAAAAAATGTTTTTATTATTAAAAAGAATTGAAAGATAAATTTTTTGGACAACTCATATATAAATAATCAATATTCAATGGGGATAAAATGAGAAAAAATTAAATCTTTTTAGAAAAAAGAGAACCCAATACCAATATAACACGGTCAATAAAAATTGAAAAAAAAAAAATTTTTAGAAAGCAAATATGTACGAAATCAATTTCATTTATCAGCTTTATTTTCGAAATTTGAGATTTTCTATTCGTAATCCTTTAATGCCAATATATAGTGAAGATCCTTTAGTTTATAAAGTATTTTTGTTATGATTCCCCAATAAAATTTAAAAAATAAAAAAATCCATAATTTGTTTTCTTTTTTTCCCCAAAAAATAAGTTTAAAATAAAGGTTAGATAATTATAAGAACAAGTTTCATTTGAATTTTGAACCGAAATTTAAATCGTGAGTCTAAGCTTAATCATGTTTAATCTGTACAGAAACTCGTGCAAAATTCATCAAACATATTCAAGTCAATTTCAAACTAAATTCTTTAAAAAGAAAATCAAACAAATTGATTGGAATAGACAAATCAATGCACAATCGGTGCAAAATATGGATTTACCTCAACTATTTGATTTCTTCTATAATTATTACATATCTAAATTTAAATAAATAGACCCAATTAATTGACCAGCTTTCCAAACTTTTTTTTTTTTTTTTTGAAAGAACCAGCTTTCCAAACTACAGGTACGAAAACCCTTTTTTTTTTTTTTTTCTTTTTGCCTTTTTTCTCCTGCTGAAGGTATTCTTTAGCTATTACTTCTTCTTGGATGAGATCTTGCTAGTGGTTCTATATGGTTATTTCCTTTATATGGTGAAGTATTTGCCACGTTGTTGGGTCTCCAAGAGGGTGTACAGTTTCTTTGTATGCGTTCCACATACTTTTTTTTTTGTAGAAGTACGAAAAAAAGTTTTATACTTGCATATGTAGAACCTTGCTTGCAGCCAATGCATGTAGGCACGGTTGTTAGTCATGTTGATGTTGGTAGCATGTGCAGGCTCTATCTTTAGGGTTTATAATCCATTTTTTGTTGTTCTTTGTAGGAAAATCAAAAAATGTGTGCAGCAGAATTCTAAAATTTTTTTAAAAGATTATACTAACTTGTGTAGGCATATACAATACATCACCTAACAATCTATATATCTTCTGAAAAAAAAAAAAACACTAAGAATGCCTGAAGATATGACCGATAAATCTTCGTTCGGGGTTACTAGCTGGCAGAATATGTGGTGGACGAACGTAATGTTGGTTGTTAAGCCTCTCAAACGAACCCTTGGAGATCTGTCAAAAGTTATCTGGGCTACCTATTCATATGAATGTTGTCAATGTTCTTGATATTTTGAGTTAATGTTGTTTAAAATCACTGTCTTTGGTTCTACCACAACTAGGGTCTTGTTCTAAGCGTACATGCATTTATGGTTTGAAATGCGGGTCCTTTGCTATGCATTTTATTGATTGGGCATGTAGATTAGGACAGAGCCATCTGTGGCCAAGTGGAAGATTTTGCCCTCCAGCGAACTTTTATTTATATTAATTTTATCTTGAAAACTTTTATTTTTTCTCATTTTACCCCCACTCAATGTTCGTTATTTCTATATGAGTTGTCCTAAAAAAATTTTATCTTTCAAAGAATTGTTTTAAATACATAGCAGAATGTTTGTCCTCAACCTTTATACCGTCGCTAATAAAAAGATTATGTATTGACCGACACGATATGCAAAATACTTTGGATAGTTTTAGCTTTGTGATTGTGCTTTAATTGCACAGCTACTAAGTGACGAAGTTAGAAAGTGTTGAGTCCAATGCCAAATTAAACAGATTTAGGGCAACATATAAAAAATAAAAAAATCCAAAAATACAAGGATTTAATTTAGTTCGGCTTTTGGCCTAATCCATGGGCAAAGATAGCAAAGAAAATCTACTATAAACCAAAAGCAAATTATAAAAATCTGGCAAATATCTCTCATCATCAAAATTCTAAATATTCTCTTAACTCAAAAGCAAGATCAGCAAACTTTAAAGAGTGGAATTCTTTAATATAATCTCATTCAAAAGGGGAAAAAAAAAAAGAGAGAGAATATGTATCATTAAGAAACACTCATGTGCGGCTGACCCTCCCTCGCAACCATGATCTCATCAGCATATGCATATATGCTCTAAAAAAAGACCTTAATCGCAATTAAAGAAACATGGGCTTGGGATGGGCTTAATTTGAAGCCCCACCCATTAGAAAGCTTATATATTTGTGTAATGTCCCTTGGCCCACCATCAAGCTATGAATATACTCAAGGGAACTTTAAAAGAATACCACAAAATCATGTCTTGAATTAATTTTTATAACAAAAAAAAAAAAAATCTTACAAAAAATACTATAGGTAAATAAATTATTTACCAACAAAAAATGTTCATTTACCATTTATTTACTATTCATTTACCGTTGTTAATTTTAACATTTTTCTTCTCTCTCTCCCTTCTCCCAAATGCTCCTATCATCATCACTGCCATCATGGCCCATCATCGCTAGAGTTATAGAATGGCGAACAGTCTTCTCTCTCTCTCTCTGTCGGAAGCTATGCTGATTTGAGGATCGTGCCTCTGCTTTCACCGGCCTTGATCGCCACCTCGCTTGCACGGAGTAGATCAGTGACCAATGTTGCACCACAATCTCTGATCTTTGGTGCGTTCTCACCACCACCAATGCTTGAATCATGATAATCTCTATTGCTATAGAAGGTCGTTGACGAGCTCGCCAATCTGAGGTTCATTGTTGCACACTCCATGATCTCTTTTGCACAATCCTTCATCATCATCACAGTTTGTGTACAAATCCTCCATGAAAGCAACTGTGATTAGAGCTGTGGCGACCCTGACTTTGACCTGCCCTAGTAGTGCGATCGTCGCCACTCACTTAACTTACTTTACTTAAACTTATTTGAACACGTGCTTAAAACAATCATACTTCAACATCATAATTTCCACGGGATTTTTTTTATAAGCTTTACTATAGCCATATTGACTTAAATATACTTTACAAACACATATGGGCTTTAATACAACTTGAGGTTAAACTTACATATATATGCAGGAAATACTAAACTGGTTATTACTTAATATAAGTTTGGTTCTCAAAATAAAAAGGGTTACTTAACATCATGCGGAAGTAGAACTTGTGGTGATATCCATACCCAACCTTCACTTCAGCCCTATTGCCATTATCGTCCATCGGAGTCTAATCCATAGGTTTCTTACCTATAGCATGAAAACAAATGATGAGCTTTATGCTCAGCAAGTACAACATTTAATCCGCAAAACTCTCATTTAAAAACATATGTCATAACTTAAAGGCACATCATACTGATAAACATATCATGACTTTAAAGCAGATCATGAATACATATCATGTGTCATATAACTGAAAGCATAACATATCACATAACTCATAAGCATATCATAACTATAACTTAAAGCATATCGTGAACTATACATGAACCGATTATGCTCAATTGTACTTCATTATGCATTATCTTTCTTTACTTGTTTGAGGGCCCGTGTGTCAGTACCGAATGCATGCGGATCTATGGATTCACCAAGACCACAAACTTTCTTTTGAGCTTTGGCTCATCATACTTAAACTGAAAAACCTCTTCTAGGCCAATACAACACGCTTAACGAGTCTTGACTCGCTTCTTAATTACCCAATTGTTGAGATCATGAATTACTATTATCATGTCATGAACTCTATCTTGTTATTCAGTAATCATACGCGATTAAAGAATAAAAACATGCTTATCATAAGAGCTGACTGAAACATCTTTATCATGTTATTTATCAATCATATGCGATTAAGGAATAAAAGCATTCTCATCGTAAAAATATTTAAAATCATTCTCATTAATGCTGTAGGTAGAGTTGTACTTACCTGTCTGCAAGCAGTTTGTACTTCACCTTGTCGTAGTACAGGTATCTACCTGTCATTATAACACATTCCATTAACACTCATTTTTAAGTCACTAATATCATTAGTGACTAAAGCATCTATCGACATATATTACCGATTTCCATTGGTACTAAACTGCTTTCTTTTTGGAGAGTTCGTTTAACTATCTTCTAATCGTGATTAATTGATTTATTTACTTAATAAATCAATTAACGTCTCTCTCTTGCTCTTGGTCATGCTAGCTAATCAGCTAGTTAACTAATCGGTCATTTAAGGTAATCGACGTACCTTTACTATCCTACCGATTTTGAAAACTGTTCGCAAGTGTATTTTCATTTTGAGAAACACATACTCTTTAAAAACAATCTTCTTAACACTCTGTTAGAAGGTGTGGCCATTGTCTTAAATCCTTTGTCTCATTTTGAAAGAACACTCTTTGGAATTAAGTCAAAAATGTTGTTTTTAAACCTCTTTTGAAAAACCGATCACCACTTGCTTAAAAAAATCAAATTTGTAAAATTGTTGAACATGATCTTTTAAGGCCTCGATGAGATGGACAACTTTCATGTTCATCTCGAAGCTTGATTCAGATTCTAGCCTCTCCTAAACATCTCAAACCCGTGGCTTTGCTTTGGCCCAGTTTTAAAAAATTTCCCTGTTTTTAGGTTTAGGAAAACTGCTCTGTTTAGGGCCCTAAAATGACTGAATTTTTTATACTCACGCAACCCATTTTTAAGTTCTTGACGTATTTTTGTGTTGAGCCTAGAAACCAATTCGGACTTAAGGTTACCCATTTTTACAAAAATCCGAAACTGTCTTTACCTCCAGGATTATAGTCTCAGTTTTGACCTCTGGTCAGAAAACCATCCAAAAGCCTATCTTAACATCATGTTTAGCCTAGGTCCGTTTCATGCAAAAACGTTTGTTGCAAAATTTCCTAAAATTTATGTTTCACATATTCTCAAAATCCATGCATATCATGCTCAAAACCATCAAAATCCGTGGCTAAAAGATAAGGACAGTTTGGCTTACTATACTAACCCTAAACATTCATGCATACTATAAGCCACAAAAACGAAAACCATAACCACATGATCACATGACCACGTGCTTAAAGCTCAAAATAAATTTATTACAACCCATGTGTTCAAATACATAATAAATTTCTTTGAGATCAAAGCTTGACTAAAGATAATAGCCACAAAGAAAAAGGTCCCAGCAATTACCTTTGTGTGACCCGAAGAATGGCTCAATCTAAGCAAGGTTTTGTAGTTAAAATTTGTTTGTTTTTGGCTGGGGGGGGTCAGCTGTGTGTTGAAAGAAAGAGAGAAAATGGAGCTTTTTGGAAAAAAAGACAGAAAGTAGCCCTAATGGCCAAGCACACCTATATATAGACAATTCTTAAGTATGTTTAACTAATCTTAAGCATCTTAATTAAGTTAAATTTGGTTAAGTTAAGGGGGACAAATTTCTTTTTAGCTACTGCCCATGTAGATCCGGTGGAGCATGGAAAGAAACAAAGCCAATATGGCATTAATGAGTTGCAAAAGTAATAGTTCTTGTCTCTTAAAAGCCCCTTTATTTTATTCAGCAAATCCAAACATGTTTCCTTCTTTCAAGGGAAACTTTTCAGCTTGTCTCTTAGCTGCTAGGGCCGGTTTTTAAGGTGGAAAATTTATCTGCAAAAGCTTCTCTTATCAGCCTAATTTCCCACAATGATATTTGGTAATTGTCCGACTGTATTCCAAACCTCTACCGAAAAATATATTTTCTTGATCCGATTCTTATTCTAATTGTTTATAATGGGTTATAGTGCTTATGAGCTTACTCTGTGTCTGTTTACTATTCCTCCTCGATTTTGTGGTTGTGTTCTAAACTGTGCTGATACTGTGCACGTATAGTATACTTTCTATACTGAAAATTTCGACATAGGCTATCTTAGCTAATTTGGGCGTGTTGATCATGAATTTATCAGTTTTATGCCCATTTGAGGTCGTTTTGACCAGTTTTTGGATACTGCATGATCCTTACTCAGAAATCACTTTTTGTGCTCAATCGACTAGTTTGAGCGTACTAATTCTAAATATATCAGTTTCGAGTTGAGAAAATGTCGTCTTGACCCCTTTCCCAATACTACGTATATCTTGTTCATAACTTCACGTTTTGTGCTCAATTGACTAATTTGAGCATACTGATCATAAATATATCAGTTTAGTGTCAACAAAATGTCATCTCGATCATTTTCTTGATACTGTATATTTATCATTCAAAATTCACTTTTGTGCTCAGATAACTAATTTGAATGTACTGATTATAGGTACATTAGTTTCGTGTCAAAAAAAGGTCGTCTTGACTAATTTCTTGATACTGCGTGTCACACGCATGCACTCATATGTACTATCATATCTCTTAGTCTATATATATATGTATGCATGAGTACATATATTCAGTTTTCTTGATATACATGTCACCTACACGGATACACACATACACATATAGCATCATACCACTAAATATATATATAGGCATATATATAGCTCAATAGTAAATGGGGTGTACCGGTTTATTTTTGGTTGTCCCTTTCATTATATGAATTGAAATTAAACGTTTCTTACCCCGTTTAATTTATTCAATTGGTTAATTTAAAACAGTATTCACAGACATAATTACTTGTCTCAAAGTAAATTATGTCCATGATCATAGTATATATTACAAGAGCTACGAGATAACAATCCGATGTCTAGGCCGCAAAAACAGAGTCTGGTGATTGGGTGGCATGAGATCCACCACTCATAGATCGACCGTCATCAGAATGGGGAAGGGCGGTGATTGATGATCAGTGCACTCAGAGAAGAGAGAGAAACTGAGATGGGAGAGAAAGTGAGGCGAGGAGAAGAGAGAGAGATAGATAAGAGAGAGGAAAGGGAAGGTAGAGAGAGAAAACAATAAAAAAAATTTCATTTACCAAATTTTAATCAATTTTGTGACATTTTCTATGAAACTTTTTAACTTATGGTAAAAATTAATCCACACCTCAATTTTGTGACATGTGGTTTAATTATCCTAGATATTTAAGATGTGGAAAAATCTACTAAAGAAAACAAAGAAAAGAAGTGGTCTTTGCTTATCACTTAAGCTGTTCTGTTGTAAATGGAATAAGGTGAGAGAAGGTCATTTCGAAAGTCATTGGATTATAGGGTATGACAATGAATTGATCTAAACATCCATTTATCTACTTCTATATTTATATACATGAGAAATTACTTTAAAATCTGTTTAAAGAAGAAAGTAGTTCAAACTTGGAAGTGTTTTCTAACGAACATCAATGGTGGATAGGTGAAAAATTTTGCATTTGTATCAAAAGAAATCGGTATAAGCAGCAGTGCAATCGCTGGCTGTAAAGGGTCTTATGAAGGTAGACCAATCATTGTGAAAATGCTTTTCTGAAGATAGCCATAGAATTGTGTACAATATTATGAAAGATGGCAAACGAACCTATGTATATATATGTGTGTGTATATGTATATATAAATATTTATATAAATGGAGAGGAGTAGCTAAAGTATCCACTCGAATTTATTAAAAAGAAAGAAAAAAGAAAACAAAAATAGAGTACATGCAAACCAATTGTTAAAAGGCTACAAATAGTTGGAAAAATAACATGCATCACGCACTTATAATTCAACAGGAGTAAGCTACTCACAATTGAATACTTTCCATAATTGTGCACAAGACACTACTATTTATTAACTTTAGTCATTTCAAAAAGAAAATTTTGAATCTATTAAATATGAACCCAATATCAGTAGGAAGCTCCTTATGGACTCGTACCAAAATTCAAAAGTCAAGTTATACTTGCCAAATTTTTCTTTCATGATCTCTTCCATACGTTACACCATAGAAGCCGTGAGAAAATTCTTCCAGTTTCCCACCTCACTTTTTCTGAAGAATAGACCAATGGAAATCCCACTCTTTGCTCTACCATTTTTGTTCACATCCAAGTTTTTCAGATTTCCAAGGTTGCATAATGTTGATATCTCTTCTATGATCCCTCGCTTCTCTTCCTCTTCCGAAAAACGACACTCAATAAACTCTGCCAACCTCTTTGCGTTAGAGGCTGTATCCTTCTTTAGGTCTTTGTATTTCAAGAATAAGATCTTGTGAGATCTTTCTAAACTTGCTTTCCAATACCCTAGAACATGTTCCCAAAATGGCCCATTGTGATAACCGGGAAAATTCATATTTCTCGGAGAATAAATACACAATGAATTTAAGCGTTAAAATGTGAAATTAAGTGATTTAATATTGTTTAGAACTAAATAAAATGTTCTAACAATGTTAAAGGATGAAAAATGATTAATAGTGATGTTATGTCTATACACGTGTGTGCCACTCACAGTATCAAGAAATAGGTCAAGATGATATTATCTTGACATAAAACTGATAAATTTGGGTTCAGCACTCCCAAATTAGTTAGGATAGCCTATCAGCACGCTCAAATTTGATAATTGAGCACAAGGGTAATTTTTGACCGAGTATTCGCAGTATCGGAAACTGGTTAAGATGACCTCAGATCAAAATAAAACTGATATATTTGGATTCAGGACGCCCAAATTAGTCAGGATAGCCCATGTTGAAATTTTGGGCGAAAAAGTATATAAAGGGTGAAAAAAAAGTGAAATTTCCTCATTTTTCCACGCATACTCTCTCTTCTCCCTTCTCTTTCTCTCTCTACCCACATATGAATAGTAACCAACTTCTGATTCCGGCCTCCATTCATGACACCGCTGGTGTTATCAGAAAGCTCTCGCCGAGCTGAGTCCGACGGTGGGCCGAGTCAATGGAACCAACGCCAGAGGAGCCCGTACGCGCCGCCGGCCACCGGAAATTTTACGATGCCGTATCTCCGCCATCTGACGTCCGATCAAGGTGATTCCAGTCCCAAAAGACTCATGGTGAAGAGTAGAACAAAACCCAGGTGGTGTTTTAGCCTAACGGCCGTCGGATCGTGCCGCCTGAAGCCGCGACTCGCCATCGTGGAACTCGCTGTTTCCGGCAGTGTTGAGGAAAGCCACTGGTACAGAAATACTCACCGTGAAGGGGGAAGCAAAATCCCTCAACCAATTTTGGAAAAAAGTCCGGCATAGCAGAGTTCCACCGTCGCCGCCGTAGCCGTGGCTTTCGAGGAGATTTTCTGGCGATTGAGGTGTCGAATGGTGAAATTGAAGCCACCAATGGATTCCTCTCGTCGAGATCTTTAAGATGGACTACCCACATTCCACCGTCGCCACCAGTCAACGTCGATCAACGGCGACCGGTGACCGAAAATTGAAATTTGGCCCATTGGCCTGTTTTCGACGTTCCGGACGCATCCGCGGAGTCAGAATTGCAAGATGGGACCTCAAATATGAAGAACGAAGAATTAGGGTTTATGCCGTCGAGACCGGACTGTAATTCGGTACAAATCCTGACCTTTTTATGTTCCGTAATTTAATTGTTTGGGACTATTGTATGATTTTATAATTATTGATATGAAAATTATGGAAAAGAATGTATGTAAAAAGAAGAAAATGACTGTAATGGAGAAAAAGAAAAATATGTGATAATGTAACGATTTTACTTAAATAGTATGAGTTTTACGTAAAATCTAGGCCTCTGGTATAGTACGTGATAGAATTAGATCAGGATAGATAGTTTTCAGGCGTTTCCTAAATGCTAGAACCTCAAAAATTAAGCGAAAATGCTGTCGAAATTTCTAAAAACGGCACTAGGGGTAATATGGGAAACGAGGGGTAAAAATATGATCGGGAAGGGAACCCGAGCCCCCTCGAGGAATTAGGGCATAGAAAAAGGAATGGGCAAGTTATAATTAGTAAACTGACCCTTTCAGACCCTAGAATGGAAGAAAAACATGAAACCGACTTTTAGGTCGGAATAGTACTTTTTGAGGGTCGGGAATGTTAAAAATTGGCAAAATGATAAGAATTGATCCGGAAAAGGTCTGATAAGATTTAAAAAGTAAATTAGATGATTTTGGGTTTAGAAAATCCAACCTAAGTATGAAAATGAAAATGTTATGGTTAAACGACCCATTAGGGGTAAAATGATCATTTTGCCCAAAGATTCTCAAATTATGGGAAAAGAGCCCCAGTGAACCCGGAATAGGTTAATGAAGTTTGTAAAAGCCAAAATTGAGGTTTAAGTTATGAAAAATCACGTCAATGGCAAAATTGTAATTTTGTCAAAAGTTAGGGGTAAAATCGTAATTTTTCAAAAAGCTGGAGAAAAATTCGAAAATGGCCATTGAGGTTTAAAAAGTTGTCCTAAGACTATAATTAAGGGTTATGAGATCAAAATCAAGCTTTTTAATAAAATAAAAGCTATAAATGAAAATGTGATTAACGGACAAAGTTTGTCTGTAGGAACCCGATCCAGACGTGACAAAGGACGTCGATGGATTCTAAGAAGAGGATAAGCATACTCTGAGTAAGTTCAGACATTTACCCGTCTGCAACTATGAACAAACTTATAGTATTTATATGTTTTATATGTAAATGTCTTAATGTGATTTATGATGATGCTATAGTAATGCTATAGCAATGTTATGATGATTTTGAAATATAGGTTTTAATAAATAATTTATAAAAATATATATGAATATATATTGAATTACGAAAGAAATGTATTATAAAAGCTTTATGAGAGTAAAGATGTGAGAAAAAGAGATAGAAGAATGGAAAGAGCAAGACCGAAAATGTGATGATAGAATACAAAAAAAAAAAAAAAAAAGGAAAAAAGAAGAGATGAGATATGAAAGGGAAGAATAGATGTTTTATGAAAGGTTTTATGGAAGTTAAGTTATGATTGATAGAGCAACAATGATCGTTAATGAAAGGAATTAAGAAAGGGTACGTTTTATGATAACGAAATGATAGGTGTTTCATGAAAAATGATATGAAAGCAAAGAGTTAGACAAGAAAAAGAAGTAATGATAAGTTATGATGAAAGGTATGTGTAATAACCGGAAAAATCCATACTTCTCGGAAAATAAATACACATTGAATTTAAGCGTTAAAATGTGAAATTAAGTGATTTAATATTGTTTGGAACTAAATAAAATGTTCTAACAATGTTAAAGGATGAAAAATGATTGATAGTGATGTTATGTGTGTACACATGTGTGCCACTCACAATATCAAGAAGTAGGTCAAGATGATATTATCTTGACATAAAACTGATAAATTTAGGTTCAGCACTCCCAAATTAGTTAGGATAGCCTATCAGCACGCTCAAATTTGATAATTGAACACAAGGGTAATTTTTGACCGAGAATTCGCAGTATCGAAAACTGGTCGAAATGACCTCAGATGAAAATAAAACTGATATATTTGGATTCAGGATGCTCAAATTTGTCAGGATAGCCCCTGTTGAAATTTTGGGCGAAAAAGTATATAAGGAGCCAAAAAAAGTGAAATTTCCTCATTGTCCACATACACACTCTCTCTCCTCCTTCTCTCTCTCTCTCTACCCGAATGTGTACAGTAACCGACCACCAGAAACGGTGTTCATTTTTGACACCGTCGGTGTCATCGAAAAGCTCTCGCCGAGCTGAGTCCGATGGTGGGCTGACGCGACAGAGCATCCGCCGGAGCAACCCGCACGCGCCGCCTGAAGGTCGCCGGAGCCGAAATCTTTCCGGTGAGATTTCTTTGCCGTCCGGCCATCGTTTGCCACGAAACTGGTCCCAAAAGACTTGTGGTGAAGAGTAGAACAAAACCCAGGTAGTGTTTCAGCTCAACGGCCATCGGATCGCGCCGCTCGAAGCTGCGACGTCGCCGCCGTGAAGCCGTCGTGAAACCAACCTTTTCCGGCGGAGTTGAGTTGCAAGGTTGGTATCAAAATGCTCAGAACAACAGGTAGATCAAAAGTCCCAAATCAATTTTGGGCAATAATTACCAGAAAATGAAGATTCAAGCTCGTCGCCGCCGTCGGTTTTTCGAGGGACGATTTCCGGCGATAGAGGCGTCGAATGGTGAAATTGAGACCACCAAAGGATTCCTCTCGTCGAGATCTTCAAGATGGGCTACTCATTTGCCACCGTCGCCACTGGTCAACACCGGTCAACAGCGACCGGTGATCAAAAATTGAAGTTTGGCCCGTTGGCCTATTTTCGATGTTTCGGACGCATCCGCGGAGTCAGAATTGCAAGACGGGACCTTAGATATGAAGAACGAAGAATTAGGGTTTATGCCGTCGAGACCAGACTGCAATTCGGTATAAATCCCGACCTTTTTTCATTTCGCAATTTAATTGTTTGGGACTATGGTATGATTTTATAATTATTAGTATGAAAATTATGGAAAAGAATGTATGTAAAAAGAAGAAAATGGCTGTAATGGAGAAAAAGAAAAATATGTGATAATGTAACGATTTTACATAAATAGTATGAGTTTTACGTAAAATCTAAGCCTCTGGTATAGTACGTGATAGAATTAGATCAGGATAGATGGTTTTCAGGCGTTTCCTAAATGCTGGAACCTCAAAAATTAAGCGGAAATACTGCCGAAATTTCTAAAAACGGCACTAGGGGTAATATGGGAAACGAGGGGTAAAAATATGATCAGGAAGGGAACCCAAGCCCCCTCGAGGAATTAGGGCATGGAAAAAGGAAGGGGCAAGTTATAATTGGAAAACTGACCCTTCGAAACCCTAGAACGCAAGAAAAACATGAAACCAACTCTTAGATCGGAATAGTACTTCCCGAGGGCCGGGAATGTGAAAATTAGCAAAATGATAAGAATTGATCCGGAAAAGGTCTGATAAGATTTAAAAAGTTAATTAGATGATTTTGGGTTTAGAAAATCCAACCTAAGTATGAAAATGAAAATGTTATGGTTAAACGACCCATCAGGGGCAAAATTGTCATTTTGCCTAAAGATTCTCAAATTATGAGAAAAGAGCCCCAATGACCCTGGAATAGGGAAATGAAGTTTGTAAAAGCCAAAATTGAGGTTTAAGTTATGAAAAAATCACATCATGGGCAAAATTGTAATTTTGTCAAAAGTTAGGGGTAAAATCGTAATTTTTCAAAAAGTTGGAGAAAAATTTAAAAATGGCCATTAAGGTTTAAAAAGCTGTCCTAAGGCTATAATTAAGGATTATAAGATTAGAATCAAGCTTTTTAATAAAATAAAAGTTATAAATGAAAATGTGATTAACGGACAAAGTTTGTCTGTAGGAACCCAATTCAGAAGCGACAAAGGACGTCTACGGATTCCAAGAAGAGGATAAGCATGTTACGAGTAAGTTCAGACATTTACCCATCTACAACTATGAACAAGCTTATAGTATTTATATGTTTTGTATGTAAATGTCATGATATGATTTATGATTACTATAGCAATACTATGATGATGTTAAAAGATAGGTTTTAATAAATAATGTATAATATATATATATGTATATATTGAATTACGAAGGAAAGGTATTATAAAAGTTTTATGAGAATAAAGATGTGAGTAAGAGAGATAGAAGAATGGAAAGAATAAGAACGAGAATGTTATTATAGAATACATAAGAAAGAGATGAGGTATGAAAGGAAAGAATAGGTGTTTTATGAAAATTTTTATGGAAGTTAAGTTATGATTGATAGAGCAACGATGATCGATGATGAAAGGAATTAAGAAATGTATGTTTTATGATAACGAAAGGATAGGTGTTTTATGAAAAATGATATGAAAGTAAAGAGTTAGACAAGAAAGAGAAGCAATGATAGGTTATGATGAAAGGTATGATGAAAGGATTAGAACATAACGATAAGATGTGATTGATAGAATAGAACGATAGGCTATGATCGATAGGAGTATGATGCTAAGATACGATAGATAGGATGATGCAAATGATAAACAAAGAATAGAATAATTGTCTGCACATAACTAAATGTATTTTTGTTTGTTATGATGTGATATGATGTGATAATATATAAGTAATATGTGCTATATATGTTAAAGTGTGATTAACATAATTCACACAAGTAAAGTAAAGAATTAAGAAAAGAAAAACAACAACATGAAACAATGATATATGTCTTACGAAATGAGAATGAAAGAATGAGATGATAATGAAAAAGAATTACCAAAGAAAAAAAAAACAACGAAAGAACAAATGTTCCATGAAATGTTTTATGAAAAATGAGAAAGGAAAGATATTGAATGTCATGAAAAAGATGTACAACGAAAAATCAATATAAGAAAAGCTAAAAGAATGCAAGATAATAAAACTGAAAAGTTAATAGTTGGCGTACCGGTCTCCCTATATGGTTGAGACTTCAGGTCTATATCCTCCGCGCAGATGTGGTGCTACCCCGAAGGTGTGGTAGATTTTAGGATGGACCAACTCCAAAGGTGAGGTATTATGTGACTGTGAGGTAGGTTGGTGGGTCACTCCCCCTCCTCCCACTGTCAGCGCGCAACTAGGTACGTTCAACAATGGGGCCCACCAATGAAAGATAAGAAAAGAAAAAAAAGTGAAAGAAAAGAAAAGAAAAGAAAGTGAAAAGAAAAGAAAAGAAAAGAAAAGAAAGGAAAAGAGCGTGAAAAAAAAAGAAAGGAAAAGAGCGTGAAAAGAAAAGAGAGGAAGGAGAGTGAACAGAAAAGAAAAGAAAGGAGAGTGAAAAAAAAAAAGAAAAAGAAAGGAAAAGAGCGAGAAAAGAAAAGTAAAGAAAAGAGCGTGAAAAGAAAAGAAAGGAAGAGAGAGTGAAAAGAAGAGAAAAGAAAAAACATGATACGAAAAGTAAAGAAAAGTAAAGAACGATAAGAAAAGAGACGAACGATATGAAAGAATGACATAATGAAATCGATGAAAAATAAATAAATAATAAAACGAAGTTAAAAGAACATAATAGAATTAATATATGTGATGTAATGTATTTGATGTTATGTGTATGATGTGAATGACACGTTTTATGTGATGTTATGCTAGTGTATATGTTACTAGCTTATAAGATACAAAAAGATAAGAGATGAGGACAAAATGATAGAAAAGTTATAAAGGTTTAGAACAGAAAGTTAAGAAATGATAGGAATGAAAAGAAAAGAAATGAAGAAATTAGAATAGAATGATAAGAGATTATCAATAGAATGATGGGAATGATTAGCGAAGAGATAAATGAGCATGAGGAAGCTCACATAATATGTTATGTTTTGAGGATATGTATAGACGATGTGTATGATGTGTATATATGTGATGTCATATATTCTAGTAATAACATATATTACTAGTATTTATAAGTTAATGAATGTATGTTTGAACTTACTGAGCATCTAGCTCATTAGTTGTTTATATGTTGCAGGTAAGTAACCTGTTAGTTTAAAGTAATATGATAGACAACGGACGGATCTGCACGTGCTAAGGGACTGGGCGAGGGATGGTACTACTATGAGTCTTTCGCTGAGCGTTCAAAAAGGAAGATGAAAGAAAGAAATTTATGAATTATATGTTATAAGAGTATGATAGAGTTATAGATCTAATATGTAAGTTAAAAAAAAAATTTGCTATAGAAATTGCTTCCGCTTTAAAATGAGAACGTTAAGAATGGAAAGTTAAGTATGTTAAGTAAGAGGATGACGACCCATGAGGTTGCCAACCATCACGGTCGGCGTCAGAGCTCGGCTGGTTGGTATGGTAACGTACGTGGGGGGCGTCACAGTATGATAAAAGGATTAGAACATAACGATAAGATGTGATTGATAGAATAGAACGATAGGCTATGATCGATAGGAATATGATGATAAGATATGATAGATAGAATGATGCCAATGATAAACAGAGAATAATTGTCTGCACTTAACTAAATGTGTTTTTGTTTGTTATGATGTGATGTGATGTGTGTGATGATATATAAGTAATATGTGCTATATATGCTAAAGTGTGATTAACATAATTTACACAAGTAAAGTAAAGAGTTAAAAAAAGAAAAACAACGAAAGAACAAATGTCCCATGAAATGTTCTATGAAAAATGAGAAAGGAAAGATAATGAATGTCATGAAAAAGATGTACAATGAAAAATCAATATAAGAAAAGCTAAAAGAATGCAAGATAATAAAACTAAATAGTTAATGGTTGGCATACCGGTCTCCCTATATGGTTGAGATTTCAGGTCTATATCCTCCGCGCAGATGTGGTGCTACCCCGAAGGTGTGGTAGATTATAGGATGGACCAACCCCAAAGGTGAGGTATTATGTGACTGTGAGGTAGGTTGGTGGGTCGCTCCCCCTCCTCCCACTATCAGCGCGCAACTAGGTACGTTCAACAATGGGGCCCACCAGTGAAAGATAAGAAAAGAAAAAAAAGTGAAAGAAAAGAAAAGAAAGGAAAAGAGCGTGAAAAGAAAAGAGAGGAAGGAGAGTGAACAGAAAAGAAAAGAAAGGAGAGCGATAAGAAAAAAGAAAGGAAAAGAGCATGAAAAGAAAAGAAAAGAAATGATACGAAAAGAAAAGAAAAGTAAAGAGCGATAAGAAAAGAAACGAATGATATGAAATAATGACATAATGAAATCGATGAAAAAATAAATAAATAATAAAACGAAGTTAAAAGAACATAATAGAATTAATATATGTGATGTGATGTGATGTATTTGATATTATGTGTATGATATGAATGACACGTTTTTACGTGATGTTATGCTAGTGTATATGTTACTAGCTTATAAGATACGAGATAAGAAATGAGAACAAAACGATAGAAAAGTTATAAAGATTTAGAACAGAAAGTCAAGAAATGATATGAATGAAAAGCAAAGAAATGAAGAGATTAGATTAGAATGATAAGAGATGATCGATAGAATGATAAGAATGATGAACGAAGAGATAAACGAGTATGATGAAGCTCACATTTTATGTTATGTTTCGAGGATATGTATAGACGATGTGTATGATGTGTATATATGTGATGTCATATATTCTAGTAATAATATATATTACTAGTATTTATAAGTTAATGAATGTATGTTTGAACTTACTGAGCATCTAGCTCATTAGTTGTTCATATGTTGCAGGTAAGTAACCTGTTAGTTTAAAGTAATATGATGGACAACGGATGGATCTACAAGTGCCAAGGGACTGGGCGAGGGTATGGTACTACCATGAGTCTTTTGCTGAGCGTTCAAAAAGGAAGATGAAAGAAAGAAATTTATGAATTATATATTATAAAAGTATGATAGAGATATAGGTATAAATATAAGTTAAAAGAAAAGAAAAAAAAATTTGCTATAGAAATTGCTTCCGCTTTAAAATGAGAACGTTAAAAATAGAAAGTTAAGTATGTTAACTAAGAAGACAACGACCCACGAGGTTGCCAGTCATCACGGTCGGCGTCAGAGCTCGACTGGTTGGTATGATAACGTACGTGGGGGACGTCAACCCATAAATGTGGATTCTACAACAAAATATATCAAAACACTCTTCTAAATGATGAGGCTCTATCTTATCACCCTTAAACTTGGAGCAAAAGTGCCAAAGGGAAATGAATTGGTCCACTGGGTTCCTAGAAACATGCACAATTTTACAACTAGAAGTTTTGATGGAAGGGTGCAACAACTCATATAGCTTATGGCTACTCAAGAGTGGCGGTTGAGGAATAATTTCACTGTATAAGGATTAGGATTCCTCTATTAAAGGTACAGGATCATGTGGGTTTGCCTTAAGCAATGGATTGTCTGTGAGTGCAAAACAAATGCGGTTTACGATTGAAAAAACAAAGGCTTTCAATTAAGTGGTTCTTGATTTTGGACAAAAAGATAAAATAATATCTTTATCGTGTGCCATAAAGTATATCAGAGAGGATAATACACCTCTACAGAAAATATCTGGGATCCAACATCCTTTGTAATGGTAAAGAAGGAAATCACTGACCAAGTCTTTTCTCTTTGAGAAGGTTTTTTCTTATTGGTTCAAAATCGTCTCGAATCTCTTCCTTTGTGGACATGTTCAAATTTTCGCACTCAAATTTGAAAGAGAAACCAAAACAAAAATACATGAATTCTTTTATAGAAAAGCTCACAAAACCAGAAAGACTACTTTGCTTACTTATCTATGATCGGGGGAACATGGCCCCCTAGCTCTTTTATATAGTGGGGTCTTTTCCATAAATTTTGATACAATATGTATGTGTATAAATTAGTCTTGACCTCTCCTTAAGTCTATTGTTCTCTATATTTTATTAGACAAATAATTTAGATTAAGAAACAAAATAGTTTTATTAAATCCCTAAATAGTAGTGCGCCTAGTGGCTTGATATAAAATTTAAAACTATACTATAATTTTAATACTCTAAGTATTTTAAAAGACTAACCTATTATATTAAGTAATATTTTATTTTTACATAAACTAAAAGCTTCCAAAGAAGTGAACTTTTCACTTTCCCATTCTACTACGCAAATAAATTTCCAGAGACATAACAAACTTTGGTTTTTTTATTTTATTTTTATTTTAAGTTAAAATTTTTTTAGAAATTTGCTCTACTATTCAAAATGAGATTTTATTTTTCTTCTCCTTTTCTTTCTTCCCTTTATAATCTTTTTTTTTTCCCCTTCTATTTCAATATTTAATTTACGTATTTTAGTTTCATTCATTCTCATGTTGGGTTTAAGAAATTTAATTGTATTACTTAATTTTTATATATTCTAATTCCTTCAATTTCAAGTTGGGTTTCGAAAATATATAGTGGAAACGATGCGATATAAACTGTTATAAATATACATGAATATTCATAATAATGAATAGTTAATTCAGAAAAAAAAAAATATTTTGGCTCCTTTACCAGTATATCCTGGCTCCGTGTATATGTATATATATATATATATATGTAGCTTGCTTACAATTAAGCTAGATCTATCTTACCCTCCATTAACCTTGCTCTTTTCCTTTCTTTGTTTTGTTTGTTTATTTCCAGGTACTGAAAACTTTCACGCATAAGAGAAACGAACCAAAAGTCTAAAACATTAAAGTAAACTTGTAAGTGTATATATAGATAGTTAACTTGTTGTTCTTTAATTAATATATACATATATTATAATTTTGAATCAACTCACAAGTTGTTTGTCATGTTTTTTAATTTTCATTTCTTATTCTTTGAAATTTTTTATAACAGAAACCGTTCTTTTTCACAATCGATTAAAAGTGCTATCAATAATTGGATTAGTTACCTTAAGATCTATAAGTGTTTGTGTAACAAATTTACAAGGTGTCACACATAACTACTTTGAATCCTAAATCGGATTTTTAGATAAATTAGTTTAACGATTAATACAACAATAATTAAAAGATAACTTACTCTGACTTACTTGCTGTAACTTAAATATTCTAGAAGGTAAAAAAAATAAGCATCATTAATTAAGGTGATAGATAAATTTCCTCTTCCTTTAAAACCCCGAATGCCAAACACCACAACAGTATTGATTTGAAAAAATGAAACAAATTAACGAAATAGATTTTCTATATATATATATATATATGTACCTGTGAGATGCTGATAATGAACAAGCTCACCGATGGGAGTGTGAATGATGATGAAGATATCAAACTTCAAAAGATAAGAATTAATGTAGATTTAACATTCATACAAAATAAGTTGATACAAAATAAGTTGGAAACTTTGAAATGACGACTGGTAGTTCTTAGATTTAGAAGAAAGAGATAAATTCTAATATATAAATAAGAAAGCCTGTGAGGTACATTCCCACGCGAAATGAATGTTTGTGTCTGTGTCATATCAAAAGATATGAAAGATCTTCAGGGGGGAAATGTAGATGTAAAGATTTCCAGCAAAAAATATAAATAAATCCATATGTGTGGATCATGTTTTATAAAGTAAAATTTTACCGTAAAAAAAAAAAAAAGTAAAATCTTACTCTGATATTCTGCATTTTGAAACAATAAGATTCTTAACAATAAATTAGTATGTTTGTGATATACATGTGTGTATAATATACATATATACGTGTATATGTTTTAGGTATAGGATTGTGCCATCACATTATTATAATATAGATATTCATAAATTTGACCTTCAAAAATATAATCTGCTGACTAAAAAAAACTTAATTACTCCATCACATGTTGTGACGCCCCTCCACGAACGTTACCATACCAACCAGCCGAACTCTGACGCCGACCGTGGGTCGTCATCCTCTTATCGATCATAGCCTATCGTTCTATTCAATCAATCACATCTTACCGTTATGTTCTAATCCTTTCATCATTCCTTTCATCATAACCTTTCATCATAACCTATCAGTGCTTCTCTTTCTTGTCTAATTCTTTGCTTTCATATCATTTTTCATAAAACCCCTATCATTTCGTTATCATAAAACATACCATTTTCTTAATTTCTTTCATCCCCGATCATCGTTGCTCTATCAATCATAACCTAACTTTCATAAAATTTTTCATAAAACATCTATTCTTTCCTTTCATATTTCATCTCTTTCTTATGCATTCTATCATAACATTTTTGTTCTTACTCTTTCCATTCTTCTATCCCTCTTTATCATATCGTTACTCTCATAAAGCTTTTATAATGCCTTTCCTTCATAATTTAATATATACATATATTTATATATATATTTTTATAATTATTTATTTAAAACATATCTTTTAACATCATCATAGCATTGCTATAGCATTACTATAGCATCATCATAAGTCACATCATGACATTTGCATACAAAACATATAAACACGATAAACTTGTTCATAGTTGCAGACGAGTAAATGTCTGAACTTACTCATAGCGTGCTTATCCTCTTCTTGGGATCCATCGACGTCCTTTGTCGCTTCTGGATTGGGTTCCTACAGACAAGCTTTGTCCGTTAATCACATTTTCATTCATAGCCTTTATTTTATTAAAAAGCTTAATTCTGATCTTATAACCCTTAATTATAGCCTTAGGACAGCTTTTTAAACCTTAATGGCCCTTTTCGAATTTTTCTCTAACTTTTTGAAAAATTACGATTTTACCCCTAACTTTTGACAAAATTATAATTTTGCCCTTGAGTGATTTTTCATAACTTAAACCTCAATTTTGGCTTTTACAAACTCCATTAACTTATTCCAGGGTCATTGGGGCTCTTTTCTCATAATTTGAGAATCTTTGGGCAAAATGACCATTTTGCCCATAATGGGTCGTTTAATCATAACATTTTCATTTTCATACTTAGGCTGGATTTTCTAAACCCAAAATCATTTAATTAACTTTTTCAATCATATCAGGCCTTTTACGGATCAATTCTTATCATTTTACCAATTTTCACATTCCCGACCCTCGGGAAGTACTATTCGAACCTAAGAATCGGTTTCATGTTTTTTCTTGCGTTCTAGGGTTTCGAAGGGTCGGTATCGTACCTTACCCATTCCTTTTTCCTTGCCCTAATTCCTCTAGAGGGCTCGGGTTCCCTTCCCGATCATATTTTTACCCCTCGTTTCCCATATTACCCCTGGTGCCATTTTTAGAAATTTCGGCAGCATTTCCCCTTAATTTTTGAGGTTCCAGCGTTTAGGAAATGCCTGAAAACCATCTATCCTGATCTAATTCTATCACGTACTATACCAGAGGCCTAGATTTTACGTAAAACTCATACTGTTTATATAAAATCATTACATTATCACATATTTTTCTTTTTCTCCATTACAGTCATTTTCTTCTTTTTACATACATTCTTTTCCACATTTTTCATACCAATAATCATAAAATCATACAATAGTCCCAAACAATTAAATTGCGGAACATAAAGGGGTCGGGATTTATACCGAATTGCAGTCCGGTCTCGACGTGTGGCGACCCCCCACGTACGTTACCATACCAACCAGTCGAGCTCTGACGCCGACCGCGATGGCTGGCAACCTCGTGGGTCGTCATCCTCTTACTTAACTTAACTTTCCATTCTTAACGTTCTCATCTTATAGCGGAAGCAATTTCTATAGCAAATTTTTTTTTTATTTACTTACATACTATACCTATCTCTATCATACTCTTATAACACATACTTCATAACTTTCTTTCTTTCATCATCCTTTTTGAACGCTCAGCGAAAGACTCATGGTAGTACCATACCCTCGCCCAGTCCCTTGGCACGTGCAGATCCGTCCGTTGTCCATCATACTACTTTAAACTAACAGGTTGCTTACCTGCAACATATAAACAACTAATGAGCTAGATGCTCAGTAAGTTCAAACATACATTCATTAACTTATAAATACTAGTAATATATATTATTACTAGAATATATGACATCACGTATATACACATCATATACATCGTTTATACATACCCTCAAACATAACATAAAATGTGAGCTTCTTCATGCTCATTTATCTCTTCGTTCATCGTTCTTATCATTCTATCGATCATCTCTTATCATTCTAATCTAATCTCTTCATTTCTTTGCTTTTCATCCCTATCATTCCCTAACTTTCTGTTCTAAACCCTTATAACTTCTCTATCGCTTTGTCATCATCTCTTAACATTTCATATCTTAAAACTAGTAACATACACACTAGCATAACATCACGTAAAAACGTGTCATTCACATCACATCACATATATAATTTTATTATGTTTCATATCGTTTGTTTCTTTTTATGTCATTCTTTACTTTTCTTTTCTTTTCGTATCATTTCTTTTCTTTTCTTTTTACTCTCTTTTCCTTTCTTTTCTTTTCACGTTCTTTTCTTTTCTTTTCATTTCTTTTCTTTCACTTTTCTTTTCTTTTCTTTTCTTATCTTTCACTGGTGGGCCCCGTTGTTGAACGTACCTAGTGCGCGCTGACAGTGGGAGGAGGGGGAGCTACCCACCAACCTACCTCACAGTCACATAAAACCTCACCTTCGGGGTTGGTCCATCCTATAATCTACCACACCTTCGGGGTAGCACCACATCTGTGCGGAGGATATAGACCGGAAGTCTCAACCATATAGGGAGACCGGTACGCCAACCATTAACTTTTCAGTTTTATTATCTTGCATTTTTTTAGCTTTTCTTATATTGATTTTTTCGTTGTACATCTTTTTCATGACATTCATAATCTTTTCTTTCTCATTTTTCATAAAACATTTCATGGAACATTTATTCTTTCGTTGCTTTTCTTTTCTTAATTCTTTACTTTATTTGTGTGAATTATATTAATCACACCTTAGCATAGCATATATAGCACATATTACTTATATAACATCACATCACCTCACATTACATCATAACAAACAAAAACATGTTTTGTTACGTGTAGACAATTATTCTTTGTTCGTCTTATCATTTGCATCCTCCTATCTACCGTATCCTATCATCATCCTCCTATCGATCATAGCCTATCGTTCTATTCAATCAATCACATCTTACCGTTATGTTCTAATCCTTTCATCATGCCTTTCATCATAACCTTTCATCATAACCTATCAGTGCTTTTCTTTCTTGTCTAACTCTTTGCTTTCATATCATTTTTCATAAAACCCCTATCATTTCGTTATCATAAAACATACCATTTTCTTAATTTCTTTCATCCCCGATCATCGTTGCTCTATCAATCATGACCTAACCTTCATAAAACTTTTCATAAAACATCTATCCTTTCATTCTCATAAAATATCCCTTTCTTAATTCCTTTCATCACCGATCGTCGTTGCTCTATCAATCATAACCTAACTTTCATAAAACTTTTTATAAAACATCTATTCTTTCCTTTCATGTCTCATCTCTTTCTTATGCATTCTATCATCACATTCTCATTCTTACTCTTTCCATTCTCCTATCACTCTTTATCACATCTTTACTCTCATAAAACTCTTATAATGCCTTCCTTTCATAATTCAATATATACATATATTTATATATATATATTTATAATTATTTATTAAAAATATATATATATATTTTTTACATCATCATAGCATTGCTATAGTATTTACTATAGCATCCTCATAAATCACATCATGACATTTGCATACAAACATATAAACACGATAAGCTTGTTCATAGTTGCAGACGGGTAAATGTCTGAACTTACTCATATCATGCTTATCCCCTTCTTGAAATCCATCGACGTCCTTTGTCGCGTCTGGATTGGGTTCCTACAGACAAACTTTGTCCGTTAATCACATTTTCATTCATAACCTTTATTTTATTAAAAAGCTTAATTCTGATCTTATAATCCTTAATTATAGCCTTAGGACAGCTTTCTAAACCTTAATGGTCATTTTCGAATTTTTCCCCAACTTTTTGAAAATTTACGATTTTACCCCTAACTTTTTATAAAATTACAATTTTACCCTTGACGTGATTTTTCATAACTTAAACCTCAATTTTGGCTTTTACAAACTTCATTCACCTATTTCAGGGTCATTGTGGCTCTTTTCCCATAATTTGAGTATCTTTGGGCAAAATGACCATTTTGCCCCTGATGGGTCGTTTAACCGTAACATTTTCATTTTTATGCTTACGCTGGATTTTCTAAACCCAAAATCATTTAATTAACTTTCTAAATCTTATCGGACCTTTTCCAGATCAATTCTTATTATTTTACCAATTTTCACATTCCCGGCCCTCGGGAAGTACTATTCGAACCTAAGAATCGATTTCATGTTTTTCTTGCGTTCTAGGGTTTCGAATGGTCGGTTTACTAATCATGACTTGTCCATTCCTTTTTCCATGCCCTAATTCTTCGAGGGGGCTTGGGTTCCCTTCCCGATCATATTTTTACCCCTCGTTTCCCATATTACCCTTGGTGCCATTTTTAGAAATTTCGGCAGCATTTCCCCTTAATTTTTGAGGTTCCAGCGTTTAGGAAACGCCTGAAAACTATCTATCCTAATCTAATTCTATCACGTACTATACCAGAGGCCTAGATTTTACGTAAAACTTGTACCGTTTACGTAAAATCGTTACATCATCACATATTTTTCTTTTTCTCCATTACAGCCATTTTCTTCTTTTTACGTACATTCTTTTCCACATTTTTCATACCAATAATCATAAAATCATATAACAGTCCCAAACAATTAAATTGCGGAACGTAAATGGATCGGGATTTATACCGAATTGCAGTCCGGTCTCGACGGCATAAACCCTAATTCTCCGTTCTTCATATTTGAGGTCCCGTCTTGCAATTCCGACTCCGCGGATGCGTCCGGAACGTCGAAAATAGGCTAACGGGCCAAACTTGCATTTTCGATCAACGGTCGCCGTTGACCGGCGTTGACCAGCCGTTGACCGGCGTTGACCAGCCGTTGACCGGCGTTGACCGGCGGCGACGGTGGCAAGTGAGTAGTCCATCTTGAAGATCTCGACGAGAGGAATCCATTGGTGGTCTCAATTTCATGTTTGGACGTCCCAATCGCCGGAAAACCACCTCGAAAGTCACGGCCACGGCGGCGGCGGCGGAACTCTGCCGTGCCGGACTTTTTCCCTGAAATTGATTGAGGGCTTTTGCTCCCCTCTTCACGGCGACCATTTCTGCACCGGTGGTGCAGCTCAACATCGCCGGAAACGGCGGTTTCGACGGCGACTCCACGGCGGCGACGTCGCGACTTCGGGTGGCGCGATTCCGCCGGTGTTGAGGTGATCCACCACCTGGGTTTTGTAGTACTCTTCACCACGAACATTTTGGGACCGGTTTCGTGGCAAATGGTGGCCGGACGGCGGAGAAATCTCACCGGGAAGATTTCGACTCCGGCGACCTTCAGGCGGCGCGTGCGGCTTGCTCCGGTGGCTGCTCCGTCGCGTCGACCCACCATCGGACTCAGCTCGGCGAGAGCTTTCCGATGACACCGGCGGTGTCGAAAACAGACACCGTTTCTGATGGTCGATTACTGTACATATTCGGCTAGAGAGAGAAAGAGAAGGAGGAGAGAGAGTGTGTGTAGATAAATGAGAAAATTCCACTTTTTCCCGCTCTTTATATACTTTTTCGCCCAAAATTTCAATATGGGCTATCCTGATTAATTTAGGCGTCCTGAATCCAAATATATCAGTGTTATTTTCATCTGATGTCGTTTCGACCAGTTTCCGATACTGCGAATTTTTGATCAAAAATTACTCTTGTACTCAATTATCAAATTTGAGCGTGCTGATAGGCTATCCTGACTAATTTCGGTGTGCTGAACCCAGATTTATTAGTTTTATGTCAAGATAATATCATCTTGACCTACTTCCTGATACTGTGAGTGGCACACACGTGCACACACATAATATCACTATTACTCATTTTTCATCCTTTAACATTGTTAGAACATTTTATTTTAGTTCTAAACAATATTAAATCACTTAATTTCACATTTTAATGCTTAAATTCATTGTGTATTTATTTTCCAAAAAATGTGAATTTTCCCGGTTGTTACACGACGGCATAAACCCTAATTCTTCGTTCTTCATGTCTGAGGTCCCGTCTTGCAAATCCGACTCCGCGGATGCGTCCGGAACGTCCAAAATAGGCTAACGGGCCAAACTTCCATTTTCGGTCAACGGTCGCCGTTGACCGGCGTTGACCGGCGGCGACGGCGGCGTCGGTGGCAAGTGGGTAGTCCATCCTGAAGATCTCGACGAGAGGAATCCATTGGTGGCTTCAATTTCACCATTCGACACCACTATCGCCGGAAATCGCCCCTCGAAAACTCGGTCACGGCGACGACGGTGGAGCTCCGCCGTGCCGAACTTTTTCCCCGAAATTGATTGAGGGCTTTTGCTCCCCTCTTCACGGCGAACATTTCTGTATAGGTGGTGCAGCTCAACATCCCCGGAAACGACGGGTTTCACGGCGGCAACGGTGACGGTGACGGGCGGCGTTGGGCGACGCGATCCGGCAGCCGTTGGGCTGAAACTTCACCTGGGTTTTGTTCTACTCTTCACCACGAGTCTTTTGGGACCGGTTTCAGCTTGATCGGACGTCGGACGGCGGAGATACGGCGTCGCGAAATTTTCGGTGGCCAGCGGCTTCGGGCGGCGCGTGCGGGCTCCTCCGGCGTCGGTTCCGTCGACTCGGCACACCGTTGAACTCAGCTCGGCAAGAGCTTTCCAACGGTGCCGGCGGTGTCGAAAACGGACATCGTTTCCGATGGTCGGTTACTGTACATATTCGGCTAGAGAGAGAAAGAGAAGGAGGAGAGAGAGAGTTTGTGGACAATTGAGAAAATTCCACCTTTTTTCCGCACTTTATATACCTTTTTCACCCAAAATTTCAACATGGGCTTTCCTGACTAATTTGGGAATCCTGAATCCAAATATATCAGTTTTATTTTCATTTGAGGTCATTTCGACCAATTTCTGATACTGTGAATTTTCGATCAAAACTTACCCTTGTGCTCAATTATCAAATTTGAGCGTGCTGATAGGCTATCCTAACTAATTTGGGTGTGCTGAACCCAAATTTATCAGTTTTCTGTCAAGATAATATCATCTTGACCTACTTCTTAATACTGTGAGTGGCACACACGTGCACACACATAATATCACTATTACTTATTTTTCATCCTTTAACATTGTTAGAACATTTTATTTATTTCTAAACAATATTAAATCACTTAATTCCACATTTTAACGCTTAAATTCATTGCGTAATTATTCTCCGAAAAATGTGAATTTTCCCGGTTGTTACACATGTCCACCGTTTAATATCAAATTTGTTCCCAAAAAATACATATATCTCATTTTGACTCATACGACACAAAATGAAACAACCCTTCTCCTAGGGCTTGTAATTTGTGTTATTGTATTTTATTATACTTCTTAGTTGACACTACTACACTAAATACAAATCCGACCTATTTAATATTCGTATTAAAATCTCAAATCCAAATCTAATCTATTTATTTAATCTTGTTAATCGTGTTAACCCAAATTAATTTGTTTAAATTAAATATTAATAAAAGAATGATTTATTTAATATGATTGTGATATTTTGACATGTTTATTAAACAACATATATTTTCTTTTATGAAAAACAAGTGAAATTTACTTATAAAGTTTTATAATTCATATTATTTGTACTTTATTAGCTATGAAAACTCTTGTTTTATATTATATATAATTAAGTAAAATATAATATATAGTATTGTGGTGAGGGAGAGGAAAGGGTGATGGGGTGAGGGAAGGGAGGGGGAGGAGAAGGCGATGGGGTGAGGGGAAGGGGGGTGACGGTGACAGAGTGAGTGGCGATTGGCCATGTTGTTGTGAAGGTCGATGGGATGAGGGGAGGGGAGGGGAGGGGAGGGGAGGATGATGTGGTGAGGGAAGGGGAGGCAAAGAGTAGAGTTACAGAGGCAATAAAAGACTAAAGAAACAAAAGCAAAACCTTTAATTTTTTTTATGTTAAAAAATTTTAAAAAAATATATATTAAATAAAAAATATATTTTATATTTGAATTTTGAATTTTGAAAACTCAAAATTAAAAATATTAAAATAGTAAAACATTATAAAATATACATATATAACAATATAAATATATTAGAGACTATAAATGGATAATTTATAGATCGTGTTCGTATCAACCCATATATGACTCATTTATTAAACGGGTTATTTCGTGTCAATTGCTAGTTAGTAGATTTGTACAAGTTCAACCTTTTATTTCAACGTTTTTGATGGGTTTGACCCTTTTTGACCGAAACTCATTTAGAGAAAGCCCAAACCTTCTAATTTCGTGTAGATTTCATGTCGTGTTATCGTGTAATAACTTAAAATACCAGCCCTCCCTGCTCCCTCAACATATCTACAAATTCGAAACTTTAAAATTATGTACATGATTTACCATTCATTTCATGCACAGTTTGAAATTAAATTTTTTAGCTTGCATTTTAATTGAATGGAATTGTGTATTTGGAGAGACGTTTGAATTGCTGGAGTTAAAACATAAAAACTTGAAATATGTTCGGGAAAAAGTTATCAATATAGAGCTTATTTTATTTATTTTAAAATTCTATAAAATTTTAAAAAAATAATCTAATTTGAATTTGAATATGCAAAATTATGAACTTTTAAAGTTTAAGTTATAAAATTTTAATTGTAATTATGAATAGTAAAACTGAGATTGTCCTTCTAGAAAAAGATAAATAAATAACCTTGTATTTAAATGCAACCTATGCACCAAACATGGGCTTAGACGTCAAATTTTTTATAATTTAGATCATGTGACTTAGATGATAAAGAGCAATATAGGAGGGCGATAAAGATGTTAGGGTTGCAAAACTAAGGAGGCAATATGAGTCAGTAAGAAAGGAATTTGACATTTAAAAAAAAAAATTTTAAATCTATTTTGTTTAAATTTACTATTACTTGACCCATGTGTGATTAAATGCATTAAAAATATTGACACTTTAATGATAGAAGAATCAAACTTACAAATTATGATTAATTTGAAAGAGAATTTTGTCCCATTAACAATTTTAGAATGTAAAATAAGATCATTACTTTTCGGCATAATTAGAAATCAATTCTATATCATTTTAAACGAAATTATGAGCAGAGCCTCAGATGGAGTTTGACCTAATCCCACGTATTCGAGCTTATGAAAGCTGTGTAAGGTACGCATTACCTAATCGTACGTTCTCCAACACGAGGCATACATTATTATGTCTTTATCGCGGGGGACAGTAAGAACACTGAAAAAAGCAAAACAGTTTGGGGTCCACTTGTAAAAAAAAAAAAAAAAGTGTCATGCTTTTCTTATTTGTGTTTAGGTTTTCTTCGATTTCTTCCAAAATTTTTTTTTAACTGATCAAATTCTAATCCAGTAACAATTCTACAGTGGGAGAAAGCCAATAGGATTAGCTCAGTGATGAGGGAAGAGGGATTAGGGGTTTAGAAGCAGGCCAAGGTTCGATTTTTGACCAATGTAAAATTAATAATAGATTAGGTTAATATATATATAGTTGTGCATATAAGATGTTTGTATATTAAAAAATAAAAAAATTTACTGTAAAGGATGACAACGATAATCCATCCCCTTTCCCACAAACCTCCCAAATGTGACGGTCACAAATATTTGATTTGCAACATTTCTGATGGTAATCTTCAACCCCCATGCTAACGATTCTTGGCCATACAAATCTTGTTCATATCCAAGTCTTTTAGATTTTCAAGTTTGCATAATGTGGATATCTCTCATATGATCACTTGTTTATCTTCAAATCATCTAGTGTCTTAGATTTTCTGTCTTATTAACTGTCATTCTAATAGTATATACCAAATCATCGTCATTATCAATTGCATGATATCTCTCGATGTTTTGGTGATGATCAGCTCGTAAAAGAACGTTGATTTCATCCTGAACAACATTGTGATAAGTCAAGGTAAATCAACAACTCTTTGATTAAAAAAAAAAAATCCATGTTTATATATTGCTTCCCATCCACCTTCGAGTTCCACCTTCAAGTTAACACCTTGTTAGTTTTTCAAATTGCTGTCGGAAGTTCAGAGTTGTCATTTGTTTCGTCACTAGTGTCACCGAGGAAGTCAAGTCTCTTCTCTACATCCCAAAACATGGTATGCTGCGACACCTCAGCTGCTTTTGGCCAGCCAAGATTCAAAATTTATCATGTATGCATTTATATATTTAATTTTAAACAAAGTAATAAATGTGAAGCGTTATGTGAAAATAATAAATGCGGAATAAGATGCCAAGCTTCAGGGAAATGGTCTAACTTATACAGATCCAACGGAATTTATTTTCTTAATGTTCTCCACACAATAGCTTTAACAATTGGATGCAAACCTTGAGTGATGCCGTAAAAGAGGATGCAACCTAATTTGATTCCAATGTTTTTTCCTTGTTTTTTTTTTTTTAGGGCAAAAAGGTATGAATTAGTGAATGTTTGTCATTCATGAAGAAGTTTAAATTAGGCTAATTAGTAGAAAAGTTATCAAATAGCTACTAGCTATACAATATTCCCTTTATGATTAAAATGGTTTATGACTTTAAATCTCAACGGGCAAAGAACAACACATCAAGAAAAAGACAGCTCTAATTGTGATGATTGAGAATTTTAAGATTCTCGAAAGAATTAAAAATTGTATGTATATGACAATTTTAATGTATAAAATAAGAAAAAGTTGTGTTTTAATACTGTTTAGAATGTGAGAAAATATTCTAACAGTATTAAAGAGAGTGAGTTCAGAGATGTAGAATTTTTCCCGAATTGAAACGGGTGAAACGGCCTTAAATCGGAACCAAAAGCCCTAGGAAGTACACTGAAGGCACTAAAAGACGAACAACTTACGGTAGTGAATTCTGGTCAAATAAAAGTAAAATAAGGTAGACCGATCGTACAAGAGGCGTTAGAAACTCACCTACGCGATTTCAGTAGATTTCCATTCGGTTTGACTTTTGGTCAAACTTTGACCATGAATTAATATGTTGAATTAATTGGATGATGTCATTGATGATATCAACACATGATGCAATAAATGAGAAATAAATGAAAGAGCATGGCAATAGGTAGATCTAAAGGTTAGCATTTATTGTGGTCATAAATCAAGGGTTAAGATTAAGCCAAAATGGCAAGCAAAATTTGGCAAAAAAATTGGAAATTATGGGCTGTAAAGGAGTCGGTGGAAGCTGAAAAAAATCAGCTAAAAAGTTGCCAAAAAGTCCCTAAAGTTAGGGTAAATTGTTGTTAAAAAATTACAATTTAGTCCTCCCTTTGGTTGCCTATAAATAGAAGTGAAAATGGACAATTAAAAATAAGAAAATCTGGCCAAATTCTGCCCAACTGTAACCATGCACTCCCACCTCTTTCCAAGTCAAAAAATTTAGCAAAACTCTTCACTAAACTTGCACCAAAACCACCTCAAAGTATCAAGGATTCAAGTTACTAAGGTGAGCATTTATGTTGCTTGATTTCCTTGTATTTTATTGAAAGATCCATGCTTTGTATGGGGGGAAAATGATAAAAATTTTGGGTGCAAACTTGGTGTTTAGTTTGATCATTAGTGTTATAATTGAAATATATGTTGGAAGCTTGAAACAAGCAAATTTTATGCATGTTTTCATGAAAAATCCATGGCCTATATGGATAGATAGTATGAAAAATTTTGTGATGAAATTTGATGAGGAAATATTTGATAAAGGACCCTAAGAACAAGAAAATTTTGTTTAGGGTGTTCGACATGAAAACCATGGCCTTAGTATAAGGTTTGGAATGAAAATTTTAAGGTTTTGATGAGGACTTGTGCATTAGAAACCATAAGATTGAAATGTGATAAATGAACTTTATGGTGAAAAATTTTAGTGTTGATTCACCTATGAAAATCATAGCCTATATTGAAGAAAAATAATGAAATTTTTGTGGTGGATTAAATGATTGATCATGTGGAAAAGTTTTACATAAAGGTATTGGTAACCTTACATAAAATAGACTTTTGGTATAGTATGTGGCAGGTACTAAGGTTCTGAGACGTACCTAATGCCAGGCAAACCTAAAAATCTAAGCAAAAATGCTGTCGAAATTTAAAAACTGCAATAAGGGTATTTCAGGAAACAATGGGGTAAATTTACGGATGGGACAGAAAACCCGAGCCCCTCGGGAACCAAGGCTTGGGAATAGAATAATAAATATTTCAGGAGTAGTGAAATACCCACTTGAGACTCCGAAACATTAGAAAAACGAAAAACAACCTTAGGTGTCAGAATAGTACCATTCGAGGGTCAGGTGAGGAGTAGTCACCGATTTTGCAGCAAATAATGCTGTAAAAATATATTTAAGCATAAGAAATATTATCTTATGATATTTGGGCTTAGAAAATCCTAGAAAAACGATATAATGGAATTTTATGGACCCGAAACCCAATAAGGGTAAAATGGTCATTTGGACCAAAAATGTCCGAATGACTTGAAATGGACCATGAATGACTTAGAATGATTTAAATAAGATTTTTAAGACAAAAATCCAAAATTTGTGAAGAACACGGGCGTGTAGATTGGTACATGGCCGTGTATTGAAGAAATTAAGCAACTCGAGAGATACACGACCTTGAACACGGGTGTGTATCAAGCCGTGTACTATTGTATAGATACATTAGGGGTTACATGACCATGTAGCAAAGAACCTGAGGGGTACACGGCCTTAGACACGAGCGTGTACCAAGCCGTGTAGCATAAAGAAAGGTGAAAAATAGTGTGATGTTAAGAACAAAGTAAATACATTCAAAGTAATGAATAATATTGTGAATTAACAAACAATATTTTGTCTGCAGGGACCCAAAATAAAGGAGACAAAGGAACTAGAGAGGATGTTAGGAATCGGACATTAGCGCAATTGTGGTAAGTTCAGACATTTAAATTATCTGCAACATGAAATACTGTGATGTTTAATTATGTACAATTGTACATTACATGCAAAGTCTTACGGGCACTAGGGTGTAGTTTAACTAACTCACCTAATGGACTGATAAATCTGAAATGTGAACTGAGAATACACCATGGAAAAGGTGCTGTGGTACTAGAGTGTGACTAAATTTAAGATACATATAAATGCAAGAATGTGAAAAGACCTACGGGCATTGAAAGTTCCTGACCTTGAAGTGATGATTAATACCATCCGATCGGAACTATAAGGAAGATGGTAATAAAACTAAAATTAGCGTATCGGCCTCCAGTAAGGTGAGGGTTTACAAGTCCTTCGGGGACATAATGACCGCTTCAGGGCGATGATAGACTGGGGAGGATTAGCCTCAGGGTCGCTTCGAAGGTCCCTTATAGTCAGCGCGCACAATCAGTACAGCCACTATGAGCTCAAAACCAGAACCTAAATAAGATGATGACTGAAAATTGAATGAAAGCCATAAATGAGCATAATTGAGCATAATCGACACTAACGTTACGTATAGTGTATTCGGTCAAAGATGACATGAATAGTACCCGATTAAAGTCAAAGTTACTATTCATATATGAATAGTACTATTCATAGAAAATTGTATTATTGATGCTTTTGAATCTGTACAATTAATAGTATGTATGTTTGAACTTTCTGAGCCTGTTAGCTCATCGGTTTGTTAATGTTGCAGGTAAGAAACCTGTCTAGTAGATACTCTGGATGGCGGCAGGATATGCGGTGTTAATGGGATAGGGAATTCGACTGTGGATTATGGTCCTACTACTAGTCTTTTATTGAGTTTTGAAAGAGAAGATTTGAAGAAAATGTATTTTGAGATACAAAGTTGAACAATGTAATTTTGTAAATTATGTTGTTGTACAAAGAATGACTAAAGTATAGTTTTAAAGCTTTATATAGCTTTCATATTTGAAAAGTATTTTGAAAAAAAAAAGGGCTCCAAAATACGAAAAGTTGAAAATGAAACAAAGTTTTTGGCAACTCAATGAGGTGCACGAGCTGTTTTAGTTGGCTACAGAGTTTGATTGTAACGGTTTTACGTGACCAAATTTGGAGGTACCACAGGGTGGTATCAGAGTAGTTGACCATATCCCTACTGGCACAAAGTACAGCCTGCTCTTCAATCCAAGTAAGTTAGCTTTCTTTAAGTTAGTTAGCTATTTGTTTATACAAGGTTATATATGTTGTAGGATATACGAAGTTGAGGGCACCATACGTGCGAGCTCAACCATATAGATCGAGAGGACGGATTAGGGTATGGACTAGGCCCATGATTAGGCCGTCCATGTTCCAGTAACTAGTACATCGACTGTTGACGCCTTAGCTGCCAGCACCACGGGCTAGGGTACTATCGCTGATTTGAGCACCACCTCCTTAATCGGTATTTAATCCACCAGTCGAGATAGACATTTAGTTGTTTGAGGGCGACCACATGTAGGAACTAGGGTATCAACTCGCGTTGTACATGCGTTTTGAGGCAGTCAACCACCCACGTTCAAGGGAGGTCAACAGGGGATTGTCACTAGAGATTAGCTACATGAAGTAGAGATGATCATGCGTCAATGCAACATTGATGAGGACTGTTAGGTTATGTTAGCAGTCGGCATATTTCATGGAGATGCACGGATGTTCTGGGAGTATTGCGACCAGGACATGCTGTTAGGACTTAACTGGGCTGAGTTTAGGCATATTATAATACAATAGTTTCTGCCTAAGAGCCCAGCACCAGGAAAGCGAGGCAACGACACCACCGCCTGCTTTACCTAGATACAAGGATATTAGGGAGTTTGTTCTCCATACAGAGAGATTACCGATGCTGCTTAGTGATACAGTTTTTACTTATGTAGTATGATTCGAGAAGAATATCGTGAGGAGATGTCCCCTATCCAACCTCACTAATGAGGATTTTTGTGACCTATTTTGGAAGGGGCTTACGATATATTTATGATAAAGGATAACCCCGCTATATCCTCTTGCGTTACGAGAGTTTATAGTCACAGTAGCTAAAGTAGAAGAAGAGCTACTGTTAGAGCGCATGGTACATAATAGGCGTGAACAATTATTGCAAGAGGCAATGTTAGATCGTCTTTATGGAGCGCGACCTGTGGCTAATGACCATGAGGTTGACCCATTTAGGCGAAATAAGGGGACGAGTCCCAATCGAACAACACCATCCAGGATCGATAATGGTTCGAATGAAGAAAAGGAAGACCCGGAAGAATTTCCTGTAGTTCTGGATCAAACTAGAGGATTAGAATATAAACATATAAGATGTATAAATGTATATATCTGTATATGTACATGTATGATTATATTGAAAGGCTATTTTGAGAAAAGCCTTAAAGTGGATATATATATATGAATGTTGTAAAATGATATATTTTGAAATTATGATATGTTACAATGATGAGATGTTAATTATATAATGTTTAAAATTTATTTTTACGTATTTTGTAAAAATAATATGTAAAAATAAATTTTTTGAAAATCTAATGATTGATTTTCATGCGACTATAGGAAATAGAGAATATGGTGAATATGCAAAACCAAAGAAATATGAGAGGGAGTCCTATCCTATCAGAAAGTGTTAATGAATTACAAGCCCTTATAGAAGCTCAGATAAAGGAGAATGCTGAGCTAAGGCAACGATTAGAGCAAATGGAAAAAGGACAAGGCCAAGAAGAAGGCCAACCCTCACAAATGGCTGCAACTGAACAAGCAGTGCCAGTAGCTAGGCCCGAAGTAGTACTAAAACCCTAACCTCAACCTCGAGTAAACCAAGAGTCATTGTACGAATGATTTCGATAGATTAAGCTGCCAGAATTTGAGGGCTCTACAAACCCTTTAGAAGCAGAGGAATTGCTTTCTTCTATCCAAATGATCCTAGAATTTATAGATCTAACAGAATAAGAAAAGGTCATGTGTGCATCCTTTGTGCTAAGGAAGGATGCAAAGTTTTGGTGGAACACTATCAAACTGAGAAGAAATGTAGCCATGATAACATGGACAAAATTCTTAGAAGAATTCAATTAGAAGTACTATGACCCCGCGCTACTGCGATCTCAACAGAGGGAGTTTGCAAAGCTGAAGCAAGGGAACATGACGGTGAGAAAGTCTATCAAAAGTTTGATCAACTATCCTAATTATGTCCATACGTCGTCCCTATTGAGAGGGAGAAAATATAAAAGATGCTTGGGATGTTTTGACTTAACATCTCGGCATTGGTAGATAGTGGGTTAACGCCACCCACTATGGTAGCTAACTGTGTTAGTCGAGCTCTGAGAGCTGAGTACCATCTAGCTCGACAAAGGGAAGAGAAGGAGAAAATCTGGGATGCCAAGAAGAAGGAAAAAGTCTTGGCAAAAGCTACCCAAGCTGGAACCCAGATTCGTTAAGGTAGTAAGCAGAATCAGAGTGTTAAGGCTGGGCAGTCAAACACTCTAGGCCAACAGTCGCAAGGCAAAAGAAAAAGAAATTTTACCAAGAATCGAAACCAAAATAACCCGAATTAGCAACAGAGGCTGAACAATAATGCCCTATCTGTTGTTCGTGACTATGTTACGTGCGAAAAGTGGCACATTGATCGATGTAGATATGCTCCAAACGCCTGTTTTCAATGCGGAAGAAAAGGCCATTTTTGCCAAAAACTGCCCTGAAAATCGACAAAATATGCAGGGTATGTTTCAGCCATAGCAGTAACATCCCCAAGCTCATGCACTACAAGCTAAAATTGAAGGGCCTTCAAAGTCTCAAGAAAGGCCAGAACGCACGCCTCGCGTAGATGCTCGGGTCATGGTCTACACAAAGGAGGATGTGGAAACTAGGACATCCAATGTAGTGACAGGTCAGCTTTTTGTCGCTAATCATTTGGCATCTGTTTTATTCGATTCTGGAGCTACGTATTCATTTATTTCATGTGAATTTGCGAATAGGATAGGATATCCTAAAAATAGCGTAGGTAAGATGTTTAGAACGGCCCTACCCTCAGGCAAAACTTTGCTATCCAATTACTGGTTACCTTATGTACCAATAATTATGACAAATAGGGAGTTATACGTGGAATTGATCGTGATGAAACTAGCTGATTAGGACGTAATCCTAGGAATGGATTTCCTAGGGAAGTATCAAGCCATAATTGATTGTCAAAATTGGAAGATAGTGTTTCAACTTGATAGGGAAGATAGTTTCAAATACGTAGATTCGTCATGCAAATCGAGGAAGATGATGATCAACTCGATGAGAGCAAAAAATCTAATGTCTAGCGACTGTGCTAGATATTTAGCTTACATAGTGGACGTGACTAAGGAGCAAAAGCTTCAATCAGGAGACGTTCCAATCGTCAATGATTTTCTTGACGTTTTCCCCAAAGAATTACCTAGATTACCGCTAGAGTGAGAGATTTTTTTTGAGATCGAATTGATGTCAGGAACCGCACCTATTTCAAAGGTGCCGTGCCAAATGGCATTGACGGAGCTGAAGGAGCTACAAGTGTAATTAAAAGAGCTTCTTGACAAAGGATTCATATGTCTGAGCTATTCCCCATAAGGTGCTCCCGTGCTGTTTGTCAACAAGAAGGATGGAATGTTCCGTATGTGTTTCAATTACCGAGAGTTGAACAAGGTCACTGTCAAGAATAGGTATCCGTTACTTATAATTGATGACTTGTTAGATCAACTCAAAGGCGCAGTAGTATTTTCTAAGATCGATCTGTGATCTGGATATCATCAGCTGCGAATCAAGGAGAGTGATATCCCGAAGACAATGTTTAGGACCCGTTATAGTCATTATGAATTTCTGTAATACCGTTTGAGTTGACGAATACTCCAACAGTATTCATGGACTTGATGAATCGAGTCTTTAATGAATTCTTAAATAAGTTTGTCATTGTGTTTATTGATGACATACTTATATATTCGACGACTTGTGAGGAGCATGAGGAACACTTGAGGACTGTTCTTCATACGATAAGGAGACACTAACTTTACGCAAAATTCTCTAAATGCGAATTTTGGCTAGATAGAGTGTATTTCCTAGGACCCGTAGTCTCCAGGGAAGGAATCACCGTAAATCCTACCAAAGTGGAGGTGATTAATGAATGGCCTGCACCTAGGAACATAATCGAGATGGAAGTTTCTTAGGTTTAATCGGCTATTATAGGAGATTCGTAAAAGGATTCGCACGACTTGCTACACCTCTCACGGCTCTTACGCGTAAAGAGAAGAAGTACGAGTGGACTGAGGAGTGCAAAAAGAGCTTCCGAGAGCTGAAGAAGCGATTAACGAGCGCGCCAATCCTTACGCTTCCTACTGAAGCGGAGACATTCATGATATATACCGATGCATCGAAATTAGGCCTAGGAGCAGTCCTGATGTAAGATGACAAGGTGATAGCGTATGCCTCACACCAATTGAAGAATCACGAGAAAAACTATCCCACGCATGACTTAGTACTTGCCATTGTAGTATTCACACTTAAGATCTTGCGACTATATGGAGCTCAGTGTTAGATTTACACTGACCATCAGAGCTTAAAGTACTTCTTTACACAAAAGGAGCTGAACATGTAGCAGAGAAGATGATTAGAACTGGTAAAGGATTATGACTGTGAGATCCTCTACCATCCAAGAAAGGCCAACCGCATTGCAAATGTGTTAAGTAGGAAGTCTACTATCCCATCGATAGAGAAACTCCTAAGGCCATTGCAGTAGAAGATCAACTCGTTAAAGTTGGAACTGATATCTGGAAAATTGGCTGCACTTTAACTAGAGTCATCGTTATTTAAGGACATTAGAGAGGCTAAAAAATGAGATCCGAATCTAGCAAGTCCTTAGGAAGGGATTTCTAAAGATGGATTAATCCTGCATCATGGAAGAATTCATGTTCCCGATGATGAAGGATTAAGAAGGTGAACTATGACAAAAGCTCACGAGACGCCATATTCAGTGTATCCCGGAGCCAGCAAGATGTGCCAGGATTTAAAATTACAATTCTAGTGGAAAGGGATAAAGAATGACATCGCAAAGTTTATGAGCCGATGCATGACGTGTCAAAGAGTCAAGGCCGAACACCAATATCCAAGTGGAAAATTAGAGCCGTTAGAAGTTCTTGAATGAAAATGGGAACATATTACAATGGATTTCATAGTAGGATTACTGAAAACCTAAAAGGGCTACGATGCCATCTAGGTTATCATCGATAGATTAACAAAAACAGAGTGATTTATAGCAATGAAAATGACTTTTTCACTGGAAAAGTTAGTGAACCTCTATGTAGCCAATATCTTTAGGTTACATGGCATTCCTAAGTCTATTGTGTCAGATCGAGATGCACAATTCACTTTGAATTTTTAGAAGTGCATGCAAGAAGCCACAACAGACGAACAATCTGAACGGACGATCCAATCATTAAAAGACATTCTTCGTGCATGTATAATGGATTTTCCGGCAAATTGGAATGAAAAACTTCCATTGGTAGAATTTTAGTATAATAATAGCTACCAAGCTTCTATAGGAGTGGCACCCTATGAAGTTTTGTATGGAAGGAAGTGTAGAACACCCATCCACTGGTATGATCTACAAGAAAAGTAGCTGCACAAGACGGATTTTATGCAAGAAACGATAGATGCAGTTGCAAAGATACAATGATGAATGTTGATCGCATAAAGCCGACAGAAGAGCTATATGGATAAAAGACAAAGATCCCTGGAGTTTAATGAAGGGGATTTTGTATTCTTAAAAGTTTCACCAATGAAAGGAATAATGTGTTTCTGTAAGAAAGGGAAATTGAGTCTAAGATATATTAGACCATTTGAAATTAACGAACGCATTGGGAAAGTTGCCTATAAATTGGCATTACCTCCAGAGATGTCGGTAGTGCATAACGTATTCCACGTATCCATATTATGGAAATACGTATCGGATCCGTCTCATGTACTGAAACATGAACCAATTCAGATCCAGGAATATCTTACTTATAAGGAACTGCCGTTCAAATTTTGGCACGTGAAGAGAAAGTATTGTGGAATAAGACGATTCCACTAATCAAAGTTTTATGGAAGAATCACAATGTAGAAGAGGCTACATCGGAGCACGAAGAAGAAATTAGGGAATTGTACCCCAACTTGTTCTAAATTTTCAAGGACGAAAATTTTATGAGGGATGAATGTGATGACCGGGAATTTTAAGATTCTCAGAAAAATTGAAAATTGTATGTAAATGACAATTTTAATGTATAAAATAAGAAAAAAGTTGTGTTTTAAAACTGTTTAGAATACGAGAAAATATTCTAATAGTGTTAAAGAAAGTGAATTTAGAGATGCAGAATTTTTCCCGAACCAAAACGGGTGAAACGGCCATCAATCGGAGCCAAAAGCCCTAGGAAGTGCATTGAAGGTACTAAAAGATAAACAACTTAAGATAGTGAATTCTGGTCAAATGGAAGCAAACTAAGGCAGACCAATCGCATAGGAGGCCTCAGAAATTCCCTTACACGATTTTGGTAGATTTCCGTTTGATTTGACTTTTGGTTAAACTTTGACCACGAATTAATATGTTGAATTAATTGGATGATATCATTGATGACATCAACACATGATGCAATAAATGAGAAATAAAGGAAAAAGCATGGTGGTAGGTAGATCCAAAGGTTAGCATTTATTATGATCATAAATCAAGGGTTAAGATTAAGCCAAAATGGCAAGCAAATTTTGGCAAAAAATTTGGAAATTATGGGCTGTAAAGAAGTCGGTGGAAGCTGAAAAAAAATCAGCTAAAAAGTTGCCAAAAAGTCCCTAAAGTTAGGCCAAATTGTTGTGAAAAAATTGCAACTTAGTCCTCCCTTTGATTGCATATAAATAGAAGTGAAAATGGCCAATTAAAAGTAAGAAAATCTAGCCAAATTCTGCCCAACTGTAGCCATGCACTCCCACACCTTTCCAAGCCAAAAAATTTAGTAAAACTCTTCACTAAACTTGCACCAAAACCATCCTCCAAGTATCAAGGATTTAAGCTACTAAGGTGAACATTTATGTTGCTTGATTTCCTTGTATTTTTATTGAAAAATCTGTGCTTTGTAGGGGGGAATGATGAAAATTTTGGGTGCAAACTTGGTGTTTAGTTTTATTATTAGTGTTATAATTGAAGTATATGTTGGAAGCTTGAAACAAGCAAATTTTATGCATGTTTTCATGAAAAATCTGTGGCCTATGTGGATAGATAGTATGGAAAATTTTATGATGAAATTTGATGAGGAAATGTTTGATAAAGGACCCTAAGAATAAGAAAATTTTGTTTAGGGTGTTGGACATGAAAACCGTGGCCTTAGTATAAGGTTTGGAATGAAAAATTTAAGGTTTTGATGAGGACTTATGTATTAGAAACTATAAGATTGAAATGTGATAAATAAAATTTATAATGAAAAATTTTAGTGTTGATTCACCTATGAAAATCGTGGTCTATGTTAAAGAAAAATAATGAAATTTTTGTAGTGGATTGAATGATTTATCATATGGAAAAGTTTTATATAAAGGTTTTGGTAATTTTGCATAAAATAGGCCTTTATATAGTACGTGGTAGGTACTAAGGTTCTGAGGCGTACCTAACGCCAAGAAAACCTAAAAATCTAAGCGGAAATGTTGTCGAAATTTGAAAACGGTAATAAAGGCATTTCAGGAAACGATGGGATAAATTTATGGACGGGATGAAAAACCCTAGCCCCTCGGGAACCAAGGCTTGAGAATAAAATAATAAATGTTTCAAGAGTAGTGAAATTCCTACTTGAGACTTTGAAATATTAGAAAAACAAAAAATGATCATAGGTGTCAAAATAGTACCATTCGAGAGTCAGGTGAGGAGTAGTCATCGATTTTGCAACAAATAATACTGTAAAAATATATTGAAGCCTAAAAATATTATCTTATGATATTTGGAGTTAGAAAATTCCAGAAAAACGATATAATGGAATTTTACGGTCCCGAAACCCGCCAGGGATAAAATGGTCATGTGGCGTCCCCCACGATCCCACGTACGTTACCATACCAACCAGCCAGCTCTGATGCCGACCGCGATGGCTAGCAACCTCGTGGGTCGTCATCCTCTTACTTAACATACTTAACTTTCCATTCTTAACGTTCTCATCTTATAGCGAAAGCAATTTCTATAGCAAATTTTTTTTTTTTAACTTACATACTATGCCTATAACACTATCATACTCTTATAATATATAATTTATAAATTTCTTTCTTTCATCTTCCTTTTGAACGCTCAGCGAAAGACTCATGGTAGTACCATACCCTCGCCCAGTCCCTTGGCACGTGCAGATCCGTCCGTTGTCCATCATATTACTTTAAACTAACAAGTTGCTTACCTGCAACATATAAACAACTAATGAGCTAGATGCTCAGTAAGTTCAAACATACATTCATTAACTTATAAATACTAGTAACATATATTATTACTAGAATAGGTGACATCACGTATATACACATCATATACATCATTTATACATATCCTCAAAACATAACATAGACTATGAGCTTCATCATGCTCGTTTATCTCTTCGTTTATCGTTCTTATCATTCTATCGATCATCTCTTATCATTCTAATCCAATCTTTTCATTTCTTTGCTTTTCATTCCTATCATTTCTTAACTTTCTGTTCTAAACCTTTATAACTTTTCTATCGCTTCATCATCATCTCTTAACATTTCATATCTTAAAGCTAGTAACATATACACTAGCACAACATCACGTAAAAACGTGTCATTCCATACATATAACATCAAACACATCACATCACATATATAATTCTATCATGTTCTTTTAACTTCGTTTTATTATTTTTCATTGATTTCATTGTGTTGTTCTTTCATATCGTTCGTTTCTTTTCTTTTCTTTTTGTATCATTTTTTTTCTTTTCTTTCCACTCTCTTTTTCCTTGTTTTTTTTTTTCTCATGCACTCTCTTTTCTTTTCTTTTCACGCTCTTTTCCTTTCTTTTCTTTTCTTTTCTTTTCTTTTCTTTTCACTCTTCTTTCGTTTGTTTTCTTTCCACTTTCCTTTGGTTGGGCCCGTTGTTGGACGTACCTAGTTGCGCGCGGACAGTGGGAGGAGGGGGAGCGACCCACCAACCTACCTCACAGTCACATAAAAACCGCACCTTCGGGGTTGGTCCATCCTATAATTTACCGCACCTTCAGGGTAGCGCCACATCTACGCGGAGGATATAGACAGGAAGTCTCGACCTTGTAGGGAGACCGGTACACCAACAACTTAAGTTTTCAGTCTTATTATCTTGTAAGCTTTTATTTTTCTTATATTGATTTTTCGTTGTATATCTTTTTCATAACATTCATCATCTTTCATTTCTCATTTTTCATAAAACATTTCATGAAACATTTATTCTTTCGTTGTTTTTCCTTTCTTAATTCTTATGTATTATCACATCACATCACATCATAACAAACAAAAACATGTTTTGTTACGTGTAGACTATTATTCTCTGTTCATCTTATCATTTGCATCCTCCTATCTACCGTATCTTATCATCATCCTTCTATTGATCATAGCCTATCGTTCTATTCAATCAATCACATCTTATCGTTATGTTCTAATCCTTTCATCATACCTTTTATCATAACCTATCATTGTTTTTCTTTCTTGTCTAACTCTTTACTTTCATATCATTTTTCATAAAACATCTATCCTTTCGTCCTCATAAAACATCCCTTTCTTAATTCTTTTCATCACCGATCATCATTGCTCTATCAATCATAACTTAATTTCCATAAAACTTTTCATAAACACCTATTCTTTCTTTTCATATCTCATCTCTTTCTTATGCATTCTATCATAACATTCTTGTTCTTACTCTTTCCATTCTTCTATCTCTCTTACTCACATCTTTATTCTCATAAAACTTTTATAATACCTTTCTTTCGTAATTCAATATATACATATATATATACATATATATATATTTTTATAAATTATTTATTAAAACATATTTTTAATATCATCATAACATTGCTATAGCATTTCTATAGCATCATCATAAATCACATCATGACATTTGCATACCAAACATATAAAAACGATAAGCTTGTTCATAGTTGCAGACGGGTAAATGTCTGAACTTACCCATAGTGTGCTTATCCTCTTCTTGAGATCCATCGACGTACTTTGTCGCTTCTGGATTGGGTTCCTACAGACAAACTTTGTCCGTTAATCACATTTTCATCTATAGCTTTTATTTTATTAAAAAGCTAAATTCTGATCTTATAATCCTTAATTATAGCCTTAGGACAGCTTTCTAAACCTTAATGGCCATTATTGAATTTTTCTCCAACTTTTGCAAAATTACGATTTTACCCCTAACTTTTGACAAAATTACAATTTTGCCCTTGAGATGATTTTTCATAACTTAAACCTCAATTTTGGCTTTTACAAACTCCATTAATTTATTCCAGGGTCATTGGGGCTCTTTTCCCATAATTTGAGAATCTTTGGGCAAAATGACCATTTTGCCCCTGATGGGTCGTTTAATCATAACATTTTCATTTTCATGCTTAGGCTGGATTTTCTAAACCCAAAATCATCAAATTAACTTTTTAAATCTTATCGGACCTTTTCCGGATCAATTCTTATCATTTTACCAATTTTCACATTCCCGGCCCTCGGGAAGTACTATTCCGACCTAAGAGTCGGTTTCATGTTTTTTTCTTGCGTTCTAGGGTTTCGAAGGGTCGGTTTACTAATCGTACCTTACCCATTCCTTTTTACATGTCCTAATTCCTCGAGGGGGCTCGGGTTCCCTTCCCGATCATATTTTTACCCCTCGTTTCCCATATTACCCCTGGTGCCATTTTAGATATTTCGGCAGCATTTCCGCTTAATTTTTGAGGTTCCAGCGTTTAGGAAACGCCTGAAAACCATCTATCCTAATCTAATTCTATCACATACTATACCAGAGGCCTAGATTTTACGTAAAACTCATACTGTTTACGTAAAATCGTTACATCATCACATATTTTTTTTTCTCCATTACAGCCATTTTCTTCTTTTTACATACATTCTTTTCCACATTTTTCATACCAATAATCATAAAATCATACAACAATCCCAAATAATTAAATTGCGGAACGTAAAAAGGTCGGGATTTATACCGAATTGCAGTCCGGTCTCAACGGCATAAACCCTAATTCTTCGTTCTTCATATTTGAGGTCTCGTCTTGAAATTTTGACTCCGCGGATGCGTCCGGAACGTCGAAAATAGGCTAACGGGCCAAACTTCCATTTTCGGTCAACAGTCGCCGTTAACCGGCGTTGACCGGCCATTGACCAGCGTTGACCGGCGGCGACGGTGGCAAGTGGGTAGTCCATTTTGAAGATCTCGACGAGAGGAATCCATTGGTAGCCTCAATTTCACATTTGGAGGCCCTAATCGCCGGAAAATCCCCCCGAAAGTCACGGCCACGGCGGCGACGGTGGAGCTTCGCCGTGCTGGACTTTTTACCTGAAATTGATTGAGGGCTTTTGCTCCTCTCTTCACGGTGACCATTTCTGTATCGACGGCGTGCTTCAACTCGGCTGGAATCGACAGTTTCGACGGCGGCTCCACGGCGGCGTTTCGTCGGACTTTTCGAAGCTCGGGTGGCCCGATTCCGCCGGTGTTGAGGCGATCCACCACCTGGGTTTTGTAGTACTCTTCACCACGAACATTTTGGGACCGGTTTCGTAGCAAATGGTGGCCGGACGGCGGAGAAATCTCACCGGGAAGATTTCGGCTCCGGCGACCTTCAGGCGGCGCGTGCGGCTTGCTCCGGCGGCTGCTCCGTCGCGTCGACCCACCATCGGACTCAGCTCGGTGAGAGCTTTCCGATGACACCGGCGGTGTCGAAAACGGACACCGTTTCCGATGGTCGGTTACTGTACACATTCGGCTAGAGAGAGAAAGAGAAATGAGGAGAGAGAGAATTTGTGGACAAATGAGTAAATTCCACCTTTTTCTCGTTCTTTATATACTTTTTCACCCAAAATTTCAACATGGGCTATGCTGACTAATTTGGGCGTCCTAAATCCAAATATATCAGTTTTATTTTCATCTGATGTCGTTTCGACCAGTTTCCGATACTGCGAATTTTTGATCAAAAATTATCCTTGTGCTCAATTATCAAATTTGAGCATGCTGATAGGCTATCCTGACTAATTTGGGTATGCTGAACCCAGATTTATCAATTTTATGTCAAGATAATATCATCTTGACCTACTTCCTGATACTGTGAGTGGCACACACGTGCACACACATAATATCACTATTACTCATTTTTCATCCTTTAATATTGTTAGAACATTTTATTTAATTCTAAACAATGTTAAATCACTTAATTTCACATTTTAACGCTTAAATTCATTGTGTAATTATTTTCCAAAAAATGTGAATTTTCCCAGTTGTTACAGGTCATTTGGACCAAAAATGTCTGAATGACTTGGAACGGACCATGAAAGACTTAGAATGATTTAAATAAGATTTTTAAGACAAAATCCAAAATTTGTAAAGAACACGGGCATGTGGATGGGTACACGACTGTGTATTGAAGAAATTAAGCAACCTGATAGGTACACGGCCTTAAACACAGGCGTGTACCAAGCCGTGTACTGTTACACGAGCAAATAGAGGTTACATGGCCATGTAGAAAAAGGACCTGAGAGGTACACAGTCTTCGACACTGTCGTGTACCAAGCCGTGTACTGTTATATAGATACATTAGGGGTTACACGACCGTGTAGTAAAGAATCTGAGGGGTACACGACCTTAGACACGAGCGTGTACTAGGCCATGTAGCACAAAGAAAGGTGAAAAATAGTGTGATGTTAAGAACAAAGTAAATTCATTCAAAGTAATGAATAATATTAGGAATTAACAGACAATATTTTATGTGATAACCGAGAAATCTATACTCTCAAAAAATTTTGTAAAGAAATATGTAAATAAATGTACATTTACAGTGAGACATGTTACAGAATACAGAGTAGAGGAAAATTTTGATTAATTGAGTTTTAATCAAAATTTGACAATGAATTAATGAAAATAGTTAAAAGCTAAGCATTAATTCAAATTATGATGTTTTAAAATTTATAGAAAAGTATGTGGAAAATGCATATTAAGAGATCAATGGCACACAAGTGAGCCACTTTGATCAATGGCCAAGAGTTAGCCAAACAAGCCCTAGCATTTTTCTTAAAGAAAAATTAAAAGAAAATGAGAGAGGGAGAGGCACGTGAGGGAGAGAACTCCACCAGCCAAAGTGAATTAATTCACTTATGTTGAGCTGCAAAGCAGTCGGCAGAAAGAAAGAAAGAAAGAGAAAGGGAAAGAGAAAGAGAGAAAGAGAGAAACCGAGAAGGAGAGAGAGAAGAAAGGGAAATCCAAAGAAAGTTCGGATTTTCTTGTTCAAGCAGCAGATCGATCGAGTTTTCAATCAAGAATCTACAGCAAGAAGCTCTCAAGCTTCAAAGCAAGGTAAACCCTCGTCTCTTACTTTTTTCTTGGGGGAAAATCTGGGGTTTTGAGAGGAAAAAGAGAATGTGAGTAAATCGTATTGAGATTTTCGGTTAAAATCGAAACATGGTTCGAGTCTAGATGTTTTCAAACACGAATCCATGAGTTGATGGTTTAGAAAACCAAGTTTAGTGAAATTTCTTCACAAAAGTGCAGAGTTTTCAAAAGTTGAGTCAAGGGATGTTCATAAGCAAAATGTGAGATTTTGCTTATGAAATCATGGATTTTTGATAGTAGAAATATAGTAGATACCTTGAAATGATCGTATGGAGATTGATTTTAAGTGTAAGAAGTAGAACAAAGGCCATAAAAGCCATAGAAAACCAGAGCAGAGTAGTTCGGACCTAGAATTTTGATTCTGGTATGAACACAGGCGTGTACAAGGGCGTGTTTAGTACACGGCCCCGAACATGCCCACATGCATGACCATGTTGCAAGAAAATTTAGACTCGAGAGGTACACGGCCGTGTATCGGGCTGTGTCAAGGGGCACATGGTCAAGGGGAAGGGCGTGTAGCAGACCATGTTAGACAGCAGGAAAACACGGCCAGAAATACGGCTGTGTAAGTAACCGTGTAAGAGTCCAGAGGAGTACACGGCCAGTAACACGTCCATGTATCCACCCATATAAGTATACATGGCCATGTTCTACGAAGTACATGGCCAGGCACGTAAGTCCAGAGAGGTACACGGCTAAAGACACGGCAGTGTAGGAGGGCGTGTCCGAAGCCAAAGAGTAAAAAAAAGTCTGGAAATGTAAATTTTCATGTTTTGCCATATTTCCAGTATAAGATGAATATTGGAAATAATCAGTGGTTATTCTTTTTACAGGAGTTCAAGCTAGAGACCCTGAATCAGTAGTCCTAGAGCAGTAGAGGCTCACGCTCGTAGATTTTCTGTAAGTTCAAGCATTGTCCTGACTGCAACGTGGACAAGCTTGTTAAATTATAAAGTTATGTATGTTGTATGACGTGTATGTTAGACATTCATTGTCTAAATCACGATATTCATGTGAATTTATGTCAGTTCATTTCAGTACATATGTCAGACAGTACCAGGTACACGAAAACAGGTAGGTGCATAAGACACCCTAGTATTTTAATATAACTCACACCCCAGGAATTCATGTAACAGGTTCCGACTGTGGGGGCAATCAATATGCTACCCAGTTGGAACACCAGTAAGATGGTAATTAAACCAATTATTGGCGTATCGGCCTCTCGACCCATGGGCAGGTTTTCATGTTTAGCTTTAGTTAAGATTGAGGAGGTCAGCACTAAAGTACCGCTCCCAATTACGCTAACATGTCGGTACGACCAATCAGGGGCCCAAAACCAGAACTTAAATATCAGATAATGTCCTAAGACTAATCTTTCAACCATGAGCACGTTTACAAAGTCCAGTTTCATGCATGAGCACAGTAGTATAGCATGTTAATTTCATGTTTTTATGTTTGAACTTACTGAGCCCATAGCTCATCAGTTTGTTCACATGTTGCAGGTAAGAGACCTGTTCACCAGTAGTATACGGTGGACGACGAACAGGGTAGATGCATGCCGAGGAGGTTTGGGCGAGGGATTTGGTCACCATTAAGTCTTCCACTGTACAGTTTTTGAAATTTAAACTATGTAGTTTCAAGAACAAGATTTCAAGTTAAGATTATGTGATAGGGGAATCATGATTCATGTGCATGTTATTTTGTTAACATGATTTCCTTATCACATTCTCGAACAGTTTATGATTTTAAAGAAAAAAAATTTATTCCGCAAATTAGCAAGCAAGTTTTCAGTTCAGCACGATTGCCGGCGACCCTAGAGGCCTGCAGACTATTGCGGTTAACTACAGAGTTGACCGTAATAGCACTGTAGAGCCTCTACAGCAGGGCGGGCCACCACATTTTATCTGTAGAGACTCAAACTAGAGGAGACAAAGGAATTGCAGAGGACGTCAGGAATTGGATGTTAGTGCAGTTGTGGTAAGTTCAAACATTTAAATTGTCTACAACATGAAATACTATGATGTTTAATTATGTACTAAGTGTACATTAAATGCAAAGTCCTATGGGCACTAGGGTGTAGTTTAACTAACTCACCTAATGGACTGATAAATCTGAGATGTTTACAGAGAGTACACCATAGAAAAGGTGCTACGGCACTAGAGCATGACTAAATTTAACACACACATGATTAATGCCACCCGATTGGAACTATAAGGAAGATGGTAATAAAACCAAACCCGGCGTACTGGCTTCCAGTAAAATGGGGGTTTACAAGTCCTTCGGGGACATAATGACTGCTTCGAGCGATGATAGACTGGGAAGGATTGGCCTTAGGGTCGCTCCCAAGTCCTTTACAGTTAGCGCGTATAATCGGTACGACCACTATGAGCTCAAAACCAGAACTTAAATTAGATAATGATCGAAAATTGAATGAAAGCCATAAATGAGCATAATTAAGCATAATCGATACTAATGTTATGTATAGTGTGTTTGGTCAAAGTTAGCGTAAATAGTACCCGGTTAAAGTTAAAGTTACTATTCATTGGTCAAAGTTAAAATTACTATTCATATATAAATAGTACTATTCATAGAAAATTGTATTATTGATGCTTTTGAATCTGTATGATTCATAGTATGTATGTTTGAACTTACTGAGCCTGTTAGCTCACCGGTTGGTCATGTTGCAAGTAAAAAACCTGGCTAGTAAATACTCTAGATGGCGGCAAGATATGCGGTGTCAATGGGATAGAGAATTCCACTATAGATTATGGTCCTGCTACCAGTCTTCCGCTGAGCTTCGAAAGAGAAGATTAGAAGAATATGTATTTTGAGATACAAAGTTGAACAATGTAATTTTGTAAATTATGTTGTTTTACAAAGAATGACTAAAGTATAGTTTTAAACCTTTATATGGCTTTCATATTTGAAAAGTATTTTGAAAAAAAAAAAGAAAGGTTCCAAAATATGAAAAGTTGAAAGTGAAACAAAGTTTTTGGCAACCCAATGAGGTGCACGGGCTGTTTCAGTGGGCTATAGAGTTCGATTGTAATGGTTGCACATGGCCGAATTTGGGGGTGCCATACTAATAATGCAAAGATGAGAGATATCTGATATGTGTATATATATATATGTATATATAAGAGGTATATAATACTTATAAATAAATAACCTTATTGATATATATTTTTTATTCCAAATTTTCAGGTTGAGTTTCGGATTAACACCTATAATTTGTAAACATCCCAGTCTTAAGTTTTCTTTGTTTACTTACAATCTTATAAAAAAATGATAATCACGTTACTTGATACTAAAAAGTAGAAGTTCTAAACACTATCTTTTAATTAATTTTGAAAAAAAAAATCGATTTTCCTTTTATGAATAGGTATCACTATCTCTATTAATGTTCGCTAAGCTAATTTAATAAATTAACTTTTATATTTCTCCCGTTCTAATTTGATTAGTGAAGTAAATTTATATAAAGTAAAAAACACAAAATCCAAAACACACAATCATGTTTTCATGTCAGCCATAGAACTATATACGTACAATATCGTGTGAAAGATGGCAAACCAACCTTATTCAAAGACCACAAATAGTTGGGAACAGAAGATACATCACACATTTATAATTCAACAAGAGCAACATTATTTGACATCAACAGAACTTTGTATACCGTGCTACTCACAATCGAATCCTTTTCCATAAGTAAGACGACTCACTGTGCATAGTTGTGGTACAAGACACTACGGTTGTCTTTTATTTTTATTCACATATCGAAAAATTAAAGTTTTTTCAAATCAAGCCCCTTATGGACTTAGATCACGATTCAAATGACAAATCATCGTTGTCAAAATTTTCTTTCATGATCTTTTCCATACGTTCCACCATGGAAGCTGTGAGAAAATTCTTCCAATCTCCCACCTCACCTCTTCTGAAGAGTATCTTATGTGGAATCCCAATCTTTGCCATACCATTCTTGTTCACATCCAAATTTTTAAGATTTCCTAGGCTGCATATTGTTGATATCTCTTGTATGACGCCTTGCTTCTCTTCCTCTTCTGAAAAAGGACACTCTAGAAAATCTGCCAACTTCTTGATGTTAGAGGAAACGTCCTTCTTTAGCTCCTCATATTTCAAGAACAAGATCTTGTGAGGTCTTTCTAAACTTGCTTTCCAATACCCTAAAATATGGTCCCAAAATGGCCCATAACCGTGGATTCTGCGACAAAACATATCGAAACTTTCTTCTAAATGATGAGGTTCTACACTTTCACCCTTAAACTTGGAAGTAAAGTGCCAAAGGGGTATGAATTGGTTCATTGGGTTCCTAGAAACATACACAATTTTACAACTAGAAGTTTTGATGGAAGGAGGCAATAACTCATATAACATATGGGTACTCACGAGTCGCAGTTGAAGAATAGTTTCACTATTAGTTCCATTGTTTAAGGATTAGGATTCTTCTATTAAAGGTACAAGATCATGTGGGTTTGCCTTAAGCAATGGATTGTCTGTGAGTGCAAAACGGGTGCGGTTTACGATTGAAAATACAAGGGCTTTCAACCAAGTGGTTCCTGATTTTGGACAAAAAGTTAAAATGATATCTTGATTATGTGCCACAAAGTATCTCTGAGAAGAGAATATACCTCTACAAAAAAATTCTGGGATCCAACATCCTTGGTAGTAATAAAGATGAACATCGCTTACCAAGTATTTCTCTTTGGGAAGATTTTTAATTATTGCTTCGTACTCGTCTTCAACCTCTTCCTTTGTGGACATGTTTGGAATTGCACAATCAAATCTGAAAGAGAAACCAAAATAAGAATATATGAATTCTTTATATAGAAAAGCTCGCAGATTAACCCGGATGACTACTTTTCCAACTTATCAACAATATATATATATGTATATGTATATATTAGATTGCTTATAAGCTACATCTGTCTTCTCCTCCTTCAACTTTTCCTTTTTCCTTGTTTTGTTTTGTTTGTTTATTTCTAGGGTACTAAAAAATTTCACCCATAAGAGAATTGAACCAGAAGTCTAAAGAAGAGTAGAATATTACCATTTAGCTCTACAACAAGAAATTTTGAAAGCATGTATATGTATAGGTAGTTATGTTTCTCTCTCCCTATATATATATATATGTATATTATAACTGTGAATGAAGGACTTACAACTTGTTTTTCATTTCTTTTATTTTCATTTTTTAATTGTAAAAATTTTCTATAATAGAAACCTTTTTTTTTTTTTTTAACTCTCGATAGGAAGTAATATTTTATTATTGGATTAGTTTTCCAACAATAAGATCAATCAGTATTGGGATAAAAATTTACAAGGTGCCACACATAGCTGCGATGAATCATGAATCAAACTTTTAAAAATTAATTTAACAATTAATACAACAATCACTGCAGGCAAAGGAAAATGAAAGAGGACTTACAGGTTGCTGTGAGATGCTGATCGTGGACAAGCTCACCGATGGGAGTGTAAATAATAATGGAGATATCAAACTTCAAAAGTAAAGAATGGTAGATTTAAACTTCACACAAAACACGTTGGAAACTTTGAAACGATTGAGTACTGGTGCTCTTAGAAGAAAGAGATGAATCCCAAAATCAGTAATATTTTTATTATTGGATTAGTTTTCAACAATAAGATCAATCAGTATTGGGTTAAAAATTTACAAGGTGCCACACATAACTGCGATGAATCATGATTCAAACTTTTAAAAATTAATTGAACAATTAATACAACAATCACTGCAGGCAAAGGAAAATGAAAGAGGACTTACAGGTTGCTGTGAGATGCTGATCGTGGACAAGCTCACCGATGGGAGTGTAAATAATAATGGAGATATCAAACTTCAAAAGTAAAGAATGGTAGATTTAAACTTCCCACAAAACACGTTGGAAACTTTGAAACGATTGAGTACTGGTGCTCTTAGAAGAAAGAGATGAATCCCAAAATACAATATATAAGAAAGCTGTGAGGTAAATTCCCACATGAAATATTGTATGTTTTACTCTGTGTCATATCAAAAGATACGAAAAGATCCCTAGATAACAAAGGAAGATGAAATATATTATGTGCTATTAATTAGTATTCCAAAAAAATTATAAATAAAAAGCAATAGAGGAGGGTGATGAAGATGTTGGGATTGCAAACAAAGGGGGAGGGGACAACTCGGGTCAGCAAGAAAGGACTTTGATATTGTTTAAAAATAAATTTAAAGTCTACTTGATTTTAAATTTACTTTCACATGATCCATATGTGTTTAAATGTGTTAAAAAATTGACACTTCAATAATAGAAGTATCAAAATTATAACTTGTGACGAACTTGAAAAAGAATTTTGGACCATTTACAATTTTAATAGGTAAATAAGATCATTATTTCTTGGGTTAATTAGAAATCAATTAATTCTATGTAATTTTGAACGAAATGAGGAAAGGGAGTTTGAACATTACGAGAGCCAAGAAATACATCATATATAGAAATTACGAAAGCAGTACAAGGTATTACCTAATCCCAACGTCACACGTTCTCCATCACTAGGCGTGCACTATTGGGAGGCATACAATTTTAGGTTGAGGTCTTTTTTGTGGGGACAAAAAGAAAACTAAAAGGAGCAAAATAATTTGGAATCCATTTGCCAAAATAAATAAATAAATAAAAGAATGATTTGAAAGAGAGAGAGGGGGAGAGAGAGACAGAGAAAGAGATATGCAATGGCGATGCCGATCGTGACGGTCTGATGAGAGCGGCCTTTTTTGGCTCTCGCGATGGTCCAATGAGAGCTCCGATAGAGAGAGAGGAGAGAAAGAGACTAGAGGAAAGAGAGAGAGAGAGAGAGAGAGAGAGGAGCATGAAGGAATGAAGATAAAATTTGCAATTAGGTAGAAATGTCTTTTTCAAAAACAAATAAAAGAAATAAATATACTTATAGGTTAAAAAAAATGTTTAAGGTGGGAAAAATTTCTGAGATGGTTTACTTGGGTGGTTATATTCATAATTTTCTCAAAAATGAAAAAAGCTCATTAGGTCGGGGTTGCCGATGGCTCTACCACAGTTCATCCTTATAAAGTACGAAGTTGGGTATTAGGTATACTTATGTGAAAGCACGTGGCCCCACTCCATTTTTAAAATTTATAATTTTAACATGTATATTTAACTAGTTTTACAAAAGATGCCCACATTAAAGTATTTTTTCCCCCTCAAATGTGACCCCTCTTAATAATTTTTTTTTTTCTTGTAATTATATAAAAAGTGCCTTCATTAGACTAAAATCCTGACTCCGTCCGTGCTCTGATTATCAAAAACTCCTGAAGCATCATCGAAGCATCGAAGAAAAATTCTGGGATCTAGCATTCTTGCTAGTAATAAAAACATACGTGGTTTACCAAGTATTTCTCTTTGGGAAGGTTTTTCATTATTGCTTCATACTCGTCTTCAACCTCTTCCGTTGTGGACATGTTTGGAATTGCACACTCGAATCTGAAAGAGAAACCAAAACAAAAATATTTAAATTCTTTATATAGAAAAGCTAGCAGATTAACCTGGATGGCTACTTTGCCAACTTATCAACAATATATATATGTATGTATGTATGTATGTATGTATGTATGTATACGTATATATTAGATTGCTTATAAACTATATCTGTCTTCTCCTCCTTCAACTTTTCCTTTTTCCTTGTTTTGTTTCGCTTGTTTATTTCTAGGCTACTAAAAAATTTCACGCATAAGAGAATTGAACCAGAAGTCTAAAGAAGAGTAGAATATTACCATTTGGCTCAACAACAATAAATTTTGAAAGTATGTATATGTATAGGTAGTTAGGTTTCTCTACATATATATATATGTATATTATAACTGTGAATGAAGGACTTACAAGTTGTTTTTCATTTCTTTTATTTTCATTTTTTAATTTTAAAAATTTTCTATAATAGAAAAAAAAATTTTTTTTCACAATCGATAGGAAGTGATATTTAATTATTGGATTAGTTTTCCAACGATAAGATCAATGAGTATAGGGTTAAAAATTTACAAGGTGCCACACATAACTGCTATGAATCATAAATCAAACTTTTAAAAATTAATTTAACAATTAATACAACAATCACTACTGGCAAAGAAAAATGAAAGAGGACTTAAAGGTTGCTGTGAGATGCTGATCGTGGACAAGCTCACCGACGGGAGGGTGAATAATAATGGAGATATCAAACTTCAAAAGTAAAAAGGGTAGATTTAAACTTCAAACAAAACACGTTGGAAACTATGAAACGATTGAGTACTGGTGCTCTTAGAAGAAAGAGATGAATCCCAAAATACAAATATAAGAACGCTGTGAGGTGAATTCCCACATGAAATATTGTATGTTTTTCTCTGTGTCATATCAAAAGATATGAAAAGATCTATAGAAAAAGAAAGGAAGATGAAAAGATATTATCTGTTATTAATTAATATTTCATAAAAAAAAAGAATAAAAAGCAGTAGAGTAGGGCGATGAAGATGTTGGGATTGCAAACAAAGGGGGAGGGGACACCTGGGGTCAGCAAGATAGGAATTTGATATTGCTTAAAAATAAATTTAAAGTCTACTTCATTTTAAATTTACTTTCACATGACACGTGTGTTTAAATGCGTCAAAAAATTGACACTTCAATAATAGAAGTATCAAAATTATAACTTTTGATGAACTTGAAAGACAATTTTGGACCATTTACAATTTTAATATGTAAATGTGACGTCCTCCACGTACGTTACCATACAACCAGCCGACCTGTGACGCTGACCGAGATGGTTGGCAACCTCGTGGGTCGTCGTCCTCTTACTTAACATACTTAACTTTCCATTTTCAATGTTCTCATTTTAAAGCGGAAGCAATTTCTATAGCAAAATTTTTTTTTTCTTTTAACTTATATTATATCTATATCTCTATCATACTCTTATAACATATAATTCATAAATTTCTTTCTTTCATCTTCCATTTTGAACGCTCAGCGAAAGACTCATGGTAGTACCATACCCTCGCCCAGTCCCTTGGCATGTGTAGATCGGTCCGTTGTCCATCATATTACTTTAAACTAACAAGTTACTTACCTGCAACATATGAACAACTAATGAGCTAGATGCTCAGTAAGTTCAAACATACATTCATTAACTTATAAATTGTGGCGACCCCCCAACACGTACGTTACCCTACCAACCAGTCGAGCTCTGACGCCGACCGCGATGGCTGGCAACCTCGTGGGTCGTCATCCTCTTACTTAACTTAACTTTCCATTCTTAACGTTCTCATCTTATAGCGGAAACAATTTCTATAGCAAAATTTTTTTTTTCTTTTAACTTACATACTACACCTATCTCTATCACACTCTTATAACACATATATCATAACTTTCTTTCTTTCATCTTCCTTTTTGAACGCTCAGCGAAAGACTCATGGTAGTACCATACCCTCGCCCAGTCCCTTGGCACGTGCAGACCCGTCCGTTGTCCATCATATTACTTTAAATAAACACGTTGCTTACCTGCAACATATAAACAACTAATGAGCTAGATGCTCAGTAAGTTCAAACATACATTCATTATCTTATGAATACTAGTAATATATATTATTACTAGAATAGGTGACATCACTTATATACACATCATATACATCATTTATACATATCCTCAAAACATAACATAAAATATGAGCTTCATCATGCTCGTTTATCTCTTCGTTCATCGTTCTTATCATTCTAATCCAATCTTTTCATTTCTTTGCTTTTCATTCCTATCATTTCTTAACTTTCTGTTCTAAACCTTTATAACTTCTCTATCGCTTTGTCATCATATCTTAACATTTCATATCTTAAAGCTAGTAACATATACACTAGCACAACATCACGTAAAAACGTGTCATTCCATACATATAACATCAAACACATCACATCACATATATAATTCTATCATGTTCTTTTAACTTCGTTTTATTATTTTTTCATTGATTTCATTGTGTTGTTCTTTCATATCGTTCGTTTCTTTTCTTTTCTTTTCGTATCATTTTTTTTTCTTTTCTTTCCACTCACTTTTTCCTTGTTTTTTTTTTTCTCACGCACTCTCTTTTTTTTTTCTTTTCACGCTCTTTTCTTTTCTTTTCTTTTCTTTTCTTTTCACGCACTCTCTTTTCTTTTCTTTTACGCTCTTTTCCTTTCTTTTCTTTTTACGCTCTTTTCCTTTCTTTTCTTTTCTTCTCTTTTCCTTTCTTTTCTTTTCTTTTCTTTTCTTTTCACTCTTCTTTCGTTTGTTTTCTTTCCACTTTCCTTTGGTTGGGCCCGTTGTTGGACGTACCTAGTTGCGCGCGGATAGTGGGAGGAGGGGGAGCGACCCACCAACCTACCTCACAGTCACATAAAAACAGCACCTTCGGGGTTGGTCCATCCTATAATCTACCGCACCTTCGTGGTAGCGCCACATCTACGCGGAGGATATAGACCGGAAGTCTCGACCTTGTAGGGAGACCGGTACGCCAATAACTTAAGTTTTCAGTCTTATTATCTTGTAGGCTTTTATTTTTCTTATATTGATTTTTCGTTGAACATCTTTTTCTTTCAAAAACATAACACATATAGCACATATTACTTATATAACATCACATCACATCACATCACATCACATCATAACAAACAAAAAACATGTTTTGTTACGTGTAGACAATTATTCTTTGTTCGTCTTATCATTTGCATCATTCCATCAATCATAGCCTATCGATCATAGCCTATCGTTCTATTCCATCAATCACATCTTATCGTTATGTTCTAATCCTTTCATCATACCTTTCATCATAACCTATCATTGTTTTTCTTTCTTGTCTAACTCTTTGCTTTCATATCATTTTTCATAAAACATCTATTCTTTCGTCCTCATAAAACATCCATTTCTAAATTCTTTTCCTCACCGATCATAATTGCTCTATCAATCATAACTTAATTTCCATAAAACTTTTCATAAACACCTATTCTTTCCTTTCATATCTCATCTCTTTCCTATGCATTCTATCATAATATTCTCATTCTTACTCTTTTCATTCCTTTTTCCCTCTTTATCACATCGTTACTCTCATAAAGCTTTTATAATACATTTCCTTCGTAAATTCAATATATACATATATTTATATATATATATATATTTATAAATTAATTATTAAAACATATCTTTTAACATCATCATAGCATTGCTATAGCATTTACTATAGCATCATCATAAATCACATCATGACATAAACACACAAAACATATAATACTATAAGCTTGTTCATAGTTGCAGACGGGTAAATGTCTGAACTTACTCATAGCGTGCTTATCCTTTCCTTAGGATCCATCGATGTCCTTCGTCGCTTCTGGATTGGGTTCCTACAGACAAATTTTGTCCGTTAATCACATTTTCATTTATAGCTTTTATTTTATTAAAAAGCTTAATTCTGATCTTATAACCCTTAATTATAGCCTTAGGACAGCTTTCTAAACCTTAATGGCCATTTTTGGATTTTTTTTTCTCCAACTTTTGAAAAATTACGATTTTACCCCTAACTTTTGACAAAATTACAATTTTGCCCTTGACGAAATTTTTCATAACTTAAACCTCAATTTTGACTTTTACAAACTTCATTCACCTATTCCGAGGTCATTGGGGCTCTTTTCCCATAATTTGAGAATCTTTGGGCAAAATGACCATTTTGCCCCTGATGGGTCGTTTAACCATAACATTTTCATTTTCATGCTTAGACTGGATTTTCTAAACCCAAAATCATCAAATTAACTTTCTAAATCTTATCAGACCTTTTTCAGATCAATTCTTATCATTTTACCAATTTTTCACACTCCCGGCCCTCGGGAAGTACTATTCCGACCTAAGAGTCGGTTTCATGTTTTTCTTGCTTTCTAGGGTTTCGAAGGGTCGGTTTACTAATCGTACCTTACCCATTCCTTTTTCCTTGCCCTAATTCCTTGAGGGGGCTCGGGTTCGCTTCCCGATCATATTTTTACCCCTCGTTTCCCATATTACCCCTGGTGTCGTTTTTAGAAATTTCGGCAGAGTTTCCCTTTAATTTTTTTGAGGTTCCAGCGTTTAGGAAACGCCTGAAAACCATCTATCCTGATCTAATTCTATCACGTACTATACCAGAGGCCTAGATTTTACGTAAAACTCATACTGTTTACGTAAAATCATTACATTATCACATATTTTTCTTTTTCTCCATTACAGTCATTTTCTTCTTTTTACATACATTCTTTTCCATATTTTTCATACCAATAATTATAAAATTATATAACAGTTCCAAACAATTAAATTTCGGAACGTAAAAAGGTCGGGATTTATACCGAATTGCAGTCCGGTCACGACGGCATAAACCCTAATTCCTCGTTCTTCATCTTTGAGGTCTCGTCTTGCAATTCCGACTCCGCGGATGCGTCCGGAACGTCGAAAATAGGCCAACGGGCCAAACTTGCATTTTCGGTCAACGGTCGCCGTTGACCGGCGTTGACCGGCCGTGACCGGCGTTGACCGGTGGCGACGGTGGCAAATGGGTAGTCCATCTTGAAGATCTCGACAAGAGGAATCCATTGGTGACTTCAATTTCACATTTGGAGGCCCCAATCGCCGGAAAATGCCCTCGAAAGTCTCGACCACGGCGGCGACGGTGGAGCTCCGCCGTGCCGGACTTTTTCCCCGAAATTGATTGAGGGCTTTTGCTCCCCTCTTCACGGCGACCATTTCTGCACCGGTGGTGCAGCTCAACATCGCCGGAAACGACGGGTTTCACGGCGGCGACGTCGCGGCTTCGGGCGACGCGATTCCGCCGGTGTTGAGGCGATCCACCGCATGGGTTTTGTAGTACTCTTCACCACGAGTCTTTTGGGACCGGAATCACCTTGATCGGACGTCGGACGGCGAAGATATCGGCGATCGAAATTTCCGGTGGCCGGCAGCTTCGGGCGGCGCGTGCGCTCTCCTCCGGCGTCGGTTCCGTCGACTCGGCACACCGTTGAACTCAGCTCGGCGAGAGCTTTCCAACGGTGCCGGCGGTGTCGAAAACGGACACCGTTTCCGGTGGTCGATTACTATTCATCAATGGGGGTAGAGAGAGAAAGAGAAGTGATGAGAGAGAGTACACACGGGCAAATGAGGCAATTCCACTTTTTCCCGCTCTTTATATACTTTTTTGCCCAAAATTTCAACACGGGCTATCTTGACTAATTTCGGCGTCCTGAATCCAAATATATCAGTTTTATTTTCATCTGAGGTCATTTTGACCAATTTCCAATACTGTGAATTTTTGGTCAAAAATTACCCTTGTGCTCAATTATCAAATTTGAGCATGCTGATAGGCTATCCTTACTAATTTGGGTGTGCTGAACCCAGATTTATCAGTTTTATGTCAAGATAATATCATCTTGACTTACTTTTTGATACTGTGAGTGGCATACACATGCACACACATAATATCACTATTACTCATTTTTCATTTTTTTTTTAACATTGTTAGAACATTTTATTTAGTTCTAAACAATATTAAATCACTTAATTCCACATTTTACGCCTAAATCCATTGTGTATGTATTTTCCGAGAAATGTGAATTTTCCCGATTGTTACATTCACCCTTCTTTATAAAATTTTCGTCCTCGAAAATTAAGGCAAGTAGGGTTTCAACGTCTTCATTTCTTCTTTACATCTTGTGTAACTTTTTCAGCATCAGAATTTTCTTTTTCTATGACATCTTCATAAACTAGTTCTTCTTGGATTCGAATCTTCTTACATGTACCTCCAAAAATTTGGGATGAACCATGCATCTCTACGTATCCGTGCATTTCTGTACATTCGTGCATCATTACCATGGATTGCGCTGTCGTAGTCCAACGTCTCCTTTCATAAACATACTTAGTAAAATTTCTATGAAATTCACATTAAGTAACGTCATACCATTATGAGACATTACTTAACATAATTTCATCATTTTAACATTTCATAACATTTACATATCATACACATATAATCATATACATTTCAACAATAAGGCTTTATATGGAGCCTTTCATTTCAAATATACTCATATACATACATATACATATAATCATATACATACATATATAGTTATACATTATTCGTCTTTTCCATCCATATCAATAAGAAATCTCTCCGGATATTGACTTTCTCCTATATCATCTCAGTCATTCCTAACCTCGGTAGACTTTTCTTGATCTACATTTACTCTGACTTAGTTCCACTGTGAGTCCTCTCCAACCAATATTACAGAAGTCCTCATCAGTTCCTCGTAACGCACAGTGTATGTTAGAACTATATCACCGGACGTCGACTACAATTTCTCGGTCCGATGATCAGATTCTCACATATCCGCAACTCTAGGGAATATAGGCGGTGTCACGTCCCCCCGTGCCCATGAGGAAATTGGGACTGATACTGGGCTCCTCTGAGGAAGTCACTCAATCATGGTATGGTGAAACTCGGTCCAGTTAGAGCTCATCCTAGTCACAAGAATCCCAATACACATGAGAGCATCTTCCTGAAAGGTGCATACATGTCACAGCTATCATGACCCAATTATCCTGATCAATGGTGCACAGTCAGAGAATCATCTTGATATCATGAACCCAATCCTGTATTCCCATAGAGTACTGGAATGCAGTCCGCCCTCGAAACTTGATGGACAACTGATCTCGTCCATCTTCTAATCAGTCTTCTAACATTGTCCTCATACCATACCACCCACGATCGTATCGTGAGTTTGTCATCTTATTCTGTAAAAACTTGTTTATCTTATATAATAAATAATTACTAACATAAAACAAATCTAACTTACTTGGAATAACGGCAGGATGTGCAGTGTGCCAGGAGGGATATGGTCAACCTTTCGCTCTGATACCACCTGTGGCGACCCCCCAACACGTACGTTACCCTACCAACCAGTCGAGCTCTGACGCCGACCGCGATGGCTGGCAACCTCATGGGTCGTCATCCTCTTACTTAACTTAACTTTCCATTCTTAACGTTCTCATCTTATAGCAGAAGCAATTTCTATAGCAAAATTTTTTTTTTCTTTTAACTTACATACTACACCTATCTCTATCACACTCTTATAACACATATATCATAACTTTCTTTCTTTCATCTTCCTTTTTGAACGCTCAGCGAAAGACTCATGGTAGTACCATACCCTCGCCCAGTCCCTTGGCACGTGCAGACCCGTCCGTTGTCCATCATATTACTTTAAATAAACACGTTGCTTACCTGCAACATATAAACAACTAATGAGCTAGATGCTCAGTAAGTTCAAACATACATTCATTATCTTATGAATACTAGTAATATATATTATTACTAGAATAGGTGACATCACGTATATACACATCATATACATCATTTATACATATCCTCAAAACATAACATAAAATATGAGCTTCATCATGCTCGTTTATCTCTTCGTTCATCGTTCTTATCATTCTAATCCAATCTTTTCATTTCTTTGCTTTTCATTCCTATCATTTCTTAACTTTCTGTTCTAAACCTTTATAACTTCTCTATCGCTTTGTCATCATATCTTAACATTTCATATCTTAAAGCTAGTAACATATACACTAGCACAACATCACGTAAAAACGTGTCATTCCATACATATAACATCAAACACATCACATCACATATATAATTCTATCATGTTCTTTTAACTTCGTTTTATTATTTTTTCATTGATTTCATTGTGTTGTTCTTTCATATCGTTCGTTTCTTTTCTTTTCTTTTCGTATCATTTTTTTTTTCTTTTCTTTCCACTCTCTTTTTCCGTGTTTTTTTTTTCTCACGCACTCTCTTTTTTTTTTTCTTTTCACGCTCTTTTCTTTTCTTTTCTTTCCTTTTCACGCACTCTCTTTTCTTTTCTTTTACGCTCTTTTCCTTTCTTTTCTTTTTACGCTGTTTTCCTTTCTTTTCTTTTCTTCTCTTTTCCTTTCTTTTCTTTTCTTTTCTTTTCTTTTCACTCTTCTTTCGTTTGTTTTCTTTCCACTTTCCTTTGGTTGGGCCCGTTGTTGGACGTACCTAGTTGCGCGCGGACAGTGGGAGGAGGGGGAGCGACCCACCAACCTACCTCACAGTCACATAAAAACCGCACCTTCGGGGTTGGTCCATCCTATAATCTACCGCACCTTCGGGGTAGCGCCACATCTACGCGGAGATATAGACCGGAAGTCTCGACCTTGTAGGGAGACCGGTACGCCAACAACTTAAGTTTTCAGTCTTATTATCTTGTAGGCTTTTATTTTTCTTATATTGATTTTTCGTTGAACATCTTTTTCTTTCAAAAACATAACACATATAGCACATATTACGTATATAACATCACATCACATCACATCACATCACATCACATCATAACAAACAAAAAACATGTTTTGTTACGTGTAGACAATTATTCTTTGTTCGTCTTATCATTTGCATCATTCCATCAATCATAGCCTATCGATCATAGCCTATCGTTCTATTCCATCAATCACATCTTATCGTTATGTTCTAATCCTTTCATCATACCTTTCATCATAACCTATCATTGTTTTTCTTTCTTGTCTAACTCTTTGCTTTCATATCATTTTTCATAAAACATCTATTCTTTCGTCCTCATAAAACATCCATTTCTAAATTCTTTTCCTCACCGATCATAATTGCTCTATCAATCATAACTTAATTTCCATAAAACTTTTCATAAACACCTATTCTTTCCTTTCATATCTCATCTCTTTCCTATGCATTCTATCATAATATTCTCATTCTTACTCTTTTCATTCCTTTTTCCCTCTTTATCACATCGTTACTCTCATAAAGCTTTTATAATACATTTCCTTCGTAAATTCAATATATACATATATTTATATATATATATTTTTATAAATTAATTATTAAAACATATCTTTTAACATCATCATAGCATTGCTATAGCATTTACTATAGCATCATCATAAATCACATCATGACATATACACACAAAACATATAATACTATAAGCTTGTTCATAGTTGCAGACGGGTAAATGTCTGAACTTACTCATAGCGTGCTTATCCTTTCCTTAGGATCCATCGATGTCCTTCGTCGCTTCTGGATTGGGTTCCTATAGACAAATTTTGTCCGTTAATCACATTTTCATTTATAGCTTTTATTTTATTAAAAAGCTTAATTCTGATCTTATAACCCTTAATTATAGCCTTAGGAGAGCTTTCTAAACCTTAATGGCCATTTTTGGATTTTTTTTCTCCAACTTTTGAAAAATTACGATTTTACCCCTAACTTTTGACAAAATTACAATTTTACCCTTGACGAAATTTTTCATAACTTAAACCTCAATTTTGACTTTTACAAACTTCATTCACCTATTCCGAGGTCATTGGGGCTCTTTTCCCATAATTTGAGAATCTTTGGGCAAAATGACCATTTTGCCCCTGATGGGTCGTTTAACCATAACATTTTCATTTTCATGCTTAGACTGGATTTTCTAAACCCAAAATCATCAAATTAACTTTCTAAATCTTATCAGACCTTTTTCAGATCAATTCTTATCATTTTACCAATTTTTCACACTCCCGGCCCTCGGGAAGTACTATTCCGACCTAAGAGTCGGTTTCATGTTTTTCTTGCTTTCTAGGGTTTCGAAGGGTCGGTTTACTAATCGTACCTTACCCATTCCTTTTTCCTTGCCCTAATTCCTCGAGGGGGCTCGGGTTCCCTTCCCGATCATATTTTTACCCCTCGTTTCCCATATTACCCCTGGTGTCGTTTTTAGAAATTTCGGCAGAGTTTCCCTTTAATTTTTTTGAGGTTCCAGCGTTTAGGAAACGCCTGAAAACCATCTATCCTGATCTAATTCTATCACATACTATACCAGAGGCCTAGATTTTACGTAAAACTCATACTGTTTACGTAAAATCATTACATTATCACATATTTTTCTTTTTCTTCATTACAGTCATTTTCTTCTTTTTACATACATTCTTTTCCATATTTTTCATACCAATAATTATAAAATTATATAACAGTTCCAAACAATTAAATTTCGGAACGTAAAAAGGTCGGGATTTATACCGAATTGCAGTCCGGTCTCGACGGCATAAACCCTAATTCCTCGTTCTTCATCTTTGAGGTCTCGTCTTACAATTTCGACTCCGCGGATGCGTCCGGAACGTCGAAAATAGGCCAACGGGCCAAACTTGCATTTTCGGTCAACGGTCGCCGTTGACCGGCGTTGACCGGCTGTTGACCGGCGTTGACCGGCGGCGACGGTGGCAAATGGGTAGTCCATCTTGAAGATCTCGACAAGAGGAATCCATTGGTGGCTTCAATTTCACATTTGGAGGCCCCAATCGCCGGAAAATGCCCTCGAAAGTCTTGACCACGGCGGCGACGGTGGAGCTCCGCCGTGCCGGACTTTTTCCCCGAAATTGATTGAGGGCTTTTGCTCCCCTCTTCACGGCGACCATTTCTGCACCGGTGGTGCAGCTCAACATCGCCGGAAACGACGGGTTTCACGGCGGCGACGGCGACGGTGACGTCACGGCTTCGGGCAGCGCGATTCCGCCGGTGTTGAGGCGATCCACCGCATGGGTTTTGTAGTACTCTTCACCACGAGTCTTTTGGGACCGGAATCACCTTGATCGGACGTCGGACGGCGAAGATATCGGCGATCGAAATTTCCGGTGGCCGGCGGCTTCGGGCGGCGCATGCGCTCTCCTCCGGCGTCGGTTCCGTCGACTCGGCACACCGTTGAACTGAGCTCGGCGAGAGCTTTCCAACGGTGCCGGCGGTGTCGAAAACGGACACCGTTTCCGGTGGTCGGTTACTATTCATCAATGGGGGTAGAGAGAGAAAGAGAAGTGATGAGAGAGAGTACACACGGGCAACTGAGGCAATTCCACTTTTTCCCGCTCTTTATATACTTTTTTGCCCAAAATTTCAACACGGGTTATCTTGACTAATTTCGGCGTCCTGAATCCAAATATATCAGTTTTATTTTCATCTGAGGTCATTTTGACCAATTTCTAATACTGTGAATTTTTGGTCAAAAATTACCCTTGTGCTCAATTATCAAATTTGAGCGTGCTGATAGGCTATCCTTACTACTTTGGGTGTGCTGAACCCAGATTTATCAGTTTTATGTCAAGATAATATCATCTTGACCTACTTTTTGATACTGTGAGTGGCATACACGTGCACACACATAATATCACTATTACTCATTTTTCATTTTTTTTTTAACATTGTTAGAACATTTTATTTAGTTCTAAACAATATTAAATAACTTAATTCCACATTTTACGCCTAAATCCATTGTGTATGTATTTTCCGAGAAATGTGAATTTTCCCGATTGTTACATAAATACTAGTAATATATGTTATTACTAGAATATATGACATCACGTATATACACATCATACACATCGTCTGTACATATCCTCGAAACATAACATATAATGTGAGCTTCATCATGCTCATTTTTCTCTTCGCTAATCATTCTCATCATTCTATTGATAATCTCTTATCATTTTATTCTAATCTCTTCATTTCCTTTCTTTTCATTCCTATCGTTTCTTAACTTTCTGTTCTAAACCTTTATAACTTTTCTATCGTTTTGTCCTCATCTCTTATCTTTTTGTATCTTATAAGCTAGTAACATATACACTAGCATAACATCACTTAAAAACATGTCATTCACATTATACACATAACATCAAATACATCACATCACATATATTAATTCTATTATGTTCTTTTAACTTTATTTTATTATTTATTTATTTTTCATCGGTTTCATTATGTCACTCTTTCATATCGTTCGTTTCTTTTCTTATCGTTCTTTACTTTTCTTTTCTTTTCATATCATTTCTTTTCTTTTCATGCTCTTTTCCTTTCCTTTCTTTTCTTTTTACTCTCCTTTCATTTCTTTTCTTTTTCTTTTCACTCTCCTTTCCTTTCTTTTCTTTTTACTCTCCTTTCATTTCTTTTCTTTTTCTTTTCACTCTCCTTTCCTTTCTTTTCTTTTCACGCTCTTTTCCTTTCCTTTCTTTTCTTTTCACTCTCCTTTCGTTTCTTTTCTTTTTCTTTTCTTTTCACTTTCATTGGTGGGCCCCGTTGTTAAACGTACCTATTTGCGCGCGGACAGTGGGAGAAGGGGGAGCAACCCACCAACCTACCTCATAGTCCCATTAAATACCGCACCTTCAGGGTTGGTCCAACCTATAAACTACCGTACCTTCGGGGCAGCGTCACATCTGTGTGGAGGATATAGACCTGAAGTCTCGACCTTGTAGGGAGACTGGTACGCCAACAACTTAAGTTTTCAGTCTTATTATCTTGTATGCTTTTATTTTTCTTATATTGATTTTTTGTTGTACATTTTTTCATGACATTCATTATCTTTCCTTTCTCATTTTTCATAGAACATTTCATGGGACATTTGTTCTTTTGTTGTTCTATCTTTCTTTCGTAATTCTTTCTCATTGTCATTTCATTCTTTCATTCTCATTTCGTAAGATATATATATCGTTGTTTCATGTTGTTTTTTTCCTCTTCTTAATTCTTTACTTTACTTGTGTGAATTATGTTAATCACACTTTAGCATATATAGCACATATTACTTATATATCATCACATCACATCACATCACATCATAACAAATAAAAACACGTTTGGTTAAGTGCAGACAATTATTCTCTGTTTATCATTTGCATCATTCTATCTATCATATCTTATCATCATACTCCTATCGATCATAGCCTATCGTTCTATTCCATCAATCACATCTTATCGTTATGTTCTAATCCTTTCATCATACCTTTCATCATAACCTATCATTGCTTCTCTTTCTTGTCTAATTCTTTGCTTTCATATCATTTTTCATAAAACATCTATCCTTTCGTTCTCATAAAACATACCATTTCTTAATTCTTTTCATCACCAATCATCGTTGCTCTATCAATCATAACTTAACTTCCATAAAACTTCTCATAAACATCTATTCTTTCCTTTCATGTCTCATCTCTTTCTTCTGCATTCTATCATAATATTCTCATTCTTACTCCTTCCATTCTTCTATCCCTCTTTATCACATCGTTACTGTCATAAAGCTTTTATAATACCTTTCCTTCGTAATTCAATATATACATATATATATTTTTATAAATTATTTATTAAAACATATCTTTTAACATCATCATAGTATTGCTATAGTGTTACTATAGCATCATCATAAATCATATCATGACATTTGCATACAAAACATATAAGTACGATAAGCTTGTTCATAGTTACAGACGGATAAATGTCTGAACTTACTCATAGCGTGCTTATCCTCTTCTTAGAATCCATCGATGTCCTTTGTCGCATCTGGATCGGGTTCCTATAGACAAACTTTGTCCGTTAATCACATTTTCATTTGTAGCTTTTATTTTTATTAAAAAGCTTGATTCTGATCTTATAACCCTTAATTATAGCCTTAGGATAACTTTTTAAACCTTAATGGCCATTTTCAAATTTTTCTCCAACTTTTTGAAAAATTACGATTTTACCCCTAACTTTTCACAAAATTACAATTTTACCCTTAACATGATTTTTCATAACTTAAACCTCAATTTTGGCTTTTACAACCTTCATTACTCTACTCTGGGGTCTTTGGGGCTTTTTTCCCATAATTTGAGAATCTTTGGGCAAAATGACCATTTTGCCCCCTTAATGGATCGTTTAATCATAACATTTTCATTTTCATACTTAGGTTGGATTTTCTAAACCCAAAATTATCTAATTTACTTTTTAAATCTTATCAGACTTTTTTCGGATTAATTCTTATCATTTTACCAATTTTCACATTCCCGACCATCGGGAAGTACTATTCCGACTTAAGAGTCGGTTTCATGTTTTTCCATGCGTTCTAGGGTCTCGAAGGGTCGGTTTACTAATTATAACTTGTCCCTTCCTTTTTCGATGTCCTAATTCCTCGAGGAGGCTCGGGTTACCTTCCCGATCATATTTTTACCCCATCGTTTCCCATATTACCCCTAGTGCCGTTTTTAGAAATTTCGACAGCATTTCCGCTTAATTTTTGAGGTTCCAGCGTTTAGGAAACGCCTAAAAACCATCTATCCTGATCTAATTCTATCACGTACTATACCAGAGGCCTATATTTTACGTAAAACTCATACTGTTTATGTAAAATCGTTACATTATCACATATTTTTCTTTTCCTCCATTACAGCAATTTTCTTCTTTTTACATACATTCTTTTCCATAATTTTCATACCAATAATCATAAAATCATACCATAGTCCCAAACAATTAAATTGCAGAACATAAAGAGGTCGGGATTTATACCGAATTGCAGTCCAGTCTCGACGGCATAAACCCTAACTCTTCGTTCTTCGTATCTAAGGTCCCGTCTTGCAAATCCGACTCCGCGGATGCGTCTGGAACGTCGAAAATAGGCCAATGGGTCATTCTTCAATTTTCAGTCACTGATCGTCGTTGACCGACGTTGACCGGCAGCGACGGCGGCGATGGTGGAAAGTGGGTAGTCCATCTTGAAGATCTTGACGAGAGGAATCCATTGGTGGCTTCAATTTCACCATTCGACACCTCTATTGCCAGAAACTAACACCTGAAAAATCGGTCATGGTGGCGACTTTGAAACTCCGCCGTGCCGGGGTTGTAGCGTGCAATTGACTTGGGGCTTTTGCTCCCCTTTTTACGGCAAGCATTTCTGTACCGGTAGCGCGGCTCAACATCGCTGGAAATGGCTTCACGGCGGTGACGTTGCGGCTTCGGATGGCGCGATCTGGCGGCCGTTGGGCTGAAACACCACCTGGGTTTTGTTCTACTTTTCACCACGAGTCTTTTGGGACCGGTTTCGTGGCAAATGGTGGCCGGACGGCGGAGAAATCTCACCGAGAAGATTCCGGCTCCGGCGGCCTTCAGGCGGCGCGTGCGGCTTGCTCCGGCGGCTGCTCCGTCGCGTCGGCCCACCATTTGACTCAGCTCGGCGAGAGCTTTCCGATGACACCGGTGGTGTCGAAAACGGACACCGTTTCCGATGGTCGGTTGCTGTACACGTGCGGGTAGAGAGAGAAAGAGAAGGGAAGAGAGAGAGTGTGTATGTGGACAAATAAGGAAATTTCACTTTTTTCGCTCTTTATATACTTTTTCGCCCAAAATTTCAAAATGGGCTTTCCTGACTAATTTGGGCGTCCTGAATCCAAATATATCAGTTTTATTTTCATCTGAGGTCATCTTGATCAGTTTCAGATGCTGCGAATTCTCGGTCAAAAATTACCCTTGTGCTCAATTATCAAATTTAAGCGTGCTGATATGCTATCCTAACTAATTTGGGAGTGCTGAACCCAAATTTATCAGTTTTATGTCAAGATAATATCATCTTGACCTGCTTCTTAATACTATGAGTGGCACACACGTGTACACACATAATATCACTATCAATCATTTTTCATCCTTTAACATTGTTAAAACATTTTATTTAGTTCTAAACAATATTAAATCACTTAATTTCACATTTTAACACTTAAATTCATTGTGTATTTATTCTCCGAGAATTATGGATTTTCCCGGTTATCACAGTAAATGAGATCATTATTTTTCTGGCTAATTAAAAATCAATTTATTCTATGTAATTTTGAACAAAATGAGGAAAAGGAGTTTGACCATTACGAGAGCCAAGGGACACATCGTATATGGAAATACAAAAGCTATGTAAGGTATTACCTAATCACAGTGTCCCACGTTCTCCATCACGAGGCATGCATTATTGGGAGGCATACAATGTTAGGTTGAGGTCTTTTTTGTGGGGACAAAAAGAAAACTAAAAGGAGCAAAATAATTTGAATCCACTTGCCAAATAATAATAATAATAATAAAAGAATGATTTGAAAGAGAGAGAGAGAGACACAGAGAAAGAGATATGCAATCGTGATGCCAACCGTGACGGTCTGATGAGAGCGGCATTTTTTGGCGCCCGCTATGGTCTAATGAGAGCTCCAATAGAGAGACAGGAGAGAAAAAGGTTAGAGGAAAGCGAGAGAGAGAGAGAGAGAGAGAAAGGAGCATGAAGGAATGAAGATAAAATTTGCAATTAGGTAGAAATGTCTTTTTCAAAAACAAATAAAAGAAATAAATATACTTATAGGTTAAAAAAATGTTTAAGATGGGAAAATTTTCTGTGGTGGTTTACTTAGGTGGTTATTTTCACAATTTTCTAAAAAATGAAAGAAGCTCATAGGCCGGGGTTGCCAGTGGCTCTACCACAATTCATCCTTGTAGAGTACGGAGTTGGGTATTAGGTATTCTTATGTGAAAGCACGTGGCCCAACTCAATTTTTAAAATTTATAATTTTAACATGTATATTTAACTAGTTTTTCAAAAGATGCCCACATTAAAGTATTTTTTCCCCCTCAAATGTGACCCCTCTTAATAAATTTTTTTTCTTCTTGTAATTATATAAAAAGTGCCTTCATTAGACTAAAATCCTGACTCCGTCCATGCTCCGATTATCAAAAACTCCTGGAGCATCATCGAAGAATCCCCATTTAATGGGCATGCCAAGCAAATAGTTGCAAAGATGCAAATTGCTTCCAAAGCCTCTTTGGTTTCGGAGATCAAGAATTCCCTGCCAGAAAACAAGTCAACCAAAATAGCAAAAGCTGCGGGAACCACCAATGGGTCACCTTATTCGGCTTAACCCCGACCTTCTCGATCTCCAAGAACAAATGTACGACCTCCTTCGGCTTCCTGCACTAAACAAAAGCCTTGATCATCAACATCCAAGAACATTTCTCTCAGGCATTTTCACAAACATGTCATAGGCGTCCTCAAAATCTCAGTGCAGCATTTTTCGAATACTGATCCAGCATCCCCCATCTCCATCACGCGATGCATTCAATATACACAAACAACAATAGCATGAACGAGGGAATGCCTTTGAGAAATACCAAAACTTGAAAAATGACAATAACTTAAATAAAAGCATGGAGTTTGGAAATTGATAATGCATTGTATGCTGATAAACGACAGCAGATTAAAAAAAAAAAAAGCCAATAACTTCTCAAACGACACATGAGGACATTAACTGAAAAAAATGGTGGCGAAACAAAAAATGACGATATTCAATGAAACGACATGAACAAAATAAACCAAGGACAGACTTTACAAAATCTAAAGTAAACAACAAAAGGTGACAAAACTTCATGAGCTGCAAGACCCATAAATGACAGGAACTTGAAAAACAACAACAATTTGATAAAAGCACAAACTTTGGAAAATGATAGTACACCACGACAAAACTCGAAAATGGACAGCAGATAAAAATGGCAATAACTTCAAAAACGGCACATAAGAGGGACACGAACTCAAAAACGATGATATTCAATGAAACGACATCAACAAAACAAACAACTGACAATTTGGGAAATAAAAGAAAATAGCACAAGACGACAAAACTTCAGAAACGACAATTTTCATAGAAAACGAGATCAACAAAAAGGAACTAAAACGACACATCATGATGTAACAATCCAAGCTTCGTAGCCTATTCAAATAAGAAATGCTGAAATCTTAAAAAAAAGAGAAAAGACAAGAAACGAAAAGGGGGAAAAAGGTAGAAAAACTGGAAGCTACAAAATTATATATTACTCCCATGTGATAATTTCTAACTTCGACACTTGATTAGTATCGGGGCTTTTTTGTTTTTTGTTTTTTTTTTGTTTTTTTGTTTTTTTTATAGAATACCCAAAAAGATTATATCTTTGAAGTATTGTCCATTTATAATGCTTTTAGGATTTTTTACCATTTATTATTTGGGTTTTTTTTTTCAATAAAAGTGGGTGCCATTTTGACACCCACCTTAATTTAAAAAATGAAAAAGGGAAGGAGAGAAAGTAATCCCGAACCGGCAGCCACAACATAAACAATAATACATGTAAAAAGCACGTATATAGAGCTCTATAAATAGAGCTCCTCTCCCTCTTCTGAAGTTCATCAGTAGGTAGAAGAGAGAGAGAGAGAGCAGATCTACTAAGAAGAATTCCACATGAAATATTGCATGTTTTTCTCTGTGTCATATCAAAAGATATGAAAATATCATAAGAAAAAAAAAGTAGATAAAAAGGTAGTATGTGCTATTAGTTAGTATTCCTGAAAAAATATAAATAAAAAGCAACAGAGGAGGGCAATGAAAATGTTGGGATTGCAAACAAAAGGGAAGGGGCCACCTCGGGTCAGCAAGAAAGGAATTTGATATTGCTTAAAAATAAATATAAAATCTACTTCATTTTAAATTTACTTTCACATCATATGACTCATATATATATTTAACTACATCAAAAAAATTGACATTTCAATAACATAAATATCAAAATTATAACTTGTGACGAACATGAAAGAAAATTTTGGACCATTTACAATTTGAGTAGGTAAATAAGTTCATTATTTTTCGGACTAATTAGAAATCAATTAATTCTATGTAATTTTGAACGAAATGAGGAAAGGGAGTTTGAGCATTACGAGAGGCAAGGGACACATCATATATGGAAATTACAAAAGCTGTGTAGGGTATTACCAAATCCCAACGTCCCACGTTAACCATCACGAGGCATGCATTATTGGGAGGCATACCATGTTAGGTTGAGGTATTTTTTGAGGGGACAAAAAGAAAACTAAAAGGAGCAATATAATTTGGAATCCATTTGCCAAAATAAATAAATAAATAAATAAATAAAAGAATGATTTGAAAGAGCGAGAGAGGGGAAGAGAGAGAGAGAGAGAGATACAACAGTGACACCAACCATGATGGTCAGATGAGAGCGGCCTGTTTTGGCGCCCACAGTAGTCTAATGAGAGCTCCAATTGAGGAAGAGGAGAGAGAGATTAGAGGAAAGAGTGAGATAGTGAGAGAGAGGAGCATGAAGGAATGAAGATAAAATTTGCAATTAGGTAGAAATGTCTTTTTAAAAAAAATAAAAGAAATTAATAAACTAATAGGTTAAAACAATGTTTAAGATGGGAAAAATTTCTCAGATGGTTTATTTAAATGGCTATTTTCATAATTTCCTAAAAAATGAAATAAGCTCGTTAGGCCATGTGACAGCAGTGGAAGAGTCATAGCAGTACCACAACCCTCACCCAATCCCTTGGCACATGCAGATCTCATTCGTCATTCATCAATCGTCTTATCATCTTGCATGTTGCTTACCTGCAACATGAATAAACTTGTGAGTTAACAGGCTCAGTTAGTTCAAACATATATACATTGCATATAATGACTCATATCATATAAGGCAGAGCATATCTGATACCAACTGTGACATCAGAATATAAACATAACATATATCATACATTACTTAAAATTCATACTTAACATACATAACATTGTCATCATACTTGAACATACTTTACATACTTTAAACATACTTAACATACTTTAACATCTCGAACATACTTAACATCGTGAACGTACTTTCACTTTTAATATCATGAATATATTTATCATACTTAAATACGTAAAATATCGTAAATATACTTAAGTATCGTAAACATACTTACGTATGCTTAAACATTCTTAACATAAAACATAGCATACTTAATGTATACTTAAATATCGTAAATATAATATACTTTAAACATAACATACTTAACATAACATAGGCCATACTTAACATCGTATGACTGACTTATGCATATCCACTTATGCAGAATATATCATATGCATAACAACGAATGTTAATCACATTATACTTGCTTATTTTTCTTTCTTGTTATTCTATTCTTTTCTTTTCTTGCTTTACTTTTGTTTCACTTGCGAGCCCCATTGATGGTCATACCTTTAACTTGAACATTAGACTTCCGCACCCGGGACACACCACTGTCGGATTGGAAGCCATAACATAACTTAATATAAGGAACCTCCACCTGGTTGGGAGGCCGGTACGCCAACGTTTAAAGTTTCAGTCTTATTATCTTGCTTATTTTGATCTTTCCTTACTGTCTTTCATGTGGTTCCAACTAGGTGGCGTTATCATTGCCTCCTTGGTCTGGAACACTTCACATGTCTTTCTTATATTATGTATGTGTTATTTTACACGTCAGTGTGCATATAGCACCTTGATATATACTTTATATATCATACATAGTATATAAACATACTACATAAATTTATGTTGTAGACAATAAAATGTTTGAACTTACTGCATATAACACATAGACATAAACATGTCAAGTCAATTTATATTTGACTTAGACATAACACATAGTTCATAATATGGCTTTCATAACATTCATATCATAGCATACTACAGACAGAAGAATGTCTGAACTTACAACATATAACACCTACACATAACAGTCCATTCACATTGCAAACATGGAAATGTTTGAAACTTACAACACATAACGTATAGGCATAAACGTATCAAGTAAATTCATGTTGTAGTCAATTAAATGTCCGAACTTACTTACTGCACATAAAACACATAAACATGATCAGTCCATTCATATTGCAAACATGGAAATGTTTGAAACTTACCACATATGACACTTAGGCATAATAGTCTATTCATGTTGCAGACATGAAAATGTTTGAACTTACAGATATTGCACATGAAACACATAAACATATAGGCATAAACATGCCAAGTAAATTCATGTTGCAGACAGTGTAATGTATAAACTTACAGATACTTTTGCTCATATCTCCTTTTTCACCTTCTTGGTCCGTAGACGTCCCTTCATCGCGTTTGAAGTGGATCCCTATAACTGAAATAAAAACGGTTATTTTCCATACTCATTTCATATTTAAAGCTTAGTAAAACGTAAAAATTCTACGTTTCATTTTTTCAATCATGAACTTAGGGGTCTAATATCCCATTTATAACTTTTCTGCTAACTTTTGGTAAAATGACCTTTATGTCCCAAACTTTTGGCAAAATTACCGTTTTATCCCTTGCGGGATTTTTCCTCATAACCTTACTTTTCTTTGATTTACAACTTGGTTTTGGTTCTTAAAATCTTAATTAAGCCATTCTAACTCTATTAGGGCCTTTTTTTTTATCATTTTTGAAATTTTTGATCAAAATGACTGTTTTGCCCATGACGGGTCTTTGGGCGTATCGTTTTCATTTTAATGCTTAGACTGGATTTTCTAAGCCCAAAAATCATAAAATAATTTTTCTTAGGCCTTACTATATTTTTATGGCATCATTTACCGTAATTTCTTGATTTACTATTCACCAACCCTCGAGCGACACTATTCCGACCCTAGGTCGTTTTTCCTCTTTTTCTTACATTTCAGGATTTCGAATGAGCGGTTTACTAATCTTTAAAATGTCCGTCCTTCTTTCCTAGGCCTAGGTCACCGAGGAGGTTCGGGTTTCCATCTCGACCACATTTTTACCGTTTGTTTCCTAAAATACCCTTTTGTGTCGTTTTATAAATTTTGGCAGCATTTCCGCTTAATTTTTGGATTCCCGGCATTTAGGAAATACCTTAAAATTATCTAACCAATTCTAATATGTCATGTACTAAATCAGAGACCTAATTTTTACGTAAAAACTTAAACTTTTTACGTTAAAATTTTCACATTTAATACATTTTCTTTTTTGACCATTTTTCATATAAATAATCTGTAATTTACATATCATTTCGTTTCTTTCTTTTCTATACTTTACTTTACTTTCATTTACAGATTCATCGTTGATCGTACCTACCTTACAGAAAACTTTAAACATTTAAAATAGCTACCTCCTCTTTTGGAGTAATACATGATTGGGAGCGTTTCTCAACCCTCCTCCATAGTCTAACTGGGGAGCGTTTCTTGACCGTCCTCCACCAGTTTAACATAAACATAAAACATCATACTCCTAAGCTAGTACGTCAACATTTAAATCTTTAATATAATTCTCTTACTTTACATTAACTTTTCATTTCATTCTATCTGACTTTGTGAACATATTAAATTATCATGTCAGAGTTGCTCATCTTTTATCAAAAGCAAAGTCAGAAACTTTCTATATCACTTTATAAACTTTCTTTCTATAAAACATTTATAACATTCTATTCATAACATTTCTTTCATAAACTTTTCTATAACATTTTCATAAAACGTTTCTTTCATAAACGTTTTCATAAAACATTCATTCGTATAGTGCCTTGTATTGTGCTATTCCATCAAAGGCTTGATAACTATTGTTATATGAGAAACTCTAATTTAATTCTCTTTTCGAACTCTCGAAAAAATCAATTACTTAATTTTGAGACATATCTCTCAAGGTCTGAATAGTTCATTTTAACTGCCCATCCATCGGAAAGTTCCGTATCCATAATTTCTTGCACGTACTTCTAAAATTCGAAGTAAACTTCCAGAAAATCTGTCATTGTACGATTCATTTCAAAATGCCATGCAATTAGATAACATGTACTACATATCAATTTTTCAACTTTTTCAATGAAAACGTTATTTTCACTACTATAAACCGTACTGTTTTTGTTAATCTATCCATAATAACCCAGATGGCATCATAGCCCTCTCGGTTCTTTTGATAATCTCACTACAAAATCCATCATAACATACTCTCATTTTCATTCGGAAACTTCCAAGGGTTCCAATTTTCCACTTGGATATCAATGTTTGATCTTAACTCTTTGGTAAGTCATGCGACTATTTAAAAGTGTCACGATATCATTCTTCATTCCTTTCTACCAAAATTGTAGCTTTAAATTCTGATATATCTTAGTGATTCCCAGATAAACTGTATATAATATTTCATGATCCTTTAACTAGATCCGTCCTCTGAGTTCTTTATCTATCGGAACATTAATCCTTCTTTAATATAGGATCAATCCATTCCTGGAAACCCTTTCTTGAGGACTAGTTGGAGTTAGATCCCATATCTACTACTCTATTAGTTTTGGCCTGGAAGGTAGAGGACTTCGTAATCACAATTCCTTTACCAACTCTAGCCATCTTCTATGTTGTATATTTAGCTTCTTCGTAATAAGTTTCTAAATTATGCATGAGGTAATTCCTCCCATGATTCTTTAATGGACGTAAAACATAAGTATTTATCTTGCCATTTTGCATCAGAACTGCACCTAACCCTACTGTAGGTACGTCACTATATATTACAAATTTCTCTCTCTGTAGAGACTATGTATAGACACAGTCTAAATAACTGGTCAAATTTCTATAAACTTCACTTACTAACGTAGTACCCTGCTTTAATTGAGAAAATTTCATCTATTAAAGCATAATGCTGTAGGACTGTACTACTTTTAGTTAACTTGTCTAGAATCTTGTTCTAACTCATAATAAACATATCCTTCTCATATGAAGGATATTTCACCATAAGTGGGCGTCTTTCCTCAGAATGAAGGTCATACACAAAACCTTCTCTTGTTCTATTAGATTTATAAAATCTAAAATTATTCATAGCGAGGATAGTCATTCTTCTTCTTTTTCTAAAGAATCAATGAAGCTCTCAAATTCCAACAGTCTCTTTCGTCAGAGCTATTTACAAGTAAAATTCTTGATGTCTCATTAGTTAGGGTTCATGGCCTCTTTCAAGTATTACCAAAGAGGATACTACTTGATCTATTGCCACTGTTGACTGATCCTGAATTTTCTCAGAACCTTACATTTATTCTATCCCCTCTAACTTTTTTTTTAATTCTATATTTTCTTTCATCCATATTTCGTGAATAGTTTGTAACTTCTCTACCACTTTCAAACAATGTTGGGCGTCACCCCCTTCTATCATCTTAACTTTGCGTATTAACCATTTTCTTGGTTATATTATAATCAGATTAAAACGCACTATTATGCTTTATCATAAACAATTTCGTAGAATTCTAAAAATTCACGAAATTTCAGCTAACATAATACATCATCTTTAAATATCATCATAGTCTTCATCATAGACTATATCATATTCTCATCATTTCGTTTATTTCATAACTTTTATATGCTTTATTTTATGCCATTTCATACATCTTGGCATTAAAGTCTTATACAAGGCAATCTTTCATAATAAAAAAAATACATATTTACATATACGTACCTCCTTTCACTTTATACATCTCATTAATATAGTTCTAGAGGAAATTCTTCTGAATCCTCTTAATTACCATTTCACTGAATATACTATAACATCTGATAATCAATATGGTGTCTAATGAGTTCCTAGTATTGCTTTACAATCATAATTCACGCAATAAAATGATCAAGCGTGATTAGAACTAGAAACAAGGCAAAAATTCAATTTAGAATTTTTGGAACAGTTAAAGCACCTGGCACTCTCAATCTAGTGCCTGGCCTTATCGTAAAAATTGGTGTAAGCACTTGGCGCTCGACTTTGGCTAAAATGAATTTCTAACATCAATTGTTATGAAACTTAACTCATTCAATCTCTATTTACCCCAGAGGATAATTAAAACATTCTAGGGTCAAAAATCTGTATTAGCTCATATTTTAAAAATATGATAAAAATCCAATACGTACTTCCATAACCTGAAAACATGGAATATGACATGTACCATGGACAAATCTGATGACAATGTCAGTCTGTAAGCTACCTTTCCACTCTATGTTGCATAAGTCCTCCTCAGTTTCTAATAACATACAGCATACATCAGAATTGTGTTATCGGATGTCAACTATAATTTCTTAGTCCGATGAACCAATTCCCATATATCCACAACTCTAGGGAACACAAACGGTGTGACTTCTCCTGTGTCCATGAGGAAATTGGGGGCTGATGCTGGACTCCTCTGAGAGAGTCACTCAATCATGGCATGGCGAAACTTGGTCCAGTTAGAGCTCATCCTGGTCTCAAGAATCCTAGTACACATGAGAGCATCTTCTCTGAAAGGTGCATGCATGTCAACAGCTATCAGAACCGAATTATCCTAATCAATGGCACACAGTCGAAGAGTCATCTTAATGATATGAAACCGGTACTGTACTTCCATAGAGTGCTGGAATGCTATGTGTCCTCGAAACATGGTGGACAACTGGTTTTAAAATCTGTGCAGCTCGGGCATAAATCCATATTCCTACTCTGAGTAGTAGAGGAGTTCCCAGAGCAATCATCTAACATTGTACTCATATCATTTTACCCACAATCATACAGTGGATTCATCATTTCGTCTTCTATAATATTGTTTATTTTCAATAAATAAACAATTAACAATATAAAATAAAACTAACTCACTTTGACTGCATGGAAGAGGATGCAGACAATGTCATGATAGGTTATGGTGAACCGAACCGCTCTGATACCACCTGTGACACCCCGCCTAGCGCGAGCCCATCAGTTGACATCTATTCTTACTTCTACTATTTGTTCTTTTCATATTGATATAAAAATGTGCGGAATTTTTTTTTATATATACACATACTTACACTTACTCTCTTTCTCTCTTTCTATCTGATGAATTAACCATAGCGGGTCCATAACCTTTGACATGACATTCGCAACCCATTCCACCAGTCCCGTATCTCAATAAACTCAAATGGCAGGTTGTTTAACTTTGTTACCTGCACACGAACAAACTGGTGAGCTAAATGCCCAGTAAGTTCAAACATAAAAACATAAATCATAAAACAGTATATTATACTGTTATATTCTGTCATATAAACATATACACTATCTGTAGTATATAACTACTAAAAACATATCGTGCATTAATACAAATAATCACATAATTTGTGATAACTCGTAGTATTCTATAAAATTAGAATAACTATAAATATACCAACTGTAATAACAGTGGTATACTCTGATGTCACTCATGCCATCTCTTAAAACTTTATTCTAATGTAATGACAAATAATCACATAAATTGTAATAACTATTAGTATTCTATAAAATTAGAATAACTATAAATATACCAACTGTAATAACAGTGGTATCCTCTGATATCACCCATGACATCACATATAGGGTTAGCACAAACATCACATCATGTGATAGTGCTCATATTATACTCATTTATTCTTTTCTTCATATTTCTCATTCTTTTTTTCATTACATCATTCTTTACTTTCAATTTATGGGCCTTACGCCCTGAGCCTCGCGTCCGTTATACTGTATGGGCCTCGCACCCTATATATCATGGGCCTCCCGCCCGTTAAACTATATGGGCCTCGTGCCCTATATATCATGGGCCTTGCGCCCGTTAAACTGTATGGGCCTCGCGCCCGTAGTGATATATCTTTAATAATTAGCACAACATGTAATTTATAAACATATATATATATACAAATGCACATAACATATAAGTTAGCGCAAAACATTGCAATCAAACACAACAATTATGTCTTAAGTGTTTTATGCTCAGTTTTTCAATTTATTCTGTTCATTTATTATCTTATCTGTACTTTAACTCTGTATGTGCCCGTTTTGGTAGTACCGAAAAGCGCACTGTAGATAGGCCTGGGAGCTACCCTGGCTCTCCCTCATCTGTACTATGTTTTCTGCTTTGACATGAAATAACCTCCCCTCGTGAGAGACCGGTACGCCAAAACATTAGGTTTTCATTACCCTGTTGTTTAATGTTTAAGTATACATACAATAACATCTTTACTGTGCAGTATATTAACTTTTCGTAGTCTAGTACAATAGCTGTACTCAGACTTGTGCAATCATAAAGACTGTAAACATCATATATTTAATGCTATAATTAATCAAGCATTAATACTGCTCTATGATCATAACGTGGTAACTGGAATCATAAAAATGGAATCCAGTAAGTTTGGAACCTCTCGTCCAAACCTGTCACATAAACAGAACAGTATATAAATTATACTTAATTTATTTATTCTCATTATTTTCATCGTTTCTTTAAAACGATACCTCACACTCTTGGGAGGTTGCCTCATTAATTATAAGGCATACAAATACTCAATGCAGTCATAACAATATAAAGAATCAGATTCCCGTGAATCTGAAACAATTGTAACAATAACATAAATTGCACAGTCATACTATAAACCATACAGTCTAGTATACAACTATACCAATAGTTGTGCACCCGTCATCAATCACGAATCAAACAATTATATAGTTTAGGGGAAAATATATTTTTCCACCTAAACATAACCATATCAATTTGTTCGTGCACAGACAATTAAATGTCTGAACTTACCTCAATTCTGCTAATATCAGCTTTCTGTGGTTCCTCGACAGTCCATCATCACTGTCCCGTTGAACTCCTATAACCGAAAAATTAACGATTATTTAAAATCTTTATTTCATATATAAATCTTTATAAAACGTAAAAATACTACTTTTTATTTCTTAATAAAGAACTTAGGAGCTTAACATTTCATTTTCACCTTTTCTGGAAACTTTTTGGCAAAATTACCATTTTACCCCTAGCGGAACTTTTCTTATTTTTTTTTCATGCTTAACTCTTGACTTTGGCCTTTAAAACTTTAATTAAAGCCTTAGGATTATGTTCTAGGCTTTAACGACTCTTTTTCTAACTTTCTGAAATTTTTGGTCAAAATGACCGTTTTACCCCTGACGGGTCTTTGAATCTTAACCTTCTCGTTTTAATGCTTAGACTGAATTTTCTAAGCTCAAAAATCATCCATTTGACTTTTAAAAACTTACCAGACCTTTTCCAGGTTAATTTCTATATTTTTCACAATTTTTACTATTCCCGACCCTCGGGAAGTTCTATTCCGACATAAAAGTTGATTTCTTGCTTTTCTTACATTTCAAGCCTCGAAGGTCGTTTTACAATTCTTAAAACATCCATTTTCCATTTTTTATTTTAAATTCATAAGGGGCTCAGGTTTACCTGCCCGATCACATTTTTAAACCCTTATTTCCAGAAATGCCCTTTACACACTTTAAAAATTTCGGTAGCATTTCCTCTTAATTTTTAGGCTCCCGGCGTTTAGGAAATGCCTCAAAACCATCTAATCTTGTCTAATCTATCACGTACTATACTAGAGGCCTAATTTTACGTAAAAGTTACACACTTTTTACGTAAAATTTACACTTTTTCATACTTTTTCATATTTGCTATTTCATTCATTTTTCTTTTTTTCTTTTACAATTTCTCATATCAATACATTACATTAACATACATTCATCTCAATTAACAAATTGAGGAACAAGAGTGGTCAAGATTATACTGAAAATGCCGTTCGATCTCGATCGCACAAACTTTATTCTTTCATTCTTTGCATCCAGAGTTCCATTTTGCAAATCTGACTCTGCAGATGCGTTCGGAACATCGAAAATAGGCCAACGGGCCAATCTTCAAAATTTGGTCAACGGTCACCGTTGACCGTCGTTGACCGGCAGTTGACGGCTGCGACAGTGGCAAGTGAGTAGCCCATTTTGAAGAGATCGACGAGAGGAATCCATTGGTGGCCTCAATTTCATGTTTGGAGGCCCCTATCGTCGGAAAATCCCCTCGAAAGCCACGGTCATGGCGGCGATGGTGGAACTTCGTCGTACCGGACTTTTTTCCCGAAATTGGTTGAGGGCTTTTGCTCCCCACAACCCCATGACCATTTCTGCACCGGTGGCTCTCTTCAATTTGGCCGGAATCAGTGAAAATCGACGGTGGATCCCACAGCGGTGACGGTGGATTTCTCGAAGCTTGGTCGGCACGATACAGTGGTTGTTGCCGTGAACCACCACATGGGTTTTGTAGTACTCTTCACCACGAACCTTTTGGGACCGGTTTCATGACAAACGGTGGCCGGACGGTGAAGAATCGACCGTTTGAAATTCACGGCTCCAACAAGCTTTGGGCGGCGCGTGCGGCTTGCTCTGGCAGCTGCTCCGTCGCGTCGACCCACCGTTGGACTCAGCTCGGCGAGAGCTTTCCAATGGTGCCGGCGGTGACGTGAACGGAGGTCGTATGTGAAAGTTGGTCACTGTTCACATTTGAGAGAATTTTGGGGGTAGAATTTTGGATTTTTCGAATTTTATGGGGAATTTTTGAATTTAACCCCCAAGATTTCTTATTTATACTCTCCTGCCCAAAATTTTTAACTTGGGCTATCTTGACTAATTTGGACGTGCTGAATCCAAATTTATCAGTTTTATCTTCATCTGAGTTCATCTTGACCATTTTTCGATACTACGTATTTTTCACATTCCCGGTTGAAATTTCTGTTTTGTGCTCAGCTTTAGGTCGAGAAAATGTCGTCTTGACCCATTTCTCGATACTGTACATACAATATACACATTTCCCGAGAACAGAAAAATTTTCCGGTTGTCACATTAAGGATGTTTAAGCATACGTAAGTATGTTTATGATGCTTGAGTATATTTATGATGTTTTACGTATTTAAGTATGATAAGTATATTCATGATGTTAAATGTGAAAGTACGTTCATGATGTTAAGTATGTTCAAGATGTTAAAGTATATTAAGTATGTTTAAAGTATATAAAGTATGTTCAAGTATGTACAAGTATGATGAAAATGTTATGTATGTTAAGTATGAATTTTAAGCAATGTATGATATATGTTATATTCATGTTTTGATATCACAGTTGGTATCAGATATGCTCTTCCTTATATGGTATGAGTCATTATATGCAATGTATGTATGTTTGAACTCACTAAGTTTGTTAGCTCACAAGTTTGTTTATGTTGTAGATAAGCAACCTACACGATGATAAGACAATTGATGGATGACGAATGAGATCTACATGTGCCAAGAGACTAAGTGAGGGTTATGGTACTGCTATAACTCTTCTGTTGTCGTCACACTTGGTATCAGAGTAAGTTAAAAGTAAGTTACCGATGACCCATGAGGCAATAGTCTATTGCAGTCCGCTTCAGAGCTCGACCGCAATCATTTCGTCTGGCCTCTAACGCAGTTAGGGTTGTCACAGGCCAGGGTAACTGGTGGCTCTACCATAGTTCATCCTTATAGAGCACAGAGTTAGGTATTAGGTATACTTATGTGAAAGCATATGTCCTCACTCAATTTTTAAAATTTATAATTTTAACATGTATATTTAATTAGTTTTTCAAAATAATGCAACGTGACCGTTCTTTATATTTTTTTTTTCTTGTAATTATATCAAAAGTGTTTTCATAGGACTAAAATCCTAATTTCATTCCTACTCCTATTACCAAAAACTCTCAGAGCATCATCCGAGGATCCCCATTTAATGGGCATGCCTAGCAAAGAGTTACAAAGATGCAAATTGCTTCCAAAACCTATTTAGCTCCAGAGATCAAGATTCCTCCTGCCAGTTTAAACAAGTCAACTAAATCGGCAAAAGCTCTGAGAACCACCAAATGGTCGCCTCGTTTGGCTTACCCTAACCTTCTCTGTGGCAGCCTTAAAGCCCATGCCCTAGCGGTGCAGACCCGCCGGTGTCACTCGCTTACTTAACTTACTTAAAACGTGGCTTAAACTTACTTAACTTAATTTTTATGTAATTTTCACGGGATTTTTTTTGAATACGTATGCTTTACTATATATGTACATACATATATATATACTTTACAAACATATTAGGGTTTTAATGCAACTTAGGAGCACACATACACACTAGGACATACTGAATTAGTCTTAGTCAATACCAGTCTGATTTACAAAAGGTAATACTACTTAACATAGTGTGGAAGTGAAACTTGTAATGGTATCTATAACCTCAGCCCTCACATTCGCCTTGCCATCTTCATCGTTCATCAGGTTAAACCATAGGTCTTTTACCTACAGCATGAACACGCATGATGAGCTTTACGTTCAGCAAGTCCAACACTTTATCCGCAAAACATAACTTAAAACCATAGACCATATATAAAAGGCATATCATACTTATAAATATATCATGACTTCAAATCATATCATGTGTCATATGACTGAAAGCATAACATTTATCACACAAATTAAAAGCATATCATAACTATAACTTAAAGCATATCGTGAAATATGCATGAACCGATTATGCTCAATTATGCTTCATTATGCATTATCTTTCTTTACTTGTCTGAGGGCTCGTGTGTCGGTACTGAATGCATGTGGATCTTTGGATTCACCAAGACCACAAACTTTCTTTAGAGCCTTGGCTCGTCATACTTAAACTGAAAACTTCCCCATAGATCGAGAGGCAGGTACGACATGCTCAATGAGTCTTGACGTGCTTCTTAATTACCCAATTGTTGAGATAATGAATTACTATCATCATGTCATGAACTCTATCTTGTTATTCAGTAATCATACGCGATTAAAGAATAAAAACATGTTTATTGTAAAAGCTGACTAAAACATCTTCATCATGTTATTCATCAATCATACGCCATTAAAGAATAAAAGCATTCTTATCATAAAAATAACTGTTTAAAACGATTTTCATTCATGCTGTAAGTGGAGTTGTACTTACTTGATTTGCAGGTAGTTTGTACTACGTATTGTTATAATACAGGTGTCTACCTGTAATCATAACACATTCCATTAATACTCGTTTTTAAGTCATTAATATCGTTAATGACTAACATGTCTCTTGGCATTTGTTACTGATCCCCTTTTCGGTATTAAACTGCTTTCTTTTTGATAGTCTGATTAACTATCTTCTAATTATAGTTAATTAATTTATTTACTTAATAAATTAATTAATGTCTCTCTCTTTCGGTAATGCTAACTAATCGGCTAGTTAGCAAATCGACTATCTAGCTAATCGTGGTATCTCTACAAATTCTATCGATTTTGAAAATTGTTTGCAAGAGCATCTTTCATTTTGAGAAATACATACTCTTTAAAAATAATCCCCTTATCACCCCGTTGGAAGGTGGGGGTATTTTCTTAAACTATTGTCTCATTTTAAAAGAACATATTTTGGTGCTCACTTAAAAATGTGATTTTTGAACCTATTTGAAAAAAAATATATATAACTTGCTTAAAAAGATCGAATTTGCAAAATTGACAAACATGACATTTTTAGGTCTCGATAAGACGGACAACTTTCGTGTTCATATCAGAGATTGGTTTAGACTCTAGCATCTCCTAAACCTCACAAACCCCATGACTTTGTTTGGGTTGTTTTTTTTTTTTTTTAAATCGTCCAGTTTTTAGGGTCAAGAAAAACGGCTCTATTTGGGTCCTAACACGGTCAAATTTTTTATGCTCACGTAATTTGTTTTTAAGTTTCGACGTGGTGTACATTGTTCGTGTTGAGCCTGAAACCAAATTTAAACTCTAGGTTACCCATTTTTACAAAATCCCAAAACTATCCCTACTCCTAAGTTTCCAATCTCAGTTTTGACCTCCGGTCAGAAAACGGCCCTTAAGTCTATCTTAATGTCATTTTTAGCCTCGGCCTATTTCATGCAAAAACATCCGTTACGAATTTCTTAAAACTTTTGTGTTTCGCAAAATCTCAAAAACTATCAACGTCATGCTCAAAAATCTCAAAATCTATTGCAAAAAAAAAAAAAAGGAAAGATTTGCTTCTCATGTGAATCCTAACTATCCAAGCATACCACAAACCATAAAAACAAAAACCATAACCACACAACCACATAAACACATGACAAAGTGCTTGAAGCTCAAAATAAACTTATTACAACACATGTGCTCAAATCCATAATAAATTTGTCATTAAAATTTGTGTGTTTTTGGGGTGGGATTGAAAGGAAGAGAAGAAATTAGAGGTTTTTGGGTGGCTTTTGGAAAGAAAGAAAGAAAGAAAATTAGTCCTAATGGCTAAGCACACATATATATAGGTAATTCCTAAGCATGATTAGCTAATCCTAAGCATCTTAATTAAGCTAAATTTGGCTAAGCTAAGGGGGACAAATTTCTTGGCTACTGTCCTTTGTGTAAAACCGGTGAAGGCATGGAAAAATCAAGGCCAACATTGCATTAATGAGTTGCAAAAGCAATAGTGGTTTGTCTTCTAAAAAGAAAATCCCATTTTTTTAACCAACATTTCCCAACATGCTTCCTTGTTTTAAGGAAAACTTTTCACCCTTTTCCCTTGGCTGCATATACGGATTTGGGGTGAAATTTTATTTGCAAAAGCTTCCCTTATCAATCTAATTTCCTACAACGGTATTCGATAATTGTTCGGTTATGTTCCAAACCTTTATCAAAAAATAGATTCTCTTGATCCACTTCTTATTCTTATCATTTCTAAGTGGGTTATAGTGCTTATGAGCTTACTCTGTATCCATTTACTATTCCTCTTTCGTTTTGTAGTTGTGTCCTAAACTGTGCTGACACTGCACACGCATATTACAACTTTTTCATGCGAAAATTTAGACACAAGCTACCTTGGCTAATTTGGGCATGTTGATCATGAATTTATCAGTTTTATGCCCATCTGAGGTCATCTTGACTAGTTCTGGATACTGCATGATCTCTACTCAGAAATCACTTTTTGTGCTCAATCGACTAGTTTGAGCGTACTGACTCTAAATATATCAATTTCGAGTTGAGAAAATGTTGTCTTGACCCTTTTCTTGATATTGTGTATATCTCGTTCATAACTTCACATTTTGTGTTTAATTGACTAATTTGAGCATACTGATCATAAATATATCAGTTTGGTGTCAAGAAAATGTTGTCTCAACCATTTTCTCGATATTGCATATTTATCATTCAAAATTCACTTTTATACTCAAATAACTTATTTAAGCGTACTGATTATAAGTACATTAGTTTCATGCCAAGAAAAGGTCATCTTGACCAATTTCTTGATACTGCATGTTACACTTATGCACTCACATGTGAAAAGGTGAACGATTTATTTTCGGTTGTCTCTTTCATTGTATGAATATAAATTAAACATTTCTTTACTTCATTTAATTTATTCAAATTGCTAATTAGTCATTACTCATAGACTTAATTACTTATTAAAAAATAATTACGTCCTATGATCATGGTGGATATTACAATCTACCTCTCTTAAAAATTTTCATCCCTGAAAATTAAAACAACTCTAGAAAGTCTCTTCTCATGTTCTCTTCACGCTCCCATATGGCTTCTTCGCTGTTATGGTTTTGCCATAAGACTTTTACAAGGGATATGACTTTACTCCTGAGCACTTTTTCTTCTCTGGCCAGGATCTACACAAGTTTCTCCTCAAAGGTCAGATCAGCATGCACCTCAATGGGTTCTTGACTCTAAACATGAGAGCTATCTGGCACATATTTCTTCAGCATAGAAATGTAAAACATGTGTGCATTGAAGCTAACTCAGGAGGAAGTGCTAATCTGTATGCTACGTTCCCGACTCTCGATTATCTCAAAAGATCCTATGTACCTAGGGCTAAGCTTCCCTTTCTTTCCAAAGCGCATCATACCTTGAGAAAGACTGAGTCTCCTACTTGAAACTCTAAGGGTTTACGATACTTATCGGAAAAACTCTTCTGGTGACTGTGCGCTGTATCTAACCTTTCTCGTATCAGCTTCACGTTTGTCATGGTATTCTTGATGAAGTCCATGCTAACTAGTCGTTTTTCTCCGATCTCATGCCAATGAACTGGGGACCTACATTTCCTTCCATAAAGTACCTCATATGGTGCCATTCTTATTGAAGAGTGATAGCTGTTGTTGTACGAGAACTTAATCAAGGGTAGCTTCTTGTCCCAGTTCTCCTTAAAGTCTAGGACGCAAGCTCTCTACATGTCTTCCAATGTCTGTATAGTCCTTTCAAACTACCCATTGGTTTGAGAGTGGAAGGCTATGTTGAACTTTAACTTGGATCCTAATGCAGCTTGAACGCTTTGCCAAAACCTAGATATGAAACAACTATCATGATCTAAAATGATTGACTTTGGCACTACATGTAGCCTACTATCTGGGCCACATAGATCTCTAAGTTCAGCACAGCCTTCCACCCATCAGTTTGAGGGTGGAAGGCTGTGCTGAACTTTAACTTGGATCCTAATGCAGCTTAAACGCTTTGCCAAAACCTAAATGTGAAACAACCATCATGATCTGAAATGATTGACTTTGGCACTACATGCAGCCTACTATCTGAGCCATATAGATCTCTACTAATTGTTCTATCGAATAGCTAACCTTTATGACTAAGAATTGGGCTGATTTCATCAATCTGTGCTACGATTACCTAGATTACATCATTATTGTCGGAGGTTCTTGGCAATCCGACTATAAAATCCATGGTGATCTAGTCCCATTTCCATTCTGATAGCTCGATTTTCTACAATTCTCCTGCTGGGCATTGGTGTTCCACCTTAACCTTCTGATAAGTAAGGCATTTGGCTATGAATTCAGCGACATCATTCTTCATTCCAGGCCACCAAAAGTTTCCTTTCAGGTCTTTACACATCTTGTTGGCTCTCGGATGTATGGAATATGGCACCTCATGACCCTCCGAAAGGATTCGCTTCTTGAGTTCTTCATCTTTTAGAACACATACTCTATCCTTGTAATAGAGTATGTCATCTTTAGAGACTCTAAATTCTGAACCTTTGTCCTTTATAGCTTTTTTTCTTGACTTGATCAAGGATGAATCGTGTTCTTGGCCAGCCTTGATCTTATTCAAAAGTGTCGGTTGGAGAGTCAGGTCAGACAATCTTCCTATCAAATCTCAATCTCATTGCCGTATAGTTCCCTTTGTAGAGCTCTTGGCAGGGCTCTAATAGCTATAAGCAAAGTAGAATACTTTCAACTTAATGCATCGGCCACCTTGTTGGCTTTTCTCAGATGGAAAAGGATTTCATAGTCGTAATCCTTTACCAACTCTAGCCATCTTTATTACCTCATGTTGAACTCTTTCTGTGTGAAGAGATACTTGAGGCTCTGGTGGTCGGTGTGGATCTCATACTTGACTCCGTAAAGGTAGTGCCTCCAAATCTTCAGTGTAAAAACTACCGTTGCGAGTTCTAGATCATGTGTTGGGTAGTTTTTCTCATGGTCCTTAAGCTTTCGTGAGGTGTATGCAACTATTTTGCCTTTCTGCATCAAAACAACTCCTAATCCCGTCTTAAATGCATCGTTAAAAATTGTGAAGCTTCCTTGACTAGCGTCTGGAATGGTTAGTACTGGAGTGCTTGTGAGTCGCCTTTTTAGCTCTTGAAAACCTTCCTTACACTTGTATGTCCACTCAAACTTCTTTTTCTTTCTGGTAAGTGCTATGAGTAGCGTGACTAACTTAGAAAAGCCTTCAATAAAGCATTAGTAATATCCTATTAAGCTGAGAAAACTACGTATTTTTGTCACGTTCTTTAAAGCTAGCCACGTACTAACTGCCTCAATCTTCGTGGGGTCTACGAATAGTCTTCTTTAGAGACTACGTGACCTAAGAAATGAACCTTCTCTAGCCAAAACTCGCCCCTGCAGAATTTGTCATACAGCTAGTGATCCTTCAACAAGCGTAAGATGATCCCTAGGTGCACTGTATACTTCTCCATCGTTTTGGAGTATATAAGTATGTCATCGATAAATACAATGATAAACATATCCAGAAAGTCCTTAAATCCATGGTTCATTAAATCTATGAGGGCAGCTGGGGCATTTGTTGTGACACCCCCCGCCTCGCGCAGGAGATGTCACTGAAACTCTGCTACTTTACTTCTTCTTTTTTCAAAACATAACATAATAGATTGCGGAAATTTTTTTTTAAAACCATCGATATACATAGTACTACAATTTCCCCAAAACTAAATTATCATAGTTGGAAACTATTTCATATTACTTGCATATAATAATATCATACTATATTAGAAATAGTTAAAATCAAACATAGCAGTGTACTTTATACAATATCATACAATTGTACTTTTATTTTTCCTTTTCTTTTTCTTTGCGGAATTAGCCTGGTAGGTCCATATCCTTTTTATCATGACACCGGCACTTCATCCCTGCAGTCCAATCTATACACTATGGCTCAGGTTACAGGTTGCTTACCACGATTACCTGAACACGAACAAACTGGTGAGCTACATGCCCAGTAAGTTCAGACATAACATTTAAAACAATAAACATCACAATGAAACTCAACAAATATGTATGGAGTTCATTATGCTCAATTTACATTTACATTTACATTGTTCATTTACTATGTCTATGGGCCCGTTTTGGTCGTACCTTATGCATGCTATAAGAGAGGTCTGGGAGCGACCCTGACTCTCCCTCGTCTATGGTATGTCTTCTGCTTTGACATAAGGTAACCTCCCCTTGTGAGAGGCCGATACGCGCCTGTTGTTTACTGTGCAATGCTACTTACTATGACATCTTAACTGTTCCAGTGTACATATTTAAGATTCATGTACTCAATGTTATGCCCATTCAATCCAAAAATACTGTTTAGAACCCATCATCCATGCACTTAAACATTGGGGCGTGATTGGGACTAGAAATGAGGTACAAAACTTTAATTATGCATTTTTGGAACAGTTGGAGCACCTGGCACTCATCCCCGAGTGCCTGGCCCTTCATCTTATTTTTCTACAAAATTTTGGATAGAAACTTCAGCGCTTCGGTGCTCCCCTTGCAGCACCTGGCGCTTTTGAAAATCCGGTGCAAGAGCCTGGCGCTCATACCCTAGCGCCTGGCGCTTCTGTCAATTTTTACACTAGCACCTAGAACTCATACCCTAGCGTCTGACGCTCCTACTGGATTTTTGACACCAAATTTAGGCTGAGAGCTCAGCGCCGGGGTGCTCGTTGACCAGCGCTTAGCGCTTGGCTTCGACTAAAATGGGTTTTTAAACACATTTTGACACTAAAGACATTTTCCCCACATACAATCAACCTTAAGACATGATTAATGCATTCTAGGGTCAAAAATTCATAAAACATCATCATGTACACATAACACATCAATACATACTCGTACACTCACCAATTTAGGAGTTTTAATAAGTTCACAACAACATATAACTTTTCTAGCCGAAGAAATTAGGCTATACATGAATTGAAGTTTCAAAAACAACATAGGGTTCCAGTTGTTCATGCCCAGACATTTAAATGCCAGAACTTACCAGAAATCTGCTAATGTTTCCTTAGATTGATCTCTTGGTTTCCTTTCCTTGGTTTCCAGCCATTGCCCTATAATGAAACAATTCGACTTTCAGTGAAATATTTATAGGTCAACACTAGAGCATTTAAACATTTCTTATATACATTATCATCCTTAAACCCTTAGCCTTAGTTATAAGTCCGAAAATTTCGGCATTATAACAGCTTAAATCCTTATTTTCCCACTGTGCCAATACGACTTAAATTGCATTATTCGACACAGTTTTCATTATAAACCTGCTCAAAATCTCAGTACACAATAACAATCCATTTCCATGTATTCTATATAACATAACCTTCACATCTTTTTCAAACTTAGGGTTTTTGTTCACAACCCTAAATTTTCTTTGTCTTTCTTTCTTTCAACACCTATATACAACACCATTTCATTTCCTAATTCACAATACCAATCCATTATCATTTTATAAGGCTTTTCAACCCTCTTTTTCACGTCAAATTCCCCCCCCCCCCCCATGCAACACATTTGTTTTCAAAAACAAACCCTACAAACACTTCAAAAACAAGCTTAAAACATGTTTTTCCACATGAATTTCATCAAAACACTCAAAACCATTCTAACCCCATTTTGTTCCACTATTCCCATAAGCATAAAAACACTTAAAAACAAGCTTTAAAACAGGATTTTGAAAGACTTACTTGAGCTTTAGGGTGAAGACTCCTTAAGATGAAGTTTTCTCACACTTTTTCTTCAAAATTTGCAACTTTTGAAAATTTAGAAATTTTGGTGGCTTTGGGAATGTGGGAAAAGATTAATAAACAGGGGAATGGAGTTTTTTCTGCTGTGGGGGACATGGGAAATCAGAGAAAATGCTTATAAAAATCCTTAGGGACCATTTTGTAATTTTTGAAAATTTTAGGGTCAAAATGAAAATTTCTTGGGGGCATTTTTACAAAATTTTTGGGGCATTTTCAGCCGAAATCCAGCTGTTTCTTCCCCCCTCTTCCACGTGCAGTGGCAGCTAAGGCTCTAATTAATGCACATTTCTTTCTTTAAATGGGATTTTGAGAAAAATACTAAAAATTCATTATTTTTGATAACCCTTGGATCAAAAGGTATCTTTGATCTCATCCATTAATTCTTATATTAATAAGAAAATATTATTTGTTTATACAGTATAGGTTTTTCTTTAATTACAGTATAATTTTCATCTGTCGAAATTTTGACATAAAAACTATACTGGCCAAATTTCGTAGTTTACCTCCCGAAATGCTATTAAAGCCTTTTGATGCATTTATATCATTTAAAACACTCCATAAACCCTAGATATTTCATTATTTTCTATCTGGAGTATATGGTTGCCACATTTTAAGTCTCAGTAAAATTATGTTTTTCGATACCGAAAATACACTGTTTGAGACATTTCAATTTGAAAATCGTTACATTCATAGCCATAAAACATTTATCAATTCTAATAAATAATCATTAGAGTAAAATTTATATATATTTACATTACACTAATATATATAAATTTCTACTATACAGTGATCCTGAGAACAGTTAGAAAATCTCGATTGTCACAACCCTCCCCCCTTAAAGAATTCTCGTCCTCGAGAATTTAAAACAAGTGGGGGTATAGGGCTCTCATTTCATCTTCTCTTTCCCATGTAGCCTCTTCTGTTTGGTGATTACGCCATAGCACTTTGACTAATGGGATCGTTTTTTTCCGGAGTACCTTATTTTCTCGTGCGAGTATTTGAATAGGCTTTTCTTCATAAGACAGGTCACTCTGTACTTGTATCTGTTCATATTTCAAGATGTGTGATGGATCAGGTACATATTTACGTAACATAGAAACATGAAAAACATCATGTACCGTGGATAAATCAGGTGGTAATGCTAATCTGTAAGCCACCTTCCCAATCCGCTTGATAACTTTGAATGGTCCGATATATCTCGGACTGAGTTTGCCCTTCTTTCTGAAACGCATAACTCCTTTCATAGGTGTAACTTTAAGAAATACAAAGTCACCTTTTTGAAATTCAAGAAATCTGCGTTGTTTGTCTGCATAACTCTTCTATCAACTTTGGGCTGTTTTCATTCGCTTCTGTATCTTTTCAAGTGCTTCTGAAGTCTCTTGAACAAAATCAGTTTTATGCAGTTGCTTTTTTTTTTTAAATCATACCAGTGGATTGGGGACCTGCACTTCCTGTCGTAAAGAGCTTCATAGGGTGCCATTCCGATCGAAGCTTGATAACTGTTATTGTAGGAGAACTCGATCGACGACAGTTTCTCATTCCATGCTTCTTTGAAATCCATGACACAAGCTCGTAAGATATCCTCTAAAGTCTGAATGGTTCGCTCAGTTTGTCTATCAGTTTGAGGATGAAAAGCCATGCTAAACTTCAATTCTGTGCCCATCTCTTGTTGTACACACTTCCAGAATTTGGAGGTAAAATGGCCGTCTCGATCAGATACAATGGATCTTGGAACTCCATGTAATCTAATCACATTAGCAACATATAAGCTTGCTAATTTCTCCAATGTGAAGGTCGTTTTTACCGCTATAAATCGAGCTGTTTTCGTCAGTCGATCTACTATCACCCATATGGCATCATATCCTCCTCGTGTCCTGGGTAACCCTACCACTAAATCCATGATAATATGCTTCCACTTCCACTCTGGAATGTCTAGGGGTTCTAGTTTCCCGCCTGGGTGCTTGTGCTCTGCTTTGACTCTCTGGCATGTTAGACATTGACTAACAAACTCGGCAATGTCATTCCTCATTCCCTTCCACCAAAATTGTAATCTTAAATCATGATACATTTTGGTGGCTCCTAGATGAACAGAATAGGGCATCTGATGGGCTTCTTTTATAATTTGCTCCTTCAATTCCTTATTGGCAGGTATGCAAATTCTTCCTTTCATCAACAGCATTCCATTTGTCTCAATACTGAAGTTAGTTTCTTCTCCTTTGTTGACTCGGTCTCTCATCTATTCCGAGTACACATCTTGTGTCTGAGCCTCCTTGATCCTATCATACAGTGTTGGTTTCAATTGTAGCGTAGCCAAGCTTCTGGAAATCAATTCTATTTCTAACGAATTAATCTCCCATTGTAACGGCTTGGACAATCCATCGATAAGTAATTGCTGTACCGATGTTGATTTGTGACTCAGTGCATCAGCAACTCGATTCGCCTTCCCTGGATGATATGAAATCTCACAGTCGTAATCTTTTACGAGTTCTAGCCATCGTCGATGTCTCATGTTTAACTCCTTTTGAGTGAAGAAGTATTTCAGGCTCTTGTGATTTGTGAAAATTTGACACTGAACCCCATAAAGATAATGCTTCCAAATCTTTAATGCAAACACGACTGCAGCTAGTTCCAAATCATGAGTTGGATAATTCTTCTCATGATTCTTTAGTTGCCGTGAAGCATAAGCTATAACTTTCCTGTTTTGCATCAATACCGCTCCTAATCCTTCTTTTGAAGCATTGCTGTAGATGTCGAATCTTTCCCCTTCAGTAGGAATGGCAAGGATAGGTGCGCTTGTTAATCTTTTTTTTTAATTCTTGGAAGCTTTTTTCGCATGCTGCTGTCCACTCATACTTCTTTTCTTTTCTGGTTAGCGCCGTAAGAGGTTCAGCAAGCCTAGCAAATCCCTCCACAAAACGCCTATAGTATCCGGCTAAACCTAGAAAACTACAAATTTTAGTAATGTTTTTCGGGATAGGCCACTTGCTAATAGCTTCAATCTTTGCAGAGTCAACAGAAATTCCATCGTTAGACACCTTGTGTCCTAGGAAATGAACTTGACCTAACCAAAATTTGCACTTTGAAAATTTGGTATACAACTGGCGATCTCTGAGTGTTTATAGTACCCATCGTAGATGTTCTTCATGGTCTTCTCGGGTCTTCGAATAAATAAGGATGTCATCAATAAATACAATGACAAACTTATCTAAAAATTTCTTGAAGACTCGGTTCATCAAATCCATGAAAGCAGCTGGGGCATTCGTCAATCCAAATGGCATCACCAGAAATTCATAGTATCCATCTCTCGTTCTGAACGCCGTCTTCGTTACATCGCTATTTTTAATTCTCAGCTGATGATACCCAGAACGTAGATCAATCTTCGAAAAGATTGAGGCTCCCTTCAGTTGATCAAATAAATTGTCGATCCTGGGTAGTGGGTACTTATTCTTGATGGTGGCTTTATTCAGCTCCCTATAGTCTATGCACATTCGTAGAGTTCCATCCTTCTTTTTCATGAATAGAACTGGAGCTCCCCAAGGCAAATAGCTTGGTCGAATGAAACCTCTATCCAACAACTCCTTTAACTGCGTCTGTAACTCCTTCAGTTTAGCTGGAGCCATCTGATAAGGGGCCTTGGATATCGGTGCTGTTCCTGGTACTAATTCGATCTCAAAAGCAATCTCTCATTCCGGTGGAAACCCAGGTAATTCGTCTGGAAATATGTCCATGAATTCATTGACTATGGGAATATCCTTTGGTTATAGCTTTTCTTCTTTTGTCATATCAGTCAGAAAAGCTAGATATCCCACGCATCCATTAGCTATCAGCTTGTGAGCCTTCATTGAATTAATTATGATTTTCGATGGCTTTGGAGGTGAAGCAACATATTCAAAGCTTTCTTCTCCATTTGGTTGAAAGATTACCCTTCGATGGTGGCAATCGATCGTAGCCTGGTACTTTCCCAGGAAATCCATTCCCAGGATTACATCATAATCTGCTATCTTTATCACGATTAAGTCAAGAAAAAGCTCTCTATCTACCACCTTTACTGGCACATGTCGTAACCAGTAATCTGACAACAATACTTCACCCGAATGCAACATAGTCTTAAAGATTATTCCAATTCTATCCTTAGCATGCTCTAATCTGGTGGCAAATTCTTGTGATGCAAATTAATGTGAAGCACCAGAACCAAATAAAGCATATGCTGAGTGTTGAGCGATAGAAATTTGACCTGTAACAACGGTGGATGTGCCTGCTTCTGCATCATCTCTCGTGTAGGCCATCACTCGTACATTAGTTGGAGGTGCATTTTCAATTTGTTCCTGTTGTCATGATGGTGTTTCTGCCTTTACTGCAATAGCGTGCATTTGAGGATTTGACAGTCGTTGAGGAACCGTGCCAGCTTGATTTTGCTGGTTACTCGGGCAACTTCTTGCATAATGATCTTCTTTGCCACAGTAGTAATAAACGTTTATGCCTAATCTGCATTTTCCCGAGTGCTTCTTTCCGCACGTAGGGCAATCAGGTGTGCTCACAGGGCTTGGTGCACTGGGACCAGCATTTGCTGCGTTCTTCTGTTGCTGGTTCCTGTTACCCCTGAAATTCCCTTTTCTTTTGTTGGAATTTTGAGGCCTCTGTCCACCTCCTTGTCCAGGCTTAGGAGACTGGTTAGAGCGGTTTCCCTGTGACGCTTGATTTCTACCTTGACCTTATCTCGATTGCTGTCTCTCCTTTTTCTGGGCTTCCCATACTTGAGCCCGTTCTTCCCTGACTCTTGTCAGGTGAAACTCAGCTTTCACAGCTCTAGAGACACATTCAGCCACTGACGTTGGTGGAGATGCTGCACTATCGACCATAACAGCGATTTCTGGTCGGAATGTCCCAATCATCTTTTGAATGTGATCCCCTTCAGTAGGGATCATATATGGACATAATCTCGACAGCTGGTCGAACTTATGGCATACTTCCATCACGGTCAGGTTTCCCTGTTTCAAATTCTCGAACTCTTTCTGTTGTGGTCCGAGAGCAGCAGGGTCGTAGTATTTTTGGTTAAATTCCTCTACAAAATCATTCCATGTCATCTGACTCTCATCCCTTCTCAAACAAACCATTTCCCACCAGTACCGTGCATCTCTGTTTAACACATATGAAGCACAGAGAACGTTTTCCCGGTCTGTCAGATTCATGAAATTTATGACTCTCTGAAAGGATAATAACCACTCTTCCGCTTCTAACGGATCTAAAGATCCATCAAACTCTAGTGGTCTCATACGTCGAAACCTTTCATATAAAGGTTCCTGTGGAACGATAAATTGTAGTTCCGGAATTCTTTCCCGCAAAACTGAGGCTACCGGGGAATTAAGTTCAACTTTCGGAGCCATAGGAGCTTCTGGTGCCGGGGGTGGAAGTGAAGCTTCCCTCTCAGTGCGTTCGCGATGTATCTGGTTCAGCTGATCTCTTAGTGCTTGATTTTCCTGCATTGAGTTGCCAATAAGGCTTCCAATTCAGTCACCCTTTCAGTCAGGGTAGGAGGTCTACCACGTCTAGGGGGTTGGACTCCCCTTTGTGCCATTAGTTCTTTTAGATCTATCAACAAAGATCAAATGATTCAGTATTGATATTGAGAGAACTATATTAATTCTCTCTTTTCATTTATCATCATTTATAAGTAATTTCATTCAATAATGAAATCATAACAGAATATGTAATCACTTAGTCATAAATAAGCGATTATATTATAAACATATTCTTGCAGTCATATATAGATAATTCACATCTAGCACTTATACATATTCCAGTCAGTTTCCCAAAATTAGGCCCTTTTGCCTTGATATACAAAACCTATATTTACATACATATAAGTTAATATCAACAACTTATGGGGTATCGCTTTTATCTTCATCACTGTCCAAAGGAACTTCCTCTGGTTCTTCTTCACTGTCATCCTCATCTTCATTGGTCGAGTTACTAATTACATGAATGGGACCCGCAATACATGATTCACTTGAAGATTTCACATCATCATTCTCCCTCACCATTGGTGGTTCATCGAGTCTGAAGGATACATCACTACGGGGATCACGATCTCTCATTACCCGATCATATTTTCCTATTAACATTTTTCTTTCTACCTCTCTCACTGAAGTAATATATTGCTCTAATGTGTTGTCAAGTGTAGGGACTATTCGAAGCTTCAATTCATAGGTTAACCCTCTCCAGAACATTACACATTGCTCTTCTTCTGTCAGAGTTGGCCAGGGACTACTCAAAATAATTTCATCCCAAAAAAGAGCCGTATAGGATACTACTATATCTGACAGATGCATCCTAAAATTCTCTACTTTCAAAACAAAATTTCGACCCACTGTAAAAGTTGGAGTCATAGGTGGTGATGATGACGATGGTATGTCGGCAGTGGAAGGAGTCATTTCAGACGTTCTTATTATTCGAGGTCGAATAACAGGTCTTGTCCCAATTGTTCGGAATCTAGTCGGTTACTCATTTACAAGTCTTATTATTCATGCATCATGTATGAAATTTAGAGTAAGAAAACAATGAAACCTTAACTTACTTGAACTGCACAGAAGGAAATGCTTGCAATGTCATAACAGGTTATAGAGAATCGTCCGCTCTGATACCATCTATGACACTCCCTACCTCGCTCAGGAGATGTCACTGAAACTCTGCTACTTTACTTTTTCTTTTTTCAAAACATAACATAATAGATTGCGGAAATTTTTTTTTTTAAAACTATCGATATACATAGTACTACAATTTCCCCAAAACTAAATTATCATAGTTGGAAACTATTTCATATTACTTGCATATAATAATATCATACTGTATTAGAAATAGTTAAAATCAAACATAGCAGTGTACTTTATACAATATCATACAATTGTACTTTTCTTTTTCCTTTTCTTTTTCTTTTGTGGAATTAGCCTAGCAGGTCCATAACCTTTTTATCATGACACCGGCACTTCATCCCTGCAGTCCAATCCATACACTGTGGCTCAGGTTACAGGTTGCTTACCACGATTACCTGAACACGAACAAACTGGTGAGCTACATGCCCAATAAGTTCAGACATAACATTTAAAACAATAAACATCACAATGCAACTCAACAAATATGTATGGAGTTCATTATGCTCAATTTACATTTACATTGTTCATTTACTATGTCTATGGGCCCGTTTTGGTCGTACCTTGTGCGCGCTGTAAGAGAGGCCTGGGAGTGACCTTAACTTTCCCTCATCTATAGTATGTCTTCTGCTTCGACATAAGGTAATCTCCCTTTGCGAGAGGTCGGTACGTCAAAACATTAGGTTTTCATTACCTTGTTGTTTACTATATAATGCTACTTACTATGACATCTTAACTGTTCCAGTGTACATATTTAAGATTCATGTACTCAATGTTATGCCCATTCAGTCCAAAAATACTATTTAGAACCCATCATCCACGCATTTAAACATTGGGGTGTGATTGGGACTGGAAATGAGGCACAAAACTTTAATTATACATTTTTGGAACAGTTGGAGCGCCTGGCACTCATCCCCAAGCTCCTGGCCCTTCATCTTATTTTTCTGTAAAATTTTGGATAGAAACTTCAGTGCTTCGGCGCTCCCCTTGCAGCGCTTAGTGCTTTTGAAAATCCGGTGTAAGAGCCTGGCGCTCATACCCTAGTGCCTGGCGCTTCCGCCAATTTTTACACTAGCGCCTGGAGCTCATACCCTAGCGCCTGGCGCTCCTACTGGATTTTTGACACCAAATTTCGGCCGAGAGCTCAGCGTCGAGGCGCTCCTTGATCAGCGCTTAGCGCTTGGCTCCGGCTAAAATGGGTTTTTAAACACATTTTGACACCAAAGCCATTTCCCCCACATACAATCAACCCTAAGACATGATTAATGCATTCTAGGGTCAAAAATCGATAAAATATCATCATGTACACATAACACATCAATACATACTCGTACACTCGCCAATTTAGGAGTTTTAACGAGTTCACAACAACATATAACTTTTCTAGCCAAAGAAATTAGGCTATACATGAATTAAAGTTTCAAAAACAACATAGGGTTCCAGTTGTTCATGTCCAGACATTTAAATGCCAGAACTTACCAGAAATCTGCTAATGTTTTCTTAGATTGATCTCTTGGTTTCCTTTCCTTGGTTTCAAGCCGTTGCCCTATAATGAAACAGTTTGACTTTCAGTGAAATGTTTATAGGTCAACACTAGAGCATTTAAACATTTTTTATATATATTATCATCCTTAAACCCTTAGCCTTAGTTATAAGTTCAAAAATTTCGGCATTATAACGGCTTAAATCCTTATTTTTCCACTGTGTCAAAATGACTTAAATTGCGTTATTGGACACAGTTTTCATTATAAACCGGCTCAAAATCCCAGTACACAATAACAATCCATTTCCATGTATTCTATATAACATAACCTTCACATCTTTTCCAACTTAGGGTTTTTGTTCACAACCCTAAATTTTCTTTGTCTTTCTTTCTTTCAACACCTATATACAACACCATTTCATTTCCTAATTCAGAATACCAATCCATTATCATTTCATAAGGGTTTTCAACCCTCTTTTTCACGTCAAATTCCCCCCCCCCCCCCCATGCAACACATTTGTTTTCAAAAACTAACCCCATAAACACTTCATAAACAAGCTTAAAACATGTTTTTCCACATGAATTTCATCAAAACACTCAAAACCATTCTAACCTCATTTTGTTCCACTATTCCCCGAAGCATAAAAACACTTAAAAAAGGCATTAAAACAGGATTTTGAAAGACTTACTTGAGCTTTAGGGTGAAGACTCCTCAAGATGAAGTTTTCTCACACTTTTTCTTCAAAATTTGCAACTTTTAAAAATTTAGAAATTTTGGTGGCTTTGGGAACGTGGGAGAAGATGAATAAACAGGAGAATGGAGTTTTTTCTGCTGTGGGGGACATGGGAAATCATAGAAAAAGCTATAAAAATCCTTAAGGACCATTTTGCAATTTTTGAAAATTTTGAGGTCAAAGTGAAAATTTCTTGGGGGTATTTTTGCAAAATTTTTAGGGCTTTTTCAGCTGAAATTCAGCTGTTTCTTCCCCTTTCTTCCACGTGCAATGGCAGCTAAGGCTCTAATTAATGCACATTTCTTTCTTTAAATGAGATTTTGAGAAAAATACTAAAAATTCATTATTTTTGGTAACCCTTGGATCAAAAGGTTTCTTTGATCTCATCCATTGATTCTTATATTAATAAGAAAATATTATTTGTTTATACAGTATAGGTTTTTCTTTAATTTCAGTATAATTTTCATCTATCGAAATTTTGACCGAAGAGCTATACTGGCCAAATTTCGCAGTTTACCTTCCGAAATGCTATTAGAGCCTTTTGATGCATTTATATCATTTAAAACACTCTATAAACCCTAGATATTTCATTATTTTCTATTTGGGGTCTATGGTTACCACATTTTAAGTCTCAGTAAAATTCTGTTTTTCGATACCGAAAATGCACTATTTGAGACATTTCGATTCGAAAATCGTTACATTCATAGTCATAAAACATTTATCAACTCTAATAAATAATCATTAGAGTAAAATTTATATATATTTACATCATACTAATATATATAAATTTCTACTATACAGTGATCCCGACAACAGTTAGAAAATCTCGGTTGTCACATTTGTTAGCCCGAATGCCATGACGAGAAATTCGTAATGTTCGTATCGCGTTCGAAAGGCTGTCTTAGTTACATCATCCTCCCTGATTCGTAGTTGATGGTACCCTGAACACAGATCGATCTTCGAGAATATTATAGTTCCTCAAAGTTGGTCAAACAAGTCATCAATTAATGGTAATGGATACTTATTTTTAATCATGATCTTATTCAGCTCTCTGTAGTCAATGCATATCCTCAGTTTTCCATCTTTCTTTTTCATAAACAGTATGAGTGCTCCCCAGGATGAAAAACTCTATCGAATAGATCCCTTGCCCATCAAGTCCTTCACTTGGGCTTAGAGCTCCTTGAGCTCTGCGAGGATCATTCGGTATGAAGCCTTAGAAATGGAGGCTGATCCTGATAGAAGCTCAATCTCAATTGAGATTTCACACTCTGACGGAAGTCCTGGAAGTTCTTCTGGAAATACTTCTATGAGCTCTTTGACTATTGGCACATTCTCGGGTCCTATTTCCGTTTCTTGGGTCTTATCCACCACATGTGCTAGAAACCCAGTGCATCCACTGGATAACATCTTATGAGCCTTTATTGCTGAAATTATCATCTTTGGTCGCTTCAGGGGCATACTTGAGTAGACGAACTTCTCACATCCGATAGGTCCAAAAGTAACTTTCTACCTCCGCCAGTCTATGATGGAGTTGTACTTCACAAGGAAGTCCACTCCCAAGATTAGATCGTAATCAAACATGTCGATGATGATCATATCAACGCTCAGCTCTTGATTACGCCCAAATTGTGACAAAACAAAGTGATCAATTATAGTATAATTAGGACGGTCGATCCCATGAGGAGGTGATAAAAACAAATAAAAGAGATTAGTAGAGCACAAGTGTTAGAGAAATACGCAATTAAACAAGAAAAGAAAGAAAGCGTTTTTATGATTTTAGAGCAATTTGATTGAAAGATAATGCAATTTAAAGTAGAGAAAATTCAATAGTTAAAAATGGTAAAACATGGAGAATCCCCTATATGCTTCATTTACTTATTTGAATTTTGATTCACAAATTAACATAATTAAAAGTTTCACATTCCAAGCAATCAATCAAAAGATAAGATTTGAAGGATTTGTGAATTAAATGTATTTGAGTAAATAAAATTCTTAAGTTAAGTGCTAGAAAATATTCTCTCATAAGAAATCTAAAATCGACAATATGCCACCAGCAATGATGCTATAAAAGACTACTTATAAAACTATGTTTATTAATATATTGTATCATACAACAATCACATAAAAAAAGCTTGACTTAATTTATATAAAAAGTTATCAATAAAATATATTGATGTGAGCAATAAATGAGATGAAAGAAAATTATTTACTCAAATGTGTAAACATTACAAACCATAGAGAATCAAAGCCCAAATAAGCTCACTACACATATAGGATCATCTATAGCCTTACCCAAGAACTCTAGCCTAACTTGCAAAACATTCTCACAAAATTCTAAAGAGAAAACATGAGAATGAAAGCAAAGAAAAAATGAGAGAGACGAAGTGTATCCCCCCTTCCAAACTCTCCAAGAATGCCCCCTTTTATAAGCATAAATTTGCATTATTCTACCTAATTTTCACACAACTTTTCAAACCTGCTACAGTATTCGGTGCCTACACAACACAAATTTTCAAACATGCTATAGTTTTTGGTGCTACACGACACAAATTTTCAAACTTGCTATAGTGATATAGTGATCGGTGCACATATGCTACAATTTCGACGCATGCTTGCTATAGTGTCGATGCATGCTTACTACAGTTTTCGGTGCATGCTTGCTATAGTACTGCTATAGTGTTGGTACATGCTTACTACAGTGCTGCTACAGTACACACATTAGGAAGGATCCAATGTGATAGAATGTGTGATAAGCTTGGTTTTCACAGTTTCCTGACATGAATAGTGATGCCTTCTTTAATGCTGCAGAAAAACAAAGTGTTAAAATTAGATATTTCTAAAATAAAATGTTATAAGTAGACTCATTGGAAATATTTAATTTTAAGCTTATTTAATATACTATTAGAAAAAGATGAAAATTAAATAAAAACTTTACGAAATTCATGAAAATCTAAATTAAAGTACATAAAACAAAATAAATCAAAAACAAATAAAAAATGACTAAAATTCTCACGAACAAGCTAATTTTTGTGCATAAAAAAAGTGGTAAAATAACTCTATTTTATAGAGCTATCAGCTCTCTATCATAGATAATTACTAGTACATAATGCACCCAGTAATTAGATAACAAAACTTCCCTTGAAGGAAGAGCTGTCCTAAAAGTCGGGTTCATCCTATCCAAGTCTCTATCTATCCTTCTAGTAAACTCGGATAATGCAAAAGAATGAGTGGCTCCAAAATCGAACAACACCAATCCTTTTGAGTTGGCAATAGAAAGCTAAATTATCACCACAGTGGAAGTTCCAGTATAAGTGTAGATTCTCCCTTGGTTGTCTGAAGCTTCTAATCTGCCTTGCAATATCTAAGGGCCTTTGATTTTGGCTTAAACAGCATGAAGTTGGTTGCTCGCTGTACGGGCCTGGTTCTACCAGTTCTATGGGTTAGAAAAATAATTTTTGGTGAAGTGACCTTCCTTGCCACAGATGAAATAGCCACTTGTCCCCTGCTTGCATTCTCCCAGATGCTTTCTTCCATATTTTGGGCGCATCGGAAGTTGGTTGCTGTTTCCTCCTTGGTTATTTCTCTTCTATGAAAAATTCTTCTGTTGACCTTGGTTGCTTAGATTTCCCTTCCTCTTATGGTTATTGCCAAGTTGCCTGCTATTTTGGCTAGTACTGGGGCCTTGTCTGCGGTGCCGAAATTCTTGACTCTGCTTCCTTTGAGCCAGCTTGGCCTGAGTTTTCTTCTCCTTCCTTGCTTTGAAAATTTGAACCTTTTGCTCCTTATCCTGTCCTAGCCAATACTCAGCTCAAATGGCCCTCTTTACACATTTGGCTACAATTGCCAGTCCATGGCTACCATTACAGACCTGGACTGCAATATCCATCCTAAAGATTTTTAGCATTCGCCTGACTCTTTCTCTCCATGGCCATTAAGTCGGGACAGAGTGTGACAACAGGGAAATTTTGTTGTTCTCGGGAAATGTGTATATTGTATGTATAGTATCGAGAAAAGGGTCAAGATGACATTTTCTCGACCTGAAACTGACATATTTGGAATCAGGATGCCCAAATTAGTGAATTGAGCACAAAACAGAAATTTCAACCGGGAATGCGAAAAATACGCAGTATCGAAAAATGGTCAAGATGACCTCAGATGAAGATAAAATTGATATATTTGGGTTCGACATGCCCAAATTATTCAGGATAGCCTAAGTTAAAATTTTTTGGCAAAAAGTATAAATATGAGAAATGTGGGTCAAAATGAGAAATTTCAAAAAAAACTACCCCACACTTTCTCTCTCCTCTCCCATTTTCTCTCTCCACCATGAACAATAGCCACCCTTCGAAAACGACCTCCGTTCACGACACCGCCGACACCATTGGAAAGCTCCCGCCAAGCTGAGTCCGACGGTGGGTCGACTCGACGGAACGGCCGCCGCACGCCGCCGTACACGCCACCCAAAGCTCGCCGAAGTCGTGAATTTCAAAAGGCCGTATCTCCGCCGTCTGGCCACTGTTTGCCATGAAACCGGTCCCAAAAGGTTCATGGTGAAGAGTACTACAAAACCCATATGGTGGTTCATGGCAACAACTGCCGTATCATGCCGACCAAGCTTTGAGAAATTCACCGTCGCTGCCGTGGGAGCCACCGTCGATTTTCGTCGATTCCGGCCAAATTGAGGAGAGCCACCGGTGCAGACTGTGACAACCGGGAAATTTTACTGTTCTTAGAAAATATGTATACTGTATGTATAGTATCGAGAAAAGGGTCAAGACGACATTTTCTTGACCTGAAACTGATATATTTGGAATCAGGATACTCAAATTAGTCAATTGCAGCACAAAACAGAAATTTCAACCGGGAATGCGAAAAATACACAGTATCGAAAAATGGTCAATATGACCTCAGATGAAGATAAAACTGATAAATTTGGATTCAGCACGTCCAAATTAATCAGGATAGCCCAAGTAAAAAATTTTGGGGAGGAGAGTATAAATAGGAAAGCTTGGGGGTTAAATTCAAAAATTCCCCATAAATTCCAAAAATTTGAAATTCTACCCCAAAATTCTCTTAAATGTGAACAGTAACTAACTTTCACGTACGACCTTCGTTCACGACACCGCCGACACTGTTGGAAAGCTCTCGCCGAACTGAGTCCAAAGGTGAGTCGACGCGATGGAGCAGCTGTCGGAGCAAGCCGCACGTGCTGCCCGAAACTCACCGGAGCCGTGAATTTCAAATGGCCGATTCTCCACCCGGCCACCGTTTGCCACAAAGCCGGTCCCAAAAGATTTGTGGTGAAGATTACTACAAAACCCATGTGGTGGTTCATGGAAACAACTGCCTTATCGTGCTGACCAAACTTCAAGAAATTCACCGTTGCCGTCATGGGAGCCATTATCGATTTTCGTCGATTCCGGAAAAATTGAAGAGAGCCACCGGTGCAGAAATGGTCCTGGGTTGTGGGGAGCAAAAGCCCTCAACCAATTTCAGGAAAAAAAGTCCAGCACGGCGGAGTTCCACCGTCGCTGCCGTGCTTGTGGCTTTCGAGGGGATTTTCCGACAATAGGGGCCTCCAAACATGAAATTGAGGCCACCAATGGATTCCTCTCATCGAGCTCGTCAAGATGGGCTACTCACTTGTCACTGTCGCTGCCATCAACCGCCGGTCAATGGCGAGTCAACGCCAGTCAATGACGGTCAACGGCGATCGTTGACCAAATTTTGAAGATTGGCCCGTTGGCCTATTTTCGATGTTCCGAACGCATCCACGAAGTCAGATTTGCAAAACGAAACTCCAGATGCAAAGAATGAAAGAATAAAGTTTGTACGATCGAGACCGAACGACATTTCTAATATAATCTCGACCACTCTTGTTCCTTAATTTATTAATTAGGATGAATGTATGTTAATGTGATGTATTGATATGAGAAATTGCAAAAGAAAGAAAGAAAAATGAATGAAATAGCAGATATGAAAAAGTATGAAAATATATAAATTTTACGTAAAAAGTGTGTAACTTTTACGTAAAATTAGGCCTCTGGTACAGTACGTGATAGATTAGACAAGGTTAGATGGTTTTGAGGCGTCTCCTAAACGCTGGGAGCCTAAAAATTAAGAGGAAATGCTGTCAAAATTTTTAAAATGGCGTAAAGGGCATTTCTGGAAATAAAGGTTTAAAAATGTGATCGGGCAGGTAAACCCGAACCCCTTATGAATTTAAAATGAAAAATGAAAAAAAGGGATGTTTTAAGAATTTATAAAACGACATTTGAGGCCTGAAATGTAAGAAAAGAAATAAATCGACTTTTATGTCGGAATAGAACTTCCTGAGGGTCGGAAATAGTAAAAATTGTGAAAAATATCGAAATTAATCTGGAAAATGTCCAGTAAGTTTTTAAAAGTCAAATTGATGATTTTTGAGCTTAGAAAATTCAGTCTAAGCATTTAAAACGAAAAGGTTAAGATTCAAAGACCCATTAGGGGTAAAACGGTCATTTTGACCAAAAATTTCAGAAAGTTAGAAAAAGAGTCGTTAAAGCCTAGAACATAATCCTAAGGCTTTAATTAGAGTTTTAACGGCCAAAATCAAAAGTTAAGCATGAAAAATAAGAAAAGTTCCGATAGGGGTAAACTGGTAATTTTGTCAAAAGTTTACAGAAAAATTAAAAATGAAACATTGAGCTCCTAAATTCCTTATTAAGAAATCAAACGTGGTATTTTTACGTTTTATAAAGTTTTATATATGAAATAAAGATTTTAAATAACCGTTAATTTTTCTAGTTATAGGAATTCAACGAGACAGTAATGAGGGAGCATTGATGGATTACAAGAGACGAACTTTAGCAGCATTGAGGTAAGTTCAGACATTTAATTGTCTGTGCACGAACAAATTGATATGATTATGTTTAGGTGGAAAAATATATTTTCCACTAAAATATATGATTGTGTGATTTATAGTATGACTATGTGATTTATACTATTGTTACAAATTATCTCAGATTCACGGGGGAATCTGATTCTTTATACTGTCATGATTGCATTGGGTATTTGTATGCCTTATATTTAATGAGGCAACCTCTTAAGAGTGTGAGGTATCTTTTTAATGAAATGATGAAAATAATGAGAATAAATAAATTAATTATAATTTATATACTGTTTTGTTTATGTGACAAGTTTAGACGAGAGGTTCCAAACTTACTGGATTCCATTTTTATGATTCCAGTTACTACGTTATGATCATAGAGCAGTATTAATACTTGATTAATTATAGCATTAAATATATGATGTTTGCAATCTTTATGACTACACAGGTCTGAGTATAGCTACTGTACTAGAGTACAAAAAGTTAATATACTGCACAGTAAAGATGTTATTATATGTACACTTAAACATTAAACAACAGGGTAATGAAAACCTAATAGTTTTGGCGTACCGACCTCCCACTAGGTGGAGGTTATTTCATGTCGAAGCAGAAAACATAGCACAGATGAGGGAGAGCCAGGGTAGCTCTCAGGCCCCTCTACAGTGCGCTTTTCGATACGATCAAAACGGGCCCATACAAATTTAAAGTACAAATAAGATAATAAATGAATAGAATAAATCAAAAAATTGAGCATAAAACACTTAAGACATAATTGTTGTGTTTGATTGCAATGTTTTGCACTAACTTATATGTTATGTGCATTTGTATATATATATGTTTATAAATTACATGTTATGCTAATTATTAAAGATATAGCACTACGGGCGTGAGGCCCATATAGTTTAACGGGCGTGAGGCCCATGATATATAGGGCACGAGGCCCATACAGTGTGATGGGCGCGAGGCCCAGGGCGCGAGGCCGTAAATTGAAAGCAAAGAATGATGTAATGAAAGAAAGGATGAGAAATATGAAGAAATGAATAAATGAGTATAATATGAGCACTACCACATGATGTGATGTTTGTGCTAACCCTATATGTGATGTTTTGTTAGTATATCAGAGTAAAATTTTAAGAGATGTCATGGGTGACATCAGAGAATACCACTGTTATTACAATTGGTATATTTATAGTTATTCTAATTTTATAGAATACTAATAGTTATCACAATTTATGTGATTATTTGTGTTAATGCGCGATATGTTTTTTTGTAGTTATATACTACAGATAGAATATATGTTTATATGACAGAATATAACAGTATAATATACTGTTTTATGATTTATGTTATTATGTTTGAACTTACTGGGCGTTTAGCTCACCAGTTTGTTCATGTGCAGGTAACAAAGTTGAACAACCTGCCATTTGAGTTTATTGAGATACGAGACTAGTGGAATAGGTTGTGAATATCATGTCAAAAGTTATAGACCCGTTATGCTTAATCTGTCAGATAGAAAGAAAGTAAGTGTAAGTATGCATATATAAAAAAAAAATTCCAAACCTTTTTATTTCAATATGAAAAGAACAGATAGTAAAAGTAAGAATTGATGTCCAGTGACGGGCTCACACTAGGCGGGGTGTCACACAGAGTCAAGCTAACTATTCAAACTTCCTGATTACCTTTATCACAGTCATATTTCCTTAGTGTAAGTTGGTGAATTTGTCTTGTTACGCAACTAGGGCTTCTTCATTAAAGTACATTTTCTTAAATTTTTTAATGAATTCAATTCATGTCATTTCATCGACGTTTCTCCCGATCGCTACTGTTTTCCACCATTGACATGCCTTCTTCCTCAGGGCAAAGGAAGTGCACATCACTTTCTGTTGATCTATCAATCTCATGAAATCCAAGATTACTTGGATATCCATTAGCCAATCATTGGCCTTTATGGGGTTGGAGGTTCCTTCAAATGCTAGCACCTTCATACACCAGAATCTCTCGTATAATTCATCCTCCCAAAAGATCGACTGAGGAATGTTTGCTACTGTAGGAGTAACTACTACTGCAGGTGCTGGTGGTGGTTTAGGAAATTTCCCTCCTTGCGGAGCCTCTTGGACTAAGGAAACCTCCTGTGGAATCTCTGGGGCTGACAGAGCCTCCTGAACTGGAACCCTTGCTGCCTGTGGTGCTTGGTTTTGTCATCTTAGTTGTTTTCTTAGTTGGTTCATGTTGTGTTGTTGCTTTTCCAACATTTCCCTCATAGCTACAAGTTAGGCCACTATGTCCTCATCCCGTGATGCTCGGGCTACTTGTGAGCGAGGGCGAACCATGTTAACTTACGAAATCCTATGGCAGAAGGAAAAAGTTCGTGAGTATTTTACTCTCATGCTTAGGAGTCATAATTGCTTACTACTTAACTTAATTGCTTAACTATTATATCTTTCTCTTTTACCATGCCTCACATATCATGACATTTAATACGAATCACATCATATCATATCGTATCAAATGTTGTTATAGTGCTAGAAGTCATCCTACACCTTCTGTTGCACTATAGATCATGTGCTGGTATACATACATATGTCATCTAGCAATAGTGTATTACTTTTTATATAATATTTACAAAAAGTGAGTATAGCACTCTGGTCTGTCGGAAGTGGTAAACTCTTCTCGGTGCAAAACTCAAAAGAAAATGTATAACTAGGTCTAATGGGAGTAAGCTACTACTTCCCATAGTACTTGCATACATGATCTAAGTAACGGTTATACTAGAGTAAATTGCTACTACTCTGAGGAATGTCCTGATTTTGCATCCGAGATGTCCTCATCGTCATCCTCATCGAGGGGAAATTCTTTTGGATCCTCCTCATCTTTCATACCAGAACTGGCCTCGTCATCACTAGCTATGATGACCTGAGGTTCAAGCTCATACTCCTCCATCCACTCATCATCACTAAGGAAGTAAGGGATGTAAGGACCGCCATTTTCATAGCACCTACTTACCATGTAATGAGACATTAAGGAATAAAATTAGAGTATTTTGAGAGCTTTTGGATGCATATTAGAGAACACGGTCAGGTACACGGCTGTGTAAGTAGTCGTGTACCGTTCAAACTGTGTACGCATGAGAGAAGCCGTGTAAGGGTACATGGTTGTGTGGTGTGACACGGTCAGGTACACGGCCGTGTAAGTGGCCGTGTACCGCTCGGGTAAACGAACGTGTTCCAGGACATAGCCGTGTTGAGCAAGCTCAACTAGCACATGCCCGTGTCTAGACAATACACGCCCGTGTAGCCTTGTACACGCCCATGTTAGAACCCGTGTAAAAGGTTGTGTAATGCGCAACGAGCCGTTACACCAACTCTCAAAAATGTATGAAACTTAATTGCTATGTAATAAGTAATTAAGTTGGGAAAATATAGTATATTTTTAAGTTAAATAGATTAAACAGGTACGGTACTATTTAAGTACTATTTATGCAATGAAAGGGGTAATCAAAAGTGAACCCGGTCCACCCTATTATGTGTATGAGTGTATGAGACACATAGTGTCAGGAAACTGGTCCGGACGACCATTTCTTGACACAAAACTGGTGAGCAGATCACCATAATGCTCGGACCAATCGTCTGAACACAACAACGATGAAAAACCCTAGTAAGGGTACAATATTAAGAAAATAGTCCAGATAACCTCTTTTTACCTAAAGACTGACAAAATCGGAGTCAGAGCACTTGGACTAGTCAATTAAGTAAAAGATAGTGAATAGTGAGAAACACAATATCAAGTTATTGGCCAAGACGGCCTTAATTTGACCTAAAACTGATATATGAATAGTTAGTAGACTCAATCTGGTTGATTGAGTACAAAATGAGAATTTTAGTTTGAGAGATACGCAGTATCAGGATGAGGGTCAAGATGACCTTTACTTGCCTCGAAACTGATATATTTGGGCTCAGAACGCCCAAATTAGTCAATCAGGTACCTGACACGTTTTTCAAGGTGGGGTCACACAGATCTCAAAAATTGATCCAGACGACCTTCGATGGACGTAAAACTGATAAAAATGGAATCAGCACGTCCAAATTAGTCAAGAGAAACTATGTTTGAAATTTCAACTAGGAACGCCTCGGTTTGCATGTGAAAGGACAATACAATGTAGACACAACCACAATATAGAAAATGAATAGTAAAATAGACTGATAATGGACTCTTAAATAGTATAAAGCAACTAGGAATTGACAGTGTCAAAATCAGATTCAGAAAACCCAATTTTCAGATGGAAATTAGAACACTATCGAGAAAGGACCGAACACCGCAGTAGAAAATTAGATTGTGAAGAGAAGCTAACACAGATGAATTTTGGCCTTAAAATTTCGTGCCTCCTAGCTGTAAAAGCAGCTGATTTTGGCTGCTCACATAGCCTAAAATTGAGAATAAAATATTACACTAGTCATGACAACTTTTGAATTTAAAATTCAAAGGGTTTAAAGCTTGGTCAACAAGTTTTGCTTTATCTTTTCTCTCTTCTATGCAGCAGCCCACACCCATTTATGGATTGAAAAAGGGCAAAAATTTGTCCGTTGATTAGGCTAAAATGGTGGACAATTAAGTTGGTTTAAGCTTAAGCAAGTTAGATTAGTTTTGCCTATAAAAAGCGCACATGACACAAGGGTTTATTTCCTACTTTGCACCCAAGAAAAATCACAACTCTTTTCTTCCTTTCTTTCTTGTTGTAGCCGACCCTTCCCATCAGCCAAAAGCTTCCATTTTCAAGCCTTAAATCATACCAAAAACTGACCAAAAAATCAAACCTTACAAGCTTGTGTTAGGAGGATTCGAATCCAAGTCATTCTAAAGAACCAAGGGTAAGTTTTCAAAATCCAATCTTTGTAGTTTTTAGCTTTTGTTTTGGTTTGATTTTTAAGAGAAAAATTTTGGTATTGATTCTAGCAGAACCTAACCTCATTCTCTTTGGGTTCACACAACCATTTTGTTCCTTAAGCCCTAGTTCAAAATTGTGCTTGGTTCAAAGCACAAAGGTAAAAACCAAAACCTTCCCTTTTGTGATTTAGTGATTTTAAGTTTTTGATCAAGGCCATTTATGTGTATTTGTTTATGCAAATGGTTTGTAATAATTTTATTTTGAGCTCTTAGCTTTTCATTTTTAAGTTTATGTGGTTGTGGTTGTGTTTACAATTTTTTACGAATGGTTGTTATTATGTGTGATGCGATGAACATATAAGGATGTGGCTGGACATAAATCTGTCCCCAGGAAAGGCCACGGATTTTGGCCATTTTAACCCACTTAGGGTCAGAATTTGGGATTTGGTAAAACATGGTATTTTAAGAAAATTTCGATACGGTCGTTTTTATGACATAGCCCTTGGCCAAAAACGACGATACGATAGGTTTTTGTGTGGTTTTCACTTGGTGCCCAAAACTGGGACCAAAAATCCGAACTCAGTAATTAGCCTCGGGTTTTATTAAAAATGGACCACTGAGATTCCGAACCAGTTCTCGGGCTCAACACGAAAGTTGTAGAACACGTCGAAAGCTTTAAGACAACTTGCACGTGCTTTAAAAATTTGATCGTTTTAGGCCTCAAACAGAGATGTTTTCAAAGTGATGTAAATCTGGGACTTTTACAAAAAAAACTGGGCACTTAGCCCACAGGTTTAATAAAATTAGGAGCCGTTAGATTTAGATTTGAGCTCTGAGGTGAACACGAGAATTGTTCATCTCGTCAATGAAAACTTTCTTGTTTTCCAAAATTGCAAACAAAGTCGTTTTGACCAAGTTTCAAAATAGTTTTCAAAAGTGGTTCAAAAACCACCTTTTAATACAAACATAAAAAATGTGCTTTTCATGTTTCAAAATAAAAATGTGTTTTAACACTTTAAAATCTAAACATGGTTTTCATAAAAACGTCCCTCACCTTCCAACAGGGTGATACGGGGATGGGTTCCAAACACGTAATTTTTCCAAGAATTTTACAAGTCAACCAAAAATGATTTTCTTTAGTAACCGAAAACAATTTTTTAAAGTAAAACAGGGTGGGTAGCTCGGTAGGCCATCACACCAAACAAGCCTTAGTAACCCAGTAGGCTACTACCCCGAACAAGCCATAGTGGCCTAGTGGGCTACCAAACAAGGAATAGTAGCCCAGTAGGCTACCACACCCCAACAAGCTAAGTAACCCAGTCGGTTACTACACTAAGTTCGTGTATAGTAACCCAATAGGCTACCTAGTTACCAATACGCAAGGTAACTAGTTAGTTGACTGGTCGGCAACTAATCAAGGACCGTGTTATGAATGAAATGGTAAGGAACAATGATTAACCTGTCAAAGAGACACTTAATCATATACGATAGAAAATAGATACCAAATCCCCAAAGTAGGCCAATAGGGTACCGAGGGCCATCGGTACCATATTGAAACGCAAGTCAAAGTCACTAACAGTGGTAGTGACTAAAAGATGATGTTAATTAATTTATTAACGTTAATTAATTTATTGGGTAATAAATTAATTAACCACGAGAAAGAGAGCGATTTAGTACCGAAGGCAATCGGTACCAAGCAAGTTTATCTGCTTTAGTCACTAATAGTAATGGTGACTCAACAAAAGTATTAATGAGGAACGTTATTGATGACTGGTGGTCACCTGTAATTTGTTAAAGGCGCGAGTACGCAATTTGCTTGCAAACTAGGTAAGTACAACTCCGCCTATGGCATGAATAAAATATATTTAAAATAATTTTTTTACAGTATGTTAAGTATGTATGCCATGCACACGATGATGCACAGCATATTTAAGAACACATAATTTCACAATCAAGTAGATTGGCGAAAGATCATGTTAGATGCCATAAGTCCCTACCGTGTAGGATTATGACCAGCTTAGATAAGCATGTGGCTAGAAAAGATAAACAAGATGAGAATAAGGGTGTCAGTGTAATGAGCCAAGGCCCACAAAATTTAACGAGCCAAGGCTCATAATGTGTAATGGGCCAAGGCCCACAAAATTTAACGAGCCGAGGCTCATAATGTATAACAGGCCAAGGCCATAAAATATATCCATAACGGGCCCTAAGTAGATATAAGAAAGAAAAGAGAATAATGAAGCATAATCTGAGCATAAACGGTTTTTGTAGTGTACACGTTATACCCTAGATATAGTTAGAGTCAGCTTCCTAGTTGCATGATAGGACATGCCCACATGATATGTATTTAGAGATGCTAGATGATATGTTTCCATGTCCTGTGTAAAATTGTGATGTGTGGTATATGTTGATACCTTGCATACTTATAAGATTTTAAGTATGTACTATGTTTTAAATATGTTTTGCGGTTAACATGTTATACTTACTGGGCTTAAAGCTCACGAAGTGTGTTCATGCTGTAGGTAAGTGTCATATGGCATAAATAGCAATGGGCGATGACGGCGGCAGAGGCAGATGTGAAGCGAGGTTATGGAGACACCGCAAGTTAAACTTCTGCACAGTTTGAGTAATTAGTATTTTTGAGTAACAGTTAAATAGTATATATAAATAGTAATCATGAACAGTGTTTTTGAATAGTAACTGTTAAATAGTATTTTTGAATAGTAACTATTGAATAGTATTTTTGAAGAGTAACTGTCAAACAGTATTTTTAAATAGTAATCGGTATACGTATATGTATAGTGAATACGTACGGTGTATATAAAAAAAAACCCTAAATTTATGATACCTAGTTAAGTAACTTTGAGTATCAATTGCAAGAAAGTATAAGTATTATTTAAAGAAAGAGTCTTAAGTAACAGTCCGGGCCACTAAGAGTACGGGGCGTCACAAGGGATGCCCTCGTCGTCATTGTCATCCACCTTAGGATGGGGTTCTAGAGATGGTGGGCTGGTCCGAGGTCTCCCATGGCTTCGTCATCATCCCCTGGTGCCTTGAGGTAGTATTCAACTATGAGGTCCTCTTCGACTGCTTGGTAGACTGGATCTGTCGGGTTGCCTTCAATATTGATAGCATCCGTAACGTCATGAGCTTGTTCATAGTTTTTGGCATTGATCGCATCCACCTCCGCATCTACTATCTCCTGCATGAACTGCCTCAAGTCCTTAGAATGCGGAGGGTAGCGGATGAGCTCCCTTGCATCCCATAGAACTCCTCTCCATAAAAGCTTTGTTATCTCATTGAAGGGTACCTCCAAAGATATGTGAGGCCATATAACATCCCAAAAACTTTGACAGTAGTGAACCATAGTCTCCCCTTCGTACGCGTCTCATATGCCGGAGAGGATATTATACTGTTTCTCATACATGTCTCTCCAGATAGCCATGTCTCTACCAGGCCTGTTGATGTCCTCAACGGCGGCGGTCCAAAGTTACCGTGGAGTTCTCGGTAAAAATCAGCCCAGTGCATCATAGGGTCTTTGTTCCTGCATTGTCTATTCCACTAGGCCATCACTAGCCCATCCAGCTTATTACTTGCCAGATCCACCTGTAGGTGGGGTCGGATATGGCAGGTACAGAATATGACCTCTATGCGGCGTATCATCCTACAAGCTGGTAAAAGTGACGTCCATCGTACCAATCGGGATGCATGTTAGTGAAAGCAGTACTTGCCTCGCGGTCTTCATTCCTTTGTTAGGGATCTACTGGTACGGTCATAGCAACATATTATAACTGAAACATTAACCTACATACTAACAACATAATATAAAAACTAACTTACTCGGACAAGTGAAGTGGGTATGCAGTGATGTGAGGTAGGGTATACCCATTCTGATACCAACTGTGGCAGCCTTAAAGCCCGCACCCTAGCAGTGCGGATCCACCGGCGCCACTCACTTACTTAACTTACTTAAAACGTGGCTTAAACTTACTTAACTTAACTTTTTTTGTAATTCTCACGAGATTTTTTTTGAATACGTATGCTTTACTATATACGTACATACATATATATACTTTACAAACATATAAGGGTTTTAATGCAACTTAAGAGCACACATACATATTAGAACATACTGAAGTCTTACTCAATACTAGTCTGATTTCAAAAGGTAATACTACTTAACATAGTGTGGAAGTGAAACTTGTGATGGTATCTATAACCTCAAGCCTCACATTCACTTTGCCATCTTCATCGTCCATTAGGTTAAACCATAGGTCTCTTACCTATAGTATGAACACACATGATGAGCTTTACGCTCAGTAAGTACAACACTTTATCCATAAAATATAACTTAAAAACATAGGCCATACTTAAAAGGCATATCATACTTATAAACATATCATCACTTCAAAGCATATCATGAAAACATATCATGTGTCATGTAACTGAAAGCATAGCATATGTTACATAACTTAGAAGCATATTATAACTATAACTTAAAGCATATAGTGAGCTATGCATGAACCGATTATGCTCAATTATGTTTCATTATGCATTATCTTTCTTTACTTACCTGAGGGCCCGTGTGTCGGTGCCGAATGCACGCGGATCTTCAGATTCACCGAGACCATAAACTTTCTTTGGAACCTTAGCTCGTCATACTTAAACTGAAAATCTCCCCGTAGATCGAGAGACAGGTACGACATGCTCAACGAGTCTTGACTAGCTTCTTAATTACCCAATTGTTGAGATCATAAATTACTATCATCATGTCATGAACTCTATCTTGTTATTTAGTAATCATACGCGATTAAAGAATAAAATATGTTTATCGTAAAAGCTGACTAAAACATCTTCATCATATTATTCATCAATCATACACGATTAAGGAATAAAAGCATTCTCATCATAAAAACAATTGTTTAAAACCATTTTCATTCATGTTATAGGCGGAGTTGTACTTACTTGATCTGTAGGTAGTTCGTACTACGCCTTGTTGTAATACAGGTGTCTACCTGTAATGATAACATATTCCATTAATACTCATTTTAAAGTTACTAATATCGTTAGTGACTAATGAGTCTCTTGGCATCTGTTACCGATCCCTCTTTCGGTACTAAACTGCTCTCTTTTTGAGAGTCCAATTAACTATCTTCTAATCGTGGTTAATTTATTTATTTACTTAATAAATTACTTAACATCTCTCTCTTTCTCGATAATGCTAACTAATTGGCTAGTTAGCAAATCGACTATCTAGATAATCGTGGTATCTTTACAAATTCTACCGATTTTGAAAACCATTCACGAGAGCATCTTTCATTTTGAGAAACACATACTCTTTAAAAATAATCCTCTTATCACCACGTTAGAAGGCGGGGGTATTTTCTTAAACTATTGTCTCATTTTAAAATAACACATTTTGGTGCTCACTTGAAAATGTGATTTTTGAATGCATTTGAAAAAAAAAAAAAACCGTATATAACTTGCTTAAATTGATTGAATTTGCAAAACTGACGAACACAACATTTTTAGGCCTCGACGAGATGGACAACTTTTATGTTCATTTCAAAGATTGATTCGGACTCTAGCATCTCCTAAACCTCACAAACCCGTGGCCTTGTTTAGGTTTTTTTTTTTTTTTTAAATCGTCCAATTTTTAGGATCAGGAAAAACGGCTCTGTTTGAACCCTAACACAGCCAAATTTTTGATGCTTATACAACCCATTTTTAAGTTTTCAATGTTGTCTATTTTTTCATGTTGAGTCCGAAACTAGATTCGGAGTCTAGGTTAAACATTATTATAAAATCCTGAAACTGTCCCTGCTCCCAGTTTCCAGTCCTAGTTTTGACCTCCGTTTAAAAAACGGCCCTAAAGTCTATCTTACCATCATTTTTAGCCTCGGCTTATTTCATGCAAAAACGTCCATTATGAAATTTTCTAAAATTTCTGTGTTTTGAAAAATCTTAAAATCTATCAACATCATGCTCAAAAATCTCAAAATCCATGGCTGAAAATAAGGACAGATTTGCTTCTCATGCAAACCTTAGCTATCCAAGCATACCACAAACCATAAAAATAAAAACTATAACCAAACAATCACATAGCCACATGATAAAGTGCTTGAAACTCAAAATAAACTTATTACAACCCATGTGCTTAAATATATAATAAATTTCTTCAGGTTAAACTTAACTAAAGAAAAATATCCACAAAGAAAGGTTCCTAGTGATTACCTTGAAGTGACTTGAAGAATGGCTCAATCCAAGCAAGATTTTGTGGTTAAAATTTGTGTGTTTTTGGGGTGGGAGAGGTTTGGCTGTGTGCTGAAAGGAAGAGAAGAAATTAAAGCTTTTTGGGTGGCTTTTGGAAAGAAAGAAAGAAAAGTAGTCCTAATAGCCAAGCACACACATATATATAGGCAATTCCTAAGCATGATTAGCTAATCCTAAAAATCTTAATTAAGCTAAATTTAGCTAAGTTAAGGGGGACAAATTTCTTAGCTACTGTCCCTTGTATAGAACTGGTGGAGGCATGGAAAAATCAAGGCCAACATTGCATTAATGAGTTGGAAAAGCAATAGTGGTTTGTCTTCCAAAAAGAAAAACTCATTTTTTTTAACCAACATTTCCCAACATGCTTCCTTATTTCAAGGAAAACTTTTCACCCTTGTCCCTTGGTTGCATACATGGATTTTGGAGTGAAATTTTATCTGCAAAAGCTTCGCTTATCAGTCTAATTTCCTATAACGGTGTTCGATAATTGTCTGGTTATGTTCCAAACCTTTCTAAGTGGGTTGCAGTGCTATGAGCTTACTCTATGTCCATTTACTATTCCTCTTCGGTTCTGTGGTTGTGTCCTTAACTGTGCTGACACTGCACATGTATAGTATGACTTTTTTGTGTGAAAATTTAGACACAGGCTACCTTGGCTAATTTGGACATGCTGATCATGAATTTATCAGTTTTATGCCCATCTGAGATCTTCTTGACTAGCTTCTGTATACTGCGGGATCCCTACTTAGAAATCAATTTTTGTGCTCAATCGACTAGTTTGAGCGTACTGACTCTAAATATATCAGTTTCAGGTTGAGAAAATGTCGTCTTGACCATTTTCCCGATATTGCGTATATCTCGTTCATAACTTCACGTTTTATGCTCAATTCACTAATTTGAGCATACTGATCATAAATATATTAGTTTGGTGTCAAGAAAATGTCATCTCGATCATTTTCTCGATACTGCATATTTATCATTCAAAATTCACTTTTGTGCTCAGATAACTTATTTGAGTGTACTGATTATAAGTACATCACTTTTGTGTCAAGAAAAGGTCGTCTTGACTAATTTTTTGATACTGCGTGTCACACACATGCACTTACATGTGATAACGTGAACTGATTTATTTTTTGTTATCCCTTTTATTGTATTAATAGAAATTAAACGTTTCTTTACTCCATTTAATTTATTACAAATTGCTAATTATTCATTACTCATAAACTTAATTACTTATTACAAAATAATTATGTCCTATGATCATGGCAGATATTACATTCTCGATCTCCAAGAACAAATGAATGGCCTCCTTCGGCTTCCTACACCGAACAAAAACCGTGATCATTAATGTCGGAGAACATTTTGCTCAAGCATCTTCACACACACATCGTAGGTGTCCTCAAAATCTCAGTGCGGCATTTTGTCGAACACTGATCAAGCATCCTCTGTCTCTACCACACGACGCGTTCAATATACACAAACAACAATGGCATAAATAAGAAAATGCCTTTGAGAAATACCAAAACTTGAAAAACGACAATAATTTGGATAAAAGCACGAAATTCGGAAATTAATAGTGCATTATACAGTTAAAAACAATAGCAGATTACAGAAAAAAAAAAAAAAACCCAATAACTTTTCAAACGGCACGTGAGGGGGACATTAACTAAAAAAATGATGGCGAAACAAAAAACAACGATATTAAATGAAACGACATGAATGAAATAAACAAATGACACACTTACAAAATCTAAAGCAAACAACGAAAGGTGACAAAACTTCATGAACAGCAGGACCCATAAACGATGGGAACTTGAAAAACAACAACTATTTGGATAAAAGCACAAACATTGGAAAATGATAGTACACTATACACTGAAAAACGACAAAACTCGAAAAATGATAGTAGGTAAAAATGCCAATAACTTCAAAAACAACACATAAGAGGGACACTAACTAAAAAATGACGATATTTGATGAAACGACATCAACAAAATAAACAATTGACAGTTTGAGAAACAAAAGCCAATAGCAAAAGGCCAAAAAACTTCAGAAACGACAATTTTCATAGAAAACGAGATCCATAAAAGTAACTGAAAACAACACATTGTGATGTAACAATTCAAGCTCTTTAACCTATTCAACGAAGAAATGCCGAAATCTTGAAAGGAGAGGAAAGACAAAAAAAGAAGGAAAAAAAAAAAAGGTAGAAAAGCTGGAACCTACAAAATTTATATATTACTCCCCATATGATAATTTCTAACTTCTGCACATAATTAGTATTGGTTTTTTTTTTTTTTTTAAGAATACCCTAAAAGTAGTATATCTCTGAAGTATTGTCCATTTATAATGCTTTTAGGAATTTTGACCTCTTATAATGTCAAATAAAACCTCTTACAATATCCAATTAAAAGTGATTTTAGAGTAGAAATCTAAATCATGAGACAAAAACCTGTAATTTGTGCATTAGAGAGGCTATATATACAATTTCCTTTTTAGTATTTGTGCAGTTGAAGCACAATCACAAAGCTAAAACTGTCCAAAGTTAATTTGCATATGGCGTTGGTCAATATAAAAGACTTTTTTTTTTTTTGGGAAGGTAGATGTTGGGGCCAAATATTCTATCGTATATTAAAAAAAAAAAAGGTTTTTATTCTTAAAAGGAATTGAAAGATAAATTTTTAGGGCAACTCATATACAAATAGTCAATATTCAGTGGGAGTAAAGTGAGAAAAATTTAAAAATTTTACAGACAAAATTAATAAAAATAAAAGTTTACAAGGGGCAAAATTTTCCACTTAATCATAATTGGGTCGAATCAAATTAAAATGCATAGCAAAGGACTTTCGTTTGAACCATTAATGCATGCATGTTTAGGACAAGACATTAGTTGTTGTAGTACCAAAGGCACGCTATTTTTAACAACCTGACCTCCAAATATAAAAAACATTGATAACATTCACGGTTAAGTACGTGGCCGATAATAATTTATTTATTTATTTATTTTTTAAGGTATCACTATCTCAAACATTCAATAAGCCTTTTTTTTTTTTTGTTGAAATTGAGGGTACAGGGGATTCGAATCTACTATATTTTAGTAAATTCTTATTGTTCCACTATACTTATAATTACACTCAGAAAAACTAAGGTAAGCAATTACTAATTTATTAAATAAATTTTCATTTGTCTCATTCTAATTTGATTGGAGAACTAAACTTATTTAAACTTATTATTTCACGAAAAGAGAATCCGATACCAATACACCATGGTCAATAAAAATAAAATAAAAATTATATTTTTAGAAAGCAAGTACATAAGAAAATCAATTTCATTTGTCTGTTTATTTTTCGAAGGTTGAGATTTTCTATTCGTTATCTTTTAAAGCCAATCATATAGAGAAGATTCTTTAGTTTGTTAAAGTATTTTTGTTATGATGACCCAACAAAATTAAAAAAAAAGAAAGAAAAATAAAAAAAATCCATAATTTGTTATTTTTCCCCCCAAAAAAAAAATGAGGTTAGATAATTATAAGTACAAGTCTCATTTGAATTTTGAACCGAAAATTAAATCGTGAGTCTAAGCTTAATCATGTTTAATATGAACAGAAACTCGTGCAAAATTCATCAAACATATTTAAGTCAATTTCAAACTAAATTCGTAAAAAAAAAAAAAAAATCGAACTAAATTAACTTGAATAGAGAAATCAATGCACAATCCGCGCAAAATATAGATTTACCTCAACTATTTGATTTCTTTTACAATTATTATATATCTAAATTTAAATAAAAAGACCCTATTTATTGACCAGCTTTCCAAACTTTTTTTTTTTTTTTTTGAAAGAACCAACTTTCCAAACTATAGGCACAAAAACACTTTTTTTTTCTTTTTTTTTTCTTTTAAATATAAAAATACGATACGATAGGGAATCGATATGCATATATGTATATATTATATATATGTAGATATATGTACAGATATAACCTGACCTTCCCTTGAACGGCATCTGCCATCTTTCTGTGTAAAGATGACTGATCACGTTGAAGGTGGCCATGGGGATCACAAGGTTCAGGCCAACATCAACGTTACCGGTTAGTAACGTTTCATGGAACTTTTATTTAAATTTTTTTGAAAGTTCTTAGAAAAAAATTAAACAGAAGAAAACAAGAAAACTAGGGTTTGTTAAGTGACGATTGGTTGTGGGAATTTTGGTCTGTTGATATTGCTTTACTCACATCCATGATTTTGAGAGTGATAATATTAATCACAGGATTTGAAAGAGTTTTAATAATGCTAATCACTATTAGTGTACTCATTTTATTGTTAAATTCATGGAAGCTTATTTTATTCAACAATTCTTGGTGGGAATTATTGTTTCTTGATATTCTTGTTGAGGTAACAGAAGTATAATTACCATAAACTCGTTGATTCTTCAAGAATACTGTAAGAGAATTCTCAACGGTATTTTAATTTATACTGTAACTATTAACACTAATTCTAGGCAGCTTTCTGCCTGTACGACTCCGAGTAGAGGCCAAATATTACATCACTTGCTTTCTCATAGAATTTAAAGGAATTATTATCTTGCTGATCAGTATTACTAAATTTCGATTTTTGAAAATCTATGGTTGAGTGGTTGTTAATGTTAATGGATATTGTCCTCCTTTACGTTCTTGCCTTTTTGGCTTTCTTTTTATTTTTTTTTGGTTTAATTTCTTGAAAATTTTTTTTTTTTTTGCTTTATTTTTTTTTTGAAAGAGTTTATAGCATGTAAATTAACATTACTATAGTAATCATATATTGTCATTCAATTCTACAAGCTATATATAGTATCTAAATTCAAGAAAACCAGGTCTAAAGGATTGTTGAAGGTGGTGGACATGGAATTTTCTTTTTTCGTGGAAATTTTAAGAAGTTTTAAGCATTATGAATTTTACCAATGTTTACTCCATTGCGTGCTTTTGTTTTTTATTTTTTGGTTTTTTTAAGTGATTACTACAAATCTCATATGTCCTTCATATGGATTCTTAAATTTAAACTAATGTTTGCTCTATTGCGTGTTTTTGTTTTTTATTTTTGTTTTTTTAGTGATTATTACAATTCCCGTATGTTCTTCATATGGATCCTTAAATTTAAATTCGAGAAAAAGTATTTTTAATGGATCATAAATGGTCATTAAACTTTCTAATTATATTGTTTTCTTAAACAAATTTTCTAGTGTATGTGAACATTCTAATCAGTATTAGCACCAAGTTCTTCATGTTGATCATTTTGATGCGTTTTCTTAGCATTTATAATCCGTTTTCTTAACACGTTTGACATTTTTTTCCCTTCTATTTATTATTATTTTGTTTTGGCAGAAAATGAAGATATAAATGACAACCCAATTGAGGAAGTGAGGCTCACAGTCTCCACAACTGATGATCCCTCACAACCTGCCTTGACATTCAGGACATGGGTCCTAGGCCTCTTCTCATGTGTCCTCCTCGCCTTCGTGAATATGTTCTTCGGTTACCGCCAGAATCAGCTGTCGGTGTCCTCGGTCTCGGCTCAGATTGTTGTCCTCCCAATAGGGAAGCTTATGGCGGCCACGCTTCCAAAGAAGCCGGTCAAAGTCCCCTTCACAAGCTGGACCTTTACGATGAACCCGGGGCCTTTCAATCTCAAAGAGCATGTGCTGATCACCATCTTTGCCAATGCAGGTTCCGGCGGTGTTTATGCCGTGAACATCGTCACAATTGTCAAGGCATTCTACCACAGGAGCCTCAATCCGTTCGCGGCCTTTCTCTTGTCACAAACCACTCAGGTAGTGATTTTCAAAATAAGAAAAAAAGATGAACATTGTGATGAAATTTGGTCATTGCCATTGGGGTACTTTTCGAGTAGTGGTTAATATTTTGGTTCTTAGGATTTGTTGTGAGTTGAAATTTTCAGATGCTTGGCTATGGATGGGCTGGAATTTTCCGAACATATCTCGTTGACTCCCCTTACATGTGGTGGCCCGCTAATCTGGTCCAGGTCTCTCTATTTAGGTATTTTGTAAATGTCCTCTCAAATTAAATAAATTTTACATGATTGTAAAAGTATTGGGCATTAGTCTTTTTTTCTTTTTTTCGGGGAATTTTACATTTGTTATTGCAGGGCATTGCATGAGAAGGAAAAGAGATCAAAGGGAGGACACACCAGGCTGCAATTCTTTATCTTGATATTCATTTGCAGCTTCGCATACTACATCGTTCCGGGATATTTTTTCCCAACGATAAGTGCGATCTCCGTCGTTTGCTTGATATGGAAGAACTCCGTCACTGCTCATCAGCTTGGTTCTGGTCTCAAAGGCTTTGGACTTGGCTCATTTGGTTTTGACTGGTCTACCATTGCTGGCTTCCTTGGAAGCCCTTTGGCCACACCCGGATTCGCCATCATTAACATCTTGGTTGGGTTTGTCTTCTTTTTTTATTTGGTTACCCCCATACTTTATTGGAACAACGTTTATGACGCTAGGAAGTTCCCAATCATCTCCCCCCACACCTTCGATTCGACGGGTAAAATCTACAACATTTCTCGAATCATCAATGGCAAAACATTCACCATTGATCAAGAGGGGTACAACAATTACAGCAAACTTTATCTCAGTATCTTGTTTGCCTTAAATTACGGTTTGAGCTTTGCGACATTAACCGCTACTATATCTCATGTCGTACTCTTTAATGGAAAGTAAGTGTTTTCGAGAAGAATTCATTTTGAACGTTTCGTATTACAACGTAGCACTTCTTTTGAGCCAGCAATTTCTCGGTGTTGAACAGAACGATATGGAAGTTGTGGAAGAAGACGGCAAGTGCTGTGAAAGACGAGACTGCGGATATCCACACAAGAATTATGAGAAAAAATTATGAAGCGGTGCCTCAATGGTGGTTCCAAATAATCTTGGCTTCAATGGTGGCCCTCTCAATTTATGCCTGTGAAGGTTTCAACAAGCAGCTCCAACTCCCATGGTGGGGAATCCTAATGGCTTGTGGGATTGCTTTCTTCTTCACCTTACCGATCGGCATTATCCAAGCCACAACAAACATGGTATGATCCCTATTTAAAAAAAAAAAACCAAATATATGTGATTTGGAATTCGTTCAATTTGATTCCCCCGCTAATTTTTCAACTGTTTTCGTGTGCAGCAACCGGGATTAAATGTGATCACGGAGTTAATTATTGGGTATATCTACCCTGGAAAGCCTCTTGCCAATGTGGCTTTCAAGACCTATGGCTATATCAGCATGGCACAAGCTCTTGGATTTCTTGGTGACTTCAAATTGGGTCACTACATGAAGATCCCCCCCAAGTCCATGTTTCTTGTCCAGGTAATAGTTTCTGAGTCCCATCGTTAATTTGTTGAGTATGTGCAGTCTAATTATTGCCCTAATACAGAGTCAACATGCGTATATTTCGTTTTTCTGTTACTTGAGTTTTTTATTTTTAGTTATGGGTTTTAGAGAAAAACATAGAGTCTTAAGAGGCGTGCAATTTTCTATTCTAAATCTTCTTTTTTCATCCTAGTAAAATTTTGTAGCAATTGAAAATAGACAGTACACCTATTGAGCTTGTATGTCTAATTTTTTTTTTTTTTTAATAACTGCTTTTGCTAGTAAAGGCTTAGAATGTCTAATACTTGACGCAATCGAAATATCTAATTGACTATTTGGTTTACCATTTTCAAGACAAAAGTGTTAATTTCTTGGTAGGATAGTCATTCACTTAATCATCAATTTTCTTTCCTTTCTATTGTTCCAAATAAGATAAATTTAAGATTATTAATTTGTCTCTCGTTTAAAATTTCTATTATGCCTTTCCCCCCCATTCCTTCCTATTTAACGGATTCTTACTCATTTATATTTCAGCTAGTTGGGACCGTAGTTGCTTCGGGTGTCACCTTTGGAACGGCATGGTGGCTTCTCTCCACCGTCCCGAATATTTGCGATGCATCACTGCTGCCCGAGGGAAGTCCATGGACATGCCCCGGGGACGACGTCTTCTACAACGCCTCCATCATATGGGGAGTAGTGGGTCCGGCGAAGATGTTCACCAAGCAAGGCGTCTACCCCGAGCTGAATTGGTTCTTCCTCACTGGCCTCCTTGCCCCCGTCCCCGTCTGGATATTGTCGCGCATACACCCGAACAAGAAGTGGATCAAGTTCATCAACATGCCGATCATCTTTGCTGCCACGGGAAGCATGCCACCGGCAAGGTCCGTGAACTATATCACATGGGGGGCTGTTGGGATATACTTCAACTTCTATGTCTACAACAAGCACAAGAGGTGGTGGGCAAAGCACAACTACATTTTATCTGCTGCTCTTGATGCTGGACTCGCTTTCTTGGCTATCATCCTCTACTTTGCCCTTCAGTCCGAGAATATTTGGGGTCCGAATTGGTGGGGTCTTCAAAATGGCGACCATTGCCCATTGGCAAACTGCCCTACAGCACCTGGGATGGTTGCCAAAGGTTGTCCTGTTTTATGATTTATTTAAGTTTGTTTGTTTGTTTTTTCTACTACTACGAATTTAAGGTTTAGGAACCATGGGTTAAGCTGTACACCAGTTTTATTTTCTCCATATTTAGTCACGCTATTATAAACGTGGTTTTTAATGACGATTTTATTAGCAACGAATAATGTCCTCACTAATAAATAATTATTTACGATGACAAACTATTATTAATATTAGATATGTCGTCGTATTAAGTAATTACGACAACATGTTATTACAACTGTTGATTAATTTGTCTGTATATATGTAACAACCGGAAAATTCATATTTCTTGGAAAATAATTACACAATGAATTTAAGTGTTAAAATATGAAAGTAAGTGATTTAATATTATTTAGAACTAAATAAAATATTCTAACAATGTTAAAGGATGAAAAATGAGTAATAGTGATATTATGTGTTTGCACGTGTGTGCCACTCACAGCATCAAGAAGTAGGTCAAGATGATATTATCTTGATATAAAACTGATAAATTTGGGTTCAGCACACCCAAATTAGTCAGGATAGCCTATCAGCACGCTCAAATTTGATAATTGTGTACAAGGGTAATTTTTGACTAAAAATTCGCAGTATCGGAAACTGGTTGAAATGATCTCAGATGAAAATGAAACTGATATATTTGAATTCAGGACGCCCAAATTAGTCAGGGAAGCCCATGTTGAAATTTTGGTCGAAAAAGTATATAAAGAGCGGGAAAAAGTGGAATTTTCTCATTTGTCTATATGCTCTCTCTCTCCTCATTTCTCTTTCTCTCTCTACCCAAATATGTACAGTAACTGACCATCGGAAACGGTGTCCATTTTCGACACCGCCGGTGTCATCGGAAAGCTCTCGCCGAGCGGAGTCCGATGGTGGGCCGACGCGACGGAGCAGCCGCCGAAGCAAGCCGCACGCGCCGCCTGAAGGTTGCCAGAGCTGAAATCTTCCCGGTGAGATTTCTCTGCCGTCCGGCCACCATTTGCCACGAAACCGGTCCCAAAAGATTTGTGGTGAAGAGTACTACAAAACCCATGTGATGGATCGCCTCAACACCAGCGGAATCGTGCCGCCCGAGCTTCGACAGATCCGGCGAAACGCCGCCGTGGAGCCGCCATCGAAACCGCCGATTCTGGCCGAGTTGAAGCACGCCGTTGGTGCAGAAATGACCGTAGGGTTGAGGGGAGCAAAGCCCTCAACCAATTTCGGGGAAAAGTCTGACACGGCGGAGTTCCACCGTCGCTGCCGTGGCCGTGACTTTCGAGGAGGTTTTTCGGTGATAGAGGTGTCGAATGGTGAAATTGAGACCACCAATGGATTCCTCTCGTCGAGATCTTCAAGATGAACTACCCACTTTCCACCGTCGCCGCCGTTGCCGCCAGTCGATGCCGGTCAATGGCGACCGTTGACCAATTTTGGAAGTTTGGCCCGTTGGCCTATTTTCGACGTTCCGGACGCATCCGCGGAGTCGGATTTGCAAGACGGGACTTCAGATATGAAGAACGAGGAATTAGGGTTTATGCCGTCGAGATCGGACTGCAATTCGGTATAAATCCTGACCTTCTTACGTTCCACAATTTAATTGTTTGGGACTATTGTATAATTTTATAACTATTGGTATAAAAATTATGGAAAAGAATGTATGTAAAAAGAAGAAAATGATTGTAACGGAGAAAAAGAAAAATGTGTGACAATGTAATGATTTTACGTAAACAGTATGAGTTTTACGTAAAATCTAGGCCTCTGATATAGTACGTGATAGAATTAGATTAGGATAGATGGTTTTCAGACGTTTCCTAAACACTGGAACATCAAAAATTGAGGGGAAACTCTGCTGAAATTTCAAAAACGGCACTAGGGGTAATATGGGAAACGAGGGGTAAAAATATGATCGGGAAGGTAACCCGAGCCCCCTCGATGAATTAGGGCATGGAAAAAAAAAAGAAGGGACAAGTTATAATTAGTAAACCGACCATTCGAAACCCTAGAACGCAAGAAAAAATGAAACCGACTCTTAGGTCGGAATAGTACTTCCCGAGGGCCTGGAATGTGAAAAATTGGTAAAATGATAAGAATTGATCCGGAAAAGGTTTGATAAGATTTAAAAAGTTAATTAGATGATTTTGGGTTTAGAAAATCCAGCCTAAGTATGAAAATGAAAATGTTATGATTAAACGACCCATTAAGGGCAAAATGGTCATTTTGCCCAAAGACTCTCAAATTATGGGAAAAGAGCCCCAATGATCCCAGAATAGGTTAATGAAGTTTGAAAAGTCAAAATTGAGGTTTAAGTTATGAAAAATCACGTCAAGGGCAAAATTGTAATTTTGTCAAAAGTTAGGGGTAAAATCGTAATTTTTCAAAAAGTTGGAGAAAAATTCGAAAAGGGCCATTAAAGTTTAGAAAGCTATCCTAAGGCTATAATTAACGGTTATAAGATCAGAGTCAAGCTTTTTAATAAAATAAAAGTTATAAATGAAAATGTGATTAACGGACAAAACTTGTCTGTAGGAACCTAATTCAGAAGCAACAAAGGACGTCTATGGATTCCAAGAAGAGGATAAGCATGCTATGAGTAAGTTCAGACATTTACCCGTCTGCAACTATGAACAAGCTTATAGTATTTATATGTTTTATATGTAAATGTCATGATGTGATTTATGATGCTATAGTAATGCTATAGCAATGTTATGATGATGTTAAAAGATAGGTTTTAATAAGTAATTTATAACATATATATATATAAATATATGTATATATTGAATTATGAAGGAAAGGTATTATAAAAGCTTTATGAGAGTAACAATATGATAAAGAGGGATAGAAGAATGGAAAGAGTAAGAATGAGAATGTTATGATAGAATGCATAAGAAAGATATGAGATATGAAAGGAAAGAATAGGTGTTTTATGAAAAGTTTTATGAGAGTTAAGTTTTGATTGATAGAGCAACGATGATCGGTGATGAAAGAAATTAAGAAAAGGGTATGTTTTATGATAACAAAAGGATAGATGTTTTATGAAAAATGATATGAAAGTAAAGAGTTAGACAAGAAAGAGAAGCAATAGGTTATAATGAAAGGTATGATAAAAGGATTAGAACATAACGATAAGATGTGATTGATGGAATAGAACGATAGCCGATGATCGATAGGAATATGATGATAAGATAAACAGAGAATAATTGTCTGCACATAAATAAACGTGTTTTTGGTTGTTATGATGTGATGCGGTGTGATAATATATAAGTAATATGTGCTATATATGCTATGCTAAAGTGTGATTAACATAATTCACACAAGTAAAGTAAAGAATTAAGAAAAGAAAAACAACGAAAGAACAAATATTCTATGGAATGTTCTATGAAAAATGAGAAATGAAAGATGATGAATGTCATGAAAAATATGTACAACGAAAAATCAATATAAGAAAAATAAAAGCCTACAAGATAATAAGACTGAAAACTTAAGTTGTTGGCGTACCGGTCTCCCTACAAGGTCGAGACTTCCGGTCTATATCCTCCGCGTTGATGTGGTGCTACCCCAAAGGTACGGTAGATTATAGGTTGGACCAGCCCCGAAGGTGAGGTTTTATGTGATTGTGAGGTAGGTTGGTGGGTAGCTCCCCCTCCTCCCACTGTCCGCGCGCAACTAGGCACGTCCAACAATGGGCCCAACCAAAGGAAAGTGGAAAGAAAACAAATGAAAGAAGAGTGAAAAGAAAAGAAAAGAAAAGAAAAGAAAGGAAAAGAAAAGAAAAGAAAAGAAAGGAAAAGAGCGTGAAAAGAAAGGAGAAGAAAAGAAAAGAAAGGAAAAGAAAAGAAAGGAAAAGAGCGTGAAAAGAAAGGAGAAGAAAAGAAAAGAAAGGAAAAGAGCGTGAAAAGAAAAGAAAGGAAAGGAGAGAGAAAAGAAAAGAAAAGAAATGATACGAAAAGAAAAGAAAAGTAAAGAACGATAAGAAAAGAAATGAACGATATGAAAGAACGACATAATGAAATTGATGAAAAATAGACAAATAATAAAACGAAGTTAAAAGAACATAATAGAATTAATATATGTGATGCGATGTATTTGATGTTATATGTATGGAATGACACGTTTTCACGTGATGTTATGCTAGTGTATATGTTACTAGCTTTTAAGATATGAAATGTTAAGAGATGATGATAAAGAGATAGAAAAGTTATAAAGGTTTAGAACCGAAAGTTAAGAAATGATAGGAATGAAAAGCAAAGAAACGAAAAGATTGGATTAGAATGATAAGAGATGATCAATAGAATGATAAGAACGATGAACGAAGAGATAAATGAGCATGAAGAGGCTAACATAATATGTTATGTTTTAAGGATATGTATAGACGATGTGTATGATGTGTATATACGTGATGTCATATATTCTAGTAATAACATATATTACTAGTATTTATAAATTGATGAATGTATGTTTGAACTTACTGAGTATCTAGCTCATTAGTTGTTCGTATGTTGCAGGTAAGCAACCTGTTAATTTAAAGTAATATGATGGACAACGGACGGATCTGCACGTGCCAAGGGACTAGGCGAGGGTATGGTAGTACCATGAGTCTTTCGCTGAGCATTCAAAAAGAAAGTTGAAAGAAAGAAATTTATGAATTATATGTTATAAGAGTATGATAGAGATATAGGTTTAATATGTAAGTTAAAAGAAAAGGAAAAAAAAAATTGCTATAGAAATTGCTTCCGTTTTAAAATGAGGACGTTAAGAATGGAAAGTTAAGTATGTTAAGTAAGAGGATGACGACCCACGAGGTTGCCAACCATCGCGGTCGGTGTCAGAGCTGGGCTGGTTGGTATGGTAACGTACGTGGGGGGCCGTCACAGGTGGTATCAGAGCGAAAGGTTGACCATATCCCTCCTGGCACACTGCACATCCTACTGTCATTCCAAGTTAGTTAGATTTGTTTTACGTTAGTAATTGTTTATTATATAAAATAAACAAATTTTTAAAGGACAAGATGACGAACTCACGGTAAGATCGTGGGTGGTATGGTATGAGTACGATGTTAGAGGACTGATTAGAAGATGGACGAGATCAGTTGTCCACCAAGTTTCGAGGGCGGACAGCACTCCAGTACTCTATGGGAATACAGGACTGGGTTCATGATATCAAGATGATTCTCTGACTGTGCACCATTGATCAGGATAATTGGGTCGTGATGGCTGTGACATGTATGCACCTTTCAGGAAGATGCTCTCATGTGTATTGGGATTCTTGTGACCAGGATGAACTCTAACTGGATCGAGTTTCGCCATACCATGATTGAGTGACTCCCTCAGAGGAGCCCAGTATCAGTCCCAATTTCCTCATGGGCACGGGGGGACATGACACCGCCTATATTCCCTAGAGTTGCAGATATATGAGAATTTGTTCATCGGACCGAGAAACTGCAGTCGACGTCCGGTGATATAGTTCTAACATATGCTATGTGTTACGAGGAACTGATGAGGACTTCTGCAACATAGGTTGGAGAGGACTCACAGTGGAACTAAGTCAAGGTAAATGTAGATCAAGAAAAGTCCACCGAGGTTAGGAATGATTGAGATGATATAGGAGAAAGTCAAGATCCGGAGAAATTTCTTATTGACCCGGATGGGAAAAGACGAATAATGTATAAATGTATATGTATGTATATGAGTATATTTGAAATGAAAGGCTACATATAAAGCCTTATTGATGAAATGTATATGATTATATGTGTATGATATGTAAATGTTATGAAATATTAAAATGATGAAATGATGTTAAGTAATATCCTATAATAATATGACGTTACTTAATGTGAATTTCATAGAAATTTCACTAAATTTGTTTGTGAAAGGAAACGTTGGACTACGACAGCGTAATTCATGGTAATGATGCACGAATGTACAGAAATGTACAGATACGTGGAGATGCATGGTTTGTCCCAAATTTTTGGAGGTACATGTAAGAAGATTTCAATTCAAGAAGGATCTAGCTTATGAAGATGTCATAGAAGAAGAAAATCACGATATTGAAAAAGTTACACAAGATGTGAAGAAGTGTGGCGACCCCCCACGTACGTTACCATACCAACCAGTCAAGCTCTGACGCCGACCGCGATGGCTGGCAACCTCGTGGGTCGTCATCCTCTTACTTAACTTAACTTTCCATTCTTAACGTTCTCATCTTATAGCGGAAGCAATTTCTATAGCAAATTTTTTTTTCTTTTTTTTTTTTAACTTACATACTATACCTATCTGTATCATACTCTTATAATACATATTTCATAACTTTCTTTCTTTCTTTCGTCTTCTTTTTTGAACGCTCAGCGAAAGACTCATGGTAGTACCATACCCTCGCCCAGTCCCTTGGCACATGCAGATCCGTCCGTTGTCCATCATATTACTTTAAATAAACACGTTGCTTACCTGCAACATATAAACAACTAATGAGCTAGATGCTCAGTAAGTTCAAACATACATTCATTAACTTATAAATACTAGTAATATATATTATTACTAGAATATATATCATCACGTATATACACACCATATACATCATTCATACATATCCTCAAAACATAACATAAAATAGGAGCTTCATCATGCTCGTTTATCTCTTCGTTCATCGTTCTTATCATTCTATCGATCATCTCTTATCATTCTATTCCAATCTTTTCATTTCTTTGCTTTTCATTCCTATCATTTCTTAACTTTCTGTTCTAAACCTTTATAACTTTTGTATCGCTTCATCATCTCCTAACATTTCATATCTTAAAGCTAGTAACATATACACTAGCACAACATCACGTAAAAACGTGTCATTCCATACATATAACATCAAACACATCACATCACATATATAATTCTATCATGTTCTTTTAACTTCGTTTTATTATTTTTCATTGATTTCATTGTGTTGTTCTTTCATATCGTTCGTTTCTTTTCTTTTCTTTTCGTATCATTTCATTTTTTTTTTCTTTCCACTCTCTTTTTCTTTTTTTTTTTTTTTTTTTTTTTTTTTTTTTTTTTTCACGCACTCTCTTTTCTTTTCTTTTCAAGCTCTTTTCTTTTCTTTTCAAGCTCTTTTCTTTTCTTTTCTTTTCACGCACTCTCTTTTCTTTTCTTTTCACGCTCTTTTCTTTTCTTTTCTTTTCTTCTCTTTTCCTTTCTTTTCTTTTCTTTTCTTTTCCTTTCTTTTCCTTTCTTTTCACTCTTCTTTCGTTTGTTTTCTTTCCACTTTCCATTGGTTGGGCCCGTTGTTGGACGTACCTAGTTGCGCGCGGACAGTGGGAGGAGGGGGAGCGACCCACCAACCTACCTCACAGTCACATAAAAACCGCACCTTCGGGGTTGGTCCATCCTATAATCTACCGCACCTTCGGGGTAGCGCCACATCTACGCGGAGGATATAGACCGGAAGTCTCGACCTTGTAGGGAGACCGGTACGCCAACAACTTAAGTTTTCAGTCTTATTATCTTGTAGGCTTTTATTTTTCTTATATTGATTTTTCGTTGAACATCTTTTTCTTTAAAAAACATAACACATATAGCACATATTACTTATATAACATCACATCACATCACATCAAACAAAAACATGTTTTGTTACGGGTAGACAATTATTCTTTGTTCATCTTATCATTTGCATCATTCCATCAATCATAGCCTATCGTTCTATTCCATCAATCACATCTTATCGTTATATTCTAATCCTTTCATCATACTTTTCATCATAACCTATCATTGTTTTTCTTTCTTGTCTAACTCTTTGCTTTCATATCATTTTCCATAAAACATTCATCATACCTTTTATCATAACCTATCATTGTTTTTCTTTCTTGTCTAACTCTTTACTTTCATATCATTTTTCAGAAAACATTTATCCTTTCGTCCTCATAAATCATCCCTTTCTTAATTCTTTTCATCACCGATCATCATTGCTCTATCAATCATAACTTAATTTCCATAAAACTTTTCATAAACACCTATTCTTTCCTTTCATATCTCATCTCTTTCTTATGCATTCTATCATAACATTCTTGTTCTTACTCTTCCATTCTTCTATCCCTCTTTATCACATCGTTACTCTCATAAAACTTTTATAATACCTTTCCTTCATAATTCAATATATACATATATATACATATATATATATATTTTTTTATAAATTATTTATTAAAACATAACTTTTAGCATCATCATAGTATTGCTATAGTATTACTATAGCATCATCATAATTCACATCATGACATTTGCATACAAAACATATAAACACAATAAACTTGTTCATAGTTGCAGACGGGTAAATGTCTGAACTTACTCATAGCGTGCTTATCCTTTTCTTGGAATCCATAGACGTCCTTTGTCGCTTCTGGATTAGGTTCCTACAGACAAACTTTGTCCGTTAATCACATTTTCATCTATAGCTTTTATTTTATTAAAAAGCTTGATTCTGATCTTATAACCCTTAATTATATCCTTATGACAGCTTTTTAAACCTTAATGGCCATTTTCGAATTTTTTCTCCAACTTTTGAAAAATTTACGATTTTACCCCTAACTTTTGATAAAATTACAATTTTGCCCTTGACGTGATTTTTCATAACTTAAATCTAAATTTTGGCTTTTACAAACTTCATTCACCTATTTCAGGGTCATTGTGGCTCTTTTCCCATAATTTGAGTATCTTTGGGCAAAATGACCATTTTGCCCCTGATGGGTCGTTTAAACCTAACATTTTCATTTTCATACTTAGGTTGGATTTTCTAAACCCAAAATCATTTAATTAACTTTCTAAATCTTATCAGACCTTTTCCGGATCAATTCTTATCATTTTACCAATTTTTCACATTCCCGGCCCTCGGGAAGTACTATTCCGACCTAAGTGTCAGTTTCATATTTTTCCTTACGTTCTAGGGTTTTGAAGGGTCGGTCTACTAATTGTAGCTTACCCATTCCTTTTTCCTTGCCCTAATTCCTCGAGGGGGCTCGGGTTCCCTTCCCGATCATATTTTTACCCCTCGTTTCCCATATTACCCCTGATGTCATTTTTTAGAAATTTCGGCAGAGTTTCCCCTTAATTTTTAAGGTTCCAGCGTTTAGGAAACGCCTGAAAACCATCTACCCTAATCTAATTCTATCACGTACTATACCAGAGGCCTAGATTTTACGTAAAACTTGTACCGTTCACGTAAAATCGTTACATCATCACATATTTTTCTTTTTCTCCATTACAGTCATTTTCTTCTTTTTACATACATTCTTTTCCACATTTTTCATACCAATAATTATAAAATCACATAACAGCCCCAAACAATTAAATTGCGGAACGTAAAGGGGTCAGGATTTATACCGAATTGCAGTCCGGTCTCGACGGCATAAACCCTAATTCCTCGTTCTTCATCTTTGAGGTCTCGTCTTGCAATTCCGACTCCGCGGATGCGTCCGGAACGTCGAAAATAGGCCAACGGGCCAAACTTGCATTTTCGGTCAACGGTCGCCGTTGACCGGCCGTTGACCGGCGTTGACCGGCGGCGGCGGCGGCGACGGTGGAAAATGAGTAGCCCATCTTGAAGATCTCGACGTGAGGAACTCATTGGTAGCCTCAATTTCACATTTGGAGACCCCAATCGCCAGAAAATCACCCCGAAAGTCACGGCCACGGCGGCGGTGGTGGAACTCCGCCGTGCCGGACTTTTTCCCCAAAATTGATTGAGGGCTTTTGCTCCCCTCTTCACGGCGACCATTTCTGTACAGACAACGTGCTTCAACTCGGCCGGAATCGGCAGTTTCGACGGCGGCTCCACGGCGGCGTTTCGCCGGATTTTCCGAAGCTCGGGCGGCGCGATTCCGCCGGTGTTGACGCGATCCACCACCTGGGTTTTGTAGTACTCTTCACCACGAGTCTTTTGAGACCGGTTTCAGCTTGATCGGACGTCGGACGGCGAAGATATCGGCGATCGAAATTTCCGGTGACCGGCGGCTTCGGGCGGCGCGTGCGCTCTCCTCCGGCGTCGGTTCCGTCGACTCGGCACACCGTTGAACTCAGCTCGGCGAGAGCTTTCCAACGGTGCCGGCGGTGTCGAAAACGGACACCGTTTCCGGTGGTCGGTTACTATTCATCAATGGGGGTAGAGAGAGAAAGAGAAGTGATGAGAGAGACTACACACGGGCAAATGAGGCAATTCCACTTTTTCTCGCTCTTTATATACTTTTTCGCCCAAAATTTCAACACGGGCTATCTTGACTAATTTCGGCGTCCTGAATCCAAATATATCAGTTTTATTTTCATCTGAGGTCATTTTGACCAATTTCCGATACTGTGAATTTTCGGTCAAAAATTACCCTTGTGCTCAATTATCAAATTTGAGCGTGCTGATAGGCTATCCTCACTAATTTCGGAGTGCTGAACCCAAATTTATCAGTTTTATGTCAAGAAAATATCATCTTGACCTACTTCTTGATACTGTGAGTGGCACACGCGTGCACACACATAATATCACTATTACTCATTTTTCATCCTTTAATATTGTTAGAACACTTTATTTAATTCTAAACAATATTAAATCACTTAATTTCACATTTTAACGTTTAAATTCATTGTGTAATTATTTTCTGAAAAAATGTGAATTTTCCCGGTTGTTACAAGAAGAAATGAAGATGTTGAAATCCTACTTGTCTTAATTTTCGACGATGAAAATTTTATAAGAAGGGGTGAATGTAACAACCGGGAAAATTCATATTTCTCGGAAAATAATTACACAATGAATTTAAGTGTTAAAATATGAAATTAAGTGATTTAATATTGTTTAGAACTAAATAAAATGTTCTAACAATGTTAAAGGATGAAAAATGAGTAATAGTGATATTATGTGTGTGCACGTGTGTGGCACTCACAGCATCAAGAAATAGGTCAAAATGATATTATCTTGACATAAAACTGATAAATTTGGGTTCAGCACACCCAAATTAGTCAGGATAGCCTATCAGCACGCTCAAATTTGATAATTGAGCACAAGGGTAATTTTTGACCGAAAATTCGCAGTATCGGAAACTGGTCGAAATGATCTCAGATGAAAATAAAACTGAGATATTTGGATTCAGGACGCCCAAATTAGTCAAGGAAGCCCATGTTGAAATTTTGGGCGAAAAAGTATATAAAGAGCGGGAAAAAGTGGAATTTTCTCAATTGTCTACATGCTCTCTCTCTCCTCATTTCTCTTTCTCTCTCTACCCGAATATGTACAGTAACTGACCATCGGAAACGGTGTCCGTTTCTGACACCGCCGGTGTCATCGGAAAGCTCTTGCCGAGCTGAGTCCGATGGTGGGCCGACGTGACGGAGCAGCCGCTGGAGCAAGCCGCACGCGCCTCCTGAAGGTCGGCGAAGCCGAAATCTTCCCGGTGAGATTTCTCCGCCGTCCGGCCACCATTTGCCACGAAACCGGTCCCAAAAGATTCGTGGTGAAGAGTACTACAAAACCCATGTGATGGATCGCCTCAACACCGGCGGAATCGTGCCGCTCGAGCTTCAACAGATCCGACGAAACGCCGCCGTGGAGCTGCCGTCGAAACCGTCGATTCCGGCCGAGTTAAAGCACGCCGTTGGTATAGAAATGACCGCAGGGTTGAGGGGAGCAAAAGCCCTCAACCAATTTAGGGGAAAAAGTCCGGCACGGCGGAGTTCCACCGTCGCCACCGTGGCCGTGACTTTCGAGGAGGTTTTCCGACGATAGAGGTGTCGAATGGTGAAATTGAGACCACCAATGGATTCCTCTTGTCGAGATCTTCAAGATGGATTACCCACTTTCCACCGTCGCCGCCGGTCAACGCCGGTTAACGGCGATCGTTGACCAATTTTGAAAGTTTGGTCCGTTGGCCTATTTTCGACGTTCCGGACGCATCCGCGGAGTCAGATTTGCAAGACGGGACCTCAGATATGAAGAACGAGGAATTAGGGTTTATGCCATCGAGATCGGACTGCAATTCGGTATAAATCCTGACCTTTTGACGTTCCGCAATTTAATTGTTTGGGACTATTGTATGATTTTATAATTATTGGTATAAAAATTATAGAAAAGAATGTATGTAAAAAGAAGAAAACGATTGTAATGGAGAAAAAGAAAAATGTGTGACAATGTAATGATTTTACGTAAACAGTATGAGTTTTACGTAAAATCCAGGCCTCTGGTATAGTACGTGATAGAATTAGATTAGGATAGATGGTTTTCAGGCATTTCCTAAACGCTGGAACCTCAAAAATTGAGGGGAAACTCTGCCGAAATTTCTAAAAACGGCACTAGGGGTAATATGGGAAACGAGGGGTAAAAATATGATCGGGAAGGTAACCCGAGCCCCCTCGAGGAATTAGGGCATGGAAAAAAAAAAAGAAGGGGCAAGTTATAATTAGTAAACCGACCCTTTTAAACCCTAGAACGTAAGAAAAACATGAAACCGACTCTTAGGTCGGAATAGTACTTCCCGAGGGCCGGGAATGTGAAAAATTGGTAAAATGATAAGAATTGATCCGGAAAAGGTTCGATAAGATTTAAAAAGTTAATTAGATGATTTTGGATTTAGAAAATCCAGCCTAAGTATGAAAATGAAAATGTTATGATTAAACAACCCATTAAGGGCAAAATGGTCATTTTGCCCAAAGACTCTCAAATTATGGGAAAAGAGCCCCAATGATCTCGGAATAGGTTAATGAAGTTTGAAAAGCCAAAATTGAGGTTTAAGTTATGAAAAATCACGTCAAGGGTAAAATTGTAATTTTGTCAAAAGTTAGGGGTAAAATCGTAATTTTTCAAAAAGTTGGAGAAAAATTCGAAAAGGGCCATTAAGGTTTAAAAAGCTATCCTAAGGCTATAATTAAGGGTTATAAGATCAGAATCAAGCTTTTTAATAAAATAAAAGCTATAAATGAAAATGTGATTAACGGACAAAACTTGTCTATAGGAACCTAATTCAGAAGCGACAAAGGACGTCTATGGATTCCAAGAAGAGGATAAGCATGCTCTGAGTAAGTTCAGACATTTACCCATCTGCAACTATGAACAAGCTTATAGTATTTATATGTTTTATATGTAAATGTCATGATGTGATTTATGATGCTATAGTAATGCTATAACAATGTTATGATGATGTTAAAAGATAGGTTTTAATAAGTAATTTATAAAAAAAATATATATAAATATATGTATATATTGAATTATGAAGGAAAGGTATTATAAAAGCTTTATGAGAGTAACAATATGATAAAGAGGGATAGAAGAATGGAAAGAGTAAGAATGAGAATGTTATGATAGAATGCATAAGAAAGATATGAGATATGAAAGGAAAGAATAGGTGTTTTATGAAAAGTTTTATGGGAGTTAAGTTATGATTGATAGAGCAACGATGATCGGTGATGAAAGAAATTAAGGAAAGGGTATGTTTTATGATAACAAAAGGATAGATGTTTTATGAAAAATGATATGAAAGTAAAGAGTTAGACAAGAAAGAGAAGCAATAGGTTCTAATGAAAGGTATGATAAAAGGATTAGAACATAACGATAAGATATGATTGATGGAATAGAACGATAGGTTATGATTGATAGGAATATGATGATAAGATAAACAGAGAATAATTGTCTGCACATAAATAAACGTGTTTTTGGTTGTTATGATGTGATGCGGTGTGATAATATATAAGTAATATGTGCTATATATGCTATGCTAAAGTGTGATTAACATAATTCACATAAGTAAAGTAAAGAATTAAGAAAAGAAAAACAACGAAAGAACAAATATTCCATGGAATGTTCTATGAAAAATGAGAAATGAAAGATGATGAATGTCATGAAAAAGATGTACAACGAAAAATCAATATAAGAAAAATAGAAGCCTACAAGATAATAAGACTAAAAACTTAAGTTGTTGGCGTACCGGTCTCCCTACAAGGTCGAGACTTCCGGTCTATATCCTCTGCGTTGATGTGGTGCTAACCCGAAGGTGCGGTATATTATAAGTTGGACCAGCCCCGAAGGTGAGGTTTTATGTGACTGTGAGGTAGGTTGGTGGGTAGCTCCCCTTCCTCCCACTGTCCGCGCGCAACTAGGTACGTCCAACAACGGGCCCAACCAAAGGAAAGTGGAAAGAAAACAAACGAAAGAAGAGTGAAAAGAAAAGAAAAGAAAAGAAAAGAAAAGAAAAGAAAGGAAAAGAGAAGAAAAGAAAAGAAAGGAAAAGAGCGTGAAAAGAAAAGAGAAGAAAAGAAAAGAAAGGAAAAAACCGTGAAAAGAAAAGAAAAGAAAGGAGAGAGAAAAGAAAAGAAAAGAAATGATACGAAAAGAAAAGAAAAGTAAAGAACGATAAGAAAAGAAACGAACGATATGAAAGAACGATATAATGAAAAATAGACAAATAATAAAACGAAGTTAAAAGAACACAATAGAATTAATATATGTGATGCGATGTATTTGATGTTATATGTATGGAATGACACGTTTTCATGTGATGTTATACTAGTGTATATGTCACTAGCTTTTAAGATATGAAATGTTAAGAGATGATGATAAAGCGATAGAAAAGTTACAAAGGTTTAGAACCAAAAGTTAAGAAATGATAGGAATGAAAAGCAAAGAAACGAAAAGATTGGATTAGAATGATAAGAGATGATCAATAGAATGATAAGAATGATGAACGAAGAGATAAATGAGCATGAAGAGGCTAACATAATATGTTATGTTTTGAGGATATGTATAGACGATGTGTATGATGTGTATATACGTGATGTCATATATTCTAGTAATAACATATATTACTAGTATTTATAAGTTAATGAATGTATGTTTGAACTTACTGAGCATCTAGCTCATTAGTTGTTTGTATGTTGCAGGTAAGCAACCTGTTAGTTTAAAGTAATATGATGGACAACGGACGGATCTGCATGTGCCAAGGGATTGGGCGAGGGTATGGTAGTACCATGAGTCTTTCGCTGAGCATTCAAAAAGAAAGTTGAAAGAAAGAAATTTATGAATTATATGTTATAAGAGTATGATAGAGATATAGGTATAATATGTAAGTTAAAAGAAAAGGAAAAAAATTGCTATAGAAATTGCTTCCGCTTTAAAATGAGAACGTTAAGAATGAAAAGTTAAGTATGTTAAGTAAGAGGATGACGACCCACGAGGTCGCCAACCATCGCGGTCGGCGTTAGAGCTGGGCTGGTTGGTATGGTAACGTACATGGGGGGCCGTCACAATATATTTTGCGATGATATGTCATCTCAACTATTGTTTTGCCGTCAAAAAGAACATGGCTCGAAGATGATTCGTGCCAATTGAGAGCTATTGCGACGACAATATTGTTACAAATATGAGTTGATTGCAGGTGGCATTAACTAGTTGAAACCATTTATTATGGTAGTAATCGTGACATGTTATTGCAAATACATTTAAAATTTTAACATAAAAAATAATAGACTATTTGGTAGTATCCAAAAAATTATTTGTGTTGACATAAAAAAATATTGTTGCAAAAATTTGTTTCGAAAATTGTTTCAAAATAACCTTCAAATATTCTCATAGTACTATTAATGAGTTAGGGTCAAACGATGTCATTTTGTATTTATTTGCGATGACATTTAGCTTATTTGCGACAACATATGTCGTCATAAAAAACAGAAAAGAGTACAAATTATTGAGCTTTCTTCCTCATTTTCTTTAGTTTTTCTTTTTATTTGCACTCTCGGCCTCTCTCTCTGTGTGACCTAAGTCTAGCCTCTCTCCACCAAAACTTACCAAATTTTTCACATTTTGTTGTAGTCCCAAAGTACCTCTTACAAACACGTTGTCAAGAAACCCAATCATCCAAAAAATCCAGCCTAAAAATCTCATTTTTCCCATTTCCATCTTCTATTGCCATTCACTCTAATTCACCGTTCGCTCTTTCAACATAAGGTAAAATATCCGGTCATCCCTCTCATATTTTGATTCTCTCTCTCTTTCTTTCTCTCTCCTACTCTCTCACCGGCCATCGGTTTTGTAGTCGGTCGGCTTTGTACTACTTCGAAAGAACAAAATTTTTTTACATTTTATACCTGGTTTTCTTGATCCTCTTGAGAATATTCGAGTCCACCGCAAAGAGTCAAACCAAGTTTTTGTCTCTAGATCTATGAAATAATGAAATCAAAATTTAGATTTCTTTATTCTTTTTCCCCTCAAAAGGAAAATTTGGATTTTAAATATCTAACGTCACAAGTTAATTATTTAATTCCTTTAAAAATGTTAATATTTAGGTTAAAAAAAGTTATTATTTATTTATAAAAAAAGTTAGAGAGTGAGAGATGACAAAACTGTATATATATATACATATCTATTGTCCACTAAAATTTAGTCTGATCACTCCTTATCCGTATAATATTTTATTCAACATCTATTAACAATTAGATTCCCTATTTTTATATCTGGTTAATTGAACGCATAGTTTTAAGATCAACTAAGCCAACGGTTTAAGATCAACTCTCACATGCTTAAACCACTAATTTGACCTACCAAAACATATAACTATACTAACCGACCTTATTTTATTTAAATCAATGAGAACTTTCGTACCATGTGCCCTGTAGCCTGTGGTCTTTTTTTTCTATCCGTACTATTAGTAGGGAAAAAAGGGAACAACTTTTTCGAAATTGAATTTTATAATTATTGCTGTTCGGAATCAAGATAAATTTGTGATTGTAAATATAATACATAATAATATCACGTATAATTCTATTTACAAGTATAGATTTCAAATTTATATGTTCTTTAAAAAAAAATAGACATATTTGATACTTTTCCTTTCCTCCAATATAATTACTTTGATATTAATCTAGTATGGTTAACTTTTAAAAACAAAAACAAAAAATAAAAAATAAAAAATAAAAAATAAAAAAGAACTTATATTATAGATATAGAAATATTTATTTTCCATCAGGACCAAAACTCATGTAAAATTTAAAATTTTTTAAAAATATATTTTATATGTGAACAATTGAATTTTTAAAACTCACACATTTTTCAGCAAAAAAAAAAAAAAAAAAATTGGAGTTCTATAATGATCACTAAAGATGATTAACCTCAATTATATGATTTAAATCCGAAGCTGACCATGAAGTGGATGCAACAGTGTTATCAAAAACTTCTCTAAACAAATATCCAATCTAATGTACAATTTTAAGGATATATCATTCAACTTAAATATCTTCCATCAGCCACCATTTCCATTTTCCAATCTCTCTGTCTCCTGATCAAGTCAATATTTCATTTCAATTTATGGAGCCATTAGGCCAGTGTTGTTTATTTACGTCTTGTTCTTCCTCTTTAATTTCCTTTCTCAACTCAAATTCTTTCCACATATTTCGGCAGTTATAGTTCCTTTTTTTTTTTTTAACTTGTGGGTAGGGGATTTAAAAAAATGAAGTGAGGTATACAATTATCACTAGACTATTTCGACCTCACTTCTAATCATTGTTATATGTTCCTAGATCAGTTCCAAGTTGAACATTGATAAGGCACATTTATTATATATTTCTTATCGGTAATTTATTGGTTTTTCCGAATTTATGTTTGGTATTGTGGTATGTTTTATTCACAATTGAATAGGTAGGTGATATAAGCATTTGGGAGTATTTTTAAAGCTAAAAGATCAAGTTGCGATGAGATCCGTTTCGGCTGCGGTGAGAAAAGCACCCGAGGAGTGTTTTGTGTGGAAGCAATTTGGCTGCAGCCGGAAGTATTTTGGCTGCAGCCAGAAGCAATTTGGCTGCAGCTAGAATCATTTTGGCTGCAGTCGGAATCAATTTGACTGTAGCGAGATTGGCCGGAGCTGCAATGAGTTTCACGTAAAGTTTCGATGAATTTTAAAGCCCGAAACTCACTGCACGAGATCCTTTTCCGCTGCAGCGAGTTGCGATTTTTATGTCCCGTATTTTAAGACTTTTTAGGTCGGTGCTTCTCATATAAATAACCAAGTTTCAATCTAAGAGGGGACTTTTGACAGAAGGACGAACCCTAGAGAGCTTGGAGGCCATTCTAGCCTAGAGGAGGTAGATTTGGAGATTGAAGATGGCTTCTCAAGAGTTTTCATCTCTAAATTTCTTTCTTTCTCTTTATTATTGATATGATGAACACCATGTTTGTTTCTATATTGAACATGTTTGGCTAAATTTTTAGTTAGGGATTTGATGTAGCCTAGTCAGATACTATGTTTTGAACGCCAATTTCATTTATTTAATTTTTTCCATTCAGTTTATTTATTCTATTCCGTTCTTAATGCTTCTAAATTTTTGATCAACTTTTAGATGATTTTTGAATTTGATGTTTAGTGCCCGGGAGGGGGAATATTGAATTGGAACATGAATAGAACAACCTAGGCTAATTAATTGGTTGAGAAATGGTTAATCGCCTTGGAAATCATTCAAGAGAATCAAGTTCTTAAGCAATTTCTATTTCTTAGTTTTGGCGCAGGAATGTGAAAATTAGGAATTAGGAATACGTTTGATTTAGCGCTCGGAAGAGGGAATTAAATACATTAGGATTCTTGGTTTATAAACTAGGAAAATAAATTGGTGTTTGGCATGAAAAGCATAGTTGAAGGTTAGGTGAAATCAAATCTCTAGTATTTAATCATATTGGTTCTCTTGCTAATTGTCATTCGTTACTTTAGTTCGTTAATTGTTTCTTTTTATTTGTTTATTTAATTTTACAATTCCATTTAATCGATTTCTAAATAAAGTTGATATTTCTCATATTACAGTAATTAACAGGATCTAAATATTTTTCCCTGTGGATTCGACAACCCTTCTTATCATTATACTATTAAAACTTGACACCGTTCACTTACGGTTTTGCATACTTAAAAAATATCGCAACAAACATCCATAAATAGGAGTGGAGCTACTCAAGACCAAGTGGGAGACTTGTACCCCCAATAATTTTTTTTTTATAATTTTACATTTAAAAATTTCATGTTTTTCTCATTTTAATCCACTAAAAATTAAGTAGCCTTATGTATACTCTTTAAAATCTTTATTCTTTAATTTACGCCTTTACTAAGCCAATAGGCTGACTTTACTGACCACCAATATACGAAATAAACTGAGTAATACCTTTTGTATATCTATTGGAATTGGAAAACTAAGGGGTGTTGGTTTTTGTTTTTGAAAATGATTTTCTATTTTTAAAAAATAAAAAATGAAAGCAGTTTCAAAATAGTGTTTGTTTATTCAATATTTTCAAAACCATTTTGAAAACACCATATTCGTCTATATTATTTTTTTAGGTTTTTTAAAAACGAAAAAAAAGTTATTTTCATTTTTTTGTTTTCACTTTTATGCAGTGTCAGTGACGACGATTATGTTCGAGGTGGTCTACATCTTTGGTGAAAAGCGATGATCATGAACTGATGATGACCTCCTCGCGATGATAACCACCGATTCGTGGTGATGACTATAGACTTGCGATTCAAATCATGTCATCACCGCCACCTACAACTTAGATTGTCAATATCTTCCATCTCTACCTCTCATTGCAAAATCCATCACTAAAAAATTTGTTTTAATTATGAGTAACAATTTATTTTTTATTTTTTTTTAAAAATTAAACATAAATATGTTTTCATAAAATACTCACTTATGAAATCGATTCTCAAAAATATAACTAAACAAAATTTTATTTTTATGTTTTTTTAGAATATACACTCAAAAAATATAGTTAAATATAATTTTAAAAATAATCTTAATATAATTTTAAAAATATTTATATTTTTAACTTATTTAAAAATAAAAAATATTTTAAAAATAAAAACGTTAAATCCTTAATTAATAAAATCAAATATGCACTAGAAGTTTCTCCAGCCTTGTTCTGACATTTCAAGATGGCTGTAGAAAGGACAAGCGTGTTGAGTTTTGTAAAGAGATGATGGGACCTAGCCTTCATGCTTTTTTTATGTAGGGTTTCCACCCGCAAGGAAGCCCTAAACGTACACTAAAGCATCACACCTGGGATAAGACCCAAGGTCTGTGCACATGTAATTAGACTTCAAGGCAAATAGTTGATTCATAATACAACTCGTTTATCACAAATCAAATTACCAGTTATTAATTGCACAAAATAGAAAATTTTCAATATTATCCCACCTGTATGCAATATCTATTGGTAGCTAAGAGAGCTGAAAAACAAAAATATTTTAGAAATACGACTATCATGTTGTCATAAACTTTTTTGTGGCTACTTTTAAAAAATATACTTAGCTTAAGAAAAACTACCTATTATTTATGTGATCAATATTTTTAAAACAAAATCAGATAAATCTTTTCACGCTTTATAAGTATTTTTCTTTTCTATTTAATAGTTTCGGAGGGTGGAGGGCTAGATGTGGTATAATCTTGCAGTGTGCTAATATATTTGGGATGTTGTCTATCCTCATGCTAGATGTCCTCTGTCCTCTCTTCTTAATTCTCCCTTCACATTTTGAGAAATTATGATAAAGAGCATTTTGAAAAAAATAATTAAAGTAAATAACAAATTCGTTAAATAAATAGAAAATTTATTAGGTAAATATTAAATTTAGTAGGTAAATGACATATTTAGAAGAAGTAAATAAATCATTTATTTAATAAATTTGTTACTTATTGTTATTTACTTTGAGTATTTTTTTAAATATGTTATTTATTTTAATTATTTATGTGAAAATGCCATTTATTTCTATCTTTCATTTAGCATTAAAAAGAAAAAAAAGATAAGCTCGGTTAGATAATTTTTAATACATAATACACAAGCATTTTTTTAAATGTGATTTAGGACAAAACCCATGTAAAAACGGAAGTAATGCAAAATGATCTCTAGATATTTCAAAGCCCGATGGTTTTATTTCAAGTTGTAAACTTGGGGCTCATTTTGGAGGAGTTTTGGATTTTTTTTTTGTTGGAAAAAAGTGAGTTTAAGAAAATATGTTTGGGAAAAAAAAAATTGTTTAGAGTAAAAAAGTTTAAAATCTCAAAAATTTATTCATAAAAAATTATCAATATAAATTTTATTTCGTTACTCTTTAAATTTTATGCAATTTAAAAAAAATCATTTTATTTGGAATTAAATACTCAAAGTTATAAATTTTTAAAATTTGAAAGTTATTGTAGAGTTTTGAAGATACAAATAACAAAAGATGATGACGAGATGAAAAAAAGTATCAAAATGATTGGTTTTGGTCTCCAATATCACCCTCCAAACGACTCCTTGGTCAATTATGTCTTATCTCTTTCTCTTTATTTTTTTGCCCCTCACTTTCCTTGCGTGCTTACTATGTTATTGGATAACTTAATAGATCATCCAATTAAAAAAAAAAAAAAACCCTTAATAAATCATCTTCTTGATCCAAAAAACCTAATTGATGGAAAATTATTAAATGATATTTTTGTAGCATTTAAGGTGTGGAGGCCTGGTCTGATCTTTCCGATTGGCAGTCAGTCTCTTTAATTAATTTCCTAATCTAATCATGAATCTCTAACAATTCCCAAATTAATTAAACACCATGTTTTACGGTTCATGCAGTGGTGCAAGCAAAGATAAAATCTTGGACTTACTTGAGCCGACGGTACTTTCTCTCATATGCTACTGTTTCATCTCTTCCACTATAGTACAATACTCTATATATATATATATAATTATTATATTGCAGTTATGCTTCGTCTGTAACCATTTTTTCAGTTTTTTTTTTTTTTTTTTTGGCGTGGAGCCACCATAGCCACCGTCGTCGGGCTACTTGTTCCGTTATCACATGCTAGTTCATTTTTTTCTTTTATTTTCATTTTATAGACCAACCACTTGATTAATTAATAATTGTCGACCTACCATATTAGCTGGGCTTGTGTCCTTTGCCTTGTCTTTCTCCAATTGTTTTCTTGTTTTCATTTTTGTATTTTACATCTATATTTTGCAGGGGGGGAATTTGACCCAAGGAAGGCAGCTTATGTGATTTCGGAAAAATTCTCAATAGAACTCAAGAAAGATGTAAGCCATTCGATCTTCGCTTTTAATTAGTAGTATTTGATGAAATATTGTTTAGAATTGTTAGCACTTAATAATTAGTACTATTTGTGGATTTCAAATTTTGTAAATTCAGGAAGAAAAAGACGAAATCGTTCCAAATTTGTAAGTTGTACTTGAGCCTGATCGGAGGCGGCTGATAGATGCATAAATAGCACTCCGGTTGGATGAACAAACTGATGAGGGCAGCAGTGGGACACTTACATGGGATGGAGCAAATTGTGACGATATACCGGTTTTCGTGAAAAGTTTTCCGAAAACTCATGAAGATGTGGCCATTATATCAAGAAATTTTCTGCTTTTGAAGAAATCTCCTTGTCATCCAAACATTTTCAGACATCATGTCTCGACAACTCATCAAGATGTTGTTTATCTTGCTCATGAGCCCCATCTCTGCACCTTGCGAATTTTAGTAAAAATTTGTCATCCTAATTACTAAGAGGATGTGACATACGACGACTGTGCCTGCTCGACAATGACTTTGATTGTGCAAGAAAATGATCGCTTAGGGTTGTTGGAGAAGATTTTGAGAGATTATCATGTTAACCTTACCATGTCGGAAAATGGCCGTCCATCACCTTTTTTATTGAAATTGAAGAGGTTTTTTAACTAAAAAATTATACACTTTAAGTAAATCTTCTGAGAGTTAATATCTTTCTTTTAAGTTCTGACATAATAATCGGGGGTTATTACGCGTTGCTCCACTTAATTGGAGTTTATACATACATACATGGACTTATTGTTTCATTTTTCAAGCTTGATATCTGAACTTGTGTACTTGATTTATATATACATATATGTGTGTGTGTGTATACAATCAAGGACATAGCCTCCGGACTTGATCACTTACATAACAAACTGGGTATAGCTCGTGAAAACTTAAGGCCGCAAAATGTTTTGATAGTGATGGCAGAATCAACCTTATGTGCAAAGCTTTCTGATACGCGGCTTCCCTATAAAAGGTCTTCCTCAGGTTGGTATAATTGATCCCAAAACTTGTCACTCTTTAGAAACTTTGCCTAATAAACTTTTAATTAATTTGACAAATTGTCGCTGAACTTTCTAAACGTAATGTATCTCATTTAATTAATTTTTCATTAAATTGAAGATTTAGATTTTGCAAATTTGCATTAATGTTTGCATTAGCACTAGATTTTTTTTTTTTGGTTAAAAATGGGGTTTTCCATCTTACATGGGAAGTAGGTTGGTTTTTCATGACTAGCTAATGGAAATTAAGCCAAAAAGATACATTGTAACAATTTAGCAAATTTAGGGGGTAAATTGTCAAAATTAGAAGTTTAGGTGATGTGTTACCCAAAGGGAAACGTTAGGTGCATCATCATGGTGCATCGTATGCTCTTTCTGTTGGGTACCCTCTAGCTGTCCATACATAATGGTGTGTGTGTGTAGACACACACATGTACGTTTGGCTTTCCCTTGTGAGCCCTTATGTGGGAACTTTTCATTTCTTACCTCTTTAATTTGAGATATTCTCAAAAATTTTTGCAATCATCTTTTTTTTTTTTGGCACTTAAATTCAGGGTGTGATTGTTAGGAATGAAAGAAACAGAATGGAAAGAGTAGTAGAAAATCTAAATTGTTGCAGTTAATGAGGGAACGCAGGGAAGGACAGAGAAATCGTGATGTTTTTGTATGAAAGGAAGGAATAAAAAAGCAAAATCATCTCATTTGTTTGGAATATAGATTTAAGTAAAAGTAAAGACTTTTTTTTTTTTTTTAGTAATATGACTATTTTTTGAAAGATAAAATCCCAATTTTATTCTTTAAAAAAATCTGTATATTAGAATAATTTCTCCAACTTAGATGTGTGACGCCCCCCACGTACGTTACCATACCAACCAGTCGAACTCTGACGCTGACCGCGATGGCTGGCAACCTCGTGGGTCGTCATCCTCTTACTTAATATACTTAACTTTTTCTTCTTAACGTTTTCATTTAAAGCGGAAGCAATTTCTATAGCAAATTTTTTTTTCTTTTAACTTACATACTATGCCTATAACTCTATCATACTCTTATAACATATAATTCATAAATTTCTTTCTTTCATCCTCCTTTTTGAACGCTCAGCGAAAGACTCATGGTAATACCATACCCTCGCCCAGTCCCTTGGCACGTGCAGATCCTTCCGTTGTCCATCATATTACTTTAAACTAACAAGTTGTTTACCTGCAACATATAAACAACTAATGAGCTAGATGCTCAGTAAGTTCAAACATACATTCATTAACTTATAAATACTAGTAATATATATTATTACTAGAATATATGACATCACGTATATCGTCTATATATATCCTCAAAACATAACAAATTATGTCAGCCTCTTCATGTTCATTTATCTCTTCGTTCATCGTTCTTATCATTCTATCGATCATCTCTTATCATTCTATCGATCATCTCTTATCATTCTAATCTAATCTCTTCGTTTCTTTGCTTTTTCATTTCTATCATTTCTTAACTTTCTGTTCTAAACCTTTATAACTTTTCTATCGCTTTATCATCATCTCTTAACCTTTCATGTCTTAAAAGCTAGTAACATACACACTAGCATAACATCACGTAAAAACGTGTCATTCACATCCCATCACATATATAATTCTATTATGTTTCATATCGTTTGTTTCTTTTTATGTCGTTCTTTACTTTTCTTTTCTTTTCTTTTCTTTTCTTTTCTTTCCACTCTCTTTTCCTTTCTTTTCTTTTCTTTTCTTTTCTTTTCTTTTCCTTTCTTTTCTTTTCACTCTCCTTTTGTTTGCTTTCTTTCCACTTTCCTTTGGTTGGGCCCATTGTTGGACGTACCTATTTGCGCGCGGACCGTGGGAGGAGGGGGAGCGACCCACCAACCTACCTCACAGTCACATAAAAACCGCACCTTCGGGGTTGGTCCATCCTATAATCTACCGCACCTTCGGGGTAGCGCCACATCTACGCGGAGGATATAGACCGGAAGTCTCGACCTTGTAGGGAGACCGGTACGCCAACAACTTAAGTTTTTAGTCTTATTATCTTGTAAGCTTTTATTTTTCTTATATTGATTTTTTTCGTTGTACATATTTTTCATGATATTCATCATCTTTCATTTCTCATTTTTCATAAAACATTTCATGGAACATTTGTTCTTTCGTTGTTTTTCTTTTCTTAATTCTTTACTTTACTTGTGTGAATTATGTTAATCACACTTTAGCATAGCATATATAGCACATATTACTTATATATTATCACACCGCATCACATCATAACAACCAAAAACACATTTATTTATGTGCAGACAATTATTCTCTGTTTATCTTATCATTTACATCCTTCTATCTATCGTATCTTATCATCATATTCTTATTGATCATAGCCTATCATTCTATTCTATCAATCACATCTTATCGTTATGTTCTAATCCTTTCATCATAACCTATCATTGTTTCTCTTTTTTTTTTTTGTCTAACTCTTTGCTGTCATATTATTTTTCATAAAACCCCTATCATTTCGTTCTCATAAAACATACCCTTTCTTTAGAATAATTCCTTTCATTACCTATCATCGTTGCTCTATCCATCATAACTTAACTTCCATAAAACCTTTCATAAAACATCTATTCTTTCCTTTCCTATCTCATCTCTTTCTTATGCATCCTATCATAACATTCTCGTTCTTATTCTTTCCATTCTTCTATCCCTCTTTATCACATCGTTACTCTCATAAAGTTTTTATAATACCTTTCCTTTATAATTCAATATATACATATATTTATATATATATTTTTTATAAATTGTTTATTAAAACATAACTTTTAACATCATCATAATATTGCTATAGTATTACTATAGCATCATCATAAATCACATCATGACATTTGCATACAAAACATATAAACACGATAAACTTGTTCATAGTTGCAGACGGGTAAATGTCTGAACTTACTCATAGCGTGCTTATCCCCTTCTTGGAATCCATCGACATCCTTTGTCGCGTTTGGATCGGGTTCCTACAGACAAACTTTGTCCGTTAATCACATTTTCATTTATAGCTTTTATTTTATTAAAAAGCTTGATTCTGATCTTATAACCCTCAATTATAACCTTAGGACAACTTTCTAAACCTTAATGGCCATTTTCGAATTTTTCTCCAACTTTTGAAAAATTACGATTTTACCCCTAACTTTTGACAAAATTACAAATTTTGCCCTTGACGTGATTTTTCATAGCTTAAACCTCAATTTTGACTTTTACAAACTTCATTCACCTATTCCGGGGTCATTAGGGCTCTTTTCCCATAATTTGAGAATCTTTGGGCAAAATGACCATTTTACCCCTGATGGGTCGTTTAATCATAACATTTTCATTTTAATGTTTAGACTGGATTTTCTAAACCCAAAATCATTTAATTAACTTTCTAAATTTTATCGGACCTTTTCCGAATCAATTCTTATCATTTTACCAATTTTCACATTCCCGGCCCTCGGGAAGTACTATTCGAACCTAAGAATCGGTTTCATGTTTTTCTTGCATTCTAGGGTTTCGAAGGGTTGGTTTAATAATCGTACTTTACCCATTCCTTTTTCCTTGCCCTAATTCCTCGAGGGGGCTCGGGTTCCCTTCCCGATCATATTTTCACCCCTCGTTTCCCATATTACCCCTGGTGTCATTTTTAGAAATTTCGGCAGCATTTCCGCTTAATTTTTGAGGTTCCAGCGTTTAGGAAACGCCTGAAAACCATCTATCCTGATCTAATTCTATCACGTACTATACCAGAGGCCTAGATTTTACGTAAAACTCATACTGTTTACGTAAAATCATTACATTATCACATATTTTTCTTTTTCTCCATTACAGTCATTTTCTTCTTTTTACATACATTCTTTTCCACATTTTTCATACCAATAATCATAAAATCATACAATAGTCCCAAACAATTAAATTGTGGAACGTAAAGGGGTCGGGATTTATACCGAATTGCAGTCCGATCTCGACGGCATAAACCCTAATTCCTCGTTCTTCATATTTGAGGTTTCGTCTTAAAATTCTGACTCCGCGGATGCGTTCGGAACGTCGAAAATAGGCTAACGGGCCAAACTTCCAAAATTTGGTCAACGGTCGCCGTTGACCGGCGTTGACCCACCGTTGACCGGTGGCGACGGCGGCGACGGTGGCAAATGAGTAGCCCATCTTGAAGATCTCGACGAGAGGAATCCATTGATAGCCTCAATTTCATGTTTGGAGGCCCCAATCGTCGGAAAACCTCCTCGAAAGTCACGGCCACGGCGGCGGTGGAACTCCGCCGTGCCGGACTTTTTCCCTGAAATTGATTGAGGGCTTTTGCTCCCCTTTTCACGGCGACCATTTCTGTACAGGTGGTGCAGCTCAACATCGCCGGAAACGGCGAGTTCCACGGCGGCTTCACGGCGGCGGCGTCGCGGCTTCGGGCGGCGCGATCCGGCGGCCGTTGGGCTGAAACACCACCTGGGTTTTGTTCTACTCTTCACCACGAATCTTTTGGGACCGGTTTCGTGGCAAATGGTGGCCGGACGGCGGAGATACGGCATCGCGAATTTTTCGGTGACCGACGGCTTCGGCCGGCGCATGCGCTCTCCTCCAGCGTCGGTTCCGTCGACTCGGCACACCGTTGAACTTAACTCGGCGAGAGCTTTCCAACGGTGCCGACGGTGTCGAAAACGGACACCGTTTCCGGTGGTCGGTTACTATTCATCAATGGGGGTAGAGAGAGAAAGAGAAGTGATGAGAGAGAGAGAGAGCATGTGGACAATTGAGGACGTTTCACTTTTTCCCGCTCTTTATATACTTTTTCACCCAAAATTTCAACACGGGCTATCCTGACTAATTTGGGCATCCTGAATCCAAATATATCAGTTTTATTTTTATCTGAGGTCATTTCAACCAGTTTCCGATACTGCGAATTTTCGGTCAAAAATTACCCTTGTGCTCAATTATCAAATTTAAGCGTGCTGATAGGCTATACTGACAAATTTGGGTGTGCTGAACCCAAATTTATCAGTTTTATGTCAAGATAATATCATCTTGACCTACTTCTTGATACTGTGAGTGGCACACACGTGCACACACATAATATCACTATTACTCATTTTTCATCCTTTAACATTGTTAGAACATTTTATTTAGTTCTAAACAATATTAAATCACTTAATTTCACATTTTAATGCTTAAATTCATTGTGCATTTATTTTCAAAGAAATATGAATTTTCCCGGTTGTTACAAAATGAGATCAAAATTGAGGTGTTTAAAAGGATTTGGAATCCATTTTTTAATAACTTCCTCTTTTCTCTCTTACCAAACAACCATGACATTAAAATCATTCTAGAAATCCTTCCACCTCTCTCTAAGATGTTAATTTACTCGGGATGCTTTGAAATATATCAGTTCAATTCAATTAAAAAAAGTCTAATTATTGGTTCATGTAGATATTTGGTTCATTCGAATACCAAAAATGTCTTCCTTTTCAACATGCCAATGTCCTTTTAATTTACTGGCACTATGTTTGCTTTCTATAACTAATTACCATTTGCGGCTTATGGCTACCTGATTTCACTCTCTGTATTTTAGACTTTACTTAAGACAATGATGATTCGGATTGACAAGCACCTCAGATGTGACAACCAAGACTTTTACAGTTCTCGGATTGATGTACATGATGCACAGAAAATGTATTGATGTGAAAGAAATGTGTTAATTATATGTTAATAATTAAATAGAATTTATGAAAGTTTTACTATAATGTTGAAATGAGAAGACGGTGACGGTAATGAATGAGGATCGAAATGCTTCAGACAGTGCATTTTCGATATCGAAAAATGAAAAATTACTAAGACAAAAAATGTACTAATCATAGACTCAGGATTAAAAAAGATCAAATATCTAGAGTTTATGGAATGATTTAAATAGTTTTGATGAGTTGAAAGGCTTCGACAGCATTCTGGGAGGTTAATTGTAAAGTTTGACTGGTTTGACTTTTCGATCAAATTTTCAACAGATTAAGTTTAGACTGTAATTAGATCAAGATCCATACTGTATTAACTAATATTATTAGCTTATAATCATTTGAAACCAGGGGATGAGATTGAATCACTTTAATCCAAGGGCTTAGATTTTTTTGGGAATTTTTGCAATTTTGACTAAAAAGTCAAGGAAAGAAATGAAGCAAATTTATTGATGCATGAGGTGGCCATGCACGTGGAGGAGACTTAGGGGGCAGCTGAAAATCAGCTGAAAAGTGTTCCAAAAATTTGCAAAAAGGCCCCTTAAAAATTTGTAATTTGACCCTTAAACTTATGGAAAATTGCAAGTTGGCCCCAAAGATTTTTATCACCTTTTTCCATCAAATTTTCACGTACATTTTCAGCAAGGAACTAGCAGCAAACTGCCCTGTTCTTCTTCCCCACGTTCCTAAGCTTACAAAATCCCAAAACTTTCAAAAAATTAGTGCAAAAAGAGTGAAAAACTTCAAAACTGAAGGAGATTCGCACAAGCAACCAAGTAAGTTCTTCAAACCATGTTTTTATGTTGTTTTTCAAGTGTTTTCAAGGATAGGGAGGTTGTGAAATAAAAATGGTTAAGGGTTGATTTTGGTTTATTTGGCTAAAATCAAGTAGAAAAACCATTTTTAAGCTTGATTTCTAGGGTTTTTGTGAAACTAGAAATCAATTTGAGGTTATGTTGTTGTTGTTCTTCATTTATGTATGTGAGGATGAAAATTTGATTGTGTTCTAGGATTTTGAGTAGGTACAAAATTAAAACTGTGTCAAACGATACATTTTGAGCAGTTTTGGCACAGTGGGAAAATGAGTTTTTAAGCCGTTATAATGTCAAAATTTTTGAATTATAACTAAGATTAAATATTTTAAGATTGATCTATGAGCATGAAAATTTATATTAAATGGTTGTGTTATAAGACGACGATTGAAAAAGGAGAATGAAGACCGAAGGAATTTTATGGAAGAAACCCTAGTGCATTTTCTGGAAGTTCAGATATTTGATTTATCTATACATGATCAAACTATATTGCATGTTTTTCTTTAAAGTTGATGTGGATTATATGTATTAATGTGTTTTACTTAAAATCGCATATGATTCACAAAACGATAATGTAATATGGGTGAATGAACGGTTTAGTATTTTTGTAACATCAAAATTCTATTTTCTTGGAAAGTACACAGACGTGTACTAATGTCAAAACGGGCGTGCATCAGAAAGGGTTTCAAACACGGACATGTAACCTATACATTTAACATTTCGATGGGTGCAAGGTCATTGACATGGCCATGTAAAAAATATAAATAAATAAAATAAAATAAATAATATGAACTAGATCCGGCCACAGTGAGATCGGCTAAAAGTATTCTCACCACGGCAAGTTTGAAACCGGCCATGGCGAGTTTGATGTTGGAAAATAACTTCTCGGGAAAGTTTTCCACCACGGTGACTTGATGTTTTCGCCACAGCTACTTTCGTTTTGAAGTCTTTCCGCCACGGTGAGTTGATGACCTTGCCACGGTGACTTCTCTAGGGTTTTGCCACCACGGCGACTTGATACTTTGGCTACGGCGAGTTACTATACTGGACTGTGTATGATAGGTTTGGATCAAAATGTTCTAAACTTACTCGAATCTATTTCTTATGATTTGAATATGTGACTTATGTCCCGAAAATAATACATTGACTGATTAAGCATTTTATTTATAATATGATACTATGATATCTATGACTGGATAATAAACAAGACGGTAGTGTAAAAATATAATTTTTGGCATACCGGCCTCCCGAAGATGTAAGGTTATTTTACGACTAGACTGGTGAGGATAAGCTAGGGTTGCTCCCTGACTCCTCACATTTGCGTGCAAGGTACGACAAAAAAGGGCCCAAAATAACGGATAGCATACAAGACTAGAAATGCACAGAAAAACGAATAACTGAGCATAACGAACACATGACATAACTGTATGATGAGACTGTATTGTATTTATGACTGGATTGTTTATGTTTGAACTTACTAGGCGTTAGCTCACTAGTTTGTTCGTGTTCAGGTAATCGAGGTAAACAACTTATAACCTGAGCAATCAATGAAGAGGATGGACTAGTGGAATGAAATGCTAGTGTCGTGGGAATGGTTATGGTCCTGTCATGCCTCATCTGCCATACAGACCAAAAAAAAAAAAACAAAATATATATATAATGTTTTGGTTAACTGAATTTTTATACTTGACTGTAAATATTACTAAGATAATATTTTATAATGACATGTAAGTAAGTATGAAATAATTTTATTTTAACACTATAGTAAAATAGTTTTAACGTTATACTAAGTATGTAGATGATTATGGCTTCAAGAAAAAAAAAATTTTTTCCGCAAATCTAATAATTATATTACTATTAAAAGTATAAAGTGGACAAAGAGTAAGAGATGAACGGACTAATGAGTGGGCCCGCCCTGCACGAGGTGAGGTGGGGCATCATAGTAGGTGGTAATAAGCGCACCAATCCATATGAAGATCTGGAAAAAAACTGCACGCACAGTTATAGTTGGCATATGGAATGGAAAGAAGGTTGAAATATGGGATGAGAGAATTGATGGTAACATAATCGGTTGCATGAACGACTACTGAAAATAGAAACAAAACTAGAAGTATGACTTCAGCAATGTCGAAGACTTGGTTCGATTCATTCGTAACATGGTGGTTCACTATGAGAAACTTCCATTAGATGTACAAGTATTGATTGTTCAAAAAACAGAATAAACGACAGATATTGCAAGCTAGTTTTTAAAAAACTGTAGTGGAGATTTTTTTTTTGTGAAAAATAGTTGTAGAAAGTTCAGTACTTTTATGAATAATATTTGCATAATTGATTTTTATAATAACTTGTTTTAGTGTTTTACTGTGACATCCCCAGCCTTGCGTAAGGAATCCCGCTCTTTTTTACATCATACTCTCGTCTTTTCCTTTTTATATAACCATCTTGTATTAAGTTTTTTTTCTTTTTTTTTTTTTGTTTGTCCAAACTTGTTCAATAATATAAAACATTGGAGACCATAATACTGTAGTTTGATAACTAGTTCTTACTATGTATATAGCTTTATCAAAATGCTGTCTTAAAACTATTTACAATTCAACATATAGGTTCAATCTATATTATATCATATATATTCTTTTGCTTTCCTATTTTTCCTCGAGTTGCGGATAAGCTTGGCGAGTCCATAACCTTTCTCACAACACCAACATTCTATTCCTCAGCCCAATCCCTCCAATGATGTTCAAGTTACAGGTTGCTTACCTCGATTACCTGAACACGAACAAACGGGTGAGCTAATACCCAGTAAGTTCAAACATAAAAGTTAAACTATACAGTTCAGTCGTTCAGTCAAGTCATGTGTTCATTATGCTTAGTTATTTCTTTATTCTGTGCATCTTCAGTTTTATCTGTCATCTGTCATTTTGGGCCCTTTTTGGTAGTACCTTGTGTGCAATATAGAATGGCCAGCGAGTGACCCTAGCTCTCCCTCATAACAGTCCAGTCCAGTCCAGTCATCAAAGAACCTCATACTTTCAGAAGGCCGGTATGACAAAAATTATGTTTTTGCATTACCGTCTTGTTTACTGTTCAATCATTGATATCATGATGTTATATCATGAATAGATTATTTAATCCATCAATATATGATTTCTATTCATAAGTCACATGTTTGAATCATATAAACATAGATTCCAGTAAGTTTCAAGCAATTTGGAGCTATTTAGCTCACATTTTTAAGCACATGGCCGTGTATTGGAATTTCTGGGCGTGTTGAGAAATTTCTCCTAATACACGCCCATTTAACATGCATACACACCTGTGTAATATTAGTACACGCTCGTGTCAAATTCTACGAGGCAGTGTACTTACCCGTGTAATATACATACACATCCGTGTCAAGTTCTATGAGACCGTGTATGTGGCGGCCCGCCCTGCCGTGGAGGCTCTACAGTACTGTTACAGTCAACTCTGTAGTTAAATGCAATAGTATATAGGCCTCTAGGGTTGTCGGCAATCATGCTGAACTTTAAAACTGCTTGCTAATTTTGTGGAAATTTTTTTTTTCATAGCATAACAACTTGTTCGAGAATGTGATAAGGAAATCATATTAACAAAATAACATGCACATGAATTCATGATTCCCCTATCACATAATCTTGACTTGAAAACATGTTCTTGAAATTACAAGTTTAAACTTTTCAAAACTGTACAGCAGAAGACTAATGGTGACCACAACCCCTCGCCCAATCCACTGGCATGCATCTACCCTGTCCATCGTCCACCGTATACTACTGGTGAACAGGTCTCTTACCTGCAACATGTGAACAAACTGGTGAGCTATGGACTCAATAAGTTCGAACATAAAAACATGAATCATAACATGCTGTACTGTGCTTATGCATGAAACTTGACTCTGTAAAATATGCTCTTAGCTGTAGGTTAAGTCTCAGGACATTATCTGATATTTAGTTCTGGTTTTGGGCCCCCTAATTGGTCGTACCGACATGTTAGCATAATTGGGAGTGGTACTTCAGTGCTGACCTCCTCAGGCTTAACTGGAGCTAAACATGAAAACCTCCCCGTGGGTCGAGAGGTCGGTACGCCAATAATTGGTTTAATTACTATCTTGTCTGGAGTTCCAACTGAGTAGCATATTGATTGCCCCCACAGTAGGTTCCTGTTACCTGTTTTACTAGGGTGTGAGTTTTATTAACACACTAAGGTGACTTATGCACCTACATGTTTTCGTGAACCTGCTACCTGTCTGACATGTGTACTTGAAACATGAAATTCTATATGCATGACATGAAACTGACATGAGTATCGTGATGTAGACAATCAATGTCTATCATACACCTCAAACAATATACATAACATCATAACATAACAAGATTGTCCACGTTGCAGTCAGGACAATGCTTAAACTTACAGGAAATCTGTTAGCGTGAGCCTCTGCTGCTCTGGGACTACTGTATCGGGGTCTCTTGCTTGAACTCCTGTAACAGAAATAATCGCTGATTATTTCTAATATTCATCTTATACTTGAAACATGGCAAAACATGAAATTCCTATTTCCAGACTCTTTTTTTTTTTTTTTTTTTACTTTAGCTTCGAACACGCCCTCCTACACGGGCGTGTCTCTGACCGTGTACTTCTCTGGACTTTACGTGCATGGCCATGTAATTCATACAACATGGTCGTGTAATTCATGTTGGCTTACACGGGTGTCTACACGGCCGTGTTTCTGGTCGTGTACTCCTCTGGACTTACGTGCATGGCCGTGTACATAGTGGAACATGGCCGTGTAATTCGTGCATGTTTACATGATCACCTACACGGCCATGTTTCTGGCCATGTTTTCCTGCTGTCGAAAATGGTCTGCTATACACCCTTCCCATGACCGTGTGCCCCTTGACACAGCCCGATACACGGCCATGTTCTTGGCCGTGTACCTCTCAGGTCTTAATTTTTCTTGAAACACGGTCGTGCATGTGGGCATGTTTGGGGCCGTGTTCTGAACACGCCCTTGTACACGTCCGTGTTCATACCAGAATTAAGATTCTGGGTTCGAAACTCTCTGCTCTGATTTTCTAAGGCTTTTATGGCCTTTGTTCTACTTCTTACACTTAAAATCAACCTTAATAAGATCGTTTCAAGGTATCAACTACATTTCTACTATCACAAATCCATGGTTTCATAAGCAAAATTTGACATTTTGCTTATTCACATCTCTTGACTCAACTTTTGAAAAATCTGAACTTTCTTGAAGAAAACTCACTAAACTTGGTTTTCTAAACCATCAACTCATGGATTCGTGTTTAAAAACAACTAGATTCAAACCATGTTTCAATTTAACTGAGAATATCAACATGATTTGCTCTCATTCTCTTTTTCCTCTCAAAACCCCAGATTTTTGTGACGCCTTAAATTTTATTTAAGGGTCAATATATAATTTAAATAAAATTAGTGTGCCAAAAATTAATTAAAAATCTTTTGGAAACCCTAGGTTAGTTTCCTAGTCAAATTCCACTCAAAAAGTCAACAATTTTAACTTCAAAAAAAAAAACCCTAAAATATTTGGCCATTACTTGGGATTTTAATTAAAATTTAAATCCCACAAATCCAAGGAGGATTCAAACTCAAATTTCATCCCTTAAATAAAAAGAAGAAATTCGGCCCTAAAGTGTAAGAAATAAAGTAGATTTTATTTGAATTAAAAGCTAGGCCAAAACTCAATCAAAATTCAAATTATTTTTCCTTAAAAACTAATGGGTAATTTTGGTCACTTGAGGAGAAATAAGGAGAGAAAAACCCTAGTCTCAAATAGCACAAAAACTTTCCCTTTTGCCCCTCAAAAGATTCGGCCAAACAAGGAAGCAAAAAGGAAAGAAAAACCTAGTATAAAAACCCTCTTTCAACTCTCATTCACCTTTCCTTCCTCTCTCAAAATTCGGCCAGCCTCCCCTTCTTTCCTCTCTGAATTTTTCTCTCCCAAAACACACCCAAAACAGCAAGCAAAACCTACCTAAAGGTAGCTTAAAGATTCAACAATTTTTGAGACAAAAACAAGGTGAGAAATAAACTTTTTCCTTCCTTCTCCTTTTGATTTTAAATCCGAAATTTTTATGGTTTTTCTCCACTGTTTTCCCTACTGTTTTAAAGACTCCAACACTCACACAAATTCAGCCAAAAAGGAGACCAAGCATTAAAATAGTACAGCACAAACAAGGTGTGATTTCTCTCTCTAAAACATTAAAAAATTTTGCCTCATTGATCCCCTTTCAAAAACCCTATTATCACATGTGAAAATTTTATGATTTTTGCCAATTTGATTCTTGGGTTGTGTGAATGACATATAAATAAGGTTCTCCACGAAATTTCATGATCATTGGATGAAAATTGAATTGGTTTGAGGCTAATTGAAATTCGGACAGGAAAAACGGAAATCTGGAAAATTACCATATGAACAGTAAAATTGTGTCAGCCATAACTTGAGTTTTAAAAATGATTTTCGAGTAAATATTGAGCCTAAAATTAAATTCAAGATGTCCCCTAAATGCCTGAAAAATTTCAGAACCAAACTCATCCGTTGGCCTAGTCAAACTATTTTTCTAAGATAGGTGGACAGAACTGCCAGTTTTTGAACTTGAACCGAAACCCTGATTTTATGCCTGAAAACAACCCCTCGGGTTTTGGCCAAATTGAATAACCAAACGATGTCTAAAAATTATAAAAATTATATTGAATTAAAGCTACAGATGTCTAGTTTAACATATTAAAAATTTAGAATTTTTGAAATTAAAAATGAATTAATATTGATTTTACAGTCAGCCTAGGTCAGTCTGCCCATGTCCAGTAATATCCTAACTCAAGGTTTTTCACAAATTTTAAATCCCAAATGTTTATTAAACATTTTAAAATCCTTTTGTGGCACACTAAAATGATTGGATGATTAGGTCTAGACCTAGACTGATCATATGTTGTGATTATAGGATTTATTTGATGTTCTTGCTCGATTTGTGGATCACGTCATCGCAACGCTTGTGCGATAATCGAGGTAGGACTTTCTAGCCTTTTCTGGGAGTAGTCAAGTGTTTTAAATTTTCCTATTTTATCGATGGCATGCTGTTTTCGGTTTATGAAATTATTATACTATTTTTGATGAAATAAACGCATGCAAAGTGTTATGTAATAAATGTGTATTTTAAAGCGTGTTTTGATTAATGGCATAATATAACTTGGTAAATACCATCTTTTAAATAATCCGGTGAACATAATTGAGCTATAGTTCACGATCATTATAAATGATGCATGCGTCCCAAAGTTGACGCCATGGGGGAAGGTCCATAAACCTGCGCAGGGCCGTTCGGCCTATTTAGACCGTAACGAGATGATCTAGGATAATTCAATTCGAGGCACGTATATTATAGATACGACAAGTCCTCACTCAAAATATGATGGTTTATTTTAATGATTTAATTTTTTTAATATTGGGGCATGTATATTGCAGCTACGCTAAGTCCTCAGCAGAATAAAACTTGTATTAAAAATGTTTTTCACGAAATTGTTGATTAATTTTTTGGAAATGATTATTATGCCATGTATTCTTAAATTGTTGATTATCTTTGGAAACGAATATTATTTCATACTTTTAAATGTTACCTGTTTAACCCACCTTTGTTTTTGTCCTACTAAGCCAGCGCTCACGTCCCTTTTCTTTGTGATTTCGAAATGACTACTTCTAGGTGCGGGAGGTAGCAGTTCCGAAAATCGTTGAGCTATCCGTTTCTACCAAAGATGATGCTATCCGTTTTCTCCATCTTTTTCTTTCTATTTCTCGTTCTGATGTAATGAGACCTTAAGTTTGGACTTTATTTCACGTTATTTAAATTTCATGCTTCGGAATATTTTATGGTTGGTAATTTCTTTTGAAGACCGATTTTGTATTTGATTTCCGTATTAAAAAGTATTTATTTTCTACTTTATTTTATTTTGTGGTTATGATGCTACTTTATAAATAATTAGGCTTAGCTAAATTATAATGTTGTCCCGTTTTTTGTAATAAATGATTTCCTTAAATCCCGGGTTGATATTATGATTTGGCTGTTGTGTCACGTGTCTAAATTTTGGGCCGTGACAATTTTTCCACCAAAAAAAATGTGAGAAAATGAAGGTTTACCTTGCTTGAAGCTTGAGAGCTTCTTGCTATGAATTCTTGGTTGAAAAACTCGATCGATCTGCTGCTTGAAGAGAAAATCTGAACTTGAAAAGGGTTTCCTATTTTCTCCTTTTCTTTCTTGGTCTCTCTTTCTTTCTCTTTCTCTTTCTTTTTCTTTCTTTCTTTCTTTCTCTCGGCTGCTTTTTTGCAACCCACATAAGTGAATTAATTCACTTTGGGCTGTTGGAGGCCTCTCCCTCACGTGCCTCTCCTTCTCTCTCTCACTTTCTTTCCTTTCTTTAATTTTCTTTAAGAAAATAACAAGGGCTTGTTTGGCTAATCTTGGCCATTGATCAATGTGGCTTACTTGTGTGCCATTGATCTCTTAATATGTATTTTCCACATACTTTTCTATTAATTTTAAAACATCATAATATGAATTAATATTTAGCTTTTAAACTATATTCATTAATTCATTATCAAATTTTAATTAAAACTCAGTTAATTAAAATTTTCGTCTGCTTTGCATTCTATAACATGTCTCATCATGAATGTACATTTATTTACGTATCTTGTACAAAATTTTCCGAGAGTGATTAGTTTCTCGGTTATCACAGTGTACTTGCCCCTGTACCAATCAGGTTAATTTTTCTATAAACTTTGTAATCAACACGGCCAGTTACACAACCGTGTCGATGCCCATGTAGTCACTTTGCCACCAAAACAGTTGGTTACACAGTTAATTCTGTGACTGTGTACTCATTTCGCCACCAACACAATCTGTTACACGACCATGTTTGTGGCTGTGTACTAATACAGAAATTGAATTTCAACGTGAAATCAAGCATACAAACACCAGTTTGCTAATTTTTCACTATCTTCTTATGAATAATATGTGTTTTAATTAAAAACACATTCATACACATCATGCAAAGTAATTTTATCATAAACTAACGTTATACATTTGTTCGTGTATAGACAAAACAAATGTCCGAACTTACCGTAATTATGCTTGGGTTTCTTCCATAAGATTCCTTCTGTCCTTGTCTTTCTTTTCCAATCTTCATCCTATAACACAACCACTTAATATGAATTTTCTTGTTTATAAATCAATCTTACAATAATTAAGACTAGTTATAATTCGAAAATTTTGACGTTGTAACGGCTTAATAGCTCACTTTCCAACTATGTCAAAACCGTACTAAATGCATCATTTGACATAGTTTCCATTTGTTTCCTTACTCAAAATCCTAGAGTACATCCAAATTTTTCATCTTCATATACATAAATGAAGAACAGCAACCACATAGCCTCAAATTGATTTCTAGTCTCATAGAAACCTTAAAATCAAGCACAAAATAACTTCTTCCATTTGATTTTAGCCAAAACAATCAAAATCAACCCTTAACCATTTTGCTTTACAACCTCCATACTCTTGAAAATACTTGGAAAAACAACATAAAAATGTGATTTGAAGAACTTACGTAGTTACTTGTATGAAATTCCTTCGGTTTTGAAGCTTGAACACCTTTTTTCTCACAAACTTTGCAATTTTGGAAAATTTTCAAAATTTTTGGAAGCTTGGGAACATGAGGAAGATGAAATGCAGGGTAAATTCTTGTTTTTTGGCTATAAATGGACGTAAAAATCTGATAAGAAAAGGTGGTAAAAATCTTTGGGGCCAAATTGTAATTTTACATAAGTTTAGGGGTTAAATTGTAAGCTTTTGAGGGATTTTTTTGTAACTTTTTGGGATACTTTTCAGCCGATTTTCAGCTGTCCCCCAAGCCTCTTCCACGTGCATGGCCACCTCATGGAACATTAAATTGGCTTCAATTCTTTCTATCTTGACTTTTGGTCAAAATTGCTGAAAATTCCTCAAAATTTCTCCACCATTGGATCAAAGTAAAATTTGACCTCACCCCTTAAAATCTTATAATGATAAGTAAATATTATTTGTTTATATAGTATAAACTTTGTTCTAATCACTGTCTAATTTTCATCTGTCGAAAATTTGACCGAAAGTCAAACTGGTTAAATTTTATAGTTTTCTTTCCAGAATGCTTCTAAAGCCTTCCGACTCATCAAAACTATTTAAATCATTCCATAAACCCTAGATATTTCATTATTTCCTATCTCAGGTCCACGGTTACAACATTTCTTGTCTCAGTAAATTTCTGTTTTTCGATACCAAATATACATTGTCTGAAGCATTTCGGTCCGACAATCATTACAGTCATTGTCTTCTCAATTCAACATTGTCATAAAATATTTATAAACTCTAATTAATTATTCGAATACCAGTTATACATTTCTTTCATATCTGTACATAACTGTTCATATTATATATTAATTTCGAGAATAGTAAAAGTCTTGGCTGTCACATTTTCCCATCCTTAAAGAATTCTTGTCCTCAAGAATTAAAATAAGTGGGGATATAAAGCTTTTATTTCATCATCTCTTTTTCCCACGTAGCCTCTTCTGTCTCGTGATTGCGCCATAGTACTTTGACTAGTGGGATCGTCTTGTTCCTGAGTACCTTATCTTCTCGTGCAAGTATTTGGATAGGTTTTTCTTCATAAGACAGGTCATTCCACACTTGTATCGGTTCATTCCTATTATGTGAGAAGAATTAGGTATATATTTCCTTAACATAGAAATATGAAAAACATCATGCACCATTAACAAATCAGGCGGCAATGCCAATTTGTAGGCCACCTTCCTAATTCGTTCAATTATTTCAAATGGTCCAATATACGTTGGACTGAGTATGCCCTTCTTTTTGAAACGCATAACTCCTTTCATAGGTGCAACTTTAATGAATACAAAATCACCTTCTTGAAATTCAAGAAATCTCCACCGTTTGTCTGCATAGCTTTTCTGTCAACTTTGTGCTGTTTTCATCTGTCTCTGTATCTTTTCAATTGCTTCTAATATTTCTTGGACAAAATCCGTTTTATGTAGTTGTTTTTCTCGTAAGTCATACCAATGGATTGGGGATCTACACTTTCTTCCGTAAAGTGCTTCATAGGGTGCCATTCCAATGGAAGCTTGATAACTGTTGTTGTAAGAAAACTCTATTAAAGCCAGTTTCTCATTCCACACTCCTTTAAAGTCCATAACACAAGCTTGTAACATCTTTTCCAAAGTCTGAATAGTTCGCTTAGATTGACCATCAGTTTGAGGATGAAATGCAGTACTACACTTCAATTCTGTACCCATTTCTTGTTATACACACTTCCAAAATTTGGAGGTAAAGTGGCTATCTTGGTCAGACACAATGGACTTTGGAACTCCATGCAATCTAACCACATTAGCAACATATAAATTTGCTAGTTTCTCCAACGTGAATATCATTTTCACCACTATGAATATAGCTATTTTTGTCAATCTGTCTGTTATCACCCATATAGCATCGTATCCCTCTCGTGTCCTGGGCAACCCTACCACGAAATTCATGGTAATGTGATCCCATTTCCACTCTGGAATCTCTAATGGTTCCAGTTCTCCTCCAGGATGCTTGTGTTTAGCTTTGACTTTCTGAAATGTGAAATATCGACCAACAAATTCCGCGATGTCATTTTTCATCCCTTTCCACCAAAATTGCAACTTCAAATCTTGATACATTTTGGTGGCTCCTAGGTGAATAGAATACGGAGTCTGGTGAGCTTCTGTCATAATTCATCTCTTAAGTTCATCATCATTTGGAACATAAATTCCTCCTTGACATAATAACATTCTATCCTCTAGGATGCTTAGATCAATTCCGTCATCCTTTGTGGCTTTTTCTCTAAGCTTTTCCAAGTGAGGATCTCGTCTTTAAGCTTCTTTAATTTCATCATATAGGGTCGACTTCAGTTGCAACATGGCTAAGCTCCTGGAAATCAATTCCAATTCTAATGAATTAATTTCTCATTGTAATGGCTTCTACAATCTATCAATGGGCAATTGTTGTATTAACGTTAACTTACGACTTAATGCGTCAGCAACTCGGTTCGCTTTGCCTAGGTGGAAAAGAATTTCACAGTCATAATCCTTTACTAATTCCAACCATCGTCTCTATCTTATGTTTAGTTCTTTCTGTATGAAGACGTACTTTAGACTCTTGTGATCAGTAAAAATCTAACATTGAGCTCCATATAAATAATGTCTCTAAATCTTTAATGCAAACACGACTGCAGCTAATTCCAAATCATGAGTCGGATAATTCTTCTCGTGATTCTTTAGTTGCCGTGATGCATAAGCTATAACCTTACCATTTTGCATCAGTACCACTCCTAGTCCTATTTTTGACGCATCATTGTAGATGTTGAATCTTTCCCCTTTAATAGGAATAGCAAGGATAGGTGCGCTTGTTAATCTCCTTTTCAATTCTTGAAAACTTTCTTCACATGCAACCATCCATTCGTACCTCTTGTCTTTCCTAGTTAATACCGTAAAGGGTGCAGCAAGTCTAGCAAATCTCGCAACAAACGTCTGTAGTATCTGGATAAACCCTGAAAACTATGAATTTTAGTAACGTTCTTCAGGATAGGCCACTGACTGACAGCTTCAACTTTGGTAGGATCTATAGAAATTCCCTCTCTAGAAACCACATGTCCTAGAAAATGTACTTGATCGAGCCAAAAATTGCATTTCGTAAACTTCACATACAGTTGATTATCCCTTAGGGTCTATAGAACGAGCTGTAGATGCTCTTCATGTTCTTCTTGAGTCTTTGAATAAATAAGAATATCATCAATAAATATAATGACAAACTTATCTAAAAATTCCTTGAAGACTCGGTTTATAAGATCCTTAAACGCAACTGGAGCATTCATCAGTCTGAACGACATTACTAGAAACTCATAATGTCCGTATCAGGTTCTAGACACAGTCTTTGTCACGTCACTATTCTTAATTCTCAGTTGATGATACCCCAAGCGTAAATCTATCTTTAAGAATATAGATGCTCCCTTCAGTTGGTTGAACAGATTGTCGATCCTAGGTAGCGGGTACTTATTCTTGATGGTGACCTTATTCAACTCTCTGTAATCTATGCACATCCGTAAGGTCCCATCCTTCTTTTTCACAAACAAAATTGGAGCTCCCCAAGGTAAATGACTCGGTTGTATAAATCCTTTGTCGAGTAGGTCTCTTAGTTGACTATGTAACTCTTTCAGTTCGGCTAAAGCCATACAATAAGGTGCCTTGGATATCAGTGCGGTCCCTGGTATCAACTCAATTTCAAAGGAAATCTCCTGCTTCGGTGGAAATCCTAGTAGCTCATCTGGAAAGACATCAGTAAATTCATTGACTATTAAAATATCTTCTAGTCATAGCTCGTCCTTTTTCGTTACATTCATCATGAAAGCTAAATATCCCACACATCTGTTGGACATTAGCTTTTGAGCCTTCATCGAATTAATCATCATTCTCGATAGCTTTGGAGTTGAGGCAACATACTCAAAACTTTCTTCTCTATCCGGTTGAAAAATTACTTTCCAGTGTCGACAGTCTATTGTGGCTTGATACTTTCCCAAGAAATCCATTTCTAGTATCACGTCATAATCCGCTATCTTTAACACAATTAGATCAAGGAATAGCTCCCTATTCGCCACGTTTACTGGCACATGTCTTAACCAGTAATCAGACAATAGCACTTGACCTGAAGGCAACACAGTTCTAAAGGTCACCCCAATTCTATCCCTAACATGCTCTAACTTTGTGGTAAATTCATGTAATGCAAATGAGTATGATGCACCAGAATCAAACAATGCATATGTCGAGTATTGAGCAATAGAGAGTTGACTTGTAACAACCATCGATGTTTCTGCTTTGACATCCTCTTTCATGTAGGCCATCACACGTGCATTTACTTGCAGTATGTCCTCCACATATTCTCTTGACATCACAGACACCTCTATCTTTGCCTGGATCACATGGACTTGAGGATTCTACAGTCGCTATGGAATCATGCCAGTTTGAGCTTGTCAACTATTTGGATAGCTTCTTGCATAATGGCCTTCCTTACTACAGAGGTAACAAACATTGAGGCCCAGTCTACATTCTCCCCGATGCCGTTTTCCACAAGTCAGACAATTTGGGATACTCACAGTACTAGTGGCACTTGGACCCACGTTGGCAGATTGCTTTTGTTGCTGGTTCCCGTTACCTGTAAAATTCCCTTTTCTTTTATTAGGGTTCGGTTGTTTTTGTCCACTTTCTTGTCCCGGTCTCATTTGTTGGGCAGATCGACCTCTTTGTGAAGCTTGATTTCCTCTTTGAGCTTATCTAGTCTATTGTTTCTCCTTCCTCCAAGCTTCCCATGCTTAAGCCCTTCTTCCCTTGCTCTGGTTAGGTCAAACTCGGCTTTTACTGCTTTAAAGACACAATCCACCACTGAAGTTAGTGAAGATGATGCATTATCGACTAAAACTACTATTTCAGGACGAAACATCCCGATCATCGTTCTAATCCGATCCCCCTCAGTAGGGACTATATAGGGACATAGCCTTGATAGCCGATCAAATTTATAGCACACCATCATTACAGTCATATTTCCCTACCTCAGATTCTCAAACTATTTCTGTTACGGTCCTAAAGAAGCAGGGTCATAATATTTTCGGTTGAACTCTTCTATAAAATCATTCCACGTCATTTGAGTCTCGTCCCTCCTGAGACAAACTATTTCCCACCAGTATCGGTCATCCCTGTTTAACACATACAATGCACAGAGAACTTTCTCCTGATCAGTCAAATTCATGAAATTTATAATCTGCTGAAAAAAAGATAACCATTATTTTGCTTCCAACGGGTCCATCGATCTGTCAAATTTTGGTGGTCTCATCCATCAAAACCTTTCATACCACGGTTCCTATTGGATGATAATTTGTGATTCCGGAACTCTTTCCTGTTGGATAGGTGCTATTTGAGGATTCAATTCATTTTCCAAGGTCGTTGAGGGTTCTTGTGCTTGAGGTAGAAGTAGAGCTTCTTCTTCGATATGCTCTTGGTTTCTTTGATTCAGTTGATCTCTCAGTTCTTGGTTTTCTCTCACCTGGTTTACTAATAAGGCTTCTAATTCTGTAACTCGTTCGGTCAAAGTAAGGGGTCTACCACATCTAGGAGGTTGTACCCTTCTTCTTGCGATCTTGCTGTTCTAGATCTATCATCAAGGAGCAAAATGGTTCAATACCAATACTTATAAAAATATCATCAATTCTTTCTTTTCGTCTATCATCACGCATAATTAGTTTCAGTCGTTACTTCAGTCATAGCATAAACATCCAGTCACATTAGAAACGTTCATTCAGTTACATTGTCATAAACATTTTGTCATATCATAAACATACTTTCTTCAGTAAACATCATCTTTCAGTCATATACATATCATTTACATTCGTCTCTTGTACATTTTTCAGTCAGTCTCAAAATTAGGCCCTTCTGCCTTTCCATACATAACACACAAATACATACATATGCACAAAAGCTTTACATTTAGTAAACATATTAATTGTCATTGCTAGCTTCATCGCTTTATAGAGGAAGCTCCTCTAGATCCTTATCACTCTCACCATCACCTTTACCCATCGGATCATTGGTCGCCTGTATAGGAATTGCTACACATGATCCCCTTGACGACTTAGTCTCATCGTTGTCTATCACCTGAGTTGGTTCATCTAGTCTCAAGGATACATCGTCTCCTGGATCGCTATCTCGCATTGTTCGCTTATATTTCTCAATCAGCATTACCCATTCTAATTCCTTTACTATAGCAATATATTGCTGCAGTGAACTGTCAAGTGCTGGGACTGTACGAGTGTTAGTCTCATCGTTGTCTATCACCGTAACTATGCTTGGGTTTCTTCCGTAAGATTCCTTCTGTCCTTGACTTTCTTTTCCAATCTTTGTCCTATAACACAACCACTTTATATGAATTTTCATGTTTATGAATCAATCTTACAATATTTAAGCCTAGTTATAATTCAAAAATTTCGACATTATAACGGCTTAACAGTTCACTTTCCCACTATGCCAAAACCGCACTAAATGCGTCGTTTGACATAGTTTCCATTTGTTTCCTTGCTCAAAATCCCAGAGTACATCCAAATTTCTCATCTTCATGTACATAAATGAAGAATAGCAACCACATAGCCTCAAATTGATTTCTAGTTTCATAGAAACCTTAAAATCAAGCACAAAATAACTTCTTCTACTTGATTTTAGCCAAAACAATCAAAATCAACACTTAACCATTTTGCTTTACAACCTCCATACTCTTGAAAATACTTGAAAAACAACATAAAAACATGATTTGAAGAACTTACGTAGTTACTTGTATGAAATTCCTTCAGTTTTGAAGTTTGAACACCTTTTTTCTCACAAACTTTGCAATTTTGGATAATTTTCCAAATTTTTGGAAGCTTGGGAACGTGAGGAAGATGAAATGCAGAGGAAATTCTGTGTTTTTTGGCTATAAATGGGCGTAAAAATCTGATAAGAAGAGGTGCTAAAAATCTTTGGGGTCAAATTGTAATTTTTCATAAGTTTAGGGGTCAAATTATAAACTTTTGAGGGACCTTTTTGTAACTTTTTGGGATACTTTTCAGCTGATTTTAAGCTTTCCCCCAAGCCTCTTCCACGTGCATGGCCACCTCATGGAACATTAAATTGGCTTCAATTCTTTCCATCTTGACTTTTGGTCAAAATTGTCTAAAATTCCTCAAAATTTCTCCACCATTTGATCAAAGTAAAATTTGATCTCACCCCTTAAAATCTTATAATGATAAGCAAATATTATTTGTTTATACAGTATAAACTTTGTTCTAATCACAGTCTAACTTTCATCTGTCGAAAATTTAACCGAAAGTCAAACTGATCAAATTTTACAGTTTTCCTTCCAGAATGCTTCTAAAGCCTTCCGACTCATCAAAACTGTTTAAATCGTTCCATAAATCCTAGATATTTCATTATTTCCTATCTCAGGACTACGGTTAGAACATTTTCAGTCTCAGTAAATTTCTGTTTTTCGATACCGAAAATGTAATGTTTGAAGCATTTTGGTTTGACAATCATTACAGTCACTGTCTTCTCAATTAAACATTGTTATAAAGCATTTATAAACTCTAATTAATTATTCGAATACTAGTTATACATTTCTGTCATATCTATACATAACTGTTCATATTATATATTAATTCCGAAAACAGTAAAAGTCTCGGTTGTCACACTTTTACTATCTATAGAAAGCCGTGGGACCTCTGCATGAAGGTTTTGATAGCTACTTCACAAGTAGATTCCCAGATCTCTTGACTGAAGTCTACAAAGCGATTTTGAAATACCATAAGAAAGCGAGATTCTTTTGCAGATATTTCAACGATGACGATGTTTCTGTAGCCAATTGAGGTGTTGATGGAAACTTTAATTTATATGTGAGATCGAAATTGATGGATTCGAGCCATTGCCTGTGCGGATAAATATGTTGTTTGAGTTTCTCATAATTTTAGAGTGGGAAATTTTGTTGTAGATTAGTTAGCTACCACGGCAATCTCTCGATCATAGATCTACACCAATTTTCTGATGAATGCAACTACCTTTTTTGTCTTTTTGTTTCGTGATAACCTAGATCACTCTTTTTCCTTGGTTGGAATTTTTTCCTTCTAAGGAGATTAATACGCCACTTTCTGGGTGAATCCTTTAGGATTTAAGTAGATTCACTTTCTTTAGCTTTTGGTTTGCACTTTTGAATCGGAATGTTTTCATTTTCATACAATTTTGTAATTTTAAATTAAGTAAATGATTAATTTGCTAGTGAGTGTCTTTGCGTTAAGCTAATTGGGGTGTACTAAAAGGTTTTGATACTAAGCGCCCTCTACTTAATTAAAAAATATATATATACATGTGTATATGTGATCTCATTTTCTTATGATATGTATATACTGTGTAGATTTATGCGCCATATATATATTATTATAGTCATGCTTTTGTTCAACCCTTTTGAGGCTAGCTCAATTGGTGAGAGAGAGAGGAGCTTTTTGATTTTCAAACCTAAAAGTGTTTTAGTTTATTTTTAATAAGTGAGGTGAGAGTCATACGTCCCATATTGTTAAAAAAACAAACAAAAAAATTCACACTTTTGTTTACCGTGGACATGAATTGTTTGGGACATGTTTCGTCTTGATGTGGTTCCAATAGCTTCTGCACAAACAAAAAATAGAAAGGAGAGGGTAAGATGATGCACGAATTAGCATCGTCTTCTTCTTCGACTTGTCATCTCATGTGTTAAAATAAAGCCACTAGGTTTCATTTTTGGTTTATTGATCTGTAAAAGAACTCCTGTCGTGTCGTTTCTTTAATTTCTAGGCTGCGTTTTGCTGCTACCCAGCTAGTGTTGTGGTACATGACTCAAATTGTTTTAGGGTTAATTACATAATTATACCTCTTAGTTTTGATTGTTTTTCAATTTATGCTTTTGTTTTTTGGAAACTATAAAAGTATCTTTTACATTTGAAAAACTTGCTTCGATTTCATTACTTACAAACTTTGAGGAGGATAAAACAAGACAAAAAGACCCTTAATTTTATCAAATTCATTTATATTTTTAAATACATAAATATTTGTCATTAATTCTTTAAAAGTATTTATGCTCAACTTTTTCATTTACAAAGCACATAAGTGAAGAAACTGAATTGAATCTTCCAAATTTGAAGGATACGTTTGTTGTTTCTAAAACTTAAGAACAAATTGAGAAATGATTAAAATCAGAAATCATAATTATGTATAATTAATACAAATTTTCTCTTGAGTCATATTTATTTTGTGAGGAAAATTTAGGTAAATATAAAATTTTTATACACTTATTTAAATAAATGGCAAAAGTTTTTTTATTTTAAAAAAATGACCGTTAATAAGTGATTATTATGATTAATTAATGATTGACTATAGTTAATCAATGAAAAATATATACTAATATTGGTCAATAACTGATAAATCATGGTTAATCAATCAACAATTAGTGATTGAGTAACCAATATTTTTTTTCAAATAGTCATTTGTTAATTTTACAAAATTTTGGTCATTTATTCAACAATTTATTAAAAAAAAAAAAAGGTCATTTACCCACAAATCCCTTTTGTAAATTTGGGTTAGGGTTATGTCGTGATCCATCCAATAAATAAGTGTTTTTTTTTTTCCTCCTAAGATTTGAAGAGATGTCAAAAGTTGGCGGATAGAATCTTCTTTGGGAAAGAAAAAATTAGGTGGAATGCCCCAAAATTTTACACGGATATCTAAGATTGGAATTTGGTTTGGCATTTTTCTCTACTTCAGTTTTGTGTTTCACTTGCCTGTTGATTGTTTTCTTTACTTCAGTTAATCTTGGTAAGAAGAAAGAAAGCTACGTTGAAATGGTTGTTAATGTATAATGTGCACATTTTTGAACTGGTTGTCGGATGTGAATCAAATATTATTGCAGAAAATAATTTATATTTGCCTTCGTGTTTCTTGGTTTGTTAGCTGTTTTCTTCCCCTGCTTATTTTCATTTGAAAACAAAAAATAACCTGGTAAATCGTCGATCTTAATTCATTACTCTTCAAACGACCGGGGCTTGAGACAACCAGACTTTTGTGTTAAAATTAAAAAATAATCTACTAGATAACGCCAAAACGACTGGTGCCGATGTCCGAAGACTGTTAGTGGTTGTGTTGATTACTTGACATCTACTAGATTACCGATGGTAATCTAGTAGATTATCCATGTTTACCCTCGTAGGTAGTGGCAATTCTGGTAAAATACACTGTGTTGACATTTTAATTCGTTTATGTGAAAGGCAGAAATCGAACCTGCAATACCTGGGGTAAAATCTGTGGGGAAATATTACTCGAGATTCCTTTATCCAGAAACGGATTATCAGTCTTTGAATGAGCTATGAACTCAACTATGATGAAGTAAAGAATGGACGATAATGACAAAAGAAGTCAACGCATTAAACTTTTCTTTTTTAAATATAGTTAAATTAGTATATTTGAGGAAGAAATTAGACAAAAATTTGGCTTGATGAATTTATTATAAATGGATTTGTATATGACAGGGACTCGCTCTTCTCTTTAATTTCTTCCATGACGTTTTCTCTTTTCTTTCTTTTGTTTATACGAAAAATTTTGGAATTTGCATACTTAATTTTCAACTATATCTTACACGAATATATTGCTAGAAGAATTAAGATATTTCTAAGCTATTATCTAAGAAAAAGCGCTAGCAAATAAATAAAATACTCAAGTCGAGGTTTTCAACTTCATCACAAAATAAAGGATTATATTCATAAATAGCTTCTAAACTATAGATATACATTCAAGTTGTTTCCTATTTATTCTTTATTTGTTCAAAACCGGTTATTATATCTACCAATATATAAAAAAATCATTCAAAATACTCATTTTGTTTATATGTGTTTATGAATTTAATGGAAATTACTGAAATGACATAGTTAATAAGTACAATTACTCTCATATCTTCAAAGATATTTTCATAAGTAGCTCGTAAACTATAGATCTTCATTTAAGTTGATTTCTATTTGTTCAAAACTGGTTATTATGCCCCTCCGATATATAGAAAATCGTTTAAAATACACATTCCGTCCAAATTTTTATTATTTTAACGAGAAACCTAAATAAGCTCTCGTTTGAATTTGGATTGCGGAAAATCATTTTCCAATATTGAATCATTTAGGAATACTATTGGAAAGTGTTTTTGTGGTGCTAAAGGGGCAATTTGAATTGTAAATAATTGAGGTGGAAATACATCAAGAGGTTCTCTTATTCTTCTCTCTCTTTTTTTTTTATTTTTGTTTTCTAAAGTTATTAGAAACTAAAGAGTCAAAGAATATAAAGCAACATATTTGAATTTACTAAAATACCCTTACAAAATATTATTTTAATTATAAATTTAACTTTCCTGTTAAAATTATAAACAGATATATACAGAAGAGACAATTTAAATGATTTTCTATATATCGAGAACACAAAGATTAGTTTCAAACAAGTAGAAATCAACTTAAATAGAGGTATATAATTTATAAGTTATTTATAAAAATAATCCCAAAATAAATAAATATTGTTCCCCAGTTTAGACACATAAAATATTCGGTTAAATATATAAATATATCACATATGATTAGTTACGAAATAATTAATTAGCAGCTTAGTTCAAATTTCAAGAAGCTAGTTATAGGAAAAGTCGGGATACTTTTTTTTTTTTCCCTCTCTTGCCTACATACATAAATAATTAAGTGCGACATGTTCTCATGCCATCTTCACAAAGTCTTCGTAAAAGATTCATATAAATTGTATTTATATTACGCAAGTTTCTGGCTTTTTTTCCCCCCTTGGCTTATGATTGCAAAGGACCTTCAAAATCAATAAAAATAATAATTTTTGCAATCCATATTTTAAAATATTAAATAATTTAGTGTTTTAGTTGATCATAGGTTACAAGTTTGACTAAACGTTTATTAACTTAATACTTGGTTTCCCATCATATATATATATATATTTTTTTAGGGTGGGTCTTTTGACACCCGTCATTTACTTTTTATACATTTTATTTAAATAAAATTTTTATTACTAAATTATTCATAAATAAATTTAACTCTAAGCACATAATTTTTATTTTAAAATACTCCTTACACACCCTACTCTTAGAGAAGAATTTCCACCCTTTTAAATAAAATACAAAATAATAATAAAAGTAGAATTGTTGAAGAAAAAAAGAGAGCGCAAAAATGCGGTTATTGAATAAAAGAGAGCAATGATTCAGATTCGTGGATGAAATAAAACGGTTTACATAGTTTCTTAACCTTCAAAATAATAATAATAATAGTAATAATAATAATATTGTCGTCGTCATCATCATTATAACAACGATAATAGTCAATAGTGTAACAACCGGGAAAATTCATATTTTTCGAAAAATAAATACACAATGGATTTAAGCATTAAAATGTGAAATTAAGTGATTTAATATTGTTTAGAACTAAGATAAAATGTTCTAACAATGTTAAAGGATGAAAAATGAGTAATAGTGATATTATGTGTGTGCACGTGTGTGCCACTCACAGTATCAAGAAGTAGGTCAAGATGATATTATCTTGACATAAAACTGATAAATTTGGGTTCAGCACTCCGAAATTAGTAAGGATAGCCTATCAGCACGCTCAAATTTGATAATTGAGCACAAGGGTAATTTTTGACCGAAAATTCACAGTATCAGAATTTGGTCAAAATGACCTCAGATGAAAATAAAACTGATATATTTGGATTCAGGACGCCGAAATTAGTCAGGATAGCCCGTGTTGAAATTTTGGGCGAAAAAGTATATAAAGAGAGGGAAAAAGTGGAATTTCCTCATTTGTCTATGTGTATTCTCTCTCTACATTTCTCTTTCTCTCTCTACCCGAAAGTGTACAGTAACCGACCATCGGAAACGGTGTCCGTTTTCGACACCGCCGGCACCGTTGGAAAGCTCTCGCCGAGCTGAGTTCAACGGTGTGCCGAGTCGATAGAACCGACGCCGGAGGAGAGCGCACGCGCCGCCCGAAGCCGCCGGCCACCGGAAATTTCGATCGCCGATATCTTCGCCGTCCGACGTCCGATCAAGTTGAAACCGGTCTCAAAAGACTCGTGGTGAAGAGTACTACAAAACCCAGGTGGTGGATCGCCTCAACACCGGCGGAATCGCGCCGCCCGAGCTTCGGAAAAATCTGACGAAACGCCGCCGTGGAGCCGCCGTCGAAACCGCCGATTCCGGCGGAGTTGAAGCACGCCGTCGGTACAGAAATGGTCGCCGTGAAGAGGGGAGCGAAAGCCCTCAATCAATTTCGGGGAAAAAGTCCAGCACGGCGGAGCTCCACCGTCGCCGCCGTGGCCGAGACTTTCGAGGGCATTTTCCGGCGATTGGGGCCTCCAAATGTGAAATTGAGGCTACCAATGGATTCCTCTCGTCGAGATCTTCAAAATGGACTACCCACTTGCCACCGTCGCCGCCGTCGCCGCCGGTCAACGGCCGGTCAACGGCTGGTCAACGCCGGTCAACGGCGACCGTTGACCGAAAATTGAAGTTTGGCCCGTTGGCCTATTTTCGACGTTCCGGACGCATCCGCGGAGTCGGATTTGCAAGACGGGACCTCAAACATGAAGAACGGAGAATTAGGGTTTATGCCGTCGAGACCGGACTGCAATTCGGTATAAATCCTGACCTTTTTATGTTCCGCAATTTAATTGTTTGGGACTGTTATATGATTTTATGATTTTTGGTATGAAAATTATGGAAAAAGAATGTATGTAAAAAGAAGAAAATTGCTGTAATGGAGAAAAAGAAAAATATGTGATAATGTAATGATTTTACGTAAACTGTATGAGTTTTACGTAAAATCTAGGCCTCTGGTATAGTACGTGATAAAATTATATTAGGATAGATGGTTTTCAGGCGTTTCCTAAACGCTGGAACCTCAAAAATTAAGGGGAAACTCTGCCGAAATTTCTAAAAATGGCACCAGGGGTAATATGGGAAACGAGGGGTAAAAATATGATCGGGAAGGGAACCCGAGCCCCCTCGAGGAATTAGGGCATGGAAAAAGGAAAAGGGCAAGTTATAATTAGTAAACCGACCCTTCGAAACCCTAGAATGCAAGAAAAACATGAAACCGACTCTTAGGTCGGAATAGTACTTCCCGAGGGCCGGGAATGTGAAAATTGGTAAAATGATAAGAATTGATCCGTAAAAAGCCTGATATGATTTAAAAAGTTAATTTGATGATTTTGGGTTTAGAAAATCCAGCCTAAGCACGAAAATGAAAATGTTATGATTAAACGACCCATTAGGGGCAAAATGGTCATTTTGCCCAAAGATTCTCAAATTATGGGAAAAGAGCCCCAATGACCCTGGAATAGGTTAATGAAGTTTGTAAAAGCCAAAATTGAGGTTTAAGTTATGAAAAATCACGTCAAGGGCAAAATTGTAATTTTGTCAAAAGTTAGGGGTAAAATCGTAATTTTTCAAAAAGTTGGGGAAAAATTCGAAAATGGCCATTAAGGTTTAGAAAGCCGTCCTAAGGCTATAATTAAGGGTTATAAGATCAGAATCAAGCTTTTTTATAAAATAAAAGCTATAGATGAAAATGTGATTAACGGACAAAATTTGTCTGTAGGAACCCGATTCAGAAGCGACAAAGGACGTCTATGGATTCCAAGAAAAGGATAAGCACGCTATGAGTAAGTTCAGACATTTACTCGTCTGCAACTATGAACAAGCTTATAGCATTTATATGATTTATATGTAAATGTCATGATGTGATTTATGATGATGCTATAGTAATGCTATAGCAATGTTATGATGATATTAAAAGATAGGTTTTAATAAATAATTTATAAAAATATATATATATAAATATATGTATATATTGAATTATGAAGGAAATGTATTATAAAAGTTTTATGAGAGTAACGATGTGATAAAGAGGAATAGAAGAATGGAAAGAGTAAGAACGAGAATGTTATGATAGGATGCATAAGAAAGAGATGAGATATGAAAGGAAAGAATAGGTGTTTATGAAAAGTTTTATGGAAATTAAGTTATGATTGATAGAGCAATGATGATCGGTGATGAAAGGAATTAAGAAAGGGATGTTTTATGAAGACGAAAAGATAGATGTTTTATGAAAAATGATATGAAAGTAAAGAGTTAGACAAGAAAGAAAAAACAATGATAGGTTATGATAAAAGGTATGATGAAAGGATTAGAACATAACGATAAGATGTGACTGATTGAATAGAACGATAGGCTATGATCTATAGAAGGATGATGATAAGATACGGTAGATAGGAGGATGCAAATGATAAGATGAACAGAGAATAATTGTCTACACGTAACAAAACATGTTTTTGTTGTTATGATGTGATGTGATGTGATAAAGTAAAGAATTAAGAAAAGAAAAATAACGAAAGAATAAATGTTTCATGAAATGTTTTATGAAAAATGAGAAATGAAAGATGATGAATGTCATGAAAAAGATGTACAACGAAAAATCAATATAAAAAAAATAAAAGCCTACAAGATAATAAGACTGAAAACTTAAGTTGTTGGCGTACCGGCCTCCCGTAGGTGAGGTTTTATGTTATGAATTCCACTAAAATTGAATGCTACCTCCCGTAGGCGAGGTTAATGGCTTATAGTGGAACGCTACCTCCCGAAGGTGTGAGGTTAATGGCTAAAAGTTAAAGATTGACTGTGAGGTAGGTTGGTGGGTAGCTCCCCCTCCTCCCACTGTCAGCGCGCACTAGGTACGTTCGACAACGGGGCCCACCAGTGAAAGATAAAAAAAAAAAAGAAAAGAAAAGTGAAAGAAAAGAAATGAAAAGAAAGTGAAAAGAAAAGAAAAGAGCGTGAAAAGAAAAGAAAGGAAAGGAGAGTGAAAAGAAAAGAAAAGAAAAGATACGAAAAGAAAAGAAAAGAAACGAACGATATAAAAGAACAACACAATGAAATCAATGAAAAAAATAATAAAACGAAGTTAAAAGAACATGATAGAATTATATATGTGATGTGATGTGTTTGATGTTATATGTATGGAATGACACGTTTTTACGTGATGTTGTGCTAGTGTATATGTTACTAGCTTTAAGATATGAAATGTTAGGAGATGATGATGAAGCGATAGAAAAGTTATAAAGGTTTAGAATAGAAAGTTAAGAAATGATAGGAATGAAAAGCAAAGAAATGAAAAGATTGGATTAGAATGATAAGAGATGATCGATAGAATGATAAGAACGATGAACGAAGAGATAAACGAGCATGATGAAGCTCATATGTTATGTTATGTTTTGAGGATATGTATAAATGATGTATATGGTGTGTATATACGTGATGACCTATATTCTAGTAATAATATATATTACTAGTATTTATAAGTTAATGAATGTATGTTTGAACTTACTGAGCATCTAGCTCATTAGTTGTTTATATGTTGCAGGTAAGCAACGTGTTTATTTAAAGTAATATGATGGACAACGGACGGATCTGCACGTGCCAAGGGACTGGGCGAGGGTATGGTACTACCATGAGTCTTTCGCTGAGCGTTCAAAAAGGAAGATGAAAGAAAGAAAGTTATGATATATGTGTTATAAGAGTATGATAGAGATAGGTATAGTATGTAAGTAAAAAAAAAAAAAAAAAATTTGCTATAGAAATTGCTTCCGCTATAAGATGAGAACGCTAAGAATGAAAAGTTAAGTATGTTAAGTAAGAGGATGACGACCCACGAGGTTGCCAACCATCGCGGTCGGCGTCAGAGCTCGACTGGTTGGTATGGTAACGTACGTGGGGTGGGGTCGTCACAAATAGACACCTTACCTTACCAATTAAAGATTAGATTGAAATTTAACCCAAAAAACTAATAATAATAATAATAGTTGAAGAAATGAATAGAGCTCGATCTTTTCCAATTCTGCAACTGCCGGGTTATTAGCAACGATGCTAAGGATCTATTTTTTAGTATTACTTTTTTTTTTTCTTTTCAATTTTGAAATTAGGAGTGGGAGACTCAATCTCTTTATCTTTAGTAGAATTAAGTATGAAATTACTGTTAGATTATACCTGCAATCATAGTATCACTTTTTGATTTACAATAAATGTAAATATAGTTTAGACATTTGAATAATAAGAGGGATAAACATGGAATTTTGTATGAAAAGAACGGATATGCAGCATATTCACACAAAGGTTTTCTATTCGTGCCTAAACAAAGGAAAATTACACAACATAATTTTAATGCAACAACCAACACCTCAGTTTTTTTTTTTTTTTCCTTTGTTCTTTTCATTATGGAAACGTCATGTGTGATATGTAGGTTTGCTCCTCAAGAAACATATCCAGATTATTGCCCCCATTTTTCCACCTTCAATTAGAAGATAAGGATGATCAAAATCTTAAGTAAACATTGAACAAAGAGGGCAAGAAAACATAAACGCGTCTATTTGAAAGGCTATTTTCACATGCAAAGGTTTATTCATAAAGCAAACAGAATGCAAGCCCACAACATGCCCAGAAAGCTAAAAGAAAACAAGGACACCGCAAAAGAGAGAACAGATAATCCCGAACCACCAGCATCTCCGTTAGCTGTCGCCGTTGAAATATCTGCTAAAGTATTCCTCTTTTCCACAACAATTCCTTACAGCTTTGAACACTTCAATCAAGAGACATGGGAAAGAACTTTCGAAGTAGCTATAGAAATCTTTATGCAGCGATTCCACAATAAGCTGAAAGTGTCACCCACCAAAATGAGAAATATAACCCAATCATAATTAATTTTGTGTATTGAGAATAATGGACGACATTATTTACACAGATTTGTTAAAATCAGTACCTGAATATCTGTTGGAAGTGTTCCATGATCAAGCACCATATTTCGAATGAATCGCAGCAAGTCTAGTATGCTGTTATAGTCATACTCACGTTCTCCGCGTTTTTTCACATTATCATTCATGTAGAATAATATGTCTTCGTGAATCCTTTTGTCCCATGTTTTAACATTTGCCTCTGATCCATTACGTTTCCCAACAATGACTCTCTGTGCCGTATTGTTCAGTGCTTTGGAAAGCTTAGCGTGCCAACGATCACATCTTTGATAGGCATCGCAAAGAAATATAAGCTTCTTCTCCGGGTTCCAGAAAAGTGGATGGCGCAGCGCCTCAATTGCTCTTGGCCTATGGAAAAGTACAAAAACTATGTTTGGCTGCCTTTTTTTCTTTTTTCGGTAATTAAGATGTTTCGGTCAACTTATAGATGCTAAAGGAAAGTATAGCCTTACCTATCATCAGGATTTTGGTTTAATAAAGAAGAGTAGAGATCAAAAGCTTCAGGACAATCGGATAACGATGAGCCCCTTTTGGCTGCTACTGTTTTTGTACTATCAAATAGAGGCACACCATTGATGCAATAAGCAAAAATTCTGCCTAAAGCTTCCATATCTCTTGCTCCTTTGAAAAATATTCGGCCAGACCCTAAAGAGAAAAATTAATGCGAAATTAAAAAATAAGTCAGTTTATAGCAAAAATAGGGAGGATCTTGAAATGTTGATACAGTATATAGTATTTAAACCTCCATGTATTTTTATAAAACGTACGTCAAGTTTTATTCTCTGTTTTTAAGAATGCTATGATTAAACTAAATGGTGTGAAAAGACTGTTTTAACTATGAGATCGACTGCCATTTCAATCGCATGTGAAAAATCTACCTTTGGACAAAAATTTGATCAAACTTTAGGCGTGAAAAGATCATTTTAAGTCTGAGGTTGACCAAATAAGATACGTCAAAATGGTCTTCTTGCACTTTTAAGTCAAACTAGGCTTTGTTTAATGGGTGTTTGATAAAGGAGTATACTTGAATTTGAGAAACGGTATATGTGACTTGGGCTATGAATAGTTGTCTAAGGCCATCCATTGGGTGTGCGTATTGATTCGTAAGGGACTTCTTGTTAGGGGATTCCTTAAAATAAGGGGCTAGACAGATGGTGTTTGGAATGGATTCTCATGTTTGATCCTAAATAGTATTTAATTGAAGGATTTGATTGGTGTGAAAAATCTACCTTTGGACAAAAATTTGATCGAACTTTTGGTGTGAAAAGATAATTTTTAACTCTAAGGTTGACCAAATAAGATATGTTAAAATGGTCTTTTTGAATTTTTAAGTCTAATTAGACTTTGTTTAATGGGTGATTGATACAGAAGCATACTTGAATCCGAGAAACGGTGTATATGACTTGGGCCATGAATACTTGTCTGAACCCATCCACTGGGTGCATGTATTGATTTGTAAGAGACTTCTTGGTAAGAGACTCCATGAAGTAATGGACTAGATAGATAGTGTTTGGAGTGGATTCCCGTATCTGATCCTGAACAGTATTTTATTAAGGATTTAATTAGACTTCTTTAATCAATTATATATTTTGGAGGGATGGTTGCATCACTCCAAGATAAAATGTTTTTCAATATGAAATTAAAAAACAAAAAAAAAAAAAAAAACAAAACAAAACAAAACGCATAAGAAATTTAGGTACTTACCAGCTTCTAATCGATAAGAGTACCTGCCAGTAGTATTGCGAGGTTTCTGTTTCTTTATGCCAATATCAGACAGCTTTGCACATAAGTCTCCGTTTATATCCTTACTTGTTAAAACGTTTTGAAGCTTTAAGTCTCCATGAACTATTTTTAATTTATCATGCAACTGAACAAGCCCCAAAAGCATTTCCCTTCGGAGATATACATTAACATAAGGCCATCAGGTAGATCAATATTAAAAATAATTAAAAAAAAATCTAATTTAAAAAGACAGTATCAAAGAGATGACATTTTAACATCTTTTTGATCCCGTCTTTTTCGGATTATGATATTATGATATAAAAAGATGTTAAAAAGACGGGATCAAATGATGTTAAATTATTTGTTAATGAAAATTTAAAAGAATATGAAGCCCCCAGCTTGATATCGTTTACCGAACTCACAAAATTCACTTTGCACATTACAATATTGTCGATTATGAAGGACGCCTGGGCACTTTTACTATTATTTTCAGAATGTGCAAGTTTTTTTAATTTTAACTTCTATATCTACTTGCTATAAGTGAAAAAAAAAAAAAAAGGAGAAAACAAGTAAAATATATTATAATTAAAAAGAGAAAGTTCAAGAAAATAAGTTAAAAAAAGAAAGAAAAAAATATACATGTAATATACTTCTAGCTTTATAAGTACAAGCAATTTTAAATTTTTCTTAAAAACTGATGAGGGAAAGCAACTAGTGTCAAGTTCTTTACACACATATATAGTACCTACTAATTAGAGATCCTATGATCTTATACCTAGCTCGTTCCACAATAATTTTTTTTTCTTTTGTGGCTTTAGTTTATTTATAATCAAAGAAAATACCAAAATAAATTTGAACAATGAAAAGGAACTGGTCAATCATCTGGGAAAAAAACTTAAAAAACATATAAAAGAAACATATCACAAATCATCAACTGGAAATAAACATAAACAAATTAAAAACTAAGAAAAGTGATCTATAGGGTCTCTTAGGAAGGATCGAACAACATCGACACTGTCTTGTTGAAACCTATCGGTTATACCTCGTTAAAATCCTACTCTATAAAACCCTGTAAGGAAAACGAGTACATGATCAACAACAAATTGTCCAATTAAACTAAACCAAAAAGTTGTTCGCAGAGATTAATTATCAAAATTTCCAACGATTTAACGAAATTTTAGACCAACCTCATCAATTTCAATAATAAAGGCGAAGGATAGCCGTTGTCTAAGACAAGTGTGAAATTTCTGACACCGTTCTTCACCGACTCTGATTGCTCTAATTTTAGTTGAACAGCCGTAGGCGAAGAACATTGAGCGTCGTTTTTCGCATCCTCTGACTGACGGAAATTAGTAGAGTCTTCTTGGACCATATCATACAAGTTGAACGATGTCGTACCACAGCGCTCCACATAAAGATAATAAAACTTCTCATCATCGTCGATGCTATAATATTTGACTATATTTGTATGGTAATTGCTAGGTTTTACAAGACGTCGGATCTTGTTGAAGTCCACATAGTACTCATCTTTGGGAAGTTGCCTAACCAGTAATTCGTCGCCTTCATCGCGCTCAGATGAAACATCCGAAGTGTCGGAAATATAGCCCAGTTCCTCTTCCTGAGTTTAAGAGAAATCTTCATTAACGGTAATCAACTAAAACAGGATAAAAAAAATAAAAAAAAGGAAACGTAAATTCTGAGTATTGAAAAAATGAACCATTTTATCAATAGTGACAACACTTTTCTGCTTTCCTAAAAATTCAGTGATCCGGTTCATCTCATCTATCTTTCGAATTTTCTTTTCCCTCCTACATATAGTTTCATTAGTGGGTTTTTTTTTTTTTTTTTTTGATATTTAATAAATTGTCAAATGATGAAATATGAAGAAGAAATTAATGCCAACTAGAACACAGTTGGTTGATATACTTCTTAATAGAGTATTTAACCAAGTCAAGCAGCTTAGTCATTAAGGAAAAGGGAACAATAGTACAAAAGCAAATATCAACGTCTAAAGCCCTTTTTTCGAAGTGGGAATAGACCATACACGTCCTTTGATATACAACCGACATCTAACATATTGATGTTAAGGGATAAGATGTAATAACCCACTTTTTATTAAGCAATTTTCACGAATTAAGTTGGAGTTCATAAAAATTCTCTTTACGTGAATATATGTTTATGTTATAAATTTTAACCTAAGAACATGAAATAAAAAGTTTAATGATGTGATAAATTAGTTATGTGTCATAAATATAGTTACTATAATTAAAATGTGATTTTATTATATATATACACTATGGTATGATTAAAAATAAATATTATAGTTTAATATTTTCTATAATATAAAGTTGTTATGATTATGAAAAGTAAGAAAAGCAACTTAATAATATGGTCAATTTGGTGACAATTATTAATTGTCACCAAGTGTATGGCCACAAAAATATGTAAATAGTAAAAAAAAAGTAATCAATTGATAAAAAATGTAGAAGTACTGTCAAATTAACGAATGCGGTATTTCAATAGTTTTAGCAATATTAGGAATTAGCAGTATAAAATTTTTCTAGATAGATTATCTTTTCAAGTAGAAAAAACTTGTTGGTTAAGTTTTCAATATAATAAAAAAAAACTTATACTACTTAACTTTTATAGTATAAGTTAACTTTTATAATATAAGTTAACTTTTGCAGCATAAGTTGTTAACTTTTGTAGTTGGAGATTTTTGTATTTGTGCTAATAGAAGATGAAAAAAAATACTACTATGCTTAGATAACAGTCTAAAAATTATCTGTTAAAGATAATATTCAACAATTATTCATATTTTACTAAAATAAGGAAAATATAATTTTTGATCTAATGGTTAAGGTTTAAGCTTAGCTTGATCAATGGCTAGGGTTTAAAAAAAAAAAGGTCAATCATCTTTACTACCTCATGTTTAGAACATGCTTAAGATATTCTAGACAGTTCTAAGTGTAATTAACAAGTTGATCAATTATCATTAATGGTCCGTTTGGTGAACGCATTTTATTTGCATTGCATTTGAATGAAATGCATTGAATGCAATTTGTGTTTGGAGAAAAAGCATTAGCATTGCATTTGAATGCAATGTGTGTTTGGGTGAAAAATATTTGAATTATATTTTAATAATAAATATGTGATGTGATAGGTAAAAGTAAAGAGAAAAAAAAGAAAAAGAAAGAGAATATATGATGTAATTAATAAAAGTAATAGAAAAAGTGAAATAATAAATAGTAATTGTATTGGATTTAAAATGTGATGTGATTGGTATTTGAATGAAATATTTTTGTATTTGGGGGAAAATTGCATTGCATTTAAATGCAATGCAGTTTGAATGTGTGTGCCAAACGCACACTAAATTTGCCTATAAATAGGCAATCATCCTCCACTATTTTCTGCCAACCCAAGCAATACAAGTTCTTTAGTTTTTTAAATTTTTTCTCAAAGCTCTCTTTAATTTTCTCTAGAATCTTTAAAAATTTTCTTTAGCTTTCTTGCATTTTCCCTTCTACCTTCTCAGTTCCCAAAAATTCTTTGGTTTTCTAATATCCTTCCACAATTAGTCTCCTCTAAGGAATTGAGGTACTTTTTCTGGTGAAGAAATTGGTTGTTAATGTAACGTCTTGCCTATATAGGTTATTACTTAACTACTTAAATCATAATAACTTATAGGTATTTATACTTACGTACTAAAATTTTAGAATAATTTTTTCTTCTTCTTTAACTTATCATAAAAACTTTTTAATATATTATCTTTCTCCATAACTTAAAAAAATCAAACTTATTATATATATAAGAGTAACTTTTCATAAAAACTTCTTCATTCATCATCTTTCTTTATAAAAAAAAATACTTTTCATAAATATATGAGAGTAATTTCTCATAAAGTCTTTATGCTAGGAACTTACTACTATATAACATATACATAATTATATGGTTAACAACATATGAATAGCTAAAATAACTCGTGCGGAAAATTTGCATAATGGTCTCCCATGTTGACTTCATTGCTCAACATTTTTGTCCGTAGTTGCCTTCCAAGTGCTATTTTATAGGTTTCTTACCTACAATATAAATGTAACTGATGAGCTTTAACTCAGCAAGTATAAATATGAATATCGTAAAACATTGCAATCATCGAATAAAATGCATGATCCATATATGATTCACCGTGGGGTTGATAATGCAAGCTCCAATTATTCTCAATTATGGATCTCTTATACTTCATTACAGTCTTATTATCTCGCTTAATATTTGGGCCCTTAGTGTTTGTACTGGGTTTGTGCAATCAACAGGGAAGTTAGGGTTTGTAAAGTCCTTAATAATATCGAGATCAAATGGTACCTGCTCCATAACATAACATGAACATAATCCTCCCGTAATTTAGAGTTTGGTACAACACTTTTATCTTATCTTGATCTTGTTGCTTTAAGTGAGTATGTAATATGCAATACTTCTACCTAAATGTCTTATTCATATAACTCAATCTTATATTATCTTATTATTAATCATAGCGAATGTACATGATTATATGATGTGATATTATAAACTTGACATATTACAAAAAGATCACACCATACACTCAAAGTATGGCATATTTGTTGAACATGACACAATCATAATTCAATAAACTATGGCATAATAGTAAAATATGACATGGTTGTAACCATGGCGTCATTGTAAAAATATGACATGTTTTCAAAACATGTCATTCTTGAATTATGATCCTTTTGAAAGCATAGCATATTTGAAAACATGACATACTTGAAAACATGGCTTACTTGAAAACGTGGTTTAATTCATGGCACTTTATCATGGTATAGCATATCACATGAACATACTTTATTGGAAAGTATTTAATATTTTTATACTATAAGTAAGGTTTATACTTATCTTACACATAACTTTTCTACTTGCTAAACTCGTCTGTGGTCTAAATCTTACTACCTAAAAATATATCGGTAACGAGTAATAAATTAATACTCCTATTAGATGTAGTCATATCTAAATTCCTTTTACATGAAAGAAAATAATTCCTTGTTAAGTACGCATATAAGGTTATGGTGTATTTAAATATTAAAATAATTTCTATTAATTTAATAGAAATCGTATTTTAATTTGTTTTATTAACTTATCATCAAAATTCAAAATTTTGATATTCTTTAAAAGTCCACATTTTCTATGAAATATACAGAGCCTGTTTGGATCACATTTTTGACATTTTATTTTTATTTTTGGTTGAAAAAAGTAGTTTTGGAAAATATGTTTAAGGAAAAAAACTGTTTTAAGTGAAAAAATGTAAAATTTTAAAATTTTATTGAAGAAAAAATTTATCAATATAAATATTATTTTGTTTTCCTTGAAATTTATGTAATTTTAAAAAACAATCATCTCATTTGGATTTGTTTTTAAAAAGTTATGGATTTTAAAAATTTAGAGTTTATTGTAGCATTTTGGATATATAAATAGTAAAAAGTGATGATAAGATAGAAAAAAGTACTAAAAAAGTTGTTTTGAAGACTTTTTTTTTGGTGAGCCAAACAGGCTCATTTTAAAACAACTTAATTTAATACTCTTTGGATAAACTCTTATCTAAATTCCTTTTTATAAAATCAAAATCAAAATCTAATCCACATAAAGTTGTGGTAAATTCTGAAATTTAAAACATAATTGGATCTAAAAACTTTAATCTATTTTTCTTGAACAAATAAAATATTTATTTAAAAATAAAGTTAGAAAATCTAACTTCGTTTTTCAAATTTTGTGTTAAAATAGTAAGACAATATAATTTGAAATTCCATACCTTTTAAAATATATATATAAAAAATCATCTTATTTAAACCTAAAACTTATCATTTTCTAACAAAATATTCCTTTTAAAAATCATTTAAGATCTTTAAAATCCACTCTCCCTCTCTATCTCTTTCTCTGTCTCTCTCTCTTTTCGAGCTTAGCATTGCAACCCCAAAACTGGTGCTATAGTGCCATTGCTTAACCTGGGTTGGTATTATAACCGGGGCTGCTGCAGTGGCCTATTTTGACCCCTCCTAAAATTTCCTTGTTTTTGTCAAAATTTGAAAAACTATATTTTTTAAACTGTCAAGAATTTGATAAAAGTTTGTGCATAAAAATGTTCATTTATATGTTATTTAAAACTTTCATGTTCATGGAAAAGTCTAATTTTGTCCATAAAAACAACTTTTTCTTAAAAATTCATAATCCATCAATTTCCAACCATTTTCATTAAATGGTTGATAACACTTTTTTAAATCATGATTTCTTATTTATGAAATCTTAAAACACGTATATACACCATAACTTATGTCCCATAAACTTTTCTAAATTTTCTAAATGGCTTTCTAGCTTATAGAATCCGATTTTAATTTCTAAATTTTTACTATTCAAATCACATATTTTATATACTTGTTCATGAACATATTTATACTATTGTTAAATCACGATTCCTAAATTCCTTCTAACATTTAAACACTATCATCTTGAGCTTGGAATTTTTTCAGAAACTATGAACATGCATAATTTCTACTTAAATATTAACCGACTAAAAGTTATAAATTTAAATAAAATAAACAAGATCTTGGGTTGGAAATATAACTCAAGGATTAGTTTTTCACCGGAGATTGATTTAGACTTCCTTGGAAAGGAGCTTTTTGGAGAAGGCTTGAATAATTTCTTTAATTTCTAGAAAATTAAGAAAGTGTTTGAGAGGTGGGAAAATGCAAGAAAGCTCAAGAAATTTTTTGAAGAACTTGAACAAAACTATAGAGAATTTTAAGAAACTTATGAGAAAACTTCAGAGAATTCTAAGGGAAAGAGAGAGCTTTGATTTTAAGGTTTGAAGGAAATGGTGGAGGGTGAATGTCTAGTTAATGACAAATGATTAACCCACAATCATGGTTTGTCTTAATGTATGTTATCTAGAAAGCTTAAGTAAGCTTAATACAAATTTAAATCCATATGACATAGGCCCCATGACATAAGCATATTGACATGTGTATGAGGAAGGAGAGATTAATTCAAATTTGCTTCTAAACTCACCCATTTAATCAAAGTAGTCTTTGATCCTAGCGATTAGATCAATCTTGTTTAACAAGGCTTTTTCCTTAGCCCTTGATCTCTTATCCTTATCCATTCTTAACCATTAAATCAAAAATCCCTATTTTTCTTAAATTAAATAAATAGAGATAATTCTATATTTTATCTCTTTAATAGATAAATTTTAATCTGTTAGCTAGACGTAACAATATTTTCTTCTATCTTCCACTAGTACAATCCCAATATTCTATACTACAAAAGTTAGCCTACACTAGAAAAAATTAATCTATATTGAAAAAGTAAACTTATACTATAAAAGTAAATCTATACTCAAATAGTTAACTTATATTGTAAAAGTTAAGCAATATAAGTTTCTACCTCATTGATAGACTTATCCTCCAAGTTTCTATACTGAAAAAGTATATCGGTCTCATGTTTGTCTATAAAAAAATAGATAGACTAAACATGGATTTGTCTAGAATTTAGTTGTCTAATTCTAATATTGCATTTTTTATATGCAAAAAAAAAAAAAAAAACATATCTGAGAAAATCTTAAAACTTTTGATTTATATATTGCTTAAGTTGTTGGAATACTGTATTGATGATTTGATAACTTATCTATCTTTTTTTTAATTGGTCACATTTACTATTTATGTTTTTGAATAAATTAAAATGACTTTATATTATGTGACAAATTATATATTTGTCACATCATAAAATACATTTTCATAACTTTAGCTTAAAAATTATAACCTAAACTTTAATTTACATAAGGAATTTTATGAATTACATTATTAATTTACTAAAATTCCTTATTCAAAAATTTTGGGGTATTATAGTTAAGGTACTTTTCCGGCCAAGTTCTTATTAATTTTCTTCAAATTTATGATTTTTAGTAAGTTAAAATTTAAGTAAAAAAATAGTGAATGTTCATAGATTTCCAAAAAAATTCTAAGCTTAAATTTATAAGTTAGTATGTTGGGTTGAATTTAGAATAATAATTTGACAATATTGAAGTTATGTTTGAATCCTTGTTATGAAAATATGGACGAACATATGTAGAAAGTCTTTGATTTGAATAGTAAATGTTAGGGATATTTTGGAACGTGAATTATGGTGTATATGCAATGTTTTAAAATTTTTAGAAAGAAAATAATGACGTTAGATAGGTGAATTGGTTAGATTTGACAAAAATTGTCAAGTTTTGGATTTATGAAAAAGTGAAGACTTTATGGCCAAAATTAGATTTTTCTATAAAATATGAAAAATTTAGATAACATGTAGATGAATTTTTTTCATGAGAAATTTTTGTCAAATTCTTGGCGGATTAAAAGATATGACTTTTTAAAACAATTGTAAAACAAGGGATTTTAGAGGGGCCCAAATCTGGCCACTACAGTAGGCCTAGGCAGTGCCTAGCCTAGCCGAGCAGTGGCCAAGCACGCTACAACACTAACTGGGCATGACCAGGGATGTTATAGTGCCCATGGGAGAGAGAGAGAGAAAGAAAGAGAGAGGAGAATTCAAAATTTTGAGGTACTTTTAGAAAAGTGTGGCTTGTTTGTTTTTCTAAATGAGTGAATAATGATAAAAATGAACTTTTAGGAGGAACTATAAAGAAACTTTATTCAAATATATAAAAATTAATACTCAATTTGGATAAATATTTCAAGAAGGAAATGACAGTTTGTGACTTAAAAGAAAGAGATTTTGCTGTAAGTAAGGTAAGTACAAAATCTTGCTTATAGTGTGAAGTTATTATTCTTACAATAGGCACATGCATTGTTAGGAGTATTTTTGTCTCCTATGATTTATATGATCCAAGAATGTGCCATGATATGTCATGATATGCCATGCTTATAATTATGTCATGATCCACAAATTTGCATGTCTACATACTTGCTCCACTTTTTAGCATGCTATGAAAATGTCATATTTTATATTATATTACAATTCAAGCTTTATGACATAAAATGATATGTCATACCATTACATCATGGCCAGTAAGTTCATAATTAAAGAGCTTAAGCCTTACGCCTAGTTTTTAAATAAGACATTAAGTAAGAGTATGTTATACTCAAATTTTCAGGTAACACTGTTACATTTTTCTTTCTCAATAGCTGTCCCTTTTAATATTATTTTGAGAACTCATTAATTTATTAAGTGTTTTTAGGAATTTGACTCGTATGTCCTAATATTTCTATCTTGATTCATACCCCTACAATAATATTATTACACATAGTTTAAAAATATACATTTAATTTCAATATCATACCACATTAATTAAAAAGTCACATTATTTAAATAAGTATCATAATATTGTTAAAGAAACAAAAAAAGGAGACATAAATAAGAGGATGTATGAGCCAAATCTTATTTTTAGTATCAAATATTTTTACTTGACTAAATTCTTAAATTTAGATGATATAATATAATATTATTAGAGGATAGTCAATAAAACAGAAAATTCGAAATAACAAATCTCCACTTACTGTGTTTATTTCCCATCGATGAGGCAGAAACTAACAAGTCGTATTAGTGTGAGATGGGTTTGTAGGTGCACAAATCACGCTTTAAGAAATAAAATTTCATCGTATCTTTTCAAAAATCAACGTTTAAATTGAAAAAATAAACAAATAGAAAAACGCAAAATTTTTTTTTTAAAGATGAAAATGGATTTCATTAAACCAACTACAAAGTAATGTCTCTACAAACTTCATCACAGATTATTAAATAGGAATCTCAGAATACAAAAATCAATCAGTCGGCCTATAAAATAAAAGCTAACTTTTTTTTTTTTTATAAAGGAAATAAAAGCAACTTGAGCAAACTAATGAGTTGCTGTTTTTCATGATCGATTTCTTTTCAAAAGAATGTTTGAATAGGATGGTAGACTGTACCAAGTTCTTGTGAGACCTTTTACACCATTTTTTTAAAAGAAAAAATAAAACTTTTTTTTTTCTTTAAACGTCAAATCATACTTTTTTAAAATTAAAAAGAAAAAAACAGATATGACACTTTTCAGCAAAAATTAAAAAAATCATATCCTAGTTATTATGTGCACACTTTATTGATTGAACGATATCTAATTTAAATTGATAATTTTTTAGGTTGGTATTTGAGAGAGATAAATGAATGTGTGGATTTATGAAAAAGAAATGAAAATTTTAAATTGAATTGGATTTTTTTGTTAAAAATGTCATTTTTTAATCTACGTACCAAACATAGACTTACAAAAAAAAAAAAAAAAAAAAAAACTAACTTTTTTTCTCGATAGAAAGTTAATATCGTAGCTAATGATCCAGCATAACGTATTTGAATTGGCGATTATTTTATATATATATATATATTTATATATTTGTCATTTGGGGTGACAATTGAAAAAAAATTTTGGAGATTGATTTGAAAATATGTGTTTGGAGATGTGTGAATTAAAAGCGAATTGTGATATAAAAATTACTAAAACTTGAATTATGTTGAAAAATTATATGCAAAAAATATGTAATATAAATTTTGTTTCACCTTTTTTTTGGATTTTAAAAAAAAGCTTTATTTTAATATAAAATAAAAAATTATGAACTTTTAGAGTATGAGTTTTTTTAAAAAAAAATTTGATTAGGAATTTGAGTTTGAGCGGTGAAAACTTCGTTTAGAATTATTATTCCAAACATGACTTAATAAAAGTTTACGCATTGCCTTTGAAAAGAAAAGTAAAAGCCCTTCAATCTTCATATCTTTAAAAGAAAAATAAAAAGAAAGAAAAAATTAAGCAATAATATTGTATCACTGTATACGAGGTTATCCGGAAAAAACTTTTGTTCCATTACGATCCATTCCATTCGATAGGTCATTCAAGCGTGTTTTTGACAACCCTTTTTACGGTGAAAATGCTCATTTAGTTGTTCTTCGTTGTGGGGAGGCCCCGTTTGGTGAACGTATTGTTTTTACATTACGTTTGAATGTAATACATTAAATATAATTTGTATTTAAAGGAAAAGTATTAACATTATATTTGAATGTAACGTGTGTTTGGATGAAAAATATTTGAATTATATTTTAATAATAAATATGTGATATGATGATAAAAGTAAAGAGAAAAAAAGGAGAAAGAGAATATATGATATAATTAATAAAAATAATAGAAAAAGTGAAATAATGAATAGTAATTGTGTTGGATTTAAAATGTGATGTGATTGGTATTTAAATAAAATATTTTTGTATCTAGAAGAAAATTACATTACATTTAAATATAATATATAATGAAAAAAAAAAGTACCAAACCGGACATAAATTTTGGCCCATTTCAATAGTATTCTACAATGTTATATTTTAGATCATTTGCAATGATAGCTTTTCTCTTTCTTCTATTTCTTTCTTTTTTTAATGCATTTAAAGCAAAAAGAAAAAAGAAACAAAATACCCAATTAAAATCTGTTGAGGTTTTCTAAAATTTCTTAGTACAACTTTAAACATCTATTCAAATATACTTATTTGTTGGGCTAATTCTATAATGGGATAAGATTTTTTACCCATTGATAGTATAAAAAATTTCTGGCTCTTAGATGAATTTTTTATGATTGAGATCCATGGACGTACTCAATCAATAACAAAAATAAAATAAAATGTTGATTTCAACAGTAATTTTGAGATGGGGATTCCAAGCTCACAAGATCGGTGATCGAGAGCTCCTTTGTGCAACAAAATGGCCTAGGAGAGATGGGTTTCGACCTACAGGATGGGGGAGATGGGGTTGGGTCATGGCTTCAGAGATAGAGTACAAGAGGCTTAAAGCGGTGGGCAATCTCAGCACTTTCAATCTTAGTCGTTTCCATCAAATTCCATCAACTTAGGGATGGTTTTATGCACGTGATCATCACGTGATATCCTTTTGTATTGAAAAGACTCCAATGCCCTTTTTATAATGAAGATCTTATAATTTAAAATAAAGCCAAAAAATAGAAAAAAGAAAGAAACTTCAAACCCAGATCAATGGGGCATAAACAAATCCATATCAGCGAAGCAATTTCAAAGTTGCCTCTGCCCATTTCAAATATATCATCATTGTGCCCAGCTCAACTCCATCGCTATCGCTGCCTCCCGCAAGAAGCGTCATCACCGCTGCTATTATCCTTTCAGCCCCAGCCCAAGTTTGGCTCAAATTTCTGCGGAAAAACTATTGAGGTTTCAAGATATCTTGATGTAGGTATGTGAAAAAAGATTTTTTTTTTTTTAAATTTTCACTGCTCGTTTTTTGGGATTTTTTTTTTAATTCCAGATTCGTAAGGTGTTTCTTTAGCATATTTTTTTTCACATCAGTTTTTAGATGAAGTTTTTTGACTCTAAAAAATATTGTTATTTTACCAAAATTCCCTCTTTCATCAGATCACAAGCACCTTACATTATCAATTCTGTTAAAAGTTTAATAGAATTTGACAGAAAGGACTGAGTTTGCCAACACCTTAAGAGAATTGGGGTTTCTTGGCTAAAAATAAAAGAAGGGGACCAAATGTTCTCATTTTATAGAGTTTTAAAGACTATTTGGACCAATTACTCTTCAATAGAGGAATTGAAAAACAATCGACGATGCTCTTGAAAAATGGAAAAAATAAAAATAAAAATAAAAAAGGGTGAACGAGAAAAATAACATATTTGGTGTAGGAATGAAAAATTAGAGAACGATTTCAACACACGGAAATTAAGATCATTTTTTGTTGTGAAACTACTGGACTACTCCCGAATCACTCGTTCGTTCACCGTTGGACATTATCTTCTCCGGCGATGGCCCCTTGCTGACGTGCCAGACCTCGCTGTTGTCAACCCGAGCTTCAAAGGCCAGCCGCCGCAAACGTGATCCGTTGAGATCCATCGTGAAGAAAGATTGCAGCAAACAGGACCCCCTTCAAACGAGATCCACCGCGAATGAGAACATCCGTTCTCATTGTTTCAGACGCCAACAATGAAATTGAATTCTAGATGGGTTCAAGTGTGGAATTATTATTAAACTATGCCAACTACACTGAAATTAAATTCTTAAGGCTCGGATCATAATTATTTCACATTCTCGCACATTATAGAGCATAATACCATCATGGGGTGATTATCAAAATAATTGAGGATTCGTATAAACAAAACGTTAATCCTTAACTTAAATATGTAATCTTGATCATTTTTAACCTATATCTTACATCAAAATCATGACTTTGCACCCCATATTGATTGTTTTGCACAATATTCCAATATCCAAGGACCGATTTGCGAATTTTTCTATTTTCTTTTCTAGACCCAACTTAGCTAGCGAGGATTGTGTTTTCTTTTCTTGATATGATGACGAGCAATATTTTTTCTTCTTCAAAAGTTTTATTTCATATGCAATTATCAAAACCTCTATTGACGTTGATAGCTCCCAAGGCCCTAGCTATTTTTTTTTAAATCCGATTTGAGGTGCAAATTTTGTAAAACTCTCACCTGAAAAAATAATTTAACATTCGCACAAGATTTTCCATATTTCATAAATCTTTTTTTTTTTCTTTTCTTTTTCTTTTAGATTCACAAGCTTCCATGGTTGTTCAACCTTGTTCAGCTTGATTCTCCCCGTTAAACAAGTTTGGCCAGAGATAACTTTCCCCAACAAAAGACTACTTGAACGAAAGTTTTCATCAGCGAAACCCTTATAGGCGGTAACCCGCAGCTAGGCCTTATCCCATCTTGACACAATATCTACTTCCAACCAAACGGTTCTTACAAATAATAATAATAATCAAATGAAGATTATGCAAAATATGTGACGCCCCCACACGTACGTTACCATACCAACCAGCCGAGCTCTGACGCCGACCGCGATGGCTGGCAACCTCGTGGGTCGTCATCCCCTTACTTAACATACTTAACTTTCCATTCTTAACGTTCTCATTTTAAAGCGGAAGCAATTTCTATAGCAAAATTTTTTTTTTTAACTTACATATTATACCTATCTCTATCATACTCTTATCACACATATTTCATAACTTTCTTTCTTTCATCTTCCTTTTTGAACGCTCAGCGAAAGACTCATGGTAGTACCATACCCTCGCCCAGTCCCTTGGCACGTGCAGATCCGTCCGTTGTCCATCATATTACTTTAAACAAACAGGTTGTTTACCTGCAACATATAAACAACTAATGAGCTAGATGCTCAGTAAGTTCAAACATACATTCATTAACTTATAAATACTAGTAATATATATTATTACTAGAATATATGACATCACATATATACACATCGACTATACATATCCTCGAAACATAACATATTATGTGAGCTTCCTCATGCTCATTTATCTCTTCGCTAATCGTTCCCATCATTCTATTGATAATCTCTTATCATTCTATTCTAATTTCTTCATTTCTTTTCTTCTCATTCCTATCATTGCTTAACTTTCTGTTCTAATCTTTTGTAACTTCTCTATCGCTTTATCATCATCTCTTAACATTTCATATCTTAACAGCTAGTAACATATACACTAGCATAACATCACGTAAAAACGTGTCATTCACATCGCATCACATATATGATTCTATTATGTTCTTATAAACTTCGTTTTGTTATTTATTTATTTTTCATCGATTTCATTGTGTTATTCTTTCATATCGTTTGTTTCTTTTTATGTCGTTCTTTACTTTTCTTTTCTTTTCTTTTCGTAGCTTTTCTTTTCTTTTCACTCTCTTTTCCTTTCTTTTCTTTTCACGCTCATTTCTTTTCTTTTCTCGCTCTTTTCCTTTATTTTTCACTTTCTTTTCGTTTCTTATCTTTCACTGGTGGGCCCCGTCGTTGAATGTACCTAGTTGCGCGCTGACAATGGGAGGAGGGGGAGCTACCCACCAACCTACCTCACAGTCTCATAAAACCTCACCTGCCGAGGTTGGTCCATCCTATAATCTACCACACTTCGGGGTAGCACCACATCTGCGCGGAGGATATAGACCGGAAGTCTCAACCATATAGGGAGACCGGTACGCCAACATTAAGTTTTCAGTTTTCTTATCTTGTATTCTTTTAGCTTTTCTTATATTGATTTTTCGTTGTACATCTTTTTCATGACATTCATCATTTTTTTCATTTCTCATTTTTCATAAAACATTTCATGGAACATTTATTCTTTCGTTGTTTTTCTTTTCTTAATTCTTTACTTTATTTGTGTGAATTATATTAATCACACCTTAGCATAGCATATATAGCACATATTACTTATATAACATCACATCACGTCACATCACATCATAACAAACAAAAACATGTTTTGTTACGTGTAGACAATTATTCTTTGTTCGTCTTATCATTTGCATTCTCCTATCTACCGTATCCTATCATCATCCTCCTATCGATTATAGCCTATCGTTCTATTCAATCAATCACATCTTACCATTATGTTCTAATCCTTTCATCATACCTTTCATCATAACCTTTCATCATAACCTATCAGTGCTTCTCTTTCTTGTCTAACTCTTTGCTTTCATATCATTTTTCATAAAACCCCTATCATTTCGTTATCATAAAACATACCATTTTCTTAATTTCTTTCATCCCCGATCATCGTTGCTCTATCAATCATGACCTAACTTTCATAAAACTTTTCATAAAACATCTATCCTTTCATTCTCATAAAATATCCCTTTCTTAATTCCTTTCATCACCGATCGTCGTTGCTCTATCAATCATAACCTAACTTTCATAAAACTTTTTATAAAACATCTATTCTTTCCTTTCATATTTCATCTCTTTCTTATGTCGATCATAGCCTATCGTTCTATTCAATCAATCACATCTTACCATTATGTTCTAATCCTTTCATCATACCTTTCATCATAACCTTTCATCATAACCTATCAGTGCTTCTCTTTCTTGTCTAACTCTTTGCTTTCATATCATTTTTCATAAAACCCCTATCATTTCGTTATCATAAAACATACCATTTTCTTAATTTCTTTCATCCCCGATCATCGTTGCTCTATCAATCATGACCTAACTTTCATAAAACTTTTCATAAAACATCTATCCTTTCATTCTCATAAAATATCCCTTTCTTAATTCCTTTCATCACCGATCGTCGTTGCTCTATCAATCATAACCTAACTTTCATAAAACTTTTTATAAAACATCTATTCTTTCCTTTCATATTTCATCTCTTTCTTATGCATCCTACCATAACATTCTTGTTCTTAGTCTTTCCATTCTTCTATCACTCTTTATCACATCTTACTCTCATAAAACTTTTATAATACCTTTCCTTTGTAATTCAATATATACATATATATACATATATATTTTTTCATAAATTATTTATTAAAACCTATCTTTTAACATCATCATAGTATTGCTATAGTAATATTACTATAGTATCATCGATAATCACATCATGACATTTGCATACAAAACATATAATCACGATAAGCTTGTTCATAGTTACAGACGGATAAATGTCTGAACTTACTCATAGCATGCTTATCCTCTTCTTAGAATCCATCGACGTCCTTTATCGCGTCTGGATTGGGTTCCTACAGATAAACTTTGTCCGTTAATCACATTTTCATTTATAGCTTTTATTTTCTTAAAAAAAACTTGATTCTGATCTTATAACCCTTAATTATAGCCTTAGGACAGCTTTCTAAACCTTAATGGCCCTTTTTGAATTTTTTCTCCAACTTTTGAAAAATTACGATTTTACCCCTAACTTTTGACAAAATTACAATTTTGCCCTTGACGTGATTTTTCATAACTTAAACCTCAATTTTGGCTTTTAAAAACTTCATTAAATTATTCCGGGGTCATTGGGGCTCTTTTCCCATAATTTGAGAATCTTTGGACAAAATGACCATTTTGCCCCTGATGGGTCGTTTAAACATAACATTTTCATTTTCATACTTAGGCTGGATTTTCTGAACCCAAAATCATTTAATTAACTTTCTAAATCTTATCGGACCTTTTCCGGACCAATTCTTATCATTTTACCAATTTTCACATTCCCGGCCATCGGGAAGTACTATTCGAACCTAAGAATCGGTTTCATGTTTTTCTTGCGTTCTTGGGTTTCGAAGGGTCAGTTTACTAATTATAACTTGTCCCTTCCTTTTTCCATGCCCTAATTCCTCGAGGGGGCTCGGGTTCCCTTCCCGATTATATTTTTACCCCTCGTTTCCCATATTACCCCTGGTGCCATTTTTAGAAATTTCGGCAGAGTTTCCCCTTAATTTTTGAGGTTCCAGCGTTTAGGAAACGCCTGAAAACCATCTATCCTAATCTAATTCAATCACGTACTATACCAGAGGCCTAGATTTTACGTAAAACTCATACTGTTTTCGTAAAATCGTTACATTATCACATATTTTTCTTTTTCTCCATTACAGCCATTTTCTTCTTTTTACATACATTCTTTTCCACATTTTTCATACCAATAATCATAAAATCATACAATAGTCCCAAACAATTAAATTGCGGAACGTAAAGGGGTCGGAATTTATACCGAATTGCAGTCCGGTCTCGACGGCATAAACCCTAATTCTCCGTTCTTCATATTTAAGGCCCCGTCTTGCAATTCCGACTCCGCGGATGCGTCCGGAACGTCGAAAATAGGCTAACGGGCCAAACTTCCAAAATTGGTTAACGGTCGCCGTTGACCCCCGTTGACCGGGCGTTGACCGGCGTTGATCGGCAGTTGACGGCGGCGACGGTGGTAAATGAGTAGCCCATCTTGAAGATCTCGACGTGAGGAACTCATTGGTGGTGTCAATTTCACCATTTGAAGCTCCTATGGCCGGAAATTGACTCTCGAAAACTCGGTCACGACGGCGACGGTGGAGCTCCGCCGTGCCGGACTTTTTCCCCGAATTTGATTGAGGGCTTTTGCTCCCCTCTTCACGGCGACCATTTCTGTACCGACGGCGTGCTTCAACTCGGCTGGAATCGGCAGTTTCGACGGTGGCTCCACGGCGGCGTTTCGTCGGACTTTTCGAAGCTCGGGCGGTGCGATTCCGTCGGTGTTGAGGCGATCCACCACATGGGTTTTGTAGTACTCTTCATCACGAACGTTTTGGGACCGGTTTCGTGGAAAATGGTGGCCGGACGGCGGAGAAATCTCGCCGGAAAGATTTCGGCTCCGGCAACCTTCAGGCGGCGCGTGCGGCTTGCTCCGGCGGCTGCTCCGTCGCGTCGGCCCACCATCGGACTCAGCTCGGCGAGAGCTTTCCGATGACACCGGCGGTGTCGAAAATGGACACCGTTTTCGATGGTCGATTACTGTACATATTCGGCTAGAGAGAGAAAGAGAAATGAAGAGAGAGAGAATACACATGGGCAAATAAAGAAATCCCATTTTTTCCCCGCTCTTTATATACTTTTTCGCCCAAAATTTCAACATGGGCTATCCTGATTAATTTGGGCGTCCTGAATCCAAATATGTCAGTTTTATTTTCATCTGAGGTCATTTCGACCAATTTCCGATACTGTGAATTTTTCGGTCAAAATTTACCCTTGTGCTCAATTATCAAATTTGAGCGTGCTGATAGGCTATCCTAACTAATTTGGGTGTGCTGAACCCAAATTTATCAATTTTATGTCAAGATAATATCATCTTGACCTACTTCTTGATACTGTGAATGGCACACACGTGTACACACATAAAATCACTATTACTCATTTTT